>CM028130.1:132705000-135105000 GCA_016271365.2 Neoceratodus forsteri | reverse complement strand
ATACAGCTTACCGGCATTTCCTCAGTTCGCGGTCGGCTTTGAAGAGTGCAGATGTGTTCCCGGTCCACCAAGATCATTCGCCAAGCTCTGGAGGTAAGTATGGGGTGAGGGGGTATGGGGAGGCTGGACTGCGCAGTGGGTGAGTGCGGGTTGTGGGGGGACTGGGAGAAGCGCCGTGGGACCGCTTTTGCTTTACAGGTGGGAAAAAAAAGACTACGTGGTACATTTGCCATGCTGGGGTGGGCTCCCAGCGTGGCAGAAAGAAACTCGGCTTGGGGGGGCGGTGGAGCCGGCTGAGTTGGGCACCCGCTGTAGGCTGAACGTGGGGCGTTAAGCACGCTGGGGTGGGCCCAGCGTGGCAGCAAAGATTTTGGGGGGCGGCGTGGATACGGTGTTTCAGGATGACAGTGGTGGTTTCTTTGCTTAAGACCACCGCTGTCATACATACAGCCCTTGCACCCATTGGTGCAGGACTGCCACGCCTGCTCAACTGAGCAGTGGATTGAACGGGAGGCACACCTCCAAAGTGTGCTACTCTCCCAAAACGTTCCTTACGCATGCGCGCAAGTGAACGTAAAAAGGATACTGCACATGTGCTTAATTTCTGAAAGTTAGATGCTAATGCTAGTACACAATTAATAGAAAGTTTTGGAAACCTGTTTGATAAAACAGGTTCCCTCTTAAGGAGGGAGGTGTATGTGACAGGGTTGAATAGGACCCTGTCCCAGTTGTTATGGAGAGTTTGAATGCAGGGATCTGTTCTTTCCTTTCCTTTCCTGTCTCTTGTCTGTCTGGTTGCGCAACCAAATTTTCCCATGAGACCTAGGATTTGATCACCATGTCAGTCTCTCAGTTCTCTTCCTCTCACTGTCTCTCAACCTTCCCTTGCTGTTTCTGTCTTTTCCTCCCTTACATATATGCTGGTATAAAATATATGTAAATCGTTATGTGGAAATGTAACTAATATTGGGATCCCTTTGTTTAGAAATTATATAGAGTTACTGTTGAAATGTATATAATTACAGTTTAAGATGATTGTAAAAAGCTATTGGGAACTCAAGAGGTTAACCTGAGACTAGTTTTTAAGTTCTTTTTCAGAAGCTGTGGAGAAGGGGCCTCAGTTCTGGGATATTGTATTCTTGTAGCAACTGCCTGAAATTTACCAGAACGTTTTAGAAAAAGACAGGATGCTTGTTGGGGGGGGGGGGTCCCAGACATAAAAGGAGCTGCAATGTTTTGCAAGACACACACAAAGATTGAAGAAAAACTCAGAGGGATCTTCTCTGTTTATTCTGCCTTTCTAAATAGTTATCCTGAACAAGTTTATTTTTTTTATATTACTGCTGGTACTAATAAAGACTTTTTGTGAATTCTACAACTGCTCCTGGTTTTTCCTATGCTTCCTGACCTGTGCATCGATGAGAGGATGTCTCTATCTTCCCCTTTGCCATAGATCGGTAGAACCTCAGAGAATGCTACAGAGCATGCTACTTGCCTAAGACCCCTTCCCAGTTCCTTAAAATCCTCCTGCACTGCTCCTACATCTACCACTTTCCCCAACAGGTAATTTGTTCCCATGTGGAGAATGACCTCCAGCTCCTCCCTCCTAGCCACTGCCCTGCTGAAAGTAAGGATCCACCCCATCCTGCTGAGCCATGCCTCCACTTTACCTCCCTGCCCCTTCCACTGCCTACCCCCAACTCTATACCTCTCACAATGGAGTCCCCAAACAAGATTTGTTTCCTTCTCCTATGGGGACTCCTGTTCCCCCCCTTGGGGCTTCATTGAGGAGGACTCACTCATCCTCCCTGGTGACTACATCAGGAGATTCTGTGGGACTTTCTCTACTCCACCAGGATGACATAGGAATTTTGTAGTTTCACCAGCAGGGAAATGTGCCTGAGACCCACCTCCCTCACCCTCCCTGAGCCCATCATTGTCCAACTGCTCCTCCTTCTAGGCAACCTTTGGGGGAGTGGTGGGGGACTTGGCGATCCCTGGGTGAGATTGGAGGTTGCCTGAATCCTAATTAGTTTGGCTCTGAATTCCACAACCTCCTCCCTCAACCCAGAGAGGTGCCTACAGATGGAGCAACACCACAGCATCCAGATGGTCCTCCTGAACACTGCCACCCCACTGCCCAAGCTCTGCACCACTCCCAACGTATTTCCCTTGTGATTTCATTGCCTCTTTGTAGTTTTGCCTGCAGCCCCTCTGCTATGAGTGGATCTTCCCTTGGTTTCCTCAAAATATGTCTATATCTAACATAATGTCATGGAATATAAAAGGAATAAGAGACTGAATAAAAATCAGAAAAAAAAATTAAGCACTTGCAAATGAAAATCTGTAGCTATGTTATTATTATTAGACATGCATTTCTCAGATAAAGACTTCAAATATTTCAGAAATGTATTCTAGGTGAAAGGTGCTCACTCTGTTTATACAGCTAAGGCTAGAGGCACAGCAATCTTAATAAGAAATGCTATAAATTTCTTAATAATCACAGCCTACTTCTGTGATTGAAGTGTCAGATTTTCTATAATAAATATTAAACAAAACACCCAGACTTTCACTATAGCTACTCTCTATGCCCCCAATGAAGAGGATCCTAACTTTTTTCTTAAATTCTTTATAGACATATCACAATTTTCACCCCCTTGTATCCTAGCCAGAAATTTTAACTTAACTGTAATCCATCTCAGTGGAAGCCCAAGCACTGTTGAGAGAAAGCAGAAAGCAGCTTCACTGATTCTAAGCACAATGGAGGACCGCAAAGGGATTGATCCTTTTAGGCAATTGTGTCCTAAACAGAAAACTTACTTTTTTATTCCATTCCTCATAAATCCCACTCCCACATCAATTTTTGTTTATTCTCAAAAAATATATAACAAAACACCTTAGATTTTAAATACAGGCCATAAATATATCTGATCATGCCCCACTTAACCATCACCTTACAAACTGATAACAGTGCCTCTAAACTATAGAGGCCTGATTCTAGATTATTAGGCAATAAAGTCTCCACTGACTTTATTAAAAAGAAACCAAGGATTTCTTAACTAATAATTCAACTCAAATAGTTTCAGTAAGAACCATTAGGTGCACACTAAAGACATAGTTATGGGGAATAAGAATCTCATACTCAGCCAACAAAAACAAAATTGAATCCCATGCACTAATCAGCTTGAACCCAGTCTAGCACAGAAGCAACATTTATTACATCAACAGAGCAGGAAGAACTAGCAACACTATTACTCTTAAGAGATAAGTATAATCAGGCAATAGAAATCAGAGCTAGAGGGCCTAAGATGAGAGCTTGTGCCAAATAATATTTTCAACATGAAACACCAGACCACCTTCTTGCCTTTCAATTACAATGCAAAAAGGCTATCACCACCATAAATATGTTAAGGATGAACAGGGAAATACCTCAAATGAACATAGAGGCATAAATAAAACACTTTCAGACTTTTATGAGAAACTCTACTCACCAGATCACAATAAAAGGAAAAAAAAGAAAAACTTTCTGGGCTTGATTTTCAAATGGGATGCAGGGCCTTGGCCAAGCCCTGCATCCCACCAGACTACGTTGTGCGACGCCGAGTGCTTGCCGCAACTTGTACTAAATTTTATAACCAGGGACACAAGTTGTGACAGTCCCTCACTTTACAGCAGCTCAGTGGTACAAGCCCCAGTATTGGACCCCACGACAGCCACAATGGTACACCACAGGGGAACTGGCATAACCATGCTGCATCACCACTCCAGACATACGGCAAGGGCAAATTCATACAGTATTGGTCTGTGGCACAGGTTTGTCACATGTCGACACTTGTGTAGCACTCCTGGCCACAAGTCCAATGTGGCAACCGCAGTGAGTCTGAAAATCAGGCCCCCTGTCTTTTCTAAACTTAAATTAAATGAACTGAGAGAAGGACTTTTTCACAATGCGATTTCGCACAGCAGGAAATTATAGACTCCATCTCGGACCTCCCAAACAATAAATCACCAGGCCAACATGGTTCAGAGATGAATTTTATAATCATAATGTGTTCAGATCTGGGCACAGCACAGAAGCAACTTTGGTCCGGTTTACCAGTGAAATCCTTACAGCTTATGACAAAGGCCAATATGCTGGCTCTGTTTTTGTCTACCTGACCAAGGCCTTTGACCTTGTGGACCACACCCTCCTCCTTAACACCCTAAAAGGCCTACATCTTTCTGATGATGCCATAAAATGGGTCAGTAGCTACCTCTCTGGGAGGTCCCACAAGACCGCAATCAAAGGCCACTTCTCCACGGAATGTCCAGTTAAATATGGTGTCTCCCAGGGATCAATCCTGGGCCCCCTTCTTTTCTCACTCTTCATAAATAACCTTCCCTCGAAATGCCATTCCACTCAAACTGTCCTTTACGCTGATGACGTGGCCCTTTTCTGCAGTGACAAAAACCCCGCCACGATGTTCCACAATCTGCAGTCTGATTTCATGAAGTTTCACTCCTGGTTCTCTGGTAACGGCCTTGTCCTCAACTCCAAAAAGACCAAGCTCATGATCTTCTTGGGACCCAGGAAAGCCCCAGCCTCTGGTTTTAAACTCCTCAACAATTCTGGCAACCTCACTGAACAGGTGTCAGAATTCAAATACCTAGGTCTCCACCTTCACCACCACCTCTCATACAATTTCCACATCAGTAGCCTCATAAGGAAGGTACACGTCAGACTTGGTCTGCTCTACAGGATTAGAAAGTTCCTCATCCTTGCATCCTGACTTTGCCTCACTAGCTCTCTGCTCCTGCCACTTATCGACTATGGCTCAATTGTCTTCTCTCCCTCTACCTCATCCCTCCTTTTCTCCAAACTTAGAGTCACATACAACAGCATATCACGTTTTTTAACCGGTCTCCCCAGGAAAACACACCACTGCTCACTTTATTCCTTCCTCGAGTGGCCCACTCTAGAAGGGAGATTCCATCTTAAGATGCTCTCCTTCCTACATAAGATATACCTCAATATTCTCCCCCCTACCCCAGTGTTATCTCCCTATTCCCACTCGCAGCACCTGGGTGTTTGACTAGATGTGCCTCAAATCTGGTTTTTGACACCTCTTTCTACAGGACTAAGCATGCTCAGATCTCCATTACCTTCAAGGGAATGAAGCTTTACAATAATCTACCCCCCAAAATCCAGGCTTGCAGGTCCATGTACTCTTTCAACTCCTCCCTAAAGGAGCACATCCTCCTATTATCCACCTGCAGCTGCCCTGATAGGCCTCCTCCATGGCTCTCTTAGTAAATCCCAGCGTCTCTCTCTCCTGCCGCACCTGCACTTTTTTCTCCCCATCGAGTGCACTAAAACTTTACCCTATACATTACCTGAAAACATTTATGTTTATCAGTCTGCCTTCTGGTTGACTCTTGTACAATTTTACCCATTTAATATGCTAGTTTTATTTTGCACTTGTTAGTTCCTTGTACTTCTTTACACCTGTATATATAATGTACCTCTATACACCTGTATATATAATGTATTTACTTTGTTGTATGTCGTAGGTAGTTCATTATATGTCCTATGTATCCCATTGGCCTATGTATTTGTTCATCTGTTGTATTTTCTACACTGGACATTTGTGAAAACGGGCATTTTAGCTCACATACAGTACCTTCCAGTATACAAATGAAATTGATTGATTGATTAAACATTTGCAGGTCTAATGCCAAATTAAAGGTATTAACTTCTCTTGGAGGTGGGAAGGACAGTCCCTTCTTTAATACCATTTCCTCTATTGGTATAAGATTCATTTACTGATGTTGTAAATCACCATCTGTTTGATGGCCTGCCCCTTCCTCCACCTCCTCCTCCTCCTCTGCCACCTCTTCCACCTCCACCACACCCTCCTCTTCAGTATATGGGTTGATGTCTGCTACAAACCTTCCCTGTGGCCACTATTCATTCTGAGATTGTATCTCTGGCCTGTTGAGTCCCTGAGAATTGGTCCTCTGTGGCCCGTGTTTCTTCTTCTAAAAAAACTTGTTCTTCATGCAGGTTCTGTCTCCTATGGCCATACCCGATAGTTACATATCTGTCCCCACTGTTAGAATCAGATTAATATTGTTGTAGTTTATACCCAGTAAATCTATTGAATCCTCTAGTTTTCCAGTGCCAGATATAAACCTTGTTCTCTCTGTAATCTATTACGCTCCCAACAAGTTAGGATTTGGGATGTCCTAACCGATAGCCGACTTGTCAGATCTGGTGTACCACAAGGATAGATACTGGGACCACTGCTATTCAGTGTCTTCTTAAACAACCTACCAGCCACTTCCCAGTGCTGCATGCTCTTATACGCTGATGATGCAGTAATATTTGCTAGCAACCCATGCTGGGAACTCCTTGAAACAGATCTCCAAAGTAGCTTTGCATTAGCTGAAAAATGGTCCACAGAACAAAAGCTGGTCATGAATTACAAAAAGACCAAAACCATGCTCCACACAATAGCCCAAAACAAACTAAAAACTACTCCTTGGCAATACAGAAAGACAGTGGCAGCACCCAAGAACTCATCCCACACTTCAAATACCTGGGGGTTACAATCAACTCCTCCATGTCCTTCACACAGCACATTGACAACACTGCTAAAGTCATCAACACCAGAATTGGCATCCTCTACAGACACAGGCAATGTCTCACCCATGATGCGCTGAATCTGCCAATTAACAACTCGATTGTATCCCTTATAGATTATGGACTGGTAATATATGGTTCTGCAACTGACATAGCACTCCAATGCATTGCTGTTGCCCCTAAATAAAGCCTGCCAATTGCTTACAAATGCACCTAAACTAACCCATACCTGCGAACTCTATACCTGTGCTGGCTGGCTCCAACTTAATGACAGAATAAGATATCAAACCTGCCTTCTCACCAAAAAGGCTACACTAAACTGGATTCCTCCTGGAGTTCAGAACCTACTGTCCCTACCACTAAACACCAGACAAACCAGGAGCTCCTCCACACAAACCTTCCATGTACACAGATGCCACACATCCATGGCACAACATGCTTTCTCCTACCGGGCATAACACTGGATAAATGCACTACTGCCTGATATCTCTGGCACTACTACTCTTGGATCCTTTAAACTCAGACTGCACCAACACCTTATTGACAGGAGTTCCTGCAGGTGCCACCTTTGAGACACTCCATGCACCAACTGACTACCACCAGCACTTCCTAGTCCCTATCCCTTGGGATGGGCAAGCTCATGCACTTAGCAATCCCCCAACCTCTTGTACCCCTATCCTGTCCTAGTCAAACCCCTGCCTCTTCCCACACTGCCCTGCTTACCCATCCCCTCTTTTCCTCTTCCTTCTCCTGCTCCTCCTACTGATGCAGGCATACTTTGTACAATGCCACAGCTTACCTGTTCCTGGCTGGATTTTATGTACCCGCTGTGTTTAATACTCTCATTATCTGTTTGCTGAACTCTCATTGTATTATCTGTAAATTGTCCTCAATCTTTTTTTTTTTGCCTTCTTGTTTAATGTATTTGTCCTGGAAACTCTCAATGAGCATCCGCTCACAGGTGTATCCAAGATTTCAATAAATAAAATAAGTAAATAAAATAATGTCCCTCTTAATTTTTTACAGCAGCAGCGGGTGGAGCCCTGCAAATATATTGCTGTGAGAATAGGACTCACTGCATTCTTTCCAACCAAACATGTTAAGAGTTGCACTACAGTCTCCTCTGCAAGATCTGAATAACTGCACTGTCTGTATTCATTGTAACAGTCACACAGTGCTATTGTTTTTCTTATGTGGACAGGCAAGATCTGGTCTTTTTGTGTATGTGAAACTCCGTTCCCTCCCTCTCTGTCTCTTGCCCTCTCTCTGCTCAACTTGGGCAGGACAAGAAAGAAAGAACAATCTCTATTCCCTCTGTATCTGTCTGTTACCGGACAGTGCAGGATCGCCACAAGTACCCTGTTGCACAGCCCAGTTTTTTTTTCTTATGTGGGATGGGCAAGAGCTGGACCTTTTATGCATGTGAAACTCCATTCCCTCCCTCTGTGTCTGTTGTCCTCTCTCTGTCTGACTTGGGAGGGACAAGAAAGAAAGAACAAACTCCATTCCCTGTGCCTCTCGGATGATATCGAACCAAACCTGACAACTCTTGAAAGGGTTGGCGCAGTCTGCCAGTGGCCAAAGCAGCAATGGGCAATCAGACTGGTACCTTGCCTAACAGGTAAAGCCCAACCTGCCTACAGCAATGTGGACACTACACAGTCAGAAAACTATGACCTGGTAAAAAGAAAGGTCCTTTAAAGATCTGACATCGCAGGAGAGACATACAGGCAGAGATTTCGGTCTCTGAAGTACAACTCAGTCGACGATCCTCGAGAAGCCTTCACCTGACTCAAAGAACTCCTTATGTAATGGCTCCAACCAGAGGGCAAAACTCTCCCACAGATCATGGAAACATTTGCAATGGAGCAGTTCATCAACATCCTTCCTACAGATGTGCAGTTTTGGGTAAAAGAACATTGACCAGAAAGTGGGGAAAAGGCTGTTTCTTTGGCTGAAGACTACCAAATGGCCAGACAGACACTACAGCAGTGAGGTAACAGCCAAGCACTGATAAGACACTCTTTTTCCCATTTAAACTCCAAGTCTGATAAGAACTCTGGTGGGAGTAACAAATCTGCACCCAAAGACTTAATTTGCAATAACTGTAATAAGTCGGGTCATATTGCAAGAAATTGCCATAGTAAGAAGAGTGACACTGGAGCAGCTTTGTCCTTAGCAAATTGGGACAAGTACTTAACAGATATCAAGGAGGGAGATAAGGCTGTGAAAGGACTTACTGATTCAGGAAGCAGACAGACCCTAGTGCATATTGAAGTGCTGGGAAAACAATGTCCAAAAGAACCAGGTACTGGTATCATCTGCATCCATGGGGACACTCCATACTATCCCACCAGCCGAGTGACTCTATTAATGGGGTGTTGCACCAAATGAAAGTGGGGGTAGTACCTAAGTTACCTGTACCTGTGATTGTTGGAAATGATTTTCCAGGATTTACTGAGTTAATCAAAGAGGGAGTAAATTCTGATGTTTCAGCAGCTGTGGTGACAAGAGCTCAGGCAAAGAAAATCTCAGATGGTGGGGGCTCTTTTCCTTTCACGGATTTAGATTTGTACTTGTTTCTGCGCAGCTCTAGAAGTCCAAGAAAGAAAGACGACAGCTGAAGAAACAGTGGCAACAAAAGACTGATGGACATAAGGGGTTAACATATGAAAATGCTGAAACTAAACTGATCACTGATTGTGATTTTCTTTGAGAACAAGCTAACAATGTTTCTCTCCAGGGTTATTTTAAGCAGCTGGAGGTGAAGCCAAAACAGGGTGAACCTATGTTTAATAAATGTAATAGGATACTGTACAGAGTTTGGGTTAAATCTCAGACACAGGACCATGTAGAACAATTGGTTATGCCACAAAAGTATAGATCTGAGTTGTTACAGATAGAACATTATAGTTCTATGGCTGGTCACTCGAGGAGGGATCGCACCCTTGCCAGATTGCTGTACAGATTTTACTGGCCTGGAATTCATGAAGATGTTGCTACCTAATTCTTATGCTGAGTGTCAGAAGGTAGCCCCAGTGATTAAAAAAGACAAGGTGCACCTGGTGCCCCTACCCTGGATAGATGTGCCTTTTGAGAGAATTGCAATGGATGTGGTTGGCCCCTTAGACAAAAGTAAAAAGGGTAATCGGTTCATTTTGGTAGTATGTGACTATGCTACTCGATACACAGAGGCAGTTCCAATGCATACTGTCACAGCCCCAAAAGTGGCAGCAGAGCTTGACAAATTTTTCAGCAGGGTGGGCATACCAAAAGAGATTATTACTGCTCAGGGTAGTAATTTTGGTGCTGCATTACTGAAGGAGCTATACTGACTACTAGGTATCCCTGCCGTAAGAACCTCCCCTTATCACCCTCAGACAGACGGTCTTGCTGAGCATTTTAATCAGACCCTAGAATGCACGTAACCCCCCCCCTTCCCCACCAAGTTGGGGTTTACCTTAAGTGTCTTCCTGTACTTCATCCATGCCCACTGCCAGGCAGGCGTCCTTTATAGACAGTAAAGCCAAAGTTATTTGTTTGCTCCTGTTGATTTACGTGAGCATGCCATGCTGTGGCTCCGTGCCTGTCCCATTAAAGGAGAACTGCGCTGAATCTATAAGTCAGCTTTCCCAGCAGGTGCGGTATTTTAAATACTTGTTCAAATTATTTTATTTTTTTATTTTATTAAACTCTAGGATTACAAGTACCTTTGAACAGGAGCTGCTCATTTACAAAGGTTCCACGTCAAAGGAAGGGGGAAACATACATACAAAGGTTGGTAATGGTAAACAGGCATAGTATACACATGGTTGACATATCTTTGCAGCTGTAGATCACTTTAGAGATAAAGGTTATTAGTAGGGAGCAACGTAAATAAGGCAGATAGATGATGCAGCAGAGTAAGGGAATTAAGAAGAAAAAGGACTATCGGCCTGATGTTGTATAGGAGATTGTCAGTGTCAGAGAGAAGTAGGCAGGCTGAGAGGCCTTTGTCATGAGGTGGGAGAGGGATAGTGGGAGGGGATCAGGTATAGGGAAAAGAAAGATGAGGTTTGAAGAGTGGAGGAGGAGTGTTATTATGTTATTGCTCTAGCTATCCAGATGTTGCATTTATTTTAGTGGGTATTTCTGATTTACATGTTTCTGGTAAGAACCATTTTAGAACTGTATGATGTAGTTTATGTCCCTGTTCTATGCTTCTATTGTTAGGACAATGCAGTTATGTTCTACTATAGAACTCTGAGGTTGTTTGGGACATAAACTACATCATACAGTTCTAAAATGGTACTTACCATCAGACTGTAAAGCAGAAACCCCCATTGAAGATACTAAAAGGCCTGTATAAATGGAACAATAACAGAATTTAACCAGTACTTAAAAACGTCTTGTATTGGGGGAAAAAATGACTTACAGGTTCAGTGCAGTTCTCCTTTAAGTCATCATCCGGTATGTGTATAGTAAATGGTCTGGGTTGGGTCCGAGTGCTTTAAAGCTTTTAACCGACCAGACACCACTTTAATTTGCTCCACTCTGCTGTCGACAGTAAAGCAGAGGGAGTTTGAACTAGTACTGTAAATATTTACTTCTGACTTGCTGTTATATTTAAATTGGAAGTGTTTGTTTTATCCTGTTTTCTTGCAGTTTGTTTATCTAAATGGAAGCCATCATGTTTGGTCCGGGACTTCCAAACTTTCAACCAGTGGGACAAAGGGGACCTTAAAGGGGTCCTTAGCACAAGTGCCTAATGGGAAGGAAGAAAAAATTACTCACCTTAGTAATGTTGTTTCTTCTAATGGAGTCTTGCTGTATTCTGACTAATTGTAGTTAGCCCCAGCACTTCAACTGCCCCAGAGATAAGAGGGTTAAACTCTATGCAAAGGCATAGAACGTTCATCTCAAGCTCAGTTTTCAAACCTCTGTCCCAGGTACTCTGAAGTGTAACCATCAGATTCTTACGAGCCCTAAACTAACTGGCTAACAATCCAGAAATTGTTTTGGAATTCTTTGCCAAAAGGCCATATAAATAAAGAATTAGGGTATGAAGACTCAAGTCGAGACCTCCAAAAAGAATTCAAGTAGGTACACAAATTACAATCAGAAAAATAACGAAGAGAAACAACCAGTGCACCCTTGGGG
This sequence comes from Neoceratodus forsteri, assembly GCA_016271365.2. NCBI lineage: Eukaryota > Metazoa > Chordata > Ceratodontiformes > Ceratodontidae > Neoceratodus > Neoceratodus forsteri. Next base: position 135,093,239 of record CM028130.1, on the reverse strand, counting down.
TGGAGCACTACACCCGCCCACCCACAGCCCAAAACAACTAGGTTCCAGGAGGGGAGGAAGGGAGGGAGGTCAGAATACAGCAAGACTCCATTAGAAGAAACAACATTACTAAGATGAGTACTTTTTTCTTCAAACAACATGAAGTCTTGCTGAATTCTGACTAATTGCAGACTACCAAGCAGTACCCCCAAGGAGGAGGGAACTACAGAACCTATTTTGGGAACAGACTCTGCAGTACTGCTGTGCCAAATCTAGCATCACTTCTTGACTGGATGTAAAGGGAATAATGCTTGGTAAATGTGTGACCAGTCTTCCAGGTGGCTGCTTTACAGATTTCCACTAAGGGTATATCCTTGGCAGCTGCAACTGAAGCAGCTGTACCTCTGGTGGAGTGAGCCCTCAGACCTGACAGAGGCTCCTTCCCCAATTTTGAATAGCAGAACTGTATGCAAGAAACAATCCATCTAGCAATAGTTCTCTTAGTGGCAGGTTTTCCTTTACCGACTTCTCCATAAGTAAGGAACAGCTGAGAACAATTGCTTCTGTAGGGTTTAATGGATTCTATATAGTAACTCAGAACCCTTTTTTTTTTAACTTTATGTTTATTGTTTTGTATAAAACATCATACAGTTAAATGCAAGCTCAGGACATTACATTTCTGTTTACAATCGATGAAGTCACCACTCCTCTTATTGTACACAAACTTCCTGTCCCATTCTTTTTGATACATCAGTGGAGGGGGGAATCTAAGTACATTTAGCAATCCAGAAAAATTCCACTTAAGCTGATATTAAGCCCATGAGCTACATGGTACTAATTAAACACCTCCCATATAACCTAATGGTTCCCTCATAATTAGGTCACCTAATCAATAGGCATAACCTTAATATCCCATGTTATTTCTTAGCTATGCACCTTCAGTGCTTTTCCACTATTATATGCTGCTAAACCAATTTTATAGTTACTTCTTAAACATGTTCTGTAACATTTGTTGTAAGGTAGAATCGTCAATATTAATAACGTCTTCCAGTATAGTAGATGTAACTCCACTAAACAATTATCTACCCTAAACTATCTACAGGAACTACCCCAGTAACTATATCAAAATGATCCGAAATGCCTTCAACATTTTAATAAAAGGAAAATTAGAGTCTCTTATTCATCACACAAAAAGGCACTGTGAACTATTGTCCAGTTTTTAACCCAGAAAGCAATGGTGGTCTTAAGAGTGAATCAGCTGGGGGCTATCACAGTTCCTATAGTTCAGTATTTCAAATTTAAGTATGTTCATACCCTTCAAGTATCATCTTCCTCTCCTTCCGATGAATCCACCTCTGGTCCACGTCTGCTGCGATCATGTTGCACATGTTTCTGACTCCACTTTAGGGCCTCCTTCGGGTCGGAAAAGATATAGATTTTACCACCTTGCACAATTCTCAGCCAAGCAGGAAATATCATTCTGTGGTGTATTTTGGCCTCTCGAAGCACAGCACGCACCCCCACAAAGTTCCTTCTTTTTTGGCGTGTTGCGTAACGTATGTCTGGAAACATCTGCACTGTTTGACCCTTACAGATGAGAGGCCCCTTCTGTCTAGACAGCGGCAGTAAATAATCCCGAGTGCCCATGCCATCAGTGACCAAGACCACAGTACGTGGTGCCTCTTGGTTCATCGGACACCTCTTGGAGTAATTTGATAAGCCTTTTGGGCATTTTGAATTTTTGGAATAGTTTCTTCTCCTAATTGTTGTGTGAGCCAGTCTTGGAGAAAAAGTAATAAATGATCTCCTTCAACATCTTCTGGGATCCCGATTAAGCGAATGTTCACCACTCATACCTGATTTTCCAGGGTTTCAAGTCTGGACTTAAAATGATTTGTTTCCTTTGCCATCGATGAAACAGCCCCCACTGCTGCATCGGCTCCGCGAGCTGATTCCACGGCCAATGTCTGTACCGCATCCAAGTTGGTTTCTAGAGCCACCACTCGATTTGTCAGATTGTCAGATCTCTCTGCTAGCCCTGCTACTGTAGAGATAAGTCTGTCTATCTTCAGACCAAGTATTTGCAGGGTTTCTTCCCTTGACTCAATCGCTTCTTCTCCACGACCTTGAGCTGAGTGCATGGTAGGAGCAGTAGAAGTTGTTTTGCTTTTAGCTCCTGACCCATGCATTTGATCCTTACGAGGATTTCCCATCTAATTGTAGGCAGGTTCCGATGTTAGCAAATCCAATTTTTTTCTCGTATTGGTTCCTAATAGATCGTTTCCAAAGTAAATAACCTCTCGAGTTACTTTGAGCTCTAAGGTTTAGCAGCCATTTTGCTCAGGCTCCACAGCGCCCCCCTACTCAGAACCCTTTTAACATCAAGACTGTGCAACCTCCTCTCTCCAGAGGAGAAGTGGTCAGTAAAGAATGCAGGCAATGTCATGGATTGGTTCAGTTGAAAATATGATACCACCTTTTGAAGGAACTTCCTATTTGTGTGAAGGACCACCTTGCCCCTGTTAAATGAAATGAAGTCAGATTCCACTGATAAGGTCCATAATTCACTGATTCTCCTGGCAGAGGTGATAGCCACCAGGAATACAGTTTTCCAAGTCAGATACTTAAGTTCAGCTGAACAGAGAGGCTCAAAGGGAGGCTGCATCAGCTGTGCAATACAAATATTCAGATCCCACAGGGTAGTGGGATTCCTGAAAGGAGGGTTGATATGAATCAGCTCTTTGAAAAAATATTTGGAAGACTGGATGGGAGGCTAAGGAAGAAACTTTCCCTGCTGAAATGAAAGCAGAAATAACTGCCAAATGCACCTTGAGGGTGGCAGGCCAAAGACCCAAGCTATTAAGATGCACCAGATAATCCAGTGCAATGGCAATATCAGCTAAGTCCGGCTGGATGTGCTTCTGATTGCACCAAAAACCAAACCTCTTCCATTTGGAACTGTAAGATTTTCTAGTGGAATGCTTTCTGCTAGCCTTGAGGATATCTAGAGCTGACTGGGAAAGATTCAGACCTGCATGCTCTAGCTCTTCAAGAGCCAGGCCTTGAGCTTGAGAGAGTGAAGGTTGGGGTACAGGATCCTCCCCTGGGATGAGGTGAGGAGATTGAACTGCCTGGGAAGGCACAGATGTATTACCACTGACAGTGACAACAGTCGAGGATACCAAGGTTATCTGGCCCAGTCCGGAGCTACCAGAATCACTGTACAAGGTTGGGATCGGATCTTGACCAGCACTCTGAATATCAGAGGAAAGAGAGGAAAAGCATAGAGAAACTTGTTGGTCCAATCCAACAGGAGGACATCTGAAGGGACCGACCCTAGGAGAGTGGGTCTGCAGCAGAACTGGGGGAGCTGATGGTTGTCCGGGGCTGCAAAGAGATCTATCTCTGGAGTGCCCCATCTCTTGAAAATGATTTGGAGAATGAAAGGATTCAGAGACCATTCGTGGTGACCTTGAGAGATCCTGCTGAGAGCATCTGCAAGTAGATTGTCTTTCCCTGGGAGATGCACAGCAATCAGGGAAGCTTGCAGGGAATAAACTAGAGACCATATTTTCATGGTCTAGGTGCACAAGGCTGAAGACCGAGTGCCCCCCTGCTTGTTGATGTACCACATGGTTGTGGTGTTGTCTGTCTTGATCTGCACCACTTTCCCCTGGATCATGTTCGAAAATGTCTGGACTGCCAGAAAGACGGCCCTGAGTTCGAGCAGGTTTATGTGCAGAAGGGACTCCTGAGGAGACCAAGTCCCCTGAGCCGTGTGCTGATCCAGATGGGCTCCCCACCCTAGTAGGGAAGCGTCTGTAGTGAGAATCACTGTGGGCACCTGAGTGAGGAAGGGAACCCCTTGCCTCAAATTGTCCTCTTCCAGCCACCACTGGAGGGCTTGAACCAGAGTCAGAGACACTGGGACCAACTTGGAGAGGGAATCTTTTCTCTGAGATCAAAAGGCTCTCAGGTGAAATTGAATATCTCTCATCTGGAACATTGCTCCCTGCACCACTGTAGTACATGCTGCCATATGGCCTAGCAACTGCAAAAAATGTCTGGCTGGCCGAGACACAAGTGGATGAAAAGAGGAAGCCAGACTGATGAGAGATTGGACCCTTGGAGGAGGAAGAAAGGCCTTGGCCTGAACAGTGTCCAGCTCCACTCCTATAAATGTGAGAAGCTGGGTAGGCTCCAGGACAGACTTTTCCAGATTCAGGATGAATTCTAGGGAGTTCAGAAGGTTTCGAGTGGCCTTTAGAGCTGACCTGACTTGGTCTGGAGACTAGCCTACTATGATCCAATCGTCCAGGTAAAGGAACAGTAAGATGCCTTGTTTTCTAAGGAAGGCTACCATTACTGCCAGACACTTGGTGAATACCCTTGGAGCAGATGTTAAACCAAATGGCATTGCTCTGAACTGATGGCCTGAGGGCAGTTTGAATCTGAGGTACTTTCTGTGGGACTGCCTGATAGGTATGTGGAAATAAGTAACCTTGAGATCCAGGGAGGCTAGCCAGTCTTCTGGTCTCAGAAAGGGAAGAATTAGTCCCAGAGTCACCATCTTGAACTTTGGCTTTAAGATGTGTTTGTTTAAGTATCATAGATGTAGGATGGGTCGCCACTCCCCTGTCTGTTTTAGGGTAAGGAAGTACCTGGCGTACAATCCTTTTCCCCTGTGAATGAGAGGGACCTTCTCCACTGCTTGCAGGAGCAGTAGAGATGAGACCTCTGTCTCCAAGGCCTGTGTTTGATCTGGAGAGGAAGGGGAAAAGCCTTTGTTCTCAGCCTTGGGAACCTGGTGAAGCTGAGAGCAAGACCCTGGCTCACCACTTCCGGACTCCAACTGTCTGAAGTGATAGACTTCCAGGCCTGGAAGAAGTGAGCCAGTCTGCCCCCTACAGGGATTGGGGAAGTGACCCTGGCTGACCCATCAGGGTGTCTGCTTGGCAGGGGCTTAGACTGAGAGGAAGATGCAGCCCTTGTCATCCCCCTTCTGCCTCTTTCCCTGAAGAACTCCCTCTGCTGGAAAGAAGAGGAGGCCTGGGCCTGGTAAAAAGGCATTTGAAAAGGCCTGCCCCTGCCAGACCTAGATTGCTGCCTTTGAGGAGTGGACTGTTTCTCTTTGGCTGCAGCACTCCTATATGTGGTCCTGTACTCATCCATCTTTTTCATGTAAGCCTCTGTTTGTTCCCCAAACAGAGAGTTACCAGTGACAGGAAAATCCATGACCTTGATCTGGGTATCCTTAGACAAATTGGTACACCTGAGCCAGGCAAATATCCTCACAGAAATAGATGAAGCCATAACTCGAGAATGAACATCATTCGAGTCTACAGCAGCATGGAACTGTATCTTGGAAGCTTCAATGCCATCTGCAGCCACCTGCTCCAGCTCACTGGCTAGCTGGGATGGGGCATTCAGACACTGTAACTGACAACGAGAGAAGGGGAGGTGAGAGCGACCTACCCCGAGGGTCCCCCCCCCAGCGCGACCAAGAGGTTTTTCTGGATCGCCGAGTGGAGGTGCCGTGGACATTGTGAGTCTGGCGGCCTCCCTCGGCTTGAATAGCCGGCTCTCCCAAGATCGTGGCCCCTGCCCAGGTGCAGGAGAGAATTTGAAGTTGCTGAAATAATTTTTGACTTTAACTACATCGTCCATTACCTGGAGGGCTACTTCATTCAGCGTTCTCCTGGAAGGCTAAGAATTGGTCTCCTGTTTGTTCCTGCAGCCAAAAGTTGATTTCCTGAACCCTCTGCTGTGATTTCAGCATTTCTCAACCCTGCCCTTTGTCTCCTGGTCGTATTTGCCGCCGAAATTGCACTGCCTCCCATTGGGCTCTGGCAGTGGTGACGCTTTCCCTCTGATTCCTTAAGTGGGAACGCTGTCCCAACACCCACAGACACTGTAACTGACGACAAGAGGAGGGGAGGCGAGGGCGACCTACCCCGAGGCCTCCCCCAGTGCGACTCAAGAGGTTTTTCTGGGATCACCGAGTGAGGTGCCGTGGGCTATGGTGAGCTCCGGCGGGCCTCCTCGGCTTGAATAGGACAGCTCTCCCAAGATCGTGGCCCCTGCCCAGGTGCAGGAGAGAATTTGAAGTTGCTGAAATAACTTTTTGACTTTAACTACATCGTCCATTACCTGGAGGGCTATTTCATTCAGCGTTCTCCTGGAAGACTAAGAATTGGTCTCCTGTTTGTTCCTGCAGCCAAAAGTTGATTTCCTGAACCCTCTGCTGTGATTTCGGCGTTTCTCAACCCTGCCCTTTGTCTCCTGGTCGTATTTGCCGCCGAAATTGCACTGCCTCCCATTGGGCTCTGGCAGTGGTGACACTTTCCCTCTGATTCCTTAAGTGGGAACGCTGTCCCAACACCCACAGACACTGTAACTGATGATGAGAGGAGGGGAGGCGAGGGCGACCTACCCCGAGGGTCCCCCCCACCAGCGCGACCAAGAGGTTTTTCTGGATCGCCAAGTGGAGGTGCCGTGGGCTATTGTGAGCTCCGGTGGGCCTCCTCGGCTTGAATAGGACGTCTCTCCCAAGATCGTGGCCCCTGCCCAGGTGCAGAAGAGAATTTGAAGTTGCTGAAATAACTTTTTAGTGGCCCACCCACCCTTCCTGTGTTGAGGGTGAGTTTTTATGCAGGCTGGTGGCCTCGCCTATTTTGTCTTATTACCCTATCAGTCAAGAGGGGAGGTTCTTCCCTGTCAAACGAGGGGGTGTCCCCTGTATAAATTTCCTCCCTGTGTACTGGATTGGGGAAGTTATCTGACTCATTGACATTCTCCTCCCGATTATTGGATGTCATGTTATGTGATCACTGTGTACTCTAATTCTGCAGGACAGTACTGTTGTCTAACTTGATTTATGGACTATTATTATACTATTTCCTGTGTTCACACTGAATCATAGTCAATTATAAGTCTATTTTTCTGCTGGTCAATCCCTATTGCTTAACCTGAGTATAGGATTACTTCAGGTATATTTTTTTCGGCAGATACCTATACCTAAGTTGTTATTGTATAGCCCTGGCTGAGAGTGTCTCCTACCTCTTTTGGGGCTGTTCAAAGCTGTAGTTCATGTCTCTTGATGTCTAATGCCTACAGCTCCTTGAGTTTGTGGGTGGCATAGGGTCATATTAATACCTCTGCCTGTCCTGACTGCCTTGTGTGTTTATGCCTGGACTTGACTCCTAGGGCTTAGGGCTATTCCATTTTTCTTTACCCCTGGTTACCTAGGGCTACCTGCTGCCGTGTCTGAACTGGCTCTTTAACCTAGGGACACAGTCCTGGATTATTGATTGTACTCAGGTCTTTGCCTGCTGGTAGTCTTGCTGAGTTGTGAAATTGCACGCTGTGTGGATATCATCCCTCCAGGCCATACCTGACTGGGTGTCCTGGGCTTGCTCCTTGTCCTGGTCTCCTGTTGCCCAATCAGAGGGTGCGGTTCCTCCTGTCCTTTCCTATGGAAGGTGGGGAAGCTACCACTGCAGTGTGCTCAGGGATAGGCCGCTTGGCTCGGCCTTATGACCCTCTGCTTGTGGTGCTGGCCCTGGGCCGGTCCTCTTCAATGTGCTACCTCTCCTCCACCTTACTGGAAGTCCCAGGGCAGTGGCCCTCCCCATGATGACACTGACTCTCCTTTCCAACCTGCTTGCAACTAAGGTAATGCACTACTGTACTATCCTTAGTCTAGACACTAGGTGCCTTATGTGCATGGTCAGGGTCAAGAAAATCCGAAACATTTACTGTCCTGGTGGTCGACCGCCTTAAGGCGGTACTGCCCTGGCTCTTCCTCCTTGCACTTCTCATGGTCAAGATATAGAGCTCAACCCTGACCCCTAAGCTGTCCACTAATATTCCTGCAACTTGTGTGAGTAAGGACTAAAAATAGCGATATAAATATTAGGAGCTTGCTTCCTAATCGAGCTCTTAGCGTGGGTCGAGCTATACAAACCAGACATCCTAGGGGTAACTGAGACTTGGCTCAAACCCTCAATTCCTGATTCTGCCTGCTCCCTAAAAGGATATGAGTTCATCCGTCTTGACAGGCCTGGGGGTAGGAAGGGGGGTGGCGCCCTTCTGTACTATAGAATCCACCTGAAAATCTCCCTGGTGACTCAGTGTAAACCTGAACATCCTCCATGTGAGTTTCTTCATGTGCTTCTGCTGTTAGGGGATACTAAGAAGCTGCATCTGGTGTGTGCCTATAACCCTCCTAGGGGAGGTCTAACAGGACTTACTTATCTCCTGGATGCAGTCAGGCCCAGTATAGGGGACAACAAACTTATTATCATGGGTGATATCAACATAAACTGGGAGTGTGGCAATATTAGGAAATGGGAAACTCAACTTGCCAGCCTATCCCTAACCCAACTAATTCATGACCCAACGAGACAGGCTGCTAATGGCTCCTCAAGTTCCCTGCTGGATTGGATCCTGTCTAACCGGCCGGAGCAGATAGCATCAGCAGGCACACTATCCGACTCAATATCAGACCACTCCCCGGTCTACTGTGTCTGGAAAATTCCCTCCCCCAGAATCCCACATAAAATCATACAAGTCAGAAACTACTCCAGTTTTGACTCTGAGGGGTTCCTGGATGACTTAAGATGTACTGACTGCACCAGGGTGCTAGAAGTCTCTGACCCCCTCAGTGGCAACCTCCTGCTTCATTGATACTTTAGGTGCTCTCCAGGACAGACACGCCCCCAGGGTCACCCGGAGGGTGAGGGGAACTGCTACCTTCTGGCTGAATGGTAATCTTCTAGCCCAGATGCGTGAGAGAGACAAATGCTGGGCCCGTACCAGGGGATCCAGTGGTCCCTTTAATCTCCTGAGATATCGGCACCTCAGGAACCAGTGTAAAAAGGCTATTAGGGTAGCTAAAAGCGACTTCTGTAAGTCTGTGCTACTTGGCTCTGACAGAGACCCTAGGAGGTTCTGGAGGAACATTAAATCCCTCATCAGTGGGCCCTCCCACTCGGGTGTCACGGATATGGTTATAGATGGAGTCTCGTGTAACAATCCCCATACTATAGCCAACCATCTCAATCTTCACTTCTCCGACCTCTCGGCCCTTACCTCTCGTTTCACGACTGATGGGGGTAGCTCGTTTATTATACCTTCCCTTTCAAATCACGGTGAATATCCTCCTCGGAGATTGTTTAATCTCAGGGCAGTATCAGTCCTGGATGTTCGGAACTGCCTTGCTGCTCTCTCCCAGCACTCCAGTTCTGGTCTCGGCAACCTGGAACCCAGGCTTCTCAAGCTAGGAGCTGCTTACATTGCCTCTCCGGTTGCCCACATCTTTAATCTATCCCTCAGTTCAGGGATAATCCCTGATATCTGGAAGGAGGCAAGGATAGTCCCTGTTCTGAAGCAGGGCAATCCCAAACTTCCCGACAACTATCGCCCGATTACTATTCTCCCATCCCTTGGCAAACTTCTGAAAGGTGGTGGCTACAACTCTCGGAGTATTTGCATACTACGAACTGCTTTCCAGGCCCAGCATGGCTTTTGAAAGGACATAGTACCACAACTGCCCTGATTACTGTAACCTCAAGTATTAGATCTGCCATGGACCAGGGCAACTATCAGGTGCAATATTTATAGACTTGTCAAAAGCTTTTGACCTTGTCAATCATGACCTACTGGGGAGCAGCTCAGGCTCTTGGGCCTCTCCTCATGCCATGAGCTGGTTGATGGGCTACCTGAAGGGCAGAAAGCAGCGTACCTGCTTCAACAAGGTCCTCTCAGAGCCCAGGGCAGTGACTATGGGAGTCCCCAAGGGATCGGTACTAGGTCCTCTCCTATTCTCGCTTCTTATTAATCAACTGCCACTGGTGACACCTCATTGCCAAGTCACTCTATATGCAGATGACCTGGTGCTAGTGGCCCATTCTTGTGATGCTGCAGCCCTTAACCAGTGTCTGACTGAAGATTTCAGCAGAGTCCTGGCCTGGATTACCAACCATAGACTGGTGCTGATCCTAAATAAAACACAGGACATGCTCTTTGGTTCCACAGCCAAGATCAAAGCCTCATCAGCTTTGCTCAATGTAACTTGTGATGATGGCCCCCTGTTGCCAACAGTGAGTACAATCAAATATCTTGGGTTTACTCTTGACCCCCAACTTGACATGGGGAGTCATATCCTCAACATCTGTAGAGCTACAAGGTGCAAACTTGGCCTGGCCTACAGGGCCAAATACAACCTAACTCCAGGGGCTAGACTGGCACTTGCGAGAGGAGTGCTTCTTCCCTCCCTCAGTTATGGATTCCACCTATTTGCCAGGTCACCCCAAACTCATCTTGTTCGGTGGAACACAGCGTATCTGTTGGTTTGCATTAGCTGCCCCCAAACTCACCCATCGCTGTGAGCTCTATGACAAATTCTGCTGGCTCCACCCAGCTGAATATTTGAACTTTGGTGTTGGAAGTTTCACCAAGAAAGTGCTTGCTACTGGCACCCCATTGGGACTGGCGCACCTCCTCCCAAAAACGGACACCATCCCCTACCAGCTTAGGTCCCAGACCTCTGTGTTGCTTAAAGTCCCCCCTACCTGGACCCTTATGGGGGGCCATGACTTTGCTGCTTACGTGCCCAGACTCTGGAACTCTCTCCCTGATCATGTCCGCTTGGCTCCCTCCCATGGGACCTTTCGTACCTCCCTGTGGTCCCACTTAAAACAATTATCAATGTGTGACTGTTCTTAGCCTCTGTAATGAAATGAATCCTCAGCAATCACTGATGTCTATCTATGTCTTTTAATAAGTTGTGTAATTGTTGCTTGTGCATCTGCTTTTCTACAATTGTTGTTGTAATTGTTATTTTTTTCCTGTAATATGCTGTTCCTCCCAAGATGCCTTGTATGTATTCTGTATGTTTGTGCTCTCCCGGGTCGTTCCTGAAAATAGGCCTATTACTTGTCTAGTGTACTTACCCGGTAAACAAAAGCTAAATAAATAAATAAATTCTTAGCCAGTGCCAGAATCGTACCCCACCTAGACTTCTGGTATCTGGCCATAGATGCCATGTAGTTGGATTGTCTGAGTCCCGAGGGTGCCAGATACTGCTTCTTAGCCATGGCATCCACTTTCCTGGAATCCTTATCTGGGGGGTGAGATGCCAGAGGAATATTAGCCTTGTCACAGGCTGAAGCTTGCACTACCCCAACATGGCTGCAGTGAGTGGTAAGGAATTCCATCCCAGGGCCTGACAAAGCATACCTCTTGTCCATCTTCTTACCCACAGGGGGTATGGATGTTGGTAGTTGTAAGATTTTTTGGGTCTGTTTCCCAAGGGACTTGTGCAGAGGGATAGACACCCTTTTGGAATCTGGGACGTCCATCATCTCAACATAGTCAGGCTCCTCCTGATCCTGTTCAGCTTCTTCCATAGGGAGCTGAAGAGTGTCAGCCACCTTCCTGTAGAACAGGTAGTGGAAGGGGGACTCAGAAAGCCTGGGAGGAGACACATTGGTAGGCCTGTCTGGGGAGATGTCCGGTTCGATAGGCTCATCCAGGTCTTCATATTCTTCATCCTTATCATCTTTGTCTCCATCCCATTCGCCCTTATAAAAAGCTTCAGGGTCATAATCATAAGCTTGTAAGTCCGATCGAACCGACCGTCCTCGAGACGGTGCCAGTTTGTTCGGAACCGGGCGAAGCGACTGTACTACAGCAATTGCTTTGGCAATTTCGTCGGCAGTCGGAACATGGGGACCGGGATCTGAACTGGCCAACTAACATTTTTTCTTTGTAGGAACCGATTCCGCAGAATTGGCTCTTCTCTTGCCTGAGGGGGTATCGCCCAGGTCAATGGGCACTCCCTCAGGTTCGGCCGAAACCAAACCGGGCTGGCCATCCGGGTCAATGGATTTCTCAGCCTTCCTTTCCTTTAGCCTACTTAAGCATTTTTCAGCAGTGGCTTTAGGGCAGTTTTTACAAATTTGGCAGTCTTCCTTGAGGTGGTCAAACCCCAGACAATAAACACAGATGAGGTGGGGATTGGCCTTGGTAAAGGCCTCCCCACACCTAGTTTTCTTTTTGGATTTCTCAGACATGCCCCTAAATAACCAGTCACCCTTACCAGCATTCAAGCCAGGCGACTACCAAACCTATCGGTACTGACCGTGTCATGGGTCGGTTGAAAAAATCCCAGAAATTTGTCATTTCTTTCAGGGACCGATACAAACTGTGCACAAAATTCTTTTTTTTTTTTACAGAAGTACTTCGGATCCTGACCAGACCAACTGGTAGGGACCAGAAAACAAAACAATTTCTTACAACACTCTATTTACAAAACACTTACTGTACCGGGACAGAGATGCGAAAACCAACAAAAATAAAGAAATGGTTGAATAAAACCGATCGATTTACTGTGACCAAACTGAAGTGTAGGAGAGAATCTCTGGAACGACTTCTCAGTTAGGCGGAATAAAGAATCTGATGGTTACACTTCAGAGTACCTGGGACAGAGGTTTGAAAACTGAGCTCGAGATGAACGTTCTATGCCTTTGCATAGAGTTTAACCCTCTCATCTCCCGGGCAGTTGAAGTGCTGGGGCTAACTGCAATTAGTCAGACTACAGCAAGACTTCATGTTGTTTGAAAACTAGTTTTTGTAATTTTTAGGTTGGCACCTAAACTGAACTAGTGGGAAAATCCAAACTGTGACTGACAGCTCCCCTAGCTAACCAGAACACAGGAAAACAGGAGAAACCCCAGAACTGTTAAAGGACAGTGAGTCAACTGGAGTTGGATTTGAGAGAGTGAGCAGCTCAAGCTATCGAGAAGCTGCTCCCAGAAAGGAGCATAGGAGAACCAGCAGGGAAAGGCCTAACTTGCCTTCCTGCTGTGGTTCTTCAGTAGTAGACTGCTTTATAGCAGTAACCAGAATAATCTGAGGAGTGATTTTAATTTGTGGCAGAAAGCTCCCAAACGTTTGGAAGTACAGCTTGAGATTGTGGACCGAAAAGAAGGTCCTGTGAAGCATTCAGCCCCGGAGTTGTGAGAGACAGTTTTGATGATCAAGAAGTTTGCTCAGTGAATCGACTGCAATAGCAACCAGACTGAAATCGAACTGTGAGATAGAAAAGTTAATGCTGTTTCTTGTTGAATGTGCAGAATGTTTATCGTGGGTCGAGGCCTGTTCTGCCAGTGACCAGACTGTTAACCAGCTGGAGGCTTCACCAGAAAAACAGACTGAACTTTGCCAGAAGTGTTTATCTAGCCTTGGGCCAGTGCTAAACCTGACCCTAGCCAACTCTGCTTGCACCAGAGACTCTTTCTTGGTGAGAGACCAGCTTGAGGATCCAGCCCCTGCGCAGAGACAAATCGCAAGTTGCAGCCACATGGAGGGAAAGGCTGTGGAGCGGAGGTGTGTCATGATGGCTCAGCTTGCCCATGCTCTTCTGTGTAAAGGAAGGGATCAAAGCAACAGAACTAAAGAGTAAACAAGGAGCAGATGAGGCACTCTGGGTCACCCTGGAGACAGGAAATGGCACCACAGTCTGCATGGGGGTTGTAGACAGACCCCCATCTCAGGGGGAGGGAATGGACAAGGAAATGATAGAAGGCATCCTTAGAATGGCAGAAAAAGGGGAGATATTGCTGATGGAAGACCTGAATATACCAGATGTTAACTGGAGCACCTTTGCTGCAGGCACATCCAAGAGCAGGGTCATTCTTGATGCCCTACAAGGGGCATGCCTCAGAAAGCTAGTACTGGAACCCACCCGGGAGGGAGCAATCTTAGACCCGGTACTCTCAAATGAGGACGGAGAAAGAATCTCAGATTTAGAAGTGGGTTGCCATCTGGGAACAAGCGACCATCAAACAGTGCGGTTCACAATAAACACAGCCATATAATCAAGCCATACAAAAGCAAGAGTATTGGACTTTAGGAGGGCTGACTTTGGAAAATGAGAGAGTGCCTCAGAAAAGCACTAGCAAACAGGCAAGAAGGAGGGTGGAGGAACAATGGGGAATAATCAAACAGCCATCACAGAGGCAACAAGCCTTTGTGTAAAGCAAATCAACAAAACACAACGAAGGAAAAAAACACTATGATTCTCAAAAGAGGTGGCAGGGAAGGTTAAGGAGAAAAGGATAGCATTCAGGAAATATAAGGAAACACAGAAGGAGCAGGACAGATAACTTTATCAGTTAAAGCAGAAAGAGGCTGGGAAGGCAGTCAGAATAGCAAAGGCCCAAACCGAGGAAAGGATAGTCAACTCTGTTAAGAAGGGGGATAAGAACTTTTATAGGTACATTAGGGATCGAAGAAAGACTAAAGGAGGGGTACTGAGGCTTAATAAAGTGGAGGGAATATGGGCAGAGGGTGACAGTGAAAAAGCAGGAATACTGAACGAATATTTCAGCTCAGTATTCACAAAGGAAGAGGAGGGGGAGGTACCTAAACCAAACAAGAGAAACACTCTGAAGACAGGGGTTGATACCAGTCCATTTACAGAAGAAAGAGTTCTGAACGAACTAATAAAATTGAAGGTGGACAAAGCAATGGGGCCTGATGAGATTCACCCAAGAATCCTAAAAGAACTAAGGGTAGAACTAATGACACCGCTGACTACTCTCTTTAACAAATCATGGGAGGATGTGGCGGTACCTGAGGACTGGAGGAGGGCAGATGTGATTCCTCTTCACAAAAGTGGGAGCAGGACAGAGGCAAGAAACTATAGACCAGTTAGTTTGACCTCAGTGGTAGGGAAAATGATGGAATCACTTCTGAAGGAAAGAATTATTGAGTACCTAGAGGCCAGTGGGGCACAGGACCCAAGGCAGTATGGATTCACGATGGGAAGGTCGTGTCAGATGAATCTAATAGATTTCTTTGACTGGGTGACCAAAGTAGTAGACCAGGGAGGGGCTGTGAACATGGTCTACCTAGATTTTATCAAGACATTTGATACAGTCCCACACAAAAGATTAATATGCAAGTTAGCCAGCCTTGGAATGGGTACCAAGGTGGTAGCCTGGATAAAAAATTGGCTAGACAACAGGACGCAAAGGGTAGTAGTAAACAGAGTCCACAGTGAAAAAAGAAGGGTTACTAGCGGTGTACCGCAGGGTTCAGTGCTGGGACCGGTCCTTTTTAATGTCTTTATAAGTGACATTGCAGAGGAACTGGAAGGAAAGGTGTTGTCTCTTTGCAGACGACACAAAGATCAGCAACAGGGTTGATACACAAGATGGAGTGGAAAGGATGAGAAGGGACTTGGCAAGGCTGGAGGAATGGTCAAATGTATGGCAGCTCAGATTCAATGCAAAGAAGTGCAAAGTAATGCACCTGGGAAACAAAAACTCAGGGGATGAGTACACAATAGGGGGTGAGATACTGACGACAGTAAAAATGGAAAAGGACCTGGGGGTAATTATATCAGATGACCTAAAGGTGGGCAAGCAATGTGAGAAGGCAGTAAGGAAGGCTGGGGGGATACTGTGGTGCATAGGGAGAGGCATCAATAATAGAAAACGAGAAGCTGTTATCCCTCTGTACAGACAGTTGGTGAGACCCCATCTGGAGTACTGTGTGCAGTTCTGGAGACCCCATCTCCGCAAAGACATAGACAGAGTGGAGGCTGTCCAGAGGAGGACAACCAAAATGGTGCAGAGTCTGCACCAGAAGAGATACGAAGAAAGACTAAAGGAGCATAATATGTATACCGTTGAGGAAAGAAGGGAGAGAGGGGACATGATAGAAACTTTCAAGAACCTCAAGGGAATCAACAAAGTCCAAGAGGGTAGCATCTTTCAGAAAAAGAGATGTGCAAGAACAAGGGGGCACAATTTGAAGATAGAGGGGGGATCTCTCAGAGGTAATGTGAGGAAGTATTTTTTCAAGGAGAGGGTTGTGGATGCACGGAACAGCCTCCCTGAGGAGGCCGTGGAGTCAAGAACAGTAGGGAAATTCAAGAATGCATGGGACAGACATAAGGAAGTCCTAGTGGGGGGGTAGGAGGAAGTAAGCTGTTGGTTAACTAGGATCTGCAGCTTATCTGTTAGGTAGGGAAATGGGCAGACTAGGTGGGCCAAGCGGTCTTTATCTGCCATCAAATTCTATGTTTCTATGTTTCTTCGGTGATCTACAGGAGGTCTTTATATTGCCAGGCCAAGTATAGCCAACTGGTAGCATGAGTAAATTCAGGGTAGCTCCCTACAACAAATTATCTAATTATTTTTGGGTACCATCTGATTGTTTCAGTGAATTACAGGGTTACAAGAAACTGGGCCAACCAGCCAGGATTACAAATAATCAAAGCCTTGTTTGCGCATGTTAACTGCCTTTTTCTTTCCATCAAGGGCCCCAACAATAGCTGCAACTCCAGCCATCCCGGGCACCGATTCTGGTCAGCCAGCATAATATTCTGGGTACCCAGTGTTGTCAGACTGTTTACTTTTAGACTAAAATGCATGCAGAGTAGCCTGAGTCTAATCAGTATAATAATCATTCATCTAGATTTACACCCCCTTCCTTGTTCACGACCCTTTAATAAATTTGATTTGTTATTTCACGTTTAACCTGGCGTATGAGCATATTATTAGTTGGTTTACAGTACTGAAAGTGTATACTTGTTCTGCTAACCTTGCCTTTACTGGGGATTCCAGGAAACTTGCAGAAAGCCAGACCGTGGTGGTAAGTGTAAAGGGTGTGTGCATATTATTAACGTTTATTGCTGACTGTGTGTTAACTGCTGTTAAGGGTACCAGGTAAATAGGTGGGTCTGTGGGTGGATATAGTTTCCCAGTGGGCTATACCAGGGCAGGTAGATACCCCCACTTACATTACTCTGGGTGAAGGCACCAAAATATTGAACCCAGGCCCCCCAACCTGTTAGGAGAAATACAGGCAGGGGTAGTAATCTTAGGGATAGAGCCGCCTAGGGGTTACATCTTGGAGGCACTGCTGGGATTAGCATCCCCTAGTGGCCAAACCACAAAATTTTAGTTATGCCTCTCCTGGAGCCACTGTTTTTATGGGTTACTACCTGCGGTCTGCCACCAGTATAGACAGTATTACTAGCACTGATTCTGACTCCCTCTCTAAAGAAATGGCTGTACCACAGCTAATTGGTTGATGTGCGGGGAGTGAGACTGACCTCCACAAGGCCCTTTTGTTGCTAGACATACCCTTGGACACTAGCAAACACATTATAGAAGGGGTACTTTCAAAGACTGACTGTCTTGGGAAGGTGGTGGTAGTAGGTCAACAAGCTGACCTGACTGCCCAAACACTAAAGGTTCTAGTGGAGTGTAGTAACCCAGTGGACAGTACCCAGGTACCTAAAACTATTGCCATTGATGGATCCCCGACAGCCTGAAGGGTGGTGACTAAACACAGTGAGGATTCCTCAGCCAGAACCACCACCTTTTTTTGTTAACTCTTTTTATGCTCTCCCACACCCGGATATCCTTCCGGGGTGTACCCTCGACGACGGCCTCTACTCCCTTGCCTGAACTGTGCTGCAGACCGAAGGAACTCCCCCAACCACCCAGGCAGACCTAGCCCCATGGATCACCCCCCCCCGGGTGGGCCCGTCCTCCCGTAATGGCCTTTCTGAAATTAGAGAGGTCCTACCTTGGGTGGTGGGATGGGCATGGAGTCCTCCAGTCGCATTGCTGACAGTTGGGATGTGGGCCGTGTCCCCCATACCCCATCATCTCTGTGATGTGTGGCAGGGATTTTTTGCTTTTTGTCCCTGCGAAGCACGGCCAGCAAGGCAACATAGTGCTGTAGCTCCACCCCCCAGGCATACACCATGTTGCTATATTGGCGCCCTTCAAGCCACCGCCAGAGGTCGCACAGTGAGTGGACGCTTCCCCGAACCCTCCCCGGGAAGAGAGAGCAGTCCGTTGGATGCTTGATCTCATCTCTCCCTGCCGACTCGGTGACCTGGGCCTGCCTCGAACCCAGGTCGCCGCATGGTGCGAGGTGTGACGCTCCAGTGCCTCAACCCTCAGAGCCACTGGGCCGGCCAAGAACCCCCACCTTTATCTGAAAGTTTTGAGGAGAAGCTTGGCAGATAGTCACTGGATGAGGGCCAAATCCTCGAGGACTTAAAAAAGTTATTTCACAGCCGACCCACCAGCACAGAGGTTGGATTTCCGCCTGCGACGCCGGCAACTCGGGTTCAGGAATGGACTCGGGTCGTCGGAGGGCCGGATGGGGGAGAAGGATTGAGCGTCCCATGACTGCTCTCCTTCTCCGGGAGGAGGGTATGGGATGTCACTGGTGAAAGGGGGACACCTGGTGGAGGCCAGGAGTGCCTCAGCATATGATGCCAGCAAGGTCGCAAAGGGGCAGGATGGATGCCGGCATCATTGCACGCTCCCACCCCTCTAGAGGGACAAAAATCCAAGCCTGCCTCTCTCCACCTCAATGATGCCCTCCTCTCTGCTGCAATTGGCTCCCCAGGCAGACTCCCGCCCTATCCCGTTGTTCATGGTACCTTAAGGGGTGGGTGCCATGTCTCCGCCCTGGGGAGTAATCCAGGGGGTCCCGGGAGAGCGGCTCATGTGGGGATGCCGCAGCCGAGGGGTCCATGACCGGCAGATGGCTGTATGGAGAGAGGTGTGGTGCAAAAGTATAAATTGAAAACAAAAAGGTTATTTCAACCTTCTGGGGGGTACCCTTCCCACAGCATGTGCACCAGTCCCGGCACCTATTCCCGCAGTACCAGCATCAATCCCTGTGCCTGCACCAATGCTGGCATCTATGCCTGTACTGTCAGTCGGTCATGAATATTATCGCCAGTTAAAGGTGTTCTCTGGCACCTTGCCCACACCTAATGGGGAAGCTGATTGGGAGACATGGGTAGACTATGTTGTTCCGCTAGTGAGAAAATGGCAGTGTTCTGAGGTGGAGAAGCGGAAAAGGTTGAATGAAAGCCTCTGAGGGCATGTGCTGGTCACCATCCAAGCACTGAGGTCCACCAATCCTGATGCTACTGCACAAGAGTATTTGATTGCATTAAAAACTGTTTTTGGTATCCCAGAGGATGGCGAAGACCTTATGTGGAAGTTCAGGGGCACTCAGTAACAAAGAGGGGATGTGTGGTCTCATGTCAACTGAATCAAGTCAGGTTGGACCAGATACTAAAGTCTGCAAAGTATTCCAGTCTCCTATTGCTCAAACTGACACTAAGAAACCGTAAGGAAGAGCCTCCCTCTTACATCCCCTTGATGCAAGAAGAACGTGAAGCAGAAAAAGAGGAAGAAGTGGCGGATCCTTGGGCTGGTGTGGTGGCTGTGACTCCTACCCTTGGGAGGGACCCTACTCTTGATAAAATCCATTGGTTGAAAATGAGGGATGTGATGCGAGGCCCACGGAGTACAAAGAAACTGCCAGGGATGCTCCACCATGGACAGAGATACTTGAAGAAATCAGAGAACTAAAGACTGGTGCTACCCCTAAGGATGCCTCCTCTGATAATGACCCAGCTGCCTGCTCAACTGCATCAGCTATGGGAGTGGGAGTGCACGCTCTGCCATGGTGAAAGAATTAATGGGATATAGTGCTTGACAATGAGAGAGAGTGAGCGAACAAAGAACCTCTGCTGTCAGAGCCCCTGCTTAAGCATAAAATATGTATTCCTCCCCACTCCCCAACTGTGAATATCAGCCAACTCCCAATGCATTGTCACAGCCCATGTGGCCTAGAGAGGGTGTGTTCTGCTATCATCGTGGGGAGGATGGTCATACTAGGAGAACCTGCCTCGAAGATCTAAGAAAGGTAAATGCTAAGCTTTTGAATCAAGTCAAGCAAAACCCTCCCAAATCCTCTGGCAAGCCTTCATACAAATGTAACCTCCCCCTGTCAATGGGGGTTCCTTAAAGCCTGCCTGGGATTACCTTAGCCCTGCCACTCCTGCTGTCTCCCGGGCTTCTCTCATCCTGCCAGCAAGTTTTCTGGTCCCCCAGGTCTTGTTTTGCCCCTCTGGTGCCCCTTCCTGCAGCCCGTATGAAAATACAACCCTTCGAGGCTTAAATTCACGCTCGCGATATCCCGCTTTAAAAGTGCTGCCTCCAGGGCAGCGGGAATCGCTTTGGCGTGAAAAGCACCTTTGAAGTGCAACTGCTTCATTTTGCTGTCACCTCGGGGACTGTGCTGTTAGTCCCGGGATACCTTCCACCTACCTGAGACCCGGTGACCACGGACAGCCTGCTGGGTGGCCGCTCCAGGGGAAATTAAGAGAGTTTGACTGTGGCTCATTTAAATATGCCTGAGCCAGGCCCCGGTCATCTGAATAATGCATAACATGTGTCTGCTGCCCTCTGGGTAGCTGTAATTGGTTGCTGCTTAAGAGAGAGGATAATAAATGTTTTAAATATTGTAATTGATGCTGTATGTAACCCCCCTGCAAATGGGGGTTCCCAAAAGACTTCCAGGAGCTTGCTTGAATGCTCCAAGCCTGAATGGTGTTTGGCGTTTAAGCCATTTATCAGTGAGTGTTTTTAGAACCTCTGGTACTGTCTCTTTAAGAGCTGTCTGCTTGCAGACATAATTAGTTTGTATGGGGGACTGTGTGTTTCTTTGATTGAGTACCACTCAAGCTGCTGCCAATTCACCCCATTTTGCAGTCACTAGGAGTGCAAAGGAACCTGTCTGAAAGATGTAACTGATTGCCAGAAATCATTTACAGTAATAATAAAATTACAGTTTGTCTAACCTGCTTTCTTTGCAGTCAGAACTGTCTGCCTAGTTCCCCATTCTGGTTTTGAACTGCTGAACTGGACCAATCAGTGTGGGGTAAACTAGCTCTAAAATGATGCCTTGGACGAATCAGAACTTGGGACTCATAATCTGAGCCAGCCACAAGAGGATTGTATGGGCAGTGACTCTGGGAGATGTAGTTTAGACTTCAGTGCCTTTTTGGACCAACAGCAGCAGTCTATTGTGAGTGACAGCCAATCCAGTCAAGAACTGGGAGGAACTCAAAGGAAGTGCCCGGTTTTTGTCTGTTGGGAGTTTCAGTTTGAGATCTGAAAGTGAAGGGGAAAGAAACCCTGTGCTCCTTCAGTGCACAGTTTCAGTCAAAACGTGTGCAAGGCCCAGAGTTCCGGTCTACAACTTGTGTAACTGCTTGTTAGGACTGAACTGGCCCTGTGAAAAGAATCAAAGGATCTCTGAAGAGTAGAAACCAGGCTCACCCTGTGAAGACTGAAGAAATTGTTGAATTACACTCGGTCTGTCAGGAACTGAATCTGCTGTGTGTTCTCCTGGTTATTGTGCAGTAATTGCGATTGGGATACAGATGCAGCCTGCCTGGTATAGTGCTTTCTTTTTTACCATATAAATGTGTGAGGAGTCTCTTGGAGATCAAAAGTAGCCCTGCTGACATTGAAGGACCATATCTTCTTTGGAGGTCGTGAGTACTAATTGGGTCGCTCCTGTTGAATTGCCACATTAAATCCAAATGGAATTACTGTACTGCTGACTGTTTAATTTTCCTTTTCTCTGTGTGAAAGGGCCCCTACCAGCTGCCACGGTTTGGACTAGCCACTAGGGCCTGGGTACCCAGGGACAGTAACTGGTAGGGATAGGCCTGTGCACAGAGCCATAGGTAGATAGTAAAGTGATAAGCTAATTAACCTGATTTCCCCCTGTCCTTGTTATATCCCCCTAAATAAATCAGAGCTGTTTGTTTCAACAAAGTTATACTGCCTGAGGTATTTGTCTATGTTAAAGTACTGTACTGTGATTGTTGCACTGTATCTTATTTTACAGGATGTCCCGTGCCTGAACCAGCCTTGGGGGTAAGTGTATACTGTGAAGGTAATTCTGCTATATTGTGTGGGCCACTAGTGGGAAGAAAGGGGTTGCAGTGTCCCAGAGGGCTGTGACCAAGTTAGTTTAACTATTGCAAAGCTGACCTCTGGGTGGAGGCACCCATTGGATCCAGGCCCCTCAACCTGTTAGTGGCAAATCAGGCAGGGGTAGTAGCCCCTGGGATAGCGCCATCTAGGGGTTACATCTTGAGGCTCACCGCTGGGATTGTGTGTCCTCTAGTGGCCATATTTACGAACCACTGTTAAGAAAAAATGGGTACCCGACAGAAGTGGCTGTGCACCGGCTGGTGGAGTGGTGTACTGGGGAGGAGATCGACCCCCAAATGCTATGCTTATCCTGGACATCCCCTGGTATCAATACGGACACTGTGCAGGGAGTACTTTCCAAGGTGGAAGGTTTACAAACCCTGTGGTGGTGGGTCGGCATGCTAATCTGCTCACCCACTTTCCTCTGCCCTAGTAGAGTTTAAGGATCCCATAGATAGCTCCAAAGTGCCACAGACCATTACCCCAGAGGGAGCCCTCACTGCTTGGAGAGTGATAACTAAGGACAGTAAAGACCCGGGGGGGAATCAGCCCCCACCACTATCTGAAACTTTTGAGGAGAAATTTGCTGAATGGTTGCTGGGAGAGGGGAAAACTGTGGAGGACTTGAAGAAACTATTCTTGCCACCTGGGGGTGTTCCTCCCCCAACACCCTCTCCTGCTCCAGTGCCCGTAATGGTGGCTGAACCAATGCAGACTCCTATTTCTGCACCTGCCATTAGTCACGACTCTTACCGAAGGTTGAGGATCTTCTCTGGCACCCTCCCAACCCCCCAAGGGGAGGATGACTGGGAGACCTGGATAGACTATGTTGCCCCCCAAGTGCTAGAATGGCAATGCTCGGAAGGTGAAAAGCGAAAGAGGGTTAGTGAGAGCCTCCGAGGTCCTGCCCTGGCTACCATCCGTGCTAAACGGGCCAGTAACCCTGAAGCGACTGCACAGGCCTATCTTGAGGCCTTGGAGAATGTGTATGGGAGCCCAGATTCTGATGAGGACCTATGGTGGAGAGTAAGAGATGCACAACAGTACCAAGGGAGTTGTTGTCTGTGTATGTATCTCGGCTGGAAAAATTGTTGCAAGAATGCCTCAGAAAAGGTAGTTTGCCAGCGATTGAACTGGACCGAACCAGGCTGGACAGGATCCTTAAGTCTGCCCCTTCTCAGAACTGCTGTTGCTTCAGTTACACCTGGCAGATCGACTGGAATCCCCACCCTCCTATGATGAGTTAATGAGAGAAATTCGAGGAGTTGAGAAAGACGACCGGGAGGGACCTGCACCAATAGCTGCGGCTACGACCCGAGTGACTGAGGGTGACCCATCAAGGAAGTTCAGGGGCAGAGGCTGGCAGTCAATGAGTGCTCTGACAAGGAAAAGATATGTCACAATGGGGCGAACTGTTGAGAGAGATCCGGAATTCAAAAACAGTCCTTTATGAAGGCCACGCCTGCAAGTACGGGCCCTGACCTATATCCGACTCGTATCTGCTATGGGGGTGGGGTACCCACCCATGTATCTCCTGCTGATAACAGCTCCGAACTCGATTCCTTGACCATGGAAGTGGAGAAACTGACGAGATGTCTCCAAATGCTTATCACGCCGCAGACAGAGATGGCACCAGGTTTCCAGTTAGTAATACCCCGCCCTGGCTCCCAGTGTGGCGCCTCGGCCAGCTCAAACTCCAGGAAGTATGTTTTGCTATAATTGTGGGAAAGATGGGCACATGAAAGGGAATGCCAGTCCCCAAAAGACACTGACAAAGTTGCATATAGGCTACAAGGAGAGCTTGGAGAAGAAATCAGTGGTTAAGAGGTGCACGACATGATCCCAGTGAGGGCACCAAAATGCTAATTCACGTCCTTTGTGGCAAGGTCAGTTGCCCAGGCCCCACTACCGCCTCTCCAGACTGGTCCAGAATAGTGGGTCCTCCATGGAGACCACTGTAAAGGTGAACGGAGTGTCTACAAGAGCTATATTAGACAGTGGCTCCCAAGTGACAATTATGTTCCAAGATTGGTATCAGAAGCATTTGTCAGACGTACCCTTACAACCATTAGAAGGACTGCATGTATGGGGGTTAGTGAGAAGGCCTACCCTATTCCGGTATATCCGATTTGGTTGTCTTTCCCACCTCCGTGGCTGGAGTGGCGAACAAGTAGAGACCCTAGCCTTAGTGTGTCCCCCACTGGACTGTATGATGGTGTCCCTTTGTTGATTGGAACAAATGCTCATATGTTCGGAAGGCTGGCACAGTTGTGTTATGAAAAACAGGGTCAAAGACTAGTAGAGCTTTAAGAGTTCGGCTTTAATTAAGAAGGCCTATGAGGCACAGAGATGCTGAAAAACAGAACCAGAGGAACCGTCGGAATTGTATGGAAGAAGGATCCTGAGTCTCTGATCCTGGCGCCAAATGCCCAGTGTACCTTACAGGAGAGGTCCGTATCAGAAAGGATGTTAAGAATAAAATATTAATGTTGGATGCACCAGGCGATGGAAAATTGCCAGAGGACTGCTGGTCAAGCCTAGTATTTTGCCCGCTAGAGCCCATGCTTATGCCAGAAGGGTAATGGTCCAAGTTCATAATGTGTCTGAAAGAGACATTCGAGTAAACAGAGGTTGCATCCTGGCTAATGTGCATTGTGCAGACACTGCAGTGCTACCCAGCAGCAAGAGTTCAAGGAAGAATGACAGAGTAACGCCTGACTTGTTTGATTTCGCGACTCCCGCTGCCAGCTGAATGGAAAGTGAAGATCAGTGAGAAGCTTGCCCAGAGAGACCAGGTGTTTTCTTTAAGGAATGGGATGTAGGATGCGTGCAAGGAGCTGAGCACAATATCCGCTGCATGACGAAGACCATTTCGTGAGAGGTCTCGACGCCTGGCACCTGCTGACATAGATGATGTGAGATGGCATCTGCAAGAGATGTTAGCTGCTGTAATACAAGAATCCAGAAGCCCTTATGCTTCCCCATTGTGGTAGTGAGGAAAAGAATGGAACAGTAAGGATGTGTGTGGATTATCGCACCTTAAACCGCGGACTATCCCTGATCAGTACACAATGCCCGCATTCAGGATGCTTTGGACTGCCTAAGCGGGAGCAAGTGGTTCTCTGTGCTGGATCTCCGCAGTGGGTACTATCAGATCCCGATGGCCCCAGAGGACCGTGAAAGACAGCCTTTATCTGTCCGCTTGGCTTCTATGAATTCATGAGGATGCCTCAAGGGATTTCAGGTGCCCCAGCCACTTTTCAACGATTGATGGAGCGTGCAGTGGGGACATGAACTTACTAGAGTGCCTGGTATACCTAGATGATGTTATTGTGTTTGGCAGCTCACTGGAGGAACATGAGAGCAGATTATTTAAGGTATTGGACCGACTGGAGGACTTTGGCCTTAAACTGTCCATTGATAAGTGTCAATTTTTCAAACATCAGTAAAGTATGTGGGACACATAGTATCCACCGAGGAATAGAGACCGACCCAAGTAAAGTTGAGGCCTTGACCACCTGGCCACAGCCCAAAAATCTAAAAGAACTGCAAAGATTCCTGGGATTCTGTGGTTATTATCGGCGCTCATCAAGGACTATTCAAGAGTGATCCGCCTTTACTTAACCTTACTCAAGGGTATCCCCAACCCACAAAAAATACCAAAAGTCAGCATCCTCAAGACTGAAAGAGTGTATTTTCATCCGAGTGAAGTATTTGGGCCCGCTGGACTCCTGATTGTGAGACTGCTTTTCATGAGATCATATATCAACTTACCCATGCTCCAGTGCTGGCCTATGCCGATCCAAGAAAACCTTACGCCCTGCACACTGATGCTAGCTTGCAAGGGTTGGAGCTGTGTTGTACCAAGAGCACGAGAATGGCCTGAGACCAGTGGCCTTTGCCAGTAGAAGCCTGACCCCATCCAAAAGAACTATCCTGTACATAAGTTAGAGTTCCTAGCTTTGAAGTGGGCTATTGTTGACCAATTCCATGAGTACTTGTATGGGGCTAAAATACTAGTAAAACTGACAATAATCCTTTGACCTATGTGCAGACCTCAGCTAAGTTGGATGCCACTGGCCATAGGTGGCTTTCTGCATTATCTACATATGACTATGCTCGAATACCCGAGCAGGTCTGAACCACATAGATGCTGATGCTCTCTCCCGAGGCCTGTTCCCAGAATGATTGGGTCCGATTGGCAGAACCTGACATTCGGCACTCTGCCGGAAGTTTGACAGGGAGGAACAATGTCCAATGGACGCAGTGGACTGCATGGTGGATTGCTTGGGACTCTGAGAATTGCATACCTGCTGCTTATTGCCACTTTTCTGCAATAGACATTGGTGCACTGCCTCAGCTGGACAATGACAGTATTCGCGGGCTCAATCTCGCGATCCCATGATCAAAGCAGCTTTAGAAGCCTCTATGCAGGAAAAGATGTCCAAATTACGCCCACTGATTTGAGAACTGCACTGTTATACAAAGAAGGTCCTAAGTTGAAACTGATCAATAAACTGTTATACAGAGAAACAGTAGACAGAGGGGGACAAGTAGACAAACAACAACTAGTGCTGCCCACTGCCTTTCGAGACTCAGTATTGAGGTCCTTGCACAACCACATGGGGCACCTTGGTATAGACAGAACACTTGACTTGGTGAGATCCAGATTCTATTGGCCTAAGATGGGGGCTGATGTGGAGCAACACATTCGAACTTGTAGTCGCTGCTTACAGAGGAAAGCTTTGCCCCAGAGGGCTGCCCCCCTTGTTAACATCACCACCAGTGCACCCATGGAGCTGGTCTGTATTGATTTTCTGAGTTTGGAGTCAGATCAAAGAAATATCAGTAATGTGCTGGTGGTCACTGACCATTTCACGAGATATGCCCAAGCTTTCCCACCAAAGACCAGAAAGCATCCACTGTAGCCAAAGTACTTGTAGAAAACTTTTTGTTCACTATGGGGCTCCACAAAGAATCCATTCTGATCAAGGAGAGACTTTGAGAGTCGTCTGATCAAAGAGATGCTTTCTCTGTGGGAGTCGAAAGTCCAGAACCACTCCTTACCACCCCAGGGGACCCACAGCCTGAGCGTTTCAACCGCACTTTGCTAGATATGCTAGGCACCCTGCACCCAAGGACAAGCCTAGATGGAGCCAACAAATTAGCACCCTGGTACATGCTTATAACTGCACCAAAGTGATGCCACTGGATTCTCCCCTACCGCCTGATGTTTGGAAGAGAAGCTCGACTACCAGTAGATGTGTGTTTTGGGGTCTCTCCTGATGGGGTTCAAGCTGACAACTATTTACAGTATGTGCAAAAGTTAAAGGCCCAGCTAACTCATGCGTACCAACTGGCTCAAACCATGGCTGCCAAAAGAAATCTGGCCAACAAAGAAAGGTATGATAAAAAGGTGAAAGCACAGGAACTCCAGGAGGGAGATCGGGTATTGCTAAGAAATCTGGGACTGCATGGCAAGCACAAGATTGCTGACAGATGGCACCATCTCCCTCACATTGTAGTGGGCAAACTAGATGATCTGCCAGTGTACAAAGTAAGGCCTGAGAATAATTCAAAAGATGTAAAAACAATGCATAGAAATCATTTACTGCCCATTGGACAAATCTTAATTGAGTCTGAGCCCCTAGAAGATGCCCCTCTGGACCAGTGACTAGAGCTGCTGCTAAGAAAAGATCAAGAAAGTCTGCACCTACAGAAGCAAAGTTAAAGTGTTCCTCCACAAGTCCCAGTTGAGCATGACTGTCAGTCCATATCGGAAGAAAGTGAGAGTGACTTTGAATACTATCCTTCTTACGAACTGAGTCAATTGTTTCGGGCAATCCCTAGTCAATACTGGAGACAAAGCTGGGCCTTCTGGACTGTCTAAGCCCCCAGCTTCATCCCTGGAGCCAATGCTCCCAGAAAGTGAAGTGCAAAGCATCAGATCAGATGAAATGGAATCATTGTGCATGGTTGAACTGTTTGAGCTTTCAGGGGAGGAAAATGATAGATTGGGGCAGACTGGTGATACACCCGAACAAGAAGAGTATTTTGAGTGCCCTGACAGTCCACTGCCAGTGTCCGAAAGCTCTCCATGCGAGCCAAATGTTGTGGACTCAGAAACTGTAACTCCTGGAGCTGAAAGTGCCCCAAGTTCTAGCCTCTCTACCCCATGGAGACTCCCTGACAAGTGAGGACAATGCTGAAAATGAGGCTCAGAGTGCAGAGACTATAACAGTTCCCCTAGAAAGACTGGTCGAGCTGTAAAGCCTGTGGTGCACCTCAGTTATGATTCACTTGGGAGGCCTGTGGACTTGCCTCTCAATGTTGTCCATAAAGGAGTGTATGTGTCCCGAGCTCATTGCCCAAACTGAGCATCAGTGCTAACTCCAAGTTACTTGTGTTGCTCTCTAGTATGGTGCCCTTGCCCCATCCAGCCCCAAGGTAACTGATAGGAAGGGCCCCCTCTCTTCAGGTTTCATGTACAAGAGGTAATAACTTGAGTTATGGTACAATGTGTATGTAATACTGTGTAAAGAGTGACGTACTGCAATGTTTCAGAAATGTGTTCTTGGTAAAAATGATATATTGACTGATGATTACATGTGCGAGCCTAATGCAAATGTATATGGTTGCAGTTGAAACTTATGGGGGTACTTGCTTGACGCGGACGTCAAGCTTTCCCAGGCCAGGAAGGGTGTAACCCCCCTGCAAATGGGGGTTCCCAAAAGACTTCCAGGAGCTTGCTTTGAATGCTCCAAGCCTGAATGGTGTTTATGCTTAAGCCATTTATCAGTGAGTGTTTTAGAACCTCTGGTACTGTCTCTTTAAGAGCTGTCTGCTTGCAGACATAATTAGTTTGTATGGGGACTGTGTGTTCTTTGATTGAGTACCACTCAAGCTGCTGCCAATTCACCCCATTTTTGCAGTCACTAGGAGTGCAAAGGGAACCTGTCTGAAAGATGTAACTGATTGCCAGAAATCATTTACAGTAATAATAAAATTACAGTTTGTCTAACCTGCTTTCTTTGCAGTCAGAACTGTCTGCCTAGTTCCCATTCTGGTTTTGAACTGCTGAACTGGACCAATCAGTGTGGGGTAAACTAGCTCTAAAATGGATGCCTTGGACGAATCAGAACTTGGGACTCATAATCTGAGCCAGCCACAAGAGGATTGTATGGGCAGTGACTCTGGGAGATGTAGTTTAGACTTCAGTGCCTTTTGGACCAACAGCAGCAGTCTATTGTGAGTGACAGCCAATCCAGTCAAGAACTGGGAGGAACTCAAAGGAAGTGCCCGGTTTTGTCTGTTGGGAGTTTCAGTTTGAGATCTGAAAGTGAAGGGAAAGAAACCCTGTGCTTCCTTCAGTGCACAGTTTCAGTCAAAAACGTGCAAGGCCCAGAGTTCCGGTCTGCAGCTTGTGTAACTGCTTGTTAGGACTGAATCTGTCCTGTGAAAAGAATCAAAGGATCTCTGAAGAGTAGAAACCAGGCTCACCCTGTAGAAGACTGAAGAAATTGTTGAATTACACTCGGTCTGTCAGGAACTGAATCTGCTGTGTGTTCTCCTGGTTATGTGCAGTAATTGCGATTGGGATACAGATGCAGCCTGCCTGGTATAGTGCTTTCTTTTTTACCATATAAATGTGGAGGAGTCTCTTGGAGATCAAAAGTAGCCCTGCTGACATTGAAGGACCATATCTTATTTGGAGGTCGTGAGTACTAATTCAGGTCGCTCCCTGTTGAATTGCCACATTAAATCCAAAATGGAATTACTGTACTGCTGACTGTTTAATTCTCCTTTTCTCTGTGTGAAAGGGCCCCTACCAGCTGCCACGGTTTGGACTAGCCACTAGGGCTTGGGTACCCAGGGACAGTAACTGGTAGGGATAGGCCTGTGCACAGAGCCATAGGTAGATTAGTAAAGTGATAAGCTAATTAACCTGATTTCCGTCCTTGTTATATCCCCAAATAAATCAGAGCTGTTTGTTTCAACAAAGTTATACTGCCTGAGGTATTTGTCTGTTAAAGTACTGTACTGTGATTGTTGCACTGTATCTTATTTTACAGGATGTCCCGTGCCTGAACCAGCCTTGGGGTAAGTGTATACTGTGAAGGTAATTCTGCTATATTGTGTGGGCCACTAGTGGGAAGAAAGGGGGGTTGCAGTGTCCCAGAGGGCTGTGACCAAGTAAGTTTAACTATTGCAAACCCTGACCTCTGGGTGGAGGCACCCGCCATTGGATCCAGGCCCCTCAACCTGTTAGTGGCAAATCAGGCAGGGGTAGTAGCCCCTGGGATAGCGCCATCTAGGGGTTACATGTATGTTGGAGAAAGTGTGTCCAAAAGGGGGAAAGTGCTAAAATAAATATATACTGTTCCTCCTGGCTGAACCAGAACATTGGGACTCTATTTGTCAGCCTCTCAGCTGCTGCAGGGAGCTTAAATTTGAGCAGTTGTGAAAGGGAGATCAGCAGAGCCACACCTTTCATCTGTGCAGTGACTGCAAGTACACCACCAGGGCTAAATGGCTGTGGGGCATTGGGGCAAATATCTTTTATTCTCTGGCTGTACCAGGACATTATTTCAGGACTGTATCTTTCTGCTTAAGGGACAGTGGGTTAAGCAGCCATTGCCAGCAGTCACAGCCAATTGGAAAGCTAGGAGAACAAAGCCAGGACTTGTGGGACATCCTCAACACCCCATAGGTAAACACCAGGTGCTCATGAGGAATTACAGGGACAACATTTTAGGCGCCAATTCACCAGATCAACGATGCCTCAGTGTTATGATTGACAGGTCTTACAGTCATTCAGAGATCTGTCACCCCATCATCTCAGCCAATCAGGAGTCAAAAAAGAGCCCTATAAGAGACAGTGACTGGCAGCATTTTGTCAGATTTGCTAGAGTGAGAAGAGGAAAGCAGGCTCCAGCCTGCTGGGAGCCCCCACAGGAGTGGGGGCTCAGGCCCCTGCCATGCTTCCGGGCCTGGGCATTCCATTTATGCCCCTCCATACTGGAGGGCTGTGTTATTGTGTTTAAAGTTAAAGTAATTTAGCTAAGTTGTAATTGCTAGCCTGGAGGTTGCCAGAGATGTCATTCAGGTGCTAGCCCTCCCTCCCACGTTGGGGAAAGATGTGGACCGAAGACTAGATGACATCATGCAGCGCTGAGAGCACTGATCAGAACCTCAGTTGAGAGACGACTGAAGAACACCAAGATGCCTTCAATTGCGGATGCGACCCATGGAGGACCTGCGTGAGTACCTTTGTACCCCCTGGTGCAAGGGAGAAGTGCTATATGTAATCTTGGGGCCTCAAGCCCCTGCTACTAGATGTTCATCTGCTAAATTTGTGATGAGATCTTAGAAGCTATCAGTCTGGGCTGCTAAGCACCAACAGAGACTGCATTGTTTGGAAATTGTGCAGATGCATGTTGCCTGCTACCCAAATAGCCCACTGCAGGAGCATCAAGTTGTTTGATTGTTAATCATATGAATGTTCTGATATTTGACTGTGCCCTATGGATTAGTTTCTGCCCTCATGGATTTGCCAGCCAAGCTGCATTTGTCACTTCATAGGACAGGAAGCCCAAGCGTGTAAGGTGTCTGATTTATCCTGGAGATAACCTATTTCTGTCTTTGCTGGACTTCATCTGGGAATGCTTTATAAAACTGTTTAATATCTAGATGTGCTGGATGAGACTTTACTAAGGATGCCTTGTTTAGTATTTAAATGTACTGAATGCGACTTTGTTCTAATGAGTATGGATGCTTGCTAAAAGTATTGCCTTCTAATTATACTGGATGGGACTTTGAGTTGTATTGTGCTGAATTTTCAGGATGTGAAATCCAAGATCTAGCCAAGTAGCTTGTCCTGGAATATTTGCTTACTGTGTTGTGCAGGGCAATCCCTGTCTTTCTGTGACCAGCAGGGCCAAGCCTGCTACTTCAGCCAAATGTAGGGCAGTCCCTGCCTACTTGTTCTTTACATGTCTACAGCCATTGTAGGAACGTAGTTCTCCAAATGTTGCCCCTCCCTTCTAATTAAAAGCTGGCCAACTTGACCAGCAGCAACTTCCACCAGGCCTGCAACATCTAGGACTTCGGTATCTGGGTACCCAGCATATGGTATGAAATTGCTGGATTTCAGCTGTATCCAGGACTGGTACCAGTGTGGGTGAAAAATATGATTGTGAATGTAACACCTGATTTTAGTCAGCTGTTAGATAGCTGCTAGATGGCCATGGCTCTGGGTATCACTGTTGAATTGGGAAATGTGATTGCCTTTTCTATTAGTAACGTAGCCACCCAGCTGGAGGGTTCACCAGCAAAAGCCAATCAAAGTCCGTGTACATTTGTAAATAGCCAATCAGATAACCTCTATTCTATTTCTCCTTTCCTAACTCCCATGTCCCCTAAATAAATCGATTCTTACTGTTTTTGAAAGTCTGTGAGTGAGCAAATTATTAGAGAGAGTCTTTAAATGTGAAATGTTGAAATGTGGGGAAATATCTATTGGGGCATGTCTGGGGAAGGTAACTGGCTATTGTGGGTGGTATAACATCTCAGGGGTTACACCTGGTAACAGCTAGCCCATGTAAAGCACAGTCTGTGTGGAGGCTCTGCACAAAAGTCTAAAACTGTTATCTGTTAGTGAACCCAACCTCCTTAACATATTGTCCATGGTAGTAGGCAGGGGTGTAACACTGGGGATAGCGCCACCCAGGGGTTACACAAGTCTTTCTCATCCAAAGCCACTGTACAGCGACCTGTTAAGGCTGCTCCTCCAGACTGGTCGGAGATGGCATGCCCTTCTATGGAGACTATGGTGCACATTAATGGTATCCCGGCCCGAGCCGTATTGGACAGCGGATCTCAGGTCACTATAATATTTAAAGACTGATATGATCAACACATGTCTGACCACCCATTAAAATCCCTCAAAGGACTGCACGTATGGGGCTTAATTCATTACGTCCTGATGACGTCATATGACGTCATAAAAAACATACCTCATTTTCCTAATGACACCGTATGGCGTCCTAAATTATATGCTGTATTGCCTGATGACGCCGATTGGCGTCCATGTCTTTCTCTTGGTGCAGCTCGAGCATTTGTTTACATTTGATAAATTGAGTTGCACCAGTCGATAGGGGACATCATACCATTACTGATTTTACCTAATATAATATGCGTTCCCATTGGCTATTTTTGAGAAAACCTGCCGTAATAAATAAATAAATAAATTTACTATTTTTGCCTGTGCTGTGAAAAATGTTTATTATGCTCGTTTGTTGCCATTACAGTTTATCTAGTAACAACAAATCATCTTGTTTTAGTGTAACATGCTATACTGATCAGGTTGACACTATAATTAATTTCTTAACTTACATTTTTTGCATTCAAGCAATCTGATTGGCTGTCACCACTTTTGGTGTATTTTTTATGTCTTTTGGGGTATCTTTCTACAATAACATGTTGTCACTGATATCATGATTGTTATAACTATTAGTCCATTTATACCACTAAGTGAGCTGAATAATTCTGTATTTAAAAATTGAGCTCTGTGATTGGTCGGATTTTCTGACATCATCAATTTTTAATGTAATTGTTATAAAGGGATTGTCTTAGATGCAGGCACCATCCCCCTGATGAAGCCTTAATTGGAGAAGCACCAGGGAACCTGCACACAGATCTTTTTGTTGTGCCTTCCACTATTCTGTTCAATGTGTGCCTGAAACGTTTGAATAAATCATTATTTAGCATTCAAGCAAGGACTCTGGTATTTCTTTACAACCGTCACTGGAGGGAAAGTGGCTGTCCGAGCTCTGGAGTGTACAGTGATTTTTTTATTTTTGATGTTTCAGTTAGGGCTCGCAGCCCTCACTTGCACCGTGCTCTAGCTCTGTAGTGCGGCATCATTTGGTCATATTGATCCTCACTGTTGCCATGCTTTCTATATGCTGATTGTACACATCACTAGTTCCATTAACCAATCAGAGCGCACACTGGTGCAGGAAGAGCGTGGTGACTGGAAACTTAGTTTCAAGATGGAGGAACTGCTCTCATCCTAAAATACTCACTTCATTTTGGTGCCAAAACCTCGATTTGTAATCTGTATTTACTTTATTTGCTTTTATTTTTATTTATGACAAAAGTTTTCATAGTCATCACTTTGTTCATTTCGAGATAATTTCTGGTCATCCTGAGTGATCACATCTTATGGATCCGGCTGGCATTCCTGATGGGAGAGAGAGTCCTTCTTGTGCATGTACTAGATGAGTTCACATGAATTCAGCACCTTTTGTTATTTTTTAAAGAGTTTATGTTCGGATTATTTTATTTATTGAATTTTGTTGACCCGGAAAGCCCACTGGGCCTAGAAGTCCCTTTTTCAGGGGTGACCGGGGAGAGAGAATACAGATGGGGAGGGAATACAGATGGTAAGCAACTGAAATTGAACCAGATTAAGCTGTTGGTGGTATTTATTTTTTTTTTTTTGTGAATGGGAGAAATTTGGCCAGGACACCAGGGAAATTCCCCTACTCTTTTTCGGTAAGTGTCATGGCATCTTTAACATCCAACTGAACTTCCACCAATCCAGGCAGATGGGACCTCGGTTTAACGTCTCATCCGAAAGACAGCACCTCAGAAGTACAGCACCCCCCTCATGCTGCACTACAATGTCAGTATTGGGATATTAACCCAAGTGCCAGATGTGGGAACTGAACCCACAGCCCTCTGATCTCCCGGCCTCAGAGGCGAGTGTGCTACCTACTGAGCCACTGACACTAACAACATTATGGCTATGTTAAAATATGTGTGGCATGTTGCTCCATGCATTATGGATGATAAGTGGGTTAGGGTCAGTAGCAGGTTTGTCTCATGCTCTGCACTTGAGTTTTCTCCCTAATACGCAGTTGCTGATTGTTTAAAATGAAAAAAAAAATGGTGTTGCCTTCAACTCATCTGGCATCAGTTCAGCACCAACCTCTGATTCGCTGTAAAGGTCAATTCAATTTTGAATCCCTCCACAGTCACTGATATTTTCCATCGACTCGTATGACGTCAGCCCAGACCCAACCTCTGATTCACTGTAAAGTGCTCTCCAGGTTCAAATCCCTCCACAGCCACTGGTAAGACCTAGCCCCTTGGCATGCATCAGTCGAGCCCAAAACTGTAGTGAACAGTGAAGTGCATTTCAGGTTCAGATCCCTCCACAGATGATGGTATTGTCCATTGACTTACACTGTATCAGTCCAGACCAATCCCATAATGCTCTGTGAAGGGCATTTCATGCTCAAAACCCTCCATATCCACTGGTGTAGTCCATCAACTCATATGACATCAGTTAGCCCCAACCTCTGATGCACTGTAAAGTGCTCTTCAGGTTCAAATCCCTCCACAGCCACTGATAAGCTCTATCTCCTTGCCGCGCATCAGTCGAGCCCCAAACTGTAGTGAACAGTGAAGTGCATTTCAGGTACAGATCCCTCCACAGCCAATTGTATTGTCCATTGACTCATCTGGTGTCAGTCCAGCCCCAACCTCTAATGCACTGTAAAGTGCTGTTCAGGCTCAAATCCCACCAGAGCCACTGATATAGTTCATCTGTTCAACAGTCTTCAGTCCAGCCTTTATCTCTGACACTCTGTGATGTGCATTACTGATATGGATCCCTCCTCAGTCACTGGTGTAGTCCATTGTACACATCAAGATTCATTCCAACACTACCCTCAGATGCACTGTAATGTTCTATTCAGGTTCGAATCACTCCACAACCACTTGTTTAGTCCCTTGTGCTCATCATGCTTCAGACCAGCCCTTACCTCTGAAGCACTGTGATATGAGACTAGTGCCAATGTATGACTTATTCAGTCCATTCAAATGAAACACAGCACATAGTACACATGTGTACCCATGAGCCAATGAGCATCACTCCATGGTGTAGGCATACCCACACTCCCTTTCCACCCACACAGAGCGCCATACTGAATGCTGCAACATATCACACGTGTATGCAGACAAGCCATGTGACACAGCACACAGTACACAACCTTTATAGGTGCCCGTGTCATCACCCTATGCGTATACCCACAATGTCTCTGCATGGCATATGAACACCATTACCAGGTGCAGGCAGCCCCACCTGCTTCTCCACAACTGAATATATCCCAAGGACGGGTGCCAATTCATGACACAAAGTGACTGCAGTGTCTATGAGCATCATTCCTTGGTACAAGCAGACCCACCCCTTTCCCATGACACAGTATACCCCAAATTACCAGTGCCTTTTCAGCAATTTCATCACCCTACACGTATACACACAATGTATCTACAGTGTCTGTTAGCACCATTATTAGATGCATACAGCCCCTCTCATTTCCCCAGAACATATGAAGTGCACCTGAGCATATATCGTGAATGCAGGACCCCCCCCCCACTAACATACAGTGCTTCATCATACAGTCATCACTCACCTTATACTGTCCCATAAAACACCCTCCAAAAAATGAACTATGCCAGGGAGGTAAATAATACACACATTTATGTAACAAGTTGTTTATTGAAAGACTGTGAACCTTTCCATGAACAACATCATGCTTCATTTACAGTATGATAAAGCATTGTCTGGTAGCCCTCCACTTTTCTCTTCCCCTGAAATAACCACACAAACAGATCTTGGAGGAAATGGCTGCAGCCATGCATTTATTGAAATAAATCACCACCTTTTTAGGAGCAGCGTGCGCTGCCGGGAGGATACGCAACCTTCATGCAGGCCTCCCACACTCTTGCCCTCAATTCTTGAGGCCACCCTAGTGTGGGCCTGATGACTGATGTACCTCCTAAGTCGAAACCTCTCTGACAGGAGTGGGTAAGGTCATATGGCCCAGCACCCTTGCGGATGCCCACGTCTGGTGTCGCTGTCCTGGAGGAATAATCCTTATGAGGTTGGACCACGACCCCCATCTGGGTCCGGTCTTGCAGTCCCCAGCCTCATGCCAACCAGAAGTGACAAGCAGCTCAGGAGAATTTGACTCGTCTTCTCCTTCTTTCCCTTGTGTCCTCAGTCTGGGATCCTCCTGAGCCGCCACAGGATGGACGCAGTCCGACCACCCAAGCCGCTGCTACAATTAGCCTCCAAGACCCGCCTACCAAGCTAACTCATATCTAACTGTCTGTTCCGCTCTTGACCATTCTCACCTCCTGAAGTGCTGTGGGAAGACTGTCCCCAGCCCCCCAGCCTTAGGTTCTCAACTCACTAAGCCCCCTCTGCCTGCAGTTTGCCGCCAATGACCCAACCTGGCTGGCTTACTCGCTGCACTGGATGTGACCCATTGAGAACTTTTCCAGAGGAGAAATCAACATGCTTGAGTGCTGTTCTGTGCTAGACTCTGCATTGGGAAGTTGTGCTGTTCTGGTAGTTCCCTAGGGGCCCATTCCTTAGTCCAGTTGGCCGCACCTGCTACAGCCCTGTGAGTCCTCATATCCCATATTCTCTGTTCTTAGTACCTTCATGGAACCTATAAGAGACAACAAAAAAGTCAATGCCAATGCCATTGTTGCAGTGCACAACTGCCTGCCTCTCCTAAGGCACCCTGTCCCCTTGCTGGGATAACACCTGCCTGTTGGAGTACCACAAAGCCCACCACTGACCTGTCTACCATTCCACTCTAGTATGCCTAGGCTGGAAGAAGCCCTCCTGATACCTTCTGTTGCACCAGCAGGCCCACCCTGCACCGTTCCATACCCCTGAGGTAATGCTCGTTAATTTATAATCTTTGGTGTACATATGGACCTAGTTGTAATTGAGTCTGTGACTCAATCAAGTTTTAATGGT
This sequence comes from Neoceratodus forsteri, assembly GCA_016271365.2. Taxonomy (NCBI): domain Eukaryota; kingdom Metazoa; phylum Chordata; order Ceratodontiformes; family Ceratodontidae; genus Neoceratodus; species Neoceratodus forsteri. The sequence continues at coordinate 135,055,568 of CM028130.1, read as the reverse complement.
AATTCATAAACTGCCCCCTCCCTTTTTTTTTTAAATACTTTTACGACTATTACATATTCTCCTTGGATCACGGTGCCCAGTGCCGTCTTCGTGACTGGCCAAACCGGACTTGTCTAGGGGGCTTTGGAGCCTTCTTTCCCCTGAAGCTCTCCAGCTGTTGGGGAGGGAAACCCCCTTTCAGTGTATCCCAAAGGGGCGTGAAACTCACCCTTTCAAGCTCACCTATCCTGCTAGTCCCTTGAATAATTGGCTAATCCTATGGGATTAAAAAACCTTCTGCGGCTGCCGGAACCCCTCCTTCTGGATCCCAGCTTGGCTCCTGTCCACCAGATCCTTGTTATGAACCTACCAGCTCTCTGCATGTGCTATGCCTGAGGGATGGCCACTCGGCCCCCATCTCTGCAAGCCCCTATAGTTGGGGCCTCTGGTCTGCCACCCGGTGTCTGCCTGCAGCCACACCAACCCAGTCGGAGCCCCTTCTCATAGAGACAAGCCCCTCTTATTCCAGAAAGGACCCTACTACCAATGGCATCATAGCCCGGGAGCTTGCCCTGCCACAGCACCAGCAATAGGCTCCCAACAGTTGGGTCCTAGACCTGCCAGGGCCACCCTAGCCGTCCCTGTCTAGTTCCCCAGTTTCTGGAACCCTGACTGTACCTTCAACCCCTACCATACCTGGTTATACCAGTGAGCCTCTACCCGACTTCTGTTGTTGCCTGGTCTAGGGCTCCTTGTTGAGGGGGGATTGGTGTTACCTGGTCCCCTGAATGCCTCTTCACAGGGGACTCCCTAGTTGATGCCTCCAAGAATGGGCCTACCCATGTTTCTCTGGCACTCCCTCCTTCTGAAGCCCAGTAGCTACTGCACCAATGAAATCAAGGTGGAGGCACACAGACTTCTGTAGGAGACCCAGTTCGTGCTCCCCGCACCCACCTCCCACAGGTGTATTTGTTTGTCTGTTGGCTCTTATTATGTTTTTCTTTTATTTTTTTGCCCGTAGGCCAAACAGAGTGCCACTATCCTGCCATATCAAAAAGGGGGGTGCCGACCCCACCATGACCTAAGCCAGAGACATGCAAAAAGGTGGGGCCCTGAGCTAAGTAGCTCTCCTTGCACACTGTGATGTAGATAATTGCTACAACAGGGTATAGGTACTGCAAAATAATCACCTGGTTGTATGTACCCTACCTTACCCATATCCCCTTGCGGGGAAGGGCTGCAGCCTAATAGTTCCTTATGGACTCTGGGACCAGACCATGCTTGGTAGTGGTAACCCACCTTAACCAATGTGGGAACCCCAGTAATGAAGGAAGGGTATCACCTCATCTGCTTTTAGCAGGCCAGCCCCGGTAGTTGCTTTGTCTGGCTTCCCTTGAATCCTGACTATTGCAACCCATGCCTTAGTCTCCATTGCAGTTGCCCCAACTGCCCAGAGCCTACCCAAGATGGGGCCCCTGAGCCCGCTGGCTCTCCACGCCCCTGTGGTCCAATTAATAGTCCCCTTAGGGAAGCTGCTTATACGCCTAAACATGCTGTTAGTTTGAATCCACTATGCATGGGGATTCTGTCAGCTATTGTTGAAGCAAGTGAATATGATAATGGAATCTATCTTGCAGGTGTCTCATTCCCTAACGGTACCCCAGTGGGGCCCATTAGGGTAATTTTTTATTATTTTTTTTTCTGCTTATATCATTCTCAAGAGTATTGCAAGCTATGGAAGAGCTTGTACTGAGGATTATGGAAGAGAAAAAGGAGAGTGAAAGAGATAGGATTTTGAATTTTTTGTATTCCTATGTGCATCAGCCCACGAGGATGGGTCTGAACCGCTAACTCTCACCCCCTAACCTAGTGAGGAAACTTGATATGCTGTGCCCTTATGGTTTGTAGTGGTGACCTTATCCTAGGCACTCCATTGCACAGTCTGTCGTACCCCCCATTGCACAGCTCCTTAACCATTCCCTGCCTGTGTCCCCTGCTGCTTGTACAGTTGTCTGATCACCCCTTACTGATGACAGTCCCTTAGTGCATGGCACCCTTGCTAGCCATATGCCATGCTGCTGTCCAGTATATGCCTACAGACCCACTCCAAGTGCACAGTCTGGGAGACTAATCCCTCATCTGCGAATAGATGTACGTCATGTAATCTTGGGGCGTCTACCGTCCCTGCACTTACAGTAGCATACGTTGATTGTCGATCCCCTGCCTGGTGAACCCAAATCAGTCACCTGTGGGGACTTGGGAGATGGGCTCCTGTTGCTCCTCTGGGCCAGTACAATGGCAGTTGCTGCTTCACTATGGACGGTAGCCACAGACCTGGAAAGCTCACAACTTCCTTTTTTTTAAAACTTTCTTTATTTAAGGTTTTATAGACAAACAACACATACAAAGAAAGTACACTCATACTTAAATTATTTGATTTAGTTCACATTAAGACATATTATAATATGCTCAATTATCACAAAAACCCTAGAGGAGACATGGAGTATATGTATGTCCTGCAGGGAATTCCGGGGATAAGACAAATGCTTCAGTTACCCAAGTTACTCAAAGAAGTTTGTTTGCAAGGGAAAGATAATTCCTCACCCTGACACAGAATTTGGAAAGCTCACAACTTCCAATATCCTGCTAGAATCCCATGAAGCATCTTGCCCAAAATCTGAATTTACCTGTTTTTTCTCGTTTGTTTTTTTAATCTGCTTTTTTGGTGCTTTTTACTTTATATATTAAATATTGTCGCCCTGTGGGCCTCAACGGGTACAAACCTCTCGGTGATTACATTTTAGTGCACCAAGCCTGCCATCCCTCAGGCCACCAGTGTACCGCCACCCGGTCTATTCCCTGCTGCTAGGAATGAGAGCTGGACCCAGCACCATTAGCCCATGTGCCTGCTCGGCATCCCTGTTCCACTGCGGCTTTTGAGTCCCCTACCTCGCTGCATGCCCATGGCCGCTATAAGGTATGCCCAGCCATTACTGCAGGGACTGACTATACACCAAAGCATGCTCAGTGGGAATATACTCGGGTCCCATGCCCCTAAACTGGTAGGCCATAAATGGACCCCCAGCTTGTGCAAGAAACAGTGCCAGGGCAAGATCCCCATGCTGACGTCTGGGTGGAGCTGCCATGCCAGCCATTACCATTTGTGTATACTCCCAGATAGCACAGCTATCCAGCAGAAGGACCAGAAAAATAGGCACAGATTTCATTATTGTTCCATGCCATATTCCGAGATAACCCGTGGCTACCACTGACGCCCGACTGGAAACCTGAGCTTCCAGCGTCTGGTACTGCTTATTCCCATGCCAAGGGATGTGGCTGTGCCCAGTATGTCCACAGGCTGTTTCCCTCTTAATCCCAGCTCGACAATCAAACCCCAAGTCCATGGCGCGTGTCGTCGCTGCTCGGCCCGAGTCACCAAGACACACCAGTAGCGTGCCTGCCTACAGCCTGCCAGCCAAGCCTGTGTCCTGAATGGCTCACTACTATCAAGAAATGACTCTGCATCCCCTGGGCCAGGATGAGGTGCACCTATGGAGTGCCAAAACACTGCACCCCCCCAGATTGCCAAGGGTATTGCCTGCCATTGCAGGAACTTAATTTGGTAAACCCCCAAGTAGATATACCATAGGAATAAATCTTTGCCACTGGACTCAAGGCAACCAACATTTTCCTTTCTTTCCTGTTTTTTTTTTTTTTACTCAATATGAGCAGCCCCATGCAGTGCATCTAACGTGGGCTAGCAAAGGAAATACCTATAAGGAGCTAGGCCAGACCACATGCCTTGCACACCCTGGCCCTTGAATTCAATAGTTCTGCAGTTGCTGGGGTGCCCAACAAAGGGTCAAGAAGAACCCATACACCTGGCGGATCCATCAGCTTACAGCTGCGGGTAAGGGCACCGAATGGGGTGCCTATCCAGAATGGACCCCCACACACAGTCATACTGGCAAGCCTCTGATCACCCCCCCGGGAGAGGAGGGGCCCAACTCTATCCCTCTTGGCCTGAGATGCTGATGGCCACCTCCCTATTAAGCAATGGACACCCGGCGCCCTCCCCAAGATGGCTGCTGACCTTGCTGTTCACACAGTATCGCACCTATTGTACTGTTCTTCTTCACAATCACCTCCAAGAGGCTGCTTCCCACATTAACGTGCAAGCACGGACCAGACTCCATGCAAACACATGACTGGCATGAGGTTCTGCCCTCCCGTCCCCGCTCAGATGCATGGGTCCTGAGAAAGCTGCCAAATAGCAGGCCTGAGCAGTGCGGGGGGGAGCACTACCCCACCCTTACAGGATGGCCACCAAACTCACGGCTCGCACAAGATCAAGATCTCCTGAAACAGAACATAAATGCGTCTGTCACAAAATGGCCATTGCCCTCGCTGCGCGAGATCGCATGCTGACTGAAGCCATAAAGAGTAGGGCATCCCTGCTGTCCCCCACAAGATGGGTGCTATGTTTGCGGCCTGCACAGATACATAATCCTGCTGCCGAGCTGAAGGTGGCTCCCTGGATAGGAGTCTGGTTGCATGGAGAAACCTGCCCCACGAGGCGAAGCCTGACATGGACTCCATGGCCGACCATCTCGAAATCGCGTGGTGCCTGATGCCAGCTGGACCTGCAGCCGTAAAGGCGGCATAACCCCCTTCCAGGAGAACCACTGCTTCAGGTGAACCGAGCCATGGGTATCAAATAACAGAGCTGCGAACCCCCTGTCCCAGGGTTCACCTCAGAGCCCTGAAGAAGATGGTGGCCTAATTCTACCACTGGGCCAGGAACCAGCACTCTCATGGCCACGGGAGTGCTATGAGGTAGTGAGAAGGGGAGAAAGGGCACCTGAGTGCTGGTCAAGAGGAACGGAGTCCAGCTGGGCTGTCCAGTGCTCCTGACTCAACGGCTTGATTTTTTTTTTGTTTTTGAGTATAATTACAATGTTTGAGGATGCGTGAGACCTCTTATCACTGTTTTAAGATAGTAGCTGTAGCTACATTGTCTTAGTTATAGTGGACCCAAACATTTCTAACTAAGCCATTCGGGCCTGAACCTACTCTGCAGATCTCTGTCTGACTTATCCCTTACATGTTTAAACCCACAAGCCCCGTGAGGAGCAGCACCATACCTCTCAGCTTCTCACCATTTAACTTATAGCACTGGCCTGCCTGGAACAAAGCAAAGGAAAGAAAGTGTAGCACTTTTTTTTATTTTAAACAACACTACATCTACAAATAATGGGCCCCACTAACATTATTAAGAACATCAGTAACCTATGTTGAGCCAGGATAAAGTTGTGTGTAAAACTCAGCATGTTGTGCAAAATTCACAGCAGCTGAGAGGTATGCTCAGCACTAAAGGCAGCTCTTTGCAGCAGTCTACAGCAGTACAGCCTCTGCTCTTCAGTGCTGTCTCCCTCCCTTACCTCTGCCTGACTGCTGGGCACAGGAGTTGTTTGCAGTTCGATGAATGGAGGGGAAAGAAGGGAGAGCTGCTGGCCCTCAGCTCACTTGATACCTCTTTCCCCGCCCTCCTCCAAATGCCACTGCCTCTGGGCAGCCTTATGGGAAACATAGAAACATAGAAGTTGATGGCAGATAAGGACCGCAAGGCCCATCCAGTCTGCCCATTTCTTTTTCTGCCTTATAAATGTGCCATCGGCCTTTGCTCTGTCAGTGGTCTATCTACTCATACTCATCAGTATTGCTCCCTTGTGCCTATCCCATGCCTGTTTGAAGCCCTGCACTGTATTTATAGCCACCACTTCCTGAGGTAGACTGTTCCATGCATCCACCACCCCTTCTGTGAAAAAGAATTTCCTCACATTCCCCTTTAATCGGCCTCCCTCTAATCTCATGCTCTGTCTTCTTGTCCTGCTATTTTTCTTATATTTAAACATGTTAGACTTTCACCTTGTTAATGCCATTAAGGTGTTTGAATGTTTCGATCTCCCCTCATGGCATTGCCATGACATCTGAACTCCCCAGGGGAAGTCCCTTTCATTCTTTCCAGGGAGGGAGGGCTCCAGACAAATGGCCAGCTGCTGTGATGTCTTGCAACCTCTTTAAATAGTTTATTTAGTTTATTATTATTTCGGAAGACACCTTTGAGGCAAGGCTTTTTTACAAAGGTTCCATATCGGGGAAACAATACAGAATATAGTGAGGACAATAACAAGTACAGTAGTTTCAAGCAGCCATAGGCTTTGTCGGGTACATTAAAGCTTTCATATGGAATTACTGTAATATGTGCAATGATTCACAGTATATATGTTAAGTTACAGTAATTTGTGTATATTATTCAAGAACATATGTACAATAAAAAAACACTGTTACATAGAAACATAGAAACATAGAATCTGACGGCAGATAAGGACCGCTTGGCCCACCCAGTCTGCCCATTTCCTTGCCTACTGGATAAGCTGCAGATCCTAGTTAACCAGCAACCTACTTCTTTCTACTCCCACGCCCTAGAATTGCCTTATGACTGTCCCATGCATGCTTGAATTCCACCACTGTTTTTGATTCCACGAGCTCCTCCGGAAGGCCGTTCCATGCATCCACAACCCTCTCTGTGAAAAAATACTTCCTTAAATTACCTCTGAGCCACCCCCCCTCTATCTTCAAATTGTGCCCCCTTGTTCTTGTACACCTCTTTTTGAAAGATGCTACCTCTTGGACTTTGTTGATTCCTTGAGGTACTTGAAAGTTTCTATCATGTCCCCTCCTCCTCCTTTCCTCGAGGCTATACATATTAAGCTCTTTAAGTCTCTCTTCATATGTCTTCCGTGCAGACCCTGCACCATTTTAGTTGCCCTCCTCTGGACAGCTTCCATCCTGTCTATGTCTTTGCGAAGACTGGGTCTCCAGAACTGCACACAGTACTCCAGATGGGGTCTGACCAGCTGTCTGTACAGAGGGATAATAATTCCTGTTTTCTACTGGTGATGCCTCTCCCTATGCATCCCAGTATCCCCCCAGCCCTCCTTGCTGCCCTCTCACATTGCTTGCCCACCTTTAGGTCATCTGATATGACTACCCCCAGGTCCCTTTCCATTTTATCTGCCGACACTGTCTATGTATCTATGTATCTATGTATTTTTGCTGTTGTTAGTATCTCACCCCCCATTGTGTACTGTTCCCTTGAGTTTTTGTTTCCCAGGTGCATTACCTTGCACTTCTTAGCATTGAATCTAAGCTGCCATACATTTGACCATTCCTCTAACCTTGCCAAATCCCTTTTCATCCTTTCCACCCCACCTTGTGCATCAATTCTGTTGCAGATCTTTGCGTCATCTGCAAAGAGACATATTTTTCCTTCCAGTCCCTCTGCAATGTCGCTTATAAAGACATTGAAGAGGACCGGTCCTAATACTGAACCCTGTGGTACCCCACTAGTAACCCCACTTTCTTCAGAGTGGACTCCATTTACTATTACTCTCTGTGTCCTATTCTCCAGCCAATTCTTTTACCCAGGCTGTCATCTTGGGACCCACTCCCAGGCTGGCTAACTTGTACAGTGGCGTGAAAAAGTATTTGCCCCCTTCCTGATTTTCTCTATTATTGCATATTTGTCACACTGGATGTTTTCAGGTCTTTAGAGAAAATGTAATATTAGATAAAGGGAACCTGAGTGAACAAATAACACTTGTTTTTTTTTTTAATTTCACTTATTTAATGAAAAAAAGTTAACCAACACCAACTGGCACTGTGTGAAAAAGTAATTGCCCCCTTACACTTAATAACTGGTTATGCCACATTTAGCTGCAATGACTGCAACCAAACACTTCCTATAATTCAATATCAGTCTTTTCACATCGCTGTGGAGGAATTTTAACCCACTCTTCCTCGCAGAACTGCTTTAATTCAGTAACATTTGGTAGGTTTTCGAGCATGAACCTGCTCGTTTCAGGTCCTGCCACAGCATCTCTATTGGGTTTAAGTCTGACTTTGACTAGGCCACTCCAAAACTTTAATTTTACTTCTTTTAGCCATTCTGATGTGGACTTGCTTTTGTGTTTTGGATCATTGTCTTGCTGCATGACCCAACTACGCTTCAGCTTCAGCTGACGGAAGGATGACCGGACATTCTCCTTAAGAATTTTCTGGTACAGAGCAGAATTCATGGTTCCTTTAATTATGGCAAGTCATCCAGGTCCTTAGGCAGCAGAGCATCCCCACACCATCACACTACCACCACCATGTTTGACTGTTGGTATGGTGTTCTTACTGTGGAATGCTGTGTTTGCTTTACGCGAGACATTATGGGATCCATGTCATCCAAAAAGTTCCACTTTGGACTCATCTGTCCATAGAACATTTTCCCAAAAGGCTTGTGGATCATCCAGGTGCTTCTTGGCAAATGAGAGACGAGCATTTATGTTCTTCTTGGTTAGCAGTGGTTTCCGCCTTGCTACTCTCACATGAAGCCCATTTTTGCCCAGTCTCTTTCTGATTGTGGGGTCATGAACACTGACCTTAGCTGAGGCAAGAGAAGCCTGCAGTTCTTGGATGTTGTTTTAGGATCCTTTGAGACTTCCTGGATGATTTTACGCTGCGCCCTTGAGTAATTTTGGCAGGCCGCCCACTCCTGGGAAGATTCACTACTGTTCCAAGTGTTCTCCATTTAGAGATTATGGCTCTCACTGTGGTTCGATGGAGTCCCAGAGCCTTAGAAATAGCTTTGTAACCCTTTCCAGACTGATAGAGGGCAACAAATTTTTTCTGATCTTTCAGGAACTTCCTTTGATCATGGCATAATGTGCTTGTTGAATCTTTGTGCTGGCAAGTGACTCTGATGGTAAGGGTCAAAATAAGTGAGGTTTATATTGAGCAGGCTGGCTGTAATCAAGCCTGGCTGTGTTCAATCAGCTGACTCTAATTATCCCTTTAATTGGGTTGATTTAACTAGGGGGCAATTACTTTTTCACACAGTGCCCGTTGGTGTTGGTTAACTTTTTTCATTAAATAAATGAAATAAGTAAAAAAAAAAAAGTGTTATTTGTTCACTCAGGTTCCCTTTATCTAATATTATATTTTGTCTAAAGACCTGAAAACATCCAGTGTGACAAATATGCAATAATAGACTAAAATCAGGAAGGGGGCAAATACTTTTTCACGCCACTGTATATTAATCTTTTGTGTGGGACTGTGTCAAATGCCTTGCTAAAGTCTAGGTAGGCTGTGTCCACAGCCCCTCCCTGATCTACTACTTTATTCACCCAGTCAAAGAAATCTATCAGATTTGTCTGGCATGACCTTCCCGCTGTGAATCCATGCTGCCTTGGGTCCTGTGCCCTCTGGCCTCTAGATATTCGACAATTCTTTCCTTCAGAAGTGATTCCATCATTTTCCCCACCACTGAGGTTAAACTAACAGGTCTGTAGTTTCTTGCCTCTGCCTTGCTCCCACTTTTGTGAAGGGAATCACATCTGCCCTCCTCCAGTCCTCGGTACCACCCCATCCTCCCATGATTTGTTAAACAGGGTAGTCAGTGGTGTCACTAATTCCACCCTTAGTTCTTTTAGAATTCTGGGATGAATCCCATCAGGCCCCATTGCTTTGTCCACCTTCAGTTTTAAGAGTTCTTTCAGAACCCTTTCTTCTGTAAATGGGCTGGTATCAACTTCTGTATCCAGAGTGTTTCTACTTGTTTTAGGTACCCTCTTCCTTTGTAAATACTGAGCAAAAATATTTGTTTAGTATCTCTGCCTTTTCACAGTCACCCTCTGCCCCCCATTAAGCCTCACTATCCCTCCCTTGGTCTTCCTTCGCCTCCCGATGTACCTATAAAAGGTTTTATCCTTCTTAACTGAGTTGGCTATCTTTTCCTCAGTTTGGGCCTTTGCTGTTCTGACTGCCTTCCCAGCTTCCTTTGCTTTAACTGATACAGTTCTCTGTCCTGCTCCTTCTGTGATTCCTTGTACTTCCTGAAAGCTTTCTTTTCTCTTGAACCTTCACTGCCACTTCCTTTGAGAACCATAGTGGTTTCTTACATCGTTAGTTTTGTTTATTTGCTTCACACAAAGGCTTGTTACCTCTGTGATGGCAGTTTTTATTATTCCCATTGTTCTTCCACCCTCCTTCCTGCCCATTTGCTAGTGCATTCCTTAGGCACTCACCATTTTTTGCAAAGTCAGCCCTCCTAAAGTCCAGTACCTTTGCCTTTGTATGGCTTGACTCTATTGTTGTGTTTATTGTGAACCATACTGTTCGATGGTCGCTAGTTCCCAGATGGCTACCCACTTCACATCTGTTATTCCTCTTCATCTCCATTTGAGAGAACCAGGTCTAAGATTGCTCTCTCTAGTGGGCTCCAATACTAGTTGTCTAAGGCATGCCCCCTGTAGGGCATCTAGAATAACCCCACTCTTTGAAGTGGCTGCTGCAACTGCACTCCAGTTAACATCTGGCATATTCAGATTGCCCATCAGCAATATCTCCCCTTTTTCTGCCTTACTAAGTATACTTTCTGTCATTTCCTTGTCAATTTCCTCCCCCTGAGAAGGGGGTCTGTATACAACCCCTGTGCGGATTGTGGTGCCATTGCCGGTCTCCAAATTTACCCACAGTGATTCTTCTCCTCCTCCCTATTTTCCCTTTTGTTCTGCTGCTTTGATTCCTTCCCTTATGTAAAGAGCTACTCCTCCTCTATTACTCTCTCTGTCCCTCCTGTAGATAGTGTATCCTGGTATGTTTATGTCCCAGTCATGGTTTTGTGTGAACCATGTTTCTGTGACTGCCACGCTATCCAGATGTTCCTCCTCCATCAAGGCCACTAATTCAGGAAGCTTGTTACTCAGACTACGGGCATTGGTACTCATTGCTTTCCATTTTTTGATGGCTTTACCTTCAGTTGCAGCATCCCCCACTGACCTTTCTACCTTGGTCTTTTTCTCATTTAGTACTCTGTTTTGTAGGAGAGGCTGGGATTTTCCTGCTGCTTATCAGTGCTCTCCCTTGACTAGTTTAAAAGCTTGCCAATGAAGCATTTAAACCGATTGCTCAAAGACTTGTTCCTTCCTGGACAGATGTAGACCATCCTGCCAGTATAGGCTGGTGTCCCTCAGGTGGAACCCCAGTCACCAATGAAGCCAAACCCCTGTGCTCCACACCATTTTTTCAAGCATTCATTAAACTGCATGGTGCAAAGTACCCTCGCCTCACTCATGCCATTGACAGGCAGCACCTCTGAGAAGGATACTGTGTGTGCTACTTGTCTTAGGCCCCTCCCCAGTTCTACAAACTCCTTCTGCACTGCTCTAATCTCATGTTGAGCCAAGTCATTTGTTCCTAGGTGGACAATGACGTCCAGCTCAGACTCCCGTGCAGTTGCTCTCGTGATCCTGAGGATGTGCTTCCTGTCCCTCCAAGCCATGGCACCAGGCAGGCACCTTACTTCAGTTTTCCCTGTTCCCCCCAGTTCTATCCCCCTAATAATTGAGTCCCCCACCAGGAGCTGCTTCCTTTCCTTGTGGTGTCCTCTGCCTCCTTCCTGTGGGCCTCCATTGTGACAGGTGTCCTCAGCCTCCTTAATCTCATCTGTGGGTGCATCCATAGGGGAGCTGTGCTCCCCAGAATGGTGTATGGATTGTGGAGTGGAACAACTGACTGGTGTGCCTCTGTTCCACCATCCTCCCCTCCCTGAGCCCACTGTGGTCCAACTGCTGTGCTTTTTTGCAACCTCTGAGGCAGTGGTGGTGTTGGTGCTCCCTGGATGGGGGAGGTTCCTTTCACCATCCAGTCTGGCCTGGGGGAAGGTTCCCTTACTGCTGTCCAGTGTGGCCTGAAGACGGGCAAATTCCTCCCTCAGGGCAGAGAGTTGTCTGCAAATAGGGCAGCATCTCAGCCTCCAGAAAGTCTCCCGGAAGACTGCTGCCCCACAGCCATTACATTGCGCTACTCCCCATATGATTATGTACTTTTTTGTGTGTGTGTGTGTGTTTGTGCGTGTGATTGGCTTGTTATATAGAAATATATATATTATACAATGTGTATGCTTATATTTTCAGTGCTGTGTGCTAGAGAGGATATGATATTGATATGCACCTTGCACTCTTGAGGAAATGATGTCAAAACCCCAGGTATAAAGGAACTATTTCCAGGGGGGGAGGGGTTGGGCCTAAACTGTGCCCTCACAGAACAATCAGCTAAGAGCTCTGACCCACCACTGCGATGAATGCCTTCCTGTCAGTAAGATACCATACACAACAATTTGACAGAGCAAATCCCCTTCTAATCAAACAGAGAAAAATCCAGACATCCAAGTCAGACACAGGTAAACCTCCCCAGCCCCAAAACAGTCCGGTGGTTTATGCTTCAAAGCAGTCAGCCCCAAAATAAGTCAGCTGTGCTTTAAACTCTTCCTGCACTGAAAATCTTAAGAATTGTAACAAGACTGTCTTTTCCTGATTAAGTTCCTTATTTCACCTTTCAGTTAGAAGTAGCCTCCACCTGTAGAATATCTGCTACAAAACCAAAGACAATTGTAAAGTTCACTCCCTCTGTTGTGAGCACAACTCGCTTTCTTGCAAATCCTATGTTCAGTATTGTAGCTCCCAGCAAGAGGTAGCTTGCCTTAAAAATATTAGCTGTTCTGATGAGTTTGCTATAAAACACTTGCTTATAATACTATTGTTCTCAGGTCTGTTACCAAAGCTATTACAATTAAGTAGCTGTGGTGTAATCACTTCCTGAGAAAGTCTGGAATTTCCCTTTAAGGCACACAAAAGATAAACCCAAAAAACAGTTTACTGTCTGGGTCAAATACACAACCTGTACCTGCACTTTTTTCAGGATTTGTGACAAATGTTTAGCCCAGGGTTTAAACTCTTTCTGCACTGAAAATCTTAAGAATTGTAACAAGACTGTCTTTTCCTGATTAAGTTCCTTATTTCACCTTTCAGTTAGAAGTAGTCTCCACCTGTAGAATATCTGCTACAAACCAAAGACAATTGTAAAGTTTACCTCCCTCTGTTGTGAGCACAACTCGCTTTCTTGCTAATCCTATGTTCAGTATTGTAGCTCCCAGCAAGAGGTAGCTTGCCTTAAAAAATATTAGCTGTTCAAGCTGTTGTTCAAGTTTATTGCAGGAAAGACTCGGTTGAGCAAGTTCATTCACAAGGAGGTCCTGAGGCACATACACATACAGTTCGCAATTACATAGACAGGAGATATAAAACGTAGAACAACAAAGAAAAAAAAATATATAATACAAGAGGTATACACAGTAGAAGTCCTTATACTATATATGCAGTACATTCCAGCTTTAACCTTGCCCTAAATTATGCAACACATTTCAGCTTAATAAGTAGAGGGCCAGCTGGTACCTAGGAAGTTGACTTGGTGTTGGGGGTCTAGTAGCACCTACGTATGTCTTTTAATTTAGAAATATGGTTCACTAGAATAAATTAGAAACTGCTAGGAGAGATGGTAGATACATGTAGAGGAAGCTAAGTGGAGAGAATGTAGATAATAGTATGGGAAATAAAAAGGGAGGAGATAGGAGATAGTGGGGGGTAAAGGTGGGAGGGACTTGGGGGGAAATTAGAGGGATGGAGAGTAAGTTTAGTTAGGAGAAACATTCAGCACAAATAAAATACAGTTTCCTATACTTATTATGGGATTTTATTGCAAAAATGCAATAAAACAGTTTATTTCAATGAAATTACACCTTTTAACTACAATAAATATCTCTCAATCATAGAGAGAGACCTCCAGCACTAAAATGTATCCATTTCCTGTGTCAGCTCACTGACCTACACCTAAAGTGTTCTTCCTATTGACATCACTTGACCTCACAAAGCACTTCCTTCCTGCATCACTTCCTGATATGTCCTTCTGAGGTACTGTGTAAATATGTTCTTACTAAACTAGGGGAAAAAACAAAAACATTGATAATCAGATTCTTAAACTAAAATCAGTGGGTGAGAAGAATTAAACACTGCAAAAACTCCAACCAGTGGAGTGGAACAAAAAACTCAAGCTGTAATAACAAGAGATTCAGACACTAATGTCTGACTAAAAAAATGGAAAAAAATCTTGCAAAATTTATATTTAGATAATGACAGATGTTTATTGCATATTTTTAACAATTTTAACCAACAATTTTACAGAAATTTAATATTTTTGTATGACTAGGTAGACAGAACATAATTACATTTAGATCATCAGAATTTATGAAAATATGAAACAACCTTACACAACACTAAATCCAGTTAAATAGACATTACCAAACCTCACTCATTTTCAAAACCTTTTTGTCCTGAAAAACTTTTCTGTTTACAGTTTTAATGTTGGATGTATGGTTTTTACAATATGTATGTTTAAGCACAGTGATTTTAGAAAATGGGTAAGAGAAAGGCTACTTTCTGATTGGCTCACACCACTATCTAGCTGGTCAGGTATCAGTAAGTAGAGAGCGGAAAATAACGAGTCCCAGTCTCTGGCCACCTGATTACCTTAGAATGTAATTGGACTGATAGAATTTTCAATTTTAGACAGTAGCCCTTGTTTTTTCTCGGCTAGCGAGAGATAGAGCTTGCCATGCCGTGTTATAACAGAGAAAAGAGTGACTGGATGGCTCACAGTAAAAAAACGCTAGGTTCTCACTGAGAAGAATCCAACTGAATCACAAAAAGGGCTATTTTCTTAATTTACATCAAAAAAAAAAATCACTTCATGCTGAAAACTGTCTTTCTCAGCTGACGGTTTGCGCCGCCGCTCATGTCCCAATCAGAGCCGCTGCTGACATGCTCGCACACATTACCCCCTGAAATATGTCCCTACTCTACTGTCTCTGCCAACACTTCTTTTTTTAAATATCTTACTAACTCAGACCAGAGGTAAACAGGGCTTACAGAACTTTAACAGTCTGCCTTCCTTCTCTGAAAGAAACCGACAGGATTGCTAGACTCTCTTACTTTAAAAAAACTCACAGAACAGGTTATCTTTTTTTAATAGTGATGGCAGTGTGGTTTGGCAGCTTTATGACCTGCTCGTTCACTGAAGCAATTTAAAGTCGGAGCGGTGAAAAGAAATGCTGTGTTTTCCTTTCCTTTAGAGGTATGCTTGCTTGTGTTAGTGACTGATTTAAATGTGCCACCAAGTACACTTCTTTAGTGGCTGCCCATGGCTCAGACCCCGCCAGCCGTTGCCATGGTCATTTATCTGCTTGCTAAGTGAGAGAGCAAGCGAGTGTGAGTCCAATGTTTTTTTCTCTCAGAAATCCAGACCTGACTCGAACGCTCAAGCCATGCTTCACTTTTTGTAAGCCTTATTGAAAAGGCAGGTTTCCTTCTGTCTCCCTACTTCTTCGCTAAGTTCTCTCCTTCAAACTGTAGTGATGGTCTGTCTGTAAATGGCTACTCCACAGTGCTACCGCCTGTCTGACAACACCGTGCCCTGCCAATTCCTGTTAAAAATGTTTAAATTAAGCAGTCAGTGCCTGTGTGGGAGCAAGAAACCATGACAACCAATTAAGAAAAACAGGCAAACTACAGAGGCTCAATTAGGACAAAAGTCCTTGAGTAAAAAAAAAAAAGCACATAATTAAAATACAGGTGGAGGAACTATTTTATTTAAAATCAAGTAAGAATTTCAACATTAACATAACAGTCTTTTTTTCAAACACGTAAAATACAGTGGCCCATTTTTAAGCCAATAATATTTTCCAGGGTATGGGCACACGGACCACCCAGGGTTATAAGGCCCTCCGCCTGTATGCTGGGCCCTCTATTACACTCCTCGGTGGTCCGGTATTGCCCAATACCGCCCACCCTGTTGGGTATTATTGCTTGCTTGTATGAATGCTGCATATCTAGAACCCCTTCAGGACACAGGTGTTGAGCAGCAGGCAGAGTGTACCTGAACATTCTAAGTGACAATAGGACAGAATGAATTAAGCAATAAATCTTACCTTTACCTTGATTACTTATGGATTTGGCTATCTTTTCCTTCTACTGTTGCTGGCATGGATGAGCCTGTGGAGACCCTGGATTTGGTCTGCCCGCCAACCGGCTTGTATGATGGAAATCCTTTACTAATCGGTACTAATGATCATATGTTTGGTCGGTTAGCTCAGCTGTGTCAGGAGAGAAGGCCAAAGGACTGGACAAGCATTACACATACATGCCATGGTGCGGAGAGCATATGAAATGCAGATGAAGGCTCAGGAGGCTGACAAGGATGAGCCCGTGGGAGCTGTGTGGAGGAAACACCCAGCGCCTCTTGTTTTACCCCCAAATGCTCAGTGTAGTGTCAGCGGTGAAGTGCGGATGAAAAAGGATGCGACCAACAGGATCCTTATGCTGGATGCCCCAGAAGAAGGAAAGTTGCCAGATGGGCTCTTAGTCAAACCTAGTATACTGCCTGCTTGTGCTCATGCATATGCCCGGAGGGTGGTGGTCTAAATTCAAAGTGTGTTCAATCGGGACATTAAAGTCAACTAAGGTTGTAACCAATGTTCCCTCTAATTTTCAGTCTCTGTGGGTGGGTGACTGATATGTGTGTGCGGCACTTTGTGCAAAAAAAATGATTCATTTGCGCAAATTGGGTGGCCCAAACAAGTGATATATTTTATTGTCAGTAAACAGTAGAAAACATAATCAAACACTCAAATACTCAATGCAAAGTATAAATATACATTCTGACACAGTCCGAAGCTTGGATGTGTATTGTGCGTCATAACAGTATGAACTGGAAACATGTGTAAATTATGTACATTTTAAAGAGTCTTGCATGCATCTAAAAGGGGTGCTGCTGATGATGTATTGCTAAGAAATCAACATTTACTGTTTTCCTGTCCTGTCTTTCCCATTCATCCAGTGGACTTATATTTTATTAAGATCCATTTTTCCACCAGATGTTAAAAACAATTTTGTTCGCATCAGTATATTTAAATGGCTTTCTTCCAAGCAGTTTCTTTGTTTGCTTTTAATGCAGTTCATGAGGCTGAAGCCTCTTTCACAGTCAGCACTAGAAGCTTGGAGTGTAGTAGTAATAGTACAATTTATTATTCAGCATAAAGCAGTTACAATATACTAAAATCAGGACAAAATACATAGTAAATATAAATAGACAATAAATAAATCAACAAGGAACTGAAATATCTTCACAGTGCAATTAAATTTAACAGGGTACATTTTCACATAAAAAAACCTCCACAGGACTTCAAGTCCCCCTAATAAACTTTACAAATGAGTTGAGATTAAAAATCTTGCAAAGATCTCTACCATGTTCTTCTCTCTCATAGTAAACAATTATTCCAAATGATCCTCCAGGGGGAGGCTGAGATCCCCTAACAGTCCACCCAGCAGTTTTTTCCTAAGTTGATTCATGCCTAGGACACAATAGTACCACATGTTTGAGATCATCTATAGTCCCCACTCCACATTTACAATATGGAGGAAGTACCCCCTCTCTTTTGTCTGAAATGAATATATTGAGCATTATAGTTTTCAGCTCCGAATCTTGTATAGATTCTTCTTTGTTTAGGCAGGTTAAAAAAAGAGATATGGCTCATAACCCCATGAAATCTTTACTTTTTTATAAAATCCATATAGTTTAAGCTTGGAGAGTTGAACATAGAAAGAACTGATGTCTTATATCAATAATCCTTAATTTGACATCCTGCCTAATCTCCTCAAACGGTCTTGTGTAAATTTTATATAAGAGGTGGCCCAATCCAGCCAGCATTATTGTTTCCTTAATAAGTTGAATAAAGGGATGTACATATCCCATGCTGGCCAATTTGATGGCTTCCACTACACACATTCTGGGATATCTTTGTTGGGGCAAAAGAAAAAGTTTCAAAAGAAAGAGAATCTGTCGTTCACAGATGAGAGAAGTCAAGGAACGTTGTCCTACCTCCAAGGCAAGAATACAGCTTGGAGTCCCATTTAAAAATATTAAGATGTCTCTACAGAGTTTACTCAGAATTATTTCTAATTCTCTAACCTTAGTATGATCCCAGATTTCAGAGGCATATAACATGCTCATTCTTATTTTGGCATTAACAACTCTTAATACCCCGCTCATCGATACCTTCCCCATCTTGCCGTTAAATATTTTTAGGGCATTTACAGAAGATCCTATTTTAAACTGAATAGCCTCCAAATGTTTAGTCCAAGATAGGCTATAGGCAAAATGGGCACCTAAATAGTCATAACACTTAACAGTGTCTATATGGCTAACGTTTAGCCTAAAGCCTACCCTATTCATTGTCTGAGAGTCAAAAACTACAGTGTTGGTCTTGCCGAGATTAACTTTTAGTTTCCTTTGAGAACAGAGAGATTCAAAGTGAGCCAATTTTCTTTTAAGACCTAGAACTGAAGTAGAGAGCAAGACTAAATTGTTTGCATATGCTAAACATTCAATCCTTTGATCATTAATTTTTGGAGTATGAAAATCTGGGTTACCTAGCTGATCCAAGACTGTATTAATGTAGATGTTAAATGGAGTGGGGGCCAAAATACAGTACACCCATCTGCCCCTCACATTTGTCTCAAATCTATCAGTTAGATGACCATATTGATTATGCTGGACTCTTGCCCACATATTTTCATAGAATCTGTTAATAACATCAAGAAGTGAGGCCTCCAACTTCAGATCCCTTAATGTAGCCCGAAGGATTTTTCTACTAATCCTGTCGAAGGCCAAGGAGAAGTCCACAAAACAGCAATATAATCTGTTCTTTCTCACTTTAGTATACTTCCAGATCAGATGCTGAAGCACATAATAATGTACTGTCGAACAGTCC
The DNA here is from genome assembly GCA_016271365.2 of Neoceratodus forsteri. Taxonomy (NCBI): domain Eukaryota; kingdom Metazoa; phylum Chordata; order Ceratodontiformes; family Ceratodontidae; genus Neoceratodus; species Neoceratodus forsteri. Next base: position 135,036,817 of record CM028130.1, on the reverse strand, counting down.
TTCCAGAAACCGTTCTGTGCCTCATTCAATACTGAGTTCTCCTTGACCCACGACAGCAATCTGCCCAAATCTATCCTAGAGAAAATCTTCTGTGAAACACCTATCAAACTAATAGGTCTATACATCCTTGGGTCATTCGGATCCTCTTTTTCAAAAATTGGGAAGATAACACTACCTGTTGATCTGGCAGGGTAAGAGTACCCCGAACCAGGCCATTAAACAGCAAAAGAAGAAAAGGAATCTATCAGTTGGTAAAAACCTCATAGAGATCACCTAGGAGCCCTGGTGCTTTATTTGCCTAAAGGCCAATCAGTGTCATTTGGATTTCATCCTCTGTGATCAAGATAGGCCTTGGAAAAATTTCATCCTCCTGTATTTTGAAAGCATCAGGTGTCTCCTGCTCTTCTTGAGAATAATAGAGCTTGGAGAAATGAGATGCCCAAACTTCAGGTGTAATATAGGTTTCAATCCTATTGGCATATCTGTTATATCCCTGGGCAACAATATTCCAAAATTGCCTTCCATCCCTATCCAAAACAGCCTGCCTCAGTTTTTCCCAAAGTCCCTGAGTATGTTTATGTCTCACCCATTCGAGAATTTTCCTATACTTTTCTCTTTCACTCTTTAGCAATTTAAAATCTGCTGCAGACTTATTTTTTTTCTTCTTATGCTGTCTTACTTTTCCTCCAAACTCTTTGTTTGCCTATAGACATACCGAATGAAACTAAGACTTTTTATAAAGGGACCTAGGATGGTACGTTGTTTTACATCTAGGTCCAAGTAAAGAATGAATAGTGTCCCAATTCTCCAAAATATATTAAAGGCCTTACCTTTTGTCCAGGACCAACTCGTGAATATCACCTAAGACTCCTGAAGTAAGAATTTCTTTGAAACTAGCTTGATGAATCTGCTCCCATCCAATCCTTCTCTTGTTTATGACTTCCAGACTCTCTTCCTGTTGTGCCTCACTCCTTAAAGTTCCAAAAGGGCATTTGATGTTAATTACAATAGCACAGTGTGCTGATTCCACTCTATCCATGACCTCTAACTTTTGGATCAGCTTTACTGCTTCCAAATTGGTCCAAACCCGATCAGGGATTGAAGAGCCAGTAGGTCCTCTATACGTTAAGGATCCAACTAGATCTCCCTGAGTTCTCCCATTTAAAATACAGAAATTTCTACTGGCCAAGCCCGTTCACAGTTCTCTACCTCTGAGGTTAGATTTTAGATACTGAGCAGTCCTAGTATATGAGATATTTGGATTAATTATAGATATTGTATGGATCATATCTCAATATACATCCTCCAAAAAATGAGAAGGAATTCTGGCATTAAAGTCTCCCAAAATAATTATAAGACAATGTATACTCTTATCTGACAATTCGTCAAGTGCCATTTTCAGATCCTGTATGAAAAGGTCATCGGGATCAGTAGCTTTATTGTGAGGGGCAAAGTATATATTGCAGAGAATGATCTTCTCTTGTCTCTTGCTAATCATTAGAGCCTGAAAATTTAGCAAACTTTTGATAAAAAAGGAAATACCCCCTTTAAATCTCCCAAACTTTTTATCTTTAGTTGCTGGCAGAGTAAAGACAGAATATCCATCCAATATGGGAGTTACATTTTCTGTACACCATGTTTCTTGCAGTCCAATAATATAAAAAATATCCAGAAATCTCACTACTTCATGGTCAATTATTTTAAGATGGATGCCTTCAGTATTCCATGAAAGTATAGAAAGGGAATCCACATCTCGATTCCCAGCTCCCTTATCCAAATCCAGCTGGCATTCAGAGTTCATTTGTTTGATATTATCTACAGGCTGCATTTGTCAAGCTTAATCAATAACTGCCAGCAGCCAGTAGGTATTAGGGTCAATTAGGTTTCCAAAGTCAATCAGGGGGTTATCTGCCTCTAAGATTGATTTTGAACTATCCTTAGTCTGTTTAAACCATGAAAAGACTTCACCCAAGTCTAACGTGTTAACTAGATGTATTCCCAAACAATCCAGCTTGCTGGCCAGAAACAGCAAGCTGCTAGCTGTATGATGATTTTTAAATGTATATCAATTTGTGTTGTGGACTCAGGATCTCCACATAACTTTATGGACTCCACCATGTTTCTGGAGATATAAAATCCTAATGCTCTTTCCAAGAGCAGTAACAAATCTTCCCTAACTTTCCTATGAGAATCCTTGAGTGAAACCTTTTACTCAAAGATAGTTATGGTCCTACTTAGCCATACTTCTCACTGCTTCAGTACATGATCCTCTATCTCACCCAAGATTTTTCTCTGTGCTGTCGTATCCTTCTCACTCTGCACCTCCCTATGGAGAATCTCTTCTGGGGAAGGATAAGACTGTGTAGGAACCTCTATACATGATAGCTTCATGTTTAGCTTGGAATGTAGCACATACATCAATAAGTTTAGCCACCATCCTGTACTGCACATTAGTCAAAGCAAAGTGGATCATATCAGTAAAGGATTTTAATGATCCTCCCTTTATTTTTTCAGCAACTATAAATCTGAAGTCATTGTACTGGCTAACAATTTCTGCCTGGTCTACTGATGAAATAAATAGTCCTGATATTTGCTATACAGTCTCTCAATATTTGATAAGCCAGACTCAAAGCTGCAATATAGCACTGCTGAAAAATCAAAGGCAGATCAGTCAGAAAGTTCACCTGCAGGAAATCAGCTGTCCAGATGGTCACATAACAGGCCAATGAATTGCAAAATTGCTGCTGTGCTTACTTCAGCTGGGCAATTAGCCAAAAGCAGTTTTACTGGTTGGCTGCAGTAGACAGTTTCACCCAGGTACTGGCTTCTGATCTTTTTTTTATTTTTGCCCTAGCAATCTGTACAGCTTCAAGTAAGCATTATCATTACGAGCAGATCTACTGAAGATTAGATGGTTGGGACTCACAGGCACGCAGGCCGAGGCCGTGAGGCGCATAACGGTCCAACCATGCATTAACTCCCATTAGATGCCACCTTCAGAGGGATTAATGTGCTTGTAACATGGACATCACTATGCTTACTATGAACTACACATCTTGCTACTCATAGAACAGAAATGACTATGAGACTGATATGATCTGCTGTCATTTTTAATGTTACTTTCACATTTCTCAACAGTACTGTCTTACATACATATGTCGTTATTATTGTTTTTCAATACAGTGAACTCTGGTTTCTTTCTTAACGATTGCTGCACATTTAAACAATTTCGGTGTGGCTATTTCATTACTAGGTAACTTGGGATGACTGTGATTCTCTCGCATTCGCTGTGTGCAGAGTGTGTGCATGTCTGATTTGCATACAGGCAGCATCATTACCTCACTCGATTTTGTATTTCTATGCTGCTCACTCTGTCTTGCACACTACTCATTTTTGTACCTATTTGGAGTCATCCCGTGTCTGTGGTGTGCTCTCCGTGTGTCATTCCTCCAGCATAGTTAAAGTTTACCGTGCTGTGGACAGTAAAATTTTTTAAGTTGAATGCATTCCCGGATGTGCCCCCGTCTCCCTCTTCCCACCTATGTCCCTCACTTCTATTTATCCCCCTGCCTGTCTGCACTACTCTCTTGCTCTTCTATGACTGTGTTGCTCTTCTTTTTTCACCGTGCCACCTGCAAACCCTGCTAATTTGCTCCTGGTGGCTACTTTCTGTACTTCAGAAGCAACATGGCATTATTGTCTCATAATGCCGTGTTGCTCCTGTACCACATGACACGTTCTCGCCTATCGCCGTAGCTCCTCAGCGCTGTCAAATTGTGCCATGTTACAACTGTTGTTAGATCACTTTCTGAAACATCTTAGACAACTCTGCCAACTCCAAAAGTACATCATTTAATACTGTTATGGCAATGTGATATTCAGGGTTGGACAGCTTCTTAAAGCAGTACTTAGCAATGGGATCTTTGATGGACACATGCATAATTGTATGTGGTGTCATTTACCCTAGGTATGGTTTACAGTGACTATGCTGGGTATTGTCAAGCTCAGTGGGGGGTTTAAAATGTATTTTTGCAATGTAGTGAGTGAGTCAGTGTGATATGAGAGAGGAGATGCATTTAGGAGACTGTATTTCTCTTCCATTCCGGATCCATGCTAAGCTCAGTCTGAATTTATGAAATTAAATGAAAAGGACATTTTTTGCGCTATTTCTTGTTGTCCATTTTAGAATTACTATCCCCATGTAGCCAATATGGGCAACCTTTACAAGACTAATTCATTGAATCTCAAATGTGTATAATATGAGACCCTGTTTTAAAGAGAAGCTAATCTTCATCTCTAGGCATATGTACAGTCAGTGTCTCAGCCTGCTAATTGAGAAAGTTATACCCATCCCGGCCCCCAACAAATACATAAAAAAATGACACAAACAGACAGTAGGTTGCTTTGATGTTTTTATTGTAAAAAAAAACTATAGTTTTCCCATTTTCTTCTACTGAAAAAAAAAGTAAACACGCTTTCAACGGTGAGGCTTTAAATCCATTATAAACACATTTTGTATGTGAGACGCTGCTTGGGGAGGAGGCAGATTACACTGAAGTTGTGCAACTTTAAAACTGAAATAATATAATATATACCCCATGTCAGAGAATCTCTCGCATTGCTTTGTTGGGGGGAATCTACCAAACAAATAAAACATGCCATTTCTGTGACCAGCAAGGGAATACTGTTCATCATCAAGTACTGTCTTAATGAAAAGAGGTGTCAAGCCGAAAACATTGTTGTAACTGCAAAGCCGATTGGTTGGAATTTTGCCGATTGGTTCCATTGTTCAATAAGTGGAGAAACAGCGAGACTGCTGGCTTGTTAAAGTTAATGGGTTGTGGCCTTAGGGGGTGGGCATACAATGTTTCTTTCCCATTCACTTTCATGTCCTGCTGTCTGAGTCTTAAATCTGAGTGATGACTGTAGTCACAACTTCATGAAAATGAGGATCCCTGTCAGCTGCTTTGTGCACTACTACTGAAGCCATGTGCGGGTTATTTCTGACTGCTGTGCGGGTGCACGTGCACACACCTTAGGGGGAACATAGGTTGTAACCTGGCTATGGTATATTGCATCAATACCGCAGTGTTACCCAGCGAGCTCTATAACAAGGAGGATGATGAAGTAACTCCCAACTTGTTCAATTTTGGAGAGTCTCCCATTCCTGAAGAGTGGGAAGAATAAAGTTTGTTGCAAGCTGGCACAGCAGAGTAAAGTGTTTTCATTAAAAGACTGGGATGTCAGATGCATCACTGGTGCTGAACACCATATTAGGCTCCACGGCAAGAGGCCATTTTGAGAGCGGTCCTGCAGATTGGCACCTGCTGACACTGATGATGCTCGACGCCACCTCTAGGAGATGTTAGCAGCTGGAATTATCCAGGAATCATGTAGCCCTTATGCATCCAAAGAAAAATAATTCTGTGAGGATTTGTGTGGACTACAGGACCCTTAACTGAAGGACCACACCAGACCAGTATACAATGCCTCGCATACAGGATGCCCTTGATTGTCTTAATGGGAGCCAGTGGTTTTCTGTCCTAGACCTCAGGAGTGGATATTACCAAATCCCAAATGGTGCCAGAGGATAGAGAGAAAACTGCATTTATCTGTCCCCTGGGTTTCTATGAATTCTTGTGCATGCTCCAGGGTATATCTGGAGTGCCAGCCACCTTCCAAAGACTAATGGAGTGAGCTGTAGGAGACATGAACCTACTCAAATGCTTAGTTTATTTGGAAGATGTCACTGTTCTTGGCAAAACACCTGAAGGGCATGAGGCTCGTTTGTTCAAGGTCCTGAACCGGTTAGAAGAATTTGGATTAAAATTGTCCGTCGACAAGTGTCAGTTTTTCCAGCAATCTGTAAAATATGTAGGCCACATTGTATCTGCTGAAGGCATTCAAACTGACCCAAGCAAGGTAGATGCTTTAACTACCTGGCCACAGCCTAACAATCTTAAAGAGCTGCAAAGATTCCTAGGTTTCTGTGGATACTATCAGCGCTTTGTAAAAGATTACACAAAAGTAATTCACCCACTGCTAAATCTTACCCAAGGTTATCCACCTACCAATCAGAAATATGAAAGGAGTGCTGTAAAAGTAGGTGATAAAGTCTACTTGAAGGCAAATGAACCTTCTGGGGCCAGCTGGACCCCTGACTGTGACACAGTCTTTTATGACATCATTCATCAGCTTACACATTCCTCAGTACTTGCCTATGCTGATCCAACTAAGCCGTATGTACTCCACACAGATACTAGCCTAAGTGGACTTGGAGTTGTGCTTTATCAAGAGCATAAGGAAAGATTGCGCCTTGTGGCATTTGCCAGTAGAAGCTTGACACTGTCTGAGAATAACTGTCCTGTACATAAACTCTAGTTTCTTGCCTTGAAATGGGCAACATTCAACCAGTTTCATGAATATCTATATGGCACCAAAATACTGGTAAAAACAGACAATAATCCCCTCACATATGCCCAAACCTCAACCAAGTTGGATGCCAATTGGCACAGGTGGTTGTCCACCCTTTCAACATATGATTATTTGGTGGAGTACCATCCAGAGCTCAATCACATTGACGCTGATGCTCTGTCTAGAAGGCCTACTTCCAGTCCTAAGTGGGTGAAAATGTCAGAACAATCCATAAGGGCTCTGTGTCAAAAGTTTGACCAGGATGAACACCCATCTCTTGACACTGTGAACTGCCAAACTGATTGCCTGGGACCTCCAGATACCTGTGTGCCTGTAGCCTACTGTAATTTCACAGCACTAGACATAAGTGCCTTACCGCAGCTCACCCCCAGCTGACATTCAAAAGGAACAGTATCAGGACCCCATGATTAGACCAGTCTTAGATGCCTTGCATAAAGGGGAAGATGTCTCCAAGTTACAATCCTATGACCTGCAAACTGCCTTACTGTTTAGAGAGAGTCCCAAGCTCAAGCTCCGAGAGAGTTTGTTATATCAAGAACTAACGGATAGCCAGAGAAAAGTCATAAGAAAACTGGTGTTACTGTCAGGGTTTAAAAATGTAGCTGGCCCAGTGGCACTGAGGGTTGAGGCGCTGGATGCCACACCTTGTGCTACGCTGTCAACCCGGGTTCGGGAATGGACTCGGGTCACTGGGAGTCAGAGAGGGGAGGGAGGATTGAGTGTCCCGATGTATGCTCTCCTCCCTTTGGGGTGGGATACCAGGGGTGCTTCTTGCACCTGACGCCCCTGAAGCCAGTGGATGCATGGGCTTTTGGGGCACTGGTGGCTCTACTGGAGTTGGGGAGGAGGGACGCTGCTACGCATGTGGCTGTCGGTGTGCGTCAGCATGTCGGCAAGCCTGGACATCAGTCATAAATGCAGACATCTCAGGGGGTCGGGGAAAATGGGGGAAAAAGGAAAACACCCCAGGCCCTACGAGCAGATGAAACTAGGGGATGGGATGCCGTGGGGATTGCCCTGGCGGATGGAGTAGGAGGAGGTATGAGGCTTTCTCTGAAAGCCATGGGAGCCAGGTGAATTGCAAAAAAAAAGGTTTAAAAATGTGGTCTTAAAAGCCCTCCATGACCAGATGGGACATTTGGGTAGCAAGAGAACCTTGGATTTAGCCCATGCTGATTTCTATTGGCCCAAGATGGGTGCAGACATTAACCAGTATATCAGAACTTGTAGCAGATGCCTCCAAAGAAAGCAAAAACAAGTCAGAGCGCAACCTGACCCTCCCCCTCAATGTAACAATATGCATATATTTTTTCAGCCTGGATTGGCAACTTACTATTTTGATTTCAAAAGGAGTGGGGGTCTCTTAATATTCACCTCAGGGCCCTGCTGTGAAGTCACCAAGCTATCAACGTTGAGGTAGACCACCCATCAGCTGAGTTCTTATCTAAACTGCAGCTGCCTCAAATGGCTTACCTTTATAGGGTGCATCAACCAAAAATTGGCTTAATTAAGGTGTGGGCCCAGCCAATGTGCAGGTAGCTGGTGAGGAGCCAGTTAAATGAGAAAGCCTTACTTCTCCATTTACAAACCAAATCCAATATTAACTGCTCACCCTTGTTCATTCACAAACTATAAATGGGATTTTAAATGAGAGGTGCTACTGTATATGGCATACATCAACAAAAACAACAAGTCAAAGCACACCCTGACCCTCCCCCTCAATGTAACAATATACATATATTTTTTCAGCTTGGATTGGCAACTTACTATTTTGATTTCAAAAGGAGTGGGGGTCTCTTATTATCCTATCCAACAGAGGACCAGAAAGTAGCCACCGTAGCTAAGGTGCTCGTGGAAAAATTTTTCATCTACTATGGTGCCCCACAGCGGATCCATTTTGACCAGGGAAGAGACTTCGGAAAGCTGTATAATCAAAGAAATGCTGTCACTCTGGGGCGTAAGAAAGTCAAGAATCCCTTCATATCACCCACAAGGAGATCCGCAGTCTGAAAGATTTAATAGAACATTGTTGGAAATGTTGGGCACACTTCATCCGAAGGACAGACCGAAGTGGAATCAACAAATAAGCACCTTGGTGCACGCTTATAATTGCACTTGCAATGATGCCACTGGTTTTTCACCATATAAATTGATGTTTGGTTGAGAAGCACGTTTACCTGTAGATATTTGTTTTGGACTCTCACCAGATGTAATTCAACAGATACCTATTTACAGTATGTACAACAGCTAATAGCACAGGTTAATCACGTCTATCAACTTGCGCATAAAATGGCTACAAAGAACAATTTAGCGAATAAGGAGAGACATGACAAACATGTTAGGGCTCAAGAGCTACGACCTGGAGACCATGTATTGCTGAGAAATTTGGACTTTCAGGGGAAACACAAAATAGCTGACCAGTGGAGTCACACACCATACATTGTCATTAACAAGCAGGACGACTTGCCATTCTACAAAGTATGTCCAGAAAATGACCCAAGAGCTGTAAAAACAATACACTAGAATCACATTTTACCCATTGGACAAATTATTATAGACTCTGCACCTCAAGCTAATGTTCCAACTGGGCCTGTTACCAGATCTGCTGCTTGAAATAAACGACCAAATCAGCCTCCTGCTGTTCCACCATCAGAGGCTCTGTCACATTTGGCTATAGTTGATGATGACAATTATTCTAAGTCTGATGAAAGTGAATATGAGCTTATGTATTATCCTTCCTTCGAACTAGCTCAGTTGTTCCAAGGCAACCCTTTGTGTAATAAGGGAGACAACGCTGACAATCACAAAATATCAGAAAATCTTGTGCTCTCGACCACCAAAATACCGCCTGATAGTGATACACAAAGTATAACTTCAGAAGTAGCTAACTCCTTACAGTATGTCTTGTGGAGCTGTCAGAGATTGAAGCGGCAAGTTCTGATCAAGAGAATGAGGACCCAACCGATGAATCCTTACCTGAAGCTGAGATATCTGGACCTAGCGAACCTGACCACAACTCAGAAAGTATTGCTAGTTCTGAAAGTACCAGCAATGTGCCACATGACTCAAATTTTGTTGAAATCCTGCCTACTGATGAACCCAAGTCTACAGAACAAGCAAATTCAAGTGATGCTGCCAATGCAAATGAAAGAGATGCTTCCAACTCCGAACAAGCAGAGTGCAGAAGTGTCCTTTACTGCAGAAGCTGATTTGTTGGTAGGCGACAAGCTGGAAGGTATGGCTCCAAATGCAAATACTGAAATGACTGTGCCTCTGCCCCCCTCTGCCTAGAAGATCTAAGAGCTGTAAAACCTGTGGTACGCCTTACATATGATTCTCCAGTAGAGCCTGTAGATCTTCCTAGGAATGTGATCCATAAAGGGGTTTATATTATAGCCAATTCCCTTCGTAAGATAGCATACACTACAGCGGCTAAGTTAGTGATAAAACCCTCCAACCCATATACCCAGTGTCATTTAACGAAAATCTCAAAGTCAGCTGCCCAGGTCAGATAATCAGCCATGTGGGTTAGTGTGCAAAGAGTGGTACAGACAAGGGTAATGCATATAACTGACTGAGATGGGGTACAAATGGGAAAAAAAAATGTTAAAATGGAAATGCAAAATGTCTAAATAATGCTAGTGCTTATGAAAAGTGTTAGCTGTAAGTAGAGCATGCTTATGGATAGTATGCAACTGAGAGACAGAATGTTTAGAATGCAAATGTAGAATGTTTAGATAATACTATTGCGTATGAACCAATATTAGTTAGCAGTGAAGCATGCATATTATTATTTTGAGTATCAGTAATGACTAAGTAGTTGTATATAGTAGCCTATGGTTGCAACACGTACACAGTCTTGAATAGAATTTTCTTGAGTAGAAATGTTACGAAATATAGACTTGACACGGATGCCAAGTTTTCCTAGGCAGGGAAGAGTGTAATCCCCCTCCCACACCAATTTGGGGTTTATCTTAAGGGTCTTCTTGGGCTCCATCCATGCCCACTGCCAGGCAGGCGTTCTGCATAGATGGTAAATCTAAGGTTATTTGTTTGATCCTGTTGATTTATGTGAGAGTGCCATGCTGTGCCTCCGCACCTGTCCTTTTAAGTCATTATCCAGTATGTGTATAGTAAATGGTCTGGGCTGGGTCCGAGGGCTTCAAAGCTTGTGACTGGCCAGACACCACTTTAATTTACTCCACTCTGCTGTCGACAGCAAAGCAGAGGGAGATTGAACTAGTACTGTAAATATTTACTTCTGACTTGCTGTTATATTTAAATTGGAAGTGTTTATTTTAACCTGCCTTCTTGCAGTTTATCTAAATAGAAGCCACCATGTCTGGTCCGGGACTTCCAGAATTTGGACCAATGAGACACAGGAGACATTGAAGGGTCCTTAACTCAAGTGTCTTATGGAAAGGAAGACTGTAGTTTTTGTAGTTTTTAGGTTGGCACCTAAACTGAACTAGTGGGAGTATCCAAACTGTGACTGACTGCTCCCCTAGCTAACTAGAACACAGAAAAACCAGGAGAAAACCTAGAACTGTTAGAGGACAGTGAGTCAGTTGGAGTTGGAATTGACAGAGTGAGCAGCTCAAGCTATCAAGAAGCTGCTCCCAGAAAGGAGTGTAGGAGAACCAGCAGGGAAATGCCTGACTTGCCTTCTTGCTGTGGTTCTTCAGTATTGGACTGCCTTTTATTTAGCTACATCAATCACTGAGGCCTACAACAACTTTCAAAACCTTGCCAGGGATGTGATTGATAAGCATGCCCACCTTACCAAAAGCAAGTCCAGAAAAAGGTCATCCTCCTGGTTTTCACCCGCCCTGAAAGCAGCTCTTAAGGGCAAAGACAAGCTTTGGAGGAAAGCCAGAAAACGAAAACTGATTCTGACTGGCTTGCCTTCTGCGTCACTAGAAACTCCTGCACTAAACTTATTAGAGCTGAGAAAGGTCTCTTTTTCCAATCTGCCCTTGAGGAGACCAGAGATAACTCTGCCGAATTCTGGAATATCCTAAAGGAGGTTGAGGGCTGACCATAGAAACATAGAAGTTGACGGCAGATAAGGACCGCAAGACCCTTCCAGTCTGCCCATTTCTTTTTATGTTGGCTCGTGCTTGCACGCCAGCCAACATGTTGCATTAGTAGCAGATTTGGAGGCATGGTCACTGTTCGGCAAATGCAGGGCATGCATCAGTAGGTGTGTCCCGCAGGCACCAATAAGGCAGCATGCAGGCGCCACACCAGCAACACGTAATGTTGTGAGCACATCTAAGGAAAGGTCCACTGCAATGAGAGCCAAGCTCGTCATGCAGCGGCACCTTCTGATGTGCCTTTGCTGATGAAGCAAACATGGCGGCAGTAACCACCGCCACCTCCTGCCACAATGCTGACATTCAGGGGGGTGCCCAATCCCCCTGTCGGCATGCCCTAGCCCATTTCATGTGCTGATGGAGGAGCCCACTCCTCATCGGCATAATGCCCCCCTCATTTGCTGTGCGCCGAGGGGGTGCCCAATCCCCCTCGGCACTTGCCCCCCTCTGGTATGTGCCAGGGGGTGCCCAATTCCCTGCCAGTTAGCCCCCCAAACACTCAGGTGGCATGCTGGGAGCCCACCCCAGTGTGCCAAATGCCCCTGTAAAACAAAAACCATCCCACAATGTTTTTTTTTTTGTTTAAACCTGTAAAAGAAGAAAACAGTCCCTCGCAGTCCCCACCCCTTTGGTATGTGCCAACGGGGTGCCCAATACCCCATCAGCTAGTCCCCCCCAAACAGTCAGGTGGCACACTGGAAGCCCACCCCAGTGTGTCAAATGCCCTGTTAAAAATAAAATAAAAAATCCTGCAATGTTTTTTTAAACCTGTAAAGAAGAAAACGGTCCCTCGCGGGTCTGTCCTGCTCCTCCCAGCCGGCGCCCACCCTCTGTGAATCCCTAAGTCTCCCACCCCTCTTCACCCCACACTTACTCTCTGGAGTCCAGCGCGATTTATCTTCGTGGACCGGGAACATGTTCAGACTTCTTCAAAGCTGACCGCTAACAGAAGAAATGCCGGTAAGCTGTGTAATGGCATAAATAGGTGTTTTTCAACTTTGATGCATATCTCGGGCAGTTGTGGGAATTTTGGCACCACATTTTCAACATGGGGTTACTGGGGCCCCTCCTCATGAATTCAGTCACTGTCATGGCATTATTCGGTCCTGAAAGGTGATTTCACGGTCACTGCATGGAATCAACTTTTGGGACAGAGTAATGAAATAACAGTGCTACAGTTCATGAGGTGGGCTCTCAAAAAGCCTATGTTGCAAATTTGATGAAAAAAATCCAAAAAATGACTGTTTTACGAGTGTGCATTGCGCAGTTTCCACGCACGATCGTAACTTTGTGAATTTGTAAAATTAACACTCCAGATTTTCAATATTGGCATTTTTCCACACTTCCTTACCACAGTACAGCTGTCATTTTACATATCCTGGCCGAAATGTGTTTTTGCACTTCCAGCACAGAATAGTGCGGTCGCTTTGTGAAATCAGTTTTCGGGACAGTTTGACAAATTGACAGTGACACTCTTCATGAACAGAGGTCCTAAAATGTATATGTTGAAAATTTGGTGATGGAAGTCCATAAAATGACTGTGTTACAAGCATGTGTTGCCAGTTTCCACGCACCCTTGTAATTTCGTAAATTTGCAATATTTTCAAGCCAGATTTTCAACACTGGTATTTTTTTACACCTCCTTATGAACAGTACAGCTGTCATTTTTCACATCCTGCCCAAAATGTGTTTTTTGCATCTGTGGTGCAGAATGGCTGGTCGCTGTGGGAAATCAACTTTTGGGACAGATTAACAAAATCACAGTGCCACTGTTCATGAGGGGAGGTCCCAAAATGCCTGTGCTGAAAATGCGTCTCTTCAGGGTGGGGGTGAGGGTGACGTCAGTTCAATACTTCACTGCCATTCCTATTATGCATCTCTAACTCCCGCACTACCAATGCCAATGCCAGCGAGACAACATTCGGCATTGACAAATGCTTGTTCTACTTTATGAATGTGCCATCGGCCTTTGCTCTGTCAATGGCCTATCTATTCATACTCATCTGTATTGCTCCCTTATACCTATCCCATGCCTCTTCCCTGCCTACCAAGATAGTGGTTGGAGACGTCACATATACTAAAAAGGCTGGCACTCTTGAGCAACTCAATAATCACTTTGTCACAGCAGGACTAGCGTTCAACAACTCACCCTTCAGTAGGCTAGCTACACAGTGTCTGCCTGACGACACCCCTCACCCTGCCAGCACTACGAATCAGAAGACCTCCTTTTGTTTTGGCCCTGTAACCTTTAAGCAGGGTGAGGATCTATTGTTGGCACTGGATACAAAAAAAGAGCCGGGGCAGACCTTTTAGAGACCTTTTTTTCTGAAATTAGGACATTTTCACTTAACTGCTCCCATCACACACCTTTTCAATCTTTCCCTTTCACTAGGGGACCTCCCACCAATCTGGAAACTCACACACATTATCCCCCTCTTCAAGTCTGGGAATACATACTACCTCTAACCCATTTTCCTGACCTCTTCTGCTCTTCTCCCACTTTCCCCCCACCTACCTGCACTTGCCAAACCCCAACTGGTCTCTCTGCACTTAACTTCTCTCAGATGGCTGCACATTGCGTACCTCCACTGGCTCAGACCCCAGTGCCCTTGAGCAGCAACTACAGAGCGACTTCACCAGTGTAGAGACACGGTTCAAAGATCATAAATTGATAATGAACTACAAGAAAACAAAAAACATGCTGTTTTCCAGCTCTCTAAGCAAACACAAAAACTACCCACTATCAATATGCAATAGTGGTGGGGTTTTCATTGAACTTGTTAAACACTTTAAATACCTCGGTATCACTATTGACAACTTGCTTGCCTATACTCTCCATATTGACACCACGGCCAAAGCTATCAACAAGCACATAGTGCTACATTATCATTACAAGCATAGCCTCTCCCCTGAAGCCCTTAGCATAGCTGTTCACAGTTCTGTGGGTTCCCTGGTGGACTATGAGCTGCCTATATATGGTTCTGCCACAAATACTGCTCTCTGGCACATAAAAACTGCACCCAACAAAGCCTTCTGGCTCACCTTAGTTGTGCACCGACTGACTCACACTTATGATCTCTGTGCCAGGGCACACTGGCTCACACCCAATGGCTGACTAAAATATCAGTCATGCCTTTTGGCCAGAAAGATCTGCCCTGGTCAGCTACTGCCAGGGGTCCAACAACTTCTGGTTCCCAGCAATAATCCATGGCACACCTGTAACTCTGAAAACCAGTCCTTCCTAACTCCAAAATGTCGAACATCTCAAGGACAAAGGTCCTTTGCTTACTGTGCACCACTTTGGTTCAGCTCCCTCCAGGAGAACATTGTGTGCCTGCCCACACTGGGTACTTTCAAAATGAACTTGAAGCTCCTTATGATATGTGAATCTTGATGTGCCTTCCATCACTAGCACGACCTTTCCACCCCCCATCACTTCTTCCATTCCCTGCCCCCTCAACCCTTCCCTCTCTCCCCTGAGTAGGACCTCCTGCTCCTCCCCCAACACCTAGCACCCTCTTGCTCTGCCTCCAATCTAGTTGCCTCCCTCTGATCCCTACTGCTATACTGATATTACGCTCTTCTTTTGCACATTGCACTTGGGCTCTCCCCTTCACCCTTTTCTTTTTTCTTTAGCA
This sequence comes from Neoceratodus forsteri, assembly GCA_016271365.2. NCBI lineage: Eukaryota > Metazoa > Chordata > Ceratodontiformes > Ceratodontidae > Neoceratodus > Neoceratodus forsteri. Next base: position 135,021,648 of record CM028130.1, on the reverse strand, counting down.
CTTAGCAATGCTCCAAACAACCTCTTGTTTGCTGATAGCTGACTGGTTTCACCGTTGGGCACTGTAAATTGTCTGTTTTCCTGTGGCCTGTACTGTGTTTGATATATAATCCTGTTTGTTTACCTTTGTATTTGTCCAATCCTTTGTATAATTTCACCTATCTGTTGTACTGAAATGTCCTGACGTGGAACCTATGTAAAGGTCTCTGAGCTCAAATGTTTTTTCCGAGTACTGAACTAAATAAATAAATATATAAACAAATTAAATTGCTACTTAAGAGGTGTATCTCTGGGTTACAGGACACACCCCTGAGGAGGCACTTTTGGTGTGAAATCAGTTGGGTTCTTCCATGCACCCATACTGTTCCTTTTTATATACTGCTTAGTAAACAAATCAGTTTGTGCTTACTTTCTGGTGTTGATGCTGTTTTTCTTTGGTTGATGTCTTGCGGATCTGTGGGTGTAAAAATATATGTGAATCTTTATGTGGAAATGTCACTGATACTGGGATTCCTTTGTTTAAAACTGTATATAGTTCTACTGTTGAAATGATTGCAAAGCTAAAACTATATTAGGTCTGCAAGTTCGGTTCAACCATTCTATCTAAATGGTTGAATCCCCGATGTTCATGCTAGTCAGGATATACGCGAACATATGAATGAATTGTGCAAACTTTGGTTCACCTGGTTCATCCGGTTCACCATTGCAGAAACCATAAAAAATTATAATGGGCATTGCTGGGGTGAACCAGGCAAACCAAAGTTCACTTTTCCACCATCATATGACTCCTCCTCCTCTTGTGTTGTCAGCAGCCCCTCCACATCAGCCTCAGCAGCTCCCAAGTTCCCGCCTGGAACAGATTTGAAAGGGTGTGGGTGATTGACTGCTGAAAGGCTGTCTGAAGAGACAACTCCCTCTGTTGGCTGTGACAGCAAATAATCATGTGGTTGGCTCTAGGTAAGTCTTGCAGCACCAGCTAATTCTTTTAGTGTGGCAGTTGGTGTGCGACTCATAGAGACACGGTTACGGAAACAGCAGTGACTGTCTTGTTGTTTTCCAATCGGATCCAAATAAAAAAAAAAGCCATTTTTACTCTGTGGGAAGGGAAAAACTTCAGAGAGTGCACTGTGGGACTTGAGGGTCAACCGAGGGGGAAGAGAAAATCCAGCAGGAGCTTGGGAACCACTTGGGGGCACAGGGCTCTGTCTGTCCTTCATGTGGCACTGGTGATTGAATGATTCAATCAAAAGTTTTAAGTGATTAACCCCAGCAGTTTGGGAAGTTGTTTTCTTTGTACTAACAGTGCCAAACAGCAAACACACCACCAGTACACAGCAGGGCAAAGCGGCAAAGCAGAGTGTGTGGAGGGGGAGGTATACATCGCTGCTCAGCTCAGCTCCTCTGTTTGCCATAGTTTTTTTTTTTTAACATTAGGCAGGCAGACTGTTTTTTTCCTTTGTGCAGATTAATAAAAAATAAATAGTATTTAGTTTGTTTAGCATTAGGCAGGCAGGCTCTTTTCTTTGTGCAGCACTGCAGACTAATAAAAAATAAATAATATTAGTTTTTTGGCATTAGGTTATTTTTGTTACCTGAAAAATTATCCCTCTGTTACTACTTAAAGCACTTGACTCGACACAGCCAGCAGTGTTGTTATTTACTAGTTAGGGAGAAAATATCCCAGTGTCTTACCACTTAGAGCACTTGACTCGACGCAGCAAGCAGTGCTGTATTTACCTGTTAGGGAGAAAATATCCCTGTGCCTTACCACTTAAAGTACTTGACTTAACTCAACCAGCAGTGCTGTTATCTACCAGTTAGGGAGAAAATAACCCTGTGTCTTACCACTTAAAGTACTTGACTCAACACAACCAGCAGTGCTGTTATCTACTGTTAGGGAGAAAATATCCCTGTGTCTTACTACTTGAAGTACTTGACTCGATGTAACCAGCAGTGCTGTTATCTACTGTTAGGGAGAAAATATCCCTGCATCTTACCACTTAAAGTACTTGTAGTATGGCAGCTTAGATTCAATGCTAAGGAGTGCAAGGTAATGCACCTGGGAAACAAAAACCCAGGGGAAGAGTACACAATGGGGGGTGAGATACTAACAACAACAAAAATGGAAAGGGACGTGGGGGTAGTCATATCAGATGACCTAAAGGTGGGCAAACAATGTGAGAGGGAGCAAGGAGGGTTGGGATACTGGGATGCACAGGAGAGGCATCACCAGTAGAAAACAGGAAGTTATTATCCCTCTGTACAGACAGCTGGTGAGACCCCATCTGGAGTACTGTGTGCAGTTTGGGAGACCCAATCTCCGCAAAGACATAGACAGGATGGAAGCTGTCCAGAGGAGGGCAACTAAAATGGTTCAGGGTCTGCACCGGAAGACATATGAAGAGAGACAAAAGGAGCTTAATATGTATAGCCTCGAGGAAAGGAGGGAAAGGGGGGACATGATAGAAACGCTCAAGTACCTCAAGGGAATCAACAAAGTCCAAGAGGTAGCATCTTTCAAAAAAAGAGGTGTGCAAGAACAAGAGGGCACAATTTGAAGATAGAGGGGGTGGCTCAGGGGTACTTTAAGGAGTATTTTTCACAGAGAGGGTTGTGGATGCATGGAATGGCCTTCTGGAGGAGGTTGTGGAGTCAAAATCAGTGGTGGAATTCAAGCATGCATGGGACAGTCATAAGGCAATTCTAGGGGGTGGGGGTAGGAAGAAGTAGGCTGCTGGTTAACTAGGATCTGCAGCTTATCCAGTAGGTAGGGAAATGGGCAGACTGGGTGGGCCAAGCGGTCCTTATCTGCCGTCAAATTCTATGTTTCTATGTTGACTCGACGCAGCAAGCAGTGCTGTATTTATCTGTTAGGGAGAAAATATCCCTGTCTCTTATCACTTAAAGTACTTGACTCGACGCAGCAAGCAGTGCTGTATTTATCTGTTAGGGAGAAAATATCCCTGTGTCTTACCACTTAAAGTACTTGACTCGACGCAACCAGCAGTGCTGTTATCTACCAGTTAGGGAGAAAATATCCCTGTGTCTTACTAAAAGTACTTGACTCGATGCAGCTATGAGTGGTAAAAAAAATAGCAGCACTTCTCAGGCAATCCAGGCAACAATAACAACAGTACAGCAAATTCAGGGCGTTGCAGGAGTAACCCGTTGTGATACTCAGAGGATGAACACAGGGGCCATAATAGTGCGGCAGACAGTTTTAGTAAGCAGAGTGATGGATGATGATGATGATGAGGAGGAGAAGACTTATGACAGTGAGGGGAAATCAGTGGAACAGATCCTGAGTTTGTAGTAGATAAGGCAACAGTCAGTATATCAAGTAGTAGTAGCTCTGGGGAGTGGGATGAAGAGGAGGAATACAGAGGCAGAAAAAGAACAAAAACAAGGTCTCGGAAGGATGGCTGTGATGCTAAAAAAACATTAATGATAGTGGGGCAGAACTTAGAGAGTCAGACACCCACACATGCAGAGGAACAACAGAGGACAGAAGTTGGACAGGCTTCACGAGGAGAAGAAAGAGATGCAGTTCAACCAGTCAGAGAGGTTGTGCATCTTCAAAATTACGTGCAGATGGGCATGGAAAGACCTCAAAGAGGTAGTGGAAATAGTAGTGACTGTAGTGGTGGTGGCAGTGGTAGTAATGAAACTATCCTCCCTATAAGCAGTAGTGCAACAAAATCTGTGAAATCCATTGTGTGAGATTTTTTCACACAAGATAAATCATCTGGCAGCCATGTGGTTTGCAAATTATATAAAACAAAATTAAGTCGTATTAAAGTGGGTACAAACTGGGAACATCAACAATGATAAGACATATGAACAAGTCTCACATTTATCAGTATTAAAAAACACAAAAGGAGCACACAAACGTTGTTGCACTTCTGCACTCAGCTGAGGAGGATGAGGTAATGGATGTTTACCAAGGCGATGAAGTAACTGATGCGGAGGTGGAGGATTATGAAAGTCTTCCTTCCAGTCAAAGCACAGCATCCTCTATTTCTCATTTCTTTACCCCTCTGACTCCACCACCACAGCCCAACCGGAGTCATATACCATCCATGGCCACAGCATCCACCCCTCATGGTGGTAAAGGTCAAGGGAAGCAGCCCAGAAAATCAGGTGATAGCAGCAAGCACAGTGGGCATCAAATTTCTTTGAAAGACTGCTTTGAGTGGTCACAGAAATATAAGCCCAACAGGCCTGAGGCAAGGCGATTGACAAAGGCAATTGGGGAGATGATAGCCACTGACTTGCTCCCATTCTCATTTGTGGCTAACCCAGGTTTTAAAGCACTCATGGAAATCGCTGTGCCAAAGTATAAGGTCCCCAGCCGGACCTATTTCTCTAGTGTTGCCATTCCAGATTTGTATGACGCTGTTCAGAAAAATGTGTCTGATGCTCTGAAAGGTTCAGTGGGCAAAAAGGTTCATGTCATGACAGATATGTGGACCAGTGGTCAGATGACTGGCTATATGGCTGTGACTGGCCACTGGGTAAACTTTCCTCCCTCCGCCTCCTCCTCCTCCTCCTCCTCATCATCATCATCATGTGGTGGCATTGGTGACAGCAGCAACAGAAGAAGCAAGGGACTTTCATAGTTCAAAGGCAGGTAGCTTTATGTATTTATTGTTTTGGAAAAAGATCACAAAGCGGAACATCTTCTGGAGGGCCTCGAATAAAAGTTTGCTGAGTGGCTGACTCCAAAGTTCTTGCAACCAGGGTTTATAGTGCCTGACAATGCTTCAAATATTGTGAAAGCAGTAAGACTTGGTAAATTTACACACATACTGTGCTTTGCACACACTATTAACTTGGTGGTAAAAGACTTCATCAGTGAGGACCGAAATGTGCAGAACTTGATTGCAGCTGCCCACACTGTGTGCACTCACTTTAGCCATTCTGTGAAAGCTTGAAAGTTGTTGCAGCAAATTCAGATTGAAAACAGCCTCCCTCTCCACCAGATGATACAGGAAGTTCCAACCCTGTGCAATTCCACTTACTATATGATGCAGAGAATGCCTGAACAACAGAAAGCCATCCATCAATATGCAGCCCAACGTGGCATTGGGAAAGGAGATGTGAATATCAGCCCCAATCAGTGGCGTCTGATGGAGAATCTTTGTTGTATCCTTAAACCCTTTGAGGAGGCTACCCGAGTGGTGAGCTCTGATGGTGCTGGACTAAGTCAGATCCTACCCTTAATTTCACTCTTCAGAATGAGACTGCAGTGTCTCGAGTCACAGTTCTTTGACAATGATGACATCAATGCTGCATCACTTGTTGGAAAAATGATACAAACCTTCCTGGCTAATAAGCGCATTGTAAATATGTACAAAGAAGAACATTACATTTTGGCCACACTTCTGGACCCTCGGTTTAAGGATAGAATTGAGACATTCTTCAAACCACATGACTTTAAAGACCTGGAACACTATCATGAACTGTTAATTGAGAAAGTGTCAGCATGTATAGTTCAGAAAATTAGTACATCATCAGTGCCCTTTTGGCAACATTCAAATTCTGATCAAAATCTGGTGGAGAGGGAGGGAGCACAATCTGCTGTTGCTGCTGCCACCACTACTGATGTTTTGGCTCATCAAACACAAACCAGAACTGCTGCTACACCACAAGAGAACAAGCCACTGTGGGACATGCTGTCAGACTCTGGTCTAATAAAGACAGCTGGGAAGGCTCAGGCGGCAATAGTGGTACCAGAAGTCCCTGCTGCAAAAACGGTTAAGGATTATATGGAGGAGACTGTACATCTTACTGCAGGTTATGAACCATTGCTTTATTGGCAACAGAAAAAATTGATCTGGCCTTCTTTAACTGAGATCGCAATTGAATACCTCAGTTGCCCACCTGCCAGCACATATTCAGAGAGAATTTTTAGTGCTGCTGGGGCAATAGTGAATGACAAAAGAACATGTCTTTCCACGAAGAATGTAGAGAGGCTCACTTTTTTTAAAATGAACCTGCCTCAGTTCAAAAACATATACTGTCCCAAATTTATGCTGACAGCGCACAGTTGGCATCATGCCATGCTGATGATGACGATGATGATGGTGAAGGATTCTGTTGCCACTAGTAGCCACTAGCCTTTCCAGCTGTCTTTCCTCCATTGATGGGTCCCCCTGTCTCCTCTTTATCCTCGAGTTCCATTAATTTCAGAAACAATCATACACTGCTGGTTCTCATGTGCCACTAAGGCCCAATCTGACTAGCACCAGAAACTGAAGGACCACTGCATATGGCAGTTCAACTAAAATAACCAGAAATGACTACACATTGTCACACAGCTCTGTCTTCATCCATTTGTTTTATTGGATTATTATTACAAAATTCACACTCAATGAATACGTATTACTGGCTGTTAAACAAAAACATTAATAAAATAAATAAATAATAACAACTGTTCTTCTGGTTCAATTCCAGATGGGAATTTAATGGGAATTTAATTTGAAGAATGTTTTTTTTTTGCTGTAAAATGTCGCCTTTACAATACAGTCCCAATTTCAGTGTTACACTCAATGACATCCAATGTTTTGATCTGAAGGAACCATTCACCAGATAGAAACTGTTTTCATTATAACCTGTAAAATGAAAATGAAAAAAAATAGATTTTACAAAATGCTGTTCCCACATACTGCACTAACTGACTATCATGACAATAAAAAAAAAATCACTGATCTTACCCTAGCCCACATCCGAAACTCCAAGCCTTCCAAACCCCCGGGACACTCCCTCTTACAAATACTATTCACTCTCCATTGTTAGACACCAAACCATGCACGGGACCTAGCATCATAAATAAACACAATTTGCAGATGGTATACTGTTATGGGTTTTTCAATTATTCTGAGTAAAGATGAGGAAGGGGCAGATGTTTGGGAGGGTGGGACAAATAAAGTAATATAGTATTGACATAGTTACCTATGGGAGGTATAGGGATCAGGGCAGGAGAGTGTGGTGGGTAATGTATTACTAACAACGACACTAGTTACTCAGAATAACAGAAAGCCCCAAACTAATAACTACACAGACAAAATTTAAAGTACAAATGTAAAAATTTAATCCACACAATCTGGTAAAGCAAAACGCCACACTGCTCCAGCGTTTCGGCACCATGCCTTTCTCGGGGGCACTGAGGAAGGTAAGGTACAGAAGTGCTGGGGCAGTGTGGCATTTTGCTTTACCACATTGTGTGGATTAAATACATTTTGTACTGTAAACTTCTGTCCATGTACTTATTTGGTACTAAAGCAGCTGAAGCTATAGGTACCACTGGCGCCAGTTATTTTGAACTGGGCTCTATTAGTACCTGAGTCTAACAGTGGGGGAAGATTTAAAATTATTGTAACAGGGTGTAGCTCAGGGGGTTAACCCTTTGGGTTGCCTGTAACCAGATTTAAAAAGCTAAAGTTGTCAAGGATAATACACGAGTCATATATCATCCCTGACCCTTACCGCTTGTTAAATCTGTTTCAACACTAGTATTTTTAAGCATCTGCTGGGTAACCAGGTGGTTCTATAATATATAAGCAGTAAGCCCATTCCACCTGGTTCTACTTAACTATAAAAAATTACACATATTTTATTTTGCATGTTTGGAAATATACATGTAATACTAAGATTCTAACTTTAAGAATGGTAAGTTTTGCAAAGCTTTCGAGCACCGAGACAGAATCCTATGCACCAAAGCTTTGCAATATTTAATTGTATTTATACCATTCTTAGTACTACGTGTACTTTCCCAAACAAAAAACAATACTTCTCTGGATTTCTTAATCAAGTAGAACCATGTAAACTTAAGTTTTGTTTTGTGCTATATATTATAGAACTTTGTTATATCATGTAGAACCTGGTTTTACTTAGTAGAATTTGTTTTTTTACATAGCAGAACTAGTTTTATTTGGTAGAACCTGGTTTTACTTGGTAGAACTTAATTATAAATGGTAGAACCCAGTTCTACCTGGTAGAATCTGATTCTACTGGGTTCTACCAGGTAGAACCAGGTAGAACACTGGGTTCTACCTGGTAGAACCAGGTAGAACTTTTTTGGGTTCTACTCAGAAAGTTCACAAGGTAGAACTTTTAGGGGTTCGCGCAGCTCTAAACTATATATAGTTATACTGTTGAAATGATTGTAAAAAGCTATTTGGAACTCAAAGGGTTAACCTGAGAAGCTGGTTTGCAAACTCTCTGAGATGTTGGCAACAAGAGGTCAGGCCTGGGTCACCATGTCCTGTTTTACTGGACCTACATAAACACTTACAAGAACATTCTGTGAGAAGCAGGCTTTCTTAACAAGTTCCCAAAGACTTATAAAAAGAGCAGCAATGCTTTTGCTAGATGGACAAGGAGAGTGAGTGACTGAAACTTGGAATTAAGAGATGCCCTCAGAAGAAGGACTTAGTTTTCTGTTTGTACTGCCTTTATAAATAGTTATACTGAAAAAAATATTTTTTATTTTACTGTTATTGAAAAAAATAAAACTCTATTTGGGAATTTTGAAACTGCTCCTGGTTTTCCTATGCTTCCTGACCTGTACCTCGATGACACACATAGAATAACATCTCATAGTAATAATACAGAGGAAGAAGAACTACTGTGAGTAAAACCAGCAAAACAATTAGCAGTTGGTATAGGGTACCATTCCCCTAGTTTAAACAATGAAGAAAATAATAAGTTCTTAGTTACAATAGGCAAAATGGACATTGATGGAGAATATATGCTACTAGGAGATATTAATTTTCTCAAAATAAACTGGACCAGTTTGGAAGATTCAACACCCTTGGAGAATAGGTTTATTGAGACTATTATTCATAAAAACCTTGATCAAATTGTACATGAAAATACACAGGGAACTAGCACACTGGGCCTTATCTTCTGTAATTTTGTGGAAAACATCAAGAGTATAAAGATATTATACCCATTAGGGGACAGTGACCACGACAGGATCAGCATGGTAGTTAACACAACATGGGAGTGAGTGAAAGGGGCTACCATATTCAAATGTTATTACAAAGCAAATTATAAAATTATGAGGTTGTATATCAAATCACGGAATCGGGAGAAGGATCTGAGTGGCCATAACATGCAGACGATATGGTAAACAATTGAACAGAAAATGGAATATTGAATAAAAACATTTGTAACAGAGATTAAAAAAATATAATAAATCAGGAAGAGTGCCATCATGGTTTGGTGAATAAATAAAAAGAAATATTACAAGGAAAAAACGTATGTAGAAAATGCAAGCAACATCCTACAGAAGCAACATAGAATAAATACAAAAGACAGGCAAATAAATGTAAAATCTGATTAGGAGAGCCAAAAGCAAATCTGAAATTAGATTAGCAACTTCAAGTAAAGGACAATAAAAAACAGTTTTACAACTATGTTGGCTCTCTGCAAGGTAAACAAAAAATTGTTGGCCCACTTAAGGAAGGAGATAGGATAATAGGGGGCGTGCAAGAAATGGTAATAGACTTCAATAAGTATTTCTTGAGTACCTACTAACAAAAGGAAAAAAAAACTGTCAACATTAGCTATGAGGATCAAGGTGTTGCCAAAGAGCTAATGATTACTTGCAAGGATTTTCTAGAAAAAATTAAAAAACTTAAACCCAGTAAATCCATAGGACCGGATGGCATAAATTCTAAATTCCTCAAAGAACTAAGGAATTAGCTGGCCCAATCACAATGTTATTTAATGTCTCATTAAGGGAAGGAAGCACACTGTCAGAGTGGAGAGAAGCCACAGTAACACCCATTTATAAAAAGAGGGACAGGCAGGATGTGAAAAACTATCACCCAGTCAGTTTGACATCTATCCTTGGGAAGTTGCTGGAGGGAATTATACAGGATCACATAGTTAAATATATCAAAGAAAATGAATACACAGACATTACTCAACATGGCTTCAGTCTAGGGCAGTCATGTCTCACAAACCTTCATTTTTTCGAGCCAGTTAGTTTAGCCTTAGACAAGGCCAGTTGACATTATATTCTTGGGCTACTCAAAGGCCTTCGACTCTGTATCACATGTCATACTGATTGAGTAACTTATTGACATACAATTGCAGTGTCTACTTTTCCATTTGCAAATTATTCTGCAAAGCCACTAGAGGGCAACAACTTGTGGAGGTTGCAATCCTCTTCCCACTGCTCTCCTCTAACACTTCTAGTTCTGGGTTCTTCATACCTAAAGCAAATTACCTGCACCCTAACAAACAATCAGTGGTGTAATCTGAATCTGTAAGCCAGTACATCATGGCCAAGTTCACAGCACTGTACTTTCCATTCTGCCTAATGTTTCTATTTATTGCTGACTATTTCATAGTTGCCTCCCTAACTCACTCTCCGTTGCACAGTGAGGAGGTCCCACCACAAAATCTCGATACTGAACCCCGATCTGTGTATTTCACTCCTACTTGCCTGCCAAAATGTAACGTTGTATACCTTGGTAGCTGGCTCACCAGAAGGCTGCAAATGTCCTCTCTTTTTGCTAAAAATGTAAAGCAGCTACTTATTTCCTCTGTCCAACCATTCTTACTACTTATCCTGCTATCAACCCTTGCGGGTAGTGTTGAGTTAAATCCCGGACCCACCATACCTTCATCCGCTCCTAATCCCCCCAACATCATCATATCAAATGCCGAAAAGGCTAAAAATTGCTAATTTAAACATACGTAGTCTCAGACCTAAGATGTCTGCACTAAAAGCCTGGATTAATCAATACACTCCTGACATCCAGGGCATCTCTGAGACATGGCTTAAACCACGCATTAAACAAGATGAGGTTGCTGTGCCTGGATACAAATGTTTCAGGAAGGATCGACTGGGAAAAATGGGTGGTGGTGGTGTCCTCAGGAGTGCCAGGGAACACTTAGATGTTGTTGAAATACCCATGTCTGAATGTGGACCATCTGCTGTTGAATCAATCTTCCTTCCCCTCGCCCTTGGCACTGTAAAAAAAACTCATAGGTTGTGTATACATGCCTCCTAAGGTAGTAGTCCCTGGCCTCCCCTCCTTCATAACCTCCCTTGCTAACCTCCCATAGCATGACCTCATACTTGGAGGTAACTTCAGTGTTGACTGGCTGCAATCTAACTCTTCCAAACTGACCGACATCCTGGCTGACTCAAATCTGGTTCAAATAATTGGTGACCCTACTCGTATTAATACAAAGATGGGTAACCATACTTTACTAGACTGGGTGGTCTCAAACTGTGCCCCAAAGATAACATTAGCAGAGGTCCTCTCAGATGGTATAAGCGACCACTTTCCGACACTCTGTGTATGGCGTAACAACTTCCCTAACCCCTCTCCTAAGATCATCATTGTTTGGGACATGGCTAGGTTTGACATGAACAACTTTGTTAATACCATCTGTGAAATTGATTGGAATCCAATTAATACCCTGCTGGACATTGGTTTTACCATGTGCAGTGACTCCACCTATGGAACATCCCGACAGTGATAACCGCGGTGAGTGTTGTGTCACGGTGTCAGGAGCCTCCATGTTTCCATCTAGGGCTACCCCCAAACCCACATTCCTCCATGTTTCCATCTGGGACTCTGCCCCACACCCCTGGTCTCTAGGATTCAAGCTGTGAGCCGGAGTTGGACGGGGGGGGGGGTGATACACCCTGCAAGGCAGTCTCAGTGTCTGGCAGAGACCATCACAGCGACATGCAGATTTTGCCTGAATCCTGTCGCTGTCATGGTCTTCGTGGTCGGAGTGCTGCTGCAGTGTCGGTATACCATGGATGTTAACTTAGCATTACACTATTTCATGTCAAAATTCACTAACACTGTTGATCAACACACCCCTTTAAAAGAGTTGGTGGGTAAAAGGTATTAAAGCACTATGGCTTACCAAGTAATTAAGGCAGCTCATGTCCACTCACGATAAGACATGGAGGACTTATAAGGATAGTGGGCTTCCTACCAACTGGCAGACATATAGGCAACTAAGGAACAGCTGCAAGAACTCAATCCAAAAAGCTAAATGGCTCCACTTTAAGAGACTCCAGATTGAGCATTTTAGTAATCAGAAAGAATTGTGGTGACAGGTTAACTCCCTTTTGAAGGGTAACACCTCTGAGACCCCCAGTTCCCTTAATACCCAGGGGGTCTCTTTCACTGATCCCCCATCCATCACCTCTGGCTTCAATGAGTTCTTCAGCAATCTGGATAGGTACACATCAGTATTTTCTAATTCATCCACTCCCTCCCAACCTGACCCCCTGGCATCAGTCAAACGTACGGACTGCCTTGCCTTTCATCTAAAGCTTGCAACCCTTGCAGAGGTTCGCTGTCTCCTCATGAACCTAAAGACTGACAGCTCACCTGGCCACGACACTCCAGAGCCTAAATTCCTGAAGTTAGGAGCTGATGCCCTAGCCTGCCCTGTGCAAGATTTATTTAATCTATCCTTTCTTACTTGCTCCATCTCTGAAAAATGGAATGTAGCAGTGGTCATCCCTGTCTACAAAGGAGGTCCCAACTCAACAGTGGACAGTTTCCAGCCTATTTCAATACTTTGCTCTCTAGCAAAAATACAAGAGTGGATAATCTATGACCACCTTCAGAATTACCTTTGCACCACCTGCTCTCAATCTCTCAGCATGGGTTTCGGAAAAACCACAGTACACTTACAGCTCTGATTAAAGTCACCTGTGACATATTCCGTGAGATGGACCATGGCCGAGTCACTGGAGCAATGTTCGTAGACTTGACCAAGGCTTTTGACTTGTTTAACCACAGTGTCTATTACAACAACTGCATGCCCTTGGCCTTGATGCCACTGCCTTGTCCTGGACCCAAAGTTACCTTTACGGCTGTACTCAAAAAGTAAAATGGCAGGCTCCCTATCTGACCTGAGGCCCATTACCCATGGCATCACCCAGGGCTCTGTATTGGGCCCATTACTTTTTTCTCTGTATATTAATGACCTCCCTAATAATTGTGGTGGGGCCTCTGTTCACCTATATGCAGACGATGCTATCATATACCGTTCCTCTTCTGATATTGGGTGGCTGAATTAAACGCTGGCCTCCGATTTCCACACCCTTGAGGACTGGTTCCTTCAGAAGCAGCTCGTCCTTAATACTAAAAAAACAAAGAGCATGTTATTCTGCAACTCATCTGCACCAGCCCTCCCCCCTCTGGCTATCCTCTCATTTATGGGGGATGCACTCAAATCAGTCCGGTCCTTCAAATACTTGGGAGTCACCTTAGATCCCTCACTTACTCTGGATGTGCATGTTACAACCATCACTAAAACTATAAACCACAAAATTGGTGTCCTATTCCACATCCGTCCATTCCTTACATTGATCTCATGCCGCAAGATTGTGGATGCCACACTCCTGCTCCTCCTTATGTATGGTGCTCCATTGCTACTCTCTGTTTCCACATCCATACTATCATGCCTATCGCAGGCTTACCATAGAGTTGGCAGGTTTGCTCTCGGGGCCAATGCTCGGCACCATCACTGTGATGTGCTATCTGCCCTAGGATTGCTACCCTATGAATTTAAATTATGCTATGCCACACTAAGCTTTATACATAAGCTTGAACATTGATTCACTCCTCCTTGTTTGCTGATATTGTTCAACATCTTCTCCCTCGACGTACCCTCAGATCTACCTCCTTGCCTCTTCTCTCCGTGCCAAACTTAGGACTCTCCACGCCTCGGAGATCGTTTGCATTTTCTGCTGTGTCCCACTGGAACTCTCTACCTCCTTCTGTACTGCTCTGCACCTCCTTCTCTCAATTTCAAAGGTCGCTGTTAACTCACCTAACCGCTCCACCTTGCTCCTGCTTCCGCTGACTCCTAACCCCTGTCCACTTTGTGCATGATTCTCCTAGCAAAACTTTCCACTCTCTCTCTCTCTCTATCTCCTGCTCTCCAAGACAAAAAAAATGTAAATGATGTCTGAATGTATGTAAGGTTTTATTGACTGTGCTTTAAATTGCTTATTTTTGCATAACTGAATGTAATTGATATAGTCTCTTACTGTAGGACTGTTGACTGTGTTTTAGATTGCTTATTTTACATAACTGAATGTAACTGATGTACTCTTTTACTGTATGACTACTCCTTGTCTAATTTCTTGTGTGAATGAATGCACTATCCTGTATTTTGTGTGTTTGTTCTCTTGTCACCGACAATATGTGTCTTTACCTGATGTAATCCTGCCAGATTGAATTTTACTGTATGATGATTCCTTTGTTTGTAAACTCCCGTGTTGCACCTGAAAATAGTTGCTTTGTGGCTATGGCACCCACCTGGTAAACAAAAACTAACTAACTAAATAAATAAATACTGCACTTCCCGGGTTGCCCCTGAAAAAGGGACAGTCTTGTCTCAGAGGGCCTACCCGGTTACCAAAATTCAATAAAATAAAATAAATAAATATATCCTGGATGGCATCATGGTTGAGTGGGAGGAGACAGAGAGTGGGTATTAGAGGCTTTTATTCTGAGTGGGGGTGAGGTGACCAGCGGGGTGCTGCAGGGGTCGGTGCTGGGACCCACGCTGTTTAACGTATTTGTGGCAACAATGCAAACATCAAACAGTATATGGGTCTGCAAGTATGCAGATGACAGCAAGATCAGTGCTATAGTGAACAACGACAAAGCCATAAAACAGCTAGGGGTGGATTTAGTCCAGCTAGAACAATGGGCAGCAAAAAAAAACCTTAAAATTTAATGAGGCCAAGTGCATGGTTATGCGCCTTGGGTATAACAACCCTCAAAAGGACTATAAATTAAATAATACAACATTGCAAAAAACAACAAATGAAAGGAACTTGGGTATCACAATTACAGATAACGTATCCTTTGATATGCATAACAAGAATATAGTCAAAAAATGTAACAGGATCCTGGGGTGAATATTTGGGAACACCAAGAGCAGGGATCCATCTGTAATCGTGCCAATGTATTTATCATTGGTTAGGCCGCACCTGGAATACTGCTTGCCTTTCTGTGCTCCACAAAGTATAAGTGGAATAAAATTGATTGAGAGGGTGCATGGGAGAACAACTAAAAAAATTAAAAACATGCAACATAAACCATATGGTGAAAGGTTAAGAGATTTGGGGCTATACTCAATGGAGTGCAGAAGAATGAGAGGAGACCTCTGTCTCACATATAGTGCCACAAAAAATAAAATAATTTGAGAATGTACGGGACTGTGCAAGCATTATAACCCAGACTGACTAGGTCACACAAGTTGAAGATAAAAAGAGAAGTTGTTAGTACTGTAAAGAGAAGTAAATGGTATAGTCAAAGGGTGGTCTCAGCATGGAACTCCTTGCCAGAAAATGTGGTGACAAGTAGTTCCATGGAAGAATTCAAGACTTCCTTAGATGCCTACATGGGCAGTGACAAATGTAGGCACTGCCACTAAACAAGTGGCAAGTTTCACATAGGTCCTTGACCTCCTAACTCCTAACTTACCTATGAACCTAAGATCAAGGTTTGGTTTCATGAAAAGGTTGCTCTTACTTTGAGAGGGCTCTTGCAGTAGACAATAACTGTTAGGACTGAGCCGCCAGGTGCTAGAACCACACAGAAAGCTTTAGTTAGCAGTATCTGGTGCGGACCACTCATCTGGCATCACGCGGCTGATGTCAGCCCGATGCTATATAGTGGGTGGTCCGATGTCTGCCCACCAGTTCTTTCCCGCCGTCGACCTGCACAAGTCGGACTTCGTGGATCGCTGCGACAGTCGACCGCCATTTTCAATAAGTATATTGTTTCACTTCTTCATATTTTCTTTCTATTTTTGTGAGAATTCATTATCGAATTGAATGTCTTCTCCAACCTCTTCCAAAGCTCATCACAACAAGTGCTCCTGCGGCAAGCAGATCCCAGAGAAAGACAGCCATTCCCAGTGTCTCCTGTGCATAAGGCTTTATCATGACACCAAGGGCTGTGAGGCCTGCCAGAAGTTCAACCAGGCCACATGGAAATGCCGTCAGCAATCCTTGGAAGACCACCTTTTAAAATCCAAACTGGCTTCCCTGGAAAAGGAACTGCAGCAGATGCGGAGCACTTCATCTTCCCTAGGGGGTTCTTTGAACTCCCACAAGCAGAAGGAGAAGAAGGGTAAGGAGAAGCACTGGGACCAGTCCTCTTCCAGGCGTGGCTCTCCTTGGAGACTGAGGCCAAGGAGCGGCCTTCTTCTTGGGGAATTGCCCCTCAAGCCAAGCCTGCCTCTGCTACTTTGGGGCAGATTCTGGCCTCCCCACCTGAGCTGGTTACGGGTTCAGATGGGGGCCTTCAGGGATTTGGAGGAAATTCCCACCCTTAGGTCCTTGAAAACCTCCGAGTCTAAGCTGAGTGGGTCAACCAGTAGGTTGGTCACCAGTTTCACTGGGAATGTACAGCCCAGGCACTTTCGTCAGACCCAAATTTGAGGTCTGACGTTGGTCTACCTGACCAGCGCCAGCTGCCGCAGATGCCGTAGCAACACCGGGAGGAATCCTCCCCTCTGGGCCCCCTACTCCTCTACCTATGGTGGAGCCTCTGAACTCTCTTCCTTAGCTGGAGGACCAAACTCCACTGGCCCTGATGATAGGAGGGCACCGGAATGTCTGACACTGGATATCCCCATGCCTGGCCTTCCTGGGGATCCTCCAGGCTTTACTCTTCAGGTCCTTCCATCTGGGCCCTCTGGACCTCATCAGACTCTTGAAGGGCCTGTCGGCCCATCTGGACTGGTGCCAGACCTCCCACTAGTAGGTCTGCTGTCAGACCCTATCTTACTGGGTCTTTCAGGCATCCCTTCGGGGCCTCAGCTGGGCTCCTCAGCTCTGCCATCAGGCCCTTCGGCACTGCTTTTGGGCCCTGTATTAGGTTACCTGACAACAGGTTATCCTACACCGCACTACCTCATGCCGGGATATCTGACACCCGGATACCCCACACAGGTTACCCCACACTGGGGTATCCAATGCCCGGGTACCCTACGCAGGGCTACCCTTCACCCACGTACCCTCCTCCTGGGTATCCGGCACCGGGCTTCCTGACGCAGGGTTATCACCCGACTAATCAGCCTCCCCCACCGGTTAACACACAGCCACAAGTGGATTACGAGGCTCTGTTTAAGTCATGGTGGAGCAAAACCAAGTCTTAGTTGGTCTTAGAGGTGGACTGTCATCAGACGGTTTGCAGCCTCCATGCCGGCCTGGCCTACACCTACTCCCCAGTTTCTATTCTCAGTAGAGTCCTGACCTTCCTTAAGTCATGCAGTGGGCGTCCCAATGTGGAGGGACGTGGAGGTGGGCAGGGAGAACCTCAGAAGGAGGTTACCCATTGATGGGATCAGTCCCCAGATGTGAGCCCGTCATTGGACTCCAACTCTGGCTATTCTTCGTCAGGCTGCGAAACCCCTCCCCTGGATGAACCTGCACCCAAGGAGACTCCCAAGTCTTCCCTGGAGGATCCTTTATTTACAGAGAGCCTCAAGAAAATTCAGGAGGCCAGTGGGTGGAAAACTGAGGAGCAGGACCCTCAGTGTAGGAGGCTGGCAGAGCACCTAGACCTCCTGGAGCTGGCCCCCCTCCTGACCCCCCGTGGATCTGTCCCCATGAGGATTTGGCCTCCACAATCTGGCAACAGCTGTCACCTGTGAGCGCCATTTCAGAAAAGGTGGACAGACTTTAACCATGTCCCGGAGGGAAAGGACCATCTCAGTGACCAAGCAAAGGCCGATTCATTGGTCATAAATGCTGCCCATGACAGGTCCTCCAAGCCCAAACATATGAGTACCTCCCCTTCAGATAAGGAGTCAAGACAATTGGACCAATTTGGGCAGAAAGTTTATTCATCCTCTACATTGGCACTGAGGGCGCTAATCTATGTTGCCTGCATGGTCTGTTATCAGAAGACCATCTTGGGGCAACTCAAGTCAGAATTCGAGGCCTTGCCTAATTTGGAGGCCAAAGCCAGGACTGAACAGACGGTCAAGATAGCAGTGGTCACCTGTCGTCATACCCTCCGTGCGACATACAATGCAGTAATGCCTCTGTTCTTAGTATGGCTACAGCAGTTTGCCTGCATAGACATGCCTGGCCGCGGGTTTCAGGGTTCACTCAAGATGTACAATCCTCCATTCTGGATACCCCTTTTCGTGGCTCAGTTCTTTTTAGAGGTGATGTCAAAGGCCTCTTGACTGAGCTGCAGGAGAGTGGTAAGGCTCTATGTTCAGTCCAGTCTATGTACCGAGCTAATACCAAGCTGAGACAGCCTTTTTGCCTCCAGCAGTAGTGGCATCAGTATAAAGCCATAACCAGCCAAGCATCAGGGCAAATGCTGAGCCTCCCCAGCCTCTGCTACCCCCCTGCCAAGTCTCACAGGGCTTCCGGTGTGGGGCTCCCCAACCCTCCCTCCGCCTCTTGACTTGCAGTTCCCCCTCCTCTGCCTCAAGTTCTGGAGGAGCCAGTGGGGGGAAGATTCGCAAGCCACCTTCCAGGGTGGGAGGCGATCATGGCAGATTTGTGGGTCCTTCATCTGATATCTCAGTGCCACAACCTAGAGTTCACAGAGAGACCTCCGGAAAATCCCCTAGGTCACTGTCACTACCCGAAAGGTCACATTCCTCTCATCAGAGAGGAAATCAAGGTTCTACTAAGGAAGTCCACAACAGAGCCTGTCCCTCAGGGTTAAACAGGAAGGGGGTACTACTCCCACTTTTTTCTGATGCCCAAAAATACAGGCGACCTTTGGCAAATACTGGACCTCAGCATGCTCAATCTGTATGTAGAGTACAAAAGATTCCACATGGTGACCCTCCCAGACCTGCTGCCCCTCCTACAGAAGGGACACTGGCTCTGTGCCCTGGATATGCAGGATGCGTACCTGCACATACCAGTCTTTCCAGCCCACCACCATTTGTCAGGTTTGTATTTCAAGGGGAGCACTACCAGGTCAAGGCCCTCCCCTTTGGCCTTTCTTTGGCACCCAGAGTTTTTACCAAGTGCCTAGTGATGGTGGTGGTGGTGGCTTTACAGTGCCAGGGCCTCTTTGTGTTTCTGTACCTGGACGCCTGGTTCCTGATGGCTCCCTCGAGGTCCAGTCCGGGGGGCATCTCTGTCCACTACCCTGGATCTCTTTCGTCAGGTAGGGGTCATGGTAAACTACCCCAAGTCTCACCTTATGCCCTCCAGTACCTCCAATTTATTGGGGCAGTGCTGGATACTGCCCAGGGTCAGGCCTTCTTGCCCTTAGACAAGGTGGAAGCCTTACAACAGCAGGCTAGATTGATGGCCTCCAGTCATTGGTCTATGGCCAGATCAGTCCTCTGCCTTTCTAAGCCTCATGGCAGTGGCCATTCCCGCTGTCCCTCTGGCCAGACTCCACATGTGGATTATGCAGTGGATGCTCAGGGTTCAGTGGGATCAGAGGTCAGATGACCTGGACTGCAGGGTTCTTATATCTGTCCCTATGTGGTGGTATCTCCTCTGGCGGCAGGATTTAAACAACCTTTGCAGAGGGGTACCCTTTCAGCCTCCCCCTCCAATCCAAACCCTGACTATGGATGCCTCTGGTCAGGGCTGGGGTGCCCACTTGGAGGATCACAGAACCCAGGGATCCTGGTCCCAGCAGGAGTTTTTCTTGCACATAAATGTGTAGGAGATGCATGCAGTGCTATATGCCCTTCAGGCCTTACAGCCCCATCTCATTTCAGGTCCAATCCTGGTCAAATCGGACAACATGTGTGTGGTCTGGTATCTGAACAAGCAGAGGGGCACATGGTCATACCCCCTGTGCCTGGAGGTGATGCATGTGTGGAACTGGGTGATCCAGCAGTAGCTTCAGCTCATGGCAGTGCACGTCCCGGGCATCCAAAACATCCTAGCAGATAGTCTAAGCCACATAGAGGCAAGGGCTCACGAGTGGGAACTGAAACAGCCAGTAGTTGAAGACATCTTCGACCTCTGGGGTCACCCAGATCTAGATCTGTTTGCCTCCCCAAACAACGCAAAAGTACCCAATTTTTGATCGCTCATTCCTGGGCCTGGTGTTTTCTGGTGAGATGCACTGTCTCTTTGCTAGACAGGGAAGTTTTTGTATGGCTTCCTTCCCTTCCCACTGATACAGAGGGTTCTTATCAAGCTGCAGGCGGAAAGGGGCTCACCTGATTCTGATTGCCCCTTACTGGCCTCGTTAAGTTTGGTTCCCTCTGCTCCAGCAACTGGTGGTGGAACCTCCGGTTCTGCTACCCCTCTGCCAGGACCTTCTGACCCAGGACCAGGGCAAACTGGTTCATCCAGGCCTCAAGTCCCTTCACCTTCAAACGTGGCACCTTCTGACATAGCGATCTCACATTACGGAGTCTCTTCCAGAGTCTCTCAATTCAGTTTCAATTCAATTTCAGTTTATTGGATAGCAGATTGAGCATATAGTTTCTCCTTTACAATTGTATCCAACATGTGCACATACAAAAACATATACAACAACCCTACAATTAGTTGTCATGTTAAAAACATTAAAATTGTCAGCTGATACAATACTTATGTAGCACATATACCGTAAGTTACACATCGCCCAAAACAATTACAGTGCTTAAAAAAATAAGCTTGCCAATGATGATCTGATTCATCCCATTGGTAACAATACCTGGATATTCAATTGTTTGTTTATTGTTTCCCAGGTTGTTGGAACAGCCACAGCCAATAGACTATCTCTATATTTAGATCTGCACTGTGGAATCTGATAAGACAGCCTGGACACAGTTCTAAGAGCATATCTGGAGCAAGGCTGAGGCTGTAATTTTGATAACAAGAAGGAGGGTAATGTTCATAACACAAATTTATAAACATACCAGTGCAAGTCCCTTCGATCCTTCAATGATGTCCATCCCACCCTAGCATATAACGTACATTGATGGGTACTAGATGGCAAATTAGTTATAAAGCATAAAGTGTTACTATACAGTATATCCAAATTATGTAAGCTTGACTGTTGTATTCCTATAAATCCAATACTGATAAAATCCCGTAATCCAAAAAAATTCAAAATAAAGATGAAATCAGCAATTTTCTTATAGGATAATTAAAAAACATTTGGTTACAAAAAAAGAATCCCAATAATTGTTTTAATTTTACTGAGATACTGGCAATATGAGGTTCAAATGTTAAATGGTTATCTAGGATCAAGCCTAGATATTTATATTAATATACCATTTCTATACCAAAACCAGTAGCAAATCTTAAAGATTTAATAGTTGCCTGCGCCCCCTTAAGTTGGGTTTTTTTAAACAGCATCCATTGTATTTTTTGACATTCAGGAGGAGCCTCAGATTATATAGAGCCCCCTGAATGCCAAGAAAATCCTCTTGTAAGATTTCCATGGCCGATTCCAGATCATCTTTTTGTGAATACAAGATGGTATTATCTGCAAAAAGAAGCATTCATGAATCTGCAGAGCAATAGGTTGGTAATTCATTAACATAGACAAGAAACAACAGGAGAGCCAGGGCACAGCCGTGGGTACTCCTGTGTTTAGAGTCAATGTACTTGAGCAGACTCCACCGGCTCTTACCATCTGCTGTCTCTGTAACAGGTAGGAACCAAACCAATTAAGTGCTGCATAACCCAGACCTATTTTGTTAAGCTGATTTAACAATATGATGTGATGAACTGTGTCAAAAGCCTTCGACAAGTCAAGGAAAATAGATGGAACAGCCCTGCCCTTGTCGAAGGATGTCAGCATGTCATCAGCTACCCTAGAAATAACGTAAGTTGTGTTGCGATTTTTACGAAATCCAGATTGGAAATAAGAAATAACCTTATACTGTGCAAAATAACTTTTAACCCCAGTAATGCTTTGAATATTCCTAACTTTATGCAGTAAGCCTGGAGGGTTGTCTGCCCGGAGAGATAGAACACATGCAAATGATGAAATACTTTGCACGTGAGGATCTTTCAAACACTGCCTCTTCAGATTTTTCTCTCCGCCTGAAAAGTCTGGTCGCTCGGAGTTTCGTTCGTCCACTTTCTCCTGCGTGAAGAAAACTTCAAAATACTACTAAGTATATTTTGTTTTCATTTACTGCCTCTACCTTTTGTTTTGTATTCTGTATCTAGTTTACGGTTACATTTTTAATTTTTCCCAGTTCCTCTCGGTTCGGTATAACTGTGGGGGAACCGGGTTAGTTTCTGTTAAAATTGGGGTTCTCTGATTAAAGAACCGCCTTAGTATATATTTAAAACTTGTTTTATTTAATTTGTTGTAACCGATAATTCTCGGTTACCTGAACCATTGACCCGGTTCCATACTGCTACATCAGTTCGGTTCCATTGGTTCCTTCTCGGTTCCAGAACTGATCATTTAAAAAAAAAAAAAAAGCCAGCCCGTCAGCACAGCAGCTGGATTTCTGCTTGCGACACTGGCGACCCGGGTTTGGGAACAGAACCTGTTCGCCGGAGGGCCGGGCGGGAAGGGGAAGGATGGAGCATCTCATGGATGGCTCTCCCTCTCCGGGGGGAGGGTGGGGTAGTGTCCAGCGCAAGGAGGACCCCTGGCAGAGGCCAGGAGTCACTCACACTACTGACGCTTGACAATGTGGGAGGCGGGGCGGATGCTGGTGTCATTGCACGTCCCCGCCTCTGAAACAGAAAAAGCGGAAAAGAGGAGTAGGTGGGGAGGGTCCACTGTCTAGGTGAAGCCCTCCCTGGGGCTTCAATTAGCCTCCATTGCCATCATTCCCCTGACCAGTCACTAGTTCCGTGGCTCGGATACGGGGGTCCGATGCTGTGGCCCCACCCTCTGGGGGTAGCGGGGGGAGGTAACTGGGGGAAAAAGATGGTGGTGGAAGTCCCAGGGGCCATGATCAGGGCTGAGGGTTGACAGTAGGGACCCTCCAAATAAAGAGAAAATAAAACAAAACCAAAAAAAAAAAACCTTTTTGTTGTTATCGGTTGGGTTTTTCCTTTTTTCAAGCATCACGTTTGAGAAACCCAAAAAGCGAACTGGTGAACCCGGTTTTAAGAACTGTTACCAGTGTGTGGAAGTATTTGAAAAGCAGATAAACACACTTTATGTGTGATATGTTTGGGTTTTGACCACCTTAAAGAGGAATGTGAAGTATGTAAAACATTCCCAGATAAAACTTTGGAAAAACGCCTTGAAAGGCTCAAGAAAAAGTCTGCAAAGGGTCCCTCTGGCTCTGACCAACCGATACCATAAGAACCTGTGGCTAAATCCACATCTATTTCTGTGCCTGCCTCTGAGATGGGCGAAAAGGGCACAAAATGAACAAATGAACTGTCTGACTCCCCGGTTCCTTCGAAGAAAGTAAAAAGTTATAGCACACAGAACCCCCACCTGTCAAGCCCGGGACTTCTGTGCCTGCTATGCCTGTACCAATGGCCCAAGAAATTGCTCAGGCCTTTAAAATAATTCAATCTTTACAGGCACTAGTTCCTCCTCGGCAGCCTCCTGCCACTTCCAGGGTCCCCAGGCTGGCAGCAATGTGCATCCACCCCCTCAAGATAGAGGGGACCATTTTAATGATGACGATGATGAGTACAGTGATGAGGAGGGACCAATCAAACCAGAAGTGTCCCCTGAACAGGACTTTGGTTCACCTCCAAGGATGACTGAGGATTTTCCATCTCATTTTACTTTTATAAGGAGGATGGCAGATGCACTAGACATCTCCACTACCGAACAAGTTGAGGATGAAGAGGAGGTAGAATACTTGGAGATGATGGGGCTGACACCCACAAAGACTCTTCTCATACCATTGTACAAATTCTTTAAGAAAGATGCCTTAAAGATTCTCCAAACACTGAATTCCACTCCTCCCATAGACAGGAGGATGGACAGAAAATACTAGTTGGAGAGAAAGGGAGCTGACTTTCTCTTCTTCCATCCAGACCATCAGGGGGTAATTCAGCAAGCTGCTTGTGACAAGGCCAGTGTCCCTCTGTCCTCACATCTTCTGGACAAGGACTCCAGAAAAATTGACAGCATGGCCAAAAAAGGGTACCTGTCAGCCTCTCTGGCTATGCGTCAGGCTACCTTCCAGGCATATGCTGCCCAGTACCAGAAGTCACTGTGGCAGTCAGTCCTGGCTATGTCCCAGAAAGCTCCCTCACTCTTGTCAGATGATCTGGCTGAAACTGGCAGGTTTGGGTTAGAGGCAGCTAAGTACCAATTCTAAATGGCTGCTGACACCAATGATACTCCAGCCCGATGGATGGCGAATACGGTGGCACAGAGGAGGTTTGCATGGCTCAGGGCCACAAACCTTACTCAAGATACCGAGTCTAAGGCTTTGGATTTTCCTCTAGAGGGAAACTCCCTCTTTTGGGAGTCCACTGTGGCATACATGAAGAAGGTGGATGAGTATAAGGCCACTTACAGAAGCAACTCTGCCAAGGAGAAAGTTTCACCATCCACCAAGCCTTATGGAAGAGGAGGCCAGGGCATGTCCTTTTATACCAGGCCCTTCTTCCAGCCAGTGGCCTTACCCCAGTACCAGCAGTATCCACAATGGGGATACTCCAGGGGCAGGGGAAGGAGGGGCTCGAGGCAAGGGTCCTAAGCACAGCCTCAGCCACAATCAAAACAGACCCCCTGAGCCATAGGCCGCTTCCTCCCTACTTGGGTGAGGCAGACTGTTTCACTTCCTCCATGCCTGGCTGAACATCAGCACAGCCAAATGGATTCTGGAGGTAGTGGGTCAGGGTCTGTCTCTGGAATTCAAATTGCCTCCTTCTCAGAAAATCAGAGTATTCAGCTCTCCCTCACTAGCAGAAAAAACACTGCTAGATTCAGAGGTTCAAAACCTGCTACAGCTGAAAGCAGTAGAACCAGTTCCAAAGTCTCTGAGGGGAAGGGTGGAGTGGCAGCCTATTCTTGATCTCAAAGCTTTAAACAAGCATCTAAAGAAACAAAAATTCAAAATGGTACTTTTAGCAGTGATTTTGCCAATGCTCCAAAAGGGAGACTGGCTGGCATCACTGGACTTAAAGGATGCCTATTTCCACATCCCCATAAGGGATTCTTACAGGAGATATCTCAGATTCAGACTCCCTTCAGGTCACTACCAGTTTTCAACCCTGCCTTTTGGCCTTTCTTCGGCCCCAAGGGTATTCACAAAGTGTCTGGCTGCTGTAGTAGCACATCTTCGGAGACAGGGCATCACTGTTTTCCCTTATCTGGACGACTGGTTACTGGTGGAAAAATCCCCACTGAAGGTACAGTAGGATTTAAAAGTCACCCAGGACCTCCTAGAGTCCCTGGGGTTTCTAATCAATCACAAAAAGTCTGCCTTCACCCCCACACAGGTGCTGCAGTTCATAGGAGCAGAAATAAACACCTTACAGGCCAGATCCTGTTTGCCTCTGGAGAGAGTACAAAGCCTTCAGTCAGTGGCAATTCCTTCAGGTTACACAAACCAAAAACTGCAAGACAGTTTCTTCAGCTACCGGGTCACATGGCTGCTGCCATAGGCACAGTGCTGGGTTCCAGGTTCCACATGAGGGACATCCAGTTCCACCTCAGGGCTCACTGATGTCAGAAAAAAGACCCTTGTTCAAAACTCATTCCAGTAACAAGGGCACTTTTACAGTCCCTCTTGTGGTGGAAAGAGGAATCAAATTTAAGACAGGGAATCCCCTTTCAGAAGGAGAGTCCCTCAGTAGTTCTCACAACATATGCATCCCTATTGGGCTGGGGCGCCCATCTAGGGCAGCACACCACCCAGGGTACATGGTCAGCTGCAGAGTCCCTTCAGCACATAAACTTGCTGGAACTCAGAGCCATTATGCTAGCTCTACGAGCTTTCTCTCCTCTAGTACAGAGCAAAGTGGTACAAATCAGAACAGACAATACCACCACAAAGTATTACATAAACAAGCAGGGAGGCACCAGGTCAGGCCTCCTTTGTACAGAAGCCATATGTATCTGGACTCTAGCTTTCTCTCTGGGAATATCCCTGCAGGTAATTCATTTGCCAGGGAAAGACAACATCCTGGGAGATGCCTTGAGTTGAATCAACCAGGCCCATCATGAATGGACCCTGAACAGACAGGTGGAACAGGTTATTTTCAGGAGGTGGGGCACTCCACAGGTAAACTTGTTCACATCCCACCAGAACCACCACCTGCCCCAGTATTGCAGACCAGATCAGGGCACACTCCTCTGGATGACCTGACCTTGGATTGGTCAGGGAAGTTCCTATATGCTTTCCCTCCTTTTCCTCTGGTTCACAGGGTACTGATCAAGAGCAGATCCCATGCAGCATCACTGATCTTGATAGCTCCAGATTGGCCAAGGCAGCCACGGTACTCTCTTCTGCTCTCCATGTCTGTCACAAAACCGATACACCTCCCTCGGAGGCACAATCTACTGACTTCCAACCAGGGAACTCTGTTGTACCCAAATCTCAAGTCCCTCAACATCAAGGCCTGGCTCTTGAGGACATAGAATATGCAAAATCGAACCTTTCTCAGTCTGTCTTAAGCATTTTAAGAGCATATAGAAAACCTTCTACTATGAAAACCTATTCTTCTAAATGGAAAAGGTTTTCACTTTGGTGCTCAAGCAGATCACTGATACCAGGCCAGGCTGACATTTCCGTTGTCTTGGATTATCTCTCTCAATTGCATTCCTCTGGTTTGCAACCCAGCTCTCTGAAGGTTCATTTGGCAGCTGTCTCTGCTTACCTCTCTGCCGGGGCAAGGGTAACCTTAGCCTCAGATCCTATCTTCAAAAGATTCATCAAAGGTCTGAATCATCTACATCACCCTCACGGGGCACCAGCGCCAGCTTGGGATTTGAATGTGTGTATAGTTAAACTCATGGGCTCTCCCTTTGAACCCATGGCTACAGCTCATCTAAAATATGTCACTTGGAAAACAGTTTTTCTCATGGCAATGACTTCTGAAAGAAGGATTAGTCAGCTTCTGGCTCTCTGTATATATCAGGACTATATCTCCTTTCATAGGGATAAGGTAGTCCTTAGGAAAAACAGAACATTTCTCTCCAAAGTAGTCTTAGACTTCCACTTAAACCAGTCCATCACTCTCCCTGTCTTTTTTACTGATCACGCTACCTCTGGTGAAAGAAGACTCCACAGTCTGGATGTAAAAAGGGCTCTCAGTTACTACATGACAGCCACAAAAGGCTATAGACAGGACAGAAAACAGCTGTTCCTGACCTATGGGGATGTGGGAAAAGGTAATCCAGCCTCTAAAAGGTCAATTTCTCGATGGATAGTCCAGTGTATCCAGTTCTGTTACACAAAGGCTGGTAAGGAGCCCCCATCAGGATTGAGGGCCCATTCCACAAGAGAGACAGCTGTTACCTTAGCAGCTGCCAGAGATGTTCTATTACTGGGCATTTGTAAAGCAGCTACCTGAAAGACAGTACATACCTTTACAAAGCATTGCAATCTAGATATTTTGTCTAGGAGTGATGCTAGGTTTGGCACAGCAGTCCTGCAAAGTCTGTTTCCAAAATAAGTTCTGTGCCCACCTCTAGTGATACTGCTTGGTAGTCTGCCTAAAGTTAAGAATATTCTGAGTATTACTGGGGTTAGAAGAAAAAAATACTTACCATAGTAATCTTCTTTCTTTCCAGTGATGCTCAGATATTCATAACTTCCCTCCCTACCTCCTCTTCCAGAACCTCAGCCTCTGCACACTGCATGCTGGTGCCACCCTCATCACTATACACCCTTGGAGTGTTTTTACCCTGCACCTGTCAATAGTTTGGGTGAACAGGGTTCATTGTGTTTCTACTTTTTTTGGGTATTTTTTCTCTTGCATTTTGTTCTAACCTTGTTGAATCATTTCTCCAGTTGGAGTGTTTATTTTTACAAATTTATATTATTGGGAAACCCCCAAATTTTAATAATAAAATTATAGCACTATATTACTATGGGTCTACTTTCCATGCTCCTTTATAAAGTCTGAAGAGATTTAGGACACAGGCAGTTAGTAGAGGCAGTGTTTGAAGGATGCTCAAGTGCAAAGTGTCCCATCATTTGCATGTGTTCTATCCCTCCGGGCAGTCCAACCCTCCAGGTTTACTGCATAAAGTTATGAATATCTGAGCATCACTGGGAAGAAAGAAGATTATTATGCTAAGTCATTTTTCTTGTTGTTTATGCAACAATTTTTCAAAAACCTTTACACTAGTTGCTAGTATAGAAATTGATCTATATGAATTGGGTTCAATTTGATCACCACCTTTAAATAAAGATGTAACAAAGGCAGTCTTCCAATCCATGGGTAATTCCTGAACTTCCAAGGAAAAAATAAACAAATAGGCTAGGTGGGTGGCTAAGATGTTAGATGCCAATTTATAAAAGATTGGAGACATCCCATCACAGCCCGCACCCTTACTAGAATCAAGTGTATCTAGCTGCTTTTTAACATACTCTTCTGTTATTTTTTGAAAGGCAAAAAGTGGTCTCCCTATTACCCCATTAATCAAGCTGAGGAGTATTCAAGTTAGGATTCTCTTTTTCAAAAGTTTTTCTGACTTTGGAAAATAAGCATTAAATGCCTCTACCTGGTCTTTAGCACTATACAGTATCCTATTTCCATAGTTCAAGATGGTTGGAAGAACTGGGGGTAATTGCTTGCCTTTAAGTGAGTTAGGAGGGAAGGGGAGGAGGGGTAGCAATGATAGTCAAACACTGCATTGGCATAGGGGGAGTAGAGGAGGTGGAGGGAACCGTGGAGGCGATTTGGGTCACCTTGATAACAAGAGGGGGGGCAAGAGAGTAAAAATAGGAGTGGTGTATAGACCCCCTGCACTGGCGGAGGAGCTGGAGGACAGTCTGGTGGCAGATGTTGGGAGACACTGCAGACTGGGCAGGGGAAGGGTGGTGGTGTTGGGGGACTTAAACATGCCAGGAACAGACTGGGAGACTATGACATCCTCGGTGGCCAGGGAACAGAGGTTGTTGGATGTCTTTCAAGACGCGTTCCTAACTCAGCAGGTGGGGGAACCGACCAGGGAGGCACGGGTACTGGATATGGTCCTGGCAGACAGTGACCAGATTGGGGGCCTGGAGGTAAGGGACCCGTTGGCAGGGAGTGACCATGCCATGGTCTGGTTCTGCCTGGACCTAGGAGGGGGTAGAAGGCTGCACAAAGACAGACGTAACTGACTTCAGGGGGGCGGATGTTAAGGAAATGGGAAGGATCCTTAAGGAGCATTTGGATGGGATTGGGTCAGACATGGATACTGATAGTAGGTGGGAAATCATCAGGAGAGGAGTGCAGGATGCTACCAGCACCTGTTCAGGAATAAGACGAAAATGTAGTAGGGCCCGAAAACCCTGCTGGTGGACCAGAGAGGTCCAGGAAGTGGTGCGGGGAAAGAAGGCAGCCTATAGGCAATTCAAGTGCTCAAGGAGTGAAAGAGATCGAGGGGAGCACGAGCTGATGGCTAGAAGGGCCACTAGGGTGGTGAGGGTGGCTAAGGCAAGGAAGGAGCAGAACCTGGCCAGGGAAATTAGGAGAGGGAACAAGGGGTTCTTTGGATACATTGGGGAAAAACGAAGGGTGAATGGGCAGATTAGCAGGATTAAAACAGGGGAGAGATGGGCACAAGACCCAGGGGAGCAGGCTGAAGTACTAAACGAGTACTTCACCTCAGTTTTCACCAAGGAAAATGGGGGCGCTGCATCATACATGGGAGGAGACAGTGATACTGAGGAGGGGGACCCTTACCGATCTGGGTCTGGGGAGAGGAGGAGGCATCACTGGCAGGAGGGGGAAGGCTGAACAGAGAGAAGAGATAGCGGAAGTGGAAATCACAGCAGAGAGAGAGTGAGGAAGCCCTCAGGTCTTTAAGATGGAGAAAGCACCAGGGCCAGATAAATTGCATCCCAGAGTGCTTAAGGAACTTGCAGATGTCCTGGCGAAACCCCTGGCAGAGCTTTTCACCACCTCTCTGAGGACAGGTGGTGCCCCAGGACTGGAAGGTGGTGCATATAGTGCCTATCCACAAGGGGGGATCAAGGGAGGTGGCAGGGAACTACAGGCCTGTCAGCCTGACATCGGTGGTGGGCAAGGTGATGGAGGGCATTGTCAAGGAGAGGCTGGGGGGACCTGGAAAAGTCAGGGTGCCTGGACGATAGACAGCATGGATTTGTCCCAGGGAAATCGTGTCAGACAAATCTTGTGGAGTTCTATGACTGGGTGATGAGTGCCTTGGACCTGGGTAGACCAGTGGACTTCCCCTTTCTACACTTCAGCAAGGCATTTGACTCTGTTTCTCATGTGGGCCTGTTGGATAAGCTGGGAGAAATGGAAGTGGGGAACCAAATGATCAGATGGATAGGCAGTTGGCTCCAGGACTGGACCCAGAGGGTCATAGTTGGCAGGATAGTCTCATCCCCAAGGAGGGTCATTAGTGAGGTCCCACAGGGATCAGTCCTTGGGCCCCTCCTGTTCAACGCCTATGTCTCTGACATAAGGACAGGTATCAGGAGTGAGATGAGTCTCTTTGCGGATGACTCAAAACTGGGGAGGTGGTGGATGGGGAGGAGGGGAGGGTGGCCCTACAGGGGGATCTGGAGGCTCTGGAAAGATGGTCTAGAACGTGGACGCTGAGGTTCAATGCAGGGAAATGCAAGGTACTGCACCTGGGGGCCAGAAACCCAGGCCAAGTGTACACCCTGGGGGGGGGATGCTACAAGTCTCGATGTCTGAAAGAGACCTGGGGGTGGTGGTGGATGTCAAGATGAACAACTCGAGACATTTAGGAGGGCAGCAGCCAAGGCCAACAGGATGCTGGGATGCATAGCTAGGGGATCACCTCCAGAAGGAGGGAAGTGATACTCCCTCTGTATAACTGCTTGGTGAGGCTGCACCTCAAGTACTGCGTGCAGTTTTGGAGGCTACAGTTAAAGAGGGACATTAAACTCCTGGAGAGGGTCCAGAGGAGGGCAACCAAAATGATTTGGGGCTAGGGGGACAGGACCTATGAGGAGAGGCTCGAAGAGCTAAATATGTACACACTGGAAGAGAGAAGGGACCGGGGGGACATGATAGAGGTCTTCACGTACATAAAGGGGGTAAATAGGGGAGGAACAGTCAGGGTGCTTTGAAGGAAGGAGGAGGGAGCCACTAGAGGGCATAGGTGGAAGATGGAGGGGGGAAGATTCAGGGGAGAAAGGAGGAGGTGCTACTTCACTGAGAGGGTGGTGGAGCCATGGAATGCGCTGCCTAGGGGGCTGGTAGAGGCAGAGATGGTGGAGGGTTCAAGGGGGGTGGGACAGGTACAAGGGAAGGGTTCTGGAAGCAAAGTCCAATGCAGCGAGAATATCCGGAACTGGGAAGGGAGAAGCCATAGAAGGCGAGGGGGCAGCAAGGTCAGCTCACAGGGTGGGGGCTGACCAAATGAGCAGACGCAAAAGACCATTAGGCCTATTCTGCTGGCATTTTAGTATGTTAGTATGTAATTCCCCTCCATACTTGTCTTGAATTACCATGAGAATCAGTAAACTGATTAACTTAATAATTCCTCTTGGCCTTTCTGATCTCATTATCACATTTATTCCTCACTATTTTATAAGCCATCCAATCTACCTCGTATTTGGATTCTTTAAATTTCTTCCACAATTTTCCTTTGGTTTTAAATAATCCTTTTAGGCCCTTAGAAACCCAAGGGGTTGCGAAAGCCTTAACTCTTTTTGTGATTGAGGGAGTTTGCCTATTAATGACTGCCAAAAGTGAGGATCTGAAATAAAACCATGCAGATTCTATATCAGAGCAGGCATACAATAAGCTCCAATTAATAGCTGCAATTTTCCTTAAGTATGCTTGATCACAAAAATAATCAAATCTTCTAGTAACTTGTTTTATAATTGGAGTCTGTTCTTTCTAATGATCTCTGATACAAGAAATGTAATTATGGTCACTAATATCTATTTCATGAACTGCTGACAAATATCTATATGGTTTATTCATTAAAATCACATATAATCAAGAACTTTTCCCTCATTACTGTCATTAGGCCGTGTGGGCAACTTAATTAACAGTGTTAAATTTAATGCTGGGAGTTGATTTCATACTTCTGGACATTGTAGCTATTACGGAGACATGGTATGCAGGGAACCATGACTGGGATGCACTTTTTAGAAAGGATAGGGAGGGGAAAAGGGGAGGAGGGGGCTACAATGTATGTAAAGGAAGGGATTAAAGCTACGGAGGCTCAGGGATCCAGGGAAGAAGCAGAAGCATTGTAGGTCACTCCGGAGTCAAGGAACAAAACAACCATCCTTGCTGGAGTAGTCTACAGGCCCACTGCGCAGGGGGAGGATCTAGATCTAGTATTAGTGGAAGCCAGCCATAATATGGCAGCCAAAGGAGAAGTACTACTAATGGATGACTTCAGCATGCCAGATGCAGATTGGAATACCCAGACTGCAAGTACATCAAGGAGCAGGGACCTCATGTCTGCCATGAATGGGGCAAACCTAAGGCATCTGGTGGTTGATCCCAACAGGGAGGGGGCTGTACTGAACTTAGTGCTGACAAATGGGGACAGAATCATGGATGTTAAGGTGGGCAGTCCCCTTGGTACCAGCAACCCCAGAAATGTGTGGTTTAGAGTCAACAAGTTGGCAGAAGAAAGCCATTCAAAGACTAAGATCCTGGATTTCTGGAAGACCAACTTCATAGAGATGGGGGAACACCTCAGAATTGCCCTGGCAACAGAAGATACGGGGGGTGGGGTAGAAGAACAGTGGCTTAGGATCAAGAGATCCATAGCAGGAGTGACAAGTCAATGTGTCAGATTGCTTAGCAAAAGCAAAAGAAAGAAGTGGCCACTGTGGTTCTCTAAATAAGTAGCTGAGAAGGTGCGAGAAAAAGGTAAGGCATTTAGGAAATACAAAGAGACACAGAAAAAAGAAGAAGACAGACTGAAATATCTGGAGAAGCAGAGAGAAGCTGGGAAAGCTGTCAGAAGGGCTAAGGCAAGAACAGAGGGAGGAATAGCACAGGCTATTAAGAAGTGAGACAAGACCTTCTTCCGTTATATTAGCGAGAGGAAGAAGACCAGAAATGGCATTGTTAGGCTAAAGAAGGGAGAGGGTGGGTTGGGTGGAGGATGACCTTGAAAAATCTGAGGTACTGAACAAATATTTTTGCTCAATATTTTCCAAGGAAGAGGCTGGGGAGGGGCCAAGACTCATGAGGAAAGATGTACGGGGGGAGAGGTGGGCACCAGCCCATTTACAGTGGATAGAGTCTTGAAGGAACTAGGAAAAGTAAAGACAGACAAGGCAATGAGGCCAGATGGGATTGACCCTAGAGTGTTGAAGGAACTCAAGAAAGTCCTAGCAGGTCCACTGACAAACCTATTTAGCCAATCACTAGAGATGGGGGAGGTACCTGGGGACTGGAGGAGGGCAGAGGTGGTCCCCCTGCACAAGACTGGAAGGAAGGAGGAGGCAGGCAATTACAGACCTGTAAGCCTGACCTCAGTGGTGGGGAAGCTGATGGAGTCCCTGCTTAAGGAAAGAGTAGTGAAGTTCCTGGAGTCAAGCGGTGCAAAAGACCCAAGGCATCATGGATTCACTGAGGGTAGGTCCTGTCAGACTAATCTTATTGATTTCTTAGACTGAGTGACCAGGGTGGTGGATCAGGGAGGGGCAGTGGATGTGGCCTACCTGGATTTCAGCAAGGCCTTCGACACCGTTCCACATAGAAGGTTGTTTAATAAATTGGGGAATCTGGGTGTGGGCTCTAAAGTGGTAAATTGGGTTGGAAACTGGCTAAAAGGCAAGACCCAGGGGGTGGTAGTAAATGGCATGAACTCAGAAGAAGGGGAAGGTGACCAGCAGGATTCCACAGGGATCGGTGCTGGGTCCAGTTCTATTCAATGTCTTCATAAGCGACATTACAGATGGACTGGAGGGGAAAGTATGCTTATTCACAGATGACACCAAGATCTGTAACAGTCAACACACAGGAGGGGCTAGATAAAATGAGAAGTTGGGTTTCAATGCTAAGAAGTGCAAGATAATGCACCTGGGACACAGAAACCCAAGAGAGGAATACAAAATGGGGGGCAGGTACTAGCCACCACAAGTCAGAAGAAAGACTTGGGGGTTATCATATCCGATGACCTGAAGTCAGCCAAACAATGCGAAAAAGCAGTGGGGAAGGCAAACAGAATGCTGGTGTGCATAGGAAGGGGCATAACCAGTAGAAGGAGTGAAGTGGTGATTCTACTGTATAGATCACTGGTGAGGCCTCATCTGGAATACTGTATCCAATTCTGAAGACCACATCTCAGGAAGGACATAGGCAGAATGGAAGCAGTCCAGAGAAGAGCAACAAAAGTGATACATGGACTGCACCACAAACCTTATGAGGAAAGACTCAAGGAACTAAACAGCTGTTCACTGGAAGAGAGAAGGGAGAGGGGGATATGATAGAGACTTTCAAATACCTTAGTGAAATAAATAGGGTACAGGAGGGGGGCATATTTCAGAGATGAAAGTGCACAAGGACAAGAGGACATAACATGAGGCTGGAGGGAAGGAGGCTTGGGGAATACTAGGAAGTATTTTTTCACAGACAGGGTGGTGTATCCATAAAACAGCCTACTAGCGCAGGTGGTGGAAGCAAAAACAGTACAGGGATTCAAAAGTGCATGGAATAAGCATAAAGGCACCCTGCTGTAAAGCGAAGCGGATGAAAGGCAGTCTAGATAAGAGTAGGGATTGCCAAACCAAGTAGGGAAATGGGTAGACTAGGTGGGCTGTATGGTCCTTATCTGCCGACAGATTCTATGTTTCTATGTTTCTTTCTGAGGTATAAGCATATTCCCGTTTAAATCACCCAGTAAAAGTCCTCATGGAGGCCAGAAAGTCATCCATGTGAACTACATATGCTATGAAGTGGAAGAGGTTCTCCATTTGGGTGGCCTCCAAAGGTTGGGACTTGTTTTCATGTCCTGTCCCTTAGGTTCTGGAGTAGCTGCTGTACCTTTCCAACCTAGGGTTCAGCTGTTCTTCGCTGAAGGTCCACGTGTCTGCCATTTCCACCTACCACTCCCTAGTGGAAGGCAAAATGCTGGCTCAGTTATAGGTTTCCCACACTTTTCGCAAGGGAATCCTCCACATGAAACCCCCAGTAAGGAACCCTGTTCCTCCATGGGATCTGAACTTCATTCTGGAGAAACTCACTTTGTCTCCTTTTGAACCGGCCATGAGTTGTGACCTGTGCTACCTTTCTTGGAAAGCGCACTTTTTAGTTGCTATTACTTCTGCTCAAAGGATTTCTGAGCTTCAGGTCCTGATGTGTAAAGAGCCTTATTTGATATTTCACAGAGACCTGGTGTATATACTGTGACTGTGTATATACCCTAAGTTTTTGCCAAAGGTGGTTTCTGAGTTTACTCTAAATCGGACTATGCACTTGCCAGTGTATTACCCTGAGAATTCTAATCAAGGGAAGGCAATTCTGCAGATGCTGGGTGTGCACAGAATTTTGTGTTATTACATAAATCGGATGAACTCAGTCTTAACTAGCATTTGTCAATGCCAAATGTTTGCTTGCTGGCACTGGCATTGGTAGTGTAGAAGTTACAGAGCTGCATAATAGGAATGGCAGTGAAGTATTGAACTGAAGCCAACCCTACCACCACCCTGCAGAGAATGGCAGGCATTGGGGTGTGCCTTTGGGTCGTCAGGCATAACGACCACACCATTTCACCACACCCTACCCTTTAGACACTGACAAGTGTCACGGTGTGCCTTGGGGTCTTTGGCCCTTAAGCTCACCCCATTCCATCAGAAAAAAAAAGGGTGAGATGGGTGCAGTATAGGAGAATTGGGAGAAGTTTGGGCCCGAAGAGTCCGAGGCACACCTTGATGCCCCTCACTGGCTGCAGGGTGTGGGTGGGGGTGGAATGGAATGAGCATGACAGGCAAGAATCCCAAGTCACACCCCTGATGCCTGTCATACTCTACAGGGTGGGGCGTTATGGTTGGAAACCCTAACGCCTCAGGCATTCATTGGTATTTTCACTCCAAATTTTCGACATGTTTTTTTTGTGACCCCCACCTCATGAACAGTGGCAATATCAGTTTGTTAGCCGAAAATTGCTTTTGCACAGCGACTATGTCATTTGGCACCACAGGTGCAAAACACATTCGAACAGGATGTGAAAAAAATGACGGTACTGTTCATGGGGAGGTGTAAAAAATGGCAATGTAGAAATCTGCTGTGAAAATCTTAAAAAAACTGATGAAGTCACGAGCGTGCGCAGCGTAGAAACTATGCAACGCACACCCGTAATGTAACTAGTTTGGGGATTTTATTTTACAGTAGATTGTTAACACAAGCATTTTGGGACCTCTGATCATGAACAGTGTCAGTGTGATTTTCTTTATCTGTCCCGAACAATGATTTCCCACAGCGACCACGCATCTTTGCACTGAAAGTGTGAAAACACATGTCGGCCATGTTGTGGAAAATGACAGCTGTACTGTTCATAAGGAGGTGTGGAAAAATGCCACTGGTAAAAATCTGGACTGAAAATATTACAAATTCATGAACCTACGAGGGTGCGTGGAAACTGCGCAATGCTCACTCGTAACACAGTCATTTTATGGAGTTTTGCCACCAAATTTTCAACATAGCCATTTAAGACCTCTGCTCATGACCAGTGTCACTGTGATTTTCTTAATCTGTCCCAAACATTGTTTTCGCAAACCGCTTGTACCATTGTGCTACATGGGCGGAAACACGCTGTGGGCAAGATGTGAAAAATGACAGCTGTACTGCTCATAAGGAGGTGTGGTAAAATGGCAATGTTGAAAATCTGGAGTGAAAATATTGAAAATTTGCGAACTTACGAGCGTGCATAGGAACTCTGTAACGTACGCTCATAAAACAGTAATTTTTAGGAATTTTTTCACCAAATTTTCAAAATAGCCATTTTAAGACCTCTGCTCATGATCAGTGTCACTGTGATTTTCTTAATGTGTCCCATACATTGAGTTCGCACACCGACTGTACCATTGTGCACTGCATGGGCGGAAATATGTTTTGGGTGAGATGTGAAAAATGACAGCTGTACTGCTCATAAGGAGGTGTGGTAAATGGCAATGTTGAAAATCTGGAGTGAAAATATTGAAATTTCGCAAACTTACGACCGCAGCATAGAACTGCGCAACGCACGCTGTGAAAACAGTCATTTTAGGAATTTTTTCACCAAATTTTCAAAATAGCTATTTTAAGACCTCTGCTCATAAACAGTGTCACTGTGATTTTCTTAATGTATCCCGTACATTGATTTCGCACTCCAACTGTGCCATTGTGCACTACATGGGCGGAAACTCATTTTGGGTAAGATGTAAAAAATGACAGCTGTACTGCTCATAAGAAGGTGTGGTAAAATGGCAATGTTGAAAATCTGGAGTGAAAATATTGAAAATTTGTGAACTTACGAGCGTGCATAGGAACTGCGCAACGCAAGCTCGTAAAACAATCATTTTTAGGAATTTTTCCACCAAATTTTCAAAATAGGCTTTTTTAGAGCCCACCTTATGAACAATGGCAGTGTTGTTTCATTAATCATTCCGGAAAGGTAATTTCGCACTGTGGCTGTAAAATCACCCTTTGGGCCCGAGTAACGCCATGACAGTGCAAAAATTCATAAGGAGGGGTCCTAAAAACCCCATGTTGAAAATTTGGTGCAAAAATTCCAAAAAAGGCCTGATATATGCAACAAAGTTGAAAACCCCCTATCTATCCCATTATACAGCTTACCGGCATTTCCTCAGTTCACGGTCGGCTTTGAAGAGTGCAGACATGTTCCCGGTCCACCGAAGATCGTCGCGCGGGACTCGGAGGTAAGTATGGGGTGAGGGTGTGCGGAGGCAGGGTTCACAGTGGGTGGGTGCGGGTTGTGGAGGGCATGGACACTGCGAGGACAGTTTTTCTTTACAGGTTTCTTTTTTAAAAAAGATGATGCGGGATGTTTGCCACACTGGGGTGGGCTCCCAGCATGGCAGAAAGATGGCTGGGGCGTGGAGCCAACGGGGATTGGGCACCCCTGTCGGCCATGGCATCTGTTGCCACGATGAGGTGGGCTCCAGCCGAGCATCCAGTACTTGGGAGTGAAGCCGACGGGGATTGGCACCTGTCGCATTTACAGCATGGGGTGGGGAGAGACGGGGAGCCGATGGGGATGGGCCACCCCCGTCAGCCATTACATCATTTTGCCACGCTGGGGTGGGCTCCCAGCATGGCACCTGGATGATTTGGGGGGGCGTGGAGCTGACTGGGGATTGGGCACCCACGTCGGCCCTACAGTGTGGAGGGAGAAGGTGCATGAGCATACAGTGTGCATGCGTGCATGCGCGTGTGTGTGTGTGTGTGTGTGTGGGGGTGAGAGCTCTGCTCACTCAAGTGGAGCTCTCCCTTTCAACTGTAAGCCACTGCATTTTCCTGCTGTCATAGACTACTAGAGCAGTGATTGGCGTTCTGCGACCGCGCCTGCAAATACACTGACTGAATTGGAAGAGGCTGACACACCTCTGGAAAACTCGTATGATGGCACTATGTTTCTTGCACATGTGTGCAAGCAAACATAAAAATGGATCAGTTGTTAATTTCTTTTGCACCCAAAAGAGAGGGCCCTGCAATTTCGAAGCAGTGTTTATCCAAATGGTTGGCACTGGGAGACGAGCAACTTGTTGCTCTGCATTCCTTCCAACATTTCAATAAATAAATAAATAAATACAATTTTATTTTGTTATCAGAGATATAACAAACTCCTACTGGGGGAAGTCAAAGGGCATGCAACCAGAGGCATGGCTGCATCTACTGCTTGTTTCAGCTGCAGACATTTGTGCAGCAGCTACTTGGAGCTCTGTCCACACTTCCACTAAGCATTACAGTCTCGACATTGCCTCTAGGTGCAGGGCAAGCTTTGGATTAGCTGTCCTCCAGGGCCTTCTGTCTAAACCTATTTGTCTGCCTACTGCAGACCTTCTCCTGCCTCCCGTGCTCAATCCTATTCCTGACTTACACTGCTTGAGACTCAGTCCTAATGGTTATTGCCTACTGCAAGAGCCTTCTCGAAGTAAGATAGTACAGTTACATGAGAACTTACCTTCATAGGGTTCCCGGGTCGCACCTGAAAATTGGCACTTGGCTGTCTAGTGTGCTTACCTGGTTAACAAATGCAAATAAATAAATAAACAGTAGATCTTCAAGAGAGGCTCTTGCAGTAGGCAAACTTTTTCCCTCCTTCCTTTCCCCCTGCTGCTGCAGCTTCTTTTCAGCCTTTCTTTTGGCTCCAAGAGCCCACTCCTTCTCCTGTTGCACCTTTCTTAGGTCTCCAGTGGGAGAACTGGAGGGCGGGCGTGGGACAACCCACTATATAGTGTCAGGCCAACGTCAGCCATGTGACGCCAGGTGGGCGTTCCCCTCCAGACACTGTTAGTTAAAGTTTTCTGTGTGGTCTAAGCACTTGGTGGCTAAGTCCTAACTGTTGTTGTTTACTGCAAGTGCCTCTCTCGAAGATCTACTGTTAACGGTAAGTTCTTATGTAACTACTTTTCAGTTTGGTGCTCTAAGTACTGAGCTGCAGAGCATCTCAAATGATGTGGTGGCTGAGATGACTGAGTGAATTAACATCTAAATAAAACACAGTCCTTTCAGCAACTGTAACAGGAGTTTCAGCTACCTCAAAGAGACTTCTATTGTTGTTTACAAGTTAGGGATTTTGTCATGAGGGAACCCACAATTTAAATATACTTACTTAAATAATTGGGCCCCCTTGGGGAGCTGGCAGTGGAAATTTTACCTGGTGAGACTCTGTACAGGCTTTGCAGTGAACCATTGCAACAGCCCTTGAGGCTTGTCAACACAACTGGGAAGTGGGGGCTGGGGTGCCCTCTCAGAGAAAGAATGGGCACTGTGCCGGAGTAACTTCTGTAGAGTCACAGCTTCCGGCAACTGGAGGGAGCACTGGTGGCAGCTGTTGTTTCGGTTCTTTCAGACCCCAGTCATAACAGCCCATTTTGGACATGGCAGTTCAGACAGAAGTTAGAGGCAGTGCTCTCAAAGAGGGCACCATGAACATATTTTTTTTGGAGCTGCCCCAAACTTGTCTCTTACTGGGATGACACTGCGGCTGCAATAGGGCAGATATTCTCTATACCCCCTCAGAGACATTACATACTTTCTGTGGGGATTATATCCAAGGGGGAATTAAGTTAAAGGGGAGCCAGTAATTATACCAGGTTACTCTGGCCACAAGTTCTACATCAGCTACCCAGCCATGGCTTCAACCTATACCCCCAAACATAGAAGGTTGGACCTGGAATTGTAAATAGATTGTTTTAATCGAGTGGCTCACAGCCAAGCTTAGACAGAATTGTGAAGAAGGCTAAATCTTATTGGTATCCCTTCTTGACTACCTTAAAAGAGTTGAAGGTACTCCTAGCTTAGAACCAATAGCCAATCCTCCTTAGAAACTCTGTACGGTCCTTCGGCGCAGCGGATGGATTTCTGCCTGTGAAGCCGGCAACCCGAGTTCGGGAACAGACTCGAGTCAATGAAGGGCCGGCTGGGGGAGAAGGAAAGAAGCATCCCAGGATGGCTTGCTTTCTCTAGTGGGAGGGTGGGGATGCACCTCAGTGCCTGCTGACTCCTGGTGGAGGCCAGGAGCATAGCATGGATGCCTGAGCTGGCAATACTGGGGGAGTGGTGGACGTTGGTGTACGCCATGACATCAGTGGCTCGCCACTCCCTGGGAAGAAAAAAAAACAGGAAACTTCCCTGGTTGGCTGGATGATGGTCCCTCTGGTACCCTGCTGCCACCAGGCCTTGATAGCTGTCCCTAGCTCAGTGGCCCCCATGGGCCAAATAGGAAGTGTGCTGGTTGCCCACACCGGTGCCTTCCCCCTTGGGGGAGGGGGACTGCCTGATGAAGGGATACACCAGGTTACCCGGGGAGGGGCCAGAATGTGAGGTAAGTGGCCAATGAGAAGGAGAGCGAGCAGATGGGGAGACATTGAGGGACCTGAAGGAGTGGCCGACCAGAGAGGAGGATGGTGCAAAAAAAAAAAAAAGAAACCTTGTATATTTTATATTGGATAAATGACAATCTGAATTCCTAGCAATATGTGAGTATGGTGTTGGACACTCTTCAAAGCATTGGCCTAGACTCTTCTGCCCTGAAATGGTTCAATTGTTACCTCTTTGGGAGATTCCAGTAGTTTAAAGCCCAAGGGGATCTCTCTGTCCCCTAAAATTGCTCCAAAGAGGTGTGCCTCAAGGGCTCATCTTAGGACCACTGCTCTTTACTCTTTATATTAACAACACTGACTCTGGAATCAAAGCAGCCGACGTTCACCTCTTCGCCGATGACACGGTCATGTACATTGAGGCCTACTGTGACCAGGAGCTCCTGCTGCTCTTGAGGACCGACCTTTTCTTCAATCTGTTGCAACAGTTCTTTTATTTCTAAGCTTAATCTATCCTTTACTATTTCTAGTCCATAAGGTTGGCCACCTGTGGGTACCCCTTTCTCCCTTTCTTGACTATGCTACAGTGTCCTCTTTCATTTTCCTTTCCCTCTCCGGTCCTCGTACAGGAAGGTTATTGTGGTGACCTCCAGATGTATGTAAAAGAGGTTGTGTTTATTGTTGTTGGATTTAGTATGTAATAGCACTATGTTATAAAATAGCTTAACGTATATACGTTATGTTTATGAAACCTGTGAATATTTAAAATAACATGGCACTTGGTGTTTTGATGATGGTAAAAAGTACTAGGTGTCTATTACAGAATTTAAGCTAGTTGTGCTATTTAAAATGTATGGAAATTGATGTGAACTGAAAAAGTCTAAATGTCATGGTGATTTGCATATACTCCATGGTGCACTGCATTATGGAAGTATGTATGATGTTGTATTTCTTTGAAACTTGATTTGTTACCAATGCCCATTGGGGTAACTGTTCTTTAAATGATTCTGCATTGAGGTTCTTTGTTTATAGCTTGTTTTGTTTTTCTTCTTTTTGTGCCCCTACTATGTGAGCAAATGAGGGCTTGCATAAGGGTTATGGGTACATCTTAGCTAGTGGATGGGAATCAGAGATCAGTGTTAGGAGATGCTGGTTAAGTGCAGAGAAAGGATATGTATAGTCTGTTGTTGCAAGCTGATGTACTGAAGAAGAAATATGCCATTGCAGAATGTTATTTCTAGTATTTTGAATAAACATCACACACAGATTGTGTGTTGAACCTCAAGTTTGGTGTTTGGTCCATCTATTATCCCACAACTCCTCCACACCTACCCCGGAGCAGGCCTGTATGGACCTACAGGTGGACTTTAATATGAACATACGAAATTTGCCAGCAGATAAAGGCCTAGAGGTCTATCAAGTCTGCTCAAATGTGCAGCTAGCACCCCTTATTCTGCCCCTCCCTTCCACCCTTCCCCTTCATTAACCCTCCCCCTTGTCCTGTCCCATCCTCGTTTGAAGCAGTCCACTGTTCTACTGCATACCACTTCAGCAGGTAATGCATTCCACCTAGCCACCACCCTCTCTTTAAAAAACTGTCTCCTCATCTCCCTCCTGAACCTTCCTCGCTCCAGTCTCATATCATGGCCCCTGGTGGCCTTCCCCTCCTTTACTTTGAACAGCCCCTCTGTACCCGTCTTGTTTATTCCTTTCATCTATTTAAAGGTTTCAATCATGTCACCCCTGTCTCTCCTCTCCTCCAGTGAGTACATGTTCAACTCCTTCAACCTCCTCTCATATGATAAGTCCCCAGCCCCTTGATCATCTTTGTCACTCTGCTGCACCCCTCCAGTAACTTAATGTCCCTCTTTGATACGGACGCCAGTACTGCACGCAGTACTCCAGGTGTGGTCTAACTAATGACCTATACAGTGGCAGAATCACCTCCTCCCCTCCTCGAGATATACCCCTTGCAATACAACCCAGCATTTTGTTGGCTTTTGCAGCTGCCTTCCTACATTGTGCTGAGTTGTTCATTGACCCTGTAATGAGCACACCCAGATCCTTCTCCTCCTCTGTCTGGCTAGCTGCACTCCCCTAGCTGGTAACTCCTCCTTGGGTTCTTCATCCCAAAATGCAGCACCTTCCACTTTTTGGCATTAAAGCTCAGTTGCCAGGTGTCTGACCAGGTTTCAAGCTTTCCCAGATCATCCTGCAACCCCTGCCATCCCCTAGGTCATCCACCACTGCACCTACCTTGGTATCATCAGCAAACAGACTGATCTTGCTCTTGATGTACCATGATATGTCTGCAATGAATATCCCAAACAACACTGGTCCCAACACCAAGCCCTGTGGAACACGCTCATCACTGCCCTTGGGTGTGAGCTCCCCACCCACCACCACCCTCTGTTGCCTTCCTGCAGCCAGTTTCTACCCATCTCACCAGCTTTGCACTCTCCTGTGCCTACTGCTTCCTTCCCAGCCTTCCATGTGGCACTGAGTCGAATGCCTTACTGAAGTCCAGATACAGGACGTCTACTGCATGGCCCCTGTCCAGTTGCCTAGTTACCCAGTCATAGAACTCGACCAGATTGGTTTGGCAGGATCTGCCACATATGAAGCCATGCTGTCTGCTGTCCTGTAGTCCTTTGGCCTCTAGGAGGGCCACCAGCCTTTCCTTCAGGATAGTCTCCATTAGCTTACCCACAATGAATGTGAGGCTCACTGGTCTGTAGTTTCCCGGTTCATCCTTGGGGCCACTCTTGTGGAGGGACACCACATAAGCCATCCTCCAGTCCTGAGGTACACACCCCTAATGTAGTGAGGCCTTAAATAGGTCTGCCAATGGTCCTGCAAGGACCTCTGCCAACTCCTTCAGTACCCTGGGGTGGATGGCATCTGGGTCTGGCGCCTTGTTCACCCTCAGTGCCTTCAAACCCTCTCGAACTCTGCTCTCCATAATTTCCCCATCTGTCACCACTTCCCACCCTGCTTCTGCCATTTCTCCC
This sequence comes from Neoceratodus forsteri, assembly GCA_016271365.2. Lineage (NCBI taxonomy): Eukaryota > Metazoa > Chordata > Ceratodontiformes > Ceratodontidae > Neoceratodus > Neoceratodus forsteri. The sequence continues at coordinate 134,977,622 of CM028130.1, read as the reverse complement.
ACCTTGGGTGTCACCCCCTCTTCTCTTTAGTAAATACTGAGCAGAAGTACTCATTTAGTGCTTCCGCCTTATCGCACCCTGCTTCCACCCAAACCCCTCCTTCCTAATCCTTACTATGTGGTCCTTACAGCTCCTTTTCTCCTGACGATTTAAAGAAGTCCTTCTCCCCTTCTTAATGCCTTGTGCCAGTCTGACTCCGTAGATGCTTTGGCTCCCTTACTGCCCTTGTCACCTCCTTGATTCTGTCAAGTACTCCTCCCCTCCCCCCCTCCCTGTTTTCTTGTACTTCCTAAAGGTAGCTCTTTTCCTCCTTACCTTTTCCATGACCTCCTTGCTCAACCAGATTGGTTTTTTAGCCCTAGCCTTCTTGCTCTGGGCTTTGCAGCAGGTTTTGGTTGCCTCCACTATCCCCAGCTTTATGAGCTCCCACCTCTGGTTAGTGTCCATACTAGACTGAATTCTTGCCAGTTACCCTTTTACCACTTCCCCCATCCTCCCAAAGTCGGCCCTCCTGAAGTCCAGTCTTATGAGTCCCAGTCCAGTCTAATGAGCTGCAGTTAAACGTATTGAGCCAAAAGCTACTTCTAAATGCAAAAAAATGAAGGCCATACTTTTCTCACCTTCTGCCATAGGTCAAAAACCTTCCCTACATAGCCTAACTCCACAGATTCTATCGCTTCTGGGAGCACCTATTGAATATATAACAAAATTTAAATATCTGGGGCTTTGGATTATTAATCAAGCTTACATCCTCTGACCATATTGAGGAACTATCAAGGAAGCAAAGGGAGAGACTGGGTCTCTTCTTCTGGATTAAGCAACTCCTATCCCACAACACCAAAAAAAGAACTGGTCCAAACTACCTTTCTATCCTTACTGGACTATGGCCAAGGCTCTGCCTCCACACTCTCTAAACTTGACTCGCTCTATCACCGAGCTTCGAGGTTTATTTCTGGTTTACCTTACCTCACCCACCACTGCTCTCTGTATGCTGCAGTAGGCTGGACATCCCTCAAGGTCAGAAGGCAAAGAAATGCCGCCTTTTGGACTTTTAGAGCTATCACACAAAAGCTTCCCCAGTATATCTCTGACTATTTGCCCCCATGCGCTATAGGCAATTACTCCTTGCGCAGCCTCTCATTTATCTCCTTATACATTCCTAAAGTTAATTCATATTTTGGTAAAGCGTCTATAAGCTATGTACTCCCTCACCTATGGAACAAGTTACAAAAAACTGAAGTCTGCCCCAACAACCTTCTCCTCCCTCAAAAAGCTATTGTCTCACTCCTTTACTGAATTCTGTAACTGTCCCCCCTCTGAGGCCAGTGAAATAAGTGTCGGACATTCGTCCCCAGGCCCATACCTCTCAACTGCTATGAATTCCGCATAGCGCTATGATTTTCACACTCAAATTTACTCTTGCTCCTTACAAGTTTACCAGTGTTCCTCATATTGTTAGAGCTATTTCTGGACACACAAACTATTAAATCATTGAACTAAGCTGATAGAAACATTCCTTATCACTTACTATATAGGGTCTACTATCTGTAAACATAATATTGTTTAAAATAAGAAAGTGCTCCACATTCTGACCCTTTGCTCTGATTTTTGAAGGCCAGTGCTATGATTTTTAATGCTGAGTGGTTGAGAGGTATGCCCAGGCCTTGTGATTCCCTGTTTATCACTCCTTCTCCCATCTTATCCCTAACTCCCCTCCTACCCCTTTTGCTGAACTGTTCATGTACATTAACATGGCTGGGGGAAGGGGGATAGGAAGGGAAATGAGGAAGAAGGTTGCAGTGCCCATTAAGGGTACTAGCTTTCAAGCAGACTCGACAGACCATGGGGCCTACTCCTCTGTCATTTTAGTATGTTACTATACTGTGTAATAATGTATGTTGACAATATTTTTTTCTTAGCCTTCTGCATATTTTGCCTGCATAGTCTTGCCTAATACTGTACTATGCTTTATGTCCTGTTCTACATTTTATTCCTTGATTGTACAACCATCTTTTACCTTTGTAAATTGTTTACTTTTATGTGCATTTGTCCAGATCCACCTTGCAAATGAGCTCACTCAATGGTGCTACGCCTGGTAAAATAAAGACTGATTGATTGAAATGGTCCTAGGAACACTATGCAGTGCTGTACTGTAGGGTTCCCCCTTTTTACTATTCCCTTTTTATGTTTGCTTGCACGCATGTGCAAGAAACATAGTGCCATCATACGAGTTTTCCAGAGGTGTGTCAGCCTCTTCTAGTTCAGTCAGTGTGTTTGCAGGTGCGGTTGCAGAGCGCCAATCACTACTCCAGCTGTCTATGACAGCTGAAAATGCAGTGGCATACAGTTGAAAGGGAGAGCTCCCCACACACACCTGTGCGCAGGCACGCACACTGCGTGCTCATGCGCCTTTCCCTCCCCCACACTGTACAGCCAGCGGGGTCCCCAATCCTATCGGCTCCACGCCCCCCCAAATCATTCAGGTGCCACGCTGGGAGCCCACCCCAGCATGGAAAAATGTTTTATGGCCGATGGGGGTGCCCAATTCCCCATTGGATGCACGACCCCCCAAAGCATCCAAGTGCCATGCTGGGAGCCCACCCCAGTGTGGCAAAATGATGTTATGGCCGACGGGGGCTCCCAATCCCTATCGACTCCACTGTCCCCCCTCGAGTACAGGGTGCCACGCTGGGAGTCCACCCCAGCATGGCAACAGATGTCATGGCTGACGGGGGTGCCCAATCCCCGTTAGCTCCACACAACCCAGCTGTCCTTCTGCCATGCTGGAGCCCACCCCAGCGTGGCAAAGGCTCGCGTCGTCTTTACAAAAAAAAAACCTGTAAAGAAAAAATGGTCCCTACTTGGTCTGCCTGCCCCCACAATCCGCACCCACCCACTGTGCACCCTGCCTCCCCACCCCCTCACCCCATACTTACCTCCGGAGTCCGGCGCGACGATCTTCGGTGGACTGGAACACGTCTGCACTCTTCAAAGCCGACCGCGAACTGAGGAAATGCCGGTAAGTTGTATAATGGGATAGACAGGGGTTTTTCAACTTTGTTGCATATCTCAGGCATTTTTTGGAATTTTTGCACCAAATTTTCAACATGGGGTTTTTGGGACCCCTCCTCATGAATTCTTGTGCTGTCAAGGCTTTACTTGGGCCTGAAGGGTGATTTTGCAGCCACTGCACGAAATCACCATTCTGGAATGATTAATGAAATGACACCATCAGTGTTCATAAGGTGCGCTCTCAAAAAGCAAATTTTGAAAATTTGGTGGAAAAATTCCTAAAAATGACTGTTTTACTAGCGTGCGTTGCGCAGTTTCTATGCACGCTTGTATGTTTGCGAAATTTCAATATTTTCACTCCAGATTTTCAACATTGCCATTTTACCACACCTTCTTATGAGCAGTATAGCTGTCATTTTTCACATCTCACCCAAAATGTGTTTCCGCCCATGTAGTGCACAATGGCGCAGTCAGTATGTGAAATCATTTACGAGACACATTAAGAAAATCACAATGACACTGTTCATGACTAGAGGTCTTAAAATGGCTATGTTGAAAATTTGGTGAAAAAATTCCTAAAAATGACTGTTTTATGAGCATGCGTTGAGCATTTCCTGCGCACGCTCGTAAGTTTGCGAAATTTCAATATTTTCACTCCAGATTTTCAACATTGCCATTTTACCACACCTCATTATGAGCAGTACACTGTCATTTTTCACATCTCACCCAAAACGTGTTTCCACCCATGTAGTGCACAATGGCGCAGTCAGTGTGCGAAATCAATGTATGGGACAAATTAAGAAAATCACAGTGACACTGTTCATGAGCAGAGGTTTTAAAATGGCTATTTTGAAAATTTGGTGAAACAATTCCTAAAAATGACTGTTTTACGAGCGTGCGTTACAGAGTTCCTATGCACTCTTGTAAGTTGGCAAATTTTCAATATTTTCACTCCAGATTTTCAACATTGCCATTTTACCACACCTCCTTATGAGCAGTACAGTTGTCATTTTTCACATCTCTCCCACAACGTATTTCTGCCCATGTAGCGCACAATGGGCATGATCGATCTTGAAAATCAATGTATGTGACATATTAAGAAAATCACAGTGACACTGGTCATGAGCAGAGGTGTTATAATGGCTATGTTGAAAATTTGGTGAAAAAATTCCCAAAAATGACTGTTTTAGGAGCGCACGTTGCACAGTTCCTAAGCACGCTGTCAAGTTTGCGAATTTGTAATATTTGCAACCCAGATTTTCAACAGTGCCATTTTACCGCACTTCCTTATGAGCACTGTAGCTACCATTTTTCACATGGCGCATTAAGGAGGCAGTATAGTGCAGTGGTCTAAGGCTCTGAGCTGCAAATCTGGTGACATCCAGCAGACCAGACCTGGGTTTGAATCCCACAGCTTCCACTTGCATACTGTGTGACCCTGAGCAAGTCACTTAACCTCCTTGTGCTCCCAGGTCGCTCCTGTAGAAAAGCTTTCAGCTTAGTGTGCTATACCTGGTTAAACAACTAAAAAAAAAAACAAAAAAAAACCCATCTTGCCCAAAATGTGTTTCCACACATGTAGCGCACAATGGTACAGTCGGTGTGTGAAAAACAATGTTTGGGACAGATTAAGAAAATCACTGTGACACTGGTCATGAGCAGAGATCTTAAAATGGCTATGTTGAAAATTTGGTGACTAAACTCCATAAAATGACTGTGGTACAAGTGAGCATTGCGCAGTTTCCATGCACCCTCATAGGTTCATGAATTTGTAATATTTTCAATCCAGATTTTCACCAGTAAAAAGAAATGAAATAGATGAACTCCACTTTAATCATACTCCTAAAACAATTTATTCAATTCACATTACAGAGAAGAAAGGCAACAGTTTTGTGGTGATCCCACTTCATCAGGCCACTGTGTTACTAAAAATAAAAGAAATAAAAATCATCATAAGTATTAAATCCATATAATGGCATTATTAAACAAACGGGACCATCTGTATCAATGTGGGTCACAATGTATTGAGAATTCTATACCGTCATATATGTTATGTCACTAGCTAAATACCACTATCAGGTATAGAAACTAAATAGAGACAATTCATGATTAGTACAATCTGAGAGACATCCTCAAAAACTGATAGTGACCAGGTCTCCATGAAGCCCTATAGTAAATATTTATAATGACATTGTTTACCTTATCTACATGTTGCTAATTATTCAATGAAGTAATCAGGTCCAATTGGAAGCCAATCATTCTCAAATAATGAGATCTCATAAGTTCTGAAATCAAGTTTCAAAAACGAAAAAAAGTAAATACTTTAAACAAAATTTAAAATTAAAAAAATCTATTATTGAATTTCTAATAAGAATTCTTACCACAAATTGTATGACATGAACAAATGTTTCAAAATTGAGCACGCATATCGGTGCTGAAATATAAACACCAAATCAAATTAAATACCTTAAACAAACTTAAAACCATAAACTCTACGCATGACAGCTCTAAAATCTTTTACCTATTTCAGTGTCAAATGATATTGGGATATTCGTAGAGTCTTAGAATTCCTTCAAACCTCATATATAATAGTTACTTCGAACCTAAAAAAAAATCAATATTAATGTAATATAATGCATACTAATCAAAAAGGTTGTTCAGAAAAAAATGTATATGTCATACTACCTGAAAATTATTAGAGCGAAGGCTTATAATATGTATAAAATGTTACTATTGTAGAAACTGCCATGTTTCATAAAAAGGACTTTCAGCGCTGATATCAGAAAAACGACTCTCAAAGAAGCTACCACAATTTAGCAAAAAGCCGCATAGAGTCCATAACTGGCGTATCATGTACTTCACTAAAAAACAAAACACAATATTAAGTAAATCTTCTGTTTACTTCTCATGAATGAAAAAAACATCTAAAACTAAAGGATTGAGTCAAAAACTTACTTAAGAATTAAACTGGAGTGCCGTGCACCTTGCTGCGGTCTTCAACCACGATCAAAACATGTTGGAAACTTCTGCGTTTAAATATCGCGGGCTATGGGGAAGGATTAACGTCATGCTGATGTAAATTACCTGAACCAGGTACAAAGTGACCTCTAAACAGGAATTTGAGGTGTAGGGAGCAGCTGATGGTACAATGGAGACCGCATTCACCTGAAGCATAACTCCAAGCTGACTCCCAGACGGGGATTCGCCCCCCCACCATTGGAGAAATTCTAAAAACCCCAAAAATTCAAAAAGATTTTTTAAAATTTAGAATTAACACTTCAAGAAGACCGTGCCACCACTCAGAAAAGAGAAACATCTCACAAAACACACCATTTCACGAGCTGACTCAATAATCAGCTACCAATATAAATAAAATGTATATCATAATTCCTGTTATGTATCTAGAAAATATAGACATATGAAATGCTGTTACAAAAAGGATGAAATGATATCACAAACATGAACAAAAATTATATTACATATTAATGCAGAACCACATGTTTAAAATGTGCTATTGATTTTGAGAGAGAATAACGTCAATTAGACATAAAAGCCGCTGAGGTCAGGTATATCAGTCGGCTTCTGGCAAAAAGATGTAATGAACAGAAAGAGCAGATAGGATGAATCTAAACCTGACTAAAAACCGCTCATACTGTCCTAAAGAAAAGGATTCTCTCTCAAAATCAGTACCAACTCAAAAAGCTTGTATAAATAACATAAACTATGAGTCAAAAACCTGACTACAAACGCTGCTCATACTGTCAGAAAGACAGGAATACTATCTCCAGATCAATCACTGACTCCATAATCATATATAGGCTACACAAAATAATATAAACAACATAATATAATGTAGGCAACACAATATATTGGTAAAACATGTATATATAGAAATTCTCTCCACATGCGTACCCACAATTATCCCAAAGGGGACACACAGTGGTAGGACGGGAGAAGAAAATTGTTTTATATATCAGAAAAAATCTTTCTTTGCCTATGTAAATCAGAAAAAAATATTCCAATCGCACTCTTCATTTAAACCAACAGATGGATTGGTGGTATTGAGTGTAAAAATCCAATAAACCTCTCTTTTCCTCAGTGCCAAATCCCAAAATGTAGTTCCATTATGAGGTTCTTGAACCAGTTCTAGACCCCAAAGTCGTAAAGAGGTAGCAGAATGTCCTACTTCTGTATAATGTCTTGCAACCGAAGATGTTTCAACTTCAAGTCTTATGTCACTCTTATGTTGACTGATTTTTTGTCGTAATTCTTGAATAGTGTTCCCAACATATAGTTTATCACAAGGACTTTGTAGAAGATATACAACGTGATGACTTTTGCAAGTAATATGTTCCTTTATCCAAAACTTGCGATTGGTATAAGGATCTTCAAAAAAAGTCTTTTTGCTTGTGTTGCCACATTGAAAACAATGTCCACAGGGAACATTACCAGGGGCTAATGGACCCAATAATAACTGATTCTCTTTTTTAGGTGTTTTATAATGTTGGGTATGAACTAACCTAGCTTTAAGTGTCTGATTTCTTTTAGAACAAAACAATGGTTTCTGAGAAAACTTTACATTATAACTAGTGTTTAGTTGTAACAAATACCAATTATTATTGATAATCGATTTAATCTTATTATTAAGTTGACTAAATGCTGTAGAAAATACAATTCTTTCATTCATTTTGTTATCAGATATTTTGTGCTCCAAATATTGCTGGCGAGGTGTAATAGAAACTTCATTATGTATCTTATGTACCAAACTTCTATTATAACCCCTGGCTATGAACCTCTGTGACATATCTTGAGCCAACTCTTGATATACTACTTCTTCAGTACAGTTTCTTTTAACTCGTATCAATTGTGACTTTGGAATTGAGTCTTTGAGTTTGGGGTCATGATAACTTGTGTAATGTAGAAGAGTATTTTTTGCAATTTCCTTTCTATATAGTCTAGTCTCTAATTTATGTGTTCCTTTATATATCTCTAAATCTAAAAATGTTATTTTATGCTGGTCAGAAGTCATTGTAAATAACAGATCTTTATGGCGACTGTTGATATAAGTAAGAAACAGTTGTAAGTCTGTTTCGCTACCATGCCATAACATTAAAATATCATCAATATAGCGCCTTCAAGTGGTAATTTTATTAAAAAATGGATTAATTTCTCTATCAAAAATGAAAGTATTCTCGAACTCCCACATAAACAAATTAGCATATGATGGGGCCATTGTGCTACCCATAGCTGTCCCTTTAGTTTGTATATAATATTCACCCTCAAATTGAAAATAGTTTTGTTTAAGTACAATTTCTGCTAACTGAGTCAAAAACTCACTCGAAGGATGTAAATCGCTTCTAGATATTAAGGCCTTCAAAAGTGACTGAAGACCTAAATCATGGTCAATACTCGTGTATAAATCCTTAATATCAAAAGTTACCAAAATTATGTTATCAAGATTCTCCATATCTTGATTTAATTCCATTATTATTTCTATAACATGATTTGAATTTTTAATGTACGTTGGTATTTTAAAAACTTGGTAACTTTTGATATTGAACCTCTACAATAATATGTTATTTATTATTTTCTTCTTGAAGTGTTAATTCTAAATTTTAAAAATCTTTTTGAATTTTTGGGGTTTAAATTTCTCCAATGGTGAAGCGAACCCCCATCTGAGAGTCAGCTTGGAGTTACGCTTCAGGTGAATGCGGTCTCCATTGTACCATCAGCTGCTCCCTACACCTCAAATTCCTGTTTAGAGGTTACTTTGTACCTGGTTCAGGTAATTACATCAGCATGACGTTAATCCTTCCCCGAGCCCGCGATATTTAAACGTGGAAGTTTCCAACATGTTTTGATCGTGGTTGAAGACAGCAGCAAGGTGCGTGGCACTCCAGTTTAATTCTTAAGTAAGTTTTTGACTCAATCCTTTAGTTTTAGATGTTTTTTTCATTCATGAGAAGTAAACAGAAGATTTACTTAATATTGTGTTTTGTTTTTTAGTGAAGCACATGATACGCCAGTTACGGACTCTATGCGGCTTTTTGCTAAATTGTGGTAGCTTCTTTGAGAGTTGTTTTTCTGATATCAGCACTGAAAATCCTTTTTATGAAACATGGCAGTTTCTACAATAGTAACATTTTATACATATTATAAGCCTTCGCTCTAATAATTTTCAGGTATTATGACATATACATTTTTTCTGAACAACCTTTTTGATTAGAATGCATTATATTACATTAATATTGATGTTTTTTTTTAGGTCCGAAGTAACTATTATATATGAGGTTTGAAGGAATTCTAAGACTCTACGAATATCCCAATATCATTTGACACTGAAATAGGTAAAAGATTTTAGAGCTGTCATGCGTAGAGTTTATGGTTTTAAGTTTGTTTAAGGTATTTAATTTGATTTGGTGTTTATATTTCAGCACCGACATGCGTGCTCAATTTTGAAACATTTGTTCATGTCATACAATTTGTGGTAAGAATTCTTATTAGAAATTCAATAATAGATTTTTTTATTTTTAAATTTTGTTTAAAGTATTTACTTTTTTTTCGTTTTTGAAACTTGATTTCAGAACTTATGAGATCTCATTATTTGAGAATGATTGGCTTCCAATTGGACCTGATTACTTCATTGAATAATTAGCAACATGTAGATAAGGTAAACAATGTCATTATAAATATTTACTATAGGGCTTCATGGAGACCTGGTCACTATCAGTTTTTGAGGATGTCTCTCAGATTGTACTAATCATGAATTGTCTCTATTTAGTTTCTATACCTGATAGTGGTATTTAGCTAGTGACATAACATATATGACAGTATAGAATTCTCAATACATTGTGACCCACATTGATACAGATGGTTCTGTTTGTTTAATAATGCCATTATATGGATTTAATACTTATGATGTTTTTTTATTTCTTTTATTTTTAGTAACACAGTGGCCTGATGAAGTGGGATCACCACAAAACTGTTGCCTTTCTTCTATGTAATGTGAATTGAATAAATTGTTTTAGGAGTATAATTAAAGTAGAGTTCATCCATTTCATTTCTTTTTACCAATTACCTTGGCACTAATGGATGACCCAATTATAATAGGATTCTTTAAATCTGGCAGCCTGGAATCCTCTTCTTTTTGACAGATTTTCACCAGTGGCATTTTTCCACACATCCTTATCAGGGACCCTGGTTTTCCATTTTTACCGGTAACACCGGTAACAATCACAGAATCCTGCTCGGTTTGCGGATTTTGAATTCTTGTACCGGTGCCTCACGGAAATTGCATGTCACTGCACAGAATCTCTAAGATTTCAGCATCTTTTTAAATGTTTTTTATTTTCTCTTTCTATGTCCCCTTCTCACAGCATCAGTCTCCACTTTTCAGAGATCCCTAGGCTGGGTATCTCCTAGCTTCACCCCCAGGTAATGCTCAGGAGCTCCTGTGGGCCTGCCCCTATACTGCCTGGATTGTACCCCCCCCACCAGGTGGGAAGGGAGGGTACCCCAGGTCACCGCTCCACACACCCTTAGTGTGTGTTGGGCAGCTCAGTGGGTCCCTCATGGAGCCTGGTTATGAAGTCTGGGGCACATCGGTCCCTTCTGCCAGAGGCCGATGTGGGGTGATTGTTTCTGATTTTCTGGTCTCTGTCACTGAGGGCACCAACACTAGAGATCCAAGGAGGTAGGTCACATAGAGACATGCCACTGCTCCAGATCCTGGCAAGTGTCCTCCCCTCCTGATCACTCTGCAGCACCATTGCACCACCACCCATGATCACTCAGGTGGTGGTAAAGAAGCAGGACCTGCAGCCCACCCTCCCTGGAGGAGTAGAGCAGTCCCCCAGGTGCTCGATCCTACTCCACTGGCCAGACCTCCAGCAACCCGAGTTTGCTTCCGACTCGGGGTCGCTGGCACTCCAAGCAATAGTGCTACCGTGGCCCCAGAGTCAACCCAGATTTCAGCATCTTAAAATCAATGCTGCTGTGCTTGCATTCTTTCTGCTTTGCTGCATATAGAGTCAGTAAGAAATCACCTGCACTGCTTTGTTGTAATCAGCCATTCAGTTTAAGCACCCATACCTAGTGGTTAGAGTAACAAATGGTGATTGAACTGGGTACATCAAGCAGACTTCAGTTTGAGTCCCACAACCTCCTCTTGCATACTGTGTGACTCCAAGCAAGTCACTTAACCTCCCCAGTGCTACTAGGTCACTCCTTAAAACAGACAGCTCTGCCTAGTGGGCCTTAGCTGCTTTACAAAGAATATAAAAAAATATCAATATATGTTTACCACATCATAGAATAGTAGTCAGGGTAAAATGTAATTACCTGCATTTCACTTGGGCTGCAATGATTTTGTATAGGTAAAGATAAATGTTCAGATACATTTTATCTGTTTTATAAGCTTGTTTTTAGATTTTAGTCAGGTTTTTATTGTATTCTTTGCATATAAGCATCTAGGTTGTAAATTGCTAAACGCAGGATTACTGTTACCAATTAACTTATTTAAGTTTATAATCAGTAGAGCCATCCAAAATCCTCAGTTGTTTGAATGAAAACTAGTCTGAATGAAAGTATGTTCACAAAGAAGAAACGGCCTTAGTACTTATGAAAAGACTTCACAGTTAGCACCCCATTTAGGTGAGCTGGATCATTTGCACCTTTTCCCCAACCTGCTGTTTCAGTCTCTGTGAAAACAAAAAAGTACTTATGTTTGGCCAGTGGGTTTTGAAAGCACAGTCAATGATATACAGAAGGTAAGACCCCAGGGGCTGTATGATGCTGGTGGATGGAGTAATGCTCAATTCACATCTGAACAAAGACATGAAAATTGGGAGACACCCTTTTCATGGACACCAAGTAAAAAAGCATCCACATGTCTGGGAGATGCATGAATCCATTGAATGTCCTCCACTAATCACTTGTGGATTTTTAGGTGAAGACACTTTATTTCAAAGAAGCAAATTCAAGCAGTTTTTTTTTGCTCCTCCTACCCCTGGCTATCCACTCCTTCAAGCCTGCCAAGGCCCCCTACCACTCCTGCTGAGTCTGACCACCATCCACTGCCCCTTACTACTGTGCTACCAGGTAATCCAAAGTAACCCTTCATTGAGTGGGCCCCTACCTCGTTGGAGGCTATCAGGGGAGGAGAATTGCCCCAAAGAGCTTCTTGTGTATCCTGGGCATGGCAGGGGTCAGAACGGACACATGTCTGGGGCTTCCAGCTTATGGAGGGACCAACAGCCATCCTTCCATCACATGATGTCAAGGCACAAGCCAACATCTGTCACATTCCCTCCTGCAGTGAGGGCTGACATGTTGTCATGCCTCTGGCTTCCACCAGGGGCCAGCAAATGCTGAGCCACAAATCCACCCTCCCTCCCAGGAGAAGGTGAGTGGCCATTGGACACTCAAGCCTTCACCCACCAGCTGGCCCTCCAACATCCAAGTCTGTTCCTTAACCCTGGTCAGCGGTGTCACAGGCAGAAATCCAATTCAGGCAGTTAAATTATAGATAGGAAAAAACAAAGGTAGTCCACTTTAGCTGTGATGGCTCAGATGAATTCACATCTGAGTTCTAACAAGCAAAGAGACCAAGTCATTTGTAACTTGTGCATGTGGGGTGTGGGTGTTGAAGAAAGGGGATCACAGTGCTGTCACTACTGCCATAACCTTGAGAGATGTGATCTGCATTGTTGCTGCTGCCATCACACTGAAGGGGTGGGGGCTGTAGTGCTTCTGCGATCCCCACTGGTGGATGGGGAATGTAGTACTACTGCCGTCCCACCTGAGGGATGGGGGGCATAGTGCTGATACTGCCATCACACCTGAGGGATGGGGGGCATAGTGCTGATACTGCCATCACACCTGAGGGATGGGGGCCACAGTGCTGATACTGCCATCACACCTGAGGGATGGGGGGCATAGTGCTGATACTGCCATCACACCTGAGGGATGGGGGGCATAGTGCTGATACTGCCATCACACCTGAGGGATGGGGGGCATAGTGCTGATACTGCCATCACACCTGAGGGATGGGGGGCATAGTGCTGATACTGCCATCACACCTGAGGGATGGGGGGCATAGTGCTGATACTGCTATCACACCTGAGGGATGGGGGGCATAGTGCTGATACTGCCATCACACCTGAGGAATGGTGAATGTAGTACCGCTGCCATCATACCTAAGTGATGGGGGCCACAGTGCTGCCTCTTCTGTCGCACCTGAGGGAAGGAGGTCATAGTGCTGTGTTGGTGCTGCCATCACACCTTAGGGACGGAGGCTGTAGTGTTGCTGCTGCCATCACATCTTGTACCTAAAATAACTTAAAATTGGTACAAGGATGGAAGGATGTGCAATAGTGGAGGTCAAAACTGCTAAAATGCATGTTAGCAGAGTTAAAAATTGTTAAATAAAGTACACAAAACCAAACAAAGGTAAAACCAGATTTTGGCTTAGCAGACACCGGTGACAATACCATTTTTTACAATGTGCAAAATGGAATATGCCCTTTCTCAATCCCTGTAAACCAGTGTCCCTGATCCTTATGAACAGTGCAGCTGTCATTTTCCACAACATGGCCAAAATGTGTTTTCATACTTTCAGTGCAGAGATGTGTGGTCACTGTGGGAAATCACCATTCCACCCCCACCCACACCCTGCAGCCAGTGAGTGGCATCAAGGTGTGCCTCGGACTCTTCAGGCCCAAACTTCACCCCATTCTCCTATACCGCACCCATCTCACCATATTTCCTGATGGAATGGGGTGTGCATAAGGGCCAAAGACGCCAAGGCACACCGTGACACTTGTCAGTGTCTGCAGGGTAGGGTGTGGTGAAATGGCGTGGTCATTATGCCTGATGACTCAAAGGCACACCCCAATGCCTGCCACTCTCTACAGGGTGGTGGTGGGGTTGGCTTCAATTCAATACTTCGCTGCCATTCCTATAATGCAGCTCTGTAACTTCTACACTACCAGTACCAGTGCCAGCAAGCAAACATTCGGCATTGACAAATGCTTGTTTATGGTTATGTTTATAGTATGGTTTGTTTGGATTAGTGCTTAGTGCTTATTGCTGGTGACCCTTACTAACCTCATGAGAGGACATGGATGTGGCCAGCAGTACTGATGAAAGACTCTCGCTGGTACACTTCTCCCTGCACTTGAAGATGGACAGTATGCACTCTACTATCATTTCACCGTTCCCCATGAGATATTCCCTGTGCTGCACTTCCTTACGTGTCTATATTTTGTGAATGTTGCTGTTTTCTTCTTTTTTTTTTTTGTATTGTGGCTGTATTAATTGTTGTACATTGTCAAAAATGGAGAAAAGGTACAATAAACTTTAATAAAAAAAAACACAAATGCCATGAATTCAGTGTCCTCTAAGGATATAGGATATAGAGCTAATGGCAGGGATTGCCTGAGGGTGTGAAGCATGGTGTGAATAATGAGAGCAATCTGAGATATTCCTGGATGTTTGGGGGGGGGGGGGGGAGAGGATCACTGAAGACAGACAAGCAAAAGGCAATCAGTGACTCTACATTCAGTCACAATACTGGGCTGCAAGGTGGCCATAAGGATCACTTTATGGCACAATTCAACCTTGCACACCAGTGTGCTGTACACAAAGAGGTTGCAAGGCTGTCCCTGTAATGGCACACTGAAAACTGCCTCTGGCACTGGGAAAGGGGCAGTGCCATTGTGCTAATGCCAAGCGGTGCTATGCACAGTTGTTTCATGGCACACAAGTCCACTGCCGTACACTACAAAGAGCAGAGTCCCTGTACACCTGCAGAAAGCAGTTCCACAGGGATGCTGGAGGCATGCAGCAGGTGAAAGAGACTCCTCCAAGGTAGTGCTGTGGGACTGGGATCAGTAAGGGATCACCTATTTATTTATTTATTTAGTTTTTGTTAAATGAAAAGGGGACTAGGCATTTTTGCCTATTTTTCAACCTAGTCCCGTGGGGGGGTTGATGCAGATGCAAACTGACTTACAGAACCAGGTTGAGCTGTTGGTGGTATTTTAGTGAATGGGGGGAAATTTGGCCAAGACACCGGGGAAGTTCCTTTACTCTTTTCAAGACTTGCCATGGGATATTTACTGTCCACGTGAACAACCACCAGAACAGGCAGATGGGACCTCGGGTTAATGTCTCATCTGAAATACGACACCACAGGAGTGCAGCACCTCCTTGTGATGCAGTACAGTGTCAGTGTTTGGACTTGTTCTAAGTTCTTGGTGTGGGGCTAGAACCTACAACCTTCTGATCTTCCAGCCTCAGAGGCTAGTGAGCAACCAACTGAGCCACTGACACTACCATGGTTGCACACTGCACAAGGCAGGATTGTTCTGGGGTAGGTCACTGGACCAACAGGGAAAAATGGCAAGGAATGGTTAGTTGAAAGTCAGTTCAGTCCATGAGCGTGGCAAACATTCTGGCATCAGGACTTGGGTCGTGGGGGGAGAGAACAACTGGGGCAATAGCACCTCTGCCACAGATATTTACGCATAGCAGCATGCCACTGCCTGGTACACCGAAATGTTTAAATGTCTATGTGAGGTTCAAGTCCCCCTGTTTGTGCCCTCAAACCTTGTTTGCAACCAGAAGCACCTGGAAGGCCTAATTTGCATTGTGGCTTAGTCACCATGAGGCAGTCCACCCTGGACGCTAAGTAAGAACTTTATTTATTTTTAGTCACAATGTTTTCTCCTTCTTCCTTGGCTGCCCTTCCTTCTCACTGAACATCTCAGCCCTGTCACCTGGCTTCTCTCTGGGCTTACCTCTCATGAGCCCCCCCCATGGCTTACTATCCATGGCTGGGTGATGGGGAGTCTCTTGACCCACCTATCAATGGATCCCGATTCAGTGAGGTGCCTGGGTCAACAGTGCGGGGCGTACAGAGAGTCAGTGATCATCCTGTCAGCCAGTGTGTTTTCTGCCTCCCCCCTCCCTGCTTGTGCTGAGTAGCCCTCCCTGTGGGGATACTCACATTGGAACATTGTTCCCACCATGAGCATATGTACAGTGGCGTCCCACAGGATGAAACCCAATTCTGCAGCAGACCTACTGAATAAAGCAATGTAATTTCAATGGCACTTAGTCCCTTTTGTTATTCAGGAAAATGCGACACTGCCAGGATGAAGTGAATGCCACAGTTTCCTGCATGACAAAAGGGACTAATTGCCATTGAAACTACATTGCTTTATTCACTAGGTCTGCTGCAGCATACTGAAGAGTGCTGCAAACTGCTGCAGAATTGGGTTTCATCCTGGGGGACGCCACTGTAGGCATGCTCACGTGATACGCAGTGCAGCGTGTCTTCCCTTCCTGTGTCCTGCACACCCTACCACCTGTACATCTGTAGATAGCAGTGCTGCAGCGGGATGTGGCACTCTTCTGCAGTGAGGAGGACAGCATCCCCCAGGATGCTTGATCCTCCTCCACCCAACTGGCCCCTTAACAACTCAGGCTCATTCCCGAACCTGGGTTGCTAACATCAGGAGCGGTAGTGCTACCAGTGCGCCAATGGGTTGGCACTATGTTCAAACTTTGTGCACAGCAGTTTTTAGAGGCGGCAGTCCAGAGAGCCTCTGTGGGCCCCCAAAGCCCACCACCCCCAACCTGGAACCACCTGAGCACTATATATGGAGTTGAATTGCATTATTCTGTGCCAGTATAGACCCATGGTGCATCCACATCTGGAGTGTTGTGTGCAGTACTGGAGCCCCTACCTTATGATAGATATAAACCAGATGGAGGCAGTACAAAGGAAGGCTACCAAAATGGTTCATGGTCAGCAAGATATCCCATATGAACAGAGGTTGGTGTAACTGAGCAGTACTCACTGGAGGAGAGAAGAGAAGGGGAGACATGACTGAGATTTTCAAATACTTCAAAGGCATTAATAAGGTTGACATATGGTCTGATTTTCAAACTGGGACACAGGGCTTGCAACCAAGCACTGCATCTCTGCAAAGTTTGATGCACCTGCATCCAAAGGCCTGTCACAACGTGCGCTTAGATTTAACCTTGGACGCAAGTTGTGACAGTGCCCGATTTATAACAGCTTGCACCAAAGCTGTGGCGCAAGCCTGTGAACTGGCTCCCCTACGGATACAAAGTTACCAAGGGGAGCTGGTGCAACTTTGCTGTGTTTCAACCCAAGAGACTTGCAGTGGCGGGGCAGTGGTGTAGTGGCAAGCTTTTTGAAAATTGCACCATGTACAGTTTGACGTGAAGTCACCACTTGTGTCAAACTGTCTTCCGCAAGTCCCTTGTGGCAAACGCAACTCCTTAGAAAATCAGGCCCAGGGATCTTTTTTGCAACAGTGAGACTGAAAAAACCTGAGAGCACAACTACATGCTAGTGGGAGGAAGTCCAGGAAGGAGGCCAGAAGGCATGTGTGCACTGAAAGGGTTTAAGATTTTTTTTTTTGAAGTTTTAAGTTTATTGGAGATTCGGAAACACCTTTGAGTCAAAGACTCCTTTACAAAGGTTCCACATCACAAATATTACAAACGAGAAGAGAGGTTACATAACAGTACTGTAGTACATAGTCAGGTAGCTACATTATCAGTAGTTACAGAGGCATTTGTAATGTATTTCCAGAGGGGGTAGTAAATCACATTGCCATGGGGGGGGGTTAAAATAGGGTGGGACTGCAGAATAGAGTAGAACTTAGATTTATGTAGTGCCTTTCATACAAGCTGTATCTCAATGTACTTTCAGTTCAGAAGAGATATGGGAGAGAATCTGGCTGTCATATATAAGCACAGGGAGTTTAAAACAGTACAGAGGTAGATTCAAGTAGGGCTACAGAGAGAATAAGCACAGGGAGGTTAAGTGACTCACTCCAGGTCAAAAAGTAAGTAGCAATTATAGGATTCAAACCTAGGTCTCTGGGTTCACATCTCTGAGCTATTTTTTCTGCATACAAAAGCCACACGGTAAATAACAATTGTGTGGTACAGTATAATTAGAGCCCAGTGAAATTATTTTTATTTTTTTATGATTTTTCTTTTCCTTTTTTTTATAATTTATCTTTTTATTTTTCTGGAATTTCTTGTTATTTCTTTTTATTCATTGAAAATGTCATTTTATTTATGTTATCACATTTTCATTCATAAAAGACCTCATAATGACCATATACACACTAGAAATCACATTCCTAGTATTTTACATTGTTAAACAGCAATATCATATGGTCTTGAAAGGTTTTATGCATCAGGCAATTCCGCTGCTGCTTCCTTGTGGATTGTCGCTGTCGTAACAATGGAGCCTAAACAACAACTGCTGCAAACATTTATTTAGCTTTTGCCCAAAAAAACAAGCAATTTTTTACCTTTCCTCATACTTGTTTTCTTTTTATACCTTGAATTTCTTATTATGTCTTGTTTAAGAAAAACATGGGTCTCTAAGTATAATAAATACAGCTGTACATGAGGTGTACAGAAAAGAGAACGTAAGAACAGACCAAGGTTTGGTTTCATGAGGAGGTTGTGTTTCAGTTGGTGCTCTAAGCACTGAGCTGCAGACCATTCCCAAACTTGGCAGTGGCTGAGATGTCTGAGTAAAACCTAAATGTCATGAATTCAGTATCCTCTAAGGACATAGGATATAAAGCTAATGACAAGGATTGCTTGGGGGCACGAAGCATGGCGTGAATAATGAAAGCAGTCTGAGATATTCCAGGGGGATCACTAAAGACAGCGAAACAAAAGATAATCAGTTACCCTATATACAGTCACAATACTGTGCCACAAAGTGGCTACAAGGACCATTTTGTGGCACAGTTCCATCTCGCATCCCAGTGTGCTGTACAAAAAGGGGTTGCAAGGTTTTTCCTACAAAGTAATAATGGGAATTGCAGGCACAAGGAAAGGATGGTTCCATGTCATGATACTGATCGCAATACAGCAATCGCTATCATAGCGAATGTATATCGCTGAAAAGCATTTTGGGGATATACAGACCCAAGCAACCCGACTTCCAGCTATTTTAAGTGTTTTTGTGGGGGGCTGCACCCCCCCATGCCCCCCCTCAAGGGAGGCTTCACCCTCGAACTCCGCTGAATAAGGATTGTTAACTCCAGGGGGGTGCATGTTGAGGAGGGGGCAAAACTCAGATGGAAAAAAAAATAAACAGAGCCACAAGCAGCGGCAAAACAATCAGCCCCAGCAGGTCCTGAACCCAGTCCCTACTGCACCCTAGCTAGCCACCCTCACCACCACACCTTTTCCGGTCACTTTCTTTGCTATAGCATCACTACCCTTGCAGGGTAGCTGATGATGATAGGGCTATAAATGAGTCGCTGTTTCTACAGTCGCTCATTTATAATCGCTTTCATCACTGGTTACTGGAAAGGGGTAGGGCCAGTATGCTAATGAAAAGCTGTGCTGGACATTCGGTGATGTCATCAACATTGCTAGTGGCTAGATCTCACTTTTCCTTGAGACCATCTAGTTAAAACCTCTTTACTCACTCAATAGACTGCAACGTTTGCAAAACTTTCAATCACACTAATACGGGAATACTTTTCAGAGGGGAATATTTTTCATCCACCCTGTGATGGTCTGAATGAGAAAGCTTCAGCCAGATGGCACAGGATTGATAAATGACTCGAGTATAGACAGCGCGGAAGTGGAGATGGCGATGGGGCATTAGGTGGAAGCCATGGAGAAAGCGGGAGTGGAGATCCAAACTGAGCTGCATGAACTGTGGGCCCTCTGGGAAGAAAATAAGCAATCTCTTGCTGAAATTACAGAGGGAGTAAAATGCACACCAACCTGTGTGGACATTCTAGAGGAGAGTCTCCGACATTGAGGGCACTGACTTTCGTACTCATCACCTGCTGATGCACCTCCAGGAGGCGCAGGCAAAGCAGAAGGCAAAGTGCACTGATTTAGAAGGGCACTCCAGATACAAAAACATTCAACCTGTGCAGTGAAGGAGGGTTTGGAAACCCAGAACATGACTGAATTTATGGAGTGGCTGCTTAAAGAAATGTTGAACCTGGAGCAAGATTTACCATTGCAAGTGGAGTGTGCACACAGAGTGCTGATACCAAAACCCCAGAACCACAATGTGTCTCCTAGAGTGATCGTATTGCAGTTCCAGAGCTATAGTCAAACAGGAGATAATAAACGGAGCATGGAAGCACACGGACCTAATATTCCAAGGGTGTTAAGTTAATACTTGCTAACGATTACCCCCAAGAGATCCTTGAGCAGAGGCAGACATACAGTGGCTTGAAATGGACTCTTCAAGAACAGAACATGACATTTCGGACTTTGTACCCCGCCCGATTGAGAGATCCTCCACCTGTGATCTGTACTCAAAACCCATTCTGGTGGGATCTCGCCACCCTGAAATACCTAGGCATACACTTACTGAAAGCTCCTGATATGTTCTAGAAACACAATTATCAACCCTTTACCACACAACTTCAGCAAGAACTCACTTACCGGTACACATTCTGCTATTTCTTTCTTGGAGGGTGGGAGTTATGTGAATGGCTGCGTTACCCTGTGCAGTATATCTCTTCTCTAACGTCCCTCTAAACCTACCAGATTCAGTGTGGTGACAGTGGCAACAGTTAATTTCCTGAGTTTTCTAGGCAGAACAATGTCCATGTATTCAATACCAAATATTAACTCTCCCTCGTCCTGCTGGAGGCCTTTCTCTTCCAAATCTACAATTCTATTATTGGGTAGCACAATCCCACTTTATTCTTTTGAAGCATCTTGCAGGCCTTATCTCAAGGTGGACCACCGTAGAATGGGCTGAACTTTTCTTTGCAACACTTATTCCACTACTGTTTTGCATATGGAATGGGACTGTGCTATATGAAATAATATAAATCCTTAGCTGGTCCTGTGGTGCTGGATGATAGGGGATGACCTAGCATGCTGGCAACCGGGTTTCACGCTCAAGCTTGGGACATCAGGAGCAGAGGCTGGCAGGGAGGGCTAAAGAGCATTCCTTGGATGCTCTTCTCCTGGGGGGGTTACGGATGCACTGCCCTTTCGTTGCTTCTTGCGGCCGGGCTCAGCATCATGCTTTGCAGTGTGGGTGACCACGCGCCACATGCATGAATGCAAGGATGCCACAGCATGCATCCCTAGTGGGTGGGGGACACAAATACAAGGAAAGGAAGATGGCCATCCTTGATGGGATGACAGTGGCCCACCTCTCCCTCGCCACGAAGCTGGGAAGCCTCCAAGCTGCTCCCTCACCCCCCCAATGCAGATGCAAGGAGGTGTCTATGTGCACCTCGATCTCCCCTCCTGGTAGCCTTCCATGAGTAGGGGGGACCCCTGATGAAGGGGTACATCAGGTCAATCGGGGATGGCAAGTGAAGGGAGTGGTGGAAGGCAGTACTGGGAGAGTGATGAAGGGTGTAAGGACTGACTGCCCAAAAGAGTGGGTGGCATGAACTGGCAGGGATAAATAGATAATGCAAAAAAATAATAATTTTAATCCTTGGTGTAAGGGCCTGGGTCTAGTCTAGCATAAGCTAAAAAAAAAGCTCTTAAATTAACAGAGGTTGGTGTAACTGAGCATGTACTCACTGGAGGAGAGAAGAGAAGGGGAGACATGACTGAGATGTTCAAATACTTCAAAGGCATTAACAAGGTTGACATAGGGTCTGATTTTCAAACAGGGACACAGGGCTTGCAACCATGCACTGCGTCCCTGCAAAGTTTGCTGCACCTGCATCCAAAGGTTTGCCACAATGTGCGCCAGGTTTTATAACCTTGGATGCAAGTTGCGACAGTGCCCTCATTTTACCACAGCTTGCTCCAAAGCTGTGGCGCAAGCCCCGTAAACCGGCTCCCCTACGGATACAAAGTTACATCAAGGGGGAGCTGGTGCCTTTTTTCTGCATTGCAGCAAGGGACTTATGGTGGGGGTGTGTGTGTGGCAAGCTTTTTTTGAAAATTGCACCTGTGGCACAGTTTGACGGAAGTCACCACTTGTGTCAAACTCTCTTGCGCAAGTCTCTTGTGGTGAATGCAACTCTTTAGAAAATTGGGCCCAGGGATCTTTTTTGCAACAGTAAGACTAAAAACACCTGAGGGCAGAACTACATGTTAGCTGGAGGAAATCCAGGAAGGAGGCCAGAAGGCACGTTTTCACTGAAAGGGTAGTGCAGGACAGAATGTATTGCCAGAGGGGGTAGTAAATCACATTGCCATTGGGGGGGGTTAAAATAGGGTGGGACTGCAGAATAGTGTAGAACTTAAATTTATGTAATGCCTTTCATACAAGTTGTATCTCAATGTGCTTTCAGTTCAGAAGAGAGATGGGAGAGAGTTTGGCTGCCATATATAAGCACAGGGAGTTTAACACAGTACAGAGGTAGATTCAAGTGGGGCTACAGAAAGAATAAGCACAGGGAGGTTAAGCGACTCACTCCAGGTCAAAAAGTAAGTGGTAATTATAGAATTCAAACCTAGGTCTCCGGCGTCACATCTCAGCTATTTTTTCTGCACACAAAAGCCACATGGTAGATAACAATTATGCGGTGCAGAATAATTAGAGCCACATGAAATTATTTTTATTTTTTTTATAATTTTTCTTTTTATTTTTCTGGAATTTCTTGTTATTTCTTTTCATTCATTGAAAATGTCATTTTATTTTGTGTTATCACATTTTCATTCATAAAATACCTCATAATGACCATATACATACTAGAAATTACATTCCTAGTGATCTACATTGTATTAAGCAGAAATACCATATGGTCTTGAAAGGTTTTGTGCATCAGACAATTCCATTGCTGCTTCCTAGTGGATTGTCTCTGTGGTAACAATGGAGTCTAAACAACAACTGCTGCAAGCATTTATTTAGTTTTTGCCCCAAAAAACAAACAATTTTTTTACCTTTTCTTTTGCTTGTTTTAGTTTTATTTCTTTTTAAACCTGTCACAGACACACTCTGCAGGTCAGGTCCTCTGCTCCCACAGTGCCAACCTCGAAGTGCAATAGTGTGAACAGGAGCCAAACAGGGTAACCCTCCTGTCTGTTTTGGGTCCAAATCACCTACCAGCCTCGAGTTCTGGGGGTCAAATGTGAACCTTATGCTAGCGCACCTAGTTAACAGGCTCAGATATATAGTATCTTTGGGGAAATGCAATACAATCCTTCGTCCAGCGGCACCCAGCCAAGTTCCCCAAATGTACCCTTATGACTCATTTTGAGATCTAGGTATATTCTTACCTTTAGCAACATAGTAACACACCCTTTTGAGCTCTTAACAGCTGTCTGAATTAAACACTATTCCAGCATTCACATGCAAGAGAAACTGAGAAGCCACATGCAGAATTTCAAGGAAAATAGTGTTTACTAAAAAATTTAAAATAGATAAAATACCAAACACAGAACATATAACATGAATACTTACAGTCAACAAAAATAATTGGGAAATTACAGAACAAACAAAACGCCTGCAAAATACTTAAAAGTTCCAGCTGAATTATATCTTTCTAAAGTGCCTAGTTATCAGTCCAGAGACTAAGTGTGTCTTTGATATTTAGAGAGGACTTATGCACTACTTCTCAGATGCAGGCAATATTCAAAAGTCAGTTTTCTCTACCTACTGGTGATGTCACCACACCCATGTCACTGTTAGATCCTACCATAAACCCAAATTCCCAGTACAACACCCACAAGGATGTGAAAATCTGCAGTTAGTAATTTTTAAAATATAACAGTCTTTCATCAGAAGCATTTCTTTTGATGTCTCTCTGCTGGTTTCCTATTTTGTAAGAATGATTTCAGTTTTATGACTTTTAACAAGATTCTGTTAAAAAGTTATCTCTTCCTTCAGGATCATAAAATTCATAATAGTTTTAGCTTCAAAAGGGATATTTTAGGATGTCTTATCACCTGGCATTTGGCAGGAAGCCTGATGTGTTAGGGCAGGACAGGAAACCTTTACAGTAATTAATCTTCCCCATTGGCCAGCTTTCTGACAGCCTGCTGCTTCAGTCACACTGACACCTCTGGGGTCAAAGGCCACTTATTACACTGTTAGGCTGTTTTCTTTCCTAAGCAGACATTCTCATACCATATATTTATATCACAATTTATAAATATAATAATAAGCAGGTGGCAGAGCATCACAATACCTTGAATTTCTTATTATGTCTTAAGAAAAACATGGGTCTTTAAGTATAATAAATACAGCAGTACATGAAGTGTACAGAAAAGAGAATGCAAGAACAGACCAAGGTTTGGTTTCATGAGGAGGTTGTGTTTCAGTTGGTGCTCTAAGCACTGAGCTGCAGACCATTCCCAAACTTGGCAGTGGCTGAGATGTCTGAGTAAAACCTAAATGTCATGAATTCAGTATCCTCTAAGGGCATAGGATATAAAGCTAATGACAGGGATTGCTTGGGGGCATGAAGCATGGTGTGAATAATGAAAGCAGTCTGAGATATTCCAAGGGGATCACTGAAGACAGCCAAACAAAAGGTAATCAGTTACCCTATATACAGTCACAATACTGTGCCACAAGGTGGCTACAAGGACCCATTTTGTGGCATAGTTCCATCTCGCATCCCAGTGTGCTCTACAAAAAGGGGTTGCAAGGCTTTCCCTACAAAATAATAATGGGAATTGCAGGCACAAGGAAAGGATGGTTCCATGTCATGATACTGATCGCAATACAGCAATCACTATCATAGCGAATGTATATCGCCGAAAAGCATTTCAGCGATATACAAACCCTAGCGACCCAACTTCTGGCTATTTTAAGTGTTTTTTGGGGGGACTGTGATCCGCGTGCCCTCACCTGAATAAGGATTGTTAACTCCAGGGGGGTGCATGTCGAGGAGGGGACAAAACATGGATGGAAAAAAAAAAATAAACAGAGTGATGCAAGCAGGGCTGTGCCAACAACTGTAAGGGCCCCACTGCAAAATATTGTGTGGGGCCCACCTCCCCACTAATAAATTTAAAATAACCATTAGTGCATATAACATTTTTATAGCGTGAGTTTTTTTGTATTGGTCCTGCTGAACATACATAGTTTGTCCATGCTACCCCCTGTCCCCCTTGCTGGCACCATGATCAAAGACCTGAACAATGTAGTTTGTTCCTGCTCCTCCTGGAGATACCAGCACCAAGATTAGATGTTTTTGACACCACTGCTGACAGACCCGGTTTCAAATGAATAAGCAATTTCCAAAGTGAAACTTGCAAGTTTGTCTGTGAGAAAAGATTTTCTTAATGCTGACCTCTGAGGCAGTGGGCCCTGTAACAGTGGGCCCTACCGCAACTGCAGCTCTTGCACCCCCCCAGTCACTGCCCTGGCCGCAAGTAGTGGCAAAACAATCGCCCCCCCAGCAGGTCCCGAACCCAGTGCCTGCTGCTCCTAAGCCAGTCACCCTCACCACCACACCACAGGGCTGGCTCAGCTGCAGCAGAATCCCCTACCCATACAAACCATCCCTCTGTCCCTCCTCTACACCTCCCTATCCCTCCCCTTCTGGTCACATTCTTTGCTATACAATCTCTACCCTTTCAGGGTAGCTGATGATGATAGGGCCATAAATGAGTTGCTGTTTCTATCGTCGCTTATTTATAATTGCTTTCATCACTGGTTACTGGAAAGGGGTGGGGGCTAGTATGCTAATGAAAAGCTGTGCTGGACATTCAGTGATGTCATCAACATGGCTAGTGGCTAGATCTCAGCTTTCCTTGAGACCATCCAGTTAAAACCTCTTAACTCACTCAATGGACTGTAACATTTGCAAAACTTTCAGTCACACTAAGAGGGAAATACTTTTCAGAGGGGAATACTTTTCAGCCACTCTGTGATGGTCTGAATGAGAAAACTTCAACTGGATGGCACAGGATTGATAAATGACTTGAGTATAGACAGCGTGGAAGTGGAGATGGTGATGGGGCATGAGGCAGAAGCCGTGGAGAAAGCAGAAGTGGAGATCCAAACTGAGCTGCATGAAATATGGGCCTTCTGGGAAGAAAATAAGCAATCTCTTGCTGAAATTAAAAAGGTGTAAAATGCACACCAACCTGTGTGGACGTTCTAGAGCAAAGATTCTCTGACATTGAGGACACTGACTGTCATTCTCATTGCCTGCTGATGGACCTCCAGGACATGTAGGCAAAGCAGATGGCAAAGTGCATTGATTTAGAAGGGCACTCCAGATGCAAAAACATTCATATCTGTGCAGTGAAGTAGAGTTTGGAAACACAGAACATGACTACATTTATGGAGTGGCTGCTTAAAGAAACGCTGAACCTGGAGCAAGATTTACGATTGCAAGTGGAGTGCACACACAGAGTGCTGATACCAAAACCCCTGAACCACAGTGTGTCTCCTAGATTAATCATATTGCAGTTACAGAGCTATAGTCTAACAGGAGATAATAAACGGAGCATGGAAGCACATGGACCTAATATTCCAAGGGTGTTAAGATAATGCTTGATAACGATTACCCCCAAGAGATTCTTGAGCAGAGGCAGACGTACAGTGGCTTGAAATGGACTCTCCAAGAACAGAACATGAAATTTCAGACTTTGTACCCTGCCCGACTGATAGATCCTCCATCTGTGATCTGTACTTAAAACCCATTTTGGTGGGACCTCACCACCCTGAAATACCTAGGCATACACTTACTGAAAGCTCCAGATATGTTCCAGGAACACAATTATCAACCCTTTACCACACAACTTCAGCAAGAACTCTCACTGGTATACATTCTGCTATTTCTTTCTTGGAGAGTGGAAGTTATATGAATGATTGTGTTAGGCTGTGCATTATATTTCTTCTCTAATGTCCCTCCAAACCTACCAGGTTTAGTGTGGTGACAGTGGCAACAGTTAATTTCCAGATTTATCTAGGCAGAACAACGTCCATGTATTCAATACCAAATATTAACTCTCCCTCGCTCTGCTGGAGTCCTTTCTCTTCCATATCTACAATTCTATTATTGGGTAGCACAATCCCACTTTATTCTTTTGAAGCATCTTGCAGGCCTTATCTCAAGGGGGACCACCATAGAATGGGCTGAACTTTCCTTTGCAACACTTATCCCACTACTGTTTTTCACATGGAATGGGACTCTGCTATATTAAATAATTTAAATCCTTAGCTGGCCTTGTGGTGCTGGGAGATAGGGGATCGCCCACCATGCTTGCAACCTGGGTCCGTGCCTGAGCCTGGGACATCAGGAGCAATGGCTGGCAGGGAGGGCTCAAGAGTGTCCCTTGGACGCTCTCCTCCTGGGGGGGGTCACAGATGCACCGCCCTTTTGTAGCTCCTTGCGGCCGAGCTTGGCATCGTGCTTTGCAGTGTGGGTGACCATGCACCACATGCACGAATGCAAGGATACCACCGCGTGCATCCCTAGTGGGTGGGGGACACAAATACAGGGAAAGCAAAATGGCCACCCTTGCCAGTCAGATGACGGAGGCCCACCTCCCCACCACAAAGCTGGGTAGCCTCCGAGCTGCTCCCTCGCCACCCTGATGCAGATGTAAGGAGATGCCTATGTGCACCTCGATCTCCCCTCCTGGTAGCCTCCCATGGGTAGGGGGGACCCCTGATGAAGGGATACATCGGGTCAATCGGGGACGGCAAGTAAAGGGAGTGGTGGATGGCAGAACTGGGAGAGTGGTGAAGGGTGCAAGGATTGGCCGCCCAAAGGAGTGGGTGGCATGGACTGGGAAGGATAAATAGATAATACAAATAAAAAATAATAATTTAAATCCTTGGTGTAAAGGACTAGTTCTAGTCCAGCATAAGCTTTAAAATAGCTCTTAAATTTACAGTCTATCTGCCTCTCTTTTATGCCTCATTTTGGGGTTGGAAAAATTTCAACCTCGACTTTTAGATCATGGTTATCAGAGGTGGGAACAATATTCCTTCCAATATCTCAGCCAACTTCATGAGGGCTCCACCCTCTTACTGCTTTCAGAGTTGCAACAGAAATCGGTCTCAGACAGTCTAACTTCTACCAATATCTCTAGATCTGTCACTATGTGACAACACTACCAATAGCAGCTCAGAGATGTGCAGACTACCCCCAATGATTATTTTTTTCCTTGACTTTCTTAGAAGCCGCATCACACAACACTTAATATCTAGTATCTGTCAGGTACTGCAGACCTCCCAGAGATCCTGGACTGACTCTGTGACTCTTAAGTGGGCAGAAGAGTTAGGTCATCATATTTCCGCTGAGTAGTTAGTGGGACGCTACTTGTCATGCTGCCTTGCGTATAACAGCTAGCCACATCTGGCATGAATACGTATGTAAGCACCTGGTCCATTCTTTTCACACACCAGTGATAATGGCCCACTTCATTACATCACATATAGCAGCATGATAGCGTCAACCAGGCTAGCAGAGAGCAACATATACGCATATATTCTGGGAATGCCCACTCTGGTAGTCATACCTGCAGGATCTGGAGCATGAATGACATGAGAGATTTCAAACCCCACTCATACTTAACAGAGATTTGTACTTACTGCTTCAATATCCCCCAGGGTTTTGAAGTCCTCACACTAGACATTTGCTAGGAATATAAATCACTGCAAGTAAAAAACACTATTCAGGCTGTTGTTGCAGCTGAGTATACTCACTACAGAAGCCTGGAGAAGCACTACCTGTCAGATTTATAAGACAGACGGATAACATACTCCTTCAGTGCTCGACTAGATGTATTTAATTCACATTGGACAGGATGGATGCACTGTAATATGTCCAAACACCCTATTTTAGTGCCATGATACTGAGCTCAGGACTACTTATGTATGTAACCCCTAGGTTGCACTACTCCTAGAGTTACTACCCCTGCCTTGCCAGCCAAAACAAGGTTGAAGGGCCTGGGTTCCCAAACTTACATTAAACTGGTTCTTTCCTATATATTGACTGAGACAGTGCCTCCACCCAGAGTTTAACTTTAAGTGGGCTAGCTTTCATCTGTTACAACCCCCAGGGGTGCAGTACCACCCACTATAACCATTTGCCACCCCAACACAGTACCCAATAAACATTTCCCCATATTTCAATACCTGTACAGGTTATTGACTGGCTCCTAATAATATGCTCACAACACCATCATCTGCAAACAACAACTATTTATTTATGGGGGGCAGGGCTTAGGAATGGGGAAAAAGAGGAGTAGAAGCTATGCAGTACTTTTATTTACAATATTTACATTGCATTATGGATTTTGGGTGGGTGCTGGTGAAAATCCTCCAGCTTGGAGATGCACAGTTTGCAAATCAACAGTCGCATTATGCCAATCCAGATGACAAGAGCCTTGGCTATCTAAACTGCAACAGATCAGATGACACATAATATTATTTCCCACAACTGGTACCAGTTCCCCAGATTTGCATTGGAACCCCGCAATCCCAACATTTAATCCTGGATACGCAGTTACCAAACCTTCTTGCAAGTTGCAGGCCTGTTGGATGGTGCAGCTGTACGTTGGTTGACTTGATTAGAAAGACTGGGGACTTAAAACATTAGATACTTGAACTATTTACAGTCTGTTGAAAATATGCAGGTGGTGCCCTGCATGGTGTAAGCTGAACGAGGATTTGATATAACCAGCTGGCCACATAGGGTTGAGCCCAATTAGAATCTCTGAACATTCAGCACATTTATATGTTAAACACATCTGGCACATTTATATTCTGAAACACAAGGGGAGACGGCTCAGAGGTAATGTGAGGAAGTATTTTTTCATCGAGAGAGTTGTGGATGCATTGAACAGCCTCCCTGAGGAGGTTGTGGAGTCAAGTACAGTGGGGAAATTCAAGAATGCATGGGACAGACATAAGGTAGTCCTAGTGGGGGGTAGGAGGAAGTAAGCTGTTGGTTAACTAGGATCTGCAGCTTACCTGTTAGGTAGGAAAATGGGCAGACTAGGTGGGCCAAGTGGTCCTTATCTGTTGTCAAATTCTATGTTTCTATCCAGTACATCAAATGAAAGTGTAGCTCCTTCAACCAGGGGCCAGGATTGCCGCCCTGGTTCTTTGTACTTAGATCTGTGGGTGTTTGCCCCCAATCTAAGGGGACCCTGTTTCTTTACATTCACATGAGCACACTTAGGTGGTCAAAGCAGTCATTTCCAAGCTAACATAGTCAAATCTGATTAGAAATTAGGCCTCAGTCCCATTTGTGGCACATGACTGAATTGCAGCTTCACTGGACATCTTGATCGAAACATTCAAACAGATACTGGAGCTCCCAGGTAAAGTAAGGATGTGCCCTGGTTATGAGTGCTCCCTTTCCAGTCCTGTAAGCTCTGAACAAATAATGACATGTCAGCACATTTATACACTTTAGCTGGACTCACATGGGTCCCTTAGGGCAGTTAGGTCCACCTGCACTGGGCAAGACATAGGCACAGCAGATGCAAGGTACAGACCCAAAGGACAGTCTCAAATAGCAACAGTCATAAGGGCCATTGTCAGCCCCAATTATGCACTTTCTTTCGTTTTTGCACCGGGGGTTACAAGAGTACTCACCCAGGCTCCTCATGTTAGGATCTCTGCAACTTACCCAGTGAGGCGGGGGGGGCAAGCCCCACCGGGGCTCTCGCTTCTGGCTCCAAGCGCCTGGGCCTCCAGGCATGACCCGCTCCGGGGACAGTGTCAGGTGGGGAGTTTGACTGGGGCGGTACATCTGTCAAAGAGTAACACAGGTGTCCTAAATCAAGCTCAGGGAGGACAGAAACCTCCCATGGAGCAGAAGGGCAAAAGTTCACTTGATCTTGATTTTCAGTATGAATACAGACCTTGAAAGTGGGGCCTCACGATCCATCTGGCTTTTTGGGTTTTAAGCAGGAGGTGTCAGAAAAGTTACCACAGGGATAACTGGCTTGCGCTGGCCAAGCATTCATAGCAATGTTGCTTTTTGATCCTTCGATGTCGGCTCTTCCTATCATTGTGAAGCAGAATTCGCCAAGCGTTGGATTGTTCACCCACTAATAGTGAACGTGAGCTGGGATTAGACCGTCGTGAGACAGGTTAGTTTAACCCTACTGATGATGTGTTGTTGCAATAGTAATCCTGCTCAGTACGAGAGGAACCGCAGGTTCAGACATTTGGTGTATGTGCTTAGCTGAGGAGCCAATAGTGCGAAGCTACCATCTGTGGGATTATGACTGAACGCCTCTAAGTCAGAATTCTGCCTAAATGTAATGATAGGAGTATTGTGTGCAGTTTTGGAGACCACATTTAAAGAGGGACATTACACCCCTAGAGAAGGTCCAAAGGAGGGCAACCAAAATGATCTGGGGCCTGGAGGAGAGGACCTATGAGTAGAGGCTCAAGGAGCTCGACATGTACACCCTGGAGGAGAGGAGGGACAGTGGGGACATGATAGGGTCTTTAAGTACATGAAAGGGATCAATAAGAGAGGCCCAGTCAGGGTGCTCCAAAGGAAGAAGGGTGGGGCAACAAGAGGTCATGGGTGTAAGCTGGAAGGGGGCAGACTCAGAGGGGAGAGGAGGAGATGTTATTTCACTGAAAGGGTGGTGGAGCCATGGAATGCACTGCCCAGGGAGCTGGTAGAGTTGGAGACTGTGGATGGGTTTAAGAGGGGATGGGACAGGTACAGGGGAAGGGTAAATCTGACCAGGCCCAGTACAGGTGGAACATCTGGAACTGGGGACAGTATAACCCAAGGGGGAAGAGGGGGACACCAAAATCAGTCCTCAGTGTGGGTGCTGAAAATCGAGCAGACTTGAGAGACCATTAGGCCTATTCTGCTGGCATGTTAGTGTGTTAATATGTTAGTAAGGCTCCTGATGTCTTCAGTTCTCTCACCACTGAGGCAGATCAGCTCCCTCACAGCTGGCCTGATGTTGTCACATTGTAGGTCACGCTTTTCCCAAGTGTGGAAGGGAGGGCTAGCACCTGGAGGACATTCTGGCAACCCCGAGACTAGCAGGTTCTGCATTAAAATTAATTACTTTACCATCACTGCAAAGAAGTCACTGATCCCTTCATGGATGGAGGGGTTTACACTGGATCATCAGGCCCAGTTACATGGCTGGGTGCCTGAGCCCCCACCCCTGTGGGGGGCTCCCGCTTGAATCCCTCTTGATCTGCTCACACAGCTAGAAATACATTCTTTTACAGGGCTTTTTTAAGGCTCCAAATTGGCCGAGGTTATTGGTTGCTTTTTCTCTGATTGGCTGGAAGGCTTGTCAATCACAAAAATGAATTAATCATGAAGCCTCCTAGATACACAGTTGGTTTACTGTTTTGGCACCTGAAATGAGGTCCCTGCAGTTCCCCATGAACACTTGGTAGTTTCCCATGAGCTTTGGCAAAGGTCCCACAAGTCCTGACTTTAAAATCCTAGCTTTCCGACTGGCTGTGGCTGCTTTGCAATGGCTGCTGAACACACAGTCCCCTCAAGCAGAATCAGTACAGTCCCAAATAAAGTCCTGGTGCAGCCAGAATAATTAATGAAATTGCCTTCATGTCCCACAGCTCAGTAGCCACTAATGTGTCCTTGTAATCGCTGCCCAGCTTTAGTGATTCTCTTAGTCCATTTACCTGTTGCTGCTGCTGCTGCCAATATTTTACAACCATCATTTGCAGAAGGCAGGCTGTTTCTGTGAGTCCTGACATGACACTAGTGCAGCCAGATTAAAGCATTTAGCTAGTTTAATTATTTATACTCTGTTCCCCATGTAAACATTGGTCCCCTTAATCCCTTACAGCAGTTAAATTATTTATTTACACACTTCCTTACTTTTTTAGCAGTTGCCGAAACACCGCTTTCCTGAGGGCAGAACAGACCCTTATGAATATTCATAGGTGATCGGGGGTCCAGCTCATTAATATTCATGAGCCCCTATCATTACTGCCTCGTGGATCTCTGTAAATATTTACAAAAATGGGCTATCATGGCCCTTTCTGGGGTCACCGGATCCCACTGAGTAAACAGGGACACCGGGACTACTGAACTCTCTCCCGCCCGATTGCAAGTACCGCGGTCGGGAGATCAAAAGCATCGCATTGTGCAGGTGTGATCTCTGAGGCACCAGGGTGTGCTGAAAGCAGCAGCGAAGGTGCGGCTGGCTTTTTGAGCCTGAATGGGCTGAATTTACACATGGGGCTGTTCTGGGGCTACCAGGGGCAGAGCAGGACTCGGGCAGAGTGGTGACCAGAGAAAAAAAATATCAGGCATTCAGGAGGTACCAGGAGATAGCAAAATGGGAGCTACTGGGCTAAAGGTAAGCCCCCAAATTGGTAGGAGGGGGTTACATGTAACCTAGAGGATCCCTCTTGTGTCCACTGTGTACATTAATATGTGGGGATTACTTAGGTAAGAACACCCCTATCTTCCAGTTTTACAGCTGCAGGGATGGAGTCCTGCATACATTTGTCTATCACTTGGGGGAAAAAAGGATGCTGCAGACTCCTTCCGAAGTACAATTTTAAAATTGAACCACTATCCTTCCACTACCTGAAATCACTACGTGTTGGGGGGGGGGGAGAGTTCCTTTTCTACATGTAGCATTCTCCTGCCAGCTCAAACTACAATCAGTGGCATGTGAACAGCACAGGCAGCATGTTTTAGTCTGAAAGAACACCTAAACCCTCCTTTTACACATTTTTATCTAAACAATGCCTTGTTGGCAGGGGTGTAAGAGAACTTTTTTTGTCTCTCTGCTGAATTCCTTCACAGGAGCACAAGGTGATTTGAGATCAGGTTTTGGCTTGTGGCAGTGGGGTCACTGGGCTGGGACAGGTACACAGTCTTTGTGAAGAGACTCCAATTGAGTAAAACAAGAAGTCTTATTTTTTAGTAAATCTGTTTGTTTGCTAAGTTAAAGTTACTTTCCATACTAAGGTAAGTAAAGATCCTGTAAACCTCTGTCCAGGTTTTGTATTGAAAATCCTGTGGATGAATTTCGGTGGTTATGCTTTATTTGCATTTGTAAGGAGTTTATTTGGAAATACTGTTCGATTGATAATAAAGTGACAGTTTTATTGGTGCCTGTGTCTAATGCCTATCTTCTCTCCGAGGCTTCCAAGGTATTGTAAGCAAGAGTCTCCTCTATTTAGTATTATAATCAAACATGTAAACAGTAAGATAGAGTCCTCTAACCCAGCAAGCGGCTAGCTGTACCTCTGTGACTGGAGGTGCGGCTGGTACTATGTGGAGTGCGAATGGGGAGAGACCAATTAGTTGTGCCATATGAGCCTATGAGGGATTAATTCTCACAAGTTGGGAGTCGGAACTTGGCTGGGACCAAGTGAGTTAGATGGCTGGTGCCAAAAATCAGTATAAACTAATAACCAGACTGACTTTATCATAAAAGGAGCAGCGAGGGAAGTGTGCTGTTTTGAATTAATAATTTTGTTTGTACTGAATGGCCTTATCTGATGGTGAGAAGCTAGGCTGGGCTGCATCCAGCAACTTGAGTGATCTCTCTTTCCCCCAAGATTGCCTCTTGTCACCAGCCTCCCATCCCAATGCTGTGAGTGAGCATGGAACCCAGGAAGTGAAGTTCACAGGCATCTGATGGTGGATGGCAATTCTTCAGCATTAAAGCCTGTGCAGAATTTGGATGAGGCATTAAGTCATGTTTTTTTTTTTTTGGCTTTAGTGTCTGAGATGAACTCTGAGTGGGTGTTTAGGCTGGAATGAGCCTACCACTGGCATTGCCCCTGCCCTTGCCATGTGACTGGGCTGTGTACATGCCACAGGATGTGCTTGCCATGAGGCCATTATCTGTTACAGTTGTCTGTGCATCCCTACAGGTTGGCTGTCATGTGTGGGTTGTGCTGGTGGAACAGCCTTCCAGAGGAGGTCGTGGGGTCAAAAACAGTGGGGTAATTCAAGAATGCACGGGACAAACATAAGGCAATTCTAGAGGAGGTAGGAAGAAGTAGGCTGTTGGTTAACTAGGATCTACAGCTTACCCAATAGGTAAGGAAATGGGCAGACTAAGTGGGCCAAGCGGTCCTTATCTGCTGTCAAAGTCTATGTTTCCATGCTGGGGTTTTAATGTCTTCATAATGATTCTGATTCTAGAACTCTGAGCTGAGTGGCTGTGTTTGAGAAGAGCTCCTAAAGCTAAGTGCTTTTTGCTATAATTTTCAGTTTAAAAATTGTTTTGTTTTATGTAAATTTAGGTGATTGTGAAAGACAACCCTGTAGGCTCCAGGAAGATATAAAATTTGTGTGGTAGATATTCGTTGGAAGTCAGAAGGATCAACACGTTTATTTAGTGTGATCTTTCTACTCTGATGTGGTTAATTTTAACACTATAGTTTAAACCCTTTCTGTGTGTGCCTTTGGTGGTGTCTGATATTGAGAACCTAAACGTCATTTGTGGGTACTTTGTTTTCTCTGTTGGACAACTGAGTATACTATTGCCTAATACTTTATAGTACATTGTATCTTTTTGTGCAGTCTCTGATTTTTTCTTCTTTCTCCAATGTTTTAGAACTGTTTGGTTATTGTGGCAAAGGTGTGGTACTGGGTTCTTTCTTGTGGTTCAAGGTGCTTTTGGCACTGCTGATTTCTACTGGTTTAAAAGATTACATATTTTTTTCTATTTTAAAAAAGCTACATCAACTTGGTATGTTGTCACCTGTCTGTTGTTGCTAAGCAGCAGATGTTTTTGCATTGTGCTCTGGTTCTGTGATAGAATCTGTATTAGTAGAAGGTAGAATATTGTGATTGTAGTTACCTTTTGATGGTAATGGTAAAGAGCTGAGATAGAAATGTATGTATTTTTGAATGTTATAGAAGCCAGAAGGGGATGGAAGCATATTCAATTCAATGCTTTACAGTAACTGGTAATTGCTGTTTTTCTTTTAGACTTGGATTGTGGGCTTTGGTGACACTGTACTTTCTTTGTTGTCTTTACTTAGAATTGTTTTTGGGCTATTGAGGATTTAAAACGTAGTGGTGGTGTATTCTTTGCTGTCTTTGGTTGCTGCAAATTTTTGACCCCCCTCCCCAACTCTTGATTATATGCCCTGTTAAATATGATTGACAGGAGCTAAACACTGGTATAGCAGGGTGTGTGGAGTAGGAGGGGCATACCAGGAAAAGGAACAGCAGCAAGCGAAGAGTGACTGCTCTCTCAGTGGAAGGAAAGTAAATGCAAATCTAAGAGCTTGTTATTGCTTCTTAGCATTGTTATTGCATTGGGAAAAGAGGAGTAGGAGTTTGAAGAAGGTTGTGCAATGGCTACTTAAAGTCTGTTTTTAGTGTGGATAGGAAGGATAGGAATATAAAAAGCAGTTGCTCAATATATCTAAATGTGTGCAGCAAAGGGAGGTAAGAAATAAAGAAATGTTTTGCACTGATAGAGGAGGAGAGGGAGACTTGGGGGAGTGTTGGTATCCTGCATCTGGAAGGGTGGGGGTGCGCTGATGGGCAACGGCAATGGGTAGGGTGGTAGACTCCAACAACTGCGGTGCACCAATCTTTCTAAAAATTGCCTGGCGTGTGGGAGGATGTTTAGTGTGCAATCACATAAAAAAACTTAGAAAGGAGATTGAGGGTCTGCAGGAGGAACTAAGACAGGCAAGGCAGATTGTGGGTGGGTTTAGCCCAATACTGAGGGAGGAAGAAGGGAGATGAGGGAGGCGATTTAAGCCAACAGTGGTGAGAGAGGGTCAGAAGAAGGGAAGCAGAGACAAAGGGACCCAGGCCAGGAAGAACAATTGCCGGAAACCAGGTCGGAGACAAAGACAAATGGAAGGAGGAGATAGGGACTTGTGAGGGAGGCGAAGAAGTGGCAAAAGTCATGGAGTGGAAAGAGAGAACAGGTTACTATGAAGAGAGAGAGTGGGCATTTGTGAAGGGCCTTCAGAAAATAGTTGTGCACTGCTAGAGAGGAAGAAGGTGGAGGAGGGAATTGATGAAATTAGAGGAGTAATTGATAAATGCCTGGACCAAACTGGAGCAGGGAGAAGATCTACTGGGAGAATTGCAACAGGGGTGAAAGGGGGAAATAATGTGCAGGAGGAAGAAGAGGAGCTGGAAATGAGAGAGGGAGAGGAATGGAAGCAAGTAGGGAGTAAGAGGGGTGGAATCTTAGTGTTGGGTGACTCAATACTAAGAGGAGTTAGGTGGGGTAGCAAGGGGGAGAGGCATAGTCACATTTGGGTGGAGGCCATGCCAGGAATGACAGCGGAAGAAGGCAGGACAGTCTGTTCTGAAATATAGGTAGAAGGGTAGGGACAAGCCTCATTTAATTATACATCTTGGGACAAATGACCTGGCTGACAAGACAGTAGATACAGTCAGAGGGTTTGAGGAACTAGCACAATTATGTGAGGGCAGGAAGATCAATAACTTTTCAGAGATACTTCCGGTGCCAAATTCAAGCACAACAAGAAAGCTAAGAATAGAGGAATTTAACGGATAGCTAAGAACCTGGTGTTGTGCTAAAGGATATGGGCTGTTGGGGGGATGGGGAGGGACCTGGGAGGACAGTAGTCTCTATGCCAAGGACAGACTACACTTGAGTGAGGAAGGAAAGAAAGTGTTGAAACAGAGGATGGAGCAGTACATAGAGGAAGTTGGGAATTTAAACTAGGAGTGGGGGGTGGCAGTTGGGGAAGAGATATGCAGAGACCACAGGTTGGGAAACCATATGAGCTTACCCCCATAACAGTGACAAAGGACAAATGGCAAGTACTGTTGGTGATGTTAGGAAAGGAGGGCAGGATGGGAGGGAGAAAAGGGTGGAAGGTGGTTATCCTTAATGCTAGGGGCCTTGGGAGGAAAACTGCAGAGTTACAGGTTCTCATGGCAGAGGGAGAGGTGGACATTGCAGCCATCACGGAAACATGGGCCACCCAATACAATGACTGGGACCTGTCTGTACCAGGGTACAGGTTATTTCGTAGGGACAGGGTGATTGGGAAAGGAGGGGGGGGGTGGCACTATATATGAAGGAAGGACTGAAGTGTGTAAGGGAGGAAGGGAGGAGGGTAGTATGGGTCACTTTGGATGCAAATTCAGGATTCAAGAATAGGATTCTTAGAATGGGAGTGGTGTACAGGCCACCATCTCAGACGGAGGAGTTAGACAGGGAACTAGCGAGACAGATCAGGAGGACCTGTGAAAAGGGTAGCAATGGTGATTGTGGGGGACTTCAACATGCCAGGAGTGGACTGGAGCACCCCAACAACCAGGAACAGAGGAGCAGGTACTGCTGGATGCCTTCAGGACAGTTTTCTGCTGCAAATGGTCAGTGAACCAACCAGGTTAGGGAATACCCTTGACCTTGTGCTGGCAAATGGGGACTTTGTAAGAGGAACTTACAGTGGAGGAACCGCTGTCAGGGAGTGACCACCACTCAGTATGGCTCACATTGGATATGGGCAAGGAAGGAGTGGAATCTGGCACAATAGTGCTGGACTTCAGGAGGGCCGACTTTGGGAGGATGGGGGAAGTGGTAAAAGGGTACCTGGCCAGAATTCAACCCAGTATGGACACTAACCAGAGGTGGGGCTCATAAAGCTGGGGATAGTGGAGGCAACCAAAACCTGCTGCAAAGCCCAGAGCAAGAAGGCTACGGCTAAGAAACCGATCTGGTTGAGCAAGGAGGTCATGGAAAGGTAAGGAGAAAGAGCTGCCTTTAGGAAGTACAAGAAAACAGGGAGGGGAGGACAGGGAGGAGTACTTGACAGAATCGAAGGAGGTGACAAGGGCAGTAAGGAGCAAAGCATCTACGGAACTCAGGCTGGCACAATGCATTAAGAAGGGAGAAGGACTTCTTTAAGTACATCAGGGAGAAAGAGGCTGTAAGGACCACATAGTGAGGATTAGGAAGGAGGGGGTTGGGTGGAAGCAGGAGTGCGATAAAGGAAGCACTAAATAGATCACTTCTGCTCAGTATTTGCTAAAGAGAATAGGAGAGTGACACCCAAGGTGGGAGAAATGGCAGAAGCGGGGGGGGGGAGAGGTAACAGATGGGGAAATCATGGAGAGCAGAGTTAGAGAGGGTTTGAAGGCACTGAGGGTGGACAAGGCGCCAGGCCCAGATGGCATCCACCCCAGGGTACTGAAAGAGCTGGCAGAGGTCCTTGCAGGACCTTTGGCAGACCTATTTAATGCCTCACTATATTCAGGGTGTGTACCTCAGGACTGGAGGATGGCTCATGTGCCCCAAGGATGAACTGGGAAACTACAGACCAGTGACCCTCACATCCATCGTGGGTAAGCTAATGGAGACTATCCTGAAGGAGAGGCTGGTGGCCCTCCTAGAGGCCAAAGGACTACAGGACAGCAGACAGCATGGCTTCGTATATGGCAGATCCTGCCAAACCAACCTGGTCGAGTTCTATGACTGGGTAACTAGGCACTGGACAGGGGCCATGCAGTGGATGTCCTGTATCTGATTTCAGTAAGGCATTCGACCAGTGCCACATGGAAGGCTGGGAAGGAAGTTAGTAGGCACAGGGGCGGTGCAAAGCTGGTGAGATGGGTAGGAAACTGGCTGCAGGGAAGGCAACAGAGGGTGGTGGTGGTGGTGGAGCTCTCACACCCAAAGGCAGTGACGACGGTGTTCCACAGGGCTCGGTGTTGGGACCAGGTTATTTGGGATATTCATTGCAGACATATCATGGGACATCAAGAGCAAGATCAGTCTATTTGCTAATGATACCAAGGTAGGCGCGGTGGTGGATGACCTAGGGGGATGGCAGGGGTTGCAGGATGATCTGGCAAAGCTTGAAGCCTGGTCAGACACCTGGCAACTGAGCTTTAATGCCAAAAAGTGGAAGGTGCTGCATTTTGG
Organism: Neoceratodus forsteri; assembly: GCA_016271365.2. Lineage (NCBI taxonomy): Eukaryota > Metazoa > Chordata > Ceratodontiformes > Ceratodontidae > Neoceratodus > Neoceratodus forsteri. The sequence goes on along the minus strand of CM028130.1, from coordinate 134,937,812 downwards.
GATGAAGAACCCAAGGAGGAGTTACCAGCTAAGAGTGCAGCTAGCCCAGACAGAGGAGGAAGGATCTGGGTGTGCTCATTACAGGGTCAATGAACAACTCGGCACAATGTGGAGAGGCAGCTGCAAGGCCAACAAAATGCTGGGTTGTATTGCAAAGAGTATATCCTCGAGGAGGGAGGAGGTGTTCTGCCACTGTACAGGTCATTAGTTAGACCACACCTGAGTACTGGCGGCAGTACTGGCGCCCCAGATCTGGAAGAGGGACATTGGGTTACTGGAAGGGGTGCAGCACAGAGCGACAAAGATGATCAAGGGCTGGGGACTTATCATACGAGAGGAGGTTGAAGGAGTTGAACATGTACTCACTGGAGAGAGGAGAGACAGGGTGACATGATTGAAACCTTTAAATACATGAAAAGGAATAAACAAGACCTGGTACAGAGGGGCTGTTCAAAGTAAGGGAGGGAGGGACACCAGGGCCATAATATGAGACTGGGCGAGGAAGGTTCAGGAGGGAGATGAGGAGACACTTTTTACAGAGAGGGTGGTGGCTGGGTGGAATCGTTACCTGCTGAAGTGGTATGTAGTAGAACAGTGGACTGCAAACAAGGATGAGACAGGACAAGGGGGAGGGTTAATGAAGGGGAAGGGTGGAAGGAAGGGGCAGCTGCAGAATAAGGGGTGCTAGCTGCACATTCGAGCAGACTTGATAGACCTCTAGGCCTTTATCTGCTGGCAAATTTCGTATGTTTGTATAAGCAACATTGCAGAGGGGCCGGAGGGGAAGGTATGTCTCTTTGCAGATGACACTAAGATCTGCAACAGGGTCGACACTTGGGGGTGGTGGAAAAAATAAGAAAGGAGGACTTAAACATGCTTGAAGAGTGATTGAGAGTATGGCACCTAAGATTCAGTGTAAAAGAAGTGTAAAATCATGCACTTGGGGCACAGAAATCCAAGGGAAAAGTACAAGATGGTGGCGTACTCACAGACACCAATCAAGAAAGGGACCTGGGGGGAATTGGAAAGTAGAGGGCAGATTGGGGTGGTGGGAACAAGGAGATGCCCTGGGGTAAAATGGGTCCAGGAAAGGGGTCCTCCCTGTCTGGTTCCCATACCCAAGGGCTCTGCTCCATGCAGGCAAGTGACATCATCTTCCTTGATTGCTCATCCTACTCGGATGGTGCTATGCAATGCCAGGTCCGTTAAGAACACGACAGCAGATGTTGGGTCAGCAGACCTGGCTTGCATCACTGAGACCTGGCTGGATGAAAATGCTGGTCCAGTGTTGGCTTCAGCAATTCTGGCCAGGTACTCTGTGATACACCATCAGAGAATGGATCATAGCGGTGGGGGTGTAGCCATTTGTTTTAGATCGGAACTGGACCTTACAGAGGTCCAAGTAGTGACCACCAACTCCTTTGAATGTATCGTGGGTGGGGGTGTAGGGTGCAGGATACTTCTTATCTACCGTCCACCAGGGGATAGGAAAGTTTTCCTGCAGGAAGTCACGGAGTTCATCGTCAACGTGGTATTGGGATCCCCCAGATGGTTGATTCTAGGGGATTTCAATGCCTGGGTCGACAATGAACTCTCATAATTTGGTCAGGACTTCCTCCAACTAATGAGTTCATTGAACCTTACACAGTTTGTTATCTCCACCATCTACACCTGTGTTCATTCATTGGACTTGGTGTTTCTTCTAGGGATGGAGATATCAGACTTGGTGGGGGAACCAGTCAGATGGTCTGACCATCACACTGTGGGGTTCAGTTTCGTGGCTCCCCCCAAAAGGTCTGCCCCTATAGGACCAGCCTGCCTGTGCAGCGGTTGGATTTTCCGCTTGTGACGCCGGCGACCCGGGTTCAGGAATGGACTCAGGTGGTTTGAGAGCGGCCGAGGGAGAAGGATTGAGCATCTCACGATTGCTCTCCCTTCTCTGGGGATGAAGTGTGAGGGATGTCTTGGTGCATGAGGGACCCCTGGCGGAGGCCAGGAGTGCTACAGCAGCCGTCGTATACAAGGAACTCTGGGGCGGAACAGACACAGGACGTCATTGCACGTCCTTGCCCCAGCTTACAAGGGGAAAGAAAAACACTCTGCTTGGCCGTCTCCATGACGCCCTGTCCCTCAGCCTCTAATTAGCCACCCAGCCAGCTCTCCTAACCAGTCACTAGGAGCATGGCACTGGAGCCCAGCGGTGCCGTGACCCCACCCTCTGGAGGGTAAGCCAAGGGTAACCGGGAGAAGCGCAGGTAATATGGATGGTGGAGGCTTAAGGGACGCCGTGACTAGGGCCGAGACTGATGACTGAGGCAGAGGGCAAAAAGAATAAATTGAAAAGGTCTGCTCCTAGAGAGATGGTCCGGTACCTCCCTTTGAGGAGTGTGACCCTGGATGTCCTGATGGTGATACTGGACGTATTGAGTATATCAAGTGAAAGAATGGGTCCAGGGAATCTAGTACTCGCCTATAATATGGCAGTGTCAGAGGTCCTGGATTCTATAGCTCCAGTTCATGTTTTCCCACTCACTCTTTGCCCAAGGTCCCCATGGTTCAGTGGGACCTTGAAGGAGATGAGGAGGGTGGGACTAAGGCTAGAGAGGGGCTGGTGGAAATCGGGCCTGGAATGTGACAGACTTAAATTGATGGACCACTATGTGGTCTATCAATCGACAGTCACCAGTAAGAAGGCAGAGTTCCTGTCCAGGGAGATTGCGCAGACCCAACCAGCTCAGCTTTTCCGGACTGTGGACAGATTGTGCAATCCAATCTGACTTCAGTCTGGCGGAGCCTTTTCACAAGAGAAGTGTGATGAGTTTGCTCAGTTCTTTGCAGATAAGGTTACCACCATCTGGTTGGGGATCTGTCTAGCCCCCTCTAGTTGGCACTGTGGAGGTCAGCAGGAGGTGGCGGGCACCCAGTTTGCCTGGTCTGACTTCAGCTGGCTGGAAATCGTGGATATCGTTAGGGTCGTTTGAACTTTGTGGCCAACCAGCTGTAGTTTGGACCCGGGCCCTACTCGCCTTCTAGTAGGGTGCGTAGATGAAATCGGCCTGTCCTAGCTGAGATAGTCTGGAGGTCACTGGAGGGGGGGTTCCAGATCTCCTAAAGGAGGCGGTTGTTTGACCCCTCCTTAAAAAACCCTCCCTTGACCCGGATTGTCTGGCCAACTACAGACCGGACTCTAACCTACCCTTTTTTGGGTAAGATTATTGAGAAGTTGATTGCGCTGTAGCTGGACAAACACCTGTCCAGCCACAATGTCTATGATTCTTTCCAATCAGGATTTAGGAAGAGGAATAGTACCAAGATGGCCCTTGTTTGGATGCTAAATGACCTCCTAATAATGAGAGATCAGAGGGACTCGTTCCATCTTTGTCCTCCTTGATCTCTCTACAGTGTTTGACACTGTGGACCATGGTGTGCTGTTGAAGCACCTGCGGTTTATCTGTGGACTGTTGGGAACGGTCCTCAGATGGTTTTGATCTTTCCTCAAGGGTAGGATTCAGAGTGTGGTGTCTAGAATTCATTCTTCAGCCCCTCTCCCCCTACCCTGTGGGGTACCGCAGGGCTCCATCTTGTTATCCATGTAGTTCGCAGTATATATGCTGCCATTAGGGAGAGATCATTAGGTGGTATGGTCTGAGTTTTCACTGCTATGCAGATGATACTCAGCTGTACATGTCCTCTGTGCCCGGACAAGATGTGATCCTCTCAGTATTTAACAACTGTCTGTCCGAAATCCAGGACTGGATGAGTGCCAGCTGGCTGCAGTTGAACCTGGCTAAAACTGAGGTGTTGGTGGTGGACACAGATCATTGGGAGGCAGGTTTGTCGGTAGGATAACCTTCTGGGCTTTGACTCGGGGGTGTTCAGCTGACCACCTCAGATCGGATGCGGAACCTGGGCATTATTTTTGATGACGAATTGACCCTCAAATCTCAGGTGTTGGCCGTCGTCAAATCTCCTTTTTACCACCTGAGCAATATTGCCCAGGTGAAGCATCTGGTTCCTCCTGATGATCTTCCAATGTTGGTCCATGCCTTCGTAACCTCCCGCCTTGACTACTGCAATGCCCTTTACCAAGGGCTACCGGGGGTTGATATACGTCACCTGCAGCTAGTGCAGAATGCGGCAGCCAGATTATTGACTGGTACCTCTAGGACAAGTCATATAACACCTGTGCTCCATAGACTTCACTGGCAGCCAATACAGTGGCAGATCACCTTCAAGGTTGGGTTACCGACCTATAAAGCCCTACACGATCAGGGACCCCCGTTACCTGCAAGATCTCCTTCGCCCTTACTGCCCCCTCCATCCTCTCCAATCTGCCGATGAGGGATTGCTACAGATTAACAGGGTTCATTTAAAGACATCAGGGGCCCTATCCTTTCCTTTTGTGGACCCAACCCTGCAGAATTCTCAAACTCGTTGGATAAGAGAATTCCTGACTGGCCAGAGTTTTAAGATGGCACTGAAAACATTTATTTAACCTAGCATTTCCAGATTAGTTTTGAACTGAATTTCGCCTGGCGTATTCAGATTTTATTGAAGCTGATATCTACAGTATGATATTGTAATTTTATGGATTTTAAATATTTTGATTGAGGTAGCAGTCAGAGAAAAGAAGGCGGCTTACAAAAAATATAAAACAACAAGAGGGGATAGGGATAAGGAAATGTACCAGCTTGCATCTAGAAAAGTCACCCGTATGGTGAGGGGAGCAAAGTCCAGTAAAGAGCAACGGCTGGCACAGGGGATACATGGAGGGGAAAAGGGGTTCTTCCGGTACATTGGGGAGCGGAGAAAACTAAGAGCCATCTCAGCAGATTGAGATCAGAAGGAGGGTGGGTGGAAGAGGCGAGGGACCAGGCAGAAGTATTTACTTGAGTACTTTGCCTCTGTGTTCACTAGGAGGGATGGGATATCTACAAAGCAAGGCACAAGGGGATAGAAGCGGCAGGGAGTGGGATCGGGGAGCAACAGAAATGGAGCAAAGGGAGGAAAGGTACCCCAGGGGTCACATCTGGATAAGGATAAAAGACCAGTAAGGTGGAGGGGATGGATGATGCCATCCCACCAAAGGGTGTGTTTGCCCTCAAGGCCCTAAAGAAAGACAAATCTCCTGGGCCGGATGGCATTCATCCGAGTACTATGGGAATTATGGACATACTGGCTGCACTCCTGGCGGAGCTTTTCAGCAGGTCACTTGAGACAGGGAGGGTACCTAGGGATTGCGAGAGGCATGTGGTACCAATCCACAAGGGGTCAAGGAAGTACCAGGAAACTATAGACCCATCAGTTTAACCTCGGTGGTGGGAAAATTAATGGAGAGTATACTAAAGGAACGATTGGGGTTTACTTGGAGGAGGTGGGAGGTCTGGATAGTTGGCAGCATGGGTTTGACTGCCAGGTAGATCATGTCAAACCAACCTGTGGAGTTCTATGAATGGGTAACATCAGAACTGGACAGGGTAAGCCTGTGGATGTATTATTCTTGGACTTCAGCAAGGCGTTTGACTCTGTCCTCACAATGGTCTGGTGGAGAAACTGATGGGGTTAGGAGTAGGCCTTTGATGGTCAGATGGATTGAAACTGGATAGCTGGATGCACTCAGAGAGTAGTGGTCTGTGGGGAGCTCTCGAACCCTACAGAGGTTGGTAGTGGGGTACCACAGGGCTTGGTCCTGGGTCCAATCCTGTTTAATGCATACATATCGGACATCAGGGATGGTATAGGGTGTGAAATGAGTCTCTTCGCGGATGACTCCAAGATGGGAGCAGTAGTTGAGGGAGAAGAAGGGAGGTTGGCCCTGCAAGGGGACCTGGACACCCTGGAAAGCTGGGCTCACACATGGAAATAAATTTCAATATCGCCAAGTGCAAGGTGTTGCATCTTGGTCGGGAAACCCTAAACACAGGTACACCCTGGGAGGGAGGTGCTGGAAGCCTCAACAGGGGAAAAGACCTAGGGGTCATGGTGGATACATGTATGAATAACTCTGAGCAGTGCAGGAGAGCAGCTAGCAAGGCAAGCGGGATGTTGGGATGCATCAAGGGGATCACCTCTAGGAGCAAGGAAGTGATTCTGCCGCTGTACAATGGACTGGTGATCGACACCTTGAGTACTGTGTACAGTACTGGAGACCACACTTGAAGAGGGACATACAGCTCCTGGAGAGGGTACAGAGGAGGGCAACAAAGATGATACGAGGGCTAGGGGATTTGACTTACGAGGACAGACTTGAGGAGCTCTGCCTGTTTTCATTGGAGGAGAGGAGAGACAGGGGGGACATGATTGAGGTCTTCAAGTACCTCAAGGGAATAAATAAGGTAAACATGGATGGGATCTTTAGACTAAAGCAGGGAGGTATCACCAGAGGACATGGTTTGAAGTTGGAAGGTGGAAGGGTGAGGGGGGAAAAGAGGAGGAGGTTTTTCACTGAGAGGGTGGTGGACCCTTGGAATGCACTGCCTGGTGAGCTGGTTCAGAGATCCACAGTGGAGGGCTTCAAGAGAGGGTGGGACAGACACAGAAAGTGGATGTATCAGATGATGGCCTGTCCCAGGGGGTTGGGGGTGGATGATAGGGGTTTCTGGAGCACAAGGGTTGGGAGGGTCTCAGCACCCAACTAAGGATCTAGGTTCGAGCAGACTCGATAGACCATAAGGCCTAATCTGCTGGCAAATAGTATGTTAGTATGTTAGTATATGTATTTAACATTTTTATTTTCTTTTTGTTTGGTATATGTACAGCACCTTGGTTTTAGAAAGAGACTCTATAAATAAAGATTTCATTCATTCATATCTGAAGATCTAAAGGTAACTAAACAGTAGGCCCTATGCATGAAGCCTGCACATTGTGTGTAGGGTGCATGCATATTTTTCTGATGTGCATATGCACTTCAAGCATGCATGCAACCCAGCAGCAGCATGCATGATGTGCACGCAAGACACTGTGTTGGTCTGCAGAGTGCATCAATGCAGACTGCCAGTGTGCTGCGTATGCAGTGGTGTGGACAAGTAACATGCCCAGAGACACTCTCAGAATATGCAGAAACGTGCATGGGGTGCACATATGTGGGCCTTAGGGTGCGCACACATATGCTTGACCAAGGGCTGCCATAAATGGCTGCATAAGGCATGGAAACTTCTAGCAGACCAGCCAACGGGGGCAGAGCATTGCCTGTATGGGGTGAACCAGCTGAACCTGTGCGCCACCTGGGGCATTGTGGCCACATGACCACAGTGTGCTATTGTCATAACGTGACCCCACATGCAGGCATGCATGCCAACTTTGCAGAGGTGCGAGCAGGCAGCACACAGGCGAACATACCATCAGACACGTATGGTGCACCGACAGTGCGCAGCGGCATGGCACTTCTGCAGCTGTGGACATCCACAATGCCATGACATAGTGCCATGGCAACCCCTGTGGGCATACGCACACACCGCACACTCCCATGTGCCAGCAGACATGCCCAACTGCTTAACGCCACACATGCAGCCACAGGTGAACAGGCATGCAAGCCCACCCCCCCGGGGCATGCCAACGCCCACCTGAACGGTGGACAGGGCAACCCCTCCAACCCCATGGCATATGCGCCACAAGGCCTCCCACCCCCACCCCCTCACACACACACATGGGCCAGACAATGACCAGACAGTGGATACTCAAACTAAAAACTTTACTAATGAAGAGCACAGCAACATTAAATGATGTGTGAAATAGAATGGCCAAAACAAACACCCAAGGCCCCGGCACCTAAAAGTCAACAATCACCTGCAACAGCCCTCCCCCAGGCACAGCTGCACCCACCCCCCCTCAAGTAACAGCCTCTGGTACTGTGGCACCTGCCTGGGGCAGTACACCCTCCTCCTTGTGCTGCACCAGCTGCCTCTTTCTCCAGGGCCTGGCCTCGTTGCTGCTGCTGCTGCTGCTGCTTGCCGCATCAGGCTCCACATCCCATGACCAGCCCTCCCTCCACAGCACCATCCTCCTTTTGGGACCCCTGTATTGCTGTGGAGAGAAAGAGAACAGTTAGGACTGAGCACCCAGCAAAGCCGCCCCCCCCAGCCTGGTAACAACCTGACACACTGCATGTCAGCCACCCCTCCATGTGCGGTGGAACTGCACTTTATACACCTGCAGGGTGTGACACGTGACATGCTGCCATGGAACCCACCACGTACATCATGGCTGTCCACTGTGGCAGCATGTGCCAGCCAACGGCCATTAGGTTCCGTATGCCACATGACACACACAGCATGACGTGTGCCTCTCGAAGTGGTAGTATGGACATGAGGGCACATGTCTGCATCATGGACCTGCTCCGCCACAACACACGATGGTGCCACATTCGCGTGTCACCACCCAAAAACGTGGCTGTCCACGGTTCTGAGACGTGCACACTGCGGACCAGCACCAGTGCCATGACACTGTACCGTACAGTGAGCCAATATGCAGGCAGCCACATGCTACACCCTCAGCAAGGCCCGGCAGGCACATGCCATGGTGTCCCGCCATGACACAGTATGCTGGAGCCCCTCCCCTCGCAGCCCACGAATGGCAGGGCAGGCAGACAAGCCAGAGACCAACACACAGCTATGCTGTGCATGTCCAACAAGTCCCACCCTGCCACCCCCTTGTCACCCATGGCCAACAGGACACACGCCAGCTGATGCCCAAGGAACACTCTGCCACTGGTCACCACCAGCCACCATGCCCCCCCAAATGCTGGCACAACAACAGGCCACCGCGCAGCACAGCAACATTTGTTTACCCTTGATGAAACTGTCACCCTCCACAGCATCCTGGGCTCTGTCACATCGTATTCCACCTCATAGGGGGCCTCCCCATCCAACACAACCTGCCAGAGGTAGCAGGGCATAGGGTGCCGCCAGTGCTGGTGGCACAGCCCCCTCAGATGCACTGCATTGACAGCAGCCCCATCCGACTGCACCTGTTGTCTGAGGTCCAGGAGTTGAGACATGCCCATGGCATCTTGTATGGGGAAGGGGGGGACACTAGAAGAGACAGACCACTAACACACTGTTGCAAGCAAGACATCCCAACACAAATACACGTGCCCTGTGGGTGCTGCTTACTAGCTGATGGGCCTCTGCCACCCACAGCATCCCATATCCTCCTCTGTCCAAGAACTCCCTCTCGGCCACCCTCCGCAGCTGCTGTGGGTACTGCTCCATGATGCCTGCATGATCTGCATGTGCATGTCTGTGGTCTTATATAGAGCTGCAGGGCATGCCATACACATGTCTCGCGGCGCGAGATGTGCCACCCGCCATGGCATGCCATGACACGTGCTGCATGCCATGCCCCCACACAGTGGTACACAGACATGCATGGCTGTAGCTGCATCCTGACGCAGTGACAAACGGTCTGCATGCATGTTGTCAACCCATGTGTTGTAACTGCGGACAGTGGAATCATATGCCACACGCAACTGTGGACAGAGGGTATGTGTGTATGTGTGTGTGTGCTGCTGCACTGCCTGAAGAAAGATGCCAATGCAGAATAATGCTGCTGGTGTACCCATGTCCCCCGTCTGGGTACACCCATGCACCACATCACATCGGGGGCCTGGACACGCACTGGGCAGGCTGTATGGGTACCGAACAACAGAGAGCATGTGCATTGGGTGGTGGCTGGGGAACACTGCATCACATGGAAACTGTACATATTGCATTGGTGTATGGGACAGTGTGTATGCTACACAGCTTGAGCAAGAAACAATGGTACATCAAGTGCTGTGACCCCACACCTATGTACAGCACATGCCGGCGCCTGTACACCACACAGTCTGCAGCATGTGACGTGGCCTGTTTGTGCACACATGCAATGGTACCACAGCTTGGAGGCAACACCATTGCAAGGCTGCATTCAGCCATGTGACACCCACGGCACATGAGCCACTCTGCAGCGTACAGCACACGTACCCACAGCAACCCCCACACATGTGGCATAAGACGGGCGATGTCATAATCGGGTGCTGTTCCATGGACAGACTGGCTGCTGGGCAACATTTGGATGTGTCTGGGACTACTGTTTAACATTTACCTGCAGGACGCAGGATGTGCCAGGGGCAGATGACCACATCCATGGGAGTGCATGTTCTGTTCATTCATGCCGGCAGTGAGCTCAGGGACACGCACTGCATCTAGCATTTCCGCATGCCATGACCCATGATTATGCAGCTATGTGATCCTATCCACAACTGTGTAGCTCTGTGGATGTGACACTCCAGAGCAATGACCATGGAGACCAAGGTCATATGCTCCCTGGCATGCTACGTGTCAGGGTCATTCCATTGTGTGGCAGGTGATGGTATCAGCATCAGCCAGTTGTCAGTGTCGCGTTCCTTGGCACACATCACTGATGTACTGCTGGAACATACTAGGGACCAGATACGCATCCTAATGACTGATGCTGAGGTCCAAGCCACCAAACAGGCATTCTATGCCCTATTAGGCATGTCCAATGTACTCAGAGTGGTGGATGGCACTCACATCACAATCTTTTCATCATCTGTGTCTGAGGAGGCATACCATAACAGAAAGGGGTTCTATAGCATGAACTTCTAGGTGGTGTGTGACGCAGATGGCGTGTTCACTGATGTGTGCCCCAGGTTCCCTGGGTCGTGCCACGGGTCATACATTCTTGATGCATTGGGGCTTGGTGCCATGTTCTGTGCTGGACACTTGGACAGATAGCTATTGGGTAAGTGTAGTGTGAACATGGGGGGATGTCCATCGCGCTGGCATGCAATGACTGACCTGTTTACCTTTCCCCATAGGTGACAGCGGATAGCCACTGCTGTCATACCTGTTGACACCCTTCCAGGCTCCAGCAACAGTGGACACAGTCAATCATGGAGAGGAGCATCGGTATCCTGAAGATGTGATCCCGCTGCCTCGACAACACCAAGTGTACCATCATGCTTGCGCTGTCATGCGTGTGCCGTGTATTTGCCATGTGCGTGATGCTGCACAACATGGCCATTCATTGAGGGCTACCAATGCAGGAGTACCAACCACTGGACCTGCCACCAGGGCACCAGGGCAATGAACAGTGCTGCGGTCAGGAGATGGCTGCTGGCCATGCTGTGGTCGTGAATCTAGAATGAAAACATCAATAGGGCAGAGAACTTTGTTCTTTATTCTTTCTGTGCTTTTTAATTCTATATCCAAAGCTTTTGACTGTATTAATGTTTCTATATATCAGTTTAGTTTGAAAGAGTACCTCTTTTCTAGGAATCAATGTACATATCTTAACTAGTCTGTGCTTGTGATTGTAATACTTTCTATGTTTGACAGTTTATTTACGTGTGAATGACAAACAAACTGTAGAATGCCATATTGGTTCTAGTAAGAACAAATGCAGAACAAATGGTTTAATACCTTTTATTGGACCAACATGGTTGTTACAAAAAGAACAAATAGCTTTAGCTTTTGGACCAAGTCCTTCTTCCATTTAAGTTCAAGTTTAAGCTTCTGAAGAAGGACTTGTTGGTCCGAAAGCTAAAGATATTTGTTCTTTTTGTAACATCTTTCTTGGTCCAATAAAAGGTATCAAACCATTTGTTCTGGATTTATGTATGAATGTGACCATGAAAATGGGCCATTGGCCCATGGACTTACCAGATTTTAAATGAACAAAACAAACAAACAAACATCCCTACTCTCCCTCCTCTTCTCCAGGGTTTATATATTGAACTATTTCAGTCTTTTTTCATAGGGCTTCTGATACAGACCTTGCATCATTTTGACAGCCCTCACCTCTCTTCTTGCCGCTTTCACCTTTTTCCGATTGTTCCCCCTTCCACACCTTTCTCATTTGACTGCTCCTTTCCCCCTTTTCCTTTGCTAACCCCTTAGAAACATAGAAATGTAGAATTTGATGGCAGTTAAGGACCGCTTGACCCACCCAGTCTGCCCATTTCACTATCTAATGGATAAGCTGCAGATCCTAGTTAACCAGCAGCCTACTCCTTTCTACTCCCACTCCCTAGAATTGCCTTATGACTGTCCCATGCATGCTTGTATTCAAGCACTGTTTTTGACTCCACAACCTCCTCCAGAAGGCCATTCCATGCATCCACAACCCTCTCTGTGAAAAAATACTTCCTTACATTACCTCTGAGCCGCCCCCCTCTATCTTCAAATTATGCCCCCTTGCTCTTGCACACCTCTTTTTTTGAAAGATGCTACCCTCTTGGACTTTGTTGATTCCCTTGAGGTACTTGAACGCTTTCTATCATGTCCCTCCCTCCCTCCTTTCCTCGAGGCTATACATATTAAACTCCTTTAGTCTCTCTTCATATGTCTTCCGTGCAGACCCTGCACCATTTTAGTTGCTCTTCTGGACAGTTTCCATCTTGTCTATGTCCCTGCGGAGATTGGGTCTCCAGAACTGCACACAGTACTCCAGATGGGGTCTGACCAGCTGTCTGTACAGAGGGATAACAACTTCCTGTTTTCTACTGGTGATGCCTCTCCCTATGCATCCCAGTATCCCCCCAGCCCTCCTTACTGCCCTCCCACATTGCTTGCCCACTTTTAAGTTATCTGATATGACTACCCCCAGGTCCCTTTCCATTTTTGTTGTTGTTAGTATCTCACCCCCCATTGTGTACTCTTCCCCTGGGTTTTTGTTCCCCAGGTGCATTACCTTGCACTTCTTAGCATTAAATCTAAGCTGCCATACATTTGACCATTCCTCTAACCTTGCCAAGTCCCTTCTCATCCTTTTCACCCCACCTTGTGCATCAACTCTGTTGCAGATCTTTGTGTCATCTGCAAAGAGACATACTTTTCCTTCCAGTCCCTCTGCAATGTCGCTTACAAAGACATTGAAGAGGACTGGTCCTAATACTGAACCCTGCGGCACCCCACTAGTGACCCCCCTTTCTTCAGAGTGGACTCCATTTACTATTACCCTCTGTGTCCTATTCTCCAGCCAATTCTTTTCCCAGGCTATCATCTTGGGACCCACTCCCAGGCTGGCTAACTTATTAATAAGTGACAGCAGTGGGGCCTGATGGAATTATGCCCAGCTTTATGAGCTCCCACCTCTGGTTAGTGTCCATACTAGATTAATATAGACACTAACCAGAGGTGGGAGCTCATAAAGCTGGGGATAGTGGAGGCAACCAAAACCTGCTGCAAAGTCCAGAGCAAGAAGGCTAGGGCTAAGAAACTGATCTGGTTAGCAAGGAGGTCATGGAAAAGATAAGGAGGAAAAGAGCTGCCTTTAGGAAGTACAAGAAAACAGGAAGGGGGAGGACAGGGAGGAGTACTTGACAGAATCGAAGGAGGTGACAAGGGCAGTAAGGGGAGCCAAAGCAACTACAGAACTCAGGCTGGCACAAGGCATTAAGAAGGGGAAGGACTTTTAAGTACATCAGGGAGAAAAGGAGCTGTAAGGACCACATAGTAAGGATTAGGAAGGAGGGGTTTGGGTGGAAGAGGGCGATAGAGGGAAGCACTAAATGAGTACTTCTGCTCAGTATTTACTAAAGAGAAGAGGGATGACACCCAAGGTGGGAGAAATGGCAGAAGCAGGGGAAGTGGTGACAGATGGGGAAATCATGGAGAGCAGAGTTCGAGACGGTTTGAAGGCACTGAGGGTGGACAAGGCGCCAGGCCCAGATGGCATCCACCCAGGGTACTGAAAGAGATGGCAGAGGTCCTTGCAGGACCTTTGGCAGACCTATTTAATGCCTCACTACATTCGGTGTGTACCTCAGGACTGGAGGATGGCTCATGTGGTGCCCTCCACAAGGGTGGCCCCAAGGATGAACCGGAAACTACAGACCAGTGAGCCTCACATCCATCGTGGGTAAGCTAATGGAGACTATCCTGAAGGAGAGGCTGGTGGCTCTCCTAGAGGCCAAAGGACTACAGGACAGCAGACAGCATGGCTTCATATGTGGCAGATCCTGCCAAACCAACCTGGTCGAGTTCTATTACTGGGTAACTAGGCAACTGGACAGGGGCCATGCAGTGGATGTCCTGTATCTGGACTTCAGTAAGGCATTTGACTCAGTGCCACATGGAAGGCTGGGAAGGAAGTTAGTAGGCACAGGGGTAGGTGCAAAGCTGGTGAGATGGGTAGAAAACTGGATGCAGGGAAGGCATCAGAGGGTGGTGGTGGGTGGGGAGCTCTCACACCCAAGGGCAGTGACGAGCGGTGTTCCACAGGGCTCAGTGTTGGGACCAGTGTTGTTTGGGATATTCATTGCAGACATATCATGGGACATCAAGAGCAAAATCGGTCTGTTTGCTGATGATACCAAGGTAGGCGCGGTGGTGGTTGACCTAGGGGGATGGCAGGGGTTGCAGGATGATCTGGCAAAGCTTGGAACCTGGTCAGACACCTGGCAACTGGGCTTTGATGCCAAAAAGTGCAAGGTACTGCATTTTGGGATGAAGAACCCAAGGAGGAGTTACCAGCTAGGGGAGTGCAGCTAGCCCAGACACAGGAGGAGAAGGATCTGGGTGTGTGCTCATTACAGGGTCAATGAACAACTCGGCACAATATAGGAAGGCAGCTACAAAGGCCAACAAAATGCTGGGTTGTATTGCAAGGGGTATATCCTCGAGGAGGGAGGAGGTGATTCTGCCACTGTATAGGTCATTAGTTAGACCACACCTGCAGTACTGCGTGCAGTACTGGCGCCCGTATCTGAAGAGGGACATTAAGTTACTGGAGGGGTTGCAGCGCGAGCGACAAAGATGATCAAGGGGCTGGAGGACTTATCATACGAGAGGAGGTTGAAGGAGTTGAATGTGTACTCACTGGAGGAGAGGAGAGGCAGGGGTGACATGATTGAAACCTTTAAATACATGAAAGGAATAAACAAGATGGGTACAGAGGGGCTGTTCAAAGTAAGGGAGGGGAGGGCCACCAGGGGCCATGATATGAGACTGGAGCAAGGAAGGTTCAGGAGGGAGATGAGGAGACACTTTTACAGAGAGGGTGGTGGCTGGGTGGAATGCTACCTGCTGAAGTGGTATGCAGTAGAACAGTGGACTGCTTCAAACGAGGATGGGACAGGACAAGGGGGAGAGTTAATGAAGGGGAAGGGTGGAAGGGAGGGGCAGCTGCAGAATAAGGGGTGCTAGCTGCACATTCGAGCAGACTTGATAGACCTCCAGCCCTTTATCTGCTGGCAAATTTCATATGTTCGCATGTTCGTAAATGCCTTGCTAAAGTCTAGGTAGGCCATGTCCACAGCCCCTCCCTGATCTACTACTTTGGTCACCCAGGCAAAGAAATCTATTAGATTTGTCTGGCATGACCTTACTGCTATGAATCCATGCTGCCTTGGGTTCTGTGCCCCTCTGGCCTCCAGGTACCCGACAATTCTTTCCTTCAGAAGTGATTCCATCATTTTCCCTATCACTGAGGTTAAACTAACTGGTCTGTAGTTTCCTGCTTCTGCCCAGCTCCCACTCTTGTGATGGGGAATCACATCAGCCCTCCTCCAGTCCTCAGGTACCACCCCATCCTTCCATGATTTGTTAAAGAGGGTAGTCAGTGGTGTCACTAGTTCTACTCTTAGTTCTTTTAGAATTCTAGGATGAATCCCATCAGGCCCCATTGCTTTGTCCACCTTTAGTTTTAAGAGTTCTTTCAGAACCCTTTCTTCTGTAAATGGGTTGGTATCAGCTTCTGTATCCAGAGTGTTTCTATTGTTTGTTTTAGGTACCTCCCCCTCTTCATTTGCGAATACTGAGCAAAAATATTTGTTTAGTATCTCTGCCTTTTCACAGTCACCCTCTGCCCCCTTCCTTTATTAAGCCTCCTATCCTCCCTTAGTCTTCCTTTGTCCTGATGTACCTAAAGGTTTTATCCCCCTTCTTAACTAAGTTGGCTATCTTTTCCTCAGTTTGTGCCTTTGCTGTTCTGACTGCCTTCCTGGCTTCCTTTTGCTTTAACTGATACAATTCTCTGTCCTGCTCCTTCTGTGATTCCTTGTACTTTCTGAATGCTTTCTTTTTCTCTTGAACCTTCACTGCCACCTCCTTTGAGAACCATAGTGATTTCTTACATCATTTTGTTTTATTTGCTTCACACAAAGGCTTGTTACCTCTTTGATGGCAGTTTTTATTATTCCCCATTGTTCTTCCACCCCTCCTTCCTGCCCATTTGCTAGCGCATTCCTTAGGCACTCACCTATTTTTGGCAAAGTCAGCCCTCCTGAAGTCCAGTACTTTGCCTTGGCTGGCTTCTGACTTATTGCTGAGCTTATTGTGAACCATACTGTTCGAGAGTCGCTAGTTCCCAGATGGCTACCCACTTACATCATCAGTGATCCTCTCTACATCTCCATTTGAGAGGACCAGGTCTAAGATTGCTTCTCTCGAGTGGGTTCCAATACTAGTTGTCTAAGGCATGCCCCCTGTAGGACATCTAGAATAACCCCACTCTTAGAAGTGGCTGCTGAAATTGCACTCCAGTTAACATCTGGCATATTCAGATCACCCATCAGCAATACCTCCCCTTCATCTGCCATTCTAGGTATACTTTCTATCATTTCCTTGTCCATTTCCTCCCCCTGAAGGGGGGTCTGTATACAACCTCTGTGCGGATTGCGGTGCCATTGCCTGCCTCCAAACTGACCCACAGTGCTTCTTCTCCTCCCTGTTTACCCTTGAGTTCTGTTGATTTGATTCCTTCTCTTATGTAGAGAGCTACTCCTCCTCCTCTTTTATCCTCCCTGTCCCTCCTGTAGATAGTGTATCCTGGTATGTTTACATCCCAGTCATGGTTCTGTGTGTACCATGTTTCTGTGACTGCCACAATATCCAGATGTTCCTCCTCCATCAAGGCCACTAATTCAGGAAGCTTGTTACCCAGACTACGGGCATTGGTACTCATTGCTCTCCATTTTTGATGGCTTTACCTTCTGTAGCATCCCCACTGACCTTTCTACCTTGGTCTTTTTCTCATTTAGTTCCCTGTTTTGTAGGGGGAGGCTGAGATTTTCCTGCTGTTTATCAGTGCCTCCCCCCTTGACTAGTTTAAAAGCTTGCCAATGAAGCATTTAAACCGATTGCCCAAAAGACTTATTCCCTTCCTGGACAAATGCAGACCATCCTGCCAGTATAGGCTGGTGTTCCTCCAGGTGGAACCCCAGTCCCCAATGAAGCCAAACCCCTGTGCTCCACACCATTTTTCAACCATTCGTTAAACTGCATGGTGCAAAGTACCCTCGCCTCACCCATGCCACTAACAGGCAGCACCTCTGAGAAGGATACTGTGTATGCTACTTGTCTTAAGCCCCTCCCCAACTCTACAAAGTCCTTCTGCACTGCTGTAATCTCATGATGAGCCAAGTCATTTGTCCCTAGGTGGACAATGACGTCCAGCTCAGACTTCCGTGCAACTGTTCTCGTGATCCTAAGGATGCGCTTCCTGTCCCTCCAAGCCATGGCACCAGGCAGGCACCTTATTCAGTTTTCCCTGCTCCCCCCGGTTCTATCCCCATAATAATTGAGTCACCCACCAGGAGCTGCTTCCTTTCCCTGTGGTGCCCTCTGCCTCCTTCCTGAGGGCCTTCCTTGTGACAGTTGTCTGCACCCTCCTTAGTCTCTTCTGCAGGTGCATCCATAGGGGAACTATGCTCCCCCAGAATGGTGTATGGATTGTGGAGTGGAACAACTGACTGGATGTGCCTCTGTTCCACCACCCTTACCCTCCCTGAGCCCACTGTGGTCCGACTGCTGTGCTTTCTTCGCAACCTCTGAGGTAGTGGTGGTGGCTCTGGTGCTCCCTGGATGGGGGAGGTTCCCTTGCTACTGTCCAGTGCGGCCTGAAGATGGGCAGCTTCCTCCCTCAGGGCAGATAGTTGTCTGCAAACAGGGCAGCATCTCAGCCTCCAGAAAGAGTCCCGGAAAACTGCTGCCCCACAGCCATTACATTGTACTACCCCCCACATAACTGTCTACCTTGTTTAGTTTTTGTGTGTGTGTGTGTGTGTGTGTGATTGGTGTGTTATATAGAAATATATGTATTTATATAATGTATATGCTTATATTGTCAGTACAGTGTGCTAGAGAGGATATGACAGTGATATGCACCTTGCAGTCTTGAGAAATGATGTCAGAACCCCAGGTATAAATGAACTATTTTAGGGTGGGTGGGTGAGGGGTGGGAAGGGTTCAGGCCTAAACTGTGCCCTCATAAACAATCAGCTAAAAGCTTCTGACCTACCATCATGAATGAGTGCCTTCCTGTCGGCAAGATGCCATACACAACAATCTGACAGAGAAAATACCCTGCTAATCAAACAGAGAAAAATCCAAACATCCAAGTCAGATACAGGTAAACTTCCCCAGCCCCAAAACAGCCTGGTGACTTGTGTTCTGAAAACAGTCAGCCCCAAAACACGTCAGCTGTGCAGAAGGCAGAAACACAGAAAACAGTAAAATCTTAACAATTGTAACAAAAGTAAAGCAAGCTCTACCTCCCTCTGTTGATTGAAAGACTGCCTTTTCTGATAGAAAAATTCTAAGTTCCTTATTTCACCCTTCAGTTAGAAGTATCCTCCACCTGAAGAATATTAACTTTTCTAAGGAACCTGTTTCAAACCAAAGACAATTGTAAACTGTAAGGTTCACCTCCCTCTGTTGTGAGCACAACTCGCTTTCTTGCAAATCTTAAGTCCAGTGTTGCGCTTCCAGCCAGAGGTAGCTTCACCTGAAGACTGTTAGGTTATCTGACCCCTTGTTTTCTTGAATAACTTGCATCCTGGAGGGACTCTCTCCTGCTTGGGATCTCCCTACTCTCTATCTTCGCTTGCAGCTGCCCTCTGTCTGCCTCCCCTGTTTGTTCCATCACCCCCCTCGCTACTTTAAATGTCTATTGAGGTAACATTTGATCGTCCATCGAAGACTGTGGTTGCCCTCTGAATGAAAGCAGGCCATCACCTTAGAATAGGTTTTTACCCTTCCAGGTTGGCTCACAGTCCCAAGTGTAGACATACCTCTCCTCCCTGCACCATTCCTTCTACCATTACTTAAAGGCCTTGGTACAGAGCTCCCTCTCTTTCCACATAGTAACATAGTATTTTGATGGCAGATAAGGACTGCCAGGCCCACCTAGTCTGCCCATATTCCCAGCCTGCATCAGTGGTCACTGATCCTACTTGGTCATTGGCTTTAGCCTTTCATACCCAAATCTAGGGTTCTCTTGTGCCTATCTCATGCATGTTTGAATCCCCCCACTGCACTAGCTCCCATTACTTCCTAGGGTAGACTATTCCAAGCATCTACCACCCTTTCTGTGAAGAAAAACTTCATCACATTCCCTTTTATCGTGCCTTCTTTCAATCTCATATCATGTCCCCTTGCCCATGAACACCTCCTATACTGAAAGATGTCACCCACTTGCACTTTGTTTATGCCCTTAAGATACTTGAAGGTTTCTATCATATCCCCCCGTTCCCACCTCTCTTCCAGTGTATAAATAGTTGTGTAATGGGTGAGGGAAGCCACTGATGCTGACCACACTCAAAGTGACCTGGTCAGGTCAGGGCACAGGTCCACCCAGCTACCACTTGGAGGGAAAAGTACATTCCGACTACATCAACCATCTGGAGGTGGATTTTTCAGGTGATGCCCAGCCAGCGGGTGTCAGGGAAATTTAGGGGAAGGGGGCCTAGGCCAAATAGCCACTATTTGGAACATACAAGGAAAGGCGTGAAGCTAACTAGAATGCAAACAAGGCAACATTTTATTAAACACTCCTAAAATAACAACAACGCATTAAATATCTAAGTTCTAAAAGCTAAAAAGATCTATAACACTACTGAACCATTGCTATTAAGACTCTATATTCTATGCTGTAAATCAATCATTACACAAGCTTTGCAGTTCGTACTGGAAGCCATGACAAAAGCTTTGCAGGTTCTGTACTTTTAACCTGCCACTCTTGCATGTGTCTGTTGGGGAAACAACAGGGAAACAAGTTGGGAGACCATTACTGTTCAGGATAAGAACACTAAACAAAGGATATAGGACTGAAGAACTCTTCCAAGGCAATGCAGATCATTGGCTGCAGGTCTCCAACAGATCATCAGGACAGGTCACCCCTCCAGGAACAAGTCAGATGAACATCACCCAGCCACAACCCCTCCGTGGACTGCCAGGATACCAGGACGAACAGGACAAAGCAGGATCCTAGAAGGAACTGACAGGAACAAGACAACTGGTCCAGGAAAACAGGGCTGGGACACACTGGGACCACACACAGGCAGGGGTGGCAGCACAATAAAACATTTCTTGTAAAACCTGGTGCTGGTAGTGGTTATTTCGGGCAAAGCTTTCTGTGTACTTCATTCACACAGTTCGGCCAACCGCAGGTTGCATAGCACAGTTCTGGTAGTTGCAAACAGTAAAACACAGTTTGGATAGTCTTAGACTTATTGTCTGTCTAGGATGCCCCAAATGCCTGGTTGTCCCATGCTAGCCCAGTTAGGGAGCTGCTAACCAACTCTTCCTCGGCCACCTCTATGGCTGGTCTAAGGGTGGGAAAATACTTTAGAACCCCTTTCCCCAAAAATGCGACCACAGTCGCTGTCCCAATGCAACAAGCAGCAAACCGGGGGTCCCAGAGCAAGCCCTCTAAATCTGGTATGCTAAACCCCCTCTAAGGTGTGTCAGGGACTAGGGTGTGACAGGGAAACACTGGGCACCTGGGCTTGCACTCCCTTCTTTGGATTTGTCTTGTTTGACCCCTCTAAATTACAGGAGATGCCTTGCTGGGCCCCTTTAACCTACAGGGCTTGCCTTGCTGGGCCCCTCTAGCCTACATGGCTCCTTAATATACTGGGGCACCCTGCCTCTTTTTCTTCACTCCTTCTGAAAGAGTTGCCCTTTTCAGTATGGCTCCCCACAGAGCTACCTCTTTTAAATAATGTAATAACCCAGTTGGGGCCTTTCTGCCCTTGTCCCCACCTTAGCTCTGCCTCCAGCAGCTCTCTTTATAAATATTTAACTACTTTACTCAGGGCAGCGATTCCTAAACCCCTCCACTGGGCGTAACTACATCCGAAAATGAATATTTATTTAAAATTATGGTCCCTGGCACTGCTCCCCTCACAGATCTTGGCTGTTGCTCACTGTGCCCTACCAGAGCTTTTAAACTTGTATTTATTGCTTTAAAAGTTTCAGGCGGTCAGCACCTTGCTCCATGTACTGCCACTGACTCACAGCCCTGGCCTAGGGTGAAGAAGCCTGTAGCGAGAGGCTGGGGGGTAATTCTGGCAGAGGTAAGACTTGCAGACAGGAACCGGATGGCAGGGGCCTTGCAAGAACTGTGGCAGACAACTGGGGCTTAAGAAGGGCTGACGCTTTTCTCTTTAAACAACATGGATGTTCACTCGCCGCTGACATGTGACCACTTAAACTTTTAACACATTGGGACAAAAATAACAAAAGGGGCCATACTGAACCCACACTGAGCCACGGGCCAACACAAACGACTGCGGACTCGACTACACCCCGCAGGCTGCTGTCTTTACTGGCTGGAGGAGGGACATCAATGAAGAGTCAACAGAACTGGCTTCAACACACAGGTAAGCTCTTCAGGTTCCCGTCACACTCTCTCAGTCTCTCTTTTCCACGGCTCACCATGACTCCCTTAAAAAAACAGGTGGGGATCCAAATTCAAAGCACTGTGCTCCTGGTTTGAGTTCTGGGACCCCGAGCTCACGCTAGCTGGCCATTGACTTTTTAAAAAAATTTCCCACCATTCACTGGGCAGGCACAGCAGTCCCACTGCAAGAATGCCCACAGCTCGTGCTGACTGCTCGGGGGGGGGGTCTGCAAAGTGGAGCACGCAGCAGAGAAAAAACTCTTTTTTTTAAATTTATTTTATTTAGCTCTGCCCGGCATGTTGGGAAGGAACACACACTAAAGGACGGGACCTACGTACTGCCCTCTATGCCACCCCTGCACAGTCCACCAGAACGGGGTCTATGGGGCACCTTAAACAATTTAATTTTTTTCTCTGTTGTGCCCCCAACTTTGGGGCACTACATATTGAGGTCTTTTAATCTCTGCTTGCATGTCTCCTATTGCAAGCCCTGCATCATCTTTGTTGTCCTTCTCTGAGCCACCTCCATCCTGTCTTTGTCCTTATGAAGATGTTGCCTCCAGAACTGTATACTGTACTCCAGATGAGGCCTCACCAGCATTTTGTACAGTTTACATATACATGTACATATAGTACAACATGCACTTGCCACTCACATTTAAACACATGGAAACACAGGTTCAACCAGATAAATGATTTAAGTTTCCCAAAAATGTAATTTACATACAGAGCTGACTACGGCAATTCATCTTTATGTTTAGGGCCATAAAACACCCTTATCAAGTTAACGTATTAGCAGCCATAGTGGCTCTAACCAGAGTTTATTGGTCTTAGCTGTTTAATACAGTATTCATCAAATAGAACATTTTGGGGGGATGGGTATGTGACAGTGTGTGGTCCAGTGATTCAGCTTACACAGTCTCATGTGGGAACCAATGACTCCGGAGAAAGCGAAGGTGTGAGCATGAATGGTTTGGCATACATGACGAAAATATGAGCTAGTGTTCTTCTTGAACATCTGGAGGGCTAAAATGGGTCTTCAGCAAGCGGAGTGGAGTGGGACTTGTCGGCAGTTACATTGCTGAGTGAGTTGCTTGTCGATTGACGCTAATGTTTGGGCAGAAGTGTTTCAATTACTTGCTCGATCTCTCCCGCGTTCTGGTCTCTGTTAGTCACCCTTGGTTCAACATAAATAAATAAAATAAAAGAAATTGTTGTAGTGGAAATGTTAGTGGGATTTAAAAAATGGCAACTTCAAACTACTATAAAATTCTAAACAGAATGCCTAAAGATGAATCACAGAGCTACCAAATTCTGTGATCAGGCTCTTTTACTGAAACTAGTTATTTATTGTGCATTGTAGTCCTACATTGCACTGTAAATAACCAGTCAGATTACTCTATTGCTCCTTGCCATTTTATAACATAGTTTATACAAGGCAGGGGTTTCAGGTCCCTGTTGGGTGGGGTCCTTTATCCATTGATTTTTATGTTAGCTTGTACGCACGTGCAAGCAACATCTTGTGGTAGTAGCACATTTCAGGACGTGTCAGTACTGTAGCATGCAGGGATGCTTTAGTGGTGTGTCCTGGCTGTCAATCCAGCAAGCATGCTGCCAATGACAGCAGTTTCAGAGAGAGCCATGGAGTTGAAACAAATCTGCTGCTGCAATCACAGACAGGCTCATCATTGCAGCGGCAGATGACACACCTCCATTATGTGCCTTTCCTGGTGAAACATTTCAATAAATTTGGTGGCTCCGGCCATCTGCCATACAATCTACAGAAAGTCAAAATTGGCGTGCCCAATCTCTGTGTTGGCATGTCCTTCCCCCCACATTATGTGGCACACCGTAACATAGAAGCACCTACTGCCCGCCACACATTCCCGAAAAGCCGACATTGAGGTGTCCAATCCCTGTGCTGGCATTCCCCCTCTTAATGTGTCTTTCCTCTTGGTGTGTCTATCCTGGTTAAACAGTTTTCCTTTTCCTTCCTGACACCAGGATGCCCAATCCCAGTATTGGATGCGCACCCCCGCCTATATGCCTTGCCAGCATTAGGGTGCCCAGTCCCCATGTCGGCATCCCCCCTCTCAGAATTGTGGCACACTGGGAGCCCACCCCAGTGCACCTATATTTTTTTTTGTGTAACCTGTAAATAAACAAAATGGGAGGGCTTTTAGCCTGAGGTTCAATGGGTGGAGCAACAACATCACTCCCCCATTGAGCTTAAAGACGTCACTTTTCCTGGACGCCCTCAGGATTCGTTTTAGTTTCAGCTGGAGGCGATGCTCATCTTTCCTCCTCCTGTATACATGCAGCTTCACTTAGTCGCCATGGTTTGCAGCGCCTCCAGCTTGCTCCTTGTCCACTGGTTCGCTACCTCATTCCCTGGTGCACCCCCTCACGCTCTCCTTGAATCTACTCTCATTTTCTGCTCCCCTTGTACTGTCCATTTCTGTCTTTGCCTCCTTTGCTTTTCACCACACAGTCCTGTTGCCTGCCTCCCTCTCTGCTCCATTTTGCAGATTCCATAATCCACCACTCTGGTTCCCCGCCGAGTCTCCTGCACCATCAATGTATTTTACCTTGGTTTCACACCTCTCCCTTTCACTGCCATGGTCTTTCAGCCTAGGGATGTTTCTGGGATCCGTCTTCTGTACCTTGCTTTCTCCCGCAAATGCCCTGGCCCTGTTCCTTGGTCCGTCATTCGATCAATCTATTGGTGGTCCATCTCGATCCTATGCTGCACTCTCAGATTGTTGCTCGCTGTTGTCTGCTGCAGTACTCTGCACTTCTGGATCAGCTGGGATCTACACTCCGTTTGCCTATGAACAGGACTTACGGTGCAATGAGGTTTTCTTGGGGACCGTCTTCATTGTTTTCCATCGTATTCATTGCTGATCAGTGTAATGCTATGGAAGGGGGTGGCATTGATGACGATGTCACAAGGTTTTTCTGGGGACCTTCCTCATTGTTTTCCATCATACTTGATTCCTGATCAGTGTACGCTTGGGGAGTGGCATTGGATGACAATGTCTGATCAGGGTATGTTGCAAAACCTCCTGCCATTACTGCTGTGCTTCGTTATACCGTATACGACGGAAGGCATGCATTGCCCTCATTAGGCATGGATTACGGCTACTGTCTTCCTGTTTCTTTGTTCTCTTACTCCATCCCTCCATCTGTTTCTGTAGGGTCACCTCTTCTAGCCAACCCTACATTACTCTCTGTGTGTGTAACGTCAGTCATAAAGTTTGGACCACTCCATTTATCTATTTAGATTGCCTGTACTTATTTCATGGATGCTGGGAGCTCTCAACTACCCAGGAAGTTGCCTTATGAAAAGCAAAAAAAAAACAAATTTTACTTCTTCAGTATCTTTCCAGCATTCTCTTCTGCTCCTCAAGCTGCCAGTTGTTTCTTATGACCGCTGCTCTTAGATTACCACCTAGTCCTCCAGCCTCTGCTGCCTTACCTCGCCTCGATCTCCATGTTCTTTTAGACATCCCTATCATAGATCTTATGCCATCTACTTCGTCTCGCCCTGCTGCAGTTCTCATTCCATGCCGGCGGGATCCTATGCCGCCCCATTGACCTCCCTATCATCCTTCATCCTTTTCATATTTCACTTTCCAGTTCCTGCCCTCATGGCGTCAATCCATCCTCATGCTTCATCCGTTCCTATGTTACTTTCTTCAGCTGCATTCAATATTTCTTCTGGCCATAGTGATCACACCCCATATGCCACCTCATCGATCCGAGGCTCTCCTGCCCATTTATTAGGTTCCTGGCTCCAGTCCTCATTACCCATTTCTTATCTCATCGAGCCTCCCTTCCTGGATACTTGCCGTCATCGGCTGTTATGGATCCTTTCAGTTATGATTTCACCCATTTTCGTCCGATTTGTTCACATTCCACAACATTTCACCTCAACCTGCTCATCTCTTTCATTCACTCCATCGACATGCCTTGGCCGCCTCCCTCTACTCTACAGCATCAGTCACCTTGAGTCAACTCTGTCTCCATTCCTGGCCATGCCTTCCCGTCCATCGCCCCTTCCTACGGCTGGCTGGAGGCTATCCACCATCATTCCAGTTTCCTTCACGTTTATTCTAGAATCTACCTCATTTCAAGGGGCCTACTTCATCACATCACTCTATTCATTTCCAGCTCTGCTTCATTTCGAGAAGTTTAAATGATCACATTGCTCTATCAAATGTACCTCCCCTCTAGTTCGCATACCCTCTGGTCCCAGATGTACCTTCTTGGCCTCAAAGTATATCTCCTTTCGAAGAGCCTCATTACTTGCATCACTCTATCAAATCCTCTGTTTTCTCCTAACTCCCACATCCAGATCTCCTTGTTCATATCGCCCGTTCCTGCCTAATTGGCCTCAGTGTCTACTTCCTCATCTTGCACAACCTTTCAATCGATCTTCTGCTCCCTGCTTCAGGTTTCACGCTGCCCCAACTGGCGGCAGCTGCAGTCCCAGCTCCTCTGGCCTCTGCGCAGCTCTGCAACCTCCCGTGCACCAGCACGCCTACTCCTGAACCGAACAGTTCCACTTCCTTGAGGTCTTCCGCCACGACCGCCTCTCAGACCTTTCTGACAGTGCAGTTAGCCTGCTTTTGGATGCTGCCCCTTTTTCCTTCACCTTTGGTTACCTCGTCTTCCTGCAATGCTAGAATCTGAAAGCTACCAGCTACATCCTTCTATGTTATCCTCAGTACTAGTCTCCCTTGGGAGCCTGTCTAATTCTGCACTGCAAGTCTCACTCTTCTTTTTTTTCAGTCTCTCTCCCCTCATAGACCACTTCATGCGATGATTATCGCCTTCTGCGCATCTTGGTGCTTTCTGATGTTTTCCCCTTATCCTCCCCCCAGCTCTGGGGATACGCCCTGTAGTTCTGCTTGCATTTACCAGCTTCAACAGGTATGTCTGCTTCCTCTGTCTCTTCCTCATCGTATTCTGACCTTTTTGGACCATGTTTCTCCACACCCGTCTCTTTACTAGGTTTGATTACTTGTATATTTCCGGTGTTTTGTATGACTCTCGTTACCTCCACCGCCAATCATTTTGGTTGTCCAGTGCTCCTCTATTTCCATTGACTCTGAGATTAGTTTTTCCTACCTCACTTTCCCCATCAACTACTCCTAATTTGGCATCCCTCGTTCTGCTCACTCTCCTGGGCTCTTTCTGCAAACTCATCCGTCCTGGTTTTGATCCAGTCATGGCTTCTATCTCATCATGCCATGACATATCTATTCATTTCCTTTGCCATTCATATCCTTTGGCCTTCCCTGGCTGGCTCCACCCAACCTTCGATCGACCCGGGCATACGTGCCACCTCATCCAGTTCGCCCTCCTGCCCACTTGAAGTGCCTTCCTCCTTTAGCAGCCTATTTGCTCAATGTCATCTGTAGTTGACCCCTTCGTCAGGTGCTCCTTCTCCTTAACCCCGCAGTTCCATGATGCCTGTCCTTGACCTGCTCCTCTCATTCATTCCCTCTCTCGGCATGCCTTGACTTCGTTTGCCGCCAAGACCATGCTGTTCCCTTGCTCAGTATGGCTATGCCTATCCTGTATTGTGTGAGGCCTAATCTGGCTTACCCAGTGCAGTTCTCCTCCATTCTGGCTGGGTCATGTGCTACCCTATTGCCCTCCCTATCGTCTTTCGTCCTTTCATACCTCACTCTCCAGTATCTGCCTTCATGGTGTCCTTCACTCATCATACCTCATCCATTCCTGTTCCCTTCCTCAGTCTAGCGCTTCTTCTTGTCCTGACCGTCAAGGATTCTTTCCACTCTTGACTTCCCTTCTCCTCGTATTTTGTCCGATTTGCCTCCCCTTGATTTGCATCCTGCGCTTGCCCTCTGGTGCGCAGATCATCTGGTTCCCGATACACCTTCTTGGCCTCAGCGTCAGTCTCCTTTTGTGGGGTATCATCGTTTATCTAAATCCCTGGTGCCTGATACCTTCTTTCAAGCTCTGTTCCTGTTCATTCCCATCTCCTCTTTTTCCAGTTCCATACCTACTCTCCAGAATTCTGCCCTCATAAGCTTCCCTCCGTTCTTCTCTTCACTCGTCGTCATACTTCATTCGATTCTTCTCACTTCTCTTCCTCCCTTGTCCAGTTTTGATTCTCGATTGCTTCACCTGACTTGCCTCCAATTCCTGATTTCCCTTCTTGGCCTCAGAATCTTCCTCTTTTCAAGGTGCCTCATTGGTGTGCTTATTTAGTGCCAGTTTCATTTTCAGTTCCTTCCATCTCCCCCTCTTCCAGTTCACTTCCAGCTGTCCAGGCTTCTCTCCACTCTTGGCCTGCTCTCGATATTCTTTTTGGGCATACCTATCATAACTCCTATGCCACCTATCAGCAGCGACCATCCTGCTGAATGCATTGAGTTCATAACTCCAGTCATATCGAGTTCATGAATCCAGTCATCTTCCACTCAGCATTACTTCACAGCTCATCCATTTACATCGCCTATTCTAACATTCCCATCACTCAATACCATTCTACCTCATCGACTACAACCTCAGGATCCAATCATTCAGGGTCTAATCATCCACATTGCATAATCAAGACTGCCTCTTCAACCTCAGTGCCTGCTCACTTGCATAAACTCTATTAAATGCATCGCTCCATCAAGCTAGTCTACAATATTATTGGTCTCCTCATTGACTCACCTGGATTATCCTCATGAGCACATCCAGATACCCCTTGTTGCTCTGACTCATAAATGGACTTACTCCTTCCTATCCTTGCTTGTAGATATAATATCTTACATCGACTACTCGAGCATACCCTCCTTAGTTCCAACAAGGTGTATCTAGTTTATTGTTCCTTCGAGCATTCCATCATTGACTCTGATGCTACTCATTGACCACAACAACAGGATCTAATCGTTCATGCTTCATCATCCTCACTTCTACTTCCTCACCTCACTCAATCAATCATACCTATCTTAGATCGTCCATTACCTCATCGACCCGCCGACCGCTTGCAATGATCACTATCAGTATTAATCATGCCTCATGTTCGCATTCGATCTGCACACAGCCTCATGTTCCATCCTTGATCTGTGCTTTCTTTTAGGGATCTTCCGTATTCCATCATCATCCTCACTACTTGTATCCCTCTAGTTACCGAACCCTTTCTTTCTAAAAATATTCATCCTCAATTCAAACATCGTCAGCCTGGAGGCAAGGCCTTAGATTCCCAGAGGTTTCCTCCTCAAAGGGGTTTTCCCTCTCCTCCATGCCAATGGTCATAATATTCGTTAGAATTAGTGATTTTCTTTTTAGCTAGTTAGGTTCCGCTGTTGGAGGAGGCAGATAGTGGCCCGGCGTTCCCCTCTCTCCTTGAGAAGTTAGCCCTTCTCACAGAATTCATTAATCACTTCTCTTCAACACTTGACAATTCAGGTATTCTTTTTGGGCTTCTTCCTAACCTACCTTTAGCTGACTCATTCACATCCGGCACCTGTGGTGGCGGGAACCCTCACTAGGGTTCCTTGCGTCAAACCCCTACAGGAGGTATATCCCATGGATAGAGTGGCGGAAAGCCACATAAAATTAAAGTTGCTCAAGTTACACAAGCATTATCATATCATATCCAGTTGTGTAAGTACATTGAATGGGAAGGCTTTGAGCCTGAGGTTCAATGGGCGGAGCAACAACATCACTCCACCATTGAGCTTAAAGATGTCACTTTTCCTGGATGCCCTCAGGATTTGTTTTCATTGCCCACCATCCACCCCTCCTCCTCCAGTGGCTAGCCTCTTTTACCTGTGGGCTTCTTCCTAACCTACCTTTAGCTGACTCATTCATTTCCGGCACCTGTCAGGGGGGACCCTCACTAGGGTTCCTTGAGTTGTACCCCTACAGGAGGTATATCCCATGGATAGAGTGGGAGAAGCCACATAAAATTAAAGTTGCTCTAAGTTAAGGCAGCTATATCATATCATCATCCAGTTGTCAGCATACTGAATGGGAAGGCTTTGAGCCTGAGGGTTCAATGGGGGAGCAACAACATCACTCCACCATTGAGCTTAAAGATGTCACTTTTCCTGGATGCCCTCAGGATTTGTTTTCATTGCCCACCATCCACCCCTCCTCCTCCAGTGGCTAGCCTCTTTTACCTGTGGGCTTCTTCCTAACCTACCTTTAGCTGACTCATTCATTTCCGGCACCTGTCAGGGGAGACCCTCACTAGGGTTCCTTGAGTTGTACCCCTACAGGAGGTATATCCCATGGATAAAGAGGCAGAAAGCCACATAAAATTCAAGTTACTCAAGTTACACAAGCATTATAATATCATATCCAGTTGTGTAAGCACACTGAACCTTCCCTTGAGGTCTATTTTTTCCCTCCTGCAAACAAGAAAACAGTCCACCGTTGTCTCCCTCGTTCCCCTCCCCCATCCCCACCTGTGCACCCACCTCCCAGTACCCCTCCTCTGTCACCCATACTTACCCTCTGGAGGTCAGAAGCAGCAATCTTCTCTGAACTGGGACATGTCTGCACTCTTCAAAGCCGAACTGCGAACTGAAGAAATGATGGTAAGTTTTACAATGGGAGGTAATGTGGGGGGTTTCAACTTAGGTTGATAGCTCAGCCATTTTTTGAAATTTTGACCCCAAATTTTCAACATGGAGTTCTTGGGACCTCACCTCATGAAAATGTCACTGTCATTTAGTTTCTTTGCCCTGAAAGGTGATTTCACGGTCGCTGCATGGAATCATCTTTCGTGACTGATTAATGAAACGACAGTGCCACTGTTCATGAGGGGAGGTCCCAAAAGGCCCATGTTAAATTTAGTGAAAAAATTCCAGAAAATTACTGTTATGAGTGTGTGTTGCGCAGCTTCTTTGCATGCTCATAACTTCACCAATTTTTTAATATTTTCTCTCCAGATTTTCAACATTGCCATTTTTTCACACATCCTTGTGAACTGGATAGCAGTCATTTTTCAAATCCTTCCTGAAATGTGTTTTCACACCCGTGGCACAGAATGGCTCGGTCGTTGTGGGAAATCAACTTTTGGGACAGATTAACAAAATCACAGTGCCACTGTTCACGAGGAGAGGTTCAGAAATGCCCATGTTGAAGATTTGTTAAAAAGATTCAAAAAAATGATTGCGTTACAGGTGTGTGTTGCGCAGTTTCTATGCACGTTCGTAACTTCACCAGTTTTTCATATTTCACTCCAGATATTTTAACATTGCCATTTTTTCACACCACCTCATGAACAGTACAGCTGCCATTTTTCACATCCTGACAGAAATGTGTTTTCACGCCTGTGGCGCCAAATGGCGCTTGCTGGGCAAAACCACCTTTTGGGATTGAGTAACAAACTGATAGTGCCACTGTTCATGAGGTGGGGGTCACAAAAATCCCATTTTGAAAATTGTGAGTGAAAATACCAACAAACGGGCAGGGCATTACGGTTTCCAGCCATAACGCCCTACTCTGTAGAGACTGACAGGTGTCAGGGGTGTGACTTGGGCTCGGTCTAATGTTCACGCTATTCCCACTTCACCCTGCAGCCAGTGAGGGTATCAGATGTGCCTTAGATCTTCGGTTCCAACATTCACCCCAATCTCCCATACGGCACCCATCTCAGTGTATTTCCTTATGGAATGGGGTGAGTATAAGGCCCATGGACCCCAAGGCACACCGCAACACCTGTCAGTGTCTTTAGGGTAGGGTGAGGTGAAATGGTATGAGCGTAATGGCCGATGACCAAAAGGCACACCCCAAATGCCTGTCAGTCTCTGCAGGTTGGGGTTGGGGTTGGCGTCAGTTCAATGCTTTACTGCCATTCCTTTTATGCATCTCTCTAACTCCTGCACTACCAATGCCAATGCCAGAAAACCAACATTCGGCATTGTCAAATGCTTGTTTTTTTTGGTTCTGTTTTGTAAATGTTGCTGTCACTTTCCTGAACACAGGTCAAGTTGAACACCTGCCAGAGAGCAGAAAGCTTCTTTACATCAGAAGGATGAAACAGGATCTTTCCCTTTGAGAGAGCTCCAACCTACTCAATAAGGGGATGCTTTGCAGCAATTATGCAGAGATGAAGAGTAAGACCAAACTCAGATATACTTTGAAACCTGCTGTGTAATTGCTGGCCCATTCTGCATTGTAGAACTGACAGCTTTTTCATTATTGACTATACTATTCTGTATTGCCCTGTCAAAAAATGGAAAATGAATAAACTTTAATTAAAAAAAAAAACTGAAAAGTCCACTGCCATACACTATTAAGTGCAGAGCCTCTGTAAACTGCTGAAAACAGTTCCATAGGGATGCCACAGGTGTGTGGCTGATGAAAGAGACTCCATCAAAGTGGTGCCATTGGACTGGGATCAGTGAGGGATCACCTGTGTTTGCACACTGTGCAGGTGAATGGTGATGGAGAAGGTAACACTGGACATCAGGGCAGCGTGATTTTTGGTAGGATTGTTCTGGGGGGGGGCCACTGGACTAACAGGGAAAAATGGCAAGGAACAGGATAATTGAAAGTCAGCTTGGCCCACAAGCAGGCCACACGGTCCAGGGGTCAGGGCATGTGGGGGCAATTAATACAATAGCATCTCTGCCGTGGACATTTGGGCACAGCAGCGTGCCATGTGACTGGTGTACTGCCATGTTTAAATATTTGTATGTGAGCCGCAAGTGGCATTTTTGACCCTTGTTTGTGGCCACAAGCATCCAGAATGCCTAATTTGCATTGTGACTTAATTGACAAAGGAGACTCCACTCCTGGATGCCAAGTTGACCCTTTGTGTATAGCAGTTATAGGTTTGCAGTACTGGGAGCCTCTGTGGGCCTGTGACAGGGGGCTTCTGCCACTCTTGAGGATCGACATTTTCTTAAATCTGTTGTAACAGTTCTTCTATTTCTTAGCCTAATCTATCCTTTACAATTTCTAGTCCATAAGGTTGGCCACCTATGGGCACCCCCTTCCCTTTCTTGACTATGTTATGGTGTCCTCTTTCATTTTCCTTTTCCCTCTCAGGTCCTCATACAGGGAGGTTATTGTGGTGACCTCCAAGTGTATGTAAAACAACAGGTTTTGTTTATCATTGGATTTAGTATGTAATAGCACTACTATGTCATAAAATACCTTGATGTATATACCTTATGTTTATGAAACTTGTAAAAGCTGAAAATACCCTGGCACTAGGTGTTTCTGATAAAGGTAAAAAGTACTAGTTGATTGTATTATAAAAATCAAGGTAGTTGTGCTATTTAAAATGCATGTAAATTGCTGTAAATTGATCAAGTCTGAAATTTCATGGTGGTTTGCATATATCCCATGATGCGTTGCATTATGGAAGTATGTATAATGATGTATTTCTTTAATACTTGATTTGTTGCCAATGCCCTTTGGGGTGACCATTTTTTCAGTGATTCTGCATTGAGGTTATTTGTCTATAGCTTGTTTTTTTTTTTTTTTTTTTTCAGCACCTACTATCCAAGCAAACAGAGCCCACATAGGGATGAAGGGTTTTCACTAAAAATGTTTAGATCAGAAATCAGTGTCAGTAGGTGCTGGCTAAGTGCAGAGAAAGGACATACATAGTCTGTTGCTGCAAACTGATATACTGAAGAAGGAATATGCCATTGTTGAAGGTTATTTCCTGTGTATTGAATAAACATCACACAGAAATTGTGTGTTGAACCTGAAGTTTGGTGTCTGGTTCATCTGTTATCCCACAACCCCTCCACAGGGCCCTCAAAGCCCACAACCCTAACTGTCATGGTGAACAGGGCCCCTGGAGTTGGAGTTTCAGTGGGAACCAACTATACCGTGCAAGCAGCTTTTCTAACCAGTGCAGTGGCGTCTTTTTGTTTTATTTTGTCAAAGCTTTTTACATCCTTGTCCCAGTTCAGTCCTCTTTTTGCAGGACCCCAAAGTCCAGTCCTCCACCTTCCCCAGGACTTAACCCCAAACTGCCCTCATGAATAACCCCACATGAAGTGGTTCTTGAGTGGACCCATACCCCAGGGCAGCAGGATGCAGTAGCTGGGGGACATAGTTGGTGGTGTTGGGCCTGTGGTAGTCCAGTGTCATACAGCTCGAGTGATGGTGTTATTAACCTCCATTTCCTCCCCTTCACAGTTCCAATGTGATGTGCAACGGTGCACGTGTGCTTGCATGTGTAAGGCACATATGTATCCATCGGGAACACCCCCATGTTGGAGCTCTGAACTGCAGTGACGCTCAGCCTCCACAGGATGTCAGTCAAGCAGCAGAGCCCCCATCCCTAGGGAAGGTGAGCCAACCTGGGGACAGTCAATTCTCCCTCCCCTGGCTGTGCCCCACGCAACCTATGTCCACTCCAAAACCCTGGTCCCTGGTGTTTCAAGCGGTAGGGCTCTGTAATTTTAATGGCAAAGCTAATGTACTGCTAATTACTCTGCCTGCTGCATTTTAGTTCATTTTTGTGCCATGGCTCATGAACTGCAAAATACTCTGCCTTCTGCATTTTAGTCTCATTTTCATGATTAAGCTATGTGTCAGTTACCGGTCCATTAATGTACTGATAATTTATTCTGCCTGCTGGTAGTTAGCATAATTTTTTTGTAGTTAAATGACAGTAATCAAGCCCTCTAATTTACTGCTCATATCATACTGTCTATTGCTGGTTGTGGTATTAAACTGCCCTACTGCCTGTTTGTTCCACTCTCCTGTAATACTACATATATATTGTTCTCCCTATCTGGGTGCAGCTCTCATCCCCTCACAGTATTAGTATTGCCAACCCTCCTTGGTATAATCCTTACTATTAACTTCCTCCTTGTCTGGCTGTAGCTCCCATACTCCTTCTCCCGTGTTTCCCATCCTTCTACTGAATTTACTACACACCCCAACCCCTTGCAGACCTCCCTTCTGGGTACAGCCTACTGTTTTTTTTACAGCTTCAGTGTGTCCGCACTATTACTCAGGGCAGCTGCATACAATCAGATCCAGCACTATGCTTAACATCCCTTCTTCCTCCTCCTAGCCCCACTCTGCCCTCCCATCTTCCTTCTCCTCCCTCTCCCTCCCAGTTCCCCTCCTCCTCTCCCACCTTCTCTTCTGTTAGCCTTCCCCCCACTCAACACTCACTCTGGCCTCCTGGGTGCAGCCTCTTCCCTTCCACCTGGATCCACCTAGATGCACTCCAGAGCCCCCCCCACTCCTCTCGCCCTATCCATCACACCCGCTCCCTTCTCACTACGTCACACAAGCATCTCGTAGACTCCCTTTAGGCTTCTCATCTCTTTGCTACTCATTGTAGCAGGTGACCTTGAACTCAACCCCTGTTTTGCCCAGCCAACTGCCTCTCCTCTCCCCAAAAAGTTGAGAGTAGCCCATGTTAACATTTGCAGTCTTCTCCCCAAAATTGACCTTCTACAACTCCTGGTGGTAAACCTCAACCCTGATTTCCTGGTGATCTAGAAGTCTTGGCTCTCCCCTAAGACCCCAGATGCTGCCACATCTATCCATGGCTTCTCAATCATCCAAAAGGATTGTACTAAGAGGGGTTGAGGCATAGCAATCTATGTGTCCTCTGGCACCCAATCCGTACCTGTGCTGTCCATCTCCAAACCTTCCACCTATGAGATGCTTTTCCTGAAACTCTCCCTCCCTTTCTTCATCCCCATATTCTTTGCAGGAATTTATTACTGCCCTGGCATATCTCTCTCTCTGTCATTGAGCTCCTCACCACCTTGTCCTCCCATGCCTGCTCCGGTGAGTTGCTCATCCCAGATTACATCAACTTCAGATGACTCTCATCCTCCCATCATAAATTATGCCACAACATAAAGTTGCTCCAGCTTACCCAACTGATCTTTGATCCTACCAGACTCAACCCCAGAAGCTAGCTCCTCCTGGACTGAATCTCTCCTTCCACCCCCCACCACATTGTGGATGCTTGTACCCTCCCTGATGCCTTCAGTGACCATCGTATGGTCTACTGCATGCGCAAGATGCACCACCCCAAAGCTCCACTTAACTTTGTCCAGCTTAGATCCTTCTGATCCCTGGATCTAGCCTCACTACTTGTTGAGCTGATGGCAACTGACTGGTCTACCTTACTAACAGTCAGCAACATTAACACAGCTCTCAAGTTCTTTAATTCCAAATTCCTGTCAGCTTGGGATCATTCTGCCCCACTGAGGAAAACTTGGGTTTGAGGTTTGCACCTGCCTGGGATCACTGCTGAGTTGTTGACCTCTCACTGTGTACATGACCTTCAAGTCCATTGGCTCCCCATCTGACCTTGCTAAATACATGTTTTTTTTGTAATGCCTATACTAGAGCTACTAGGCTTCTGAAGGTTGACTACTTTACATCCACGCTCCAGAACAACCTTAGCCATCCTTCAAAGTTCTAGAAGGCCATCCACACCCTCTTCTCTCCACCTCCCAGCCCCCCAACCTCAAGGTAGGCATTCCCCCATTGTTTATCCTGCTACACCTGCCTCATCTTTCAACTCTTTTCTCACCAACTGTGCCTCTCCCTCCATTCAGCCACCTCCTCAACACCCCAATCCTTCTGTTCAAATCCGATCCTCCCCCAACCAACCCTTTTCCTTCTCCCCATCACTCCCTCTATGACCTTCAAGGCCCTCCTTGCTTTTAACCCACACAAAGGAGGATGCCCCAATGGCCTTTTCCCCAAACTCCTGTCTCTCTCTGCCACAGCCATTGCCCCTTCCCATCATTCACCTCCTCAATTGCTAATCGTCACTTGCCTCAGTCCCTTATCTGTAGAGGCAGGCCATTGTTATCTCCCTTCCAAAAGGGGGTGCCCCTCAGTTTCTGGTAATTATCATCCCAGCTCCCTCCTTCCCTTCCTGGCGGAGCTTCAGGAAAACCTGATCCTTTCCCAGCTGTCCCATTTCCTTGATGATGACTCATTCTTCACTCCCTGCCGGTCTGGCTTCAGGAAATCCATTTAACAACTACATCCCTCCTTAGGCTCACTTACACCATCCTTTCTGGCATGGACCAGGGCTGGTCACCTCCACCATCTTTGTCATTATAGCCAAAGCCTTTGACACTGTTGCCCACCCTATTCTCCTGGGCAAGCTAAAAGCAGCTGGGCTCTCCTCCTCTTCTGTTGAGTGGTTTCGCTCATACTTGGTGGGTAGGACCCAAGCTGTTCATATTGGTGATGCCATCTTTCCTCTTCTCCCTATCTGCTTTGGCATCCCCAAGGATCTGCCCTTGGCCTGTCCTAGTCTCCATTTTCCTAAATGACCTTCCCCTCACCTGCTCCTCAGCATCCATTCATATGTTTGCTGATGACACAGTCCTTTATGTCTCTGGTTACTCTGACTCTGATCTCATGACCCACCTCCAACTGGAGTTCAACAACATCCAGCACCGGTTTTGGGCCAAACAGCTATCATTCAATGCCAAAACAAAATGGTCTCCATGATCTTTGGCACTAGGCTGAGACTTGTTAGGCTCTCCTCACTCCTTCCAGAACCTTGAGTGTGCTGTGATTGAGGATGCCTCCTCCTTTAAATGCCTCTGGGTATGCCTCTTGAGTTAACAGAGCAACACCAATGTGTACTAGCGTGCTCACTGACAAAGTAACCACAGAATGAGCAAAACTAGTCATGGCACATACCCAAAGCACAGTAATAAATGGAGAGTCCACACCAGAGTCTTAACTTCAAATCTCCATTTATTTGAACCAAACAGACAATAAATGGTGATCCTCCTGTCTCAGGGAGACAGATACAAAGAGCTCTGACATTTTACCTTGTCCAAGGCTTTATCAGAGATGCTGCCCTCCAGGGAAGAATCCTTTTTATAGCCCCACCATGTGTCACATGTCCAAACCTTAAAGTGCTAGTGCTCAATATAAATTTATTTTAAATATCTTTTTCACTATAAATTTCATAAATTACCTACATGTAATACAATGTTGTAACCCACATGTGACTTAAAACATCTAAATAGTGCACTCAAACATAATATACTACACATAGCAGTCTAGAGGACATATTTACCCCCCCCAATAGCCCAATGTGTTAGAATAAACTATGTAAACGTTCCTATAGTTTAATTAGAACCAAAATTCCTTACACTCAATTTTAAGTTATCACAAAGGGCAGAAGAAGGGAGTAAAAGTCTAGTTAGGAAAGAATATTTATTTAGAATGAAGGGAGGATACTTTCATGTTGTTCCAAACTTGGTATCCTAAAATGGAAAAAGTTTGTTTCCCTATTTATTTAAATTAGGCTATCATCTTGCGGACTCAACCTTAGAAAAAACAAATTATAAAATGAGAGGGTAAGGAGATGGGAACAAGATTCAAAGTGTGTGAGGGTGGTGGTAGTGGTGGTGTGTGTGTGTGTGTGTGTGTCATTAGGTACGTCTACTTGACCACTCATATAGCACTCATATAGGGTCCAAGACAATTGTACTTACATATGGGTCACAGAGCAGCCAAGCTATGAAAAAGAAATGAAATGCTAAAGAGATGGATGTTTTAAGTCACATGTGAGTTACTACATTTATTAGATGTAGGTATTTAACACAATTTATAGCAAAAAAGATATATAAAATAAATTTATTTTGCAAACTAGCACTTTAAGGTTTGAACATGTGACACATGGTTGTGCTGTAAAAGAGATTCTTCCCTGGAGGGCAGCATCTTTGATAAAATCTTGGACAAGGTGAAATGTCAGAGCTCTTTGGATCTGTCTCTCTGACCCAGGAGAGTTGCCTTTTGTTGTCTGTTTTGTTCAAATAAATGGAGATTTGAAGTCAAGAAACTGGTGTGGATTCTTCATTTATTACTGTGCTTTGGGTTAGTGCCATGACTAGTTTTGGTCTACTTCACTCAGGGATGTAGCCAGGAATTTTCAACTTGTACTCAAGAGTTGACAAACTGTTGCCACCCCCCCTCGTAAACACAAACCAAAAGATGTGCTGTCCCACCACACAAACACTGCCCCACCCCCATTTCAGTCAACTATATGTAGTAAGCCAATAATCCTAATAGATTCACAACATTTTATTTTGTCTAACACACACGCTATCAATCAGACAGATGTTGTCTGACCCTCAGTTACATTGTTTAGGACACGTGATAAGCCTCTGTACCATATCACGGCAGCCAGCATTACAGAAGTCCACTCACACCAGCACTCATCCACTCACACCAGCACTCATGCATACATACTCGACTGGATCACTCATACACTCATGGCCAAGTTTAGCACTCACATATCTTCCAAAGATCATTCACAAACTCACACTAAAGGAAAGCACCCAAGTATGGGAGGCTCTGTTTGTGTTTGTTGCCCTGGCCTGAATTTCATGTTGCCCCTAGATTTCCCAGATTTTACTGTACTCAGTAGATACACTGAGTATGCCTGCCAGCACCCATACCTCTGAGTATGGTTGGCTTGTCATCTGGACTTACTCACTCATGCAGACGCCATCCACATGAAGTTGCACCATAAACTTGGGACATTCTATAGGAACAAAGCAAGTATCCTGCTTCCTGCTCATAGAGAGATCATCACAAAGATGATTCTACCTATGTTACCCCCAGGTGGCGCTATCCCAAAGGCTACTACCCCTGCCTGCTTGACTACTGACAGCCTGTCAGTGACAGGTTGAGGGGTCTAGGTTCTATGGTGGGTGCCTCCACCCAGAGGTCAGGATTTGTAATGGTTGGTCTAGTTTGGTCACAGCCCTCTGGGATACCGAGACCCCCTTCTAATCCCGCTAATGGCCCACACGATGCACAGGAGTTACAGTACCAATACCCCACATGTACACACTGTTCATTCATAAGGTACCACTTATCCTCGAGACTGATTTTCAAGTTTGTCTCTGAGGATCCCTGAAAAATAAGGTTAAGAAGCATACACAAACCAATAGAGTGCTTGGCATGAAGGTACTGACACTTCAGACAGTTTAAAGTTTAACAACAACAACAAATCTGATTTATTTAGGGAACAGTAACACAGGAGGGGGAAATCAGGTTAATTAGTGGCATTAAATCACAGGACTGTGCACACATACATGGTCTGAAAAGTCACACTCTGGGTACCCAGGTTGGGGGCTAGCCAGGTCCATTGCCCGGGGTTGGCCAGCAGGTGCAGATGGATAGGGCCCTGTAGAAGAAAATATATGCACAACACCCAATTGTAATCTGGAGCCTGATGGCTCAGTCCATGAAGCAAAGAAACAACAAGAATTAGATGACACACTTGTGATTGAAAACAGGCTGCAGGGGAATACCCTGATATGTACTCACAATACCCAAGCTGAGAACCAGATGGTGGATGTTCTTCTGGATTGTCAGAAACAGCAGGGCATGGAGACAAGGTTCTTGTGACTGGACCCCTCTGCAGTTTATAGCAAATGGATTTAGTTCGAGACAAGCTGGGGTTTGCTTCCAGCTTCAATGCACAGCACATAGCACAGGGGACTGGAAACAGCGATTCCCCACAAGCACTATGCACATTTATATGTAAAAGGAAAGTACTATACCAGGCAGGCTGCTCCTCGATCCCGATCGCAATTACTGCAAAATACTCGGGAGCACACACAACAGCTTCAGTTCCTGACAGACCGAGCGCAATTCAGCAATTTCTCTAGTCTTCTACAGGGTGAGACTGGTTTCCACACTTCTAGTGCTTCTTTTTCCTCACAACTCAGATTCAGTCCAAACTGGCACTCACAAAGGCTGCAGACCAAAACTCAAGGCCTCACATGTGATTCCTGTGCGAAACTATACACCGCAGAAGCACACAGCTCAGTCTCTCTTCACTGCCACAACTGATCTGATCTTTCCGGTCACAGAGCAGGGCATTTACTTTAGCGCCACACTATTCTGTTGGCTGATTCAGCTGTCACTCACAACAAGACTCCCTCTGTTGGTAGACAAGGTGTCAAGGTCAAAACTGCATTTCCCAGAGTCACTGCCCATACAATCCCCTTGTGGCTGACTCAAATTAAGA
The DNA here is from genome assembly GCA_016271365.2 of Neoceratodus forsteri. Classification (NCBI taxonomy): domain Eukaryota; kingdom Metazoa; phylum Chordata; order Ceratodontiformes; family Ceratodontidae; genus Neoceratodus; species Neoceratodus forsteri. The sequence goes on along the minus strand of CM028130.1, from coordinate 134,897,191 downwards.
GTCCAAATTCTGATTCATCCACAGGCTCCATTTTAGGGCTCCCTTAACCCAGTTGGCCCAGCACAGCAGTTTAGGTCCAAAATGGAGGGGTAACACACACAGAGTCCCAGCTGCAATAAAGGCATGTTAGACAAACTACAATTTTGCTAATACTTTAAATGATTACAGGCAAACAGTTACAGCTTTCAGATGGGCTCCCTTTGCACCTTCAGCGACCGCAAAATGGAGCGATTACTCTGCAGCTCAGGCGGGATTTGAGCATTAAATACATAGTCCCCCCATACAAACTAATTAAGTCTGCAAGCAGACAGCTCTTAAAGCGACAGTACATGGAGGCTCAAATAGCACTCACTTGCAACCACAGTTAAGCAGCTCAGACACCGAACACCACCCAGGCTTGGTGCATTCAGGCAAGCTCCTGGAAGACTTTTGGGAACCCTCATTTGCAGGGGGGTTACACCTATCTTCGATTACAGCAACACTATATTTAATACAGCTCCCAGGTCCTCCTTAGTCAGGCTGGATCCTCTCTTTCGCTCCTTCTGCCTCTTTGCCCTGGATTTTCTCCATGGAATCCACCACTGCTCCTTGTATTCCTCCATCTCCTTGTCATCCCTTGATGCCAGGTGCCTAGCTCATTGTGCCACCTTCGATCCAACTTCTGGTGGGGCTCCCTCCACCCTACTTTCCTCCCTCCTTCCACCTCCTATTCTCTTTGCAGCTCTGACACCTGCTCTCTCATTCTCCACCCTGTAAAATGGATCTACAATGCTGCAGTGACAATTATTTCTTGACCCGACGTTACAGCGAGGGATCTGCGGTTGCCATAAATCCTTCGGGTAAACTTTGTTTTTGGGGAGCTTCACCCCTCCAACCCCCAATGCAGGAAGCTCTGCCCCCACACCTCCCAAAAATTAGGATTATGAACTCTGAGTCAGAGTTGATTTGGGGAGAGGTTAAAATCCGGAGACAGCAATACCAGGGTCCCGCGGGTACATTACAGCGGCAACAGTGAATTGGCACTGTAATGTACTTCGATTTTGAAATGTTGCTGCATCGTCAGCATATGCTGTAAAATCCTCTGCTGGTTAAGCTGTTTTGTCCTTCTGCTTCCCCAAACTTTGGCGCACCCTCCCTGTTGCTACTCATAATGCTTTATCTTCCCTACCACTAAAATTCCTCCTCTGGGACTTCACTACTCACTCCCGCAGTTACCGCTGATCCTAGGCTAATCCCACTGCTCCTCCCTTCATACTATTTTCTCCCCCTTACTGTCCTGGTTTATTGGTCCACTTCTCCCTTTGACAAGTCCCCCTTGTACTGACAATCTCCCTTCCCTCCCTCATTTTGCTGCCAGTTGCATCTTGCTGAACTGGTGCCAATGATATGCCATGTCTTGCACTACTTGTACATTGTGTTTCCTCTTAATTTCTACTGCGTACTTTCCACTTTTTATTATTATTGTTATAATTGTAACATTAGTAATGTAACTTATTACTGCACTGTCCACATCCCCTTCCCTCCAGGACACATCTGGGAACAAGCTATTAGCTGAGTATGTTTTTTCCTGGTGAAACCCTTGGAATAAATACATTTATTGTTATTTCAAATTTTTGTCCAGGAAAGGCACACTGCACCAAAGTTTGTTTCTCAGGTGCACTGTACAACTTAAGGGGTAATAAAAAGTAAAAGAAGGAAGGGGTACTAAATAGGATGGTACAAGAAACAAAACAGTGAAAAAAATACATAGAACTTAAACATTAGGGATTGTAAGATGAGGGTATACACATTGGCCCCTGTACGCAGCGAATCGGGTGTAGGTACATACATGAAATGCATGTACCCTGCCCGCAGAGCTGCGCACCCTCAGACAGGTGCGCATATGCCAGTATGCACAACCAGTGCCCACCTGTCTGTGGCTCCTCCCCCCAGTACCCAGGTGTGTGGTGGAGTGTTCCGTGAACTGGGCGTGCATCCAATAGTATCCCCAGACCTGGTCCATGAGTGGATCCCTTGTGCCCGCGGGGCACGGAAACATGATGGAGGGCACAATGTGCACCACAAACTCAGGGTGGGAGGGTGCTCTGTCTGCTGCCCCAGCCCTCTGTGTTGATCCATGGACTGGGGTGGCATGTAAAGGGGGTCTGCAGTACCTCCACGTCCATACCACTGCTGGCGGCAGCATTCTGGGGGGACATGTATCCCTTGCAGCTGGGTGTTACCCAGTGTAAGGTGCACCCTTGATGCCCAGCACTCTGCAACTCTGTGAATGCCATGGAGTGCGGGCACGCCCTCCTGGTCTGGTCCAACCATGTTGCCCTTTGCATGGTCTGGCGGTGGGACTGCACACCTTGTTGGTGAATCCCACGGCTGGCTGTGTGGGTGGTGCACTGGGCGTGGAGTGGCTATGCATCCCAGATGCGTGTTGCATAGCCACTCTGCCCCTTTGCGTATAGGGGCCAATAAGATCATAATATAATCCTACAGTGGTTGAGAAGCCAGAGGAAACATTATGCAATATGCTATTAGGCAGTGGAACTTGCATATAGTTTACAATTTTGTACAATAGCTGAAAACTCCTGAGGAGATAACCAGGGCAATTGGGAGGGGTGAGGGGCAAGAAAAATGCCTTGTCACTGGTGCTGTCCTATCCATCCTGGAAACCTCCCATCTCTGTCACCCACCTTCTCTGCTACGTAATCCATTTCTCCATAGCTTAGCCCATATGGTGATGGCATTCATGAGGGAGCCCCCTCAAGTGGGTAGACAGGCAATAGATCTGGGAGTGCAGCAAGCTGCATCCTGTGTATGTGGGAGTGGGGGGGGTCAGTAGCTCAGTAGGTAGCACACTCGCCTCTGAGGCCAGGAGAGCAGAAGGATGTGGGTTCTATCCCCACACCAGGCACTTGGGTTAATCTCCCAATACTGACACTGTAGTGCAGCATGGGGGGGGGGGTGCTGCACTCCTGAGGTGCCATCTTTAAGATGAGATGTTAAACCGAGGTCCCATCTGCCTGTTCTGGTGGTAGTTCAGGTGGATGTTAAAGATCCCATGGCACTTCTCAAAAAAAACAGTAGGAGAATTTTCCTGGTGCCCTAGCCAAATTTTCCTCATTCTCTAAAAATACAAACAACAGCTTAATCTGGTTCAAGGTCAGTTGGCGTTCATCTGTATCCCCCTCCCCCGGGTCGTGCCTGAAAATAGGCAGAATCTGCCTAGTGCACTTACCCCGTCAACAAAAACTAAAAAAAAAAAACATTAAGTTTCATCCATACCTGGGACACAACCTACTGCTCCAAGCTGTGTTGCATGCTCACCTCTGCAGAGCCTGATATAAGTGTCCTCCCATCTGGCCCCCACTGACCTGAATTGTCATCTGTAGTCACCCAGGCAGCAGCAGCAGTGAAGCAGTTTCGGTCAACTACCCACAGCAGAGGAGAAGAACATCCTCTGAGATGCTCAAGCCAGCTTCTCACATCAGCTTTCCAGTGTCCTACACTGGAAGTTATTACTGAACCGGGTAGCCAGCAGTGCAAACAGCAATACTGTACAGTGTGAGTGGTCAGCCACCTGGGAAAGCCAATTAAACTGCAAATGCAGATACTATTGTAACCAGCCTCTCCCCTTTGCCAGCTCAAGGCACGTTACCAGAGAGCACTCTAAGTGTTAAGCCAACCCTGAGAGCTGTTCTCTGGGGAGAATGGCTGGAGACAGATTGTGTGCATGTTCATACAGTAAATGGCCAGACTTGGCTAAGAGTAGGAAACCACAGCAAGAACATGCATAGTTCTGTCCTTCCCCTGAACTATATAGTATAAAGGAGACATAATTTAGGGAAATTGGGGCCGACCAGCTGGGGTTAGAGGCTGGGAAGAGAAAGAGGCACAATCTTGCAATTTGGCTGATTTGATCGCCCAAACTTTCATAGCCTTGGTAGAGTATAGTGACCTCATGGACAGCTCTAAAGTGCCACAGACTATTGCCCCAGAAGTGGTTCCAGCTGCCTGGAGAGTGATAACAAAAGACAGTAAAGACCTTGGTGAGGATGAGCTCCCTCCATTATCTGAGACTTTTGAGGAGAAATTTGCTAACTTGTTGCTGGAGGAAGGGAAAACCGTAGAGGACTTTAAGAAACTATTCCTGCCACCTGGGGGTATTCCTTCCCAAACACCTCCTCCCACTCTGGCACCTGTTACTGCTCCACCTTCTGTGCCTGTGCCAATGCTGGCCCCTATACCTGTATCTGCCATTAGTCACGACTCTTACCGAAGGCTGAGAATCTTCTCAGGCACCCTCCCCACCCCACAGGGGGAGGATGACTGAGAGACCTGGATAGACTATGTTGCCCCTCTAGTACTTGAATGCCAATGCTCAGAAGCAGAGAAATGAATGAGGTTGAGTGAGAGCCTTAGAGGTCCTGCTCTGGCTACCATCTGTGCCAAGCAGGCCAATAACCCCGAAGCAGCTGCACAGGACTCTCTTGATGCATTAGGAAATGTGTATGGGAGCCTGGATTCACATGAGGATCTGTGGTGGAGAGTAAAGAAAGCGCAGCAGTACCCAGTGGAGCCATTGTCTGTGTATGTACCTTGGCTTGAAAAGCTGCTACAAGAGTGCCTCAGAAAGGGTAGTTTGCCGTCAAATGAATTAGATCAAACTAGGCTGGACCGATCCTTAAGTCTCCTCTGTTTTCAGAATTGTTACTGCTTCACTTGTGCCTTGCCACTCAACTGGGCTCGCCCCCCATCTATGACGAGCTAATGAAAGAAATTCAGGGGGTTGAGCAAAGGCGACCCTGTAGGGGAATTGCACACATATCTGCTGTTGCTGCGCAAGTGACCGAGAGTGATCTGCCAAGTGAGGCTCAGGGGCAAAAGTCGGCACTTAATGAGCACTCCGAGAATGCAAAGTGCTTCCTGCCCTGGGCCCAGTATTGGAAAGACGAGCTACTAAAGGAAGTCTGAGAGTTGAAGATGGGTGCATCTGCAAGGGTTTTCCCCATGAAACAAGATTCTGGTCCCTTTCAGGACGTGACTGCCATGGGGTTAAGGGTGTACCCTCAGGCATCTGCTACTGAGGATGGCTCCAAGGCTGAGATCACCGGATTGACTGCCACTATAAAGGAACTGTTAAGACACGTTGCACCACTCTCATCACTGCAAGCAGATACTAGACCCCAGTCTCTTACTACTGCTTCAGTTCCTCATATGATGTTTTCTCCCAGGATGACCCAGGAGTCTATCATTTGTCACAATTGTGAAAAAGATGGCCATATGAAAAGAGAATGCTGGACTCAGAAGGACTTAGAAAAAGTAGTAAACAGACTCCAAGGGGAGCTCCGAAAAGCAAATCAATGGCCAAGGGGTGCCTGAAATTACCACAGTGAGGGTTTGAGAAACCGTAACTCAGATTTCTCTGTGGCTAAATCGTCTGTCCAGGCCTCTGCTACTGCCTCTCCAGACTGGTCCAAAATAGTGGGCCTTTCAATGGAGTCTACAGTGACTGTGAATGGTATTCATACTCGGGCTGTGCTTGACAGTGGGTCGCAAGTGACCATTGTGTTTCAGGACTGGTATGACAAACACTTATCTGATGTGCCCTTACAATCCCTGGAAGGCCTACATGTGTGGGGGCTGAGCGACAAGTCTTATCCATATCTAGGATATGCCCTCCTCTGGTTGTCTTTTCCTGCAACTATCCCTGGCATAGAGGAGCAAGTAGAGACACTGGCCCTCGTGTCCCCCCACCAGACTGTATGATGGGGTTCCCCTGTTAATGGGAACAAACGCCCATATGTTTGGGAGACTGGCGCAACTCTGTCACAAGAAACAAGGGCGACGGACTGGGAGGGCTCTGAGAATTCCGGCTCAGATCAAGAGGGCTTATGATTTGCAACAGAAACCCAAGGAAGTTGACCAGGATGAACCAGTGGGGATCACGTGGAAGAAGGATCCTGATTCAATGGTACTGGCCCCTAATGCCCAGTGTACCATTCAAGGGAAGGTCCACCTCCAGAAAGATGTCAAGAACAAAATACTGATGTTGGATGCACCAGGTGATGGAAAATTGCCAGAAGGATTATTGGTCAAGCCCAGCATCTTGCCTGCTCGTGCCCATGCCTATACATGACGAGTGATGGTCCAGATTCACAATGTGTCAGATTGGGAGATCCGGGTGAACAGAGGGTGTGCCCTGGCTATGGTACACTGTGCAGACACTGCAGTATTGCCCAGCAACAAGCACCCTGGTGAGAAAGAGAGAGTGACCCTAGACTTGTTTGACTTTGGTGACTCCCCGTTGCCAGCTGAATGGAAGGCTAGAATTAGCAAGACACTTGCCCAGAGAGATCAAGTGTTTTCACTGAAGGAATGGGATGTGGGATGTGTCCAGTGTGTGGAGCATCACATATGCCTGCATGATGAACGGCCATTTTAAGAGAGGTCCCGATGCCTAGCCCCAGCAGACACAGAAGATGTGAGAAGACACCTGCAGGAAATGCTCGCTGCTGGCGTGATACAAGAATCCAGGAGCCAATATGCTTCTCCCATTGTGGTTGTGCATAAGAAGAATGGGTCTGTGAGGATGTGCATTGATTATTGAAACCTGAACCAGCTGACCATCCCAGATCAACACACTATGCCTTACATACAAGATGCCCTGGACTGCTCGAATGGGAGCAAATGGTTCTCGATGCTGGATCTTCGCAGTGGATACTACCATATCCCGATGGCCCCAGAAGACCGTGAGAAAACAGCCTTCATCTGCCCGTTGGGGTTCTACGGGTTTCTGAGGATGCCACAGGGGATTTCGGGCACCCCGGCCACCTTTCAGGTGTCAGCGTGGCTCAGTTGGTAGCACATTTGCCTCTGGACCAGAAGGTCGTGAGTTCTCGTCCCACACCGGGATTGGACTTGCACCTAAAAATTGCTGGCATCCGAGTGCAGTATTGGGGGGTGCTGTACTGCTGGGGTGTGCCGTACTTCAGATGAGACGTTAAACTGAGGTCCCTTCTGCCCATCCTGGTGTTGTCCTGGTGGGTGTCCAGATGGAAGTATAAGAACCCAGGACACTCTTCGCAAAGAGCAGGGAACATTCCTGGTGTCCTGGCCAACATTCCCCTTCCCATAAACCGGTTCATGCAATTATCCAGGCTGTGTGTGGGTGATGATGTGTGATATGGCCGCCACCACACATTCAATCACTTCACTACCAGTCTAGCATTGCTTGTAAAGCACTTTGGGATACTGTGTATGAAAAGCGCTATATAAATGCTGATTCTTCTAATTGCTGATTCTTCTTTTTCTTTCAGTGACTGATGGAACATGCGGTAGGAGATATGAATTTGCTGGAATGCCTGGTGTACTCGAACAATGTTATTGTGTTTGGGAGCACCTTAGAGGAGCATCAGAACAGACTGTTTAAATTCCTAGACTGACTGGAAGACTTTGGCCTCAAGCTGTCCATTGACAAGTGCCAGTTTTTCCAGACCTCCGTGAAGTATGTGGGGCACATAGTATCTACAAAAGAGATAGAGACTGATCCCTATAAGGTTGAAGCAATGACCTCTTGGCCCCAGCTCCATAATCTGAAAGAACTATGTTTCCTGGGGTTCTGTGGCTATTACAGCCGGTTCATAAAAGACTATTCCAAGGTGATTCACCCACTCTTGAACCTTACCCAAGGTTACCCTCCTACCAATCGTAAATACAAAAAAGGGGCCACTAAAAAAACAGAAAAAGTATACTTCTGCCCAGCTGAACTCTTTGGGCCCTGCTGGACTCCCGACTGTGAAGCAGCCTTCAATGAGATCATATATCAGCTCATCCATGCCCCCATCCTCACCTATGCTGACCCCACCAAATCCTATGTGCTGCATACGGACGCTAGTCTACAGAGTCTAGGAGTGGTGCTGTATCAAGACCATGAGGAAGGCCTGAGACTAGTAGCTTTCGCCAGTAGGAGCTTGACCCCATCCGAACGAAACTACCCTGTGCATAAGTTGGAGTTCCTTGCGCTAAAATGGGCCATCATTGGCCAGTTTCATGAATACCTCTATGGGGTAAAGATATTGGTGAAGACTGACAATAACCCGCTGACCTATGTAGAGACTTCAGCTAAGTTAGACGCCACTGGGCACCGACGGTTTTCTGCATTATCAACCTATGATTATGCTGTTGAATACAGACTGGGCCTGAACCATATTGATGCTGACACCCTATTACAAAGGCCCACTTCCAAGAGTGATTGGGTCTGGCAGTTTGAACCTGACATTCGAGCAGTGTGCCAAAAGTTTGATAGAGATGAACAGATGTCTGCGTACACAGTGGACTGTTTAGTAGATTGATTGGGCCCTTCTGACACCTGCATACCAGCTGCTTATTGCCACTTTGCTTCTCTAGATATTAGTGCGCTACCTCAATTTGACAATGACAGCATTCAGTGGGCTCCATCCCAAGATCCTATGATTCAGCCAGCACTTGACACCCTGTGGGTGGGGAAAGATGTGTCTAAATTATGTTCCACTGACTTGCAGACTACTTTATTGTTTAAAGAAAGCCCCAGATTGAAGTTGCTCAGTAATTTGTTGTATAGAGAGACAGTAGATCATAGTGGCAAAGTAGACAAGCAACAATTGGTCCTGCCCACAGCCTTTAAAGATTTGGTACTGAGATCCCTCCACAATCACATGGGGCACCTAGGTATTGACAGAACCCTTGACATGGTATGATCTTGCTTCTACTGGCCCAAAATGGGGACTGAAGTTGAGCACCATGTAAAGACTTACAATCGCTGCCTGCAAAGAAAAGCCCTGCCTCAGAGGGCTGCCGCCCTTGTTAATGTTACTACCAGCACCCCCATGGAACTAGTCTGCATAGACATCTTGTGTTTAGAACCTGATCAGCAGAACACTGGCAATGTGTTAGTGGTTATGGATCATTTCACATGGTATGCACTAGCTTTTCCCACCAAAGATCAAAAGGCATCTACCGTGGCCAAGGTGCTAGTGGAAAATTTGTTCGTCACTATGGTGCCCCCCCAGCGGATCCACTCTGACTAGGGCAGAGACTTTGAGAATCAACTAATCAAAGAAATGCTCTCTCTGTGGGGGGTGTGAAAGTCAAGAACCACCCCCTATCACCCGCAGGGAAACCCTCAACCGGAACGTTTTAAACACACCCTTCTAGACATGCTGGGCACCCTCCACCCAAAAGACAAGCATAAATAGAGCCAGCAGATTAGCACCTTGGTACATGCATATAATTGCACAAAAAATTATGCTACTGGGTTCTCTGCCTACCGCCTCATGTTCGGGAGAAAGGCCTGGCTGCCTGTTGATGCCTGTTTTGTGGTCTCTCCAGATTTGGTCCGAGCCAAAAGCCACTTGCAATATGTACAAAAACTGAAGCTTAATTGAACCATGCCTATCAACTGGCCCAGACAATGGCTGCCAAGAGAAATCTAGCCAACAAAGAGAGGCATGATAAAAACGTAAAGGCTCGAGAGCTTCGATTTGGAGACCGAATGTTGTTATGCAATTTGGGACTGCATGGTAAAGACAAAATTGCTGATCAGTGGCACCATCTTCCCCATGTAGTAGTTGGAAAGTTGCATGATTTACCTGTGTACAAGGTGCGCCCAGAGAACAACTCCAAAGCTGTCAAGACCATGCACCGTAACCACTTGCTACCTATCAGCCAAGTCATGATTGAGGCTAAACCCCGAGAAATTGAGCCCCTTGGGCTGGTGACTCATGCTGCTGCAAGAAAGAGACAGAGCCAACCTACCCCAGTGGTCACAGATTTAAGGTTTCCTCCGCAGCAGGCCCAGAATGATAGTGACTGTCAGTTCACTTTTGAGGAAAGTGAGTGCGACTATGCCTATTATCCCTCTTATGAACTGAGCTAGCTGTTTTGGGGTAATCCCATGACTAATTGTGGGGATGAAGCTGGGCATTCTGGACTGCCTAACCCCCTGCTTTGTCATTGGAGCCAATGCTCCCTGAAAGTGAAGTGCAAAATATCACGTCTGAGGATGCTGAGTCTCTGTGTATTGTGGAACTCTACGATTTGCCTGAGGGAGGGGCTCATGGAATGAGTCTTTCTGGTGACATGCCAGAACTTGAAGAACACTATGAGAGTGCTGATAATCCCCCTTCAGTACCAGGGCCTCTTCAAAATGAGCAAAGTGTTGTAGAAACAGAGCCTACAGAGCAAGGAGCTGACTGCTCCAAGTTTGGACATTTCTACCCAGACAGAGGTACCCCTCCCAAGTGTTGAAAGTCCCAGGACAGTGCTGAGAGTACAGAGACTGTGATTGTTTCCCCCAGAAAGAGTGGCCGAGCTGTCAAGCCAGTGTTGCATTTCAGCTATGATTCTCTGGGGAGGCCTGTGGACTTGCCTCTCCATGTGGTTCACAAATGTGTTTATGTTTCACCAAACTCACTGCCCAAATTGAGCTTGACGGCCCATTCCAGATTACTTGTTCTGCCCTCTCACCATGGTGCCCCTGCCCCATCCAGCCCCAAGTTAGCTGATGGAGAAGGGCCCCCTCTTACTCTGTTTAATGTACAAGAAGTTATTACCTGATTTAGTATAGTAATGTTCGACTGACTTGTGTGAAATATGCCTACTGTATTGTCAAAATGGATATAGTATTATAAAGTGTAGTAAAAATGTATTGTAAAGTAGTACGTTTATGTTAAATGATGCAAGATGGTACAGACTTGACACGGACACCAAGCTTTCTCCAGGCAGGGAAGGGTGTAACCCCCCTACAAATGGGGTTCCTGAAAAGTCTTCTTTGAGCTTGCCTAAATGCTCACTGCCAGGTTGGTGTCCTGTGTTTTAGCAGTTTAAATGTGATTGCCAAAGAGTGCCTGTATAGCCCCTGTGTACTGTCTCTTTAAGAGCTGCCTGGACTGCAGTCATAAGTAATCTGAGAGGGAGCTCTGTTGAAAGATGTAACTATTTGCTGCAAATCATTTAGAGTGATAATGATAATGTAGTTTGTCTAACCTGCCTTCTTTGCAGCAAGGACTGTTTTGTTTGTCTCCACTGTCTTGGTCCTGGACTGCTGAATTGGACCAATCAGTCTGGTGGGACCTAAAATGGGGCCGGACTATAAGAGCTGTCTGGAGTCAAAATCTGCAGGAATTGTAGTTTGGGGTTTTTGGCACCTTTTTGCAACTGAAGGGGGAGCTCTTGTTGTGACTGACAGACAGATCAACCAACCGAATCTTTTGGATCTTGGGGAAATCCCAGACTGCTTGCAATTTTCAGTTAGTTCTGACCTGGGAAGGGGAATGAGTAAGAGCTCAAGTGTTTTTTGAGCAGAAATCCTGAGTGGATTTGCATGGCAGAACTGTAAAGGGCTAAGTTTTGGCCTGCATGTCTGCTTGCTGCCCCTGAGAGGGAGAAAATAATTATTTTGGACTAAATCTGAGTATGTGAGAAGGACAGAAGCCACTGATTTTCTACCAGCCTCATACCTGAAGAAGACCGAAGATTTTGCTGAATATGATTGGCCTGTCAGGATTTTTAGCTGCTTTTGAATCCCTGGTTTGTGCAGCTACTTTGTGATCATGACCGGAGAGCGGTTTGCCTGGCACAGTACAATTTCCTTACATAGAAATGTGCTGTGGGTCATGATTTGGTTCACCACTGTGTGAACTGTGTTCTGCTTGCTAGGAGCTGTATCCAGCCCAAAACGGACTGTATCCGAATTTGTCTCAATTTGGCCGGGGCCTTGCCACACTGGCCCAGCCAGACTACCCACTGCACAGAGAAAGCCATCGACGAAAGACCTGCCTGGGAATCAGTCCCCTGCTCCATGCTTGAATAGAAATGATGCCTCAGTGATTTGTGTGGGCCCTGCTTCTCCTGGTACTCCAGATTAACTACCTGCTGTCTCAATTTTTGTCCAGCCTGTGTCCAGTCTTGGATATCAGGAGTAATCATCAGGGTAGCTCCCTGCAATGACAGCCTAATCTAAAAGTGTGTCATCTGATTGACTTGTTTTTTTTCCATGAACTGAGCCCTCCGGCTCCAGATTATAAATAGTGTGTGTTGTGCATGTTGTTTTCTTCTATCACAGAGCCCCAACCAACTACAATGTTCCTTGCTAGCCCACCGTTCTCCATCTGGGTACCCAAAGTGTGTGACTGTTTATGGACCCTGAAGTGCATGCATAACTGTTTGAATGATGGAGTCCCTAAGCAAATTAACCTGATCATGCCCCTCCCTTGTTCAAGTCCCTTAAATAAATCAGATCTAACTCGTTTTGCATTTACCCTGACTGTGGTTCCAGTTTGTGCAAGAGTACTGTGCTGCTGTTATTAGCTGTGTATAACCTTGTTTTACAGGGGGTCCCCAGGGCCGAGCCAGAGGAAAGCCCTGGTGGTAAGTGCAAACAGTGTGGGTACTTGTGTGGTGTATCAGGAGTATTGTGAAAGTGATTATTGTGTATTGTTCCGGCCATTAGTCAGGAGAGAGAGGGGTTACAGTGTCCCAGAGGGCTGTGCCCAGGTTAGCTTGACCACTACCAACTCTGACCTCCGGGTGGAGGCACCTGTTTCAGAACTCAGGCCCCTTAACCTGCTGCTAGCCCAACAGGCAGGGGTAGTAGCCCTTGGGATAGCACCACCTAGAGGTTACATATGGAAATTATATATGTGGTGCCAGAGGCTTCCTACACCACATTTTAAAATTTATGCACATTGTGGTAGGAGAATTGACCCCATGTGAACCCGGTCTGGTCCGGGTGGATCAGCTCTGGGAGTAATCTGTTCAGTTGATCCGCAAGGACTTTCAGCAATATCTTTAAGTCACAGTTCAGAAGTGATATCAGCTGGTACAAGACACACCAGCTGTCTATTAGATCAAGGTCGCACATGCCCATCTGCCAATTCCACGTAGCCCCTTTCACCCGTCACTTTTCCCCTGAATGATACATCCTTGGGTCCATGATACAATTCAAATACCGCCCCCGGACCAGACCTCTGAATTGTTCCTGTACCATAACATCTAGTAGGAACTGAAAAAATGTGTGATCGTATACTGCAGGAGCATAGATCCTGGCAAAAGTAAGTCACTCCCCATATAGCTTCCTTTCCACAAAAATGTATTGTCCTTCTGTGGGGTCCACCACTACTTGGCCAACCTGTAGAAGAAGTTTTTTGTGGATCAGCACTGCCACCCCTCTCCTATGAGAGTTGTATGAGGCCGCATGCCAAGTTCCCACCCACCCCCTAGCTAACTTAGCATGCTCACTATCCGCTGGGTGGGTTTCTTGTAGCATGGCCACCTGTGCACCCTGTCTCTTTAGGGCTGTGAGCAAACTGGTATGCTTAACTGGAGAGAAGATCCCGCAGACATTCCACGTGACAATGGTTAAATCCTTAGTCATAGCCATGGCCATTTACCAGTATGTTCACTTGTCTAGTGAAGGCTCCATTGGGATCCCCCCTTTCTCCCCATTGAGAGACCAATATAAACACTGTATCAGACGAGTAAACTTGGACCCAGAATTACAAGATACAAACTTTTGAAACATCCAGAACACAAAAACATTAAGAACAACAACAAGATTAAGACTAAACCCCATACACATCCCCCCACACAAGACCCCTAGCCCCGGTGAACTGAATCTCCATTAGCTTCTCCATACAGTAATACCAATTGCAGTAAATGCAAAAATAATTACTCAAAATCCCCAATGGTAGAGCATGTTCCCCCCTCCTCGCTCCCCTTCCCCACATTTCATGTAGCTTCTCATACATTCTATGTTCCTGTTATACGCGATTACCAAGGGTGTTTCCTGTGTGTCCCTCACTGTGGTCTGTTCCGGGGAGTCCACCTCGCTATACATTTGCCATTAAGGGAAGAGTGATACCGCTTTCCCCGATCCATCTGGTTGTAACACCCTCAATCTCCCATACCCCCGCACATGCACTCAAACGTAAGTCATCATCCGCCATTCGGGTTCAGTACTGTATCAAATTTCCTCTCTGTCCCCAAAAACCCTTTTAGCTAAATGCTGGTAATAGTATATGCATGCCAAACGTGGTCTGTGGACTCCCCAGACCAAACCCAGAGGTCCCTCCTCCAGGCGGCCTGCTCTCCCACTGTGTTCTGAGGCCATAACTGTAAAACAAAAAGTGTGGCAGCTAATCCCCCAGGCCCCAACATGTGTCCTGGGTATTATTATTATTCTCTATCCACCCCGCTTTCCTTTCGACCTTCCCATTGAGTAAGCAATTTTTTTTTGTCTCCAGAGACATCCACCTTCTGAAGATGATCCAAAGTTCCACAAATATTAGGACGATAGAATGAATTATATGAAATAATATGCCAGATTAGTCCTATAGCCTATCCCAGGAATTGTCCAATAATTCTTTAAATATCAGGGGCCGATGTCCAGGTGAGGGTCAGGGCAGCGCGAACCAAAACCATGCGCATGGCTCCTCCCTCTCCCCAGCCAGCTTACCTCATGTTGGAAGGCATCTCCAGCCAGTATTCTGTCTTCAGGCCCATCTCAGACCCACATGTTAGTTTCCTCCAGTAACTCAATGGTTGATCGCCCGAGATGGGAGTCCTCTCAATGAGCTTTAAGTGCCTGGCGGAGTTCAAGGACACTGTGTGTCATGCTAGGCCCTATCTGCATCAAGCTGATGGACTCACATTCAGGGCCTAGATCTGGTGCAGCCAGGTGCTTTGGGTTCTTCGGGCCTCCAGAGGGTGGGAGGTGAAGGGTGTAGAAAACCAGGGGAGCAGCCATCTAAGTTTCCTCACACAGAGGGAGTCCAAACAGAGTTCACTTCACACAAAACAAAAATAGTTAATTCATGCCATGCTGCAATGTTAGGCATGTTTCACGTTTCCTCATCCCAGCTTTCTTTTGAGCTCCTGTTCAAAGGTCGCCACTTTCTCCACTTCCCAGAAGGAATACGTCGCCCTGTCATTTTTAATCTTCAGTGTAGCTGGGTACACCATAAAAAGCTGTACATTCAGCTCCCAGAGCTATGACATCACAGGAGTAAACATGCAAAACACGAAGCGCTTCCTCAAGAGATGCTCAGAGTAGTTCTGACATAAATACAGATGTTTAAATTGTAAGCATTTAGGACTGTCTCTCTGTCCTGGAAACAATAAAACCTCATGATGAGTGCCCTGTGGACCTTCTCCAACTTGTAGAGACCATTTTTAGGGTCTATCCCAGCAACTCTGGGAGTTTTACTGCACAGAAACCCAGGATATTGGGACCCTCTTTCTCTTTGAGCAAGCCTCGCAATCTTAGGTTGTCTTCGATGGTAGTTTTCGTGATAGTTGAACATTTCCTTGAGCTCTTCAAGTTCTTTCTGTAAGGCTGCTATCTGCTTCGGGATGGGGCCAACTGCGTCCTCAAGGTCAGAAATGTGTCTCTCCATCTCTGTCAACTGTGTTGCCTGGGTGGTGTGAAAATCAGGTAATTCTTGAAGCTTATTATCAAATTTGGACTTTAGATGCTCAAGACGTGATGCGAGGGCTGCCAGGACTTGCTTGGTAACTTCCTGGCCTAGCGCACTCATTTCAGTTGCAGACAGTGAGATTGGGCCTCCACTCTCCACTTAGGCTGCAGAATGCTGTTTCTTCTGGCTTTTGGACACTGTGGATATATTTTTCAGCAAGAGGAAGGAGCAGCTGTTAGAACTTTACTACTCTACTGGACTAAAGAACTAGAACTCTACTACTGGGAGCTTCAATGTAGGGTAAAAACAAACAAAAAAATATTGTGTTTGTCTGAGTTGGGCTAAGGAATTATCTGTGCAGTTAGCTAGGTGTAAAAGAAACCGTGAATTGGGGGAGTGGCATAGAGAAAAGGAAGCCAGGTGTTTGCATTTAAAACTGATCTAGATAGTCTGTGGCAGAGAACAGCAAGAGGAAGGAACTGCTGTTAGAACTTTACTACTCTACCACTCTACTGGACTAAAGAACTAGAACTCTACTACTGGAAACTTCAATTTAGGGTAAAAACAAACAAAAAAAAGAGTGTGTTTGTCTGAGTTGGGTGAAGGAATTGTTATTTGTGCAGTTAGCTAGGTGAAAAAGAAACTATGAATTAGGGGGAGTGGCTTAGAAAGAAGGAAGCCAGGTGTTTGCATTTCAAATCTGACCTAGATAGCTTGTGGCAGAGAACAGCAAGAGGATGGAGTTGCTGTTAGAACTTTACTGGGACTATATTGCCCACCATACATCCCCTCTACCCCCCCACCCATAGCTAGTTCTATTAGCTAGTTCTACTTTTAAAGGCACAGGATTTGACTGACAACAGGAACTTCCTGTTTGGGAGCAAGAAGAGAGTGATCACAGAGGCACAAAAGACTCCACCCCCTTAACTGCTGGAAGTCTAACTCTGAGCAAGTAAGAAGGAGACTACTGAGAAATATAGGAACTTACTGTCCCAGAACAGGAAGATCAGGAGCTTTAAGGGCACGGAGGCAGTGAGAAAGTAGGGAGAAAAAAAATATATATATATATATATAATAAAAATAAAATAGAGAGAGGAAAGTGTAAGTATACAAAACAACAGTTAAGAGGCCACGAATAAGACTTGATCAGAGTGGTGCAGTGCGGTGGCTGTGGAACAGCAGTCTTCCAGGAGATGTTCTGGAGGATGCAGTATTGTCCCATCTGCAGGAACCTCTCTGGGCTGAGGGAGGAGGAGGTTGCTGATCTCTAGGCTGAGTTGGCCAGAATTTGGGGGACCTCCTTTCCCACCTAGGGATCACTAGGGCCACTGCAGCTGCCTCAGAGGTTGCCAAGAAAGAGGAGTGGTTTGACCACAGTGGGCTCAGGGAGGGTGAGGGTGGTGGAACAGAGGCACATTCCTCTAGTTGTGCCTCTCCACAATTCATATGCCATTCTGGCAGAGTGTGGTTCCTCTCTGGAGGCACTTGCAGTGGAGACCAAGGAGCATGCTGGGAACCTTCACAAGGGAGACCCACAGGAGGGTGCAATGGGATCCCACAGGGGAAGGAAACAACTCCTGGTGGGGGACTCCATTGTTAGGAGGGTAGAACTGGGGAAGGGAGAGGAGAGTGAGGTAAGGTGCCTGCCTGGCACCATGGCTTGGAGGGACAGGGAGTGAATCCTCAGGATCGCAGGAGCAACTGCACAGGGGAGGGAGCTGGATGTCATTGTCCACCTAGGGACAAATCACCTGGCTGGAAAAGGGATCAGAGCAGTGCAGGAGGAGTTTGTGGGGTTGGGGAGGGGCCTTAGACAAGTAGCACACACTGTAACCTTCTTGAAGGTGCTGCCTGTCTGTGATATGGTTGCGGCTAGGGTGCACAGCACCATGGAATTCAATCAGTGATTGAAAAACTGGTGCAGAGCTCAGGGTTTGGGCTTCATTGGGGACTGGGGGTTCACTTGGAGGGATGCAGGTCTATACTGGCACGATGGTCTGCATCTGTCCAGGAGGGGAACCAGGATCCTAGGTGATAGGTTTAAATGCTTCATTGGCAAGCATTTAAACTAGCCAAGGGGTGAGGCACTGAAAAGGACATGGGAAATCCTAGCCTCCCCCAAAATATCAGGGTAGTTAGTGAGGTAAACACCAAGATAGAGAGGTCGATAGGGAGAAGGGCAGGGGTAAATGGAGAAAAAGACAAAGGCACTAAGGACAGGGATGGGGCAAAAAGGAGTAAGGCCATCAAAAAATGGAGGATAATGAGTACCAATGTCCATAGTCTAGGTAACAAGCTATCTGAACTGGTGGCCTTGATGGAAGAGGGATGTCTGGACATCATGGCAGTCATAGAAACATGGTACACAGAGAACCATGACTGGGATGTCAACATACCTGGGTACACAATCTACAGGAGGGACAGGGAGGGTAGAAGAGGAGGAGAAATAGCTCTCTATGTAAGGGAAGGGATCAAAGCAATGGAACTAAATGGTAAACAGGGAGGAGATACTGTGGGTCATGCAGGAGACTAGAAATGGCACCACAATCTGCACAGGGGTTGTATACAGGCCCCCATCTCAGGGGGAGGACATGGACAAGGAAATGATAGATGGCATCCATTGGATGGCAGAGAAAGGGGAGATATTGCTGATGGGGGACCTGAATATGCCTGATGTTAACTGGATCACCTTTGCTGCAGCCACATTCAACAGCAGAGCCATTCTCGATGCCCTACAGGGGGCATGCCTCAGACAGCTAGTGTTAGAACCCACTCAGGAGGGAGCAATCTTAGACCTGGTACTTGCAAAGAGAGGATCTCAGATCTAGAAGTGGGTAGCCATCTGGGAACAAGTGACCACCAAACAGTGTGGTTCATGATAAACTCAGCTGTAGAGTCAAGCCATACAAAAGTGAAGGTACTGGACTTTAGGAGGGCTGATTTTTGTCAAAATGGGAGCATGCCTCAGAAAAGCACTAACAAGCAGGCAAGAAGGAGGGGTGGAGCAACAATGGGGAAGCATCAAAACTGCCATCCCAGAGGCAACAAGCCCTTGTGTGAAGCAAATAAACAAATCAAAATGAAAGAAAAAAACACTATGGTTCTCAAAAGAGGTGGTGGGATAGGTTAGGGAGAAAAAGATGCCATTCAGGAAGTATAAGGAAACACAGAAGGGGCAAGACAGAGAACTGTACCAGTTAAAGAAGAAGGAAGTAGGGAAGGCAGTCAGAATAGCAAAGGCCCAAACTGAGGGAAAGATAGCCAACTCATTTAAGAAGGGGGTTAAAACCTTTCACAGGTACATTAGGGAGCGAAGAAAGACAAAGGGAGGTATATTGAGGCTGAATGAAGAGGATGGTGGGTGGGCAGAGAGGGATAGTGAAAAAGCAGGGATACTGAATGAATACTTCTGCACAGTGTTCACAAAGGAAGAGGAGGGGGAGGTTATCTAATCCAGTCAATAGAAGCACTCTGGATAGAGGAGTTGATATCAGTCTTTTCACAAAAGTAAGAGTTCTGAAAGAACTCCTAAAACTGAAGGTGGACAAAGCAATGGGGCCTGATGGGATTCACCCCAGTATTCTAAAATAACTAAGGGAAGAACTAGTAACACCATTGACTACCTTTTTTAACAAATCATGGGAGGATGGTGTGGTACCTGAGGACTGGAGAGGGCGGATGTGATTCCCCCTCACAAAACTGAGAGCAAGACAAAGGCAGAAAACTACAGACCTGTCAGTTTGACCTCAGTGGCAGGCAAAATGATGAAATCACTTCTGAAGGAAAGAATTGTTGAGTACCTAGAGGCCAGTGGGGCACAGGACCCAAGGCAGCATGGATTCACAGCAGGAAGGTTATGTTAGACGAATCTACTCTAATTAATTTCTTTGACTGGGTGACTAAAGTAGTAGACCAAGGAGGGGCTGTGGACATGGCCTACCTAGACTTTAGAAAGGCATTAGATTAATAAACAAATTGGACAGCCTGGGAGTAGGTTCCAGGGTGGTAGCCTGGGTGAAACATTGTCTGGACAACAGGACAAAGAGGGTAATAGTAAACGGAGTCCACAGTGAAGAAAGGGGGGGTTACTAGTAGGGGGTTACTAGTGGGGTACCACAGGGTTCAGTACTGAATCTGGTCCTTTAAATGTCTTTATAAGTGATATTGCAGAGGGATTGGAAGGAAAAGTATTTCTCTTTGCAGACGACACAGATCTGCAACAGGGTTGATACACAAGGTGGGGTGGAAAGGATGAGAAGGGAGTTGGCAAGGTTGGAGGAATGGTCCAATGTATGGCAGCTTAGATTCAACATAAAGAAGAGCAAAATAATGCACCTGGGAAACAAAAACCCAGGAGAAGAGTACACAATAGCGGGTGAGATACTGACAACAACAAAAATGGAAAGAGATGTGGGAGTAGTTATCTTAGATGACCTAAAGGTGGGCAAGCAATGTGAGAAGGCAGTAAGGAAGGCTGGGGGATATTGGGATGCATAGGGAGAGGCATCACCAGTAGAAAACAAGAAGTTGTTATCCCTTTGTACAGACAGTTGGTGAGACCCCATCGGGAGTACTACGTGCAGTCCTGGAGACTCCATCACCACAAAAACATAGACATGGTGGAGGCTATCCAGAGGAGGGCAACCAAAATGGTGCAGGGCCTGCACCAGAAGACATACGAGGAGAGACTAAAGGAGCTTAATATGCATACCCTCGAGGAAAGGAGAGAGAGAAGAGGGACATGATATAAACTTTCCAGTACCTCAAGGGAATCAACAAAGTCCAAGAGGGTAGCATCGTTCAAAAAAAGAACTGTGCAAAAACAAGGGGACACAATTTGAAGATAGAGGGGGGGAAGGCTAAAAGGTAATGTGAGGAAGTATTTTTTCACAGAGAGGATTGTAGATGCATGGAACAGCTTTTCTGAGGAGGTCATGGGTCAAAAACAGTGGGGGAATTCAAGAATGCTTGGGACAGATATAAGGCAATTCTAGTGGGGTTAGGAGGAAGTAGGCTGTTGGTTAACTAGGATCTGCAGCTTATCCATTAGGTAGGGAAATGGGCAGACTAGGTGGGCCAAGCGGTCCTTATCTATCATCAGATTCTATGTTTCTATGATTAAGTTATCAATCACTCAATTTAAATTCTATTGAATCTCATCAATTTTTGACAGATATTGAAAGTATGGGATGTTGATGGAGATTATATCTTGATGGGAGATTTTAATTTCCCTTCTATTAATTGGGATTTGCTTGAGGGCCATGGTACTCATGAAAATAGATTTATTAATATTGTTATTGCTAACAACCTAGAGCAATTAGTCAAAATACCTACAAGAGAAAACAAGATTCTAGATCTTATCTTAACTAATGTTCAGACAGGTATATTTGATCCAATAGTATTGCCTCCATTACGTGATAGCGACCATATAACAGTTGAAATTAAAGATCAGGGTATCAAGGGCGTCACAATGGTGAGTGACTTTCACAAAGCTAACTATAATATATTAAGGACTGGCTAACAACATTGGACTGGGAAGTCTAATTAAGGGATAAAAATCTTGAGAATACTTAGAGAAAGATCAATGATAAAATACAATTTTGTATATCCAATTGGGTTCTATAAAGGACAAAATATCATAATAATAAAAGATTATCCTCATGGTAGAATAACACAACAAAAAAACTTATCAATAGAAAGACAAAAATACAAAAAGTCCAAATGAAAAAACCTGGTGTAATTATAAAAAATCGGCAAAAAAACTAAAAATCAACATCAGAAGAACAAAAATGGCATATGAACTAAAACTAGCCACACTTACGAAGGATAATAAAAAACAATTTTTTTAACTATGTTGGCTGTTTGAAAAATAATCAGATGGTTGTGGGACCTATAGTAACATCTAATGCTACTATTAGTAATGAGAAAGAAATTGCTGGGGAACTAAACAATTATTTTGTAAGTATATTTGAACCAAAGGAATCCATAACTAATGTTATCCCAGCAAATCAGGATATGTTTATAGAATTTGCCCTAGAAGAAGTTTCATCAAGTATAGGAGCTATTAAACCCAATAGTTCTGCAGGCTCTGCTGGAATAACCACAACATTCTTAAAAGAAGTATCCTCAGTATTGCTGGGACTCTTAACTAAACTACTTAACGTATCCATTCAGGAAGACAAAACTTTACCCCACTGGAGAGAAGCTAACGTGACACCTATATTCAAAGGTGGTGATAAAACTAAGGCTAACAATTATAGGCCAATTAGCCTGACTTCGGTCATAGGGAAACTAATGGAACGGTTACTGCAGCAAAGAATTACAAACCACATTACAGAGAAAGAATTATTAGACATATCACAACATGGGTTCTGTAAAGATATATATTGCCTCACAAATCTTTTACAATTCTTTGAGCCTGTGAGTTCAGCCATTGTTAAGGAAATGTACGTTGATGTGCTTTTTTGGATTATAGTAAGGCGTTCAGCACTGTTTCGCATAAAATCCTAGTGGCACATCTTATAAAAATTAAAATACATTCCAGCGTAATTAACTGGATAATTTCATGGCTGGACAACAGAAGGCAGAGGGTGGTGATTCATGGATATGAATCAAGTTTGGGAAATGTCACAAGTGGTGTACCACAAGGTTCTGTCCTCTTTAATATATTTGTTTCATCCATGCAGACCAACAGTTCTGGATATGCAAGTAAGCAGATGACTGCAAAATTGGCGCAACTATTACAAATTCAAGTTCACATGTACTTTTTCAAGAACACATTAACTAACTTAATAACTGGGTAAAACAAAATCAAATGAAATTCAACGAAGGAAAACATAACATTATGCACTTTGGTAATAATAAACCTAATTTCACATACAGATTAAAAGGCCATGTACTGGATTCAACTACTGTTGAAAATGACCTGGATGTTTATATCATTAACAATCTAGCCTTTAACACAAACACTAAACAAAAGGCAAAACATGGCCACAAATCCTGGGATGCATATTTCAAAGCATTAAATGCAGGGAAGCAAATGTGACCATCCCATTATATAAAAGTCTAGTAAGACCACATTTGGAATACTGTTCCCTAATTCAGCTTCCCCCAAACAATATTGGGAGAAAACATAGTAGAAAAAGTACAGAGGAAGGTTACCAAAAAGAGTTAAGGCCATGAACAACTTGAGTTACCATGAAAAATTACACAAGCTTGGATTGTATTCTATGAAATACAGAAGAACTAGAGGAGACCTGTGTCTGGCATTCAAAGCCATGAATGATCCATTCCTACAAGAAACTATTGATATAGTTGGTCATACTAAAAATAAACACACCAGATCCTATGACCATCAGATGACTGGAGATAAAAACAACACAGTGAAAAGGACTAAACGGTTTACACAAAGAATATTATCTAGATGGAATGCACTGCCCCAGACAACAATAGAGAGTGATAGAATTAAAATGTTCAAAAATAGACTTGATAAGTTTATGGGCACAAACAATATGAATACCACCCTTAACAATATAGGGTGGCAAGTTCTTAAATGACTTATGCCTACTGAACTTGTAACACACACTGTGAACTTAAGTTAATAGGGAACAAGAAAGCAAGGGATAACGTTTTTCTCCTGTGCTGCACAATCAATCAATCAATCAATCAATTTTTATTTACCCAGGAGAAACACAATTGAGCAAGATCATTTACAAGATGATCCCATGATGACAAAAACACAATACAGTAATCAGCACAATTGAACATTCAGTAATTGTAAAATGTGCAGAGAGAATTTTTCATTTTGATTGGTTATTACCTGTGCATCAGATGTGTTCAATGCACAGGTAATAAAAAGTGCTCCACATCAGGATCACAGTTCGAAAGAAAAATCAGTGTGCTGGTGGATCGTTCAATTTTTAAAAGCCGCAATTGTTTCTCATCTTGTTAATGTGGTGCAGCTACATCCCCGACTTACGGCCGATGACCAAAACTATGGAGCCGCTCGCTCTTCAGTTTTCTCCAGCAGAAAAAATAAAACAGACCATAGCAAAACCTGAGCAAGTACTAAAAGAAATGTCATTTCATGCTGCTGCTGTTTCTCAGAGTCCCCGTCTGATCCTGTTGTGCTTTTTTTTAATGTGGTGTGGCACCGGGCACCACATCCCAACTATTAAGGTATGTGGTCCATTAGAAATGGATTGCAACTTTTTTTGTTCAATATGCCCCTCCCAAAAAAAAAAAACAACAGTGCAAGTATAGGGGGTGGGGCGCTTCAATCAATGCCTCCCACACCACACTGACTGTCTTACTTTCATAAATACTCCCACCCACACGGAGCAGGTCGCAGCCTGAGCTCCGTATGGGCTGGGAGTCCACAGGAACAATCATTGGACCAGGATTCAAAAGAAAACAGTAGAGCATGGCACTGGTCGCTTTTCCCCCCCGATCAGCATCCCTCAAGACTCAGTTCCCCACTGTGCACATTTCCTGTTCCTATACTGCAGATAAGAAAAAAAAGACATTGCCTCAATGCTTTTTACAGTATAGTTTGCCCAGTCAAGATAGGTTAATTGTGTGTGTGTGTACAGATAGCATCTACTAGGTATCTATGTGTTTGTACCCACTGTCTCTCCCGTCTGATAGAAGCAGTCAGAGCTCCTTCCTGTTAAATAAAACAAGAAAGAAAACTGCAAGAAGTACACAGGAGCACTGGGGTAGTGCAACAAAATGAAATCAGTAGTACCACTCGCAACAATGTAATGACATCACTTTGAAATAGGCGAAATGACTATTTTATCATAGATCAGCAAAAAGTTCTCTTTATCTATATATAAACATGATTTTTTGTCTAAAATTAATAAGAGAAAAAAGGTGCCCATTTTAAAAGTGCAATAAGACATGATGGGGTGTGCATGGAGCAGATATTACCACACTTCCCAGAGCCAAAGGCACTCGACCTGTGGCCTCAAGCCTCATTACGTCGCAGGGCATGCGGTAATATCTGTTCCATGCTCACCCCATCATGTCTTATTGCTTACATAACATATTATAAACTAAAAAGGCAATGAACAAACAAAGTACTGGTGCATAAAGCACAATAAAATAAGAAGAAAAAGAAGGGAAAAAAGAAAAAAACAAGTAACAGATTTTATACAAGGAATGCAACAGCTTGCTAAAACAGTTCAAATTAGATAGCTACAGGAAGACAAGCCAACATCTAAGTATGGTATTTTCAGCTGCACACAACTCAATCTGGGATACCCTAGAGGTGTTCTTTGTGGCTAGAGTAAGAACATAGGGACATGAGTAGATAGCGGAGAGGTGATGGAGGGAGAGAGTAGTAGGGAGCCACAGGCTGGTGGTAGAGTGATGAGAGGGAGAGGTACTGGGAGGGCCACAGGCTGGTGGCTTAGTGATAGAGAGGGGAGGAGTACTGGGAGGAGGCCACAGGCTGGTGGCTTAGTGATGGGGGAGAGGTACTAGGGAGGGCCACAGGCTGAGTGACTGAAGTGATGAGAGGGGAGAGGTACTGGGGAGGGCCACAGGCTGGTGGCTTAGTGATGGGGGGAGAGAGTACAGGGGGGCCACAGGCTGAGTGAGCTTAGTGATGAGAGGGAGAGGTACTGAGGGAGGGCCACAGGCTGGTGGCTTAGTGATAGAGGGGAGAGTACTGAGGGAGGCCACAGGCTGAGTGGGCTAGTGATAGAGAGGGAGAGATACTAGGGAGGGAGCCACAGGCTAGTGGCTTAGTGATAGAGAGGGGGAGAGAGTACTAGGGAAGGGGAGCCACAGGCTAGTGGCTTAGTGATAGAGAGGGGGAGAGAGTACTAGGGGAGGGGAGCCACAGGCTAGTGGCTTAGTGATAGAGAGGGGGAGAGAGAAGGGGGGGAAGGAGGATTAGTAAACAGATTTTAAATAGGCAGGTTACATGAGTTATAGTAGCTGGATATATTTGATATTTAGGAACGGCAGGTGCATGTTTTGTTCAGCACACTATTTAACAAGGATTTAAAGGCGGAAATTCCAGGTAGTTGTGTAAGTCTTAGAAAGTTCTAGAAAGAGTTCCAAAGAGATGGAAAGACAAAACTGATGGATGAGCTGCCATAGGGTGTTCTGACCTTGGGTATGTTGAACATGACAAGGAATTAATGCCTCAGACAGTAGGTCCCCTGTGTCCATTGGAAGAGCTCGGAGATGCATAAGGGCAGTTTATTTGAAATACCTCTATGAATCCAAAGAAGGGCATTCTTCATTCTCCTGGCGTTGAGGGAGGACCAACCTAACATTGCATATAATGAGCAATGATAGGTGATAAGAGGTGCACTGGTAATAAATCTCAGCGCACGGTGATACAGTGTGCCCAATTTGTTTACTGCAGCTTTTGGACAATGACTGTAGAGAAAGTCCCCATAGTCTCTTAATGGAAGAAAGGTAGTTTAAACCAGTCTAGTTTTTGCCTCACAATTAAGGAGGTGCCTGATACGATAGAAAATGCTCAGTCTCTGTCTTAATTTTTGAGTTAACTCATCAGTGTTGCATAAGAAGCTAAGCTCATTGTCAAGCCAAAAACCCAGGTATTTGAACTTGTTAACCATTTCTAGGGATTCACCAAGGAGAGTCTGAATCTTCAGGCCCTTGTTACTAGTGACTGGGCTTATAGGTTGAATAGAAGTAGATATAAACATGACTTTGGTCTTGTTCGCATTGAGAAGTAATTTCAGCTGTAGTAAGTTATTATGCTGAAGGACACCAAAATCTCTTTGTAACTCTGCATAGGCAAGCTCAAGGGTAGGATTTGCTATATAGAGTACCGTGTCATCTGTGAAAAAAGATGCACGTTAGACATAGTGATGTTTATGTCTATATTGTTAATGTAAATTGCAAAGAGAAGCGGTCCCAAGAAAGACCCTTGTGGCTCCCCTCTTGGGAGTATTTTGAGTTTGGAGAGGTCCCCTTGGGCCTCAACATGCTATTTCCTGTTGATCAGATAGCAACTAAACCACTTCATAGCTGTATCATCTAGGCCAAGATGGTGCAGTGATGTTAGAAGCAATTCATGTTTAACAGTATCAAAGGCCTTACTTAAGTCTAGAAAAAGTGTGCGGATGTGTTTCTTTGCGTCAATAGTAATTTGCCTTTCGTTGGTCACTTTAGTGAGGGCAGAGACCAGGCTGTGTTGAAGTCTAAAGCTGGACTGAATTTGATAAAATAGGTTGTTGGATTCCACGTAGTCCCTCAGATGGTAGTTAACTAGCTTTTCCAGTAGTTTAGAGAGTATGGGTAGCAGGAAGATGGGTCTGTAATTATTAAGGTCACAAGCGTCACTGAATTTGAAAAGGAGTATGATGTTCATAAGTTCATAGCTAAATACAAGTTCGAGGGACATGCCCATAATGAACTCACCATCATTATCTACTAGTGGGTAAGATATTTATTGTCACACACACACACACACACACACACACATATATATATATATATATATACACACATCTTGAACTGTTACAAATTGACACTTAGGACTACTTTAGAAAGTAGAGAGTTTCAGACTGGTGTCTGTTGGTCCCTATTCCTAGGTGATCTCCCAGCTTGTACTATTTTCCAACACGCTAGGAGATCACCTAGGGATAGGGATAAGTTGTGAAGTTATTATGTCTAGTCTGGGGAACTAAACAATTTTTTTTCAAGACAACTGTTTCATCCAACAAGTTTTTTCTTTTATTGTTTGCCCTGACGTTTTGCACTTAATAATGCTTTTTCAAAGGGCTTCACTCTGTAATGACATCAAAAATATTCTTTAGTATTTTATATTTGGTCATTATTTTTTGCTTTTTAAATCTGTTTTATGGCTCCTTCAAATAGACATTACCATTGCTTTAACACTTCTGTACCTACTCCTCTTGAATGACTATTCCGTTGTTATACTTTTTCTTTTGTAATTTTCTTAAAATTGCAGTGAAAACATATAAATTCCTGCTTATATTGTGATACTATAACATTTACATTCTTGTATTACTGAATCTTCTGTCAGGACCATCTGTCTATTCACTCTGCTATATAGCTTGTACCACTTTTAAACACCTGGACTAATACCACGCAGTACACCTACTTTTAAAACATTTTTTCAATGCTGTTATACATTTCCACAATATCCTATGTAAATTCATTATGTTTTTTTACACCCGAATTTGTTCTCAAGCACATATCCAATTTCCACATCACTATTACTACATTTTCATTACTATTTTCTTTTATATCTGTTTCCTAATTGAATTTTTTCAACCATCTTTTATACCTGTTCCCTTCCGAGCCTGCTACTTTCACATAGGGTTACCACCTGTTAAGAAGCCCAAAGTGGGACATTTCTTACTAAAACAGGATTTTTCGCAGGACAATATGTTATCTCGACCAATGCAACAGACATGTTTTCTCTAAATAATCAGAATTAAGACTAAGTGTCATAGTTTTTCAGTTGTTTCTTGTGTTTTTTATTATTTTAAGGTATTTTAGTTAAGGTATTATAGTTTTTTGTAACATTTAGAGGAACATGAGAAAATATTTTTTCTACTATAGTGTCAGTACATTTAGTATTTTTCATGTTTTTCTGCAGGACACAGCTGCCCAAATCAGGACTGTTCTGTGAAAATAGGGACAGGTGGTAACCCTACTTTCACATTGCATTCAGTTCATGATATGGCTACTGCATTTTCCTTTTTCTGTAGAACCTATAAATAAATTCCTGTTTGTAATTTTTATATTTTATTGTTCTGTTTTCATACTTTCAGACTATCCATACTTGAAATGTATGCTCCTACCTTTCAGTATTTCAGCATTCTTTTATTTTATATTCGTTGTAGGTTTTCTTTGCATCTTGCATTGTTTTCCTAAAAAAACATAACATTAATGTATGTTGTCTTAATATGTACACTCTAATTGTTGTTAACTAGCTTCTCCAGTAGTTTAGAGAGTATGGGTATCAGGGAGATGGGTTTGTAATTATTAAGGTCACAACTGTCACCAGATTTGAAGAGGGGTATGATGTGCACTATTTTCCAACATGCTGGGAGATCACCATGGGATAGGGATAGGTTGAAAAGATGCGTGATGGGACACAGACATGTGAAACATGACAGGAACAGAAAAACTACCCCTATTGGTCACCGGGAAGAGTAGGAGGCCCAGACGTCTTCCAAAAGATCCATCCGCACTCCCTGTTACATATGTCGGCTCCGCCAATGCATGGATGATGGAGGAATTTTTCGCAGATTGACTGTCAGCTTGGAACAGTTGTCTGAGACATCAAAGATGCAAAGTCCTTCTACCTGTGGACAACTGTAGTGTTCATCCTAGTGACCTAGCAAATAAGTTCTTAAACATAAAACTAGTTTATTTCTCACCAAACACAACCAGCCTGATACAGCTGCTGGACATGGGAGTGATTAAGATGCAATTCACAGTGGCTCCTCTGCCTTAGCATCTAAAATTGAAAAAACTGTCAACTTAATAGATGCTGTCTTTATGATGGCTAAGGCACAGGCCACTGTTAATAAATAAATATTTCAGGAATTCCTAAATGGTGGTAGTAAACAGAGTTCACTCTGGGGAAGGGAGGGTAACCAGCAGGGTGCACAGTACTGGAACGAGTCTTCTTTGCTGTCTTTATAAGTGACATTGCAGATGAGCTGGAAGGGAAGGCCTGCCCCGTTGCAGATGACACCAACATCTACAATAGAGGGGGACTCTCCAGAAGGGGTGGAAAGAATGTGCCGAGACCTGAGAAAACTCAAGGAGCGGTCAAGGCATGGCAGCTGGGTTTCAGTGTGAAAAAGTGCAAAATTATGCACTAAGGGCTCAGTGTCAGTGGCTCAGTAGGTAGCACACTCACCTCTGAGGCCAGGAGATCAGAGGGCTGTGGGTTCACTTCCCACATCTGTCACTTGGGTTAATATCTCAGTACTGACACTGTAGTGCAGCATGAGAGGGGTGCTGCACTTCTGAGGTGCCATCTTTCGGATGAGACGTTAAACCGAGGTCCCATCTGCCTGGATTGGTGGTAGTTCAGGTGGATGTTAAAGATCCCATGGCACTTACCTAAAAGAGTAGGGGAATATCCCCGGTGTCCTGGCCAAATTTCCCTCATTCACTAAGAATACCACCAACAGCTTAATCTGGTTCAAGGTCAGTTGGCATTCATCTGTATCCCCCTCCCCCGGGTCGTGGCTGAAAATAGGCAGGATTTGTCTAGTGCACTTACCCAGTCAACAAAAACTAAATAAATAAATAAAATAAACCCAGAGGTGGGGTACAATATGAGAGAAGAGATATTGATGGTCACCAAACAGAAAAGGGAGCTGTGAGTAATCATATCTGACGATCTCAAGGTGGCAAGGCAATGGTTTAGGCCAGTGGGATGTTGAGGCGCATAGGAAGGGATGTCTCCAGCAGAAAGAGGGAGTTGGTGTTGTCTCGGGATCTGTATGAAATCTCGACACTGGCATGCCCGACAACAAAAAGCCCGATTCCAATTTCTCATTTGGTATGTGATTCCATCTGACTAGTGGCAGACTCTCAAAATCCCATCATTGCGGGCAACAATTTTGCACACTGCTTTATGTTTGCAAATCAAGAGCAGTATTCAATGAAATCTTACAAATATTGACAACAGTGAGATACCAGATCATGTTTTAGGTAAGCAAAACATTAAAAGCATTGCAAACAGCTTGTCTTTGCTCAAACATACCTTATTTCTGCAGACAGGTTCCATGGCAAAGCTTCCCACATTTTCAGTGCGTGTAGTACGGCAGTGGCTAAATGCAAGCTACTGTCAGTGTTATTTTTTGTAAGTAAAACATGTTCCATGTTGCCTGTAGCAGGTGTAGTAATTTTAAATCAATTAAAATATGCAAGCAGTTCTCACTACACACACACCGAAAATGCGGGGAGCTTGCGTTTTGCTTTGGAACCGATCTGCAGAAATTAGGAAAAACATCAGACAACACTGGGCTACAAAACATCACCTGTGCATGTGATGTGTGTGGGATTTGGTGGAAGCAGGCAGCAGACAGCATTGCATATTGATTAAAATAGTTGCACTTTTCTTGGGACATCCATGTGACGTGATTGCTCTACAAATACTTTGGCTGCACTGTGGTGCAAGCGCATGAGGTAACTGAGCATAAAGGGATGTCATACGGTAATGGGGAGCAGACAGCATTGAGTAGTTACTGTAATTTTATTTAAAAGATGTAAGCAATTGAGCACACAAGCAGCTGACTTGACTAGTGGTTCTTGGATAGTGCTGCTGTGGATCTGCCAATGATCGGCAGATGGCGGCACTATTCGAGTGGGATCCATCCCAGGATCCATTTGAATATGGAGATCAGATCCTGCGTTATCCAGTGTCAGATCCAGGGATCTGGTGCCAAATCCAAGGATCCGACACCAGATTGCATCCGATCCCAGTGCTGGATCCAGGGATTTGGTGTTGGATCCCTGGATCTGGCCATCGGATAATGTGGGATCTGACCTGGGATTTGACAGCCGGATCCACAGGCAGATAGTGGTGGTATCTGGTGGATCCACTATCCTGTTGCGAGGGCAGGTATCTGGTGGATCCAGATTGGTCTGGATACTATTTCAGCACCACTAGACTTGACTGTACATTACATTACATTGCCTGTAATGTGTGCATTGTCAACCTTGCATCCTATGCTTTTGTCCCTGTACTGATTCTTTATGTATGCTGCTCCTATGGACTGCCAGTACATTAACTGTTGCATCAGCCTATTATGTACTCAATTGCCATGAACCCGTTTCGAAATTGTATGTATGTATGTATTCACCATCTGTTAGGTATGTATCTAAGAACTCTCACTCTGTACATTCCTCTCCCCCTTCCCCCAGGACGTACCGTGAGATGAGCATTAAGTTGCTCAGTGTATCTTTCTTGGTGAAACAATTCAATAAATAAAAATAAACAACATTACTTTACATGGATAAGTGTGTGTGTGATTATTTATCTGATTCCCACCGCAGATGACGTGGCTGGATTTTGGGCTGTCGGCAAACCATACCAGACAGTTAAATGAGTGTCGGGATTTTGGCGTTGGGAAATCAAGTGTCAGGAATTTTCATGTCGGGGAAATCATACCAGACCCATTGTCACTGTATAGATCGCTGGTGAGACTCCACATGGAGTACTGAGGCCAGTTCTGGAGACTATATCTCAGGAAGGACATAGCTTGGAGGCAGTTATGTACTAGAAAAAAGTCTGCACTGGGCAGGTGGTGTTTACAATACAATACAGCTGAGATAAAAACACAAGAACTGGGCACTCAGTCACCACCTCAATTTAAAAATGACACTCAAACTCCTTGATTCTTATCCAACAATGGAACACATGGATATAAATCATGGAGTTTGAGTGTTGTTTTAAAATTGAGGTAGCGAGTGCCCAATTCTTGTGTTTTTATTATCAGAGTGGAGGCAGCCCAGAGAAGGGCAACTAAAATGGTGCAGGGTCTGCATCACAAGGCCTATGAGGAAAGACTGAAGAATCTCAATATGTGCGTACACCCTGGAAAAGAGAAGGGTTAGGGGGGATATGCCAGAGACCAATAAATACATGATGGAGGTAAATAAGGTACAGGAGCGGAGTATTTTTCAGAGGAAAAGATACACGAGAATGAGGGGTCAGTCAATGAAGCTAGAAGGGGTAAATTCAAGATAGATGTGAGGAAATACTTTATCACTGAAAGAGTGGTAGATGCCTGGAACAGTCTTCCAGCAGAGGTGGTAGGGGCGAGTGGGCTTCAAGCATGCATGGGATAGGCGCAAGGTATTCTTTGTAGGAAGCAAGGAGGGGAGCTAGAGATCAAGTTGGGTAGGCACTGACAGTATAGGTAGGGAATAAAACGGTCAGACTAGGTGCAATAAACTGTCTTTATCTGCCATAAAATTCTATGTTTCCATGTTTCCTGCCCCAGTGGCGAAGAATACTGCATGAGTCAGAGATGGCTACAAAGTAGTCCTAGTGATTTAAATAGTTTTCAAGGAGTTTCTCTAAATAAAGGTAGAAGTCAAGGGGTACAGGCTTTTCAGATGGGACAGGGTTGGCAGAAAGGGGGGGTCACTGTACATCAAGGAAGACCTGTGCCCTTGGACTTTTTCCAAGTTTTATCTCGGCTGATCATCAAGGCCCTTAAGGGAGGGGTAATCCACTTATAGCAGTGGTCCTTTACCCGGTAGGTTTTAAATGGGGCCAGGATATCAGCGGCTTACGTAATTGACCTGTTTAAGAAGTTGACCACCTCGTCCAAGGTAGGGAGACTTCTAATAGGGGTCCAGTCCAGGTTGCCCAGGAGAGTGTTATAGTGCTCCAGGGATAACTTTGAGTAGTCCCTGGAAGTGAGTATTCTAGGAGGGACCCTTACCGTCCTATTCCTCCAAACACAGAAGGTGGGTGAGTGGTCGCTGAGGGCATCCGCCATGGTGCCAGCCAGTTGAACATTTTTAGGGTTAGACACCAGTACCCAGTCTATGGTTGAGTGGCTGCCCATTTTATAGTTAAACCTTGTGGGTAGGGTGACTATCTGGGAGAGGTTGGCCTCCTGAAGCATGTCCATTATTGAGGACCTAGCCTCTATGTCCTAGTGCACGTTGAAGTCACCGAGGATGATGAGCTCAGAAGCAAACGCAACTGTTAGTTTTTTTGTGAGGGACTCGAAGGATTGGAGGGCCCCCTTTGGTGGAGTATAAATGCACCCTACATTAAGGTGTTTAGCATCGCTGAGGGTGATGCGTACAAAGATAGTTTCAATTTTGAGGGGCATTGATACGTTGAGGTTAATGTGAGCAGAGATCAGGGTAGCCTTAGCATATATGAGAACCCCACCCCCTTTTTTCTGGGTTCTATCCTTCCGGGTAACAGACATACCCTGGGGCGGCACATTCGTGATCTAGGATCGATGGTTTTAACCAGGTCTCGGAGACTGCAAGCACGTCAGGGTTGTAGAGGGCTAGCCATGCTTGTACTTTGTGAGTTTCAGGCCTAAGACTACAAATGTTCATGTGTGCTAGCCTCAAGCCCCTTGTTGCAGTCCAGATTAGGTCCTGGGGGGTCGAGATGGAGGTATTATCAACACAAGGGCCAGGGTTAGGTTGAATGTCACCTGCCTGCAGTAGCAAGGTCCTTAGCAGGAAGTGGAGAATATAGGTCAGGGGAGGGAACCTAGTTTTTTTAGGCTTGTATGTCAGCAAAAGGGTAGCCCTGTAGCAAATCCCACTCCTACTGAGTTTGGCGGCTATAAGGAGGGCCAGGTTGTCGGCCAGGGGTGGGCTATAAGGGTGCCAGGCCAGGTGTGGTGCTGGACCATTGCGTGGCTGCGCAGCAGGAGCTTGTCTACCGGCTAGCCAATCCACCCAGAGGATTGAGGCGATATACAGGGCAGCGAGGAGGAGACCCTTAATTGACCTATGCTGGCCCAAGGTATGAGCATTCAGTAGCCTGTTGACTGGCATTTTCATCCTTATGCGACGTTGTTGGGCTACAAGAGCTTGGCCTAGTAGTAACAGTACAAGGGTAATTTAGGGGGAACAGGCTGGGTGCCGAAGGATACCGGGACGCTCAGCAGTATTGTGCTTATTTGGGTTATGTCTGTACAATAGCTTTTACTTGGCAACTTTTCTAACCCTTGAGTTCAGTGAGCAATAGGATTCTTGGTAATATGGGTTACTATCACAGAGGTAGTCTAGCAACAGGTCAGATAGAGATAAAGGAAAAAAAAAAAGCAGCTAGACTTAACCCAGTGGCATTGCTATTGACAGTTATTGCATAATAGGGTAGGGTTAGCTGGTAACATTGTGAGCACACGTTTCAGTTTTAGCACAATATAGGGACCTTATAGTTTAGTGTACATTCAGCATTAAGAACCCAGTAGACCTTAGAAGTTCATTTAGAGCATTAAATGTCTTACAGTAGGTAGCTGGAGTTAAACAGTAAGTCCCTTGTTCAGTTGGGCTTGCCTGTAATTGATACAGGCTGAGGTAGATTAGCCCAGGGCGATGCTCCTCCTCCTGTGCTTCCTATTGGTGCAGGGCTCACAGCGGGCGGCGCTAGCCCCTACATAATCAGAACAAAAACAGGGTGGGTGGGCGAGAAACTTTTAAAAACTGCAGTCTGCTTCCAATTTTACACCGGGGGAGGTCCGCCAAACAGATTAAGCTGTCGGCGCCTCAACCCCATGGTTTCCAGCTTCTCTCTCCCTGGGCAGCGCAGTGGGGGGCGAACCCATCGGTCTCCATTGCAGCAACAGTCCTGTCCTCCATGTGATGTGCTGGGAAGGGGGAAGCAGCCTTTTTCAGCTGGCTGCAGTCCACGTCACTCCCCTTCTCAGCCAATGGCTCAAACGTCCTTAGTAATAGTCCAGCAGGAAAAAAGGCGCCAAGTGGGATCTGGGACCCTGGAAAACAGGACAAAGACATCCATGGGAGCAAAGGACTGGCTTTGGAGGGAAAGGTCTCGCAGTGCTGTTTTCAGCGGTCACTTCACTGTAGGAGGGTACGTCTTGCTAGAAACTTTTAAAAACTGCAGTCTGCTTCCAATTTTACACCGGGGGAGATCCGCCGAACAGATTAAGCTGTTGGCACCTCAACCCCGCAGTTTCCAGCTTCTCTCTCCCTGGGCAGCGTGTCTAGGAGATAGAATGTGATCCCTGATGGGGAGATTTATTTGGTGGAGGGGCTTATCTAGGAAGGGAGGGAAGGGGGAACTTGGAGAGACAGTATGCCATGGAATCTGGGACAGGGGCTCTGTTAGATGTGAACTGCTATAGGCACTTTTATATTGTATTACTGTATATAAGTATTACTGACACGTCTGTACACAGTCTCCATTGTTAGTTTTGTCACTGTCAAAAAAAAAATTTCAATAAATTATTAGTTTAAAAAAGAAGGAGAAGCTTTGGTGGAGGAGAGGGTGGTAGTGGGAAGTGGTGCTCGAATGTGTCATTGGTCATCCAACGCTCACTAGGGTTTTTTATACTTCATTTTTTTTACCACTTTGTTTCTCACCCCCAGCTCTGGAACTCTCTCGGGGACGTCACTCACTTGGCCCGCTCTGTCGCCTGCTGCGTTCCCTGCCTTCTTCAAGGACATTCCAATTCTTCCCCGGGTCTGGGGCGGCTACAGCCTGGGGAGACCGAAGAGGCAGAGGCAGGGAACCAGCGTTGGGCATGTGGCGGTGGCACTGGAAGGGTTGTCGCCTATCCAGGCTGGAGGGGCATTTCTTGTTATGTCCCCAAGACCCCCCCAAACCCCCAGTGTGTGGTGCACTCTTGACGCTGTGGTGCACGGCAACCCTGCCTATGTCAACCATGCTACTTACATGTAGTCGAGTGCTCTGCAGTGCCCCTGGTCTCCAGCAGGGGTCACTGGAGTGCCAAACGACCCCACACCTTCCCCCTGGGAATGGAGAGCAGCCCAGCGGGTGCTCAATCCACTCCCTCCCCTGCTGACCCCCGGCACCTGAGCTCACTCCTGAACTCGGGTCGCTGCTATGGCTCGAGGTGTAGCATCCAGCGCCGCAACCCTCAGCACCACCGGGCTGGCCTTTTTTATACTTTACGAGGTCTCACCCTCAAGATGCCTGGCATGCAAGGGGTCCCATGCAAGTGTACGCTGTCACAGAATAAATCCAGAAACCATTTTTTATTCTTTCAATTCTGACACCATGTCACAGAATAGCACACCTACTGTCATGTGTTTCTGCTACGGAACTGCATCTGGTTTATTACTCCTGACTGCAATGACAAAATGTTTCTCCCACACACAGGAGTAAGGCTCCCCCTTACAAGTACATGCACGCTATATTAACAGTACTCCTTACAAACACTGCTACCTGCTTGCACGGAGCCTGGTCCGCAACCCCCTCCCTGCAGGACCTCTGCTGCACTACACCTGTGGTCACCCAGGTGGCAGTGTTTCATCAGGAAGCTGTGACACTTCCTTCATAGAGTAGGAGAAGGTGAGCATCCAGTGGGATGTTTGATCTTCCTCCCCTGACTTGACCCCCATGACTTTTGCTCGTTCCCCAATTTGCAACGGGGTCATCGTCACTGCAAGTTCCACGTCTGTCTCTGTGTGGATGGGACAACTCAATAAGTACAATTGCTTGCTTAATGCATTCAGTGTACAAATGTAATATCATTTTATTTTTCAGGAAGCATTCCATACAGGGTATCACAAAATGCTGTACAGTGAGCAAAAAAACAAAAACAAAACATAAACAAAAAAAATGAAAGATGAACAGAAAACTAAAATCAGTAGATAATATACAAAATTAATTAAACTGAATCCAGTTCTGCCTTCCCCCCACCTTGCTATGGAAGATGCCTGCTGTTCTTAAAATGTATATCTATCTTGCTTGCAGGCATTTTGAGTAGCAAGGTGTGCGAGGAAAATTTTTTTTCGGTTGTGAAACTACTATTTGCAGCATTTTATGTGCACAGACACCATTTTCTTTTTTCTACCACTGTTGCACAAAGACAGATCAATGCAAGCTGTTGTTAATTGTAGGAAAGGTTGCAAAAAGGCCACCTTTTGGAAAACTGAGCGCATGTGGAAAAAATTGTGTTTAGGAAACCCTCCCTTGTGCAACTTTTTTTACCACACAGGAACAGTTTGTTCCTTTTGAAAATCTGTCCGAAGAAGTGCCTCTTGAAAACACATGATCCTATAAAGAAATAGAATTACAACTTTGTTTACTAGAAACATAGATTTTGATGGCAGTTAAGGACCGCCTGGCCCACCTAGTCTGCCCATTTCCCTACCTACTTAAACTCCAGATCCTAAATAATCAGCAGCTTACCCTCTCTTTCCTATCACTAGGGTTGCCTTCAGTCTATCCCATGCATTCTTTTTTTTTTCAACTTTATTTCTGTGCCCCTACTTTCCTGAACTCTTTCAGGAGTGGTTGC
The DNA here is from genome assembly GCA_016271365.2 of Neoceratodus forsteri. Classification (NCBI taxonomy): domain Eukaryota; kingdom Metazoa; phylum Chordata; order Ceratodontiformes; family Ceratodontidae; genus Neoceratodus; species Neoceratodus forsteri. The sequence continues at coordinate 134,859,768 of CM028130.1, read as the reverse complement.
TCGAGGTCTGTCCTGTTCCCGCCTGCCTGAAGCCCCCTCTTGCACCTCCGGGAGGGCCCCCTCCAGCTGCTCTCGCTAGCCACCCGGACCCCCTGTTCTGAGTCCCCCGAGGTGGGACCGCCAGATTACTACTCCTGGTGCTCTATCTACAATCAAGTCTGGCGGTGTGAGGCAGTGGAGAGCAGAGGAGAGAGAGGTTGAGCCCGACATTGGGCTTGGTGGACCAACCCCCCCCCGGACCCTCCGTCACCTATCAAGAGACCAAGAGGATTTTCTTGTTAGGTGTTATGCCCTCGGCCCAACCCCCCCAGGTGGAGCCCGAGCATGCCATGATGCCAGGGGACATCCGTCACGGCTCCGCATCCCTCTGTTCATACCCTGAGCGTAGCAGTACCTCCGGTCACCACCGTAGGCCACTGTGGTGCCGGGCAATTCCCCTGGAACCCCCTGAGGAAGGAGAGCTGTCCTCTGGACGCTTGATCCTCCCTCTCCCCTGCCGACCCCCGATGGCCCAGGCTCATTCCTGAACCCAGGTCGCCAGCGCGGCGCGAGGTGTGGCGTCTAGCGCCTAACCCTCAGTGCCACTGGGCCGGCTTATCCCATGCATTCTTGAACTCATCAATTGTTTTAGCCTCTATGACCTTCGCTGGGAGGCTGTTCCATGCATCCACCACCCTTTCTGTGAAAAAATACTTCCTCACATTACCCCTGAGTCCCACCCCACCCTATAACCTCATATTGTGACCACTTGTTCTTGCACAACTCTTTTTTTGAAAGATGCTTCCCTCCTAGACCTTGTTGATTCCCTTGAGGTACCTGAATGTCTCTATCATATCTCCACTCTCCCTCCTTTCCTCCAGGGTATACATACTGAGATCTTTCAGTCTTTCTTCATATGTTTTCAGGTGCATTCTTTTCACTATTTTTGTTGCCCTTCTCTGGACCACCTCCATTCTGTCAATGTCCTTCCAGAGATGCAGTCTCCAAAACTGAACACAGTATTCCAGATGTAGCCTGACCAATTGTCTGTACAGTGGCATGATCACCTCCTGTTTTCTGCTGGTGATGTCCCTCCCTATGCACCCCAGCATCCCTCCGCCCTTCCCACCGCCTTTTCACATTGCTTGGCTACCTTCAGGTTATCCGATTTGTTTACCCAGGTCCCTTTCCAGTTTTGTAGTTGTTAGTATCTCCCCCCCCCCTCCATTTTGTATTCCTCTCCAGGATTCCTGTGGCCCAAGTGCATGACTTTGCACTTTTTTTCCAGAATGCTTTATGCTCCCCTGTTACCCCTTTATGCCTTACTGGAAATGGGGAAGTCATGGTATTTCTGATTTTCTCCCCGTTACCCGCAGCCCCAGATCGCGGTCGCGTATATGCGTGGAGGTGCGCATGTGGTCCGTGGCTCCAGTAACGGCCCCTTCCTCCCTCCCTGCCTAATGCCAGGTTCCTCCCATGGCTTGGCACTGCCTTCTAGCCTCCACCAGGTGGCAGCCAAGAGCTGGGGAAACCCCACGTCCTTCCCAGATGGGAGAGCTGCCTTGCTGCTGCTCAATCCAACTCCTCGCCCTCCCCCCCCCCGGCCGACCCTTAGCGGCCCGAGCTCGCTCCAGAACTCGGGTCGCCAGCATGGTGTGAGGTGTGGTGTCCAGTGCCTCAACCCTCAGCGCCAGTGGGCTGGCTGTGACTTTGCAATTTCTTGTATTGAATTTAAGCTGCCACACTCTTGGCCACTACTTCAAATTTACCTAGGTCTATTCTCTTTTTTTCCACCCCATCTGGAGTGTCTACCCTATTGCAGATCTTGGTGTCATCCGCAAAGAGGCTTACTTTCCCTTCCAGCCCCTTCTGCAATGTCACTAATGAAGACATTGAAGAGGACTGGTCCCAGAACTGAGCCCTGTGGCACCCCACTTGTAACCTCCCTCCCTCTCCTGGGATTGAACTCCATTTACCACAGTTGTATTTGGTGGCCGCAAATAAGTACCTTAAACACACAAGGGTGTTAGTAGTAATGTAACCCCAGGAGGCGCTATCCCAAGGGCTACTACCCCTGCCTGATTTGCCACTAACAGGTTGAGGGGCCTGGATCCGATGGCGGGTGCCTCCACCCAGAGGTCGGGGTTAAGACAGTCTGATATGACTTGGGTCATAGACCTCTGGGTCACTGCAACCCCCCTTTCTTCCCACTAGTGGCCCACACAAATCAATCACAGTACCCTTGCAATATACACTTACCCCCAGGATTGGTTCAATCAGCGTGACTCTGGGGACTCCCTGTAAAACAAGATGATACAGTGCAAAAATCACAGTACAATATGTTAACATAAACGAATACCTCAGGCAGTGTAACTTTGCTGAAACAAACAGATCTGATTTATTTAGGGGGATATAACAAGGACAGGGGGAAATCAGGTTAATTAGTTTAAATGCATTAATAATCACAGTACTGTGCACATATGTCAGAGTCCCAAATGTCACTCTTACTGGGTACCCAGGCAATAAGAAGCTAGCCTATTTGATGCAGCTGGTTGGGGCCCTGAAGATGGCAAATGCATGCACAATACCCAAATTGTAATCCGGAGCCAGTAGGCTCAGTTTGTGGAGAAAGAAAGGAAAAGTAATCAGATGGAACACTTGCAATTAGATGATGGCAGGGAGCTACCCTGATTTGTACTCACAAATTCAATGCTGAAACTGAATGGAAGACAGATTGTCCTGGATTGCCAGGAGGAGCAGACCATGTGGACAAGGTCCTTGTGACTGGACCCCACGGGAGTTCAGAGCAAATGGATGTAGTCTGGATTAAACTGGGGTTTACTTGCAGCTTCATGCACTCAATTCACTGTACAGGGGATTTGAAACGCGAGTCATCACAAGCACTACACACATTTATATGGAAAAAGAAAATACTATACCAGGCAGGCTGCTTCTCTATCCCGATCACAATTACTGCACAATACCCGGGAGAACACACAGCAGATTCAGTTCCTGACAGACCGAGCGCGATTCAGTAATTTCTCCAGTCTTCTACAGGGAGAGCCTGGTTTCTACTCTTCAAATCTCCTTGATTCTCTTCACAGGTCGGATTTAGTCCGAACAAGCAGTTGCACAGGCTGCAGACTGAAACTTGGGGCCTTACATGCGTTTCCCGACTAAAACTGTGCACCGAAGGAGCACAGGGCTCCTTCCCTCTTCACTGCTAGAGCTAAAACTGAAACTCCAGTAGACAAAACCGGGCACTTCCTTTGAGTTCCTCCCAGTTCTTAGCTGGATTGGCTGTCACTCACAATAGACTCCCCCTGTTTGTTGCAAAAAGGCGCCGAAGTCCAAACTACATTTCCCAGAGTCACTGCCCCTACAATCCCCTTGTGGCTGGCTCAGATTACTAGTCCAAGTTCTGATTTGTCCAAGGCACCATTTTAAAGCTCCCTTAACCCACACTGATTGGTCCAGTTCAGCAGTTCAAAACTAGAATGGGGAACTAGGCAAACACAGTTCTGATTGCAAAGAAAAGCAGGTTAGACAAACTGTATTTTCATCACCATGATTTCTGGAAAACAGTTACATCTTTCAGATAGGCTCCCTTTGCACTCCTAGCGACTGCAAAAATGGAGCGAATTGGCAGCAGCTCGAGTGGGACTCAAGCAGAGAAACACACAGTTCCCCCATACAACCTAATTATGTCTGCAAGCAGACAGCTCTTAAAGAGACAGTACCAGAGGCTCTAAAAGCACTCACAGATAAATGGCTTAAATGCCAAACACCATTCAGGCTCAGAGCATTCAAGCAAGCTCCTGGAAGTCTTTTTGGGAACCCCCATTTGCAGGGGGATTACACCTTTCCTGGCCTGGGAAAGCTTGACGTCTGTGTCAAGCAAGTACCCCCATAAGTTTCAATTGCAACCATATACATTTGCATTAGTCTCACACATGTAATCATCAGTCAATATATCACTTTACCAGGAACACATTTCTGAAACGTTGCAGTACGTCGCTCTTTACACAGTATTACACACACATTGTACCATAACTCAGGTTATTACTTCTTGTACATGAAACCTGAAGAGAGGGGGCCCTTCCCTATCAGTTACCTTGGGGCTGGACGGGGCAAGGGCACCATACCTAGAGGGTAACACAAGTAACTTGGAGTTAGCACTGACGCTCAGTTTGGCAAATGAGCTCAGGGACACATACACTCCTTTATGGACAACACTGAGAAGCAAATCCACAGGCCTGCCAAGGGAATCATAACTGAGGTGCACCACAGGCTTTACAGCTCGACCAGTCTTTCTAGGGGGAAATGTTACAGTCTCTGCACTCTGAGCCTCATTTTCAGCATTGTCCTCACTTGTCAGGGGAGTCTCCATGGGTTAGAGAGGCTAGAACTTGGGGCACTTTCAGCTCCAGGAGTTACAGTCTCTGAGTCCACAACATTTGGCTCACATGGAGAACTTTCGGACACTGGCAGTGGGCTGTCAGGGCACTCAAAATACTCTTCTTGTTCTGACATATCACCAGTCTGTCCCAGTCCATCATTTTCCTCCCCTGAAAGCTCAAACAGTTCAACCATACACAATGATTCCATTTCATCTGACTTAATGCTTTGCTCTTCACTTTCTGGGAGCATTAGCTCCAGGGACGAAGCTGGGGGCTTAGACAGTCCTGAAGGCCCAGCTTCGTCTCCAGTATTGACTAAGGGATTGCCCAGAAACAATTGACTCAGTTCGTAAGAATGGTAGTATTCAAAGTCACACTCACTTTCTTCTGATATGGACTGACAGTCATGCTCAACTGGGACTTGTGGAGGGGAACACTTTAACTCAGCTTCTGTAGGTGCAGACTTTCTTGATCTTTTCTTAGCAGCAGCTCTAGTCACTGGTCCAGAGGGGGCATCTTCTGGGGGCTCAGACTCAATCAAGATTCGTCCAATGGGCAGTAAATGATTTCTATGCATTGTTTTTACATCTTTTGAATTATTCTCAGGCCTTACTTTGTACACTGGCAGATCATCTATTTTGCCCACTACAATGTGAGGGAGATAGTGCCATCTGTCAGCAATCCTGTGTTTGCCATGCAGTCCCAGATTTCTTAGCAATACCTGATCTCCCTCCTGGAGTTCCTGTGCTTTCACCTTTTTATCATACCTTTCTTTGTTGGCCATATTTCTTTTGGCAGCCATGGTTTGAGCCAGTTGGTACGCATGAGTTAGCTGGGCCTTTAACTTTTGCACACACTGTAAATAGTTGTCAGCTTGAACCCCATCAGGAGAGACCCCAAAACACACATCTACCAGCAGTCGAGCTTCTCTTCCAAACATCAGGCGGTAGGGGGAGAACCCAGTGGCATCACTTTTGGTGCATTTATAAGCATGTACCAGGGTGCTAATTTGTTGGCTCCATCTAGGCTTGTCCTTTGGGTGTAGGGTGCCTAGCATATCTAGCAAAGTGTGGTTGAAACATTCAGGCTGTGGGTCCCCTGGGGGTGGTAAGGAGTGGTTCTGGACTTTTGCACTCCCCACAGAGAAAACATCTCTTTGATCACACGATTCTCAAAGTCACTCCCTTGATCAGAATAGATTCTTTGTGGAGCCCCACAGTGAATAAAAACGTTTTTTACAAGTACTTTGGCCACAGTGGATGCTTACTGGTCTTTGGTGGGGAAAGCTTGAGCATATCTCATAAAATGGTCAGTGACTACCAGCACATTACTGATATTTCTTTGATCTGACTCCAAACTCAGAAAATTAATACAGACCAGCTCCATGGGTGCACTGGTGGTGATGTTAACAAGGGGGGGCAGCCCTCTGGGGCAAAGCTTTCCTCTGTAAGCAGCGACTACAAGTTCAATGTGTTGCTCCACATCAGCCCCCTTTAGGCCAATAGAATCTGGATCTCACCAAGTCAAGTGTTCTGTCTATACCAAGGCGCCCATGTGGTTGTGCAGGACCTCAGTACTGAGTCTCAAAGGCAGTGGGCAGCACTAGTTGTTGTTTGTCTACTTGTCCCCTCTGTCTACTGTTTCTCTGTATAACAGTTTATTGATCAATTTCAACTTAGGACCTTCTTTGTATAACAATGCAGTTCTCAAATCAGTTGAGCGTAATTTGGACACATCTTTTCCTGCATAGAGGGCTTCTAAAGCTGATTTGATCATGGGATCGTGGGATTGAGCCCTCCGAATACTGTCATTGTCCAGCTGAGGCAGCTTGCACCAATGTCTATTGCAGAAAAGTAGCAATAAGATGCAGGTATGCAATTCTCAGAGGGTCCCAAGCAATCCACCATGCAGTCCACTGTGTCCGTGGACATTCGTTCCTCCCTGCCAAACTTCTGGCAGACTGCCCGAATATCAGGTTCTGACAATCTGACCCAATCATTCTGGGGAACAGGCCTCCAGGAGAGAGCATCAGCATCTATGTGGTTCAGGCCTGCTCGGTATTCAACAGCATAGTCGTATGTAGATAATGCAGAAAGCCACCTATGGCCAGTGGCATCCAACTTAGCTGAGGCCTGCACATAGGTCAAAGGATTATTGTCAGTTTTTACTAGTATTTTAGCCCCATACAAGTACTCATGGAATTGGTCAACAATAGACCACTTCAAAACTAGGAACTCTAACTTATGTACAGCATAGTTCTTTTCAGATGGGGTCAGGCTTCTACTGGCAAAGGCCACTGGTCTCAGGCCATTCTCATGCTCTTGGTACAACACAGCCCCCAACCCTTGCAAACTAGCATCAGTGTGCAGGACATAAGGTTTTCTTGGATCGGCACAGGCCAGCACTGGAGCGTGGGTAAGTTGATATATGATCTCATGAAAAGCAGTCTCACAATCAGGAGTCCAGCGGGCTCCAAATACTTCACTCAGATGAAAATACACTCTTTCAGTCTTGAGGGACGCTGACCTTTGTATTTTTGTGGGTTGGGGATATCCTTGAGTAAGGTTAAGTAAAGGGCGGATCACTCTTGAATAGTCCTTAATGAAACACCGATAATAACCACAGAATCCCAGGAATCTTTGCAGTTCTTTTAGATTTTTGGGCTGTGGCCAGGTGGTCAAGGCCTCAACTTTACTTGGGTTGGTCTCTGTTCCCTCGGTGGATACTATGTGTCCCACATACTTTACTGATGTTTGAAAGAATTGACACTTATCAATGGACAGTTTAAGGCCAAAGTCTTCCAGTCGGACCAATACCTTAAATAATCGGCTCTCATGTTCCTCCAGTGAGCTGCCAAACACAATAACATCATCTAGGTATACCAGGCACTCTAGTAAGTTCATATCCCCCACTGCACGCTCCATCAATCGTTGAAAAGTGGCTGGTGCACCTGAAATCCCTGGAGGCATCCTCATGAATTCATAGAAGCCAAGCGGACAGATAAAGGCTGTCTTCTCACAGTCCTCTGGGGCCATCGGAATCTGGTAGTATCCACTGCGGAGATCCAGCACAGAGAAGCACTTGCTCCAATTTAGGCAGTCCAAAGCATCCTGAATGCGGGGCATTGTGTACTGATCAGGGATAGTCCGCCGGTTTAAGGTGTGATAATCCATGCACATCCTTACTGTCCCATTCTTTTTCCTCACTTCCACAATTGGGGAAGCATAGGGGCTTCTGGATTCTTGTATTACACCAGCAGCTAACATCTCTTGCAGATGCCGTCTCACATCATCTATATCAGCAGGTGCCAGGCGTCGAGACCTCTCATGAAATGGTCTTTCATCATGCAGCTGGATATGGTGCTCAGTTCCCTGCGCGCATCCTACATCCCATTCCTTTAAAGAAAACACCTGGTCTCTCTGGGCAAGCTTCTCACTGATCCTCACTTTCCATTCAGCTGGCAACGGGGAGTCACCGAAATCAAACAAGTCAGGCGTTACTCTGTCATTCTTCCCCGAACTCTTGCTGCTGGGTAGCACTGCAGTGTCTGCACAATGCACATTAGCCAGGATGCAACCTCTATTTACTCGAGTCTCTCTGTCAGACACATTATGAACTTGAACCATTACCCTTCTGGCATAAGCATGGGCTCTAGCAGGCAGAATACTAGGCTTGACCAGCAGTCCTTCTGGCAATTTTCCATCGCCTGGTGCATCCAACATTAATATTTTATTCTTGACATCCTTTCTGATACGGACTTCCCCCTGAAGGGTACACTGAGCATTTGGCGCCAGGATCAGAGACTCAGGATCCTTTTTCCAGACAACTCCAACCTGTTCCTCTGGTTCCACTTTGTCAGCATCTCTGTGTGCCTCATAGGCCTTCTTGATCAAGACTGGAATTCTTAAATCTCTACTAGTCCTTGACCCCTGTTTTTCATAACACAACTGCCAGCCGTCCAAACATATGTGCATTAGTCCCAATTAGTAAAGGAACCCCATCATACAGTCCAGTAGGGGGGCCCACTAAGGCCAGAATCTCTACTTGCTCTGCCATTCCAACCACAGAGGTGGGGAAAGACAGCCAAATTTGGATATACCTGGAGTAGGGGTAGGCCTTCTCACTTAACCCCCATACATGCAGTCCTTCTAATGGTTGTAAGGGTACATCTGACAAATGCTTCTGATACCAATCCTGGAACATAATTGTCACTTGGGAGCCACTGTATAATATAGCTTTGTAGGCACTCCATTCACCTTTACAGTGGTCTCCATGGAGGGACCCACTATTCTGGACCAGTCTGGAGAGGCAGTAGCGGGGGTCTGGACAACTGACCTTGCCACAGAGGAACGTGAGTTAGCATTTTTTGGACCCTCACTGGGACCATTTCATGCACCTCTGAACCACTGACTTGTTCTCCAAAGTTCTTCTTGTAGCCGGCTCACTACTATCTCTAAGTCTTTCTGAGACCAGCATTCCCTCTTCATATGCCCATCCTTCCCACAATTATGGCAAAATATGTCTGCTGAAGCTTGGGGTGACTGAGGCATCACTGTGAGGGCTGTGGAATTGGTACTATCGAAAGAAAACCTTGGTACCACCTCAGCCGGTGGTGGGTTGGACATTTGGAGACATCTCTTCAGTTCCCTTACTTCCATAGTCAATGCATCAAGTTTCGAACTGTGGTCAACATGAGGTGCCTGGGTGGGCACCCCAACCCCCATAGTAGAAGCAGTCAGGCAGGTGTCAGTGCCCGTGTTCATAGGAGTATCCTTCATGATGAGACTGTCTGTTACTTTCCTAATCTCCCTCAGCAACTCCTCCCAGTGTGAGGTGTTTACAACCATCCCTGTTTGGCAGGCACTTAATCCTTGACTTTCATCATGGATTTTCGGTGATCCCTGGCCGTCAGCAGCCGACCCCATCCTTGGAGCAGAGGTTGTAGCAACTACAACTACGCGGGGCTCTGAGAAATCCTCCTCCTCCTCAACTTCCTGGATTTCTTTCATCAAATCACAATGATCCGGTGGATTACCTCTCCTGTCATGAAGCCTCAACTGAAGGAGCTGCAATTTTGAGTGCTTTGCATGTTGCAATATGTGCCCCAGCCTCACATGGTTTAAGTCACTGGCGGCCACCACCCCTTTCCAGCAGGCCCTCTGTAGCGCTCCTTCCAGATGAGTAACATATGCAGATAAACTTTCCCCTGGCCATTGTTTTGTACCTTGAAACTTCCACTTCAAGCTCTCCCTGACTTAACACTCCCAAAATTGCATTCAAGTGCAGTTAGGTACTTTTGGGCAGATGCCTCAGGGTTTGTGGACCTCAAAGACTTAATGGCTTCCAGAGCGGGACCTCTCAAGCTCTCTAGGATTCTTTTTCGTTTCTCAGCCTCTGCACACTGCCAATCAGATACCAAAGGGGCAACACAGTCTATCCAGGTCTCCCAATCATCCTCCTCCCCTTGTGGGGTGGGGAGGGTGCCAGAGAAAATTCTCAACCTGCGGTAAGAGTCGTGACTATTGGCAGGTACAGACATGAGGGCTTGCACTGGCACAGAAGGAGGGGCAATAACCGGGTGCTGGAGAGGAAGAGGGTGTTGGTGGAGGAACATTCTCAGGTGGCAATAATAGTTTCTTTAAATCCTCCACAGTTTTCTCTTCTCACAATAACAATTTAGCAAATTTCTCCTCAAAAGTTTCAGATAATGGGGGGGGGCTCGTTCTCCTTGGGGTCTTTACTGTCTTTGGTTATCACTCTCCAGACAGTGAGGGTTTCCCCGGGGGTAACAGTCTGTGGCATTTTAGAACTGTCTACATGGTCCTTACACTCTACTAGGGCCATGAAAGTTTGGGTGAGCAGATCAGCCTGTCGCCCCTCTACCACAGGGTCTCGTAAACATTTAACCTTGGAAAGTACTCCCTCTACAGTGTCCGTACTGGTACCCAGCAGGATATCCAAGATAAGTATAGCATTTTGGGGGTCGATCTCCTCCCCAGTACACCACTTCACCAGCTGGTGTACAGCCACTTCTGTTGGGGTATCCATTTATTTTTTAACAGTAATTTGTAAATGTGGCCACTAAAGGACACTAATCCCAGTGGTGAGCCTCCAAGATGTAACCCCCAGGAGGCACTATCCCAAGGGCTACTACCCCTTCCTGATTTGCCACTAACAGGTTGAGGGGCCTGGATCCAATGGCAGGTGCCTCCACCCAGAGGTCGGGGTTAAGACAGTCTGATATGGCATGGTCACAGCCCTCTGGGTCACTGCAACCCCCCTTTCTTCCCACTAGTGGCCCACACAAATCAATCACAGTACCCTTGCAATATACACTTACCCCCAGGATTGGTTCAATCAGCGTGACTCTGGGGACTCCCTGTAAACCAAGATGATACAGTGCAAAAATCACAGTACAATACGTTAACATAAACGAATACCTCAGGCAGTGTAACTTTGCTGAAACAAACAGATCTGATTTATTTAGGGGGATATAACAAGGACAGGGGGAAATCAGGTTAATTAGTTTAAACGCATTAATAATCACAGTACTGTGCACATATTTCAGAATCCCAAATGTCCCAAATGTCACTCTTACTGGGTACCCAGGTAATAAGAGGCTAGCCTATTTGATGCAGCTGGTTGGGGCCCTGAAGATGGAAAATGCATGCACAATACCCAAATTGTAATCCGGAGCCGGTAGGCTCAGTTTGTGGAGAAAGAAAGGAAAAGTAATCAGATGGAACACTTGCAATTAGATGATGGCAGGGAGCTACCCTGACTTGTACTCACAAATGCAATGCTGAAACTGAATGGAAGGCAGATTGTCCTGGATTGCCAGGAGGAGCAGACCATGTGGACAAGGTCCTTGTGACTGGACCCCACGGCAGTTCAGAGCAAATGGATGTAGTCTGGATTAAGCTGGGGGTTTGCTTGCAGCTTCATGCACTCAATTCACTGTACAGGGGATTTGAAACACGAATCCCCAGAAGCACTACACATATCTATATGGAAAAAGAAAGTACTATACCAGGCAGGCTGCTTCTCTATCCCAATTACTGCACAATACCCGGGAGAAGACACAGCAGATTCAGTTCCTAACAGACCGAGCGCGATTCAGCAATTTCTCCTGTCTTCTACAGGGTGAGCCTGGTTTCTACTCTTCAGATCTCCTTGATTCTCTTCACAGGTCAGATTCAGTCTGAACAAGCAGTTGCACAAGCTGCAGACTGAAACTTGGGGCCTTACACGCGTTTCTCGACTAAAACTGCACACCGAAGGAGCACAGGGCTCCTTCCCTCTTCACTGCTAGAGCTAAAACTGAAACTCCAGTAGACAAAACCAGGCACTTCCTTTGAGTTCCTCCCAGTTCTTGGCTGGATTGGCTGTCACTCACAATAGACTCCCCCTGTTGGTGCAAAAAGGCACCGAAGTCCAAACTACATTTCCCAGAGTCACTGCCCATACAGTCCTCTTGTGGCTGGCTCAGATTACGAATCCAAGTTCTGATTCGTCTAAGGCACCATTTTAAAGCTCCCTTAACCCACACTGATTGGTCCAATTCAGCAGTTCAAAACTAGAATGGGGAACTAGGCAAACACAGTTCTGATTGCAAAGAAAAGCAGGTTAGACAAACTGTATTTTCATCACCACTCCAAATGATTTCTGGCAAACAGTTACATCTTTTAGATAGGCTCCCTTTGCACGCCTAGCGACTGCAAAAACGGAGCGAATTGGCAGCAGCTCGAGTGGAACTCAAGCAGAGAAACACACAGTCCCCCCATACAAACTTATTATGTCTGCAAGCAGACAGCTCTTAAAGAGACAGTACAAGAGGCTCTAAAAGCACTCACAGATAAATGGCTTAAACGTCAAACACCATTCAGGATCGGAGCATTCAGGCAAGCTCCTGGAAGTCTTTTGGGAACCCCATTTGCAGGGAGGTTACAGTAAGAAAACCATGCCACACTGAAATCTGGGCCTTCTTTTTTTACTTCCATTTAGCAGCACATACAAGCGGAGACTGGCTCAAACACAGGCAAACTTACAGGAAGTGCACATTCTCTTAAAGCTATATTGCCGGCCTGTCAGTGCAGTGGTTGGATTTCTGCTTGCAACGCCAGCGATCCGAGTTCGGGAACAGATCCGGGTTGTTGGAGGGCCGGCCGGGGAGAGAAGGATCGAGGGTCCCTCGGATTGCTCTCCTTCTCTGGGAGGAAGGGATGTTGAGTGTCCGGTGCATGAGCAGCACCCAGCGGAGGCTGGGTTCACCACACCGCACCGGCGCCAGCACATCTTCAGGGGAGGGGCAGACGCTGGCCATCATTGCACATCCCTGCACCTGCCTACAGGGGACAAAATGCTGCTCCGGGTCATCTTCATGGTGACCTTCTCCTGGGCCTCGATCAGCCTCCAGTACCGGCTCTCCTGACCAGGCCCAGTAGTGCGGCACTGGAAGGGGAACAGTGTTGCAACCCCACCCTCTGGAGTGTGGAGAGCGCGGTGATTGCTGGGGGTGCTAGTACAGGGGGCCATGACCAAGGGCTTGACAGACAACCCCCAGAGCAGGAAAAAACATACTAAAAAAAAAAAAAAGAAAAGAAACAGCTGTACTGTCGCAAACATTTCTTAAAGCCATATTACACATAACAGTTCCTCCTGACTCAGCTAGGAGGTACTTAAATCAGTAATTCAGAAGTAATATGAAACCATTACAGGTATTACTGCAATGTCCCTTTTAGTTAGTCTGTCATTAGGCTATATCTGTACTTTTCTTTGGTGGACATCTTATACGACCCAACCGATGTAGTAGGACTCAGGGCTGTTGCACTGGAATCTGATTAGCATCAGCCACATCTTGTCTCAAATGCTGTGATTCCACTATCTCTTCCTGTTTTTGTTGTGGAACAAGTAATGCTGGATAACTACCCCAACTCTGGGTATCCCTTTTTGTTCTGTCTCAGTTCTAGTACGTAATTGGTCCACATGTTTTTTCACTTTCCTCTGGTTAGTCAGTCGAACACTACAGACAACATTTCCAAACTTTTTTTCCACCACGCCTTCTATCCATCTCTTTGGGCCTGCATACATCCTGGCCCACACAAGATCATTGGGTTTGAAGGATCTGGTCATAGGAAGCATTTCAGTTACTGACTGATAGCCTAGAGGGCGAATAAGATCCAATTGAGTTAGAATCTGCTGTCTAAACAACAATTCTGCAGGGGATATTCCCGTGACACAATGTGGTGGTGTTCGATACATTGCAAGAAAGTCCAAAAGGGCTATTTGCATTGCTGTCGGTGTAGTAGGATTAGCTTTGTCCAAACTCTTTTTAAAAGTCTGAACCAGGCGTTCCACTTCACCATTTCAACTTGGATGGTAGGTAGGTGAGAAAATGTCAGATACCACGTTGGTGGCAAAATGCTTGGAATTCAACAGACGTGAACTGTGGTCAATTATCCGAGACAATCACTTGTGGAAAACCATGGATAGAAAAGATAGATTTCAACACTTTGATGGTACTCTCAGCAGTTGTTGAAGACTTGTGATGAATTTCTGGCCATTTACTATAAGCATCAGTTAGGAGTAACCACATGGAATTTAAATAGGGTCCTGCGAAATCAATATGCAACCTTTGCCAGGGTTTTTCAGGTCATTCCCAACGGTGAACTGGAGCTCTTTCCGGATTTCCCATTGATACAGCCCAACCTTCACATCTTTGCACAACCTGGTATATGTCTATGTCAATGGAAGGCCACCATACATGAAGTCTGTCCAGGGATTTCATTTTAGCAATGCCTGGATGGCCCGCATGCAAAAGAGTCAACACATTTGAGTGATAACATTGGAGTACTATGAAACGCAATCCCCATAGAAGACATCCCTTAGCAATGGACAACTGCTGTCTCTTTGTATAGTAGGGTTGTAGTGCAGCTGAACAAGTAGTGCCTTGCGGACAACCCTCAAGCGTATGCTGATACACTTGTTTCAAAATTACATCTTGACTAGTCGCTTTTGCAATGTCCTTGGCTAGTACTGGAAGCTGATCTAACTGTTGTAGCTCCATTGCACACACAACAGTAGAGTCTTCCATATCTTTGAATTGCACTGAAAAACTATCTGGCCCCACCTGGCGTACTAATGGCACCTCTTTAAGTCCCACATCGAACTCCATTTCTCTGGAGATTGGTAACCTCAACAAGGCATCCGCATTTCCATGCTAGTGCATTGATTGGTATGTAACCTCGAAATTATAGGCAGATAAAATGAATGCCTATCGTTGAAGTCTGCTAGCGGTTGTCTCTGGGATTCCTTTTCCTGGACTGAAAATTGTCACTAGTGGCTTGTGATCCGTCTTCAGGTGAAACTTGCGGCCTAGCAAGTATTGGCGAAATTTCTAGACTCCGAACACAATTGCTAGTGCCTCTCTCTGAATCTGGGCATAATTTATTTCAGCTGCTGTGAGTTTGCGTGAAGCATGGGCTATTGGCTTCTCCACTCCTTTTGGATCTGTATGGAAAAGGACAGCTGCTATATCCACAGGACTAGTATCACAGGCCAATGTAATAGGTAAGTTAGGGTCATAATGAGTTGAATTATTCACATCAGCTAGAGAGAGCTTGATGGCTTGAACTGCCTTACTGTGGCCCTTGGTCCACTTCCACTAAGTACCCTTATGGAACAGTTCATTTAGGATAGCACATTTAGTGGCTAATCCAGGTATGAAACGGTCATAGTAACGCACCATACCCAAGAATGAGCGCAACTCTGAAACATTCTGCGGTTCGGGCATGTGCACAGTGGCTTCCACCTTTTCATCATTTGGCCAAATTCCGTCTTTGTCAATAGCGTGACCTAAGTATGTGACACTTGGTTGACGAAATTGGCATTTTTCTCTCCAAAGTCTGAATCCACTCAGTTGCAATCTCTCTAAAGTCTTTTGTAAGTTAAGTGAATGTCCTGCTTCTGTCTTGCCCGTGACAATGATGTCATTCAAATAACTAGCAACACCTGGTATAGCACCCACCGTTTGCTCAATCACTTTTTGAAAAATAGCAGGTGTGGAACTAAGGCCAAAACATAACCATTTGTACTTGTACAGTCCTTGGTGTGTATTGATCACTACCAATTTCTGAGAGTCTGTATCCAACTCCTCTTGAAGGTACGCATCAGCAAGGTCCAGTTTAGAGAACCCCACACCACCATTCAGTCTGTGAAAAAGTTTCTCTGGTAAGGGTAAAGGAAATACATCTGTGCTAAGTACTAGATTAAGTGTCACCTTAATATCTCCACATATTCGAACCTTACCACCTGGTTTAGATACAACCACAATTGGAGATGCCCAATCTGAAGATGAAACCTTTTCCAGCACACCCGCTTTTTCCAGTCTGTCCAATTCTGCCCCAACGACCGGTTTAAAGGCAAAAGGGAGTTTCTGTGGTTTACAAAACTTAGGGACTTCATTAGACTTTGTAACTAGCTTGGATTTAGCTGTTGTGCAACATCCCAGGCCTTTCCACAACTCTGGATACATGTTTAAAATCTCCTCAAGCTTGGGTAGAGTACTGCTTTGTGGTACCTGGACAGCAGCAAGTAGGCCAGACATCTGCTGGATCAACATGAATGTTTAGAAGAACCTGGGCGTCTCTGTCCAAAATGTTGATGCCCTTTTTTGAAACCAGAAAAGCTAAAGGTGTACCAGTCTTGAGAGAATTGGTCCTGCGTACCAACATGGTAAATGAGCCCAGTATCTGAACTGGTTGCCCTTTAAATGCAAGAAGTGACTTATTACAAGGAGACAATGGTGGCTTATCCAGATCAGACCATGTCTGATGCTTAATAAAAGTAACTGGAGAAGCAGAGTCCACCATTAAACGTAACTGACGCCTCAATTGTGGCAACTGAAGTAACACATACTGTAGAAAGGAAGCACATCTTCAGTCTGCATTTGTGGTGCAATAGAAACCACTGCACTATCTGGGCTCTCTGAACTGACTACCGCAGTTCTCCTGCTTCTGCAAACCTTAGCAATATGCCTCTGATGCTTACATGCATGACACTGAACTTCTCTGAATTTGCACTGGTCCCTGCTGTGCTGAGATGACTCACATGATGTACATTTGTACTGGCCATGCAGTTTGGGTGGAGTGGTTGAATTTTTCTTTGAAAACAGTGGCTTAGACTTAGGTTTGAGCTGTTTTGATTTAGGGTTTACTGCAGCTACTTGTATCTCATTTTTAGTGTCCATCTTGGCATGTACTTCATTTTCTGCAGCCTCATACATTTGTGTCAAATGTAAAAGTTCCTCAGTAGACTTCTTGACACTTACAGAAAGTAAATGCGGAATACGATGTTGATTATTCAACCCATAACAAACTTATCAGCTAGATTAGATTCAAGATGCTCCCTGCTCCACTTGCACGTGAGAGCTAAGCGTTTGATCTCAGCCAAATACGATTGTAATGACTGGCCTAGTTTCTGGTGGTAACTGTAGAATTTAAAACGTTCAGCCCTTGGGAAAGTTGTTAAACCGTATTGTGCATTCAGTTTACCCTTTAGCTCTTGATATGACAAATCCTCTGCTGGTCCAGTGCACACAGACTGCATAAAAGTTTGAAGATTTCACTCCCCAAGAAAGTACAAAAAGCAGCTCGAATAAGCTTATCCTTATCATTAGCAGCTTGTATGGCAGAATTAAGTAATAACCACTGATCAAACCATCGGGACTATGTATCCCAGTCCATTCCTGTAAAAATTTCAAAGCTGGCTGAAGTTGCCATGATATTGCACAGTTCAAAATTGCTTGCTTGCCTCTAATACAGAAAGTCACAAAATTGTATAATTCAGTAAGCTGGAGCTATGAAAATGCCCACCATCCATCTTCGGCAGTTTATTGTATTTGGTGGCCGAAAATAAGTACCTTAAACACACACACAGGTCTTAGTAGTAAGAAAACCCTGCCACACTGAAATCTAGGCCTTCTCTTTTTACTTCCATTCAGCAGCACATACAAGAGGAGACTAGCTCAAACAGAGGCAAACTTACAGGAAGTGCACATTCTCTTAAAGCTGTACTGTCTCTAACATTTCTTAAAGCTATACTACACATAATAACAACCCCTCTCTGTGTCCAGTTGCTCAGACAGTGTCAGTTGCTTTGCTAAAATCTTAGTAGGCCATGTCCAATGCCCCTCCCTGATCCACTACCCTGGTTACTCAAAGAATTTTATCAGATTTGTTTGACAAGTTCTCCTTGCTGTGAATCCATTTTGCCTTGGGTCTCATGTACCACTAACCTCCAGGTATGCCACAGTCCTTTCCTTTAACATGGATTCTATGATTTTCTCCACCACTGAGGTCAAGCTGAACAGTCTATAATTCCCAGCCTCCCCCTTGCTCCCACTTTTGTGTAGTGGTACCACATTCATCCTCCTCCAGTCCTTTGGTATCACTCCCTTCTCTAGTTATTTGTGAAATGGGGCTGTCAGTGGTTCCCCTAATACCTCCCTGAGTTCTTTCACTATTCTGGGATGTATCTATTCTGGTCCCATTGCCTTGTCCACTTTTAGTTTTGAGAGTTCCTTTAGGACTCTCTCCTCTGTGAATGGACTGGTGTTCACCTCCGCTCGTATGTGTTTCTACCCCCTAATTTTTGTCACTCTCCTTTGTAAATACTGAGCAGAAGGTATTCATTTAGAATTTCTGCTTTTTCTAGGTCCTCCTCTGCACATGCCCCCCTTATTCTACCTCACAATCCCTCCATTGGTCTTTTTCAATCAATCAGTCAAAATCTTTATTTAACCAGGCAGACACTGTTGAGCAGGGCTCATTTTTGAGGTAGACCTGGGTAGAATACAAGGTCACTATACAATACAAAATACAAAACAAAATACAAAGACAATAACTAATACATATACAACAAGCATTTGTCAATGCTGAATGTTTGCTTGCTGGCATTAGCAGTGGTAGTGTAGAAGTTACAGAGCTGCGTAGTAGGAATGGCAGTGAAGTATTGAACGGAAGCCAACCCCACCACCACCCTGTAGAGAGTGACAGGCATTGGGGTGTGCTTTTGGGTCGTCAGGCATAACGGCCACGCCATTTCACCACACTCCACCCTGCAGACACTGACAAGTGTCACGGTGTTCCTTGGGGTCTTTGGCCCTTATGTGCACCCCATTTCATTAGGAAATACGGTGAGATGGGTGTGATATAGGAGAATGGGGTGAACTTTGGGGCCGAAGAATCCAAGACACACCTCGATGCCTCTCACTGGCTGCAGGGTGTAGAATGGTATGAGCATTACAGGCAAGAATCCCAAGTCACACCCCTGATGCCTGTCATTCTCTACAGGGTGGGCCATTACGGTTGGAAACCCTAATACCTCAGGCATTCGTTGGTATTTTCACTCCAAATTTTCAACATGTTTTTTGTGACCCCACCTCATGAACAGGGGGAGTATCAGTTTGTTAGCCGAAAGCTGCTTATGCACAGCGACTACGGCATTTAGCACCACAGGTGCAAAAACATTCCGAACAGGATGTACAAAATGACAGCTGTACTGTTCATGAGGAGGTGTAAAAAATGGCAATGTTGCAAATCTGCAGTAAAAATATAAAAGAAAATGGTGAAGTCACGAGCGTACATAGAAACTGTGCAACGCACACCTGTAATATAATTAGGTTGGGAATTTTTTACAGCAGATTGTCATCTCAGGCATTTTGGTGCCTCCGATCATGAACAGTGTCACTGTGATTTTCTTTATCTGTGCCGAACAATGATTTCCCACAGCGACCACGAATCTCAGTACTGAAAGTGTGAAAACACACTTCAGCCATGTTGTGAAAAATGACAGCTGTACTGTTCATAAGGAAGTGTGGAAAAATGCCACTGGTAAAAATCTGGACTGAAAATATTACAAAGTCATGAACTTACGAGGGTGAGTGGAAACTCGCTAATGCTCACTGTAACACAGTCATTTTATGGACTTTTGTCACCAAATTTTCAACATAGCCATTTTAAGACCTCTGCTCATGAACAGTATAACTGTGATTTTCTTAATCTGTCCTAAACATTGCTTCCGCTTTCAACAGCACCATTATGCGCTACATGTCTTGGCTGCGTTTAGCGACATATGAAAATGGCAGCTGTACTGTTCATAAGGAAGATATAATAAAATGGCAGCGTTGAAATCTGGAGTGAAAATATTAAATTGCAGACTTACGAGCATGCATAGGAACTGCATAGCGCACACTTAATAAAACAGTCATTTTAGGATTTTTTCACCAAATTTTCAACATAGCCATTTTAAGACCTCTGCTCATGAACAGTGTCACTGTGATTTTCTTAATGTGTCCCATACATTAATTTTGCAATCGACTTACGCCATTGTGCTACATGGGCGGAAACACGTTTTGGGTGAGATGTGAAAAATGACAGCTGTACTGCTCATAAGAAGGTGTGGTAAAATGGCAATGTGGAAAATCTGGAGTGAAAATATTGAAAATTCGTGAACTTACGAGCGTGTGTAGGAACTGTTCAACACTCGCTCGTAAAACAGTCATTTTTTGGAATTTTTTCAACAAATTTTCAACATAGCCATTTTAAGACCTCAGTTCATAAAAAGTGTCACTGTGATTTTCTTAATTTGTCCCGTATATTGATCTCGCACACCGACAGCGCCATTGTGTGCTACATGGGCGAAAACACATTTTGGGTGAGATGTGAAAAATGACAGCTGTACTACTTATAAGAAGGTGTGGTAAAGTGGCAATGTTGAAAATCTGGAGTGAAAATATTGAAAATTCCCGAATTTACGAGCCTGCATAGGAACTGCGCAACGCACGCTCGTAAAACAGTCATTTTTAGAAATTTTTGCAACAAATTTTCAACTTGCGGTTTTTGGGACCCCTTCTCATGAATGATGTCACTGTCATGACATTATTCAGGCCCGAAGGGTGATTGCGCGCAGTGACTGCGAAATCACCCTTCGGCCCAAATAACGCCATGACAGTGACATCATTCATGAGAAGGGGTCCCAAAAACCCCATGTTGAAAATTTGGTGCAAAAATTCCAAAAAAATGCCTGAGATATGCAATAAAGTTGAAAACTCCCTATCTAGTCCATTATACAGCTTACCGGCATTTCCTCAGTTCGCAGTCGGCTTTGAAGAGTGCAGACGTGTTCCCGGTCCACCGAAGATCGTCGCGAGCCCGGAGATAAGCATGGGGTGAGGGGTGTGGGGAGGCAGGTGCAGTGGGTGGAGTGCGGGTTGTGAGAGGGGCTGGGAGAGCGCCGTGGGACCATTTTATTTTGCAGGTAAAAAAAAAAAAGACTATGTGGGACATTTGCCACGCTGGGGTGGGCTCCCAGCGTGGCACAAGGATGGCTGGGGGGGCAGTGGAGCCGATGGGGGATTGGGCACCCCCGTCGGCCATATGATCAGTTGTCACGCTGGGGTGGGCTCCCAGCGTGGCACCCAGTACTTGGGAGGGGCTGAGGACAGTGGAGCCGACGGGGGATTGGGCACCCCCGTCGGCTATTCTATGAGTTGCCATGCTGGAGTGGGCACCCAGCGTGGTATGTGGAAGGCTTTGTGGGGGGAGCGCAGCACAAGCCGATGGGGGACTGGGCACCTCTGTTGGCTATAAGTGTGTGCGGGGGGGGAGGGCAGCATGCAGTATGCATGCTTTCTGTGTGTGTGTGTGTGTAGGGGGAGCTGCGCATGAGTAGGCGATATCTTATTGCTGCTCACTGAAGCGTAGCTCCCCCTTTCAACTGTATGCCACTGCATTTTGGAGCTTGTCATAGACAGCTCCAGCATGCATTGGTTTACAGGGGCCGCGCCTGCCAACACACTGACTGAACTGGAGGAGGAGGTGACACACCTCCGAAATCTCGGATGATGGCACTATGTTTCTTGCACATGCGTGCAAGCAAACATAAAAATGGATCCAAAACAAATACAGTGAACAAAGTGCTTAGCAACAGCAGTGACATAGTCAGTTATACATGCAGGTATAAGGTGTAACAGGGAATAGAGACACTATATACACATTCCAGAACAGCATCCAGCCAGAGGAGAGGATCACAAGTATAGATAAGGAGTACCAGTCTGCACCAGTAGTGTGTGTGGAGGGGAAGGGAGAGGACTGGAATCATAGGGAGGGGTGAAGGGTGACCGTACTGGGACATAGGGAAGGGTGGAAGGTGACCGTACGAGAAGGAAAGAAGAGGCACACATATACTGGGGATTTATGGCTTGGACAGCGGAAGGCGTGCAACTCAAGGGAGGAGGTGAGTATTCATTGGGGGATGGTGGTACACAGTTGATTAGGATACAGTTGCTGTCATGGTGTTCAGAGGCAGGAAGTATGCAGGGATGCTGCAGGGGTATGGTTGGTGGGGGGGAGGGGGAGTAAGAGAATAAGAGTGACCAAGTGTAGGTGAGGTGAGACCAGGCAGGAGAAGGAGTAACCGAGAGAAGATAATGTGAAGTCAGGCGGGGCAAAGAAAGGTCACTGAAATAGCTAGTAGGGCATATCAGGATCGAGAGAAGCAGTTGCAGGATTCCTTGTTTTTCCTTTCCCTGATATACCTGAAGAAGGTTTTGTAGCCTTCTTTTACTGATTTTGCTATCCTTTCTTCAGTTTGTGCCTTTGCACACCTGACTGCCTTCCCGGCCTCCTTCTTCTTTGCCTGGTACATTTCTCTGTCTCCCTCCCTCTGTGTTTCCTTGTACTTTCTGAACACCTGTTCTTTTCCCTAACCTTCCCTGCCACTTCTTCTGAAAAAAAAAGGTTTTTTTTTACTTCTTGCACTTGCTTGATATACAGAAGATAAACTAGCTGAACAGATGTTATTAATAGATTATAATGAGTTGCAATTGACACTTATTGGCACAGCCTCCTTAGAGAAACTGAGGGGAGGCATGAGAAGCCAGTTTTGAGATGAGATTTAAAGAGTTAATCTCTGATGGATCTGAATGCACTGTTAGCAAGCTCTGAATCACAGAACAGACCCTATGACATAAAGTTCAACATCTTGTGAACTTTGAGGAACGTTCCTAAACGGTTCATGAACACTAAAATAAGCTCATCAAAGTTCTTCAACTCGGGTCATGAACTATGTTAATGAGTTGCTCATGACCACAAAATGAATAAAGTTACTGAACCTTTAATGGACCGTAGTGAATCGAGACCAAAATCAATTTGCATAATTAATCTGAATATCACAATGTACTGTCTCTAATGTTAAAGGATTTAATTTATCCTGAAATCAAACACCTTACAATTTAAGGAAGGGAGGAACATCCAGGGTCTACACAAAAATTAAGTTTTTGAGCACATATAATAATTAAATTAGTTTAGGAAACTTTAAAAGCCACATAACCATGGTTAGCCTATCAGGTGAACACAGTCCATTATGTAAGGAGCTATGGATGATCTAAAGAGATGCAAGACACAGCTAACCACATCTTAACTTGAGTTCAGTGGAGGTTGGTATAATTAACAATAGGGCCATTCTGTTTATGAAATTAAAGGGAGAAGTGTTTCATTTTTTAAGAAAATCTCCAGAAAAAAAAGATAAAAATGTAAGTCCCCCGATATTCAAAAGTGACTGTTTGCAGCCTGCAAAATATAATGCTGTGCGTGACTTAGCATTCTGGCATTAGGGATCCATTATCATACAGGCAACGTGCCCCGTCCAGCACGCGATGCCTGTATGAACATCGGGCTGTAGTAGCGATATGCTAAGTAGCGCTATGCAAAGCCCCACAGCCCCCTGCTGACAACAGACACCCAGCAGCAAAGGTAGCTAGCGCATCTTAAATGAGACAGTGCCTTTACTCCTGGGTGCTAGTTCAGGAAGGACAGGATGGGGAGGAAAGGAGATGGGGTGACGCTGTTTGTAACAGAAGGTATCAGAGTGAAGGAAATGCAGGGAAACCGGGGGGGGAATAGAGATGTTGGAGGTGCTGTGAGTCACCCTGTAGACAGGAGCTGGAGCCTTTATTCATAGAAACTTAGAAACATAAAAGTTGATGACAGATAAGGACCTCAAAGCCCATCCAGTCTGCCCATTTCTTTTTCTACCTTATAAATGTGCCATCGGCCTTTGCTCTGTCAATGGCCTATCTATTCATACTCATCTGTATTGCTCCCTTATGCCTACCCCATGCCTGTTTGAAGCCCTGCACTGTATTCATATCCATCACTTCCTGAGGTAGGCCATTCCATGCATCCACCACCCTTTCTGTGAAAAAGAACTTCCTCACATTACCCCTAAATAGGCCTCCCTCTAATCTCATGCTGTGTCCTCTTGTCGTGCTATTTTTCTCATATTGAAACATGTTAGACCCTTTCACCTTGTTAATGCCCTTAAGGTGTTTGAATGTTTTGATCATATCACCTCTCTCCCTCCTCACCTCTAGGGTATACATATTGAGCTCTGTTAATCTGTTTTATGTTTTCTGATGCAGTCCCTGCACCATTTTGGTTGCCCTTCTCTGGACTGTCTCAATTTGGTTAATGTTCTTGTGAAGGGGTGGCCTCCAGTACTGCATGCAGTACTCCAGATGGGGCCTAACCAGTGTCTTGTAAAGAGGGATTATTATCTCCCTTTTCTGACTTGTGATACCCCTACTAATACACCCTAACATCCCCCTAGCCTTACCTACTGCTTTAGTGGTCAGCTTGGATGATTTCAGGTCATTGGTGATGATGATGCCCAAGTCTCTTTCTTCCCTTGTGACTGCCAGCAACTCCCCTGCCAGCCTATAGGTGGCTTCAGGGTTTCTCTTCCCTATGTCATATTTTGTATTTCTTCTAACAGTAGTGTGTCTATGGTCCTCCCCCTGGTCTGGGGGCCTGTAGACAACCCCAGTTCTTATGGCTGTCCCAGTTCCTGTTTCCAGGGTGGCCCATAGTTCTTCTGGCTCTTCATGTGTATTCTGATATTTTCATTGACATACAGGGCCACTCCACCCCCCCCATACCTCTGTCTCTTCTGGACAGTACAAGCTAGGTACTGAAGTCTCCCAAGTGTGGTTGCTGATAAACCACGTCTCACTAATTGCTACTATGTCCAGTTTAGCCTCTGCCATTATTGCCTGCAGGTCTGGGATCTTGTTTCCCAGACTGCGAGCATTAGTGTACATGATTTTCCATTGGCCAGATTTTGGTGTGTTATTTGTTGGCTGAGGTCCGGCATTTCCCCTGCGCATCATATGGGGAGCTAGACCTTTTTCCTTACCTGGTGATGCAAATGAACTGCAAACAAGCTGAACTCCTGTTTGACCACTAGCTGAGGGGGGAGGGGTGTTCTTCCCATTTGACGTATAGGGTGCTGCACCCCTCTTCCCATTTGCTAGTTTAAATATTCTGTAAAGATGTCAAACTTCTGCCCCAATGCACTGACTCCCTCCTTAGTCAGATGCAGTCCATCAAATTTAAAGAACTTTCACTCCCAGAACTGTTGCCAGTTCCCTACAAATTTGTGTCCTTTTTCCTGGCGCCAACCCTTGAGCCACATGTTTAGCTCCCCTTTCTCTCCTTCTCTGACCTTCCGTCCATCTGCCCCCCTCTCCCAGACTGGCAGAATCTCAGAGAAGGAGATGCTGGATGAAATGGATGATAGTTTGTCACCCAGCCTGGTCAGGTGTTTCTTGGTCTCCACAACTGACCGGCTGGTGAGATCATTCGTCCCTGTGTGTACCGGGACATCAATGTTTTCCCCTGCTTTCTGAACAATTTTAGCAATGCAGTCAGTGTCTCTCCACACTGAAGTACCAGGGAGACATCTGACCATTACCCCTGGCTGGAGATAGGTACCAACTCCCCGAATCATGAAGTCTCCTATGATCAGAAGTTTTTTGGATTTCCTTTTTGCTTTTTTTGTTTTGGTTCCTGTTTTGGGTGAGTTTTATTGTGCTAGCTCCTGTGCTGCAGTGTCCTGCTCTGCAGTGTCCTCTGCCCCTTTGTTTGATTTCAGAGATAGAGGCAGATACCTGTTTGTAGTTTTTATATGGTTTGTGGAAGTAATATGTTTGAGAGCACCGAGTGATGGGGCACCCGATTTGCCCCTCCTAACCACCTGCCAACCTACCGGACCAACTACCCTCTGCGGTCGAGGTGCTTCTGTTGGATGTTGGGGAAATGGTGGGTGGTTCTTATAATGTATTTCCTCTTGAATATGAAACTTGAGGCATGCAATCCCTGCCCATGCTGCCTAGAGCTGAGCCCTAAGATCTCTAATGGCTCAGCATGTATGATAGTGTCCTAAATCCTGTAAGACTGCCCTTCTGAAAAGTGTTCCACAGTACCTGCAGTTAATGATATCCATTCCAGATAATTTGCTGGGTTTATAACCTGGTCAGAATAATTAGAAGGAAGAAAATGCAAGCAAAAATTTGACTTTGTGTTTTTTTTTGTATAACTTGTTATAACAAGTTAAACTACTAGTGCCCCTGTAAATGAGGTCACCGTGTGGATACCCCACTGATCCACCCCTTCCTGCTTTCCCACAGGAAATGTCACGACTGTGCTACCCTATAAAAAGAGTGTAGTGTAGGGTGGTTGGGGATGGGGGTGGGTGGCTGGGTCCTTCCCCTGCCAAAAAAGAAGAACCATGGATGAAAGAAACAAGGAGGTAAGAGCAGAAACAATCAGTCATCAACAAATGCGTAACCCTGAAAGATTATCCTAATGATAGATAAAACTGTAAAACCTGTAAAACCTGTAAAGCACCATCTGTATTAATTTCACAGAAGATATACCCTGTAAGAAACACTTTACTACAGAGAAAAATAAAGCAGTAACAGAAGATATACCTTGCAAAAGACAAATTTGACTCAGAAGATTACAGCAGTAATCTGTTAGCACACACCTGTAGGCACACCTTGTAATAAAGCAGGAGAAGGTATACCCAGCAACAGCAATTTGAATCGGAGAAAAATAAAGCAATAAAATGTTAACAACAAACAGTAACAATCCCTGTGAGTACAAAATAAAAACAACAACACTGTAAATCTGCCTAGCCAAAAGAAGTCTTAATCCTTTCCCTTGCTCTGGTAAGGTTCTTTGCTCTGTCCTTTCAAGCTAATCCTAGAAGAAAAGAGCTCAGGTGAAGCTAGGTGCCTTGGCCAGCAAACCGGTATGATCTATGGACTTCCAACATAGGGGAGGGAACTGGATAAAGCACTGGGGAATCCATTAGCATAATGGCAGAAAAAAGGGGAGGGACTGATGCTGGGTGACTTCAGTCTTCTGGATGTAGATTGGAGCTCCCAAGCCACGGTCTCAGTTGGAGCGGGGACATCCTAGACTTTCTGCAGGGGGTGTTTCTCAGGCAACTAGTCAGGATGGGGCAATATGCAGTACTGGACCTGGTACTCACAAACAGGGACAGTACTGAAGACATCAAGGTGGGAGGCCACCTGGGGACCGGTGATCACTGTACAGTGCTGGTCTAAATAAGGACAGCAGTGGAAGCAAACCACATGAGGATGAGGGTCCTAGGCTTCAGGAAGGCAGATTTAAAAAAAAAGGTGAAGGCCTCTGAGACTACCTAGTGGGGGGGTGGGGGGCTAGGTGGGATGAAGGAAAATGGGTCAAGTTAAGGGATTGCATAGTGAAGGCAACAAACCTCTGAACAAAATAAGTGAGCAAAAACAGGAGAAAACAAACACTTGTCAGTGCCGAATGTTCACCGCTGGTATTGCTGTTGTACCAGGTTTTGCTTGTACACATTTTTGCTATATACTTGCCCAGGTTAGAGCAGATGAGATGCAGTATCTCATTTTCAGTGGTGTCCTGCTTTGAGACACTGTTAGATTGTAATTACCCACGATAGGGCAGCTGAGAGGCAATATCTACTTTTAAGTGGGATCCCACATTTTGACTCCAAATGTTCAAGTCTTTTTATGACCTGACATCATGATCAAGACAGGTGAACTTTTTAAAATCTCATCCAAAAGGGGATTTTGCTGTGTGACTTTGGAAATAAGTTTTGGAGGGGATTTGAACAAGCATTTGTCAGTGCCGAATGTTTGCTTGCTGGCACTGGCATTGGTAGGATAGGAGTTAGAGAGCTGCATAATAGGAATGGCAGTGAAGTATTGAACTGAAGCCAACCCCACCAGCACCCTGCAGAGACTGACAGGCATTGGGGTGTGCCTTTGGGTTGCCAGGCATAACGGCCTCACCATTTCACCACACCCTACCCTGCAGACACTGACAAGTGTCACGGTGTGTCTTGGGGTCTTTGGCCCTTATGCGCACCCCCATTCCATCAGGAAATATGGTGAGATGGGTGCTGTATAGGAGAATGGAGTGAACTTTGGGGCCGAAGAGTCCAAGGCACACCTTGATGCCTCTCAATGGTTGCAGGTTGTGGAATGGTATGAGCGTTACAGGCAAGAATCCCAAGTCACACCCCTGATGCCTGTCAATCTCTACAGGGTGGGGTGTTATGGTCAGAAACCCTAACACCTGAGGCATTCATTGGCATTTTCACTCCAAATTTTCAGTATGTTTTTTTTTGTGACCCCCCACCTTATGAACAGTGGCAATATCACTTTGTTAGCTGAACGCCGATTTTGCACAGTGACTATGCCATTTGGAACCACAGGTTTGAAAACACATTTCGAACAGGATGTGAAAAATGAGAGCTGTACTGTTCATGGGGAGGTGGAAAAAATTGCAATGTTGAAAATCTGCAGTGAAAATATTAAAACAACTGGTGAAGTCATGAACGTGTGTAGAAACTGTACAACTCACAACCATAATGCAATTAGTTTGGGGATTTTTTAGAGCAGATTGTCAACACAGGCATTTTGGAACCTCCGCTCATGAACAGCGTCACTGTGATTTTCTTAATCTGTCCCATACAGTGATTTCCCACAGCGACCACGCATTTCTGCACTGAAAGTGTGAAAACACATTTTGGCCATGGTGTGAAAAATGACAGCTGCACTGTTCATAAGGAAGTGTGGAAAAAAGCCAGTGGTGAAAATCTGGACTTAAAATATTAGAAATCCATGAAGTTATGAGTATGAGTGGAAACTGTGCAATGGTCACTCTTAACACAGTCATTTTATGGACTTTTTTACCAAATTTTTAACATACCCATTGTAACACCTCTGCTCATGAACAGTGTCACTGTGATTTTCTTAATCTGTCCTGAACATTGATTTTGCACACCGATTGCGCCATTGTGCGCTACATGCACGGAAACACGTTTTGGGTGAGATGTGAAAAATGACAGCTGTACTGCTCATAAGGAGGTGTGGTAAAATGGCAATGTTGAAAATCTGGAGTGAAAATTCATGAACTTACGAGCGTGCATAGGAACAGCATAACGCATGCTTGTAAAACATTCATTTTGGGGATTTTTTCACCAAATTTTCAACATAGCCATTTTAACACTTCTGCTCATGAACAGTGTCACTGTGATTTTCTTAATCTGTCAAGAACATTGATTTCACATACCGACTGTGCCATTGTGCGCTACATGCGCAGAAACACATTTTGGGTGAAATGTAAAAAAATGACAGCTGTACTGCTCATAAGGAGATGTGGTAAAATGGCAATGTTGAAAATCTGGAATGAAAATATTAAAAATTCATGAACTTACGAGTGTGCGAAGGAACAGCGAAACGCATGCTCATAAAACAATCATTTTGGGGAATTTTTTCACCAAATTTTCAACATAGGGTTTCTGGGGGCCTACCTCATGAACTCTCACACTGTCATTTCGTAAATCGGTCCTGAAAGGTGGTTCCACCAGTGACTGTGTGTGAGGTGTGGGATAGCAAGGAGGACACTTTTCCACAGTTGTAGATGCACTAGGTAATATATTTATTGAAAGAAACCAAAATAATAAAGCTGAACTTCAGACGACAAAGAAAAAAAAACAGAAACACAATAGATCATGTAACATCAGCTTGAAACACTAGAATGAGCTAGTGTAACACACACACTGAGGTCAGAACAAGTCTGTACCTCACCAGACTATCTGAAGAACTAAAGCAAAGTCATGACTTATATACTCTTGAGAACATGTGACTTAGAAAGCTCCTCCCTTAAGTTAAAATTCAAAATACTTTTATAGAATAGAAGGAGTAATTTATTTAACGAATAACACAAAACATATTGTTTTCTAATCCTAATACATTACATCTTTCTAAATTGTAAAAATAAAAGCTAGTGATAGAGCTAAGTTTAACAATTTCCAACTTAGCTCCTCCTTCTACAATATGCCTTTAAATATAGAAGGAAACCAGCCAGCCAGCTCTATAGAGCCAAGAGGGGAACAAGAAGTTGAGGCTTACAATATAACTTGGGACTAAATATCCCCCCACATAAAAAAATAACAGGTTGGTAAAGACTTTGAGTTTTTATTTGGGAACTATTCTTTCCCAGACTCCAAGTGTACAAGTTGCTAAATAAATGTTTCATAACCATCGTTCCTTTTGAAGAAGGGGGTTAGATTTGAAGCAGAATGTACTCTTTCAGTGACTATTGTTATTTTAAAACTGTTTACAAAGGCTCTATACATATTAAACGTTTTCTCAATCCTATTTCATGTTTAGGAGAATATATGACTGTTTTACATTGGTTAAAAGAAATAAATCCATCGCTAGACAAAGGTCTGAAAAGAAAACAACTAAGC
This sequence comes from Neoceratodus forsteri, assembly GCA_016271365.2. Classification (NCBI taxonomy): domain Eukaryota; kingdom Metazoa; phylum Chordata; order Ceratodontiformes; family Ceratodontidae; genus Neoceratodus; species Neoceratodus forsteri. The sequence continues at coordinate 134,829,718 of CM028130.1, read as the reverse complement.
GGCGTTTTACTCCGCCGACTGCCGAAAGAGGGGGAATTGAAACATTTACCTGATTACTAGGTACTTAGTATTTAGTGTCACGAAGTGCAAAACGTACCAGGAACAGGAATGTTAATCCTCTAAAGGGCATAAAATGAATTGTAGCAAGGAAACAAAAACAGAATTACCTTGGAGAAACCAGGAAGTGAAAACCGCGCTGAGGTGAGTGAGGAGAACCACTAGCACTATCGCAAAGCGGTAGTTCTATTTACAGGAGGGGCTTGGGGAGATAAATGCTGGCGTTTACAAAGACATGCCGCATAATGAAGTTGAAAGATGCAATATTAGAATCTAACAAAGCCAAATGATGATACGAGGAAACACTAAATACCATACATTAAAAGGGGCACATGACTAAACAGGGATTTGTAAACCCTTTTTTCTACAACACAAACGAACGCTAGCTAGGCACTATAAAGGTTTACATCCTGAAATACAAATATCTATAGTTCATATTCATAGGGATTTATATCCCAAAACTACATTTGTTTAATAGCATTTAACTTATTTTCTAAGTAATAAGTTCTCAAGTTTTCCAAAGGTGGGGGTAAGCTTTATAAACCAGACATAGAAAAGAAGTACAGGGATAGCAAAGAAGTTATATAGGTGGCCTACCTATATACCTGAAAGGAGAGATAAGAGAAAAAAAAAATACAAAAGGACAGAACAAAGGTAGAGGCCTGTTGCAACAGACTTAAAAAAAAAATTAAGGTCTGGTATATGAGGTTGTTCCCTTACATTCCTCCCTTCTCAAGAGGAGACCAATGTTGTAATGTTCAACTTCCATTGGTTTACTTTATTCAATTCTTATAATGTACCAGATCTCCCCTGAAAAGAAAAGGGAGATGGAGCTTTAGCCCTCCCACTCCCAAAGCTCCACTCCAGAGTCCCTTTTGAAAAAAATTACTCATAGATTAACATAAATACTTAAAAAAATGTAAGTATCAATTTCTTTTACTCCGGAGTCTGGTAATAAAGAATTCCTATCTGCTCCATAACGTGACAAATAGTCAGCGTTATCATGTGTTTTTCCTGATCTATGTTGTATCTCAAACTTATAAGGTTGGAGAGCCAAATACCATCGCATAATAAGACGGTTTTTGTCTTTCATTATTTGTAACCAACATAATGGGTTGTGGTCTGTTATAATTAGAAAAGGTCTGCCCCATAGATAAAATTTTAAGGCATTTATTGCCCATCGAGTGGCCAAGCATTCTTTTTCAATCATTGAATACTTAGTTTCTCTAAGACGTAGCTTCCTACTAATAAATATGATTGGGTGTTCTTCTTCTTCTCCATCAAATTGGGAGAGAATGGCCCCAATACCCTGATTAGATGCATCGGTTTGGACTATAAAAGATTTCTGAAAATTTGGACTATACAAAACAGGATAGGAACAGAGTTTAGCTTTAAGTGTAGTAAATGCTTCCTCACATTGCACAGTCCATTGGACTTTTCCGGGTTTATTTTTCTTAGTCAAATCAATCAAGGGGCTAGCTATGTCTGCAAAATTAGTTGTAATCCATCAATAATAACTTGCCAAACCTAAGAATGATCATACTTGTTTCTTTGTCTGTAGCCACGGGCTATTAGCGATAGCATCAACATTACCAATTTCAGGCTTCACCCTCCCTTGTCCAATTATAAAGCCTAGATATTTGGTTTTCTGCATACCTAATGAGCATTTACTTGGATTTATGGTTAGACCTGCATTAGTTATAACTGACAAGACATTCTGAAGATTTTTTATATGTTCTTCCCATGATGAGACAAAAATAATAACGTCATCTAAGTATGCCGCACTGTAATTCATATAAGGGTGTAATAGTTGGTCCATACATCTCTGAAAGGTTGCTGGGGCCCCATGTAGACCAAATGGCATTTTTGTAAATTAAAATAGCCCTATTGGGGTGCTGAAAACTGTCTTATCTTGGGAATCGGCATCTAATGGTATTTGCCAATATCCCTTTGAAAGGTCTAAAGCACTTATGTATTGGGCGTTGCCTAACTTATCTATGATATCATTGATTCGGGGCATTGGGTACCCATCGAATTGAGATACAGCGTTTAACTTGTGAAAGTCTAGGCAAACCCTCACACCTCCTTCTTTTTTGTTTACAACCACCATAGGAAAGCTCCAAGGACTTTTTGGAGGTTTAATTATTCCTAGTTGTTGCATTTTCAATATTTCTTTAATTACTTCTTCTCTTAAACTCTCAGGTAATCTACAAGGTTTATGTCTGATAGGGTTATTAGTGGTCACTTCTATATGGTGTTCAACTCCCTCAACTTTCCCCGGTATTGTTGTAAAGGTATTCTGGAAATTACATACGATATCTCCTAATTCTTTCTTTTGTTCAGCACTTAGTTTATCGTTGATAATTATATCTTTCATCTCATCATGGCCATCCAAACATTCATAGGCTAGTTCCAGCTCACTTTTAGGTATTTCAGGATATACAAATACACTTGATGTATTTCTATCATGCCACAATTTCAGCAAATTAGCATGATAGATTTTTAATTGTCGTTTTTTCTCAGGACAAATTATTTCGTAGTTCACTGGTCTTACTTGTCTATGAAAGGTGTAGGGCTCCTGCCATTTCATTAATAATTTATTCTCTGTACAGGGTAACAACAAGAGAACTCTATCATCTGGCTGGAATGTTTTAGACCCAACTCCTTGATCATAATATTGTTTTTGGGACATCTGATGTTCTTTATTAGTCTGTTGGGCCTTCTTAGCATATTTTACTAACCTTTGGCATAAGGAAGTGACATATTCCAATGTGGATACTGGAATAGTGTGTGCCTTAGACCCTTCCCAATTTTCCTTTATTATGTCTAATATTCCTCTTGGATTTTTCCCAAAAAGTAATTCAAAAGGGGAGTAGCCGGTTGATGCCTGGGGAACCTCCCGATAGGCAAACATTAAGTAGGGCAAGTACTTATCCCAATATTTACCTTCATCAGCAATACATTTTTTAACATTTGTTTTAGAGTTTTATTAAAGCGTTCCACCAGTCCACCAGACTGTCAATGATAGGGAGATGTAAAAATGGAATGTACCCCTAAGGCTTGATAGAGATGTTTCAATATCTGCAAACAGAAATTGCTGCCTCTATCAGTCAGTATTTCTTTGGGTATACCCATTCTGGAAAATACTTTGACTAATTCTTCAGCTACCTATTCAGCTGTGACTGTTCGCATAGGTATTGCTTCAGGGTATTCCGAAAAATAATCACATAAAACTAGAATAAAATGGTTCCCCTAGGCACTTTTAGGTAAAGGACCTACTATGTCCATGGCAATACGAGTAAATGGGGCACCCACTAAAGGTAAAGGCTGTAGAAGCACCTTATCTTTCCTAAATGTAGGTCTTACTTTTTGACACTGTACATATGACTTACAATATTCGGCCACGTGATCATGTATACCTGGCCAAAAGAATCTGTACAGCAATCTCTGTAATGTATGTTCTTTGGTAGCATAGGGGCTGCGTGGAGGATGACAACAGTAAAGCTTACATATTGAACAGGTATTTCTGCTCAGTCTTTACTGAGGAAGAGGAGGGTAATGGGTCTGAAGGGAGTACAAGGGGTGAGAATGGTGCAGAAATGGACACAAGTCTCTTTACACGAGAAAGGGTCTTGAAGGAACTGGAAGTAATAAGAGTTGATAAAGCAATGAGGCCAGATGGGGTGCACCTCAGGGTCCTTAAAGAACTAAGAGAGGTGGTGGCTGAACCTCTGGCTATCCTGTTTAGCCAATCACTGGAAACAGGGGAGGTACCCAAAGACTGGAGGACAGCAGATGTAGTCCTCTTATACAAAAGTGGGAACAAAGAGGAAGCAGGGAACTACAGATCAGTAAGCCTCACCTCAGTAGTGGGGAAGATCATGGAAGCACTACTGAAGGAGAGATTGGTGGAACATCTGGTTGTCAATGGACTACAGGACTCAAGGCAGCATGTTTTCACCAGGGGGAGGTCATGTCAGACCAGCCTCATTGAATTTTTTGACTGGGTGACTAGGGAGGTGGATCAGGGAAGGGCAGTGGACATGACCTATCTGGACTTCAGCAAGGCTTTTGACACTGTGCCACATAGAAGACTATTACACAAACTGGGGAATATGGGTGTGGGCAGGACAGTAGTGTGGTGGGTAGGTAACTGGCTGGGTGGCAGGACACAGAGGGTGGTGGTAAATGGCTGCCACTCCACAGAGGGAAGAGTGACCAGTGGGGTACCACAGGGATCAGTGCTGGGACCAGTCATTTTCAACATCTTCATCAGTAACATTGCGCAGGACCTAGAAGGCAGAATTTCACTGTTCGCTGATGACACAAAGCTCTGTAACAGAGTAGACACACCAGAGGGTGTAGACAGAATGAGAAGGGACCTGCAGAAACTTGAAGAATGGTAAGAGGTTTGGCAGTTGAAATTCAATGCAAAGAAGTGCAAGATAATGCATATAGGGCACAAAAACCCTGGCACAATATATCAGTTGGGGGGGGGTGAGGATATAGCATGCACCAAGCAGGAAAGGGATCTTGGGGTTATCATCTCTGATGACCTCAAGGTAGGGGAAACAGTGTGACAAGGCAGTAGGTAAAGCAAATAGGATGCTGGGATGCATAGGCAGGGGCATCACCAGCAGCAAAAGGGAGGTCATAATTCCACTATACAAGACACTAGTGAGGCCCCACCTGGAGTACAGTGTACAGTTCTGGAGACCATACCTACGTAAGGACATAGACAGGGTAGAGAATGTTCAGAGGAGGGCAACAAAGATGGTGCATGGATTGCATCACAAGTCCTATGAAGACAGGTTGAAGGAACTGAACATGTACTCCCTGGAGGAGAGAAGGGAGAGAGGGGATATGATAGAGACATACAAGTATCTTACAGGGAGGAACAGGGTGCAGGAATACACTATTTTTAAGTAAAAAAGATGTTCTAGGACTAGAGGGCATGGGATGAAGTTGGAGGGAGGACGACTCAGAGGAAACGTGAGGAAAAATTTCTTCACAGAACGGGTGGTGGACAAGTGGAACACCCTGCCAGAGGAAGTGATGGGGGCTGAAACAGTCATGGGATTTAAGAATGCATGAGATAGACATAAAGGAATTCTGGAGGTCAGGGCTAAGGGGCAACAGACTTCTAGGAAAACATAAACTGAACTTACAAGCTCAAATGGGCAGACTGGGTGGGTCATAGACCCTTATCTGCCGACACTGTCTATGTATCTATGTATTTATGTATTTACCTTGATGACTAGCTATAGGGATGTCATGTGCAAGTGTCAGTAACTGTTCTCTGTAAACAGTGGGTACCAGTAATTGTAATACAGACTCTTCAGTTTTTACATTTAAACATTTCCTATATAATAGTCTCTTATGCAGAACCAATTTATGCTCTGTGTTTTGTTCATCTGCAGAAATAAAGGTTTTAATGAATTATCCTGCATTTGTGCTACTCTAAAGTCCAACCGTGAACTCAAGTTCTTCAAGTCAACAGTGTCCTTAGAGTCTTTTTGTAAGTGTTGCCACATCTGCTTTTCCTGTCGCTTTTCTTTTTTTGTTTTTCTTGTCTTCCCAGGAAGCTCAAACAGATCATCATCAAATGGGAAGGAGCGTTGCAAAACTGTATCTTTCTTCTCTTGAGCTCTGGTAGTCATTGCTCCTATATTGGTAGCATTGGCAAGTAACTATGAGAAGTCTGGGTGGTCATGCCCTATAATAACTGGTACTGGTAGATGGGGAACCACCCCTACTTCCATGTTTCGGGTACTTGCTTGTACTTGTACCTCAACTTGTTGCATAGGGTACACATGTGTACTCCATGAATACAAGTTACTTGTGTTTGTTTGGAAAACTCAGGGACTGTAGATATCATACAGGCTTTAACTAATGTTTGTCTACTACCAGAGTCTAATAGTCCAACCATATCTTTTCCATTTATTTTAATAGGTGTAATATACTGCCCCCAATTGGCCAATACTAAATGAGTAGGGCTAGATTTCTTTTTCGGACAAAATCCTGCTATATGTCCTTTCCTTTGGCAAGAATTACATATTATTTCAGTGTGGGGGTTGGGAACATTTGTAGTTTTATCAGTTCCACTAGATATGGGTGTAGTACATGAAGAAGATCTTACCGTGGGATGGGTTATATTACCACCAGAATATCCTTTGGTCCTGTTCGGCCTTGCAGTCAGGTAATCCTCTGCTAATTGTACCGCTTTTTTAACTGTCTCTGGACGGTGTTCCCGAACCCACATCTGGACATCTTGAAGTAGAATATGTATGAACTGTTCTAAAACAACAACCTCTAACATCTGTTCTTTTGTGTTAGTGGATGGTTGTAACCACTTGGTACACAAGTCTTTAAGTCTAGTAAAAGCTTCTTGTGGGGTTTCTGATGACTGAAATCTTAGGGTTCGAAATCTTTGTCTATAAGTTTCGAGACAGATATCATAGCATTTCAGAATACCTTCTTTGACAGTGTCATAGTTCTCGCTCATTGCACTGTCCACATTACCATAGGCCAGTTGAGCTTTTTCCGTCAGATAAGGAGTGAGACGTATTACCCACTGGTCCCTAGGCCATTGACAGGCTCGTGCTATATGCTCAAACGTAGTTAAACATGTTCCTATATCATCAGTCTCACTCAATTTAGTCAATTTTATGTCTTTGGGATTATCCCCTGTCAGAGGAGGAGGCCTGCTGATGCCAAGTGTTTGAATAGCCCTCAAAGTGTCAGCCCACCTAGCCTCATTTCTTTGCATGTCCCGTTCTCTCTGTTTCTCCAAGGCTATCTGTTGGATACATAACCATTGCAGCAGATCTTGTGTGTCTCCAGTAGCAGGTCCTTTCTCCAACTCCTCTTGTTCGCCATCGTCAGGGTCACCGCTGCTTGCACCATCCTCCTCATGTTTTGCAATTTTACATTTAACATCTGGTAGCCCAGTCATCAAGGGTTGTCCTAGTTTCTCCGCCATTGTTTGGGTCAACACACCAACAGGTAACTTCAGGGGCATCCACGACCTCCTTCAATACTTGGTGCAGTATCACAAGAAATCCCACCACTGCCACCACGTGTGAGGTCTGGGATAGCAAGGAGGATGCTTTTCCACAGTTGTAGATGCACCAGGTAATATATTTATTGAAAGAAACTAAAAAAATAAAGCCAAACTTCAGGCGACAAAGAAAATAAAACAGAAACACAATAGATCATGTAACATCAGCTTGAAACACTAGAATGAGCTAATGTAACACACACACTGAGGTCAGAACAAGTCTGTACCTCACCAGACTATCTGAAGAACTAAAACAAAGTCATGACTTATATACTCTAGAGAACATGTGACTTACAAAGCTCCTCCCTTAAGTTAAAATTCAAAATACTTTTATAGAAGGAGTAATTTATTTAACTAATAACACAAAACATATTGTTTTCTAATCTTAATACATTACATCTTTCCAAATTGTAAAAATAAAGGCTAGTGATAGAGCTAAGTTTATCAATTTCCAACTTAGCTCCTCCTTCTACAATATGCCTTTAAATATAGAAGGAAACCAGCCGGCCAGCTCTATAGAGCCAAGAGGGGAACAAGAAGTTGAGGCTTACAATATAACTTGGGACTAAATATCCCCCCGCATAAAAAAATAACAGGTTGGTAAAGACTTTGAGTTTTTATTTGGGAACTATTCTTTCCCAGACTCTAAGTGTACAAGTTTCTAAATAAATGTTTCATAACCATCTTTCCTTTTGAAGGGGGGGGGAGTTAGTTTTGAAGCAGAATGTACTCTTTCAGTGACTATTGTTATTTTAAAACTGTTTACAAAGGCTCTATACATATTAAACGTTTTCTCAGTCCTATTTCATGTTTAGGAGAATATATGACTGTTTTACATTGGTTAAAAGAAATAAATCCATCGCTAGACGAACGTCTGAAAAGAAAACAACTAAGCGGTGTTTTACTCTGCCGACTGCCGAAAGAGGGGGAACAGAAACATTTACCTGATTACTAGGTACTTAGTAATTAGTGTCACGAAGTGCAAAATGTACCAGGAACAGGAATGTTAATCCTCTAAAGGGCATAAAATGAACTGTAGCGAGGAAACAAAAACTGAATTACCTTGGGGGAAACCAGGAAGTGAAAACTGCGCCAAGGTGAGTGAGGAGAACCACTCGCACTATCTCAAAGCGGTAGTTCTATTTACAGGAGGGGCTCGGGGAGACAAATGCTGGCATTTACAAAGACATGCAGCATAATGAAGTTGAAAGATGCAATATTAGCATCTAACAAAGCCAATTGCTGATACGAGGAAACGCTAAATACTATACTTTAAAAGGGGCACATAACTAAACAGGGATTTGTAAACTCTTTTTTCTACAACACAAACAAACGCTAGCTAGGCACTATAAAGGTTTACACCCTGAAATACAAATATCTATAGTTCATATTCCTAGGGATTTGTATCCCAAAACTACATTTGTTTAATAGCATTTAACTTATTTTCGAAGTAATAAGTTCACAAGTTTTCCAAAGGTGGTGGTGGTGGGGGGGGGGGTTAAGCTTTATATACCAGACTTAGAAAAGAAGTACAGGGATAGCAAAGAAGTTATATAGGTGGCCTACCCATATACCTGAAAGAAGAGAGAAGAGAAAAAAAAATACAAAAGGACAGAACAAAGGTAGAGGGCTGTTGCAACAGACTTAAAAAAAAAATTAAGGTCTGGTACATGAGCTTGTTCCCCTATACTGCGAAATCACCTTTTGGGGCCGATTAACAAAATGACAGTGACAGAATTCATGAGGTGGGGTCCCAAAAACCCCATGTTGAAAATTTGGTGAAACAATTCACCACAATGCCCGAGATATGCATCAAAGTTGAAAAAACCCTATTAATTACATTATGCAGCTTACCAGCATTTCCTCAGTTCGCGGTCGGCTTTGAAGAGTGCAGATGTGTCCTTGGTCCACCGAAGATCGTCACGCCAGACTCCGGAGGTAAGTATGGGGTGAGGGTGTATGGGGAGGCAGGGTGCACAGAGGGTGGGCACAGGTGGGAGTGGGGGTCAGGACAGTCAGCGAGGAAGTTTCTCTTTTAGGTTTCTATTTTTTCCTTCCATGACACAGGACTTTGCCATGCTGAGGTGGGCTCCCAGCGTGGTAGCTGGAAGGTTGTTTGGGGCGGGGGGGGGCAGTGGAGCTGATGGGGGATTGTGCACCCATTGAACCCCATTGAAATACATTGAAACGCATACCTGATTTTCCAAATTTGCGGTCTGGCTCTCAAGTGTGAAGACATGTTTGTGGTCCTGAGAGGATTACGGCATTGAATAAGTGGGTAAGTAAGGGCTTAGGGGTGTGTGTGTGTGTGTGTGCTGAGTGGGAGTGTTGGGTGGGTGGGTGGACAGTAATGACCACAACAGGCATCGATGAACGTTTAAGCAATAATGCCCGACAGGGTGTGTGTTGTGCTGGGATAACGTCATGCCTCAGGTGGTTGGGCTCGAGGCCGTAGGCCAAGTGCGTCCAATGGCTGAGGCGTGACGTTATCCCAAACGACACACAACCTGGAGGGCATTATTGCTATTATACAATGGCTCGTTGTTATACAGAATAAAAAAAAATAATTTTAAAGATGTTTTGTGTGGAAAAATATTTTTGTTTTAAAGAGAAGATGAAACAATCAATGAAATGCTCCATAAAATGCTCATCTGCAGGTTCACAGCGAGGCTGAGACTAGACCTGTGACGTTGTGCTGGGATAACATAATGGGTCCAGCCCAAGACTGACCAATCAGAGTCCAGGATTTTTTCTTGCCATTGTATAATTTTCTTTTTTACAGGGTGTATTAAAAAAAAAATACGAGGGATGATTTTCTTTATTTTAGGTCACAACACGGGGGGATTGGGCACCCCCAGTGTCAGTGTTATATTGGGCAGGGTGGGGGGTAGAAGTCAGCATGAAGGATTGGGAACCCCTGTGCAGGAAGATTAACAAGAATTGGGCTGGGGGGGCAGTTACGGCGGGGCAGCAACAGACATCGATGGACAGTTTCCTTTTTTACAGGGTGTATTTAAAAAAATAAACTAGGAGGGATGGTTTTCTTTATTTCAGGTGGAGACACTGGGGGATTGGGCACCCCCAGTGTCAGTGTTATAATGGGCAGGGTGGGAGCTAGAAGCTGCCATAGGGGATTGGGCACCCCCGTGCCGGAAGATTAACATGGGCTGGGCTTAGGGTGAGTCGGTTACAGTAGGGCAGCAACAGACATCGATGGATGGTTTTCCTTTTTATAGGGTGTATTTAAAAAAACAACCATGAGGTACATTTCTTCTTATTTCACGTGTCAACACTTGGGATTGGGCACCCCCAGTGTCAGTGTTATGTTTGTGGGGGTGGGGTGGTGGGTGCTGACAGGGAGGCTTGGGTGGGCGAACAGTAAGGGAGATGGATGGTTTTCTTTGTTACAGGGTGTAATTTAACCTCAGCAGGCTGATCATGACAGATCAGCTGTGCTTGCTGGACAGCATAGATCAAAGAAAAGAGCTGACCGATTTGATTGGGTTGGCTCTTGCCTTTGAAATACACAAAGATTCCACTTAGCAAGCCAGAACACTGTCATGACCAGCTTGGCTGATGATTGGTGTGACACTGATGAGCCCCTTGCAGACCACTCTGCACTGGACTGAGAGTGTCACCCCCTCAAAAGCCACCCTCCTAACAAAATGTTCGCTGTGCATGCACGCACAGCAGACATAAAAAGTGACCGCCATGGTTCTCAGGGCAAGTGGCTGAAAAGGTTAAGGCTAATAGGATAGCATTCACTAGTTACAAAGAGATGCAGAGGATAGAGAATATGGAGGTGTACCAGGAGAAGCAGAAGTGTAACCCCCCCCCATAGGGTTGGGCTTACCTGTTACCCTGAAGGATCCTGTTCTTGCTCCCATTCCCTCGCTGTCTCCCGCTGCCTAGTCCAGGTCCTGCTGTCCCCTTGAGTCTCCATCTGGCCCTGCGTGTGTTTTTAAAGTCTTAACAGGGCTGGAGGAGCAAAAGGGGTAAACATATTGCCTCTCCAATGGTCCTGACCCTCAGTATAAGTTAAACGGTGGTTGGACACATGCAGGAGGTACAAGAGAAGTGGCTGCAGCTGTTATTTAAGGAGCACCTCTAAGTGCTTAATAATCGGGGGGATTACATATTCATGAGGCTGGTATGAATATTAATATGCTGCTTGGCTGCATGGGGGGACTGTACATTTTGGCAGTTGCGATGGGGAAATTGAACCATGTTAAACTATTACCAATGTTGTGACATGTGCTACTGGAATGGGAGGGAAAGCCTTATCAGTTGCTGCCCCTACACTGTGGAACAGAATCCCAGCACCCCTCCATTCATCTAACACCCAATAGTTTTCTCGTTTATCTCCCACCTATGTCTCTCCCAGGTTCCCCAGTTCCACTGTTTAGATAATACTACTCTGGGCCCTTTCAAGACCCTCCGGAACTGTATCTTGTCTTAACTCTGACCCAGGACCTTCTTTAAGCTCCCTGTTGATGTAACCCTCCAATGCGTATAATCCTGGGCTATGTGACTCTGTATTATTTGTTATTGGTTATGTATGTGTACTTTTTTTGTTTTCCTTTGTATTTTTATTTTTTAACTTTGCAAAAGAGTCTATGACTCAAAGGATTGTAATTCTGATTCTATTCAATAAATTAAAAAAAAATACAGTCTTCAAATCCCTCTTTAAAACCTGGCTGATGGACAGGGCCCATTGTTTTTTCTCACCAGGGTATCCCTTCCCCTCACGCCCAGCAGCTCTACTACTGCACTAACCTAACTTCGGGTGGAAATTTTTTATCTACTCAAGCTGTCTTAAGTTCCTTTCTCTCTCTCTTCTCTCCTTTGTCTCTCTGTGACTCTCAAAGGTGTGTTGATTGGGGGGCTAGGACTGTTGTAGCCTCTTATGTCATGAACTGTAAACCTAACCTGAAATGTATCACTTGTACCCTGCATACCAATATTCCTGTATGTATTTTAATTTGACTTATGTGTAATTGTATACATCTCATTCCTTGTGATTGTAACTCTTGTTTATCATTCCCATCTTTCATGGCCTGGGTCATGCCTGAAAACGGTCCCTCAGATCAGTGCACCTACCCAGTACTCAAAGACATAAATAAATAAAATGAATAAATAAAGCATAAACCAGCAGTTGCTTTGCGGGTACAAAGGCAGCTATCAGACAATGGGGCAACTGTGTGTAAAAACTGTTATTTGGCTGCAAGAGCTCTGTAAAGTTACGCTGTAAAACTGTGTGAGACTGTGTACAGTGGTAGCCATCTTTGTTACTTTACCCCTATGGACAGCCAGTCAATAGCTTAGGTGCCCAAAGACTGGTGAAATGCTTTGTGGGAGAGATGTGAACTTTATTCTAGGTGCCAAGGACTAATCACCAATCAACATTCGAACCAGGTTAATGTTTATTAATATTTGTGAAGGACAGCAAGATTTAATCAGTCGGGAGCTGGAATTTGTGGTGTGAAACCCCAGGAACCTTTGCAGTTTGGGCAGTCTGGCCTGGGCTCTGATCGAGTCAAGAGTGGCTCATACTGTGTGTTGGGGAAAATGGTTGGAAACCTTTTCAGGACTTTGTTGGTCAAATGGTCAATTGCCTGAGAGTTGGGAAAAGGATTTATTCTGCCTGAAGGGACTGTGTTGGGCAACTGAATGCCTGAGAAATTTGGTAATGTTTCTCCTCTGTGGGGAGAGTCTGAAATTTTGCAGAAAGCCTGCAACAGTTTGGAAGTCCTGAGCCTGTGAACAGTGTCATATTGGAACTGTGTACCAAAGCTTGTGTTTGGAATCTTGGTTTGAGGCTGTAGAAAAATTGCGGAAAAGGTCTGCAGGTGTCCAGGAATCCATTTGCTTTGCTGAAAATGGCTGTGTAAAGGTGGAGCTCCCACCAAAGAAGCTGCTACTAGCTTTAGCCACTGGCTAGGTGGATTTCAAAGAGAGCCTTGCTGCCCCACAGAGCTGCTGTTTCCAGATCAGGCAAAAGAGAGGAACTGCAATCCACACAACTGCAACCCAGAGCCAGGTAGGGGAACAGCTAACCCTTATCGAGTGGGGTGGATTGGGCTACAGGTGCCCACAGGTGCATGCCTGAGTGCTAGGGCACTCTGGACCCATTTGGGGAGCTGGGCCATGGGGTCACTCCTGTGTCTGGGCCTGCTCGTAGTACAGGAAACCTTGCATTGCGCTCCTGTTCTCTGGCTTATCTGCAGGCCGAAGGTGACAAGCTGCTAGATTCTTCAACCAGGTCAGAAGGTGACAAGCGGCTAGACTGCACAAATCATGGGAAGATGGGGTGGTGCCTGAGGACTGGAGGAGGGCAAATGTGATTCCCCTTCACAAAAGTGGGAGCAAAGCAGAAGCAGGAAACTACAGACTTGTAAGTTTGACCTCAGTAGTGGGGAAAATTATGGAATCACTTCTGAAAGAATTGTTCAGTACCTAGAGGCCAGCGGGGCACAGGACCCAAAGCAGCATGGATTCACAGCAGGAAGGTCATGTCAGACTAATCTAATTGATTTCTTTGACTGGGTGACCAAAGTAATAGACCAGGGAGGGGCTGTGGATATGGCCTACCTAGACATTAGCAAGGCATTTGACACAGTCCTGCACAAAAGATTAATAATCAAGTTAGCCAGCCTGGGAGTGGCTGCACAACAGGACACAGAAGGTAATAGTGAATGGAACACATTCTGAAGAAAGGGGGGTCACTAGTGGAGTACCTCAGGGCTCAGTACTGGGTCCAGTCCTCTTTAACGTCTTTATAGGTGACATTGTAGAGGGTCTGGAAGGAAAGGTATGCCTCTTTGCAGATGACACAAATATTTGTAACAGAGTTGATACACAAGGGGGGGGTAGAAAGGATGAGAAGGGACTTGGCAAGGTTGGAGGAATGGTCAGACATATGGCAACTTAGATTCAGTGCAAAGAAGTGCAAAGAAGTGCAAAGTAATGCACCTGGGAAATAAAAATCCAGGAGAAGAGTACACAATAGCAGGGGAGGTACTAACAACAACAATAATGGAAAGGAATCTGGGTGTAGTCATATCAGATGACCTAAAGGTGGGTAAGCAATGTGAGAAGTCAGTAAGGAGAGTCAGGGGGACACTGGGATGCATAGGGAGGGGCATCACAAGTAGAAAAAGGGAAGTTAATAAATCATGGGAGGATGGTGTGGTACCCGAGGACTGGAGGAAGGCGGATGTGATTCCCCTTCACAAAAGTGGGACCAAGACAGAGGCAGGAAACTACAGGCCTGTCAGTCTGACCTCTGTGGTAGGGAAAGTGATGGAGTCACTTCTGAAGGAAAGAATAATTGAGTACCTAGAGGCCAGTGGAGCACAGGACCCAAGACAGCATGGGTTCACAGCAGGAAGGTCATGTCAGACAAATCTAATAGATTTCTTTGACTGGGTAACCAAAGTAGTAGACCAGGGAGGGGCTGTGGACATGGCCTACCTTGACTTTAGCAAGGCATTTGACACAGTCCCACACAAAAGATTAACAGCCAAATTAACCAGCCTGGGAGTGGGACCCAGGGTGGTAGCCTGGGTAAAACATTGGCTGGACAACAGGACACAGAAGGTAATTGTAAATGGAGTCCACTCTGAAGAAAGGGGTTACTAGTGGGGTACTGCAGGGTTCAGTATTGGGTCCAGTCCTTTTTAATGTCTTCATCAGTGACATTGCAGAGGGACTGGAAGGAAAAGTATGCCTTTTTGCAGATGACACAAAGATCTGCAACAGGGTTGATACACAAGGAGGCGTGAAAAGGATGAAAAGGGACTTGGCAAGGTTGGAGGAATGGTCAAAAGTATGGCAGTTAGGATTCAATGCAAAGAAGTGCAAAATAATGCACCTGGGAAACAAGAACCCAGAGGAAGAATACACAATGGGTGGGAAGGTAGTAACAACAACAAAAAAGGAAAGGGACCTGGGGGTAATCATATCAGACGACCTAAAGGTTAGCAAGCAATGTGAGAAGGCAGTAGGGAGGGCTGGGGGTATACTGGGATGTATAGGGAGAGGCATCATCAGCAGAAAACAGGAAGTTGTTATCCCTCTGTACAGACAGTTGGTGAGACTCCATCTGGAGTACTGTGTACAGTTCTGGAGACCCCATCTCCCAAGGACATAGACAGGATAGAGGCAGTCCAGAGGAGGGCAACTAAAATGGTGCAGGGTCTGCAAGAGAAGCCGTATGAGGAGAGACTAAAGGAGCTTAACATGTATACCCTTGAGGAAAGAAGGAGAGGGGAGAGGGGACATGATAGAAACTTTAAGTACCTCAGTGGAATCAACAAAGTCCAAGAGGGTAGCATCTTTCAGAAAAGAGACTTGCAAGAACAAGGGACACAATTTAAAGATAGAAGGAGGCGATTCAGGGCAATGTGAGGAAGTATTATTTCACAG
Source organism: Neoceratodus forsteri (assembly GCA_016271365.2). Lineage (NCBI taxonomy): Eukaryota > Metazoa > Chordata > Ceratodontiformes > Ceratodontidae > Neoceratodus > Neoceratodus forsteri. The sequence goes on along the minus strand of CM028130.1, from coordinate 134,814,174 downwards.
AGGGTAGTGGATGCATGGAACAGCCTTCCTGAGGAGGTTGTGGAGTCTAAAACTGTGGAAGAATTCAAGAACGCATGGGACAGACATAAGGTAATTCTTGTGGAGGGTAGGAAGAAATAGGCTGTTGGTTAACCAGGATCTGCAGCCTATCCTGTAGGTAGGGAAATGGGCAGACTAGATGGGCCTAGCGGTCCTTATCTGCCGTCAAAGTCTATGTTTCTATGTAAGTGGTTATCCCTCTGTACTGACAGTTGGTGAGACCCCATCTGGAGTACTGCGTGCAGTTTTGGAGACCTCTTCTATGCAAGGACAAAGACAGAATGGAAGCAATCCAGAGGAGGGCAACTAAAATGGTGCAGGGTCTACATCAGAAACCATATGAAGAGAGACTGAGAGCACTTAATATGTATACCCTTGATGAAAGGAGGGACGGGGGGACATGATAGAAACTTTTAAGTACCTCAAGGGAATCAACAAAGTCCAGGAGGGTAGTATCTTTCAGAAAAAGAGATGTGTAAGAACAAGGGGGCACAATTTAAAGTTAGAGGGGGGACAGCTCGGGGTAATGTGAGGAAATTCTTTTTCATGGAGAGAGTGGTGGACGCATGGAACCGCCTTCCTGGAGAGGTTGTGGGGTCTAAAACAGTGGGGGAATTCAAACATGTGTTGGACAGACATAAGGCAATTATAGTGGGGGGTTGCAGGAAGTAGGCTGTTGGTTAACTAGAATCTGTAGCTTATCCAATAGGTAGGGAAATGGGCAGACTGGGTGGGGTAAGTGGTCCTAATCTGCCGTCAAAGTCTATGTTTGTATGTAAGCAAGTCTGAAAGTGGAAAAACTGCCAAATGTGCTACTTCAACCAGATCCAGCTGCTGTCTTTTTGCTTTGCTGCCCCATGGCACCATTACTTTCCCTCATCAAGCTCACTGAGCGGAACCTGAGATCCCGTGTCCATGGAACCGTGAGTAAGTCAGGACTTGCCCTGTTCAAAGGATTTGGTTTAAAAATTGTCAGCAAGTGTAAATATGTTTATACTTAAGCTACAAATGTGACCCTAGGGATCCAACGCCAGCCAACCCATGGCACCCTACTGGCCTGCACTGTTTCAGGGTACCCTGATAGACTGTAGAGGGGCACTGGTACCAGTGGGGAAGGCATTACTGTGCTACTGGGGGTGGGCATTGTTGTGTAAAACTGTTTATTTGTACCAACACATTGCTTCCAATTTTCTGCTCCCCATACCCCTTTCCCCTAAATAAAAGTTTTAAGGTTGTTACTGTCACAGGTGGTTATGAGCATATTATTAGCTACAGCCTTTAATTATATGTGCAAGCCCCCCAAAATGGGCTTACCTGCAGAGGGGCCAGGGAAAAAGAGTGCAAATGGAGAGAAGGGGAACAAAGGAGAGAGAAGTGAGAAGAGGGGGAGCCGAGAGCTGGGAGAAAAAGACAAATGAACTGGGACCAAGAGAAAAGGCAGCTACATGGGCTGCCTGCTGGGATGTAGGCTCTCTGGCTACCCCTCCCCCCTCCAGGAAGCAAGAGTAAGAGAAAGTCTGTGCTGCTGAGAGAAGGAGAGCAGGAGGTTTCCCTGAGGGGACTGGGGCTGACTGACTGGACTGGAAGGGACAGTTAAAGTGAGCCTTGGGCTTTGGGGACTGCTCCACGCAAGGGCCCTTAAATTCCAGCCAGGAAGGAGCCCTAGAAGCTGGGTGACCACTAGCCCAGGTCTGACTGAGAGGAAGCTGATCCACCCTGTGTCTTCAGTGTTAAATCCACTACTGCAGTAGAGGCCAGAGAGACAGAAGGACGAACAGGTCTGCCTGGTGAATACTGTATACAAAGGCTCTCGGGCGAAGCTGGAAAGGCCAGGCAGGTGAAGAACAGTGCCTCCTCCACCCTCCACCCTCCATGCATATCCTTAAATCAGGGAGACCATCACCCTCCTGGGGAAGCCGTGAGTACCCCGAGCTGCAGGTCTGGGGATTCTTTGTTTGCATCAGCTAGGAGGGTTGGGGAAGAGCCTCACCTCCAAAGACAGACCGACTTTCTTTGAACCTGTGTTGCTCTGCAAGGGCCCCAACGAGAGACTGCAGGCCTGCAACTGAGAACGGTGAGGCACCCACCATCTGGGATAGTTCTGGGTGTACCTAGGGGAGGGGGGAGATCTAATACTGGGTTGTGTGCTTGATTTTATGGAGGCTCAAGGGAGTAGCCCCCACCTCCTTTGTTTTAGATCATTCTAAATAAAGAGGGGTTATTGTTTGCCATCTTACATCAGTGTTTGTGCTTTGTGCTTTGTTACGTTATTGCAGGGTGGGAGTGTTGCTCTAACTGTGCCAGAGGGGTCAGTCACTAAGGGGATATATCATTGTTCCTGGGGGGTGGTAACCTGTCCTACTCACAGGAGGCCGTACTATTGACCCAGGTGGAGGCACCAAGTCACCATTAGCGATCCAGCCAGGACTCGGGCCAGGTCCCCTTGGGGAAGTACATTGAGGACCCTGAGGGCTCTGGGGCAGACCAAGTGAGTGAGACAAGAGGGGGCTGTTACAAGTGGAGGCACCGCTGAGATCTTTGTTGACTCCGAGACTGCCCATTTGCCCCAAAAACATACAGTTGACTTTTTTGGTAACCTCCGCCCCCCCAGCCCCCCATATTGTTCTGTTTCCATTTTTTTTTTGGTATGGGGTTGATTTGGCTGGTGGTTCTTTTCCCCGGGTGGAGACCAGGACAATGGCTTTCCAGTATATAGAAGACTGGTGTGACCTTGAGGGATTTAACCCCCATAGGATGCTGCTAGTGCGCAACGTGGCAGTGGGGCGGAAAAAAGAGGATATTCTAGATATCTAAGAGAAGACCCTGCCTGACTGTGGGGCATTAAAGATTTTTTTTTTTTTTAGTTGTTTAACCAGGTATAGCACACTAAGCTGAAAGCTTCTTTACAGGAGCGACCTGGGAGCACAAGGAGGTTAAGTGACTTGCTCAGGGTCACACAGTATGCAAGTGGAAGCTGTGGGATTCAAACCCAGGTCTAGTCTGCTGGATGTCACCAAATTTGCAGCTCAGAGCCTTAGACCACTGCGCTATACTGCCTTACAAATTCACAGATTCAGAGGGTGGTGACAGACCAGGTTAAGGGGTGCAGGAATATAACAGTGGAAACGGGAAAGGACTTGGGCCCCGTGGAAGTACCTCCCAAAGTGACTCCGGATACGTCCCAAGAGACCTGTGTCTTATTGAAAAAAGGGATGGCCAGCAACCTGCCCTCGGGAGAGCTGGATCCCTCTGGCCCCCTGAGTGATGAGTGGAAGGGCTCTGAAACCTGGTTGGGGTTGTGGCTTAAGGAGGAAGGGAAGTCCCTGCAGGATCTCAGGGCCCTGCTCCCAGGAGGTGGGATGCTCCCGATGATACTGGCAGGTGGACTGACCCCTATCTGGGGGTGGCCCATGAGCAGTATAAGTGACTATGCACCTTCTCCGGGGCTGTCCTCATGCCTGCTGGGGAAGATGACTTCCACTCCTGGAGCAGCCCGGCCACCCAGATGATTCAGGTCTGGGGGTGTTCTGAGGAGGAGAAATGCAAGTGGGTCTTGGAAAGCCTCCGGGGTATGGTGCTGGACATGATACGGTCCTTAAGGGACAGCCAGCCCAACTGTGCTCCACATGACTACCTGGACATTCTGTGGAACACTTTTGGGGTTGCTGAGAAGGCAGAGGCTGTGCATGGCCAGCTGTAGGGCACCATGCAGCGTATGGTTGAGAAGCTGTCCCAGTATATTACGAGGGTGGAGACCATGGTGTGTAAGCTCACCAAGGCTGAGCACGACCCACCATCAGCAGTGGCACAGATGTGGCTCAAACAGATCCTGCAGGGGCGGTGCACTCCAGATTGACTGTGGTCACCCTCAGGCTGTGGAACCGGAAGGGTGATACCCCCTCATTCAAGCAGTTGCTGGATGAGGTGAAGGAGGAGGAGGAAGCCCAACAGGAGGTGGGAGCCGCAATGCTGGCACTCACAGCCACCAGTGCCACCGTGCGCCCCCAAGATCCAACCCCACCAGAACCGGCAGGTTTGCTGGACTTTGGGGTGGTTTTGCAGGAGGTACAAGGTGTGAAGAACATAGCACGGGCCTTGCAGCTAGCCATGGAATCCCACCTTTCCCCCAGCGAGACAGCACCTGATGCCCGGTGACCGCCCACAACTTATACTGCCCCCAGGCCCGGGCCTCGATGATCCCTGGCACCTCAAGATGGATGGTTCTGTTTCAAGTGTGGGCAGGATGGCCATACATGGAGGGGCTGCCGCAGGGAAGAGAATCCACAGCTGGTGGCTGAGAAACAAAGGGAGCAGGGAAACTTCAAAAGACTGGTAACGGAGTGACCTATGCCCCAGAAATGGCATTGCTCCACCCTTTGGACAGACCCCCAAGTACCCCCCAATCATGGTGTGCCAAGGTGCCTGATCGGTCCTCCAGCAGACACCAAAGTCATGGTGGATGGAGTGACCTGTTTCACTTTACTGGATAGCAGGTCCCAGGTCACCATCATCCACTGGCCTTTTCATGATCGACACTTAAAACATCTACTTCTCCTACCCCTGTCTAGATTGTCCCTGTGGGGTATAGGTAGCACAGATTACCCTTATGATGGGTATTGTGTGGTCAGCATACCCTTCTTGACATGGGTGAAGGAGACACCTCCTGCTATAGAGGCTCTCGCGTTGGTCTGCCCTGAGCTGAAGAGCATGTCTGACACCCCTGTGCTTATTGGGACCAATACCAATATGTTTGAGCAGTTGGCACAGATGTGCTCTGACAGGGGTGGAATAGACAAGCTTGCCAGCCCTTCTGTTAAAGTTGCTGTGAAACAGATGGAGCTGGAGGTAAAAAGTGATCCTAGTGTGGCTGACGGTGACGAGGTTGGGTTAGTCCACCAGGTGGATAGAAACATAGAAACATAGAATTTGACGGCAGATAAGGACCGCTTGGCCCACCCAGTCTGCCCATTTCCCTACCTACTGGATAAGCTGCAGATCCTAGTTAACCAGCAGCCTACTTCTTCCTACCCCAACCCCCTAGAATTACCTTATGACTGTCCCATGCATGCTTGAATTCCACCACTGATTTTGACTCCACAACCTCCTCCGGAAGGCTGTTCCATGCATCCACAACCCTCTCTGTTAGAAAATACTTCCTTAAATTACCTCTGAGCTGCCCCCTTATCTTCAAATTGTGCCCTTTTGTTCTTGCACACCTCTTTTTTTGAAAGATGCTCCCCTCTTGGACTTTGTTGATTCCCTTGAGGTACTTGAACGTTTCTATCATGTCCCCCCTCTCCCTCCTTTCCTCAAGGCTATACATATTAAGCTCTTTTTGTCTCTCTTCATATGTCTTCCGGTGCAGACCCTGCACCATTTTAGTTGCCCTCCTCTGGACAGCTTCCATCCTGTCTATGTTTTTGCGGAGATTGGGTCTCCAGAACTGCACACAGTACTCCAGATGGGGTCTCACCAGCTGTCTGTACAGAGGGATAATAACTTCCTGTTTTCTATGGATGGGATGGATGGGAGAGAGCTAACCCTACCCCCTGGTGCTGAATGCTTCATGATGGGCATCGCTCTGTTTGACTGATCCCCAGTGGGGCTGCTTTCATACTTGATGCCCCACATCTGGGTAGCCTGCTGCACAGGCTACTGGTTCAGAGAGGAGTGCTGCCCTCCCCGGACAGTTCTAGTGCCCGGCGAAATACCATGAGGGTTCAGAATAAGTCCAAAAGGCTGGTGACCTTCCAAAAGGGTTGTGTGTTGGCTACTATTTTTCAGTGTGACACAGCCGTGTCCGTCATCCCTGGGGAAGCTCTGCGGGAGGAGAAAGACCCATCCTTGTTTGACTTTGGAAGCTCCCCTATATCCGACAGTTATCGGCAGAGCTTAAGCCACAAGTTGGCGAAGTGCTGGCGGGTTTTCTTCTTACACGAGTGGGGCATGGGCTGTGTCACCAGGGAAGAGCACTGTATCCATCTGACAGATGACCGCCCGTTCAGAGAATGGTCATGGAGGTTAGCCCCCTGTGACATGGAAGATGTTCAGAAACACCTGCTAGAGTGACTGAATGATGGGATCATCATGGAGTCCCAAAGCTCGTATGCTTCCCCCATTGTTGTGGCCTGGAAGAAGAGTAGAGTGGTGAGGATGTGCATTGACTACAGCTCGCTAAATAAGAGTACTATCCCAGACCAGTACACAGTGCTCTGAGTGGAGAATGTGCAGGACAGCTTGTCAGGGAGCAAGTGGTTCTTCGTGCTAGATCTCCGGAGCGGGTACTACCAAATACCCATGGCCGAGGAGGACAAAGAGAAGACCGCTTTTATCTGCCCACTGGGGTTCTAGCAATTTGAGCCTATGCCCCAGGGCATATCCGGAGCCCTGGCCACCTTCCAGCATTTGATGGAGAGGACCATGTTAGACATGAACCTGCTCGAGGTCATAGTCTACCTGGATGACCTCATTATCTTTGGGCGGACCTTGGAGGAACACGAGGCCCGGTAAATGAAGGTCCTGGATCAGCTGAAGTAGTTTGGCCTAAAGGCCTCCATTGACAAATGTCAGCTCTGTCAGCCTGCGGTTAAGTATGTTGGGCACATCATCTCAGCCAAAGGTGTGTAGACTGACCTGGCTAAAGTGGAGGCCCTCCACTCATGGCCCCGGCCCACCCACTTGCGAGCCTTGCAGTCCTTCTTGGGGTTTTGCAGCTACTATTGGCAGTTTGTGAAGGATTACTGCTTGTTGGTACATCCTCTGAATGACCTGATGCAAGGCTACCCTCCGGTGAACCAAAAGAAGGGGGCACATCACCCTAAGGGGTACTTGTGCATTGGGGAACCTTTTGGGGACCAATGGACTTCGGAATGTGAAGCTGCTTTCAGGGAGATTATCCGGAGGCTGGAAGAGGCCCCTGTCCTTGCTTTTGCTGACCCCCTGAAGCCCTATGTCCTCCACACAGATGTCAGTTTGAGTGGTTTGGGTGCCATTCTGTATCAGGAGCATCCTGAGGGGTTCCGCCCTGTGGCTTTTGCTAGCCATGGCCTGACCTCCTCCGAAAGGAATTACCCGGTTCATAAACTGGAATTCCTGGCACTGAAATGGGCAGTGATGGAGAAATTCCGTGAATATCTGTATGGGGTCCCATTCACTGTTTGCACTGACAGCAACCCTCTGACGTACAACACTACCATGACAAAGTTGGACACGATGGGGCACCAATGGCTTTCAGCCCTCTCCACCTACAATTTTAGTTTGGAGTATCAGAGTGGACGAGCCAACGTGGAAGCGGATGCCTTGTCCCGATGCCCACATGGTGACACCCCCGACCCCCCAGTCCAGGTCAGACCAGCCTTGGTTCAAGTGCTCTGCTCACAGGAAGGGCCGCCTTCCTGATATCATCATGTGTGGCACCCGGAGCATAGAGGTACTGGGAGCCCTCCTGAAGGTATCCAGCCTGCTTATCTAAATTTCACAGGCCTGGATCTGTCGTTCCTGCCTCAGCCTAGTAAGGCTGAGCTGCAGCAAGAATAGGCCTCGGATTCCAGCATACGAGACCTTCTTTGGGCTATCGTGGAGGGGAAATCCCCCAGACAGGTGCAGAGCAGTCTCCCTGATGCCTGCTACATGCTAAGGGAGAGGGACTGCTGCTGCGTGCAGTGCAGGACAAGGACCATCTGGGCCGACCTTAGCAGAAGTTGGTATTGCCCGCAGTATACCGTGGGGCTGTCTTCAAGTCCCTACATGATGATATGGGGCACCTGGGCTATGACTGCACCCTAGATGCACGTAGGGCTAGGTTCTATTGGCCCAGGATGAAAGCTGACATGGAAAGCCACCGCAAGTGCTGCCTGCGGTGCATCCAGCAGGAGACTTTGCCCAGATGGGCCATTCCTGTGGTCAACATCAGCACCAATGGGCCCCTGGAGTTGGTGTGCATGGATTTTCTGTCCTTGGAACCCAACAGAAAAAACACGGCTAACATACTGGCCATCACGGATCACTACACCCGGTACGCGCAGGCTTTCCCCACAAAAGATCAGAAGGCGAGCACTGTGGTTAAGATCTTGCAGCAGTATGTCCAACATTACGGCCTCCCCAAAAGAATCCACTCTGACCAGGGCTGGGATTTTGAGAGTCATTCGGTGAGGGAGTTTCTGTCGTCCTATGGCATACAAAAATCCCACACCACCCCTTACCACTCCCCAGGGGGATCCACAGCCCGAATGTTTCAACAGGACATTGCTAAACATGTTGGGCACCCTGGACCCTGCGGACAAAGTGAACTGGAGTCAACTGTACAAAAAATGATGTGACCCAGTGCACCCCCTTTTACCTCATGTTTGGTTGCAATGCCCGGCTACCAGTGGACTTTTGCTCCGGGGTATCCACTGATGGGACCTCCCATAAGTTGTACCTCGAGTATACTGGCTGGCTGAAGGAACAGCTATGGGCAACATACAAGCCTGCCTCCAAAGCGTTGGCTCATAGTTGTCAGAGGAACAAAAGGAGGTATGACGACAGACTACGCAGTCAAGAGCTGGGAGTGGGGGACAGGGTCCTGCTGCATAATCTGGGACGCCAGGGGAAGCGCAAGATCCCTGACCAGTGGGCTCCAGACAGTTACCTCATGGTGGAAAAACTATCTAGCCTGCCAGTGTATCGTACCAAGCAGGAGCATGGTCATGGGCTAGAGAAAACAGTGCACCAAAATCATTTGCTCCCCATAGCGGAGATCATGCCAAACCCTGCCCTGGGTCCCGACCCGCTGGCAGCAAGATGGCCCGTAACCCAGGGGAAGAATAAGCAGAGAGGGCCAGCCCTTTCCCTCCCTTTTGGTCATGCTGCTGGGGGTGCCAGCACCACCCTGTGCCACCCCAGGAAGGGCCGGGGGCCATTCCAGCAATGACAGTGAGGAGGAGGATTCCAGCTGCTCTCAGTGGGGGATGGATTTGGACATTCCCTCCCCCCCAGTGGGAGTGGTACTGCTGAAACTCTGCCCCTTGCTCAAGTACCAGCCACCCAGATCCTGGGTTCTACTTGAACCCTGAGGCCCGGCCTTTCATCCCAGAGGCCTGTCCCGCTGTTCCTGTGTTGGGGCCCAATCTAGGTAGTGTTTTGGGTAGTCAAGAAGGCCACCTGGCATGCCTTCCTCCACCAGACAATGAGCTGCAACTCCAGCCCCCAACCCTGTTCCTGATCTAGCCCCAGATAGCATAGAGGTACTGGGTCAACCCTGGGGAGGGATGGTAAACTATGAGCCTAAGGAAAAAAAAACACACCAGTGAAGTGATTCCAGTGTCCGACGACGTTCTGCCTAGACGATCAGGCCAATCTCAACGGCCAGCTATAAAGCTCACGTACGACACCCTGGGTGAGTCCACAAACCTACCCATCCATGCCATCCACAAGTTACTGGTTCCTGTTCTCTATCCCCCATTGTGTTGCCATAGGGAGGCTGTGGGGAAGTGTAGGTGCACATCCTCTCTTACCTGTATATAGTCTATTGTTGTGGCTGGACCTGACACAAGCCTAGCTGTGAATGCAATTATTGTTGGTGCTAGTTAGGAACCAGATGTCTAGCTAGAAAAGTGCATGCTACTTGATTAAGGGTTCCTAAAAAGAGTAAAAGGGGCTTGTCGGGATGCCCAGTTTCCAGCCAGGGGAGTGTGTAAGCCCCCCAAAATGGGCTTACTTGCAGAGGGGCCAGGAAAAAAGAGGGCAAATGGAGAGAAGGGGAACAAAGGAGAGAGGACTGTGAGGAGGGGAGCCGAGGGCTGGGAGAAAAAGACAGACGGACTAGGACCAAGAGAAAAGGCAGCTACAAAGGCTGCCTTCTGGGATGTAGGCTCTCTGGCTACCGCTCCCTCCCTCCAAAAAGCAAGAGAGGAGGAAGGCTGCCTGCTGGGTTGTAAGCTCTCTGGTTATCCTCCCCCCTCCACGAAGCAAGAGGAGGAGAAAGGCTGAGCTGTTGAGAGAAGGACAGCAGGAGGTTTTCCTGAGGGGACTGGGGCTGACTGACTGGACTAGTAGGGACAGTTAAAGTGAGCCTCTGGCTTTGGGGACTGCTTCACGCAAGGGACCTTGAATTTCAGCCAGGGGAGAGCCCTGGAAGCTGGGTGGCCACTAGCCCAGGTCTGGCTGAGGGGAAGCTGATCTGCCCAGCGTCTTCAGTGTGAATCCGCTGCTGCAGTAGAGACCAGAGAGACAGAAGGATGAACAGGCCTTCCTAATGAATACTGTATACAAAGGCTCTTGGGCGAAGCTTGAAAGGCTAGGCAGGTGAAGAACAGTGCTTCTTCCACCCTCCATGCATATCCTTGAATCAGGGAGACCATCACTCTCCTGGGGAAGCCGTGAGTACCCCGAGCTGCAGCTCTAGGGATTCTTTGTTTGCATCTGCTAGGAGGGTTGGGGAAGAGCCCCACCCCCAATGACAGACCGATTTTCTTTGAACCTGTGTTGCTCTGCAAGGGCCCCAATGAGAGACTACAGGCCTGCAACTGAGAACGGTGAGGTACCCACCATCTGGGATTGTTCTGGGTGCACCCAGGGGAGGGGGGAGAGTTCATACTGGGTTGTGTGCCCGATTTAATTGAGGCTCGAGGTAGTAGCCCTCACCTCCTCTGTCTTAGATAATTTTAAATAAAGAGGGATTATTGTTTGCCATCTTACATAAGTCTCTGTGCTTTGTTATCATTATTGTGGGAGTGTTGCTCTAATTGTGCCAGAGGGGTCAGTCACTAAGGGGATATATCATTGTTCCTGGGGGTGGTAACCTGTCCTGCCTACAGGAGGCCATACCATTGCCTCAGGTGGAGGCACCAAGTCACCATTAGTGATCCTGCCAGGACTGAGGCCCTGCCCCTTGGAGAAGTACATTGAGGACCCTGAGGGCTCCGGAGCAGCCCATGTGAGTGATACAAGAGGGTCTGTTACATATGTGTTGTACAATATTGCTAAACAAAGTGGTTATCTGGGTGTGGGGTGACGGGATGGGGAGGTGGGTAGGCACAGCATCCCTGGGTGTTGTACTATTCAAACACCTGGCCCACTGTTATCTTACTCTGGGTGAAGGCACTGTGCTATTTTATTTCTATTCTGGGAAAGAACCCCCAGTTACCATCAAAACAGGACCCAGATCCCTCAACCTGTGTGGTAGTCAACAGGCAGTGCTAGTAGTCCACTGGCACATAGGGTCTGGGCTACAGAAGGCAGCAGGGAAAGTGGTGAGAAGCGCAAAATGCAAACTGAGAAAAGGGTAGCCCAAGGGGTTACTAAAGGGTACAGGACCTTTTTTATGTATATAAGTAAAAGGAGAAAGCTAGGGGAGAGATCGTGAGGTTAAGACAGGCGGTGTGTGTGTGTGGGGTGGGATTGTGCAGAAGAGGATCAGGAAAAAGCAGATATCCTGAATTGATTCTTTTGTTCAGTCTTCACAGAGGAAGAGGAAGGGGATGGACCGCACAAAATCAGCAGGAACATTGGAGCGAGGGAGATAGACACAAGTCCATTTGCAGAGGAGAGAGTCCTGACAGGATCTGCAAATCTGAAAGTGGACAAAGCTATAGGGCTGGACAGGATACACCCAAGAGTGTTGCGGGAGCTCAGGGAGGTACTGGCTGCACCTCTGATAGTGCTATTCAACAACTCACTGGAAACAGGAGCGGTTTCGGAGGACTGGAGGAGGGCAGATGTAGTCTCGCTTCATAAAAACATTAGCAGGAAGGAGGCTGGCAGCTGTAGGCTGGTCAGTCTGACATCAGCGGTGGGGAAGTTAATGGAGTCACTGCTAAAGGGAAGGATTGTGTCACGTAACCCTGGGTGACGCTATCCCAAGGGCTACTACCCCTGCCTGCTTGACTAGTTGCAGGTTAAGGGGCCTGGGTGCTGAAAACGTGTGCCTCCACCCAGATGACAGGGTTGGTGGTAGCGTAGCTGACCTGGGTACAGCCCTCCGGGACACTGTGACCCCCTTCTTTCCCCTCTAGTGGCCTAAACAATGAACAGAATACACAGGTACAATATCCCCCAAACAGCAGATATACATACCCACTCTGATTGCACTTACCACCAGGGCTGGTTCCACCTGTCTGACCCTGGAGACCCCCTGTAAAATAAGATTAGACACAGCCAGCAACAACAATACAGTGCTGTTAGTACAGAGATGCACCACAAACTAAGTACAAAGAGAGACAGATCTGATATATTCAGGGGGATTGAACAAGGGAGGGCATAATCAGGTTGATTGGTCTAGCAACAGATTCAGTCAGGCTACAAGGCATGCACTTTAGAGTCCCTCAACACAGTCACACACACACACACACACACACTCTCACTCTGGGTACCTAGTTGCTGATGCAGGCTAGCCTGAAGCGTTGCCTGGGGTAGGCCAGCTACGCAGCTGGTCGGGGCCCTAATGATGGGAAGAAAGAGTCATGCACTGTAACCCACAATTTATAATTCTGAGCCAGATGGCTCAGTTCATGATAATCAAACAAAACAATCAAATCAGATGACACACTTTAATTTATCTGATGTTGCAGGAAGCTACCCTGGTGTTTACTCACGCTACCCAGTACAGGACACAAGATGGATGAAATGGAGACTGCAGGATGACTTGCTGGTTTGCCAGGAGAAGCAGGGCCCACACGATTCACCGTGGTGGTGTTCCTGTTCATGAAGTTGAGCAGGGGGCTGATCCCCAGGCAGGTCTCTCATCGATGGTCTTCTCTGTGGCGTGAGTAGCTGGCAGGGCCAAGGTGGCAGAGCCCAGGCCAGGAGAACAATTCGGATGGCAGTCTGGTAGTGCTGGATTCGGCTTCCAGTAAGTGTGACACAATTGGAAAGTGGGTAACCAAATCGCGACCCACTGAGAACATTTAGCACACTTATAGTAAATAAAAAGCAGTACCACAGTTCAGATGACAGTCCGGTTGCAATCTCAGTATCTCTGCTCAAACCGTACACTCTGTGGTAGTTTCAGACTTCCTGACAGGTCAATCGCGTGAAGCAAATCTTCGGTCTTCTTCAGGTAACAGGGCAGTTACAATTCGGTATTTCTGGTCACAAGCCGGTACAGATTCAGTCCGATTAATTTCACTAGCAGATCCCTCAGAAGGGAAGATGAAGCAGGCAGGCCAGAGACAGCCTTCCCAACAGTTTCCAGCTGCTCAAATGTCTTGAGCAGTTCACTCTCTCAGCTCCAAACTCAGACTGACACACTGCTGCAGGCAGCACCGGGACTTCCTTCTGATCCAAAAAGGGTTTGGTTGGTTGATTCATCTGTCTGTCAAAGCAAGGGCTCCCCTCCAGGCCCATTTAGGAGCCAAAATGAAAAAAAAACTACAATTCCTACAGAAATTCACTCCCACAAGACCCCTGGGGACAGACTCCATTTTAAGGTCCCCAAAAGGTACTGATTGGTGCAATACAGAAATGTCCATACTGCAAAGAAAGGCAGGTTAGACAAACTATAATACCATTATTATTAGAACAGCTAATCAGCAAACAATCACCAGCTCCAACAGAGCTCCCTCTGCACCATTAGCGATGGCAGAACAGAACAATATTATTGCAGATTGGGCGGGACTCGAGCCTGGAAACACTCGGCCCCAACCCAGATTAATTATACACTACAAAAATAATGTCTCTTAAAGGGACAGGCACAGAGGCTAACAGGGCACTCGCATGCAAGCACTTTTACACCTGTAAAGACACAGAACGCCCTCCTGGCAGTGGGCATTTAAGCACACCCAAGGAAGACTTTTGGGAACCCCCATTTATAGGGGAGTTACACTCTTCCCTGCCTGGAAAGAACTTGGCGTCTGCGTCAAGTCCATGCTCACAACAACGTTATTTGAAGACATTATACTTATATAAAATATATGCTTCATTACCATCACTATACATATCCAAAATAGCTAATACATATGATAATATATATATATTATGGCAACAGTGATGCAGTTTTCATACATTCAATAATGATTTCACTATGATTCACACAATAATATTACTGTACTCATTCATGCTATAGTTTCTTGCATTCTAAACAATATAGATGGGGTCCCATCCCCATCAGCTAACTTGGGGCTAGACAGGACAGGACAGGGGCACCATCTCCTGAAGGACAGACAACCTACTTGGAAGTAGCAGAAAGGCTCAGTATGGGCAGTGAGCTCTTTGAAACAAAGATACCCTTGTGGACAACATTTAAAGGAGGATCTACTGGTGTTGCAGGGGAGTCGTAGCTTAGAGTTTTGAAATGAATTCAGTGCTGGGGGGCTACTTTAATGTTAATGAGTATTTATTTATAGCTTTCTTCTTTTAGTGGGAAGTAAAAGCATGGAGCACATACAAGGTGAAATTAATTAAATGAAATGCTTTGTAAGCTCATGGATAAATGTAAATGTTTACTTAACATAGAAACATAGACTTTGATGGCAGATAAGGACCGCTTGGCCCACCTAGTCTGCCCATTTCTCTACCTACAGGATAAGCCACAGATCCTAGTAATATTTTAGTTTGGTTCTTTTTTTGTCCCCCCCCCCAAAATACGAAAAAAAATTCCTTTTATGCTTTATTATGCTATTTAATGTATTTTTCTTCTTATTCAATTCAATGTTTCTATGTTTCTGTTCATAGACTGCCATGCTAATGACAATGTATGGTATAAAGGGCACACCCCACCTCCTTCCCCCACTCACTCAGCATCCACCACCTCACCACCCATCTGGCACTGAACCACCCTACAAAGATCCATCCAGGACCACAAGTAGAGCTGTAAAGGATGGCTGGCATGGACCCTTCTCTCACCACCTCGGCCAGCTGCCATCTGAATGACAGGGGCCGAGTATGCACTTACAGTAGAAAGAGCTGTTTCTACAGTACACGTAAACTGATTTGTGTCATGCAAACAGCTGCTTCCAGTACAAGGACTGGCATGCAGACTACCATCTGAGTGCTAACAGACCTGTTTGCATGGTACAAACACAGTTTGCATGGTGCAAGGGGCTCACAAATGCTGTCAACATACCTGGGTCTATGTCCCTTACTGTCCACTTGCAGCCAAGGCAGAGTCTAGAACTAAATTAGCAATTCCCTGCATGTGACATCAGAGTCTGTTACTGTGGAAATGACTGTGATGGCAAAAGAATATCAATATGAGATAAAGCTGAGAATAAGCTACAGCTGTAGCTAAACTGTAAGGGGCAAAGCTGCCATTTTCCCATACATTCTATGAGTAAAAAAGAACAGAATTGTTCGGGGTCTGAGATTTTTTTTTTAGGCTCTTGTGCAGTTGATCTGCTGATGCCAAGTGAGATGGGATGGTTTGTTTTGAGAGTAGCTGCCCCCCATTAAATGAAGCCCCCCTCCTTCATGAAACGACATAATGAGTATTGGATTTGGTGTGTCTCCATGTGATCTGTTCAGCTTCCTTGCTCATTTCTTCCTGCGTTCCAGTTCGTTTAAGTGTAATCGCACATCTATGTCTATACGGCCATAATGAATGAGCTTTCCTGTCATTCTCTTCTGAAACATGGCTAAATGTGTCGAGGTCGAAAATGTGAGAGCTTGAAGACAACACAGACTACACACTGCATAAAATCACACATTTCATATTAATGTGCCTCGGTTCACTTTTCTGGTGTGATGAAAGAGCATATAAATGCTGTTTTTTATGTGTCAGGGACCCCAAAAATAACGTGCAAGGAAACTGAAATGCTATTTCTCCTTGGCTAACCAAGGACTTTGCTACCAACTAACTGTGACAAAGATGACATCTCTTGTCATTGATAATGCACATTGCACAGCTCTGGCTGTACTTCAGACTGCTTTGTACTTCTACGAGCACTACATAATTTTGCTGGTTTGCTTGCTAGTGGCCCTTCCCCTTCTCAGTTGTCTTTCTTTCTGCATGGTAATGCACAACTGTGTGCAGGTGCCATTCTTCCTTTTTGTCCAGTCCCCCAGGCACACTGATGTCAACCCTAATCGTCTTACATACACGTATCTTCAAGTCTATATCTGTTTGTCCTGCCCCATCGATCTCCATGTTGAACAGTTTTTTTCTACAAGCCTCTCTTGGACAGCCTGTGTGTTTCATACTGCCTTATTGCCCATTCTTTGCTGTGTTGATTTATTTAATATGTATTATTATAATGAGATTTTATGTGTTAAGACTGTACAGTACTGGCTGGTCTGCCAGCACAGCAGTAGTGCTACCACATACAGTGCTGACAACCCAGGCTTGGAAGCAAGCCCGTAGCATCAGAGGGTTGACTGGAGGGAGGAGAAGGCAGATCCACGACGCCGGATCAACAATTTCTTGTCAATGTGATGTTACCCTGACACCACTACAAAGACTGCAGTTGCAGTCGGGATGGTGCTGGCATGACAAATCTTACTGTTTTGCAGGGGCTGTGCCTCCCGTACCCCCCCTGCACCCCGTCTTGTGCATTCTCAATTCTGAGATGGAACTGAGTCGGAGATGGGGTGTAGGACCATGGGGAAGGGTGCCGGGGTCCCAGGTGGACTTTACAGCGGTGTGCGATGTTGTTGGTATCGACCACATCACTGTAAAGTTGTCGCTGTAGTGATGGTATATGAAGGAAGACCATCCGATGGACTGCCTCCTCCTTCAGGAGGGAGGGTTTTGATGCCCGGCGATCTACTGATCCCCTAGTATTGGTGGGGGTGGGTGTGTCGGGGACTAACGTAAGTGCAGGGATTAGCGGAGAGGCAGGTGTCAGCACATGGGGTGCGGGAGTGCACTGGGTGGGCCATGACATCACTGCCCATCACTCCACCAGGGGATTGCAACCAAAAAGTGAGAAAAGACCCCTTTCCACTGTACAACATGATTAGGGAGATCCCTCCAGAACCAAGCACAGAATGACTCCTGGGTCACCCTGCCAGGGGATCTGAGGATCTCTGTCTACTCCCCATAGGCCCCGGAGGAGGAAAGCCCCTCTGTGGGGGTGCTGGGGAGGGGGATGCCATGGAGCAACAACCCTGATAATTGGATAAGTTGGGATGATGGACTTGGAGGACTAGAAGGCTCCTCTGTGAGGGTTGATGCAAGTACTTCCCCACAAGTGAAAGGAACAAAAAAGAAACACAAAACAAAATCAGATTATAGAGCACTCTAAGCAATTCAGAAGGGCATTTTAGAAAAAACTCACAAACCTACGAAGTGATGCTCTATGTCCCATATTGATTGATGATTATCAGGTGTTATCATACAGCATGTATGCCATCTACCTGTTTTTTTTGTTATTCTTTCTCTCCCATCACTGGTGCTGCCCTTATCTACTGTGATGACTCCCAGCCTCTTCCCAACACTTCTCTAGCACTTACCTCTGTTCAAGGTGCCACGGTGCAGCCTTTGTGCTATGGTGGTTCATTTTTTTCAGCCCTCATATCCCCCATCTCCTCCCCTTCCCCAGGTCAGAACTGGAATTGTGTCCATCTGGACTCTGCTTACTTGCCTGGCAAAATAGGTTTAAAAATAAATACATACATAACTAAATAAATACATAACTAAATCAATAAATATATAACTAAATAAATAAATATGCTGGTGTACATAGCTGCCAGTTGAGTGGTTGGAGCCTGGGAGCACAAGGTCTCATCCTACTTGCTCTACATTATTTTCCCTGCATACTGGTTCCGCCCATCCCTGGATGCCGTTGCCATCTAGGGGTCTGATGGGTGCATACACAGAGCTGTGCATTACCACCCACTGGAATCAGGCAGCATCCCCCCTCTCCACATCGGCCTCATACTGCACTTCCACTTGTGGGCACCAAGGTGGCAGTGTGGCAGCGGGGAGTGCAATTCTCACTTCCTGGAGGGGGACAGTGTCTTCTGGGGCCCTTACCTCTCCTCCTACAGTGGCCCTTCAATGATCCAGGATCCATGAACCCGGGTCACCGTCCCCATGAGTGATGGGGCTAATGCTGTGCCTTCAGGTCACCCTGCCGTCAGTGGTGCAAAGCCCTACAATTGTTCACTCTGATATTTATATATAACATGCTTGACATAGATAGATGGATAGATAGATAGATTTATATTTTATTTATATTGCACCCATCTCTGAAGGCTCTGGGTGCTGTACAATATAAAATGCATAATATACAAAACATTTTAAAAATACAATAAAACAAATTTAAAACAACAATATACAGGATACAACTAGGAGCAACAGCTTAACGAACCATCATAAAATATACTATTATTTTAAAATATCTTCAGTTAAAAGCTTGATTGAATAAATATGATTTGAGGCCCTTCTTAAAGGCTTCAACCGAGGGGGCCTCCCTACGATAACCAGGCAAGAAGTTCCACAGGGTAGGTGCAGCTGCCACAAACGATCTATCGCCCGAATGCCGCAGCCTAACCCTGGGAACTCCAAGGAGGCCACCCCCGGCAGAGCGGAGAGCCCGGGTCGGGCTGTACGGCACAAGGAGCTCTTGCAACTAGACTGAACCCCTCTTGTGCAGGGTCTTATAGGTCAACAGCCCTATCTTGAAGACAACCCTCCACCGGACTGGCAGCCAGTATTTATCATCAGTTCCTAATCCTTACTACACCACCTTCTCAGGTAGCTCTCATCCTCATGTCATTCCTACCTTTCTAACTGGCTTTTTATGTCATCAATGGAACCTCTCAACTGCCCCTCATTACGAGGGACGACCCTAATTTTACCCCTCAGCAGTGCTCTGTCCCACATCCGTCTCACATGGTAAAGAAGCTGCCCTCATCGAGAAGGCACTGTAAACTCGGACATTAAAGGAGACAATAAGTGTCAGCGTGGCTCAATTGGCAGCACATTCACCTCTGGGCCAGAAGATAATGGGTTATAGTCCCACGCCAGGATTCGGCTCATTCCATAAACACTGGCACCCGAGTGCAGTACTAAGGGGATGCTGTACTGTTAGGGTGTGCCATCCTTAGGATGAGATGTTAAACCAAGGTTCTGTCTGTCTGTCCTGGGGGGTTTTCAGGTGAACATTAAATATCCTAAGGCACTTCTCGAAAAGAGTAGGGGAATTTCCCTGGTATTTTGGGCAAGTTTCCCCCCATTCACAGAAATACCATTAACAGCTTAATCTGGTTCAGTTTCAGTGACTTACATCTGTACTACCCCCTCCCCTGGAACAAGGCTGAAATGTCCAACAAAAATGAAATAATGATAAATAATAATTTATAATATCTGATGGTGCTAAAGCAACATTAAACTTTGAGCAAATAAAAGCATAGAATTCTGCATGTGTATCTTCATTGTTGCAACCTCTCCTGGAAGTCCCCAAAGCCCAGACATCTATGAGCTAGCAAACTTTTTCACATAAAGCCACTCAGCTCTGGAACGAACCCCCCACTATCCAGGAGAGTACCTAGTTACTGTCTTTCAAAGGCCTGTCCCTCATTTTGAGTGTCTGCGTCCCTCATTTCAGTGGCAAAAATTTGAAAGGTGTGTTGGTTGCTTTTGCTCATCCACCAAACCAATGATCTAAATGGATGCCCAAGACTTGCTATCTCCCTCCTCTCAGCCACATGAAAGCAAGAAATTACTGATGGAGGATGCATGCCAGAGAGTTCCTAACCAATAATTACACCAGACCCAAATGAAGAGGGCTCAAGGATGTCAGGGCAGAGGTTCACAGATCACAGCAGGACCTGTTTAATTTAGGTAAGGTTGGATGCAGTGCTGTTGAGGATAGGTACATCTGTACAACTGTGGGAGGCCAGGCAGGCCTCCCCCTGACAGTACTGGGGTAGAAGGGAACACACAGGACACAAACAGAAGAGGGGAGGCGAACACAGACAGGGAAAGTAAGAATAAGAGAGAGGTAAGAAAAGTGGAACTAAGCACGGAGGAACTTAAGAAAAAGACTGCAACATGGAGGGCGATAGAGAGTCATCGCAACATAGAGTGAGAAGTGTCTGGGAACAAGACCAAGTGGCAAAACAAAAAGGGAGGGAGGAGAAAAGTAACAAGGACACAAGAAGGGGGAGGCAGGAACTGCAATGTGGAGTTCATGAATGTCCAAATCTTTGGAATAAGATTTGTGACTTGGAGGCAGAGGTCCCGTTAGTGTTTGTGGTGTGAGAGAGACAGGGGCAGATCCAGTAGTGATGTAGATGAGGGGCTGAAGTCAGAAGTTGGGATAGCATGCAAAATACATTTTCAATAAAAAAGGGTTTTAGTGCATAACGCCTGTCAAGGTGATGTGAGGCACTTGTAATGGGAACAGTAAAAGGACCTGACTTGCGATAAGTTCAATGCAGCAGGTATGATTTTATAATAGAGTTTGCTTTTATTAGTCTGCTTTGTACCTGAAAAACAGTAAAATGTAGCATTTTGGGTTAGGGCTCTCCTGAGGTGGCTTTACCCAATATTCAGTTCATTATAGGCATAGAACAGATGGGATGCAGCCAACCCCAGTCGAGGAACAGAATATACTTTAGTTTGTTTCGCATTACCAAAAGACAACCAGTCTGTTTCAAATATATTCCAAGGAAAATGTTTCCAGAACAAAGTAATCAGTTGTCAGATACATTTTACAACTTTAGAGTTCAAGTTCTAAAACACATGATGAGCTTAATGCATTTCCCTATAGTGCATTCATTATTTCTACTATTTTTATTTATTTATTTTTCCCAGGACAGAGACACACTAAGCTGAAAGCTTGTTTACAGGTGCGACCTGGGAACACAAGGAAGTTAAATGACTTGCTTAGGGTCACACAGTATGTAAGTGGGGGCTGTGGGATTCAAACCTAGATTTCCAGGTTTATAGCTCAGAGCTTTAAACCACTGTGCTATACTGCCTCCAGACTATCAACCCCAGGATTCAGAAACATACAGTGTTTTTTGCAGCAAAACCAGAAATGGCTAAAACGACAGGGATGCCAAGGTTTAAGAGAAGAACATTACCGAACAGCATTAAAATCTAATTTTTTTTACAAATTCTAGCAGCTTGCCAGAAAACTCATATAACCAAAATGTACCTTGTTTTAAACTATCAATACCATCATGAAGCCGGATATTTCAAACACTCAGGGCTGTGTCCGTTTCCAGATTCAACTCAACCACTTCTCCTTCTACAGCAGCCTCAGCCGCACACAAAGCCTTGCATCCCATTTCACGCATTGTCACTCACTGCAGTTCTGCTAATATATAAATATCAAATATTAACAGCAAGTGTGTAATACGCCCTTGTCAAGGACCTTTCCCCAGACAACTTTTTCAAATGTTGCCGGCTGCTAGTTGGTTCTGACGTTTGTAGTTTTTGTGAGTTTCCTTTGGCTGGAAGGTCTCAGCCCGTAAGGTGTCCCATCTGCACAAGGTGGAGCTGCTGCTGCCCCCTGGTGGGAGGACTGCATCTACTTTTTTCCCCTTCTGTTTTACCCAGGAGAGTCCAAGATGCAACATCTCCTTTCATACAATGTACTGTAGGTGAGGGTCAATACCGAGGGGGTGCTAATGGGGGCTACAGCCCCCCTAGCCCTCTTGGTAAATCTGCACCTGAGAGACATGGGCTACACAGCACTATGACTGGAAGCTATCCATGTCAGGATATACAGTTTTCAGGAGGGCTAGGGGGAAGGGGAGGACTGGTTTTGTTCATGAAGGAGGGCATCAGGACTACAGATGTCAAAGACATGTAGGGCACAGATGCAGAAGCATTATGGGTACAGGTAGTCACCGATGGGGAAGAATTATCAGGGTAGGAGTGGCATATAGATTGCCATCTCAAAGGAAACATGTGGACATGGAGTTGGAAGAGATGATGAGGCTGAAGAATCAAGGTGAGGTGCTGCTAATGGTGGACTTCAGCATGCCAGATGTACAGTGTCTCAGTAGCAGTGAGTGCAAGAAATCAGAAGCTGATAAAGGTCCTGCAGGATGCATGCCTTTATTGTAAATTTATTTTTATTCAATGTCAATTGCAAGTACAGTCACAAGAGAACAGGATGCAGTTCTGGAACAGAAGGCAGAGAAGCGTACAATGAAGGGGGCCATTCTGAATTTGGTTATCACAAATATGGAAAACACTGTCACCGTAAGGGAACCCTGGGAACTAGTGATCACCTGACCATGTGGTTTGACGTAACCAGAAAGTAAGCACTCACAGATGAAGGGCTTAGACATTAGAAAGGTGGATGTTGGTAGAATGAGGGAACAGGTTACGGAGAAGCTGGCGAGGATGGATATGGCAGCGGGGATGGATTGTAAATGGGGGATTCATTTGGAAAGGGTTGTTTGAAGCAACAAGTCTCTGTATTAGGGCAGTAGGAAAAAACACAGGAGAGGAAAGAAACCAGTCTAGTATATAAAGAGGGGCAGAGGAGGCAGTGAGGGTGAAAAGGAAGGCCTTCAGAGTGTATAAGAGTAACCAAACAGATAAAAACAAGGAAGTGTGCCAGCCTAAGACGAGAGATGCCACCAAGGGTTTGAAGGGCAAAGTTAGAAGCAGTGGTGAGGACAGCGGAGGGGATGAAGAAGGGGGATAAGGCATGTTTCCTCTACATTTGGGAGAAGTACCAATCTGAAGGGGTGAATAGTTATACTGAGGAAAGGGTGGGTGAAAGAGGATAAAGATAACATTGAAATGCTAAATGAGTATGTATAAGCCCCCTCTGGGAGCTTACTCCTAGTCTGTCCCAGTGTTTGCTTGCCTGGTTTCCAAGGCCCCTTGCTGGTTGGAGGGGTTGGGATGCTAGGGGCTATATAAGAGAGGTTTTGGCGCCTTTTTGTGAAAGCAGATGGGGTGAGGAAGGAGTTGGGAGTTTTCGGCCAGAGGGCCAAGATTCGGGGCCGTGGTGGGACAATTGCCACCCTGGCCCACCGCCCTTGAAGAGTAGTGCCTGGAGTTGACAGGACCAGAATGGTGCTTCTGTAGCATGGCCTGATTTAGGGACAACCATGCCACGTTAGGGGAGCCAGGGCGCAGGGGAGAAATGGAGCCTGCAATGTGACCCCAGACACTGGGGCAGGATGGTGTGGAGGGGTCCCTGCAAGTTAGGCTTGGCGGTTGCTACATGGTCCTAGGGTGCGGGTTGGTGGTGCCAGCCCGGCTCGCTGGGGGATGCAGTGGTGGCAGCCTGTGTCCCGTCACCATTGGATTGATCCTGTGTCCACCTTGTGTGTCAGTTTGACGGCCCCTAAGAGTCCCAGCACTGTGGGTTCGAGACCACTCAGAGGAAAGTGGTCCATGAGGTGCTCGTTGCAGCATGACGTGAACTGGAGGTAAAAGAATGAGACATTCAGTTGGAGAGAGATGTTCCTTGAGTGATTGCTGTGTAAAGGTAGTGCTGGAGGAAGTTTTGGGAGTTTCCTGTTATAGGCCTGTCTAGTCAAGAAAGAAACTTGCCGCCATCATTTAATAGGAGCCTGATTCGGTTTCCTGGAGTGCCTGTATCAGATCTATGGATCAATATGCTGTATCTTAGTCTTGGCCATGCATATTTGTGGACTACCCACTGTGTTGTGTTGCCCCTGTTCTCCATGAAGTGACTGTTAAATTTTGTCCAGTTAAATCAGTTCTGGACTTTTTAATCAGTTGCGGACAATGTATTTAATTTCTGCTTTGCTTGTGATTGCCCTAACTAAGTTTAAGCCCCCATAGCTGCAGCGCCCCTTGAAGACTGTCTGCACAAGCAAGCTCTGGACTGTTTCTATCTGTACAGTGCCCCCTTCCCCCTGCAACATTAGTCATACCCCTAGACCTCAGGAGGGGGACCTTGCAAATTGGGTGCTCATATGGGATTTGATTTTGGGGTGCAGGAGCTTACCTGGACTGAGACTCGGGGTGTTGCAGTGTTGGGGGACTGTTTTGACATTTTGAAGCGGGAGTCTGTGTTTCATGAGCCTGCCATCTTGAACTGTGGGTCTTCACACCTTTTGGGGAAGTGGAGCCATGTGTCTAGGCATGCAAATTAGCTGGAGCCCTGCTGTGATTGGCTGGACAGTGTGGAAGTTGAGGAGTGAGACTGACAAGCTCGTGGAGTTGGTGCTATTTTGCTGTGGGTGCAAGGACACAGACGTTATCTGCAGCAAGTTTGAAAAAAAAAGAGAGAAAGGGAGATTTCTGTCTTTTGGACAGTAAACTGTTGGAAAGAACAATGGCGGAGATCCCTGCACCATCTGGAAAGAATGTGACAGTATCATCATGGTTGCTGTCCTGGTTGTGGAGTGTGGTAGAAAACAACAGCTCACAGAACCATTGTGCCATTTGTGGCACCTCAGGAGCAGATGTGAAAAGTCTGCCTGTATGCCTTCACTGTTCCTGAGGTGCAGCCCCACTGTTTTGCCCACCACTTCAACCATATGTGCCATCCTGGGGGTGGCCCACTTCCTTTACAGTGGTTGCCCCCACTTCAACAAGATTAGACACTTAAGAGGAAATGGACAGGGCTATGACTGAGGTGGGATCAGAGGAGAAGGACGCTAGACATCTGCCCAGCCCTTCTCCTCCCTCATATCCTGCCCCTCCCCATGGCAGAGATAGAGGCTGTGGTTGGACATCTTCACCCATGGACAAGACCCCCATAAAAGGCCCATGGAGGCAGATTTCCCATCTTGGATGGTGGAGGCTCACTCTGCCCCTGGAAAAAGTGAGAAGCCTGATTTGGAGATCGAGGAGGTCATCTCGGAAGGAGGCTCCGGTAATGAGACAGAGATGTTGGCAATTCCGGAGGCAGTGCCAGAAGCTCCAGGTGTTGCCCCAACCTCCTTTTGTTTTTGAGGATCCAGTTTTGGAGCAGGACATCCCTCGGCCCTACCAGTTCCACTTACTCAGGTATCCAGATACCGTCCCCTTGTTGGCTGTAGGCTGTAAAAACTGGTGTAAGGACATGGACAATTTAAGACCCTCTGACCTCAGGGTTATGAAACACACTTTGAGGAGTTGGCTGCAGGAAGGGACAGTCACTAGGACCAGTGTGTGCTGTATCCCCAATTGGTCCCAGGCCGTAAGATCCGTAAAGAATACTCTGGCAAGGAATATCCATATTTGTGTGAAAGATTATGGGAGGTCATCGAGTAGTGGTGAGAAGACTGGGTTTAGAAGGGAGCCCTGGACATGGTGAGGATCTGCTGGAAGATCAGGCCATCAGATCAATCCATGAACCAACAAAAAGTCATTATGCAGGCCAGTTCAATGTATGCTTCCATGATGTGGACTGGTATCACACTATTTAAAATGTTTGCAATGATACACGGTGTGGATGGCCTTTGTGCCAAGTATTACATCATAAACCAATATTTGTTTGGGGATGAGGTCACTAAACCAGATCCAAAGTACTATTTCCTTTGAGACCGGACCCAGAAGACGCGATCTAGCAGTGCATCTGCACCCCTCTGAACTTGCAGTACTGTAATGCATTTGCCGATCCCCACCTCCCTGTTCAGTTTCTTGGTGGGCTTCACCGAGTTGGACTGTTTCACTGGGTGAGGACAGCTCTGTTTGTTTTTCTCTGGGGGGGAAAAAGTCTTGCTTCTAATGTTTTAGCAATGTTTAAAGACAGAATAATTTAACAGTTTGCCTTGCCTGTAACTGTTCAGCTTTGTTGAACAGACTGCATCTCCTGTTGGACTTTCAGAGACCATCAATAGGACTCAAACTGTTGTTCCATTGGTGGTACCTTGGTACTGCAAATTCTAGTACGAGTGGTGTGAGGGTGTGTGCTTGAGTGTGCATGCGTGTGTGTGGCAGTAAGTTAGACAATTGTGTTGAAGAAAAAAAAAAGGGGTGCACATGTTTCCTGCTGCATTGGTTCTCCAATGTGTTTGGGTTGCCATGTTGTTTGCTTCTGTGTGCCCCTTGTTTAGGGGCCCCTCATTCCTGAATTGTTTTAAAGTTGTGCTGTTAACTGTGTGGGTGGTCACCATGTGGCCTCCCTGATGGTGGCAGATTATGGCAGCTTGGGTAGTCAATGTGGCGGGAGGGACACCACCAGCCTAGTACCAGGCAACCCACCCTTGGGAATTTGTGGGTGGGTTGTCTGGCCCCTCAGATAGTTAGGTTGGGTACAGTACTGTAGTAGTGTCCTTGGGTTATTTTTTATGGTTCCCACCGTTATGGCAGTGTTGCAGCTCTGCCATGGGACAGCTGGGTGGAGAGAATGCGCATATCTCCTCCCAGTGGGTTTTATGGTAACTGCCTAAGCGTTCACCAGAGGGTGAATGTTTTGTGTGTGGTTAAAGTGTAAGCCCCCTCTGGGAGCTTACTCCTAGTCTGCCCTAGTGTTTGCTTTGTGGAGGGACATTGCAGAGAGACTGGAAGGAAAAGTATGCCTCTTTGTAGACGACACAAAGATCTGCAACAGGGTTGATACACAAGGGGTGGGTGGAAAGGATGAGAAGGGACTTGGCAAGGTTGAAGGAATGGACAAAAGTATGGCAGCTTAGATTCAATGTAAATAAGTGCAAAGTAATGCACCTGGGAAACAAAAACCCAGGGGAAGAGTACACCGGTTGGGGGGGGGGACTAACAACAAAAAAATGGAAAGGGACCTGGGGGTAGTCATATCAGATGACCTAAAGGTAAGCAAGCAATGTGAGAAGGCAGTGAGGAGGGCTGGGGGATACTGGGATGTATAGGGAGAGGCATCATCAGTAGAAACAGGAAATTGTTATCCTACAGTACAGACAGTTGGTGAGACCCCATCTGGAGTACTGCGTGCAATTCTGGAGACCCCATCTCTGCAAGGACATAGACAGGATGAAGGCAGTCCAGAGGAGGGCAACTAATATGCTGCAGGGTCTGCACCAGAAGCCATACGAAGAGAGACTAAAGGAGCTTAATACGTATGCCCTCAAGAAAAGGAGGGAGAGGGGGAACATGATAGAAACTATCAAGTACCTCAAGTGAATCAGCAAAGTCCAGGAGGATAGCATCTTTTAGAAAAAGAGATGTGCAAGAACAAGGGGGCACAATGTGAAGATAGAGGGGGCACGGCTCAAGGGCAATGTGAAGAAGTATTTTTTCATGGAGAGGGTGGTGGACACATGGAACAGCCTTCCTGAGGATGTCGTGGGGTCAAAAACAGTGGGGGAATTCAAGAATGCATGGGACAGATATAAGGCAATTCTGGTGGGGTGTAGGAAGAAGTAGGCTATTGGTTAACTAGGATCTACAGCTTATCCAATAGGTAGGGGGAAATGGGCAGACTGGGTGGGCCAAGCAGTCCTTATCTGCCGTCAGAGTCTATGTTTCTATGATTCTGTGCTTGCCTGGTCTCCAGGGCCCCTGCTGGTCAGAGGGGTTGGGAGGCTAGGGGCTCTATAGGGGGAGGTTTTGGCACCATTTTGGGAGAGCAGGAGGGGTGATGAAGGAGTTGGGAGTCTCTGCCAGTTTTTGGCCAGAGGACTGAGGTGGGGTGATTGCAACCCTGGCCCACCGCCCTTGAACAGTAGCACCTGGAGTCATCAGGACCAGAATGGTGCTTCTGTGGCATGGCCTGATTAAGGGACTGCCACACCACATTAGGGGAGCTAGGGTCCAGGGGAGAAATGGAGCTTGTAACATGATCCCTGGCATTGGGGCAGGATGGCATGGAGGGGTCCCCTCAAGTTAGGCTCAGCAGTTGCCACAGGGTCCTGGGGCACGGGTCAGTGGTGGCAGCCCAGCTAGTTGTGGATGCAGTGGTGGCAGCCTCTGTCCCATCACCACTGGGTTGGTCCTATGTCTGCCTTGTGTGTCAGTTCGATGGCTCCTAAGAGCCACCAGCGCTGTGGGTTCAAGACCACCTGGAGGAAAGTTGGATGTGGGGTGCTTGTTGCAGCATGGTGTGAAGTGGAGGTAAAAGGAGATATTCAGTCAGAGAGAGAGATTCCCTGACTGATTGCCTTGTAAAGTTAGTGCTGGAGGGAGTTTTGGGGAGCTGCCTGTTATAGGCCTCTTTTGGTCAAGGAGCAAACTTGCCTCCATCATTTGATAGGAGCCTGGTTCAGCTCCCTGGAATGCCTGCAACCCATCTCTGGATCAGCATGCTGAATCTTGGTCTTGGACATGCATATTTATGGACTGCTCACCATGTTGTGCTGTCCGTACTCTCCGTGGAGTGGCTGTAAAATCTTGTCCAATTAAATCAGTTCTGGACCTTTTAATCAGTTGTGGACAATGGATTTAATTTCTGTTTTGCTTGTGATTGTCCTAACCAGGTTTAAGCCCCCCCACAGCCGCAGCACCCCTCGAAGACTGTCTGCACCCCTGGACCATCCATCGCCGACCCAGGTAATGAGCAAGTTCTGGACTGTGTTTCTGGCTGTACAGTGCCCCCCCCCCCGCAATATCAGTCATTCCTCTAGATCTTGGGAGGGGATCTTACAAGTATGTGTGTTAAATAATCATGGTAGAAGACAGGGGGCTACTACTTGAATGAGGTCTGAGGGCTAAAAGGGTTGGGTTGGTCAAATTTAACTGTAGAACTGATCACTGAGGAAATGGTGCAGAGAGACTTGAAGTGCTCTGAAGACAGGCAGATCAGTGGGCTCAGATAGGGTAGCACCCCCAAAAGAAATGGGGCAAGAGATGGCCACACCACTGGGAGACATCTTCAACTCTTCACTGGAAACAGAAGTAATGCTAAGGGGAGTGGAGGGCAGCTGATGTGGCACCACTGCACCAAAGCGGAAGCAAAGATGAACTGGGGAGCTACAGACCAGTCTGCTGTTTACAGTGGGAAATTAACTGAGGCCATCCTGCATGGGGTCTGCCTGTCACATGTACTATTACTACTGTTTTGCTCTCTACTTTGTAGCTTGTTGTTCAGTACTCTCCTGGGTTGTGCTTGAAAATAGGCAGGTCTAATTGCCTAATGCACTTACCTGGTCAACAAAAGCTAATAAATAAATAAATAAAAACCCATTTTACCCATTACGCCATATGGCGTCAGAACCATCCATTGCTTAACCTGGCCCAAAATGGCGGCATCAGATAGAATGAGTTAAGGAAAGGATTGGGGAGTTTCTGGATGCTAGTGGATTCAAAGGCAAAAAATAGCATGGATCTGCTATGGGGAGGTCTTGTCAGACAAATCTAATCAGCTTTGACTGGTTCACAAAGGTGGCGGGACGAAGGATAAGCAGTATGTGTACTGTATCAGTACTTTAGCAAAACCTGCAACTCTGTCCCACATGGGAAAACAGTTAATGGGACACTGTCAACCCCTTCCAACATCATTCTGTCTTTAGTTTGGTAGTTTAAGTCTGATTCCTTTTTAGGCGCCAAACAAAACTTCGTGCCTATTTTCGAGACCCGGACTTTTTTTTATCAGTTTGGTGTGTGCAGGATACATGCCCCACTGAGATCCCATAGGTGATTCAGTTTTGTTAGCTAGTATCCAACTTCTGCACAGTGATATGTTTTGGGCTTGTTCACTGCAATGGCTGGGACTTCATTCCTCAGCATTTTACCGAGCAGCAGTTGGAAAGAGACAGCAGAAGATACAGTGAGTCAGGCATTATAGCGGGTGAGAGAGTGGAACGAGAAGCAGAATTGATTATATAATACTAAAGTAACCTGCCCTAAACATGCCCTTTGTAAAGGAATGGATTTAGAGGGACTTGGGAAACCAGTTTCTCATGAAGTGAGCAAGGGGACGGGAGAACAGTAGCAGGACCGAAAGTACATAAAGCGCTGAATAAGATGGCAACACTTTATATCCCAGGCTAAAGATTATTGTATCCTGAGTGTTGTAGCTGTATATTTTAAAGATCATGTGCAAAGGTTTGTTTTCCTGAATAAACATCATCATACGTAGCACCGTGCCTGCGACAGTGAATCTGTGCAGTTTTGCCTACTTTGTGGCAGTATTTTTTTTCAATTCTGTTTTATTCCCTTCCATTCTTAGTCACGAAGCCAAAAGCTCACACTGTGCCTGTAAAGGGGGCGTGTTCAGCACTGACGTAATTTTAGAGTTGCCAGCTGTGGAGCCCTTGCTATATGCACTGCTTATGTACTTTTTCTGCACCCTGTATTTACTGTTTAGTCCAATGTCGGCTTATAGATCTGTAAAATTTATGTGGTGGCAATATATAACTTTCCTTTCCTGACATTTGAAGCTGTGCTGCAGACTTTGTGGATGCCTTTAATACATGGAAGTGAAACGCTGCACTTTTCCACACTATTTGATCCCAAAGAGCAATTTTTGGTGTTTTGTGCAACCTTGTCCAGTTCTAACAAATGCAGAAATAACTGTCACTACTGCTGACAGTGACTCAGACCCTCTCATCAACTGTTGCTGTTTATTTGACCAGTGTGGAACAAGTGTAGCTGTTTCGCTGGTCACCACCCGTAGAAAGCAAATCTCTACCACTCTGATACTGCCAATTGTCTGGATCCACTGATTTCATTAGTATCTGACTAGGCACTGCACACAAAATAGCCCGTTCTCCTTATCTGCCAACCTGTTTCGCCAATCACCACCCATAGAAAGCAAATCTCTAGCAATCTGATACTGCTGAATGTCTGGACCCTCCCAATTTAATTAGCTTCTGACTAGGTACAGCGCACAAAATAGCCCGTTATCCTTATCTGCCAACCTTTTTTGTTGACCCGCAAAATACAGTACTCTAAAAACACCAACCCATTTGTCATGAACTCCAGGTTCCTGGGCAATCTGTTGAATCAATGTACATGCTTCACTAGTTGTCCTTCGCCCAATATTTGTCTGTGGTCAGCGGAATTTGGGGAAGAGACAGATGTGGAAACATGCCTGCTGGGCTAGAATAAAAAGATCGATATGTGCTAATACTGCTTTGGGAGAGGTACACAGGTCTGCCAGTTCTCCGCAGAAAGTGATGTAGGATGATTGGGAAGGGGATATATACTCGGAACCAGAAATGGGGAGAGGTGAACTGTGGTGTAGTGTCTGATCCAGCACTGGGGAGAGATGAATCAGGAGGAAAGAGTTATGTACACACACGCGTGCTTACACTGGACAAGCTGTAGAGGAAGAGTATAAGTGTCTGACAGGACCAATGGTTACTATGTGCACAGTCGTGATTGTTTTTTAACGTTGGAGACAGCAGTGGCCGAAAGTGTAATTGTGCACCCTAACGCACCTGGCCTGCCAATTCACTGTTTTCCTACACTTCAGACTGATAGGAGCACTCTCAAATGAATGGACATCCTCTGTGCTTTTTAGCCTTCACTCTCACTGGGTGATGCACTTCATAACGCTCACAGAGGGCAATACTGTGAAACACATGATCCCTCGAACACCCCCCCCAAACCCAACCACGGACACCACGCCATGGGAATGGTGAACATAGGCAAAGAGACATAATCAAAAGAGCCAGTGTGATGAAGGAATGGAGAAAGGGAATTACATAGTAGGAGATGGGGGGGGGGCACAGTGGGCATCAAACACTGCACAGGTAATGCTCACTTGGTAATTGGTCTGTCTGTTCTAGTAAGTGGTGGTATGGGGAGCGAGCGAGCAATTGCTGAATGTGAGTTGTTGTCCAATCCCACCACTGGGACAGGTGAATGGGGAGACTAGAATTATGCGTAAACTGGGCACATTGGGGATTGAATCAGTAAAGGCTTGCACTACTAAAATAGTAGTCATATATAAGTAGTGAAGGAATAAAACCTTTTTTTTTTCAAACTTACAAGCACCACAGCGGGCTAGCATCAAAAAACAAGTGCCCCACAACCACAGAACACCTGACGGCATTTTGTGCTGTAAGTAAGTGCTAATTTGGGCAGGAAATGCCGTCTGGTGTTCTGTGGTTGTGGGACACTTGTTTTTTGATGGAAGCCTGCCATGGTGCTTGTAAGTTTGAAATAAAAAGTTTTTATTTGTTCACTTACATTTTGTGGTGTGCACCTATGTACTTGTTTATAACCACCATTTTAGGAGTGCGAGCCTTTGCTGATTCTATGATTTCAAGATTTTGTTTGGCTCATGCACCCTTCACCTGGAGGCTTCCCTTCGCTTGTGTTTTACATTGGAGATAGCAGAATTGGTAGAATTTCATTATGTGTGACTCCGGCATGCCAAATCCGATGTTTCTTCTGCTTCTAACAGAAATGAGCACCCCCGGACCAATCGGATGTCATCTGCCTTCACTCGCACTACAAAATGCATTTCACAGTTACACAGATCCCATATACCTATCCCCACACCAAAATCCACCACCAACCCCACCGCCACCATGACCTGGGCAATGTGATCATGGGCTGGCTAACTGAGTGAGTACACCTCTACTAAGCCGATGATGTGTGCCCACTGGGAAAAAAAAAGATTACACTGTCGGGTGGTGTAGAGGTAAAGACGTAGCCTCACTCACTGCCCAGCTTAGGCTCACAAGGTGACTGGCATAAGTGTGATGGTGCATGGGAGGGGATCAAACATCAGACTGAAAATGTGGAGAGTATAGTGTCCTAAGCAGCAATTGGGAAAACGCAATACACCCAAGAGCAGTAGGTTGCAATAGGCATGTTTGGAGAGGAAAAAATGTTGAGATCCACTGCAGAGGGCTGCAAAAAATAAGGGAAAGAGACAAAAATGTCAGACAGAGCTTAGGCTTATGATGTTTAGAAGAATGTTTCATGACCGTGGCTAGAGGAGGGCGTGGGAAGGTAGTGTTGTGCAGCCAGATGTGCCTTTCATGCGAATGCACTTGTTTCCACCTCCTCTGCCTGATACTGGGGACTCGATACTACTCCTAATGCATCAGTAGTTTTTTAACTCACAGATAACTGGATAATGCATTACATAAAAGTGACACAGGGCTATGGGGTGAGGTACTGTAATCAGCATAGACCACTCCTCCATCCACACAAAGAAACACACTGTGCAAACGGGTCAGCTATAGTCAGCAAGTAGTGCTCAAAGTAGCGGATGGGATGCTTGGATGTAGCATGGGGCTTACATGGAAATGAGGTGAGGGGTTACACATCAGACACTGCACAGCTCAGGCAGCCAGGGAGACAGGTACTGGTGTGCTGTTGGGGGGGGTGAATGTCCCATACTAAAGGGGGAAGAGGCAAATGGCCTATGGCATACTATCTTTAGAGATAACAGGGTGTGTGCGTGTGTGTGTGTGTGTAAAATATTCAGCAACTGCTGGCACACATTTTGGGAATAACAACATCTCCATGGAAGGTGTGTGTATCGTGGTGGTCAGATTTCGTTAATGCATATCAATTACAGAATAAACGCACATCGGCCTTTATAGCCATGTTTGAAAAAATATGTGTATATAATGTTTAGCTGACGGCTTCACAGAAAATAAAAGAAAAAGAAATCTAACCATTTATCTACATCCATTTCAGTGCCAGGCTCCTCATTGCTACTCTCGCTGCTGGTGGCTCGTATGAGTACGGCTCAATAGATATGTAATCTGCAATGATTTCAAGGTCGTTATCCTCTTCAGAAGATATTCTGGATGGCTACAAACCAGTCTGAGTCTGTGTGAACTGTGTAACTTTTGCAGCAGCTGCAGCAGGTTAAATAGATTGAATTCCGCGCCACTCCACAGTGACGTCAGTGGAGGAGGGTCTGTGTATAAGGAACTGAGGAGATCGCGAGCGTAAGGGGCGGTAATTGGATTTAAAAAACTTCAGAAATATCAAAACATATGTACATAATGCACACTACAAATGGGCAATAGCAGCACACATCAGACATAGGTAAGGAATTTATGTTTATTACGATTTTGGTGACTTTTGGAAAACGGGCTTTGCACATGATCTTTAAACTACATTAGTACAAAATTGCTCTGTCAGCGCACATACCCCACAATGAACAAAGCAGGCAGTTGAGTTTACAGCCAAATGAGAACTTTTTAAACAGTTCTTCACAGCACATATACAAGCTAGCAGTCAGCCATAGAAACTCGCTTTTCCGATGTATTATAAACATACTAAAAAAAGCCAGCAGAAGAAGACCACCTGGTCTATCATGTCTGCTTGGTAAGTGATGCAGGGTCTGACCTTACAATTTACACCAATGACTCTGCCCTTCCCCCAACCATCCCTCCCTCTTCCACCCTTCTCCCCTTCCGTGGTCCCAAGGGTTTCCTTTGTTCAGGGCTCTCTTGAATGCTCCCACCGTCCTTGCTGATACGACCTTACAATTTATGCCAATGACCCTGCCCCCCCCAACAGTCCCTCAGTCTTCCACCCTTTTCCCCTTCCTTGGTCCCAAGGGTTTCCTTTGTGCTTGTTCCAGGCTCTCTTGAATGCTCCCACTGTTCTTGCTGATATCACCTCCTCTGGCAGCTCATTCCAGGCAGACACCATACTCTGTATAGAAACGCTTCTTTACATCCATTCTGAACTCCTCCCCATCAATTTTAGGCTGTGCCCCTTGTGGTGCTGTTGCCACTCATTTTAAAGAGACCTTCCCTTTTCACTCTGTTAATTCCCTTCATGTACTTGAAGGTCTCTATCATATCACCCCTCTGAATCCTCTCTTCCAGGGAGTACATCCCCAGGGCTCCCAGCCTCTCCTCATAGGACCCATTCTGTAGCCCCTTGATCAACTTGGTTGCTCTCCTCTGAACCCCCTCCAGCATGCTGATGTCCTTCTTAAGTTAAGGATGGCAGTACCTCACCCCATATTCTAAATGTTGTCTCACCAGTGACCTGTACAATGGTAAAATAACCTTGTACCGCCTAATACTGAATCCCCTTGCAATTGCAAACTCTCTGTTTGCAAAATACTTTCATTTTCTGTTACTTTTGTTTATTTTGATGGCATCCTGGTAGCACTGTGTGAATCTCAGTTTTACACAGAGCTGCAACTCATCGGTGCCGACAATGGGAGTGGTCCCGTCTCAGAAAAATCAGTTCTCAACTTCCTTGTGTAAAATCCCCCTACCAATTTGGGGTTTACCTGAATGTCTTCCTGTGCTCCTTCCATGCCCACTGCCAGGCTGACGTCCTGTAGAGGTAATAGATCCAAGGTTATCTGTTTGCTTCTGTTGATTTACGTGAGAGTGCCATGCTGTGCCTCCGCACCTGTCCCTTTAAGAATTCAGTCAGTATGTGTATAGTGAATGGTCTGGGCTGGGACTGAGTGGTTCAAGGCTTGCGACCGGCCAGACGCCGCTTTGATTTGCTCCACTCTGCGGTCGATGATAGAGCGGAGGAAGCCTGAACTGGAACTGTACCTATACTAACTCTAACTTGCTGTTGTATTTAAATGAGAAAGCTTGTTTAACCTGCTTTCCTTGCAGCTTTGCCTTTCTGAATGGAGGCCACCATGTTAGGTCCTGGACTTTCAGTAAGTGGACCAATAGGACTCAAGGGACCTCAAAGAGTCCTTAGCTAAAGTGCCTCGTGGGAAGGAAAGACTGTAGTTTTTGTAGTTTTTAGGTTTTCGCCTAAACTGAACTGAAGGGGGCATCCAAACTGTGATTGACAGCTCCCCCAGGAAACCAAGGGAAGTCCCCAGGACTGTTAGAGACAGTGAGTCAGTTGAAGTCAGAGCTTGAAGACTGAGCAGCTCGAGCTCATCGAGGCACTACTACTATACGGAACTTAGGGGAATTGGTGGGAAGAGGCCTGACTTGCCTCCCTGCCACTGTTCTCCTGCAATGGATTGCCTGATTGCAGTGATCAGACTAGCCCGAATTGTGACTGAAACTGCGGCAGAAGACCCGGAAATGTTTCAAAGCACCGCTTGAGATTTGGACCGAATTTAGGCTCCTGTGAAGCGATTGGTCCAGAGGTGGTGAAGAGACTGATACTGGATCGAGAGGTTTGCTCAGTAAATCAACTGCAGTAGCAACTGGACTGTATCCATCATGTCAGAAGAAGTTAATGCTGTTCTTGTTAAATGTGTTGAATGTTCATCGTGGATCGAGGCCTGCTTGCCCACTACCCAATTGTTATGCCAGCTGGAGATTTCACCATCAAAACAAACTGAACTTTGCCAACATGTTCATCATGCCTTGGGCCTAAACCAGTCTCAGCCCAAGCTGACCATTCCTGCAGCACAGACTGTCCTTCGGCGAGAGACCGGCTTTGGAGATCCAGCCCCTGCGCAGAAACAACTCGCAGGTTGCGGCCACCTAGACAGAAAGGCCATGAAGAGAAGGTGCGTGTTTAGCAGTGATCTACACAAGGTCTCCATATCACCAGCAATATCACAGCCAACTGGTAGTGTGAGTAAACCCAGGGTAGTTCCCTGCAACAAGTCACTTAATTATCTGTGGTACCATTTAATTTTTACAGTAATTTTCTGGGTAACAAGAGACTGGGCCAACTGGCCAGGATTACAGATCATCAGATCTTGTTGTGCATGCTAACTGCCTTTTCTGTCCTTCAAGAGCCCCAACAACAGCTGCAATGCTGGCTATCTCCGAGCAACGCCTCTGGCTAGCCAGTATTCCATCCTGGGTATCCAGTGTTGTAGAACTAATGATTTGGGACTAAAAAGTGCATGCCAAGAACCTGAATTCAATCAGTATAGTAATCATTTAACAGGAGGCAGTGTAGCACAGTGGTTTAAGGCTCTGAGCTGCAAATCTGGAGACCTGGGTTTGAATTCCACAACCACTTGAATACTGTGTGACTGAGCAAGTCACTTAAATTCCATATGCTCCCAGGACGCACCTGTAAACAAACTTTCAGCTTAGTGTGTCTCACCTGGTTAAAAAAACCCCAAAAAACTAAATTCATGCCCCTTCCTTGTTCACAACCCCTGAATAAATCTTATTGTTATTTCACATTTAACCTGGTTTACGTGCATATTATTAGTTGGGTTACAGAATTGAAAGTGTGTATTTGCTTTGCTAACCTGGTTTTTACCGGGGGTTCCAGGGATGTTGCTGAAGGCCAGAGTCTGGGGTAAGTGTGAAGGGTGTGTACATATTATTAATGTCACTGGCTGACTGTGTGTTAACTGCTGTTAAAGGTATAAAGCCACTAGGAGGGTTGGTGGGTGGTTATAGCTTCCCAGAGGGCTATAACAGGTTAGACTGATATCCCCACTATTGTTACCCTGGGTGGAGGCACCTTAATACCGAATCCAGGCCCCTTAACCTGTGGTCAGAAATATGGGCAGGGATAGTGACTTTAGGGATAGCGCCGCCTAGGTGGTTACATCTTGGAGGCACTGCTGGGATTAGCATCCCCTAGTGGCCAAAATACAAAATTGCAGTCAGTTGCAAATTTAGCGTCAAATTTAAAATGGAGCACCTCGCTGCAGCTAAATTGAATATTCCACCCCACAAAATAGTTGTGCAACATATGTTGGGGTGGAGCGAGGTGGAAGGGGTTGATCCCCACTATGCTTCACTGTTGCTGCATATTCCTTTAGGGACCACTAATGCTATTATAGAGGAAACTGTGGTACGGTTAAGTGTTTGGGAAAAGTTTCAGTGCGAGGGCAGAATGCTGACCTGTTTGATCAGGCAGTTATGGCCCTTATTGAATGTAGTGCTCCTATTGACCCAGAAAGGTACCCCCTGTCATTATGCCTGAGGGATCCCAGATGGGGTGGAGGGTTATCCACATGCATAGTAGGCCGTCTTCTCCTTGGGGGTTTCTTAAAGTGGAAGGATTTAGGAAGAAATTGTTTAAAACTATTAGCTGCTGAGAGATAGACTGTTGAGAATGTGCAAAGGGCCCTGGAGGATTTTGGGGGATACACTGTCCTCCAGCCTCTCCACCCTTGCCTATGCTGTCACCCATTGCAGCGACCCCTATAGTGGTACCATCTGTACACCTGGACTCTTATAATAGGCTCAGACTGTTTTCAGGTGCCATCCCTGTACCCATGGGGGGAGATGATTTGGAAACCTGGATGGACTATGCCACCCTACTGGTCCAAGAGTGGCCATGCTCTGAGGGGGAAAAATATAAGAGACTTGTGGAAAGTTTAAGGGGCCCTGCACTTGAAGTCATCCGTTTTCTCTGGTCTACCAACCCGGAGGCCTCTGCTGCTGAGCACTTATCTGCTTTAGGAGTGTTTGGTAGCACCGAGCCAGGAAAGGATTTGATGTGGAAGTTTAAGTCCACCAAGCAGTGGAAGAATGAGCAACTGTCTGCTTTTGTGACTCATGTAGAATGGGTCTTGCAAAGGGTGCACCAAAAGGGGGCCATCCCAGCTAGTGAGCAAAATCAAGCGAGGTAAGAACACTTTGTTAAGTCTGTTCGCTATTCAAGTGTACTTATGTTGAAGCTAAAACTTCAGGACCTCAGAGATAACCCTCCTGAATATTGTTGGCTAATGAAGGAAATTAAGGAAGATGAGAACAAAGATGATAATTGGGACCCATATGCTGGTGTTGCATGACCTGTCCCTACCTTGGACAAACCCAATAAAAAAGAGGTCACCTTAGAGTCACAGCAAACCAGTGAACTGTTAAAGGAACTCAAAGAACTGAAAGCCAGCAGCCAAGCTGCAGCAGACCTGGCTAAAACTCATGACCCCTGCCTCTCCAATACTGAGACCACTTACGAGACACAACCTCCCAGTAATGGGGCTGGTGCCCATGCTGCTGAATCCTGATCTGTCAGTAGCGCAGCAGAGGAGATGAGGGAGTTGCGAACTATGGTGCGAGACCTTATTTATGCCGCACGACCGTCTGCCCCCTGGAGGAGCTATGAGGGAGTGGAGCCTGAACCTAAGCCAAAGGAAGAGTAAAGGCCCCCACTGCCTGACTACTATAAGCCAGGACTTGACCCATCCCGCTGAACCCAGAACTAAAGAGTTTTATCGGTGTGGAGAAGATGGTCACACTAAACGATCTTGCAATGCTCCTGAAGACCTGTGGTGAGTCACTGCCAAATTGCTAAATCAGGTCCGGCAAAGTGACATAAAGTCACAGCATGGGCCATCACGCAAGTCCTTTTCATCCAAGACCTCAGTGAAAAAAACTGCTAAACGTGCTCCTCCAAACTGGACCAAGATGGTGGGTCCTTCTATGAAGACTATGGTACACATTAATGGCATTCCAACCCGAGCCGTACTGGACAGCGGATCTTGGGTTACTATTGTGTTTAAAGATTGGTACGACCAGCACCTGTCTGATCTCCCATTTCGATCCCTCGAAGGACTTCATGATGGGGTTTAAGTGACAAATCTTATCCATGACTTGTTTATGTATGACTGTGGCTATCTTTCCCTGCTACTGTTGCTGGCGTGGATGAATTGGTAGAGACACTGGCTTTGGTATGCCCACCGACTGGAATGTATGATGGCATTCCTTTGTTAATTGGTACTAATGCCCACATGTTCGGCAGATTAGCCCAGCTGTGACAGGAGAAGCAAGCACAAGGAGGACTGGACGAGCCTTACATATCCCTGCCATGGTGCGGAGAGCATATAACCTACAGATGCAGGCTAAGGAGGTCGACAAGGATGAGCCAATGGGAACTGTATGGAAAAAAGACCCAGCACCTCTTGTTTTGCCACCCAATGCTCAGTGTACCATTAGTGGTGAAGTGCGAATGAAAAAAGATGTCACTAACCAGATCCTCATGTTGGACACCCCAGAGGAAGGAGAGCTGCCAGATGGGCTCCTAGTTAAACCTAGTATCCTGCCTGCCCAAGCTCATGCCTATGCTCGGCGAGTGGTGGTCCAAATTCAGAATGTGTCTGACCGGGATATTAGAGTCAACCCGAGGTTGCACCTTGGCTACTGTATATTGTGCAGGTACTGCTGTGTTACCTAGCAAGCACCGTACTGAAGAGGATGACGAAGTAACTCCTGACTTGTTCGATTTTTGAGAGTCCCCCATTCCTGAAGAGTGGAAGGATAACGTTAGTAGAAAGCTGGCCCAGCGAAGCAGTGTTTTCGTTGAAAGAGCGGGATGTCGGATGTGTCACTGGTGCAGAACACCATATCAGGCTCCATGATGAGAGGTCATTTCGCAAAAGGTCATGCCGATTGGCACGAGCCGTCATTGACGATGTTCGACGCCCCCCTCCAAGAGATGTTAGCAGCTAGAATTATACAGGAATCACATAGCCCTTATGCATCCCCCATTGTAGTAGTCCAAAAGAAGAATGGCTCAGTGAGGATGTGTGTGAACTACCGGCCCTTTAACCGAATAACCATTCCAGATCAATATACAATGCCTCGCATCCAGGATGCCCTTGACTGCCTTAATGGGAGCCAGTGGTTTTCCGTCTTAGACCTCAGGAGTGGGTATTACTAAATCCCAATGGCACTGGAAGGTGGAGAGAAAACTGCATCCATCTGTCCTTTGGGTTTTTACAAATTCTTAAGCATGCCCCAGGGCATCTCTGGAGTGCCAGCCACCTTCCAAAGGTTAATAGAGTGAGCTGTAGGAGATATGAATTTGCCTGAATGCTCAGTTTATCTGGATGATGTCATTGTGTTTGGCAAGACACTTGAAGAGCATGAGACTCGCTTGTTCAAGGTCCTGGATCGGTTTGAAGAATACGGATTAAAATTGTCTATCGACAAATGTTAGTTTTTCCAACAGTCTGTAAAATATGTGGGCCACATCATATCAGCTGAAGGCATGCAAAATGACCCAAGCAAAGTGGAAGCACTAGCTACCTGGCCATGGCCTAGCAATCTTGAAGAACTGCAAAGATTCCTGGGTTTTTGCACCTACTATTGCTGTCTTGTAAAAGATTACACCAAAGTCATTTGCCCTCTGCTAAATCTGACTCAGGGGTACCCATCTACAAATCAGGAATATATATAAAGAGTGCTTTAAAGGAAGGGGACAAGACCTATTTTAAGACTAATGAACCATTCGGTGCCCGGTGGACCGGTGAATGTGTTGCAGCTTTTTACATTATTCAACAGCTTACACATGCCCCAGTACTTGCTTATGCAGATCCAACTGAGCTTTATGTGTTCCACACAGATGCTAGTTCAAAGCGATTTGGAGCTGTGCTTACCAGGAGGATGAGGAAGGATTACGCCCAGTGGTGTTCACCCTCTGAGAAAAACTACCCGGTACACAAACTTGAATTTCTCGCATCGAAGTGGCCAATAGCAGATTAATCTCACAAATACTTTTACGGTGCAAAGATTCTGGTAAAGACTGGCAATAACCCTTGCAGGTAAGTCCAAACCTCAGCCAAGTTCGATGCCACTGGGTACCATTGGTTACTGGTACTTTCAACTTATCATTACTCAGTGGAGTACCGTCCAGGTCTAAATCACATCAACACTGATGCCCAATCCAGGAGGCCAGTATCAAACTCTGAGTGGGTGAGGATGTGTGAACAATCTGTTAAGGCCCTATGCCACGAGTTTGACAATGATGAACACCTGTCCTTTGAAACCATAGATTACCTGTTTGATTGTCTGGCTCCGCCTGTTACCTGTGTTCCTGCAGCCTATTGCAATTTTGCAATCTTAGATCTAAGTACCCCGCCTCAACTTACTCCAGCTGATATCCAGAGGAAGCAGTATAACGACCCCATGATTAAGCTTGTGTTGGATGCCATAAATGACAGAAAAAGTGTTTCCAAACTTCGCTTTAAAGACCAGAGAACTGCTTTGCTAATCCGAGAGGGGCCTAGGCTCAAGCTGCGCAACAGGCTACTTTACCGAGAGACCGCGAATGGACAAGACCACGTTATCAAACAACAGCTAGTGCTGCCTCCCACGTTTTAAAAGTGTGGTTTTATGTGCTCTCCATGATCAAATGGGATAGTTGGGTTATGACAGAACTACAGATTTTGCCCGTGCCTGTTTCTATTGGCCCAAGATAGGTACTGACATTGATGCCTATATGAAAACATATAGCTGCTGCCTTCAAAGAAAAGCTCATTCCCGGAGAGCAGTGCCTTTAGTTAATATCTTCACCAGTGCACCCATGGAGCTCGTACTTATTGACTTCATGTGCTTGGAGCCTGATGAAAAAAATGCATTGGCAATGTGCTGGTTGTGATTGACCATTTTACTTGTAATGCCCAGGCCTACCCAACAAAGGACCAGAAAGCAGCCACTGTAGCCAAAGTGCATATGGAGAAATTCTTCATCCATTATGGTGCTCTACAGCGAATCCATTCCGACCAGGGGAGAGACTTTGAAAGCTGTCTAATTAAAGAGATGCTCTCACTCGGGGGGGGGGGAATAAAATCAAGAACCACCCCCCATCACCCTCAAGGAGATCCACAGCCCAAAATATTTAATAGAATGATACTGGACATGTTGGGCAACCTTCATCTCAAAGATAAGCCAAGGTGGAGTCAGCAAATAAGTACTTTGGTTCATGCATATAACTGTACTCGTATTGATGTAACTGATTTTTCCCCATACCAGCTGATGTTTGGTCAAGAAGCAAGGTTATCTGTTGACATTTGTTTTGGCATATCACCCAATGGAGTCCAAGCAGAGAGCTAACTCCAGTATGTACAAAAACTCAAAGCTCAGCTTTTCCTTTTTTTAACTCTTGTTTTTACACACTACTCTGGGGAACTCTCTCCAGCATCTTCAGTACACTCCGGGGCTCTACCTACTACCTGAGACGCCTACTCCTTCTCCCCTGCATTGACCAACACAACCCCCGGAGCTAAGCCCCCTGGAGGAAGGGCTGCCCTATCCACCCAGGGCACTCTATCTATTAGTGTAGTGTCCAGGTCTCTGAGAGTCGGGGCCTGGAGAGGAGAGAGCCCGGTGTATGGAGTGTGGTCCTGGAGGCCAAGGTGCCATCGCCTATCCCTAGGAGTGGGGATTTTCTTGTTTTTCTCCCCTGCGTAGCATGGACGTGTAATGGCATTCTAGTAAGACGCACTGATGCCTGCCATCACTACACTCCCTCAGCATCTGCTTTGCTCTGCATGTACCACACAGCTCCTAGCCACTGCCAGGTGCCGCTCTGGTGTGGCGCAGTCCCTGAATCCCTCCCTGGGAAGGGATAACAGTCCTTCAGATGCTCAATCCCTTCCCTCCCCTGCTGACTCCCGGCAGCCTGAGTCCATTCCCAAAACCGGGTCCCTGGTGTGTCGCGAGGTGTGGCGTCCAGTGCCTCAACCCTCAGCGCCACCTGGCTGGCTACTCAAAACTCAGCTTAATCACACCTATCAGCTGGCCCACACAATGGCTGCCAAGAGAAACTTAGTCAATAAAGAAAGACATGACAAACGTGTTAAGGCTCAAGAGTTACAACCTGGGGATCGTGTTCTATTAAAAAACTTTGGGTTGCACAGAGAACACAAAATAGCCGACAGGTGGCATCACGCCCTGTACATTGTTGTCTGCAAGCTGGAGGACCTGCCAGTTTACAAAGTGTGTCCAGAGAATGACCCATGAGCTGTAAAGACAATGCACAGGAATCACCTTTTGCCCATTGGACAGATTATCATAGACTCTGTACCTCAAAATAACGATTCCCACTGGGCCTGTGACCAGGTCTACAGCTTGAAAGAAGCAGGTAAGCTCACCCTCCACTGTTCCACAGCCAAAGCCTTCAATAAGCAATGCTCTCATCAATGATAACAATCATTCTGAATCTGACGATAGTGAAGGTGGGGCTACCTATTATCCCTCTTTCAAGCTAAGCCAGCTATTGCAAGGCAATCCTCTGTGCAGCATGGGAGATGATGCTGGACCTTCAGGACTGTCTGGTTATCCAGCCCTCTCAACTACCTCTGTACCACTTGATAGCGAAGTGCAACATATAACTTCTGAAACACCTGATTCTCTACGTCTGGTGGAGCTGGCCAAGTCCCAAGAGGCAAACCCTGACCAAGAAAGTGAGAGCCAGAATGGGGAAATGCCAGATGAAGCTGAAATATCGGACACTGGGGAGTCTGAAATCATGTTGGACAATAGAGCGGCTTCAAATGTTAATTCTGAAAGCATCAGTAATGTGTTACATGAATTAAATTCTATGGAATTATCTCTCAATTATGAACTTGAGTCTACAAAACAAGCAAATGCAAGTGCTACTTCTAGTTCTGAACAAACTGTGAGTGCAGAGGTACCCCCTTCATCAGAAACTGCTGTATTGCTGAACAATGAGCCAGGAGCTGCGAACCCAAATGCTAACGTTGAAAGGACTGAGCCTGTGCCTGCTGCACCCCATAGATTTGGAAGATATGCATATTGGAGCCAAGAATCCCAGGACAGAGTATTACCTGGGTGGAGTCCGAGTAGCTGCATCAGAGGAGGAGAAGGACCTGGGAGTCATGATCACTAGTGACCTGAAGCACTCCACACAGTGCAAGAAAGCAGCGCAGCAGCAGGCCGGCCTGGTGGTGCTGAGGGAGGCAGTATAGCGCAGTGGTTTAAGGCTCTGAGCTGCAAATCTGGTGACATCCAGCAGACCAGACCTGGGTTTGAATCCTACAGCTTCCACTTGCATACTGTGTGACCCTGAGCAAGTCACTTAACTTCCTTGTGCTCCCAGGTCACTCCTGTAAAAAAGCTTTCAGCTTAGTGTGCTACTCCTGGTTAAACAACTAATTAAAAAAAAAAAAGAAAAGGTTGAGGTGCTGGGCACCACACCTCGCGCCATGCCGGCGAACCGGGTTCGGGAACGGACTCAGGTGCCGAG
The DNA here is from genome assembly GCA_016271365.2 of Neoceratodus forsteri. Classification (NCBI taxonomy): domain Eukaryota; kingdom Metazoa; phylum Chordata; order Ceratodontiformes; family Ceratodontidae; genus Neoceratodus; species Neoceratodus forsteri. The sequence continues at coordinate 134,769,662 of CM028130.1, read as the reverse complement.
GGTAGGCACGGAAAAGGTTGAGAACTAAGTGCCTGAGTGGTGCTTTCCTCCTTGGACCAAGGAGATGGGACAGCCTGGTGAGCCAGAGACCCCCGATGGAGACTGGGGTTACTGTAGCAAGCCAGGCAAGCACGTACCTGCATGGCTGATGCAGGCAGGGTTGCCGTGTGCCAGATCCCTCAGGGTGTGCCCACGCACGGGAAGGGAGGAAACACAGAACATGGAAAAACCTGGTCCTAGGAGTAGGTAATGGCACCCATGCCCTCTGCCGGGTCCAACCTTGTCGGCCTTCACGGAGCCTCCATCCAGGGCCCACATCCACAGCTGGAGTCTATGGTTGACAGCACCCAAGGTAAGAGGGGTGGCTTCTCCCCACAGGGGTTAAGCTGGGGGTGCCAGCTGCGAGGCGGGACAGAGGTGAAGAAGGTATGGTCGGGTGTACTTCAGGCAGGGCAGAACTCAAGTTGGATGTCCGAGAGAGGCTCCTAGAACCGTGACCAGAAGGGAAAGACTCAAAAGAAAAGCAGCAGCAAAGGCAAACAAGATGCTAGGATGCATAGCTAGGGGGATCAGTAGTAGGAGAGAGGAGGTTATACTGCCCTTATACAGGTCACTGGTAAGGCTGCATATCTAGAGTATGGAGTTCAGTACTGGTGCCCACACCTCAAAAAGGACATTAACCTGCTGAAGAAGGAACAGAGGAGGGCTACAAAGATAATAGCTGGTCAGTAGGGCAAGGCAAACGAGGAGAGGTTGAGGGCACTGAACATGTACGCCCTGGAAGACAGAAGAGAGAGTGGGGACATGATTGGGACATTCAAGTACTTGAAAGGGATAAATAGTATTGATAAGGAAAGTTCTTTAAGCTGAGTGGCAGCCATATTACGAGGGGGCACAGTCCTAAGCTGGAGGGTGGGAGGTTTAGGAGGGATGTCAGGAAGCACTTCTTCACAGAAAGGGTGGTAGACAATTGGAATGTGCAGCCAGAAGAGGTAATCTCGTTAAAGACAGTGAGCAGCTTTGAGAGAGGCTGGGATAGGCATAGGGGGAAGGTAAGAATCATGGGTAGGGAGGATGGGAGGAGTGGGGAGGGAGGGCAGGGACATTAGCTCAAGCTGTGGACCCTGCAATATGAGCAGACTTGATAGACCAAATGACCTTCTTCTGTTGGCTTGTTCATCTGTATGTAAGAGCTGTTAAGCCTGTAGTATGCTTTAGTTATGATTCCCCAGGAAGGCATGTAGACCTCCCCATGAATTTAGTCCATAAAGGGGTTTACAATACAGCCAATTCCCTTCCTAAACTAGGTTACACTGCAACTTATAAGTTAAGAATAAAGCCCTCCAGTCAGTACTCTAGGGATCACCCTACACAGAGCCCAAAGTTAACGGTTAGGGTCAGACCCCCTCATCCCTGTGGGTTAGTGTGCAGAAGTAGTACATACAAGGTAATGTGTTTAGCTACTTGAATCAGTCTACTATGAAAGTAAAACAGCTGACCAAGTCAAACCATACCAATGATGCCTGTTTGTGTGTACACGGTGGAGCATTATGGGTGGAAACCCTAACGCCCCGGACATTTGTTGGTATTTTCACTCTACATTCTCAGCATGGTTTTTTTTGGGACCCCACCTCATGAACAGTGGCACAATAATTTCATTACTCAATCCCGAAAGGGGATTTCATAAAGCAAATGCACTATTCAGGGCAACAGCTACAAAAAGACATTTTGGGGAGGATATGAAAAATGACATCTATACTATTCTTGAGGAGGTGTGATAAAATGGCAATGTTGAAAATCTGGAGTGAAAATGTGAAAAAGTGGCGAAGTTACAAGCTGCATAGAAATTGCATAATATATGCTCATGACACAGTCATTTTTTGGAATTTGTTCACCAAATTTTTCAATATGGCCTTTTTGGGACCATCCCCTCATGAAGAGTGGCACTATGATTTCATTACTCTGTCCCAAAAGGTTTTCACACAGTGACTACACCATTCTGCGCCACAGGTGCAAAAACGCATTTTGGGCAGCATGTAAAAAATGACAGCTGTACTATTCATAAGGAGGTGTGAAAAAATGGTAATGTTGGAAATTTGGGTGAAAATATTGAAAATTGGCAAATTACGTGTGTATGTAGAAACTCACATAAACAGCTTGTGACACAGTCATTTTTTTTTTTTCTGGGCTTGCAACATAGGCTTTTGGGACCCACCTCATGAAGAGTGGCACTGTCGTATCGTTAGTCGGTCCCGAAAGGTGATTCTGCACAGCAACCGTGTAATCACCTTTTGGGACCGAGAAACAAAACAAAATGACAGTGTTAGTGGTCACAAGGTGGGATCCCAAGAATCCCATGTTGAAAATTTGGGGCCAAAACTCCACAAAATGACTGAGATATCAGCTTACGTTGAAACCCCCATTGATTACCAGTATAGGGCTTACCACAATTGTCTTCAGTTCCCAGTTGGTCATTGAAGAGTGCAGACGTGTTCCCAGTCCACAGAAGATCGCTGCTCCAGACCTCTGAAGGTAAGTATGGGTGAGGGGGGGTGTACGGAGGTGGGGTGCACAGAGAGAGGGTGCAGGTTGGGGGAGGGGGCCAGCAGGAATGACAAAGGTCGTTTTTTTCAGGTTTAACAAACAAAATACATCACGGGACTGTTTTTTTTTTTTTAACAGGTGAAAATGAAATGGATTGGCACAATGAGGTGGGCTCCCAGTGTGCCAGACTAGTGGAGGGGAGGAGGATCGATCCCGACTCAGGGATTAGACACCCTGAGGTCATCAAAAAAAAAGGGGGGCATGGGGGCACATCCGACACTGGGTTTGGGCATCCCAGTGTTGGAAAAAACATCATTACTTAGGCACACTGAGGTGGGCTCCCAGTGTGCCAGACTAGTGGAGAGGAGGAGGATCGATGCCGACTCAGGGATTAGGCACCCTGAGGTCATCAAAAAGGGGGCATGGGGGCGCATCCGACACTGGGTTTAGCATCTCGATGTTGGAAAAAACATCATTACTTAGGCACACTGAGGTGGGCTCCCAGTGTGCCACAATAGTTCGGGGGGATGCCGACAAGGGGACTGGCCACCCTGTTGTCAGCAAAATATGTGTTCAGGTGGGGGGGCATGCCGACTGGGGAGTGGGCACCCCAAAGTTGGCTTTGGAGGGAATATGTGGTGCTTGGCAGGAGCCCCAATTATGGTGGCGGGCTCACCAGGAAAGACATTGAGCAAGCGAGTTGTTATTAATTACGATCATGCGCATCCTGTGCACAATGTCATATAGGCTGAAGCCTCCGAGTTGGGGCTGGGAGAGAAAAGAGATCTGCTGCTGCAATGACGAAACTGTCCATGATTGGGGCAGCAGATTTCTTTGTCTGTCACGCACTCTGAAACTGCTGTTATCGGCAGGTTCCCTGTTGATTTGTGGTCGTAGGACAAGCCTCTGAAAGACTGGGCTGCATTGACCAAACACTGCTGTAAAGCTGCACTGCTCTACTTACCTCAGTAAGTTTCTTGTACGCTGCGTGTGCAAGCAGACATAATAAGGGTGGGACTGCATGGATGGTGTTGGCCGGTATCGTCCTTTTAGGAGAGCTGGAGACCCCATCACTTGCCAGTAATGGCAGCTATGGGTCAATGGACAGTCATTTCAGAGTGTGGTCTGTAGTTGTGTCCAGGGAAAGTACAGAGCTGAGAGATTTGGAGGGGAGATGGAGCAGATATGATGAGGCTGGGATAAAGCCCACAACCTGCAGGGCAGACCCTGTATACCTCTTAGCATTTTGTCAACGGAATTGTGGATACAGACTCTCAAATAAATAATGAGGAAAATGAGGGGCACTGGGGTCTTAATAATGTGGGACTAATTGTCAGAGACACATTCAGAAATCTGAAAACTAGTGACTTAGCACTCTACCTTTGATTACAGTCTGGACACTACAGTAGCTGACAATCCTAAAAGTGGAGTGATAATGACTCACACCGAGTCTTGTGTGAGATCCCCTTTTGAACTGCCAGATAACTATAGCTGTTAATTAAGCAATATACCACAACAGGGTATGGGTATATGGGTGGATTTACCACGCCTGGTGTGGTTCAGTGATGAGGCCGCAGGCAGAGTGACAACCACACCAAAAGTGGTAAATTCACCATATACCCACATCCTGGAGTGGTATATTGCTATTATGCAATGTCTAGCTTTATTTTTTCGAAGACATGAAGAGAAATGTAAATTTATACATCTTTTTTATTGATTTTTAATAAAATATCCTTCCTCGCTAGGTTAAATAGTCCGCTGTGAAGTGGGTAGTGAGAGTGAGGCAATCTGGATGTGGGGAGCTGTGTGTCTCTCTCGTGCTTGTGCAGACAAAAAAAAAAAATAAAAAAAAATGGTGCTTGTTTTTCCTCCTTGCTAGGTTGCTATTTGATGAGTGTATTGTCACCGACATCACTGTCTGAGTTCAGCGTCGCACACTACCACTCTGGTTGTCTCGTCCGTGCTTCCGGTACTAACATAAGCCACTTGGAGAGTTCTTCTTGCTAGAGTAATGGTAAATAATTTGACTAACTTTTCACAACAGCGAAAAGGAAGGTAAAGGCTGTAAAGCTTGATATAAAAGGGAGTGTTGTGAATCTGTGATGTGTATTTGGTTTTAGTTATTTTAAAAATGCGTCACTCGCTTTGTTACTGTAGGAGTGCTCTGTGTGCATATTAGCTGTAGGTTGAGCCGATCTCGCCGTCTGATCATTGCCGTGTTTTTCCAGTCCTGGCTTTCTCGGAGTGATTTCGGAGGAGGTTCCTGCTGTGGCTCACTGGTGGCTGGCACATTTTCCAGTGGGTACAGGGGAGGATTTATCATGCTGAAAAGGTGCCAGTCAACCAGTCAAATTTCAGAGATTGGACATTTGGATTTACCCCATTGTATAATGAACTTTTAATCACACCAAGCCATCTGGAACACTGACAGAAGTCAGAATGAGAACTACAGCTTGCTAAAGTAGGGAACTTTCTTAACTTTACTAAGAGCCATGGAAAACCTGCACTAGTCAAGACGGACAAGTAGAGAGAGAGCTGCACTAGCCTTGGTCAATTTGCACTAAGTTTTGAGTTACTAAAATAATGTTAAACTTGACCCCTGACCTGGGAGCTAGGAACTCCGGGGCCATCTACTGGCTTGGGGGGGGGGGGGATACAGGTGTCCAAGCTCAAAGGACGAAAAGGATATAGGGGTGATAGTCGGGCATGATATGAAAAACTATGCAGTTTTGTAAAGCAGCAGCCAAAGCAAACAAGATGTCGGTAAGCATCTCCAGGGGAATTGTCTCCGGGAGAGAGGAGTCATTCTGCCCTTGCACAGGTCAGTAGTTAGACTGCACTAGGAGTACTGTGTGCAGTTCTGGTGCCCTTATTTAAAGAAGGTCATAAAGCTACTTGAGGGGGTCCAGCGTAGGGTGATTAAGATGATTCAGGACATGGGAGACAAACCATATGATGAGAGGTTAAATGAGCTTAATATGTATTCCGTGGAAGACAAAAGGGAAAGGGGGGATATGATAGAAACCTTTAAGTATCTAAAGGGTATAAACAGGGTTGACTTGGAGGGCATTTTCAATTTAAAGAGAGAGGGAAGCACTGGGGCAGACAATCTGAAACCTGTGGGGGGTAGATTTAAAAAAGAAATAAGGCAATTCTTCACGGAAAGGGTGGTGCCAAAGTGGAATGAACAGCACGAGGAGGTGGTATATCTTTAGGAAGAGTGGGACGTTTGAAGAGGGGTGGGACAGATAAAAATGAGAGTGGCAGTGGGAGTGGAGGGGGATGGGGAGGATCACCCTTGGAGGGTGGGGCAATTACAGTAAAAGAGACTGAGCTGCACAATCGAGCAGACTTGATGAACCACTAAGGCCTTTTTCTGCTGGAAATTTTTGTATGCTCATTATGTTCATATTTTATGCAAAACTCGCAGTATGTACACTTTGCAGAGTTGCAGCAAAAGTATAGGCTACCAAGGCAAGACTTATATAAACAATATTTACAGGTCAGGCACCACCTGACCTCAAATAACATATTACGCCAGGTGGAACAGGAACTCACAGCTTCAGAAAACTTCTAGTGAGCGGCAATGCTCACAGGAAAAGGTAGCACAATCAGTAGAGGCTATCAGGGTTTATTGGGAGACAAATACCCAGAGTTACAGAAAATATGAGAACAGTGGGAGGGGGAGTCAGGAACAGCAGTTTCAGTGTACTGGGAGGAGACCACTAAAGGGGTAACACTGGAAAATCATCGCCTCAGCAGGCTGGTGAGAATGTTGATGGAAGTGTATGGTCTGGTTCTTTTACACACTCGTATAATTTCCTCAGTGGGAATACAAATAAATGCTAGAGGGTTGGGGGGAAGTGGGCTTGCACTTCCATATTTTTTTTGGCTTGCCAGGTCTCCAATAGTACTGGCAAAAGATACTGGGAGTTCTTCAGAGACTGAGGGATGCCCTGTTCCATTCACATTTGAGCAGTTGGTACTGAGGGTTCCTGACTGTGCCACAGCTTGGGAATCATGCACAGCATCACTTTTTTCAGGCTCAGGGCACGATAGCCTTGAAATGGGTTACAGACCAGTGGTTGCAAGCTGCTGCACCCACAATGTTGGCCTGGATAAGCAGGGCTGAGGTGCTTAATAGGATGGAGAGGCTGACGGTAACACTGATGCTCACTTCAGAAAAGTAAGTGGCCTTTTGGCAGAAATTGGTGTATAGGCTGGAAGCTCTAAACAGGGAAACACAGATAGGTGTTTAAGTAGCCCAGTTTTTTTATACAGCCAATAAGCTCCTGCCCCTTTACACCCATACTCTTTACAGGAGTCCAAGAATAAACAAAATACACTCTGGTGGGAACGATCAATTATGCTGTACTGTTATAGTTCATTTTTATGTTTGCTTGCATGCATGATGCGCAAGAAACATTATATGACAGCTTAGGAGAGAAGCAGGTTTGGGAGAGCCGCGGCAGTGTGGCCATACTTATAAGCAGTGCATTTGGGCCATGGTGCACCAATGGAGGCACAGTGTGCTGATGGCTGGCTTTCAGAAGTTAAACCAACTTGTAGCGTTTTGCCGCAGCAATCATGGGCCATCACATCATTGCAGCATCAGCGATTTGCTGCAATGAGGGAGTGACCTGTCATTGCTTGGCGGAACGTTGCTAGTGTAATATTGTTTGTGAACATGGTGGCGCCGTGCCACCGTATTCTCAAACAATATTAAAGCAACTGTCAGTGCCGAGTTGGTGCCCAATCCCCCTTGGCAGCATGTGTCCCTCCCCACAAAAGTGTGTTTTTGCCGACGGGGGCCCCAATCCCCATTGGCATGCATCCTCTCCCCCATCCTTCCCTGTTTGATGTGCCAATGGGGAAGCCCACTCCCCATCGGCATCAGGCCCCCCCAAATAAAAGACTAACGAGAAAGTCCAAGGGAGTGCCCAATCTCCCTCAGCTCTTGCACTCCTCCCCCAGCTTTTGTACAGATGGGGATGCCCAATCCCCCGTCGGCTACACCCCATCCCCAAGAAGTAGTCAGGTGACACGCTTGGAGCCCACCCCAGCATGCCTAATTCTTCTGCAAAGAAAAAAAGTCCCGATGTTTTTTTTTTTTTCTTCCCTTAAACCTGTAAAACAAAGACGGTCGCTCGCGGTCTCCCTGGCCCCCCACTCCCACAACCTGCGCCCATCCACTGCGCAACCTGCCTCTCCACACTCCCCTCACCCCACACTTAGCTCTGGAGCCCAGTGTGGCGATCTTCGGTGGACCGGTAATACGCCTGCACTCTTCAAAGCTGACCGAACTGAGAAATGCTGGTAAGCTGTATAATGGAATAGATAGGGGGTTTCCAACATTTTAGCATATCTCAGGCATTTTGGGGAATTTTTGCACCACATTTTCAACATAGGGTTTTTGGGACCTCTCCTCATGAATTCAGTCACTGTCATGTCATTAATCGACCCCAAAAGGTGATTTAGCAGTCTCTGCCCAGAATCACCTTTCAGGACCAATTAAGGAAATGACAGTGCCAGTGTTCATGAGGTGGGCTCTTAAGAAGTGTATGTTGCAAATTTGGTGGGAAAAATCAAAAAAATGACTGTTTTATGAGCGTGCGTTGTGCAGTTGATACGCACGCTCGTAAGTTCGCAATTGCAATATTTTCAGTCCAGATTTTCCATACTGCTATTTTTCCACACCTCCTTATGAATAGTAGAGCTGTCATTTTTCACATGCTGGGTGAAATGTGTTTTCGCACTTGCGGCGCAGAATAGTGTGGCCGCTGTGGGAAATCTGTGTTTGGGACACATTACGAAAATGACAGTGACACTGTTCATTAGCAGAGGTCCTAAAATGTCTATGTTGAAAATTTGGTGACAAAAGTCTATAAAATGACTGTGTTACGAGTGTGCATTGCACAGTTTCCACGTACGCTCATAACTTCGCACATTTGCAGTATTTTGACTCCAGATTTGTAGCATTGCCATTTTTCCACACCTCCTTACGAACAGTACAGCTGTCATTTTTCACATCCTGGCCAAAATGTATTTTCGCACTTCCGGTGCAGAATAGCGCGGTCGCTGTGGGAAATCAGTGTTCTGGATGACATGAAGAAAATCACAGTGACACTGTTCATTAGCAGAGGTACTAAAATGCCTATGCTGAAAATTTGGTGACAAAAGTATATAAAATGACTGTGTTATGAGCGTGCATTGCGCAGTGCTCATGCACGCTCGTAACATTGCACATTTACAATATTTTCACTCCAGATTTTCAACATTGCCATTTTTCCACACCTCCTTATGAACAGTACAGCTGTCATTTTTCACATCCTGCCTGAAATGTGTGTTTGTACTTCCAGCGCAGAATAGCGCAGTCACTGTGGGAAATCAGTGTTTGGGACACATTACGAAACTCACAGTGACACTATTCATTAGCAGAGGCCCTAAAATGCCTATGCTGAAAATTTGGTGATGAACATCCGTAAAGTGACTGTGTTATGAGTGTGTGTTGCAGTTTCCACGCATGCTCATAACTTTGCACGTTCATAACATGTTCACTTCAGATTTTCAACATTGCCATTTTTGCTGCCCTCCTTATGAACAGTACAACTGTCATTTTTGACATCCTGGCCGAAATGTATTTCTACACCTGCAGCGCAGTCGCTGTGGGAAATCAGTGTTGGGGGCACATTAAGAAAATCACAGTGACACTGTTGATTAGCAGAGACCATAAAATGCCTATGTTGAAAATTTGGTGATAAAACTCCATAAAATGACTGTGTTACAAACATGTGTTGCACAGTTCCCAGTCATGCTTATAACTTCTCACATCTGTAATATGTTCACTCCAGCTTTTCAACATTGCCACGTTACTGCACCTCCTTATGAACAGTACAGCTGTCATTTTTCACAGCCTGGCTGAAATGTGGTTTTGCACTTCTGGTGCAGAATAGCATGCTTGCTGTAGGAAATCAATGTTCAGGACACATCAAGAAAATCACATCGACACTGTTCATGAGCAGATGTCCTACAATGCCTATTTTGAAACTTTGGCGATGAACATCCATTATACAATGGCAAGAAAAAATCTTGGGCTCTGATTAGTCAGTATAGGATTGGACCCGTGATGTTATCACAGTACAACATCAAGGGTCTAGTCCCAGCACTTAGATGACCGCATGAGTTCTTAAGAAGAAAGAAATCAATCCACGGAGCTCCTCAGCAGCGCAACCTGCCTGTTTGTAATTCGCGCTCTCAACCCGCCTTTAACCTACTGTCAGTGCTTCCGACTCGCCAGCGACCACCAACTACAACCACTGACCATCAAAGTGCAAACTGTCTGCCAAATATTCTGACGCCCCCACCAGTATTCCCTGAAAGATAAAAAACTCTACTAGAATCATTGCACCGCAGCCCCATTCAGTCATCACTGCCGGTGAGTCTGCTTCTCTCAGTCCCGCTTTGAAGCTGTTCCCTGCACGCAACACCTGAAAGTTCAAACCTCCCACCCAACAAATCACCATTTAGTTCCCCAACACAAAACTTGGAGAAAAATTGTACTTCTGCACCATTTCTTCCCCAAACAGTCGGCTTCAGTGCCCGCGGAGACCGTAACCGTTGGTCGCACGATTCACTGACGCCTCTCAGTTCCTCACAGTACAGCAAGGGCTAAAATAACTTTTACCTTAAAAAAACAGCAAGGTAAACCTCTCCTTTCCTTCAAGAAACACACAATCTTAATTAAAAACTGGAAGTGCACATCTACGTCCTTCTCCTGAGCTCCTATCACGCACATGCAGCAATATATGAAAAAAAAAAAAATCCTCAGCCGGTACATGCAAGACTGCAGAACCGGCTCAGTTAAACCTGATGGCAAAAAAAAAAAGAAAAAAAAAAAAAAAGAATGTGAGTGTGTGTGTGTGTGGGGGGGGGAGGATGTTAAACTGAAAAAGCAAATGCAGCACCACCACCTACTGAGCAAACAATAGAACTGCACTATTTTTTCATTATGTATTCCTACTCAATGAAAAAATCAGTAATAAAATAAATTTTAAAGAAATTTCCAATCTATTTTTTATTTAATTTTACAAATGAGCCATTGTATAATAGCAATAATGCACTCCAGGGTGTGTGTTGGGTTGGGAAAACGTCACTTCTGGGGTGATTAGTTTCACTCGGCCTCCGGCCTCGTGCATAATCACCCCAGGCATGACGTTATCCCAGCACAACACACACCCTGTCATGCATTATTGCTTAATTAAATGACTGTGTAATGTGCATGCGTCACGCAGTTTCCATATACTGTATGCTTGGATGTGCGAGCACATTTTATATTCCCAGTATAGCTGTTCAACATTGCCATCTCTTCACACCTCCCTGTGGATGGTACAGCTGTCATCCTTTACATCCTGCCCAATCTGAGGCAGTATAGCGCAGTGGTCTAAGGCTCTGCGCTGCAAATCTGGTGATATCTAGCAGACCAGACGTGGGCTTGAATCCCACAGCTTCCACTTGCATACTGTGTGACTCTGAGCAAATCACTTAACCTCCTTGTGCTCCCAGGTCGCTCCTGTAAAAAAGCTTTCAGCTTAGTGTGCTATACCTGGTTAAACAACTAAATAAAAAAAAAATCTGTGTTTTTGCTCATGTGGCGCAGAATGGCACTGTCGCTGTTGGAAATCAATGTTCGGGACACATACACATAATCACACTGCCACTCTTCACAGGTAGGGTCACAAAAAGGCCATGTTGAAAATTTGTAGTATAAATACCAACAAACGCCTGAGGCATTATGGTTTCTAACCATAACGTCCTACCCTGTACAGACTGACAGGCATCGGGGTGTGTCTTTACACTGCTGACTGTGCTGCTCATGCCATCCAACCCCCACCATCAGCCACTGACAGGCATCGAGGTGTATCTTGGAGTCTTCGGCCCCAGATTTCACCCCATTCTCCTATGCTGCACCCATTTCAGCATATGTCCTTATGGAATGTGGTGAATATAAAGCCAAACACCCTAAGGCACATCTCAACACGTTGTTGTCTGCAGAATAGGATGACCTGACATGGCATGCCCGTCATGGCCGATGACTCAAACACTTACCCCAATACCTGTCTGTCTCTACAGGATGGAGGTGGGGTTGGCGTGAACTTCAATACTTCCCTGCCATTCCTATTCTGCATCTGTCTAACTCCTGCATTTCCAGTGCTAATACCAGCAAGCAAACATTCGGCATTGCCAAATGCTTGTTAATATAGGCTGTAAACTTAGCAGAGCTCTTTGTTATTTTTAACCACACTATGAGGGACTCACAAATGGACCAGTAAACATCCAGAATCATCCTCATCAGAAGAGCTCGTAAAGTGGAGTGGTGTACAATATACTGTATTTTTTTGAAACTGTATCTATTGTGATGTTTTTGTATACCCTCTGCCTGAATAAAGAAGAGTTTAAAAAAAAAGTTCTAAAATTAACAAGTTAATCAATATCAGAACATTACATATACCCGTGAAAAGTAATAAAAAAAAGAAAAGAAAAAAAATCAAACTGGTTCCCCCGTGTCTGAGTACCTCAGACTGCCACCATTGACCTGCAGGCCCTGCTCCAGCTGACCTACAGGCTACAGTGGTAGCCAGAGACATCAGGATTCATGCCAAACATTAATTTACTGGCCCGGAGCATAGTGCAAGCTGCCTCGGGCCAGTGTGATCTTCCCCCTGACTTGCCTGATAGGGCTAGTGTTAAAAAATAAATAAATAAAATAAAGCCTTCCCCCATCCATGCATCCCAGCCCCACAACCCTCCCCACCCTATCCCCTTAGTCAGCAACTAACCAAAAGTTCAAAAGTATGCAAATAAAATCCTTAAGACACCACACTGTTGATAGCATCTTCTTAACAGTCTCACCGCAGGGCTCAAATGCCAGTATTCTCTCTCTCTCTCATTCTCTCTCTCTCTCTCGCTCTCTCGTGTTATCGCAAAGCACTACAGGGAGAAAGTGCTGGCATTTGGGGCCTGCATTGAGACTGTTAAGTTGCTAAAGGTGGCATGCTTTATTAAAGATTTTATTCACATACTTTCAAACATGTGGTGACTTGCTAAGGAGACATAGGGAGGAAGGGTGGTAGAGCCAAAATGGGTGGGGAAGATATCTTTTTTTTTACCTTAGTTGGAGAGCCAGATAGTGACTGGACAACAAGGTGAGTGGAGGGTTTGTTTCAGTCACCATCAGGGACTAGTGTGGAATTGAGATACTCTGGAGAGTTGGGGTTGCCATTGGACACCTAGAAGAACTTATGGGGGGGTATGACTGGAAAACAGGGAGTAACTGGAAAGAGGTGAGGAGATGGAGCCCTTGCCTCTCCCCAGCAATCTTTGTTATAACTTGGGGCCAGTGTAAATCTTGGGGGGCCAGTGCAAATTGGTACCACTGTTCCGGCTGGGCCAGTACAAAAAAAGTTAAACGTGACCCCTGGACATGTTCCAGTAAATCTTTAGACATATTTGAAAAAAACACAGGTAATCCTATCTCCTCAGCTTGACTCACATCGGGTTGGAAGGAGTCATGCCAGATGGGGACTGAATGTGCCACAGCACAGTATCATCAGAAAGGGGTTCTCTCCCTTAGTGTTGGTGCTGAAAGATGCAATGTACACGCTACTGGGTGTCCTCTGACTCTCCCATCTCCACATCACCATGCAAAGCCCCACTGCTGGCCTAGCACAATGAGAACACATTCCTTTTATGAAGGAAGCAAATTCTCTGGCCCACCACAAGAGGCCACTGAGGTGGCAGACTGTGGCGCTATACCAACCACAAGCTGGGGCACACCATGACAGGAAGCACTTTTCTTCAGTGCTGGCTGGCCAAGTGCAGGCTCACGGATCTCCTCCTGAACACAGGTCATCTGGAAGTACCAAATGATGCTATTACTAAGTCACTGGGCAGCCACACAAATAACTTTTTAGGCAAGGCAAAGATTTTCTGTTACATAGTGCCCTATCCATAAAAGGTTGAGTGCACTGTATAAGCCACAGAGTGCTTTTAACAGAAAAACTTAGACAATGTCAGCAGAAAAAGACCAATGGTCCATCCAGTCTGCCCATGGTTCCTTACCCATTCCTGGGACAGAATTGCCATCCATGGTACTTACACTCCCCATCCTCCCCCATGTTCCCTACCCTGAGTAGTCTCAAATGCAGTTAGTCTGTCCCAACCATACTTGAAACCGTTTTATGTTGGCTCGAGCTTGCGCGGCCAACATATTGCATTAGTAGCGGATTTGGAGAAGTGGTCTCTGTTGGGCGAATGCAGGGCACACATCAGTAGGTGCGTCCCTCATTCCCCAATAAGCCAGCTTGCAGGTGCCACACCAGGAATACATAATGTGGTGAGCACATCTAAGGAAAGGTCCACTGCAATGACAGCCAAGCTCGTCATGCAGTGGCACCAAAACACACTCTCCCTACGTGCCTTTCCTGGTGAAGCCCTTCAGTTATGGCGGTGCTGACTGCAGCCATGCAGAGAGATGACTTCAGGGGTGCCCAATGCCCCTGTTGGCATGCCCCAACCCATGTTATTTGCCAACGAGGGAACCTACTCCCATTGGCATAATGAATCCCTCCAATTTAAGCGTGTGCTGAGGGGGTGCCCAACCCCCCTCGGCATCATGTCACTCCTTCCCAGTTTAATTTGCCGATGGGGGAGCCCACTCCCCGTCGGCATAATGTCCCCCCATTTGTTGTGTGCCAATGGGGATGCCCAATCCTCCATCGGCTACAGAACCTCCTCCCAAAAAAATACTCAGGTGGCATGCTTGGAGCCCACCCCAGCATGCCAAATGTCCCTGTAAAAGAAAAACTGTCCAGCAATTTTTTTTTTTTAACCTGTAAAGCAGAAAACATTCCCTCGTCGACCCCGGTGGCCCTCCCCCAACCCGCACCCACCTTCTGTGCACCCTGCCTCCACCACCACACACTTACCTCCGCAGCATGGCGTGATGATCTTCGGTGGACCGAGAACACATCTGCACTCTTCAAAGTCAACCTCGAACTGAAGAAATGCCGGTAAGCTGTATAATGACATAAACAGGGTTTTTTCAACTTTGGTGCATATCTCGGGCATTTTACCACATTTTAACATGGGGTTATTGGGACCCCTCCTCATGAATTCAGTCACTGTCATGGCGTTATTCGGTCCCAAAAGGTGATTTCGCAGTCACTGTGTGGAATCACCTTTTGGGACTGATTAATGAAACAACAGTGCCACTGTTTATGGTGGGGGGGGTGCTCTCAAAAAGCCTATATTGCAAATTTGGTGAAAAAAATCCAAAAAAACTGCTGTTTTACGAGCGTGTGCTGTGCGGTTTCCATGCACACTCATAACTTCATGAATCTGTAATATTTACACTCCAGAGTTTCAAAATTGGCATTTTCCCCACACCTCCTTATGAACAGTACAGCTGTCATTTTACATTTTACCTGGCCAAAATTAGTTTTCACACATTCAGCGCAGGATTGCGCAGTTGCTGTCTGAAATCAGTTTTTGGGACAGTTTGAGAAAATGGCGGTGACACTGTTCATGAACCGAGGTCCCAAAATGCCTATGTTGAAAATTTGGTGACGAACGTCCATAAACTGACTGTTATAAGTGTGCGTTGTGCAGTTTCCATGCACCCTTGTAACTTTGCAAATTTGCTATGTTTTCAAGCCAGATTTTCAACACTGGCAATTGTTCACACCTCCTTATGAACAGTACAGCTGTCATTTTTCACAGCCTGCCCAAAATGTGTTTCTGCACCTGTGGCGCACAATGGTGTGGTTGCGGTGGGAAATCAACTTTTGGGACAGATTAACAAAATTGCAGCACCACTGTTCATGAGGGGAGGTGCCAAAATGCCTATATTGAAAATGTGGCTACAAAAATCCCAACAATAACTGGGCTATGGACGTGTGTTGCGCAGTTTCTATACAAGCTCATGACTTCACCAATTTTTCATATTTTCACTCCAGATTTTCAATGTTGCCATTTTTTTACACCTCCTCATGAACAATACAGTTGTCATTTTTCACATCCTGCCCAAAATGTGCTTTCACTCCAGTGTCGCCAAATTGCATAGCCACTGTGCAAAACCACCTTTCAGCTAACAAACTGATTGTGCCAATCTTCATGAGGTGGGGTCACAAAAAATTTGGAGTGAAAATACCAACAAACGCCTATGACATTAGTGTTTCCAGCTGTAACACCCCACCCTGTAGAGACTGCCAAGCATCAGGGGTGTGACTTGGGATCATTGGCTGTGATGCTCATGCCATTCCACCCCCACCCTGCAGCCAGTGACAGTCATCGAGGTGTGCCTTGGAGTGTTTAGCCCTAAAGTTCACCCGTCTCAGCATATTTCCTTATGGAATTGGGTAAGTATAAGGCCCAAAGACCCCAAAGCACACCGTATCACTTGTCAGTGTCTACAGGGTAGGTTGAGGTAAAATGTATTTATTTATTGAATTTTGATGACCCGGTAGGTCCACTGGGCCCCAGAAGTCCCTTTTTCAGGGGTGACCTGAGAATAACAGTACATGAAATAGTAGACAGTGATACATAGACAATGATACATATACAGGTTATGGGTAAACGACATACGGCAGTTTTATAAATATGTCATGAGCGTTATAGCTGATGCCCCAAAGGCACACCCCAAGGCCTGTCAGTCTCTGCAGGGTGGTGGTGGGGTTGGCATCAGTTCAGTACTTCACTGCCATTCCTATTATGTGTCTCTAACTCCTGCACTACCAATGCCAATGCTAGTGAGACAACATTTGGCATTGCCAAATACTTGTTGGTTTTGGCTCCTACCACCTTGGCTGGCTGACTGTTCCAAGATTCCATTACCCTCTCAATACAGTAATACTTCCTCACATCCCTCTTAAAAACTTTCTCCCTTTCACTTTCAACTCATACCCTTGTGACATTGAATTTATGCTTATGCTAAGTATCTCCTCACAATCCACCTTGTTTATTCCTTTGAGGAATCTGAAGGTCTCCATCATATCACCTCTCTCCCTTCAGGTCTCAAGCAATTACATGTCTAATGTCTTTCCCCACTCCTCGTAAGATCTGCCCTGCTGGCCTTGTATCATCCTGGGCACCCTTTCTTGCACTGCTTCTAGTCTGTCATCTTTCCAAAGGTGAGGACTCCAGAACTGGGTGCAGTATTTTAGGAGCAGCCTTACCATTTGGACTATAAAGAGGTAATATTACCTCTTTCCTTCTACTATCTATACTCCTCCCCATACAACCCAACACTTTATTTGCCTTGCTAATAGCCTTACTGCAGTGACTCAATTGCTTGAGGGTGTCACTAATGAGGACTTCTAGGTCCCTTTCCTTAACCATTGTACTTAGTTTAACTTCTCCCATCAGCATACCTCTCAAGTGTCCTTGATTTTCAGGGACATCCCTGATTTTGCCTCAAAATGTTACTCTGTCCCTCCTAAAATTTATGTTTTTGTGGCTAAACAGTGGGAACTGTAAGCACAAAACAATGTCAAACATTAAAGTTACAGACTTGTTCTTCTTTGGAAAATGCATTTTGCACTAAGCCCCATATTCTACCAGTTTTCTGGGTGGATATCTCTAATTTTGAAGATGTGGCCCTGATTTTGGTCCTTTGTCCCTGATTTTTTAAGCCTTGTCCCTGATCTATGAGGCAGGAGGTTGAGAGGTATGCCCATCAGTAGCCAGTCCTGGGGTTCTTATTCCCTAGCTGCATCACCCTGCACTTTTTGGCACTGAATTTCAACTACCAAACCTCAGATCACATCTGTAGTTTCCTAATTCCTTCGTCGCTGTCCACCCTCCCACAGAGCTTTGTGTCATCTGCTAAGAGATGCAGTTTGCCCTGGATTCCTTCTTTGGTGTCATTAATGAGCATACTGAAGAAGACCAGGCCCAGGACAGATCTCTGTAGCACCCCACTTATGACCTCCCTAATTACAGCAGGCATGGAACACAAACTGTTGGCATATACCAGTGATGTCCTACTGGCTCTGATGAACCTAGCCTATTCTATTCCACTGGTCCTGGACGTTATATAGAAATTTGGCAGTGTCTCTGGATACAAACTGAATACAGTAAGGTGGAGGATTGCTTTCAAGGTCAGATTACTGACCTATAAAGCCCTGCATGGGGGGAGAGGGGGAACCAGCCTACCTGCAAGACCTCCTGGTTCCTCCTTGACCATCGTGGGCTCTCCATTCCTTCGAGGATTGCCTCCTTGTGGTTCCCAGATCCAGGCTGCGGCATTTGGGGAACCATGCATTCTCAGTTGTTGCACCAACCCTGGGAAATGCTTTGCTGAGATATCTAAGGGAGGCACCCTCGGTGGATACCTTTAAAAAAGGATTAAAAACATCCTATTTAATCAGGCATTTGCCCTCAGCTTAAGATTGAAAACTGAACTGATTGCCATTTGATTATTATTATTTTTAATGAATGATAGAATCTACTCTGGATCTCTGCATTATGTTCTGAAGTTTGCTATAAGCTATGTATGGCTTGTTTTTAAATATTGTTAAGCGCCCTGAGCCTCAGGGAAGGGGCGCTAACCTTTTCGGAGGTGCTGCCTGTTTATGGTATGGTGAGGCTAAGGTGCTTCACACCATGGGATTTAATCAGTGGTTGAAAAACTGGTGTAGAGCTCAGGGGTTTGGCTTCACTGGGGACTGGGGGTCCACCTGGAGTGATGCAGGCCTGTACTGGCGAGATGATCTGCATCTGTCCAGGAGGAGAACCAGGATCTTAGGTGATAGGTTTAAATGCTTCATAGGCAAGCATTTAAACTAACCAAGGGGGGAAGCACTGGAAAGGATCAGGGAATCCTAGCGCTCCCCCCAAAAAAAATCAGGGTAGTTAGTAAGGTAAACACCAAGACAGAGATGTCTATAGGGAGAAGGGTAAGGGTCAATGGAGAAAATAACAAAGGCAGTAAAGACGGGATGGGACACAAAGGAGTAATGCCATCAAGAAATGGAGGGTAATGAAAACCAATGCCCATAGTCTGGGCAACAAGCTCCCTGAACTGGAGGCCTTGATGTAAGAGGGATGCCTGGATATCGTAGCAGTCACAGAAACATGGTACACAGAGAACCATGACTGGGATGTTAACATACCAGGGTACACAACCTAGAGGAGAGACAGGGAAGGTAGAAGAGGGGGAGGAGTATCTCTCTATGTAAAGGAAGGGATAAAAGCAATGGAACAAAAGAGTAAATAAGGAGGAGAGGAGGCACTGTGGGTCACCTTAGAGACTGGAAATGGCACTACAATCCGCACAAGGGTTGTATACAGACCCTCATCTCAGGGGAAGGGAATGGACAAGTGTAACCCCCTTGCAAATGGGGGTTCCTAATATCTTCCTGGAGCTTGTTCCCATGCTCCATGCCTGGTTGGTGATCGGCATAAAAGCCATTTAAATGGGCGGTCAGTGAGTGCTTTTAAAGCCTCCGTATGCTGTCTCTTTGAGGACTGCCTGTTGCAGTCATAATTAATTGGAATGGGAGGGGGGGGCTATGTGGTTGTATGCCTGAGTCCCGCCTGGGACATTGAAAAAATAACTCCCTTCTGCCATCGCTGGGGTGCAGAGGGAGTACTGCTGGGGGATGTAATTGTTTGCTGGAAATAACGTAGATTCATAATATTAATGCAGCTGTTCTAACCATCCTTCCTTTGCAGCAAAGACTGTATCGACCGCCTCCTCCATGTTGGACCAGAACTGCGGAATGGGACCAATCGGTGCCTTGGGACTGCACAGGGCTGACTGACCAATGGGGAAACCACTTGTAATTTGGGGAAAGACATTATGGACAATGGCACTTTTTCCGCACCATTAAGAGCAGGAGAAGCTGACTGACAGGTGCCGCCAGCCAGTGGAAGCGGGTAGCACCCGAACTGACAGAAGAGCCCCTGGCTATTGGGGGCAGATGCATTGTGGCTTAGGAGAGGAGAGGAGAGAAGCTCTGTGCTTCTGCGCTGGAGTAGTGTTTGCGTGGGAAGGCCTGCGGTGGCTGTTTTCCCTGCCTTGTGGAAATTCGGACTAAATCCGCTGGTGTGCGGTCGGAGGAGGCTGGTGCCAGCCCAGCTACCTACCAGGCTTGACCTGAGAGGACTGGAGAGGATTGCTGAAGTGCGCTCGGTTCATCCGGGATGTTGAAGCTGCAGTTTGCTGCCTGATGTTCTGCAAGTTGGTAAAAGTCTGAAAGCAGCCGCCTGGTATGGTACCCCCTCTGTTATTTGCCATATAAATGTGTGAGGAGGCTGGTGAAATGCAGGCTTACTCCTGTCAGGGTGACAAAATCATTATTTACTGGAGTAGTGAGTACTGAATCAAGGTAGCTCCCTGCCAAGTGTGCAATAGTGTTTTCAATTGTATGAATCCACCTCTAACTGCAAAATTAAATCCCTGCTTATTCTGAGTTCTCAGGATCGTAACTGTTATCTGTGTCAAGGGCCACAACCAGCTGCCATGTGTGAACTAGCCGTTAGGGCTTGGGTACCCAGGGACTTTAAAGACTAGGTTCAGGCCTGTGCACAGAGCTCTAGGTAGATAAGATGTGATAAGCTAATCAACCTGATTCCACCTGTCCCTGTTATTTCTCCCCTGAATAAATCAGATTGTTTTTGTGCAACTGCACTCTGGCTATTGTGTACATTACTGGTGAACTGCTGCCTGGTGACTGCAATCTAACTGTACCTTATTTTACAGGGGTCTCTGGAGGGAGTGGAGAAATATTAGCCGGGGGGGGGTGAGTGTATCGGTGAAAAGTGGTATTTGTACCCAGTGTGAGCCACTAGTGGGACGAACGGGGGTTGCAATAGCCCAGAGGGCTGTAACCGAGGCAATCTCAACCATATTTAGCAGTGTCAGTGGCTCAGTAGGTAGCACACTCGCCTCGGAGGCCGGGAGATCAGAGGGCTGTGAGTTCAGTTCCCACATCTGGCACTTGGGTTAATATCCCAGTACTGACACTGTAGTGCAGCATGAGAGGGGTGCTGCACTTCTGAGGTGCCGTCTTTCGGATGAGACGTTAAACCGAGGTCCCATCTGCCTAGATTGGTGGTAGTTCAGGTGGATGTTAAAGATCCCATGGCACTTATTGAAAAGAGTAGGGGAATTTCCCCGGTGTCCTGGCCAAATTTCCCTCATTCACTAAAAATACCACCAACAGCTTAATCTGGTTCAAGGTCAGTTGGCATTCATCTGTATCCCCCTCCCCCGGGTCGTGCCTGAAAATAGGCAGGATTTGTCTGGTGCACTTACCCGGTCAACAAAAGCTAAATAAATAAAAATATTGACCCTGACCTTTGGGTGGAGGCACCCGTCAACGGATCTGGGCCCCTTACCCTGTTGGGGCATGCGGGGGTAGTAACCTTAAGGGTAGTGCCCCTTGGGGGTTACAAATTGGAGGCACCGCTGGGATCAGTGGCCCCTAGTGGCCAAGTGGGGAAGTACATGAGAAATGGAAAAAATGGAAGGGGATGTGTTGGAAAAATTAAACTGGGACCCACCAAGACCATGGTACACAGACTGATGGGTTGGGGTGAAGCCGAAGAGCTAGACTCTCAGAAGATTGTGTTGTTGTTAGATGTGCCTTTGGGAACCCCAACTGCTGACATTATTTCTGCTGCAGAGCGAGTAAAATGTTTGGGTAAAGTGGAAGTAAAAGGGCGTATGGCTGGTTTGCTTGACCAGACGCTGCAGGTGTTACTTCTGTGCAGTGTGGCTATTGACCCTGATAAGGTACCTCCTGTGATTTATCCGGAGGGTGCTTCACAGGGATGGAGGCTAATCCATATTCGAAGTGGGTCAGTCACTCCTGGGGGGGGTCTCTGCAAATGAACAGTTTTAAAGACAAACTGCTTAAATTGTTGGCCGTGGAGGGGAGAACTACCCAGGAGCTGTTACAAGCCTTAGATTTATCCAGTGATGCTACCCCTCAGGGCTCCCTGGCACCTCCCCTTGCCCTCCCAAGAGTTCTGTGCTGGCTCCCCTGCCCCTGGTGGTCCCACCCATACAGCTTGATTCCTACCGTAAGTTAAAACTTTTCTCTGGTACGGTGCTGATGCCTTCAGGGGAGGATGACCTGGAGGCTTGGATGGACTATGCCACCCTGTTAGTTCAGGAATGGCAATGCTCTGAGGGGGAGAAAAGGAAGAGGCTGATGGAGAGCTTGCTGGGTCCTGCTTTAGAAGCCATTAGATGCTTCTGGGCCACCAGTCCGGAAGCCACCGCTGCAGAGTATCTCTCTGCTTTAGAAGGGGTTTTCGGGAGTACAGAGACTGGTGAAAACTTATTATGGAAATTCAGGTCTGCTAAGCAGTGGAGAAATGAAACTGTCTGCTTTTGTCACTAGAGTGGAGCGGGCCTTGCAGAAGGCCTATAGAAAAGGGGGAATCACTGCTGCAGCCCTGAATCAGGTTCGGTTAGAACATGTTTTAAAATCTGCCAGATTTTCTAGTGTAATACTCCGGAAACTTAAGTTACATGATCGGCGGCTACCCCGCCTGAATATTGTCAATTAATGAGGGAAATTAGGGAGGTGGAGACTGATGAAGAGGGGTGGGAACCCTGCGTGGGGGCAGTAAACCCTAGTGGGACCCCTGAGTCTAATACCCCTGAGGTGACTGGCCTGTCCAGAGGGTCCGAGGGATCCCCAGAGTCTCCAGGTACTGTGGGAATGCGAGTTGTTTCCTCCGACCCCTACGTAGAGAGTGAGTTAAGGGCTGAGATCAGGAATTTACGAGAACTGGTGAGGGTCTTGAAGCAGTCTGCTATGTACCCTACTAGGCCTGGGGCCCCTGAGTCATGCAGAAACCCAAACCCTGGCCAAAGAGAGCCTTCTCACCCCTCTCAGAGCCCCCCGCAAAATAGTGACCCCCGGGACCCCAAGTTCTGTTATCATTGTGGGGAAGATGGGCATTTCCAATCCGAGTGCCAGAGGCCGGAGAATTTAAGGAAAGTTAACAACAGACTGATCGCCCGACACTGCCAGGCCCAGTCTTGGGCCCCCAAGAAAAGTTTTGTGACTCAGGCCCATGCCCAGCCAGCTATCAGTGCTGCAGCCCCCAACTGGTCTGATGTGGTCGGGCCGTCCATGGAGACCCGAGTGCGGGTAAATGGAATTCCCACTCGAGCTGTATTAGACAGTGGCTCTCAGATAACCATTATGTTCTAGGACTGGTACCAGGCACACTACCTGAGGTGCCCTGCAACCTCTGACTGGTTTACATGTATGGGGTTTGAGCGACAAGGACTATCCGTATTTGGGATACATCCGAGTCTGGTTATCTTTCTCTGCAACTGTGGATGGAATAGATGACAGGTGGAAACCCTAGTTTTAGTTTGCCCACCACTGTACTATATGATGGGGAATTTGCCTTTGTTGATTAGGACGAGATGCATATGTTAGGACTGATTGGCTAGTGTGCTCAGAAATGAGCATTCCAGACCAGGTGAGCTTTGATCCTACCTGCTATGATTCAGAAAGTGAGGGCCACTCAGAAAAAGGGTAGTCCGGAGGAACCTGAAAGCCCGGTGGGGGCGGTGTGGAAAAAGGATCTGGTCCCGGTGATACTTGCCCCAAATGCCCAATGTGTCCTGCATGGAGAAGTACGACTAAAAACAGATGTTAAGAATAAGTTGTTGAAGTTGGATGTGTCTGTGGAGGGAAGATTACCTGAGGGACTATTGGTCAAATCCAGCATCTTGCCGGCTAGAGCTCATGCTTATATTAAGAGGGTGATGGTTCAAGTGCATAATATGTCTGACAGAGAGATTCAAATAAGAAGAGAGTGCACCTTGGCAAGCGTACATTGTGCAGATACTGCAGTACTACCAAACAGAAAGGGTTCCAGGATGGATGATAGAGTTACTCCTGATTTGTTTGACTTCACTGATTCCCCACTGCCAGCTAAATGGAAACAAAGGGTCAGTGAGAGGCTTGCCAAGAGAGAACAGGTTTTCTCCCTGAGAGAGTGGGATGTGGGATGTGTACAAGGGGCTGAGCATCACATTTGGCTGCATGACGAAAGGCCTTTCCAAGAGAGATCCCGGCGCCTGGCCCCCGCTGATATAGATGATGTAAGGCGGCATCTGCAAGAGATGTTGGCTGCTGGTGTAACACAAGAGTCCAGGAGCCCCTATGCTTCCCCCATAGTAGTAGTAAGGAAAAAGAATGGGGCAGTTCGGATGTGTGTAGACTATCACACTTTGAATCGGCGGACCATTCCGGACCAGTATACTATGCCACGCATACAGAATGCATTGGATTGTTTAAATGTCAGTAAGTGGTTCTCTGTGTTGGATCTTCTCAGCAGATACTACCAGATCCCGATGGCCCCAGACGACCGGGAGAAGACTGCCTTCATTTGCCCCTTAGGCTTCTATGAGTTTGTTCGCATGCCTCAAGGGATTTGGGTACCCACAGCACACTTAGCAGCTTGATGGAACAGGCTGTGAGGGACATGAATCTACATACTGTCAGAGTCTGATCTAGATGATGTTATGTACATTTGGCCGATCGCTGGAAGAACACGAGCAAGCGATTATTCAAGGTCTTGGATCGGTTGGAGGATTGCCCTAGTTGTCTAATCGACAAATGTCAATTTTTCCAGACTCTGTACACTTGTACAATATAGAGGCAGTATGGCGCAGTGGGTTAAGGCTCTGAGCTGCAAATCTGGAGACCTGGGTTTGAATCCCACAGCCACCTAGGTGCATACTGTGTGACCCTGAGCAAGTCACTTAACTTCCTTGTGCTCCCAGGTTGCACCTGCAAACAAGCTTTCAGCTTAGTGTGTCTCACCTGGTAAAAATAATTGGTTAAAAAATACATGGGCCATATAGTGTCCACTGAGGGCATGGAGACTGACCCTAGCAAAGTGGAGGTGTTGACCACTTGGCCTCAATCCAGGAATTTGAAAGAGCTGCAACGCTTCTTGGGGTTTTGTGGATACTATAGGCTGCTTGTTGAGGACTATTCTGGAGTGATCAGCTCTCTCCTCAACCCTCACTCAGGGTATCCACCTCACAACAAAAAGTATAAGAAGGTTAACAGCTCTGATACAGAAAAAGAAGCATTCGCTGAATGATGTGAAGTCGGGGAATCGTGGACCGTTGAGTGTGAGGAAGCTTTCTTCACATCATATATCAACTCAATCCAGAATTTGAAAAAGCTGCAACGCTTGGGGTTTTGTGGATACTATAGGCGGCTTGTTGAGGACTATTCTTGAGTGATTCGCCCCCTTCTCAACCTCACTCAGGGGTATCCACCTACGCACAAAAAGTATAAGAAGGTTATGCGCTCTGAGACAGAAAAGAAGTATTTCCGGCTGAATGATGTGTTTGGGAATCGGTGGACTGTTGAGTGTGAGGAAGCTTTCTACGACATCATATATCAACTCAACCATGCCCCAGTGCTTGCCTATGCTGACCTGGCCAAGCCATACATTCTTCATACCGATGCCAGCCTACAAGGATTGGGGACTATGTTATTTCAGGAGCACTCGAATGGTTTGAGACCTGTAGCGTTTGCCAGTAGAAGTCTGATGCCTTCAGAAAAAAATTATCCAGTGCACAAACTAGAGTTCCTAGCCTTGAAGTGGGCCATTGTTGATCAGTTTCATAATTATTTGTATGGTGCCAAAATATTGGTAAAGACTGATAACAACCCTTTGACTTATGTACACACCTCTGCCAAGTTGGATGCCACTGGCCATAGGTGGCTTTCTGCCTTGGCCACCTATGACTATGCGGTGGAGTACTGGGCGGGCCTGAACCATATAGATGAGGACACTCTCTCTCGGAGGCCTGTGCCACAGACTGATTGGGTCAGGTTGTCCGAACCTGACATAAGAGCTTTCTGCCAGAAATTTGACAAAGAGGAACAGGTGTCTCCTGACACAGTGGATTGTGTGGTGGATTGTTTGGGGCCGTCTGAAAACTGCATACCTGCTGCCTACTGTCATTTCTCTGCATTAGACACTAGCTCCCTGCCACAACTCAACAATGATAGTCTACAACAGGCTCAATCCTGTGATCCTATGATAAGAATGGCCATGGAGGCTTTGCAGGCTGGGAGGGATGTATCCAAGTTACGTTCCACTGATCTAAGGACTGCCTTGTTGTATAAAGAAGGGCCCAAATTGAAGCTGATTAACCAACTACTATATAGAGAGACTGTGAATAAGGAGGGCTGGGTAGACAAACAACAACTGGTGCTGCCATCAGCTTTTAGAGAACTAGTCTTAAGGTCCTTGCATAATCAAATGGGGCATCTCGGCATAGATCGAACACTTGATCTGGTATGGGCTCGATTCTGTTGGCCGAAAATGAGTGCGGATGTAGAGCAATATGTCAAGACCTGTAGCCGCTGTCTGCAAAGAAAGGCTGTACCCCAGAGAGCTGCTCTCCTGGTCAACATTACCACTAGTGCCCCTATGGAGCTGGTCTGTATTGATTTCTTGAGTCTAGAATCCAATCTGAAAAGTGTCAGTAACATATTGGTAGTCACTGATCATTTTACCCGGTATGCACAGGCTTTCCCGACCAAGGATCAGAAAGCAACTACGGTGGCTAAGATACTTGTTGAGAACTTTTTCATCCACTATGGGGCCCCGCAGCGGATCTATTCCGACCAGGAAAGGGACTTTGAGAGCCGTTTGATTAAAGAGATGCTGTCTTTGTGGGGGGTACGAAAGTCATGAACCACCCCCTACCATCCTCAGGGAGACCCTCAGCCTGAAAGGTTTAACCGTACATTGCTTGACATGTTGGGCACATTGCAACCAAGAGACAAGCCGAGATGGAGCCAGCAGATTAGCACCCTAGTTCACGCTTACAACTGTACGAAAATTGATGCCACAGGATTTTCCCCATACCGACTGATGTTCGGAGAGAGCTAGACTGCCAGTGGATGTGTGTTTTGGGGTTTCCCTGATGGGTGCAAGCTGAGAACCATTTACAGTATGTGCAAAATTGAAGAGCCCAATTGAACCATGCCTATCAACTGGCCCAGACCATGGCTATACAGCGGAACCTGGCCAACAAAGAAAGATATGATAAGAAAGTGAAAGCAATGGAACTAAAAGAAGGGGATAGAGTGTTACTGAGAAATCTGGGACTGCATGAGAAACATAAAATTGCTGATAGATGGCATCATCTCCCCAACATTGTTGTAGGAAAATTGACAGATTTACCTGTACATAAAGCGCGGCCTGAAAACAATTCCAAAGATGTAAAAACTATACATAGAAACCATCTGCTACCAATCGGGCAAATCCTGATTGAAGCTGAATCTCCCAATGCCCCTCCCTCCAGGCCTATGACTAGATCTGCTGCCAGGAAAAGCACCAGACCCATTGATTCTTCAACAGGCCCACCCAGAGGGCCTCGCCCACTGTCTGCAGAAGGAAATGATCAACCATTAGTGTCAGAAGACAACGAAGATGATAATGAATACCATCCCTCTTGTGAACTAAGTCAGTTATTTCGGGGCAATCCCCTTGTTAACTCTGGAGATGAGGCTGGGCCTTTTGGACTGTCTGAGCTGCCGGCTTTGTCTCTGGAGCCCATGCCTTCAGAGCTTGAATTGGATAGCCACAACACCCAGGGGGTGGGATCCTTGAGCATGGCTGAACTGTCTGGCCTGGCTGAAGTACCTGACTTCTCAGAAGAAGAGAGTGAGATGGGGGAACAAGCAAGTGATATGCCAGAACTGGAAGAATATTTTGAATGCCCTGATGGTTCCTCACCTGCACCTAGACAGCCCCCAGCTGGGCACAGTGGGGTGGGTCCGGGGATAGAAAGTCAGGCCCCCAATAGTCCTATGAGTGCTGAGCCTGTTTCCTCCATAGAGAGTCCCGTTGCTAATGTTAAGGAGACTGAAGTGGAATCCGAGCCTGTTTCAAGGCCTTTTGGCACCCCTAGGCGATCGGCTGAGAAATACAGTCGGTAATAAAGTTGAGTTATGAGTCTCTGGGTCAGTCGATGGACCTGTCCTTAAATGTGGTCCACAAAGGGGTGTATGTGTCCCCGAGTTCCTTGCCTAAGTTAGCCTTGGGGGATAACTCCAGGTTGTTAGTATTGCCTTTTGAGTGTGGTGCCCCTGCTTCAGGTAACTCGCAAGTAACTGAAAGGGAGGGATTTCCCCCAATCCCGGGGTTATGCACAGGACCTAATGCCCTGATTTAAAACAGGAAATAAGACCCTGTGTTTAAAATGTTGTTCAAACCAAAGTACCCTGTGAATCTAATATTCATGTATGTAATGCAAAATGTAATATAGTGTTAACTAAGATGTTTCCCTTAAAGTGGTTCAAGGGTAATTACACCAAGTTTTTCCAGGCCAGGGATGGTGTAATCCCCTTGCAAATGGGGGTTCCTAATAGCTTCCTGGAGCTCGTTCCCATGCTCCATGCCTGGTTGGTGATCGGCATAAAAGCCATTTAAATGGGCAGCCGGCGAGTGTTTTTAAAGCCTCCATATGCTGTTTCTTTGAGGACTGCCTGTTGCAGTCATAATTAATTGGAATGGGAGGGGGGCTATGTGGTTGTATGCCCGAGTCCCGCTTGGGACACTGAAAAAATAACTCCCTTCTGCCATCGCTAGTGGTGCAGAAGGAGTACTGTTGGGGGATGCAATTGTTTCCTGGAAATAACATAGAATCATAATAATAATGCAGCTGTTCTAAACTGCCTTCCTTTGCAGCAAAGATTGTGTCGACTGCCTCCTCCACGTTAAACCAGAACTGCAGAATGGGACCAATCGGTGCCTTGGGACTGCACAGGGCTGACTGACCAATGGGGAAACCACTTGTAATTTGGGGAAAGGCATTATGGACAATGGTGCTTTCTCCGCACCACTAAGAGCAGGAGAAGCTGACTGACAGGTGCCGCCAGCCAATGGAAGCGGGTAGAGCCCAAACTGACAGAAGAGCCCCTGACTAGTAGGGGCAGATGCATTGTGGCTTAGGAGAGGAGAGGAGCTCTGTGCTTCTGCGCTGGAGTAGTGTTCGCGCGGGAAGCACGTGAAGGCCTGCGGCGGCCGTTTTCCCTGCCTTGTGAAAATTCGGACTAAATCCACTGGCGTGCGGTTGGAGGAGGCTGGTGCCAACCCAGCTACCTACCAGGCTCGACTTGAGAGGACTGGAGAGGATTGCTGAAGTGCGCTCGGTCCATCTGAGATGTTGAAGCTGCAGTTTGCTGCCTGATGTTCTGCAAGTTGGTAAAAATCTGAAAGCAGCCGCCTGGTATGGTACCCCTCTGTTATTTGCCATATAAATGTGTGAGGAGACTGGTGAAATGCAGGCTTAGTCCTGTCAGGGTGACGAAATCGTTATTTACTGGAGTAGTGAGTACTGAATCAGGGTAGCACCCTGCCAAGTGTGCAACAGTGTTTTCAATTGTATGAATCCATCTTTAATTTCAAAATTAAACCCCTGCTTATTCTGAGTTCTCAGGATCGTAACTGTTATCTGTGTCAAGGGCCCCAACCAGCTGCCACGTGTGAACTAGCCGTTAGGGCTTGGGTACCTAGGGACGGTAAAGACTAGGTTCAGGCCTGTGCACAGAGCTCTAGGTAGATAAGTATAGTGATAAGCTAATCAACCTGATTCCCCCTGTCACTGTTATTTCTCCCCTGAATAAATCAGATTGTTTTTGTGCAACTGCACTCTGGCTATTGTGTACATTACTGGTGAACTGCTGCCTGGTGACTGCAATCTAACTGTGCCTTATTTTACAGGGATCTCTGGAGGGAGTGGAGAGATATTAGCCGGGGGGGGGTGAGTGTATCGGTGAAAAGTGGTATTTGTACCCAGTGTGAGCCACTAGTGGGATGAACGGGGGGTTGCAGTAGCCCATAGGGCTGTAACTGAGGCAATCTCGACCATATTGACCCCAACCTTTGGGTGGAGGCACCTGTCAACGGATATGGGGCCCTTACCCTGTCTCTGTGGGGGCAGGTGGGGGTAGTAACCTTAAGGGTAGCGCCCTCTGGGGGTTACACAAGGAAATGATAGAAAGGATCCTTAGGATGGCAGAGAAAGGGGAGATACTGTTGATGGGGGACCTAAATATGCCAGATGTTAACTGGAGCACCTTTGCAGGAGTCACATTCAAGAGCAGAGCCATTCTCGATGCCCTTCAGGTGGCATACCTCAGACAGCTAGTGTTGGAACCCACTCAGGAGGGAGCAATCTTAGACCTCATACTCTCAAATGGGGACAGTGAAAGGATCTCTGATCAAGAAATGGGTAGCCATAGAAACATAGAAACATAGACTTTGACGGCAGATAAGGACCGCTAGGCCCATCTAGTCTGCCCATTTCCCTACCTACAGGATAGGCCGCAGATCCTAGTTAACCAACAGCCTATATCTTCCTGCCCCCCACAAGAATTGCCTTATGTCTGTCCCATGCATTCTTGAATTCTCCCACAGTTTTAGACCCCACAACTTCCTCAGGAAGGCTGTTCCATGCATCCACTACCCTCTCTGTGAAATAATACTTCCTCACATTGCCCCTGAACTGCCCTCCTTCTATCTTTAAATTGTGTCCCCTTGTTCTTGCAAGTCTCTTTTTCTGAAAGATGTTACCCTCTTGGACTTTGTTGATTCCCTTGAGGTACTTGAAAGTTTCTATCATGTCCCACCTCTCCCTTCTTTCCTCAAGGGTATACATATTAAGCTCCTTTAGTCTCTCCTCATACGGCTTCTCTTGCAGACCCTGCACCATTTAGTTGCCCTCCTCTGACTGCCTCTATCCTGTCTATGTCCCTGGAGATGGGGTCTCCAGAACTGGACACAGTATTCCAGATGGGGTCTCACCAACTGTCTGTACAGAGGGATAACAACTTCCTGTTTTCTGCTGCTGATGCCTCTCCCTATACATCCCAGTATACCCCCAGCCCTCCCTACTGCCTTCTCACATTGCTTGCTAACCTTAAGGTCATCTGATATGATTACCCCCAGGTCCCTTTCCTGTTTTGTTGTTGTTACTACCTCCCCACCAATTGTGTATTCTTCCCCTGGGTTCTTGTTTCCCAGGTGCATTATTTTGCACTTTTTTGCATTGAATCCTAGCTGCCATACGTCTGACCATTCCTCCAACTGCCAAGTCCCTTTTCATCCTTTCCACGCCTCCTTGTGTATCAACCCTGTTGCAGATCTTTGTGTCATCTGCAAAAAGGCATACTTTTCCTTCCAGTCCCTCTGCAATGTCACTGATGACGACATTAAAAAGGACTGGACCCAATACTGAACCCTGCGGTACCCCACTAGTAACCCCTTTCTTCAGAGTGGACTCCATTTACAATTACCTTCTGTGTCCTGTTGTCCAGCCAATGTTTTAACCAGGCTACCACCCTGGGACCCACCTCAGGCTGGTTAATTTGACTAATAATCTTTGTGTGGGACTGTGTCAATGCCTTGCTAAAGTCTAGGTAGGCCATGTCCACAGCCCTCCCTGGTCTACTACTTTGGTCACCCAGTCAAAGAAATCTATTAGATTCGTCTGACATGACCTTCCCGCTGTGAACCCATGCTGCCTTGGATCCTGTGCTCTACTGACCTCTAGGTACTCAACTATTCTTTCCTTCAGAAGTGACTCCATCACTTTCCCTACCACAGAGGTCAGACTGACAGGTCTGTAGTTTCCTGCCTCTGTCTTGGTCCCACTTTTGTGAGGGGAATCACATCCGCCTTCCTCCAGTCCTGGGTACCACACCATCCTCCCATGATTTATTAAAAGAGTAGCCAGTGGTTTCACTAGTTCCTTCCTTAATTCTTTTAGAATTCTGGGTGAATTCCATCAGGACCCATTGCTTTGTCCACCTTCAGTTTTAGGAGTTCTTGCAGAACCTTTCTTCTGTGGAAAGGACTGGGATCGACCCCCCTAACAAGAGTGCTTCTGTTAATTGGATTAGGCACTTCCCCCTCCTCTTTTGTGAATACTGAGCAGAAATATTCGTTCAGTATTCCTGCTTTTTCACTGTCCCCCTCTGCCCACCCACCGTTCATTCTATTCAGCCTCACTATCCCTCCCTTTGTCTTTCTACGCTCGCTGATGTACCTATAAAAGGTTTTATCCCCCTTCTTAACTGAGTTGGCTATCTTTTCCTCAGTTTGGGCCTTTGCTATTCTGACTTCCCTCCTGCTTCTTTCTGCCTTAACAGGTACGCTCTCTGTCCTGCTCTTCTGTGTTTCCTTATACTCCGAATGCTATCTTTTCTTCCTGGCTTTCACAGCCACCTCTCTTGAGAACCATATTGCTTTTCTTTCATTTTGATTTGTTTATTTGCTTCACACAAAGGCTTGTTGCCTCTGTGATGGCAGTTTTGATAATTCCCATTGTTGCTCCACACCTCCTTCTAGCCTGTTTGCTAGTGCTTTCTGAGGCACTCCCCATCTTACCAAGTCAGCCCTCCTAAAGTCCAGTACCTCACTTTTGTATGGCTTGACTCTGTAGCTGAGTTAACGTGAACCACACTGTTTGATGGTCACTTGTCCCCAGATGGCAACCCACTTCTAGATCTGAGATCCTCTCACTGCCCCGCTTGAGAGTATGAGGTCTAAGATTGCTCCCTCACGAGTGGGTTCCGAAACTAGCTGTCTAATGCCTGCCACCTGTAGGGCGTCAAGAATGGCCCTGCTCTTGGATGTGGCTGCAGCAAATGTGCTCCAGTTAACATCTGGGAGCAAGTGACTACCAAACAGTGTGGTTCACGATAAACTCAGCTGCAGAGTCAAGCCATACAAAAGTGAGGGTACTGGACTTTAGGAGGGCTGACTTTGTTAAAATAGGAGAGTGCCTTAGAACAGCATTAGCAAATAGGCAAGAAGGAGGGGTGGAGCAACAATGGGGAAACATCAAAACTGCCATAACAGAGGCAACAAGCCTTTGTGTGAAGCAAATGAACAAATGAAAATGAAAGAGAAACCACTATGGTTCTCAAAAGAGGTGAATGGGAAGGTTAGGGAGAAAAAGATAGCATTTAGAAAGTATAAGGAAACACAGAAGGAGCAGGACAGAGAACTGTACCAGTTAAGGCAAAAGAAAGCATGGAAGGCAGTCAGAATAGCAAAGGCCCAAACTGATGAAAAGATGGCAACTCGGTTAAGAAGGGGAATCAAACCTTTTATAGGGATATTAGGGAGTGTAGAAAGGCAAAGGGAGGGATAGTGAGGCTGAATAGAATGGACGGTGGATGGGCAGAGAGGGACAGTGAAAAAGCAGGGATACTGAGTGAATGCTTCTGCCCAGTAGTCACAAAAGAGGAGGAGGGGGAGGTACTTAATTCAATTAACAGAAGCACTCTGGATAGGGGGCCGATCCCAGTCATTTCACAGAAGAAAGGGTTCTGAAAGAACTCCTAAAACTGAAAGTGGACAAAGCAATGAGGCCTGATGGGATTCACCCCAGAATTCTAAAAGAATTACGTGGAGAACTAGTTACACCACTGACTAC
Source organism: Neoceratodus forsteri (assembly GCA_016271365.2). Classification (NCBI taxonomy): domain Eukaryota; kingdom Metazoa; phylum Chordata; order Ceratodontiformes; family Ceratodontidae; genus Neoceratodus; species Neoceratodus forsteri. The sequence goes on along the minus strand of CM028130.1, from coordinate 134,736,601 downwards.
TCTTTTTAACAACTTGTGTGTGTGTGTGTGTGTGTGTGGGGAGGGTGGTACCTGAGGACTGGAGAAGGGCGGATTTGCTTCCCCTTCACCAAAGTGGGAGCAAGACAGAGGCAGAAAACTACAGACCTGCCAGTTTGACCTCTGTGGTAGGGGAAAATGATGGAATCACTTCTGAAGGAAAGAATTGTTGAGTACCTAGAGGCCAGTGGGGCACAGGACCCAAGGCACAATGGATTCACAGCGGGAAGGTAATGTCAGACGAATCTAATCGATTTCTTTGACTGGGTGACCAAAGTAGTAGAGCAGGGAGGGGCTGTGGATATGGCTTACCTAGACTTTAGCAAGGCATTTGACACAGTCCCACACAAAAGATTAATAGTCAAATTAACCAGCCTGGGAGTGTGTCCCAAGGTGGTAGCCTGGGTAAAACATTGGCTGGACAACAGGACACAGAAGGTAATAGTAAACGGAGTCAACTCTGAAGAAAGGGGGGTTACTAGTGGGGTATCACAGGGTTCAGTACTGGATCCAGTCCTTTTTGATGTCTTTATAAGTGACATTGCAGAGGGACTGGAAGGAAAAGTATGCCTCTTTGCAAATGACACTAAGATCTGCATAAGAGTTGATGCACAAGAGTGTGTGGAAAGGATGAGAAGGGACTTAGCAAGGTTGAAGGAATGGTCAGAAGTATGTCAGCTTGGATTCAATGCAAAGAAGTGCAAAACTCAGGGGAAAAGTACAAATGGGGGTGGGGGGGAGGTAGAAACAACAACAAAAATGGAAAGGGACCTGGGGGTAATCATATTAGATGACCTTAAGGTTAGCAAGCAATGAGAGAAGGCAGTAGGGAGGGCTGGGGGGATACTGGGATGTATAGGGAGAGGCATCACCAGCAGAAAACAGGAAGTTGTTATCCCTCTGTACAGCCAGTTGGTGAGACTCCATCTGGAGTACTGCATCCAGTTCTGGAGACCCCATCTCTGCAAGGACATAGGATGGAGGCAGTCCAGAGGAGGGCAACTAAAATGGTGCAGGGTCTGCAAGAGAAGCCATACGAGGATATACTGAAGGAGCTTAACATGAGTACTCTTGGGGGGGGGGGACATGATAGAAACGTTTAAGTACTTAAGTGGAATCAACAAAGTCCAAGATGGTAGCATCTTTCAGAAAAAGAGGTGTGCAAGAACAAGGGGACACAATTTGAAGATAGAGTGGGGACGGCTCAGGGGCAATGTGAGGAAGTATTTTTTCACAGAGAGGGTGGAGGACACATGGAACCACATTCCTGAGGAGGTTGTGGGGTCTAAAACTGTGAGAGGATTCAAGAATTCATGGGACAGACAAAAGGCAGTTCTTGGGGGGGGAGGAAGAAGTAGGCTGTTGGTTAAGTAGGATCTGCAGCTTATCCAGTAGGTAGGGAAATGGGCAGGCTTGGTGGGCCAAGCAGTCTTTTTGTGTTGTCAAAGTTTATGTTTCTATGCTATATAAATAAAGTATCTATCTGTCTATTCACCTACAAACCTCTCATTACTCAAGCTCTTCCCTCTGGAATCAGCTCCCCTCTCCCCTATGCCTTTCCCCCTCACTTCCTGTTTTTAGATGCCAAGTAAGGCATGTTTCTTGTCCTCCCTGTTCCTGCCAACCCCCCTAGATTCTTCCCACCTCTCATCTGTCACCCTGTCTTGCTTGATCCCACCCTGTGCTGTTGCCTTTTTGACTGCCCCTTCTGTCATCGTACACTGCTTGAACTGTCACCCACCCCATCAGGCAGGCACTGACCACTTATGCTGACTCTCTCATGAGTCTCCATTTTCTTTGCCGTGATACACACTGCTGCTGTTTTTACATGGGGTATCCACATGCTATGTCATCTGTAAAGATGTCTATTGTAACCACCATTTGTTTTATGATATTCACAGATATTTTTCTGATATCCGAATACAATTCTAAGATACAGTACGGAACTGTCTCTGTATTGCCCTCCCCTGGTCACACTTGGAAACAAGCCTTGGTTCAGTGTGCCTTTCCCGGTTACAAACTGTTAAACATAGAAACATAGAATTTGACGGCAGATAAGGACCGCTTGGCCCACCTAGTCTGCCCATCCTAACAGATAAGCTGCAAATCCTAGTTAACCAACAGCTTACTTCCTCCTACCCCCCACTAGGACTGCCTTATGCCTGTCCCATGCATTCTTGAAGTCCCCCACTGTTCTTGACTCCACAACCTCCTCAGGGAGGCTGTTCCATGAATCCACAACCCTCTCAGTGAAAAAATACTTCCTCACATTACCTCTGAGCCGTCCCCCCCTCTATTTTCAAATTGTGCCCCCTTGTTCTTGTACACCTCTTTTTCTGGAAGATGCTACCCTCTTGGACTTTGTTAACTCCCTTGAGGTACTTGAAAGTTTCTGTCATGTCCCCTCTCTCCCTCCTTCCCTCTAGGGTATACATATTAAGCTCCTTTAGTCTTTCTTGTATGTCTTCTGGTGCAGACCCCTGCACCATTTTGTTGCCCTCTCCTGGACAGCTTCCACTCTGTCTGTGTCTTTGCGGAGATGGGGTCTCCAGAACTGCACACAGTACTCAGATGGGGTCTCACCAACTGTCTGTAGAGAGGGATAACAACTTCCTGTTTTCTACTATTGATGCCTCTTCCTATGCATCCCAGTATCCCCCCTGCCTTCCTTACTGCCTTCTCACATTGCTTGCCCACCTTTAGGTCATCTGATATAATTCCCCCAGGTCCCTTTCTATTTTTACTGTTGTCAATATCTCACCCCCCATTGTGTACACTTCCCCTGGGTTTTTGTTTCCCATTTGCATTACCTTGCACTTTTTTGCATTGAATCTGAGCTGCCATACATTTGACCATTCCTCCAACCTTGCCTAGTCCGTTATCATCCTTTCCACTCCATCTTGTGTATCAACCCTGTTGCAGATCTTTGTGTCATCTGCAAAGAGACATACTTTTCCTTCCAGTTCCTCTGCAATGTCACTTGTAAAGACATTAAAAAGGACCGGTCCCAGTACTAAACCCTGCGGTACCCCACTAGTAACCCTCCTTTCTTCACTGTGTACTCCATTTACTACTACCCTTTGCGTCCTGTTGTCTAGCCAATTTTTTATCCAGGCTACCACTTTGGGACCCACTCCAAGGCTGGCTATCTTGTGATTAATCTTTGTATGGGACTGTATCAAATGCCTTGCTAAAATCTAGGTAGACCATGTCCACAGCCCCTCCCTGGTCTACTACTTTGGTCACCCAGTCAAAGAAATCTTAGATTCGTCTGACATGACCTTCCCATCGTGAATCCATGCTGCCTTGGGTCCTGTGCCCCACTGGCCTCTAGGTACTCAACAGTTCTTTCCTTCAGAAATGATTCCATCATTTTCCCTACCACAGAGGACAAACTAACTGGTCTGTAGTTACCTGCCTCTGTCCTGCTCCCACTTTTGTGAAGAGGAATCACATCTGCCCTCCTCCGGTCCTCGGGTACCACCCCATCCTGCCATGATTTGTTAAAGAGAGTAGTCAGCGGTGTCACTAGTTCTACCCTTAGTTCTTTTAGAATTCTTGGGTGAATCCCATCAGGCCCCATTGCTTTGTCCACCTTCAATTTTATCAGTTCTTTCAGAACCCTTTCTTCTGTAAATGGACTGGTATCATCCCCCGTCTTCGGAGTGTTTCTCTTGTTTGGTTTAGGTAACTCCTCCTCCTCTTCCTTTGTGAATACTGAGCAGAAATATTCGTTCAGTATCCCTGCTTTTTCACTGTCACCCTCTACCCACATTCCCTCCCATTTATTAAGCTTCAGTATTCCTCCTTTGGTCTTTCTTCGCTCCCTAATGTACCTATAAAAGGTTAAACAGTATAATTACTGACATCTTCCTTGAAATACTAACATACTATTTGCCAGCAGATTAGGCCTTACGGTCTATCAGGTCTGCTCGAACCTTAGATCCTTAGTTGGGTGCCGAGGCCCTCCCATCCCTTGTGCTCCAGAAACCTCTGTCATCCATCTCCACCCCCCTGGGACAGGACATCATCTGATACGTCCACTTTCTGTGTCTGTCCCACCCTCTCTTGAAGCCTTCCACTGTGGATCTCTGAACCAGCTTGCCAGGCAGTGCATTCCAAGGGTCCACCACCCTCTCAGTGGAAAAACCTCCTCCTCTTTCCCCCCCTCACCCTTTCACCTTCCAACTTCAAACCATGCCCTCTGGTGATACCTCCCTGCCTTAGTCTAAAGATCCCCTCCATGTTTACCCTATTTATTTCCTTGAGGTAGTTGAAGACCTCAATCATGTCTCCCCCCCCCGTCTCTCCTCTCGTCCAATGAAAACAGGCAGAGCTCCTCAAGTCTGTCCTCATACGTCAAATCCCCTAGCCCTTGTATCACCTTAGTTGCCCTCCTCTGTACCCTCTCCAGGAACTGTATGTCCCTCTTCAAGTGTGGTCTCCAGTACTGTACACAGTACTCAAGGTGTGGTCTAACCAGTCCATTGTACAGCGGCAGAATCACTTCCTTGCTCCTAGAGGTGATCCCCCTTACGCTGCATCCCAACATCCTGTTTGCCTTGCTAGCCGCTCTCCTGCACTGCTCAGAGTTATTCATACATGCATCCACCATGACCCCTAGGTCTTTTTCCCCTATTGAGGCCACCAGCACCTCCCCTCCCAGGGTGTACATGTGTTTAGGATTTCCCCGACCAAGATGCAACACCTTGCACTTGGTGATTTTGAAATTTAATTTCCATGTGTGAGCCCAGCTTTCCAGGGTGTCCAGGTCCCCTTGCAGGGCCAACCTCCCCTCTTCTCCCTCAACTACTGCTCCCATCTTGGAGTCATCTGCAAAGAGACTCATTTCGCACCCTATACCCTCCCTGATGTCCGATATGTATGCATTAAACAGGATCAGACCCAGGATCAAGCCCTGCGGTACCCCACTACCAACCTCTCTAGGATTTGAGAGCTCCTCACAGCCCACTACTCTCTGGGTGCATCCAGCTAGCCAGTTTTCAATCCATCTGACCATCAAAGGGCCTACTCCTAACCCCATCAGTTTCTCCACCAGACCATTGTGAGGGACAGAGTCAAACGCCTTGCTGAAGTCCAAGAATAATACATCCACAGGCTTTCCCCAGTCCAGTTCTGATGTTACCCATTCGTAGAACTCCGCAAGATTGGTTTGACATGATCTACCTGGCACAAACCCATGTTGCCGACTATCCAGACCTCCCACCTCCTCCAAGTACACCCCCAATTGTTCCTTTAGTGTACTCTGCATTAATTTTCCCACCACCAAGGTCAAACTGATGGGTCTATAGTTACCTGGTACTTCCCTCGACCCCCCTTTATGGATTGGCACCACATGTGCCTCTCGCCAATCCCTAGGTACCCTCCCTGTCTCAAGTGACCTGTTGAAGAGCTCCACCAGGGGTGCAGCCAGTATGTCTGCCAATTCCCATAGTACTCTCGGATGAATGCCATCCGGCCCAGGAGATTTGTCTTTCTTTAGGGCCTTGAGGGCTAACCATACCCTTTTGGCGGAGATAGCTTCATCCGTCCCCTGCCCCTTACTGGCCTTTTTACCCTTATCCAGATGTGACGCCCCTGGGTTACCTCTCCCTCCCTCTTGCTCCATTTCTGCTGCTCCCCTGATCCCACTCACTGCTGCTTCTATCCCCTTCATGCCTTGCTTTGTAGATATTCCATCCCCTCCCTAGTGAACACAGAGGCAAAGTACTGTTAAATACCTCTGCCTGGTCCCTCGCCTCTTCCACCCACCCTCCTTCTGATCTCAATCTGCTGAGATGGCCCTTAGTTTTCTCCGCTCCCCAGTGTAGCGGAAGAACCCCTTTTCCCCTCCATGTATCCCCTGTGTCAGCCGCTGCTCTTTACTGGACTTTGCTCTCCTCACCATACAGGTGACTTTTCTAGATGCAAGATGGTACATTTCCTTATCCCTATCCCCTCTTGTTGTTGTTTCCCTATAAATGTATCCCTATAAATGAGTACTTGTTTGCACAGCATACTATGGCGATGACCTCATCTGGGAAGTATTGCTGAAGATTAACTATCTTACTGGACATCACTTTTACTACACACATACCCTTTTTGTAATCAGCCATTATAAACCCCATACCCCTCGTGCATGGTCCTCCTGCCAACCAATGAAAGCCACCCTGTCTTAAATGCACCTCCCCCCCATGAACACCAATTAGATGCCCCAAATGACAGGTGACAGCTTTATTTAGTCAGTGGGCTTAGCATTTATAAAAAAACAAAACAAAAAAAAAACAAAGAATAAAAATAAAACACAAGTGGGCGGGGGGTGAGTGTAATACAGAATTTTGTACACACCCTCAGTGTGTGAAACTTTTATTAACCCACCAAACGTCATTCGTAAGTTTTATGTAGCCGAGAACACCTCAGGTGTGTATAAAATTCTGGTTACATGCCCACACTCATGTAGTATTCTCAATATAATTCCTCGCATGGATTTTTAATGCTCGGATAACTGGTATGTTAAAACGAGTTACAGCCATACAATTGTAACTATGTGTTACAATGGGGCAGTTGTAATCGCTCCCTGTCAGTCAAGCTTGCGCTGTGAGAGCCACGAGCAGTAGTCACACAACTGCCACAGTAATTAAAAATGCTCACTAGTAATTATAAAAAACAAGATATAGGTGGGTGTCATAGGGTTTTAAATAGCTGGTACTGCATTGCAATTTACGATGAGAACTGGCTGCTTAGGCAATCCATTCTCACTTTTGCATCGCAAAAAACTGCGATGCATTATGTGACTCTCCGCCCGCCCATCTCACCACTCTCCCCACCCATGTCCCCACAGACACTCACCCACATAAGGTTCTTCATTAATTTAGAGTGGCACCCAGTCTCACCCCACAGCCCAGAAATAAATGCCAGCTATTGCTTCAGTAGTTAACTGCATAAGTTAAGTAATCCGCCTTGTAGAGCCGCCCATAGTATCCTCAGGCTCACCACTGTGGCCGTGAATGCCGGCAGTTGCTCACAGTAGTGCTTTACTAATCACTACTGGGAGTGACTGCTGGCATTCAGGGCCATGGCAACGAGGCTGAGGACACTACGGACAGCACTACCAGGTGGATTACTTAACTTATGCAGTCAACTATGGGAGCGATTGCCGGCATTTATTTTGATAACTTGCTTGCTCTTTAATTCTGAGTGTGCAAAAACAGCAAGGTCCCTACCCTGTGAGGAATGGCAGTTTCCATGACCCAATTCCCTTCCCTTCACTCTTGAAACCCATACCCATTCATTCTGACTCTGACTTCTACAGATAACCAGCCTTATTGACTGTGATGTCTAAACTCTGGCTGGTCGGCCAGTGGCTGTGGCAATCTGAGAGGAAGGAAAAAATACAGATTGGTTCTGTGAACAAAGACCCACATGGTACATACAATAATAGTGATCTCCTTTACAATAATAGTGATCTCCTTTACAATAATAGTGATCTCCTTTACAATAAAATAGTGATCTCCTTTAGAAGCAATACTGATCAGTGCTTGGGCAAAACCTCCCCCAGAATATTTGATGAGTCAGACTATATCGTGCTGGTCTTCATCATGTTCATTTCTGCAAAGTGCTGTTTCCCAACAGATCACCATATGCTGCAGCATTGTACAATTAACAGATCAAAAAGGATCTTTTGTTTTCATTTTTCTGTTAACTGATTGCAGCAACTCATGTGCAAGGGTCTGCTGCAGTACCCAATTGGCATATTTGTACATACTGTTGGCCAACACTGTATCCATCTTCAGATTCACCACTGGGCCATCATCTGGCATCAGGTAGACATATACATATAGATAGAGATTATATTTTATTATATATATATATATTTTTTTAAACTTTCTCTTTTTCCGCCTTCCCCCGCTCTCGGAGCCCTGCATCCTCGGGAGTTGCCAATGGTGCCTACCTCGCTCCTCGTTGACCTACCTTGATCCTATAGGTGATCCCCCATGGATCTTTGGTATACCCCCCAGGCAGGTACGAGGCGGGGCCCAGCACCCTGAGATCCTTCTTGTCTCGTCCAGCACCCAATAGCAGGACAGGCCGGTGGGAGTAGTGAGGTCACACAGTTGCTCCATCTCCCCAGTGCTCAGAGACAGATTTTTCCCTGTTCTAGGGGAGTGGCATGTGCCCCGACATCAAGGTGTCTCCGCTGATGTCCACCACTCCCAACCCTCTCTGTAAGCTCCTGCATTTGCTGTGCCTCCGGCCTCCACCAGAGGTGAGTCAACCACCGAGCCTGTAACCCCCTCCCTCCCGGGAAAGAAGAGCTGTCCTTCGGTCACTCAGTCCTCTCCCTTCCGAACCAGGTCACCGGCATGGCATGAGGTGTGCCATCCAATGCCTCGACCCTCAGCGCTACCGGGCTGGCCTCTGACATCAGATATTATCCTAGTATTGACACCTCACACCTGTGCACTCCAGCAGTAAAGATGAATGAGTGGTTTGTGTGTTGATGCTCTCCTCTAGCTCTAAGGCAGCCTATGTGGGAACTAAAGAACTTGCATACCATCCATGCGTAGTTTGTTCCATATGCAAGTTGCATTCATACAGTATCAAATCAAATCAAATCAAACTTTATTTAGCCAGGCATCAACACTGTTGAGCAAGCTAATTTTCAAAGTGGTCCTGGACAAGGAACAATACAAAACAAAGATAAGGCAATACAGAAATATTGACATTAGCAAGGTGCGGTACATGGTAGGATGCAAGATACTTAGGTCCGTAGGGGAACTCCCACTTAGGTATTATCCGAAGAAACAATAAAAGTAAGAAAGGGGAAAGGGGGCGGTAGGGTAGAAAGCTTGAAAATTGGCTGGGGCCTGCAGGAGGATAAGTAAGACAGGCTGGGGCCTGGAAATGGATAAGTGAAGACAGGCAGAAGGAGTGAGAGTCGAAAGGAGGAAGGGGAGTGTGTGTAATGGCATCCCTATGGGCGATGGGAGATGACATAACAAACAGAGTAGGGACACCAATAAACTGAAAGGACAAATTACCTATAGCAGCTACAAGGTTCCTGCAGATAATCAACTAGCAGAGATTTGAAGGAGCGGGGACTCAGCAGTTAGGTAAGCTTGAATGTGCTTTGCATAGTGTTCCAAAGTGAAGGGAGTGCGGAGGTACAGTGGCGTGAAAAAGTATTTGCCCCCTTCCTGATTTTCTCTATTATTGCATATTTGTCACACTGGATGTTTTCAGGTCTTTAGACAAAATGTAATATTAGATAAAGGGAACCTGAGTGAACAAATAACACTTGGTTTTTTTTCACTTATTTCATTTATTTAATGAAAAGTTAACCAACACCAACTGACACTGTGTGAAAAAGCAATTGCCCCCTTACACTTAATAACTGGTTATGCCACCTTTAGCTGCAATGACTGCAACCAAACGTTTCCTATAATTCAATATCAGTCTTTCACATCGCTGTGGAGGAATTTTAGCCCACTCTTCCTTGCAGAACTGCTTTAATTCAGTAACACTGGTAGGTTTTCAAGCATGAACTGCACATTTCAGGTCCTGCCACAGCACCTCTATTGGGTTTAGGTCTGGACTTTGACTAAGCCACTCCAAAACTTTAATTTTACTTCTTTTCAGCCATTCTGATGTGGACTTGCTTTTGTGTTTTGGATCATTGTCTTGCTGCATGACCCAACTACGCTTCAGCTTCAGCTGACGGATGGATGACTGGACATTCTCCTTAAGAATTTTCTGGTACAGAGCAGAATTCATGGTTCCTTCAATTATGGCAAGTCGTCCAGGTCCTGAGGCAGCATAGCATCCCCACACCATCACACTACCACCACCATGTTTGACTGTTGGTATGATGTTCTTACTGTGGAATGCTGTGATTGCTTTATGCCAGACATAATAGGATCCATGTCATCCTAGGCATTTGGAAACAAAGAGTTGCATAACGTCTGACACCATAGGAGCCAAGGGCACATTTGAACAGACTAGAAATATATGCAGGGAGCTTGTCAGTGAGAGCTCTATAGAACCAAGTAGCGCATTTCTTTTTCTCCTTGTTGACAGTGATGGCCAGCCTGCCATTTGGTACAGCAGACAATGATGGGTGCGAAAAGGCAGGTTAAAGATTAATCTTGGGGCTCGGTGATATAGGGTGTCAAGTTTATTAAGCGTTGTGAGATTGCAGTGATTGTACTGGAAATCAGCATAATCAAGTATGGGTAGAAAAGTGGTTTGTACTAGTCTCTTTCTAGATTCTGTGGTAAGCAGATATTTGATACGATAGAAAAGGCTGAGTGGCTGTCTTAACTTTTTCAAGACTTCATTTAGGTGGCATAGAAAGTTAAGTTTGTTGTCCAGCCAGAACCCTAGGTATTTAAAGGTATCTACTGAGTCCAGGGGTTCAGCCATAAGCGTTGATAATGGTGGGATGGGTGAGGTGCCAAGGGCTGCTTTGGGAGACAGAATCATAGATTTAGTCTTTTTGGCATTGAGAAGGAGTTTATGCTTGATGAGACTATGTTGTAAGGAGGCAGAGTCTCGTTGTAGGTCTTCATAGGCCATGAAAAGTGAGGAGTTTGAGGTGTAGAGTACTGTGTCTTCGGCGAATAGATGCACGTTTGCTACTTGTAGGTGAGAGTCCAGGTTGTTGATATAAATAGCGAATAGAATAGGTCCCATAATGGAGCCTTGGGGGACCCCTCGCAAAAGGGATTCCTGAGGAGACAGGTCACCTGCTGATTTAACTTGTTGCAATCTGTTAGAAAGGTAGCTAGAGAACCAGTTGATGGCAGGGATGTCTAGGCTAATATTTCGCAGTGATGTAAGCATGATATTGTGATCCACGGTGTTGAAGGCCTTGCCAAGGTTGAGAAATAGAGCAACTATATGTTTTTAAGAGTCTAAGGCAATTTGCCAGTCTGTAGTTAATTTTGCAAGAGCAGAAATGGTGCTGTGTTTTGCCCGAAACCTAGACTACGCAGGGTTTAGGAGATTGTGCTGGTCCAAGTGATCTCTCATTTGAGTATTGACAACCTTTTCCAGGATTTTTGAGACAGTGGAGAGTATTGAAATAGGCTGGTAGTTATTCAGGTCGCAAGGTTCTCCTGACTTAAAGAGAGGTAGAATATGGGCAGTCTTCCACATCGCAGGTAATTCACCCTGACTAAAAGAGATGTTAAACAGATGGGGTGACAAGGGCGGTCAGGTAGAAGTAGCTAAGCTTTAAGAAGAATGGTGCAATGTTATCCGCACTGGTGCCTTTTTTTTTTTGTGTCCAATGCCAAAAGGAGGTCCTCCACTTGCTTAAATGAAATTGTAGAAAAGCTGAATACAGGAGGGTTTGGTTGGGATGAATGAGGAACAGCATTTGTGTTAATTAAGCTATCACCCACATGGCTAAGCTTACTGATGGACGAGGTATCGAAGGCGAGTCCTGCTGTGGAGAAATGGTCATTGAACTGCTCTAAAATAGTAGCTCTATCTGTATATGTAACTCCATTGGTCACGATTCTGCCTGAGAGAAAGGCAGCTGATTGTTGACCTTCAATTTCCGTGAGAATACTCCAGAATTTGGCAGAGTTGTTTTTGTTGACTTCAAGATTTGCCTGGACGTATCTAGCTTTTTCAGACCCAATTAATTTAGTGCAGGCATTTCTGGAGATGCGGAAAGCAAGCCAATTATCTTCCTGTTGAGATTTCCTGGCTCTTTTCCAACAGGTGTCCCTTTCTCTGCGTGCTTTCTTCAGACTTGGGGAAGAACCATCCCGGAGATCGCTTTTTTGACCTAATCAGTCAAAATGGGGCGTGTTTGTCAATTAACCCTGTTAAAAGGTTATGGAAGACGTTAAACACCTCACTAATTGTTGGGGCTAGGTAGAAGTCCTGCCACCTGATACTGCTTAGATCTGTCAAGAAGGCATTCCAGCGGATGTTTTTCAGGCATCTTTTTAGTAAGAATTTTGGGGGCCAGTTTTATTTGGGGAGAGTGTCTAATGCAGGCTATAGCACAGTGGTCACTTATGTCATTGAAGAATACTCCGCTGTGTGAGAAATTATGAGGCTTGTTGACTAGGATGAGGTCCAAGAGGGAGCTCCGCTCAGGGTGCTTTCTGTTAGGTCTAGTAGGTGCATGTATTATTTGGGACAGGCCATTAGCATTGCATAGGTCCTTTAATGTCTTGGAGCTTTCGTTATTCCAATTAAGTTTGAGATCCCCTATTAATATACATTCAGAATTAGATGAATCGATTAACTTTTGGAGGTGCTGCAAGATGGCCAAGCCACCGGAGGGAGCTCGATAGCCAGCTGCAATAAGGAGCGATTTGTCGGTGGAGATAGCTAGTTTGAGTGCCAGGCATTCAAATTCCTTGCATTTTGAAGTACAGTCTATGACTGCGACATCATATTTGCATGTGACATAAATTGCTACCCGTCTCCTCTAGTCGGTCAATCGCAGCGGTAAATGTTGTAACCTGTTATATTAATAGATTTGTCAGTGGTTGAGGGCGAGGGCCAGGATTCTGAAATCAGAAAGAAATCAGGTGATGCAAGCAAGGCCCAGGCCTGAATAAGATCAATCTTCTTCAGTAAGCTGCACACCTTGATGTGAAGAAAACTGATGCCTTTATGATCTGAAAGGTCAGCAGGGGAGACCAGGGGGTCAAGAGGGCCTGGGTTTAATTCAGTGTTACCAGAGCGGAACAGAAGAAGCAGGATTAGTTTCTTGAGGTACTGGCTTAGTCTGCTAAGTGCCCTCTTGTTGCATTGTTTGACAGATGTCCATTAAGTAGTGGCATTAACATGGGCGCTGTAAAATTTTGAGAGAGATGTGATATATATGGTGGTCGAGGCTGATAGATTCAAAGGCGTGCACATGAATACTTTGATCAGCTCGTGGTGTTGGAAGGTGGGTGGCCATAGGGAGGTGCTCCCTGCTATGATATACCCTGTGTAATTGAGAGAGGGCAGTCCATGAGGGTCCTTAGGTGGGGGTTATGGCCCTGATTTAAGTTGGTAGCCTGAAGAATAGAAGAAGCAAGAGAGAAAAATAAAAGGCAACTAAGCAGTACAGGTGCCGCAGAAGGCATTTTAAAAGAGAGGCTCACTTCAGGTATGAACGTCCTGTACGATGTAATCAAAACAAGTAAGGCTCTTTAATAGAGGAAGGAGCCAGGGTAGAATCTAGCAGGATAGGTGTGGTAAGAGGCATATGAACCAATAGCTATGAAGAAGGGTGGGCGCAGTTCTCATGGAAGAGCATTTAATAGAGGTTGGGGTCAGGGCGGATGGTGTGGGAAGAAAATTCAAAAAGCACACAAAGTAACTAAGGGCAGAGAGCAAGTCCAAACTGGCCTTGGGAGCAGAGTTCCCTCATGTGGCCAATCGCAACCAGAGCCATAAAAGCGGCAGCCAATAGCAAGGTGTTCCCAGACTGAATTACCCAATTGGGCCCTGATGCTTTTCCTGGTGGTGGACAGGCTTCCCTGGTTTTCAGAGCTCTGAGGTGGGCTGAAGTGCGGCGCACGGCCGGCTGGTTTCTCCAGCTGTGGCCGTGATCAGGGAGGTGAACGCCCAGTCAGGGGCGTATTCAGAGCTGAAAAGGAGCAGAGAAGGCAGGTTAGAAATAGCGCTAAGGGACAAAAGGGTTTAAGGGACACAAAAGATTAGATTGGGGGGTGGGGCTGTTAGGTTAGCAGAGGAAGGAGCAGATAGAGGAGGGTGGGGTGCAGGCAAAGATTTGCGGCTGCTCAATTATCAGTGGTGCCGCTTGTCCGGTTGAGGTCTGAAAGAGGCTTAGGTTAAGGCGAGGGGGAAGGTGAAGAGAGTAGTGAGGGCAAGAGAGTGGAAAGTCAGGAATAGGTTGCTGAGGGAGACAGGTTAGGAAAATACAGCGAGAGAGATGCAGCAGGTCAAATTAAACAGCTCAAAACACAGCAATTACAGTGAACTTTTAGCAGTGCAATTATTTAGGATATTATTTAGCAAGCAGTATATTAGGCAAAACACGTTACATTCAAAAATTCAAAAAGCACACACAGTAAGTAAGGGCAGAGAGCAAGTCCAAATTGGCCTTGGGACCGGAGTTCCCTCGTGTGGCCAATCGCAGACAGAGCCGTAAAAGCGGCAGGCAATAGCAAGGCATTCCCAGACAAAATTACCCAATTAAGCTCCAGCACTTTTTCCGGTGGTGGAGGGTAGGCTTACCTGGTTTTCAGAGCTCCGAGGTGGGCTGAAGTGTGGCACACAGCCGGCTGGCTTCTCCAGCCGTGGCCGTTATCAGGGAGGTAGGCGCCCAGTCAGGGGTGTATTCGGAGCCGGTTTTCAGAGCTTCGAGGTGGGCTGAAGTGTGGCGCACAGCCGGCTGGCTTCTTCAGCCGTGGTCATGATCAGGGAGGTGAGCGCCCAGTCAGGGATATATTCGGAGCTGGTTTTCAGAGCTCCAAGGCTGGCTGAAGTGTGGCGCATGGCTGGCTGGCTTCTCCAGCCACTGCCATGATCAGGGAGGTGAGTGTCTGGTCAGGGGTGTATTTGGAGCCAATCGGGCTCCGGTGCTTTTCCCAGTGGTGGAGGACAGGCTTACCTGGTTTTCAGAGCTCCGAGGTGGGCTGAAGTGTGGCACACAGCTGGCTGGCTTCTCCAGCTGTGGCCGTGATCAGGGAGGTGAGCGCCCAGTCAGAGGTGTATTCGGAGCCAGTTTTCAGGGCTCTGAGGTGGGCTGAAGTGTGGCGCATGGCTGGCTGACTTCTCCAGCCGTGGCTGTTATCAGGGAGGTGAACGTCCAGTCAGGGGCATATTTGGAGCTGGTTTTCAGAGCTCCGAGGTGGGATGAAGTGTGGCGCATGGCTGGCTGACTTCTCCAGCCGTGGCCATGATCAGAGAGGTGAGCACCCAGTTAGGGGCATATTCAGAGCCAGTTTTCAGAGCTCTGAGGTGGGCTGAAGTGTGGTGCACAGCCAGCTCTCTTCTCCAGCCATAGCCGTGATCAGGGAGGAGAGCACCCAGTCAGGGGCGTACAGTAAGTAACACAGGCCCCCTGAGCCACTTAGTATAGTAGAGGCTGAGGCCCCCCTGCCCCTAAGGGCCCATAAATAACAATAACCACCCCCAAACCAAAAGTGCAAACCAAGTTCCAACCTACCTACCTTGAAAGAGTTGAACAGGAAAAAGTGCTGTTGCTGCCACCAGCCACCACAGCGACAGCTGTCAGTCAAGTTACTCTCACTGTTGTGACTTTTTCTGTTGTTGCTGCTGGCCTGAGGCTGCTGCTGACTGACTGAAAAAGATGAGCTGAACACCACAGCACTGCCACGAGTCTAGCTCACAAGTTCTAACACCGACAAGATGATGCCAATGGCCACCAGGTGGAGCGCCAGGCAAGCGGTATCAGTATATTAAATATTTATTATCCTCCGTTTCACTCCTGATGCTCTAATCCCATCCCAGAACCAAGACCCAGACAGATTCCTCCTCGCTGTATTGGATGAACTGAATGGCAGGCATCAATGGTGGACTCTCCATCACTTGGAACATACTTTTGTCGCTCCCTTCTTGCTGATTCTGACTTCGAGTGCTGACAGCCTGAAGAGCCAAGAGCACCTGTGATTGGCTGAGTAATTGGCTCTCCTCACTCACTGAACCAATCACAAGCTGATTTGTGCACTGGGAAGTTGGGAACCGCTCTGATTGGCCCCCACCAGCCATAGGAGCTGGGTTTGTAAAATTGTTGATGGGGCCCGAGGGACGGGGTCAGAGCCCCACCCCCTGGCCCAGGGGTCAGGGGTCTAAGTGCCCTCCTCAGCAGGGGGTTATATAAACAGAGCTTCCTATATGTGGGATTGGGGTGTTAAACCAGACCATCACCGGACCTCTGCTATTAGTGTAGTACTCAAGTTATGCTACTTGCCCAGTGATGGCATGCTCTATGCCACATTGGTCTGTTGGTTAATTTTTTTATTAGTTAGTTTACTTGAGTTGGGGGCCTTCATTCCCCACACTCCTGTGTTAAAAAACAAGGGGTGTGTGGGGGAGCAAAGCCCTCCCCACTCAAATAAACTAACAAAACCTAAATTAACAGCGAGCACGTGATGGAAGTAGCTTTGTGCAGGCACAGTACAGTACAGTATAGCAAGCATGCAATGAAATTATGCTATATTCCCTGTAGCTTTGTGCAGGCACAGTACAGTACAGCAAGCATGCAATGAAATTATGCTATGTTCCCTGTAGCTTTGTGCTACACTAACAGTGGTGGTCTGATATTCTACACAGCAGAAGGTCAGTAAAATAGTGCCAGGAAAATCCACAAATGAACCTCTTGATCTTGCCATTTTGGACCAGTTCAGGGATGTTTGTTGGTTTTATTTGTTGTACCTGTGAACAGATGAGTAATTTACCTGTTTTAAACTGCAACACGTAGTGACAAAGCAGAACAACTGGTAGAACTCCTAGGTGAGGCTAGCACCAAACCATTGTAATATATTGTATAGAGCAAAACGTCCATGAGACTAAACACTGACTGGAAAAATATGGCAAGAGAAGCAGTTTTGATAAAAAAATATTTCAACAGTATTAAGAAATTTATTTTAAAACTTATTCCCAGCTGAAGCTCGACAGACACTACCACCTCACATCCAGGAGTCAGGATGTGGCACAGGGGTCCAGTCTAATAAATGATAATATCTGGGAAATGAATAAAAATCTTTTAAAATCTGTTCCAGACTCCAGCAGGTGTGTAGCAATTTTTTCAATAAGTGACAATGGAGTCTCTGCAAGTTAGTTCAGTAGTCTTGTTATTTTATTTGCAGTATAGGCCCCTACGTTTCGCTGTCCCCAGCTTGATCACGGGGCTTCTATAAATACAAAATTATAGTCATTTAGCCACCACATCAAACAAATTATTTTCATACAAATTGCCTTTTCATTTAAATTAGAATTAAATAATGCTGCCTTATATCATTAATTTTTATACCTGCAAACAGAAGTCCTCTCACTTTCAAAACCTTATATATCAATCTTAGTTCTCTTCACCCTAATTCAAATAAATCAAATGGCTTTATTTAGAATATATTATATCTCATCCTCATTATAATCATTTTACTGCCTTTATTTATTTTGTTAAATATATTGTTAACATACCTGTATATGTGAAGGATTACCCCTTTCTTATGAATTTCAGTAACATCCTCTGAAATCTACATAAAAAATACTCATTGGTCCCTTATCTTAATAAATTGGATATATTTGAATTGCTTAAACTTAAAATTAATGGTTATTTTTATGCTCACCTTAAATATGGCACAGCCTCTGTTAAAACAGTCCAAATTTACAGAACTTCTATTTTAAACGAAAAAGCAATCATTTAAAATGATATACTAAAGCGCCCAGCTTGTCGCTATGTTTACCACAATTAAGTGTTTTTATGCGCTAAACACCCACGATTATGCAAACGCTTAATTTAGTTTAAATATACTTAGAAACAGATCAATCACCTCGACGAACACCAAGGCCTTCAAATCTCTAAAGACGCTTAAAATTTTTATGCGCCCAAACCGCAGAAGAACGCTAATGCCTATGGGGCTCTGCCTTAAATAAATTAATCATCCATTCACCGTAGTTCATTTTCGCACGCTTAGTTTCAAGGCTTACATTTAATTGTGTGATTGGTGCACAAATTAAAGCCACCCCATTACGTAGTAGGCTTATGATTATTCATATTCAAGGTAGAAACTAACCACTCACACACTCATGCGTCTTGCCAAGGGAATGCCTTCTAATTAATATTCATGAAATTAGGTTGTACTTGCTACATTTCGCATCGCTGCCTTCTGTACATCCACTTGTATCTCTTATACCTAACTAGCCACAATTATTTCTCTCATGATATACATAACAATCTTATGTTTGATGAAGATACTGGATACTCCTATATAAACCTTTCAAACCGCGGGTGTTATAAAGCGCTAAGTTTTTTATTAACGTTACTAGCCATTGAGCTATCAATATAGCCTCAATATAATAATGAACAACAACCTATATTGTTTTAATGAATTATTTAAAGAAATTATTTATATGCCACTAAGCCCTGTTTATTTGAATGGGTGAATGAACTTAAAATAAAACTTAAAACAAAAATATTTATATTTTGAAACCTTATATATGTAGCCGGTTACTAATATAAAGGCAAATAAATCGCATCTATTTCTCCAGTAAAGAACGATAGGCAAAATTTCAGTGCTACCTTCCCTCAATATATAATTCAAGCCATAAATCTAAACATAATAATGTACAAATATTTCTATTAAATATCAAATCATAACAATAGTTATATACAATTATTGTTCTGCAGTAATTGAACCATATTTCCAGACAGATCCTAATATATACATATTCTTACACTAAATCTACTTGAGATGATAATTTTCAATATATACAAAATTAGAGTTGCAAACAATCAGAGCGTTCAGAATTATTCATAATTCAATATATGTCATATGCTCTAATTACATCGATAGTTCTTATATATGCCTCTCATTCATATTCTATTTTATTACAACTCAACCATTCTCTTTACCTCTATAAAAATATTCCAAATATTATCAAATACATCCTTGTACTGACTGCATTACTAAACTCTGATTCTAAATGACATTAGTGATAAGCACCTATTTTCCTATGTTGTTGAAACACACCAACATATACACAAATTTTGTACAAAATTCTTTAAACATCAAAAGCCTCAAAGGGCTTTAAAAAAAGGTAAGGAATCCATCATTTTGTGAATTTTTTAAATTCATATACAGGCTAACCAGTTACTGTCTATATTCATTCCGATTCTTTCATCTTTCAGGGGTCCAGTCTGTCTGCTTCAGGACACAAGTGCCATTCTCAGCCCCAGACTCTTCTGAGATTTATTCCTTTACTCTCAGAAAATTTGCTGTCTAGGTAATATGTTGCTGCAGGTATGCATTTCTGGTGCATACCATATATACAGTCATCAGATATCAGACGCGTTGGGAATAGAGGGGCTCTAGCAAAAGGGTGAAGGGGTTAAGAATACCAGCATGAGTAGTGACACTGTTTACTGTAAAATGCATATTTCCTAAAGTGTTTACTATACATGATTAAAGGCAATATGCAGTACACTGACAACTGTGTTTCAAGTGTACTGCGATCTTAATATTTGATGGGATCTTGATAGTGCATCAGCTGAGCTGCTAGATGTGTGAAGACTAGCAATCCGTTCAGCGTGAAGGCCTCGCATTTAACTTGGAGGGCAGTCAGCATTCCTGCTGACTATGACACTCAGTTCAACAACAACCCTTTCCATCTTCAGCTTTACAGTTAGCCTGACAGCAGTAAGCAAGCTGGCAGTGCTTCAGCTGTTGGACTCTGCAGTTCATCCTGCATTGAAAAGTCATGCATTTAAACTTTTGAAATACAAAACAAAATCAGAAGGCATTAGTGTCATTGCTACTCTACTTCAAAAGCAACATAGGAGGAGCTTTAGCAGTGTGGAACTACCGCCGGGTCTGGAGGAGTACATTAGAGCAGGTCTCTCATAACCCCTCCTCCCGAGCTGTGGACAAGGCTGCTGTACCCTCCTCAGGACCAACCAGAGAGACAGGCCAGGGGCTCTGGGCGACATCTCTTAACCCACTGGAAAGAAAGGCCTAAGGGATAGCATCGCTGTATCCAAGGGAGAGACTTAATTAGGAGGAACACTGTGGCAACCTGCTCCTGAGAGCCGGACTAGGGGGAAAATTTCTGCACCCACCAGACAGATAGATAGATAAAGGGCCCAGTTCTTAAAGTTCCTGGGTGGTACAAGGGGCTTGCATCCCAATGAGTGGTGCAAAGTGCCCCTTGTGCCAGATGATGCCCTGGGAGCAATTCAGAATGGCAACCTGCACCTACCCCACGCAACCTGCACCCAGCGGGGCTTGCGCTACCCTTGCGCCACACACTGAGCTGTGGCACGGTGTCAGGATCTTGTGGCAAATGCAGGCTGCCAATTCCTCAGAATCCAGAATCAGAAAACTCCCCCATGGTGAAATTTTTAAGTACCATTAGACCACACTGGGCTGGTCTAAGGGTACTTGGAAATGTTGAAACCAGGAGAGTTGACCTGGTAGAGGCAATGTGCCGTGGTCCCCCCCCTCCCCAATCCTGATGTGGCTGTACAAGGGAAAGATAAACAGAACCCCTCCCCGGTAGTGTAGCACCCCCATCCTGATGTTACCCTTATTAATAATTAACATTAATGCCCCTGCCTTGGTGGTATAGTGGCCCCCCCCTCCTCAATCCTGTATTTCATCAACAAATTTAAATTTGGATTGACGCCCCAGAGAAAGAATACCCAACATAGCCTTACCCATTCTCAAAGAATGAAACTGTTCAAATAAATTAAAAGTTGGTCAGAAACCCAGTACTACCATAACATCACAAAGTAGTTGATCAGCATGGTCAGAAAATTACAGCACACTGTCAGTGACTACCTCTATATTCTCAAATTCTGTGGCCTCTTCAAGAACAAAATCCGATAATGAGTAAATGTTCATTTACTGGTTCCCCAAATCATACCTTTTGGTATTCTTTTGTTTCATAAGCAAAAGATTGTTTTGCACACCATTACTGACAAACGGGGACTGGAGATTCTGTCTCAGTGAATTAAAGTTCTTGTCAATTGTAAAAAAACACTTATAAAACACCTACATATAAAACAAGCATTTGTCAGTGCCGAATGTTTGCTTGCTGGCATTGGCATTGATAGTGCAGGAGTTAGAGAGATGCATAATAGGAATGGCAGTAAAGTATTGAAGTGACACTAACCCCACCCCCACCCTGCACAGATTGGCAGGAATTGGGGTGTGAGCTTAGGTCATCGATTTGTTAAATGCTAAATGGCTCATATGTCTGCCTGCATCCCATGCTCTACCACTGTGTAACTCAGTGACCTACGAAACACTTTGAGACTTGGAATATATGGAAGACACCGTATAAAGAGCCTGACTAGATTCTACTTGATGTAAGCCAGAGCAGAATACAGTGTCCCTTTCGTCTTTTACATATTTGCACAATTGGAAAGAAGTCTCACCCTCCGAAATTCTCGGGTGCAAGGATCCCACGGTAGAGGTCTGTAAAAGGTGCAATCAGTTTCCATATTTGTGTGCAAGACAGGAACAGCAGCAGACTGAGAAGACAAGCAAACATGCCACACAATGAACTCTCTAAAAAAGTGTCGGTGGTCAAAACCCACAGACATAACTAAACAAGAACTTCAGATATAGAACCAGCACTCTGCAGTTTGCAAAATAACCACAAACTGAGCTCTCGTTGGTTATAACAACACTTCCTCCCCTGCTCACACACACAGAGCCATCGAATATAACAGGTCCCTTCATTTACTGGGAGGCAACTGGTTTCACCCTTTGTACGAGACCATTGGGTTCACCATTTCTACTAGGCTTTTGCTGATTGACTTCTGACAGTTAGGAGGAAAAATAATTCCCAAAGTGACGTCTAACAGTTAGGAAGGAAAAGAATTCCCAAAGTGACAACAGTCAGTCAGAGACCACCTCTCAAGGTTTTGAGCCTGTAACACTGATGTCCATATAGTGGAACTGACAGCCTACAGTACCTGTATGTTGCTGTGTTTGCGGAGGGAGGTTAGACTCCTTGAGAGTTACTAGTAAATTGAAAACTAATTTTCTCAAAAGACCAGGACTGGTTCTAAATTTTTTTTGTTGTTGTCTTTGTTGTTGAAAGAAAAGCAGTGCTATACACTTTAAGAACACTGTGCGGACTTGCACACTGATGATGATAGTAGGTGATCTTGATGATATACAGAACATTATTTGGTTTTCATACAAGACCGTAAAAACTGTTAAAAGGTAATTCAGAGACCTTGGGGCAGTTAAGCAAACAGCAGAAGTTTAGATTTCAAGCACAGCACTACAGCCACAGTATTCCGAGTCGGACACAACACAGTCAGTATTGCTGTGTGCTAAACAGCCCACAGCTGGTGCTAAGCAACAATCAGATAGTTAGCTTTAACACTGTATTCATGATCACTCACTGACAGACAGTGACCAGCTGAGGAGGTGAGCAAAGGGCTGTGCAAGTTGCCATCACGGTCTGTGTCTGTGGACTGGTTTCTGTGGTGGAGGAGGTGGTTGGTATGGAGTGAGCAGGTTGGCTGGAGGGATTAGTTACTGTTTGTGGGGAGGGGGACCGCTAGTCACCAGGGTATATATAGGTTATGCACAGTGTGGGTGATTAAAGATATTCATGCATGGGTGCTTAAGGGGGACCACTAGATGCTAAGGAGACTGGAGAAACTGTACAACAGGAGTGACTGGGTTTCTGGGGGAACCTGTAGACACCAAGGATATTACAAATAATTGCAGCATGGGCTTGGGAGGGAAGCAGCCGCTTCGCACTGCTAAGGCCAGGGTTTTTGCAGCATTAAATCTTGCTGAAATGAGGAGTTTTTTTTATTTCTTTATTAACTGAAATATTTCACCAGAAGGGATGCTGAGCAACAAGTTGCTCGCCTCCTGTGCGATGGGGCAGGAGAACTTGAGGATAATATACAAAGATTTGGTACACAATATATACAATTTGATTACATTCAATAAAGTGAGCAGACTATAAGCACACTGCCCAAACTGTTTAATATATCACTGCACCTCTTACACATGCAAGAGTCCTCATTTCTCATTTGCATAGCTGCAGTGGTATTGTCTGCACTGTCATGCTTCCAGGACAGTGCAGCACACCTAATGCCTCAGAATATGGCACCTCCCAAATGCTGGTGCTATACACGGTTAGTATGGTGCTAACTTGGTAAGTGCCATGCTAATCATTTGAATATGTTGGTCTCACATACACACGCACACACACACACAAAGAAATTGCTCCACAAAGATTTCATGATTTGTTATAATAATTGCTCTTTTGCTGCACATGCAAACCATTAAAAATGTAAACTAACATTATTGAAACAGTTTTTACAACACTACGACACCAACTATGTGATGTTTGTTGTATGTACTTTTGTTTTTACCCCCTTGCCTGTACATAGTGCTATTCTACCCCTCGTCCCTATTTCACTATGTATATTGTTCCTGTATGAACCTGTTCACTATATACCTTTTGTTGTAACCATTATTTGATGGCTTAATGTGCTCCCTGTTCTACCTGTTTACTCTGATTTGTACACTTGTAATCCTCCCGGGTCGCACCTGAAAAGAGGCACATGCTGTCTAGTGTGTTTACCTGGTTAACAAAAGCAAATAAATAAACTACACGAGAAAGGGTCCTGAAAGAACTGGAAGTAATAAGAGTTGATAAAGCAATGGGGCCAGATGGGGTGCACCCCAGGGTCCTTAAAGAACTAAGAGAGGTGGTGGCTGAAACTCTGGCTATCCTGTTTAGCCAATCACTGGAAACAGGGGAGGTACCCAAAGGCTGGAGGACAGCAGATGTAGTCCCCTTATACAAAAGTGGGAACAAAGAGGAAGCAGGGAACTACAGACCAGTCAGCCTCACCTCGGTAGTGGGGAAGATCATGGAAGCACTACTGAAGGAGAGATTGGTGGAACATCTGGTTGTCAATGGACCACAGGACCCAAGGCAGCATGGTTTCACCAGGGGAGGTCATGTCAGACCAACCTCGTTGAATTTTTGACTGGGTGACTAGGGAGGTGGATCAGGGGAGGCAGTGGACATGGTCTATCTGGACTTCAGCAAGGCCTTTGACACTGTGCCACATAGAAGACTATTACACAAACTGGGGAATATGGGTGTGGGCAGGACAGTAGTGTGGTGGGTAGGTAACTGGCTGGGTGGCAGGACACAGAGGGTGGTGATAAATGGCTGTCACTCCACAGAGGAAGAGTGACCAGTGGGGGTACCACAGGGATCAGTGCTGGGACCGGTCCTATTCAACATCTTCATCAGTGACATTGCAGGACCTAGAAGGCAGAATTTCACTGTTCGCTGATAACACAAAGCTCTGTAACAGAGTAGACACACCAGAGGGTGTAGACAGAATGAGAAGTGACCTGCAGAAACTTGAAGAATGGTCAGGGGTTTGGCAGTTGAAATTCAATGCAAAGAAGTGCAAGATAATGCTTATGGGCACAAAACCCTGGCACAATATATCAGTTGGGGAGGAGGATATAGCATGCACCAAGCAGGAAAGGGATCTTGGGGTTATCATCTCTGATGACCTCAAGGTAGGGAAACAGTGTGACAAGGCAGCAGGTAAAGCAAATAGGATGCTGGGATGTATAGGCAGGGGCATCACCAGCAGGAAAGGGAGGTCATAATCCGCTGTACAAGACAATAGTGAGGCCCCACCTGGAGTACAGTGTACAGTTCTGGAGACCATACCTATGTAAGGACATAGACAGGGTAGAGAAGGTTCAGAGGAGGGCAACAAAGATGGTGCATGGATTGCATCACAAGTCCTATGAAGACAGGTTGAAGGAACTGAATATGTACTCCTGGAGGAGAGGAGGAGAGAGGGGATATGATAGAGACATGTTTTCTTACAGGGAGGAACAGGGTGCAGGAAAACACTATTTTAAGCCGAAAAGATGTTCCAGGACTAGAGGGCATGGATGAAGTTGAGGGAGGATGATCTAGAGGAAACATGAGAAAGAATTTCTTCACAGAACGGGTGGTGGACAAGTGGAACACCCTGCCAGAGGAAGTGGTGGGGGCTGAAACAATCACGGGATTTAAGAATGCATGGGATGGACAAAAAGGAATTCTGGAGGTCAGGGGTAAGGGGCAACAGACTTCTAGGAAAACAAACTGAACTTACAAGCTCAAATGGGCAGACTGGGTGGGCCATAGGCCCTTGTCTGCCGACACTGTCTATGTTTCTATGTATCTATGTAACTATTCTTATAATTCTTATTATGCATGCTGGCCATTTGCTGTAATTTATAAAGGTCAGTGCTACACATTTTAATGTTGATAGACTAAGAGCATCTTTCTAGGTCACTTTCGGCACTGAAGGGGGTCCAAAAAATAAATTCCTCTCTGACGGACACAGCACAATCCCTTTTGGTACCATGTAGGAGTACCAGATTTTGGGATGCCAAAAAGAGGCCACTTAGTACCTCCCCCGATGAGCCCTTGTGCCAGACCCCAAGCAAATGGGTTTAAAGTCTCCACCACCTTCACAGATCATTTACAAGGGGGTCCTGGGAAGGAGAGTGTAAAAAAATATATAATAAAATAATAATAAAGAAAAACAGGATGATGAAATCACATGAAGAATATTTGGCAGCTGGAGAAGAGGACACATCCTCTAAAAGAGGACATCTGGTAACTGTAGTATGGATGACATTGCATTTCACAGCCTGATGTAGGACGTCGGCAACACAGAGAAGAAACTTGCTAAACAGGACAGTCACCTCTTTTTCCTTCAACAATACAAGAATAATTAACATGAGTGTTCTGTCTAAAATGTCCCTGTAGCTGTGTTGTCACAATGCTTGACATAGGTGTCGATGTAGCTTCAAACGCTCGTATATTAAGTTATGTTGGTCAAATAAAAGGTATAACAACCTTTTTCAATCAATTCTACTCATACAGGCAGCACAATTCCTATTTGTGCCCTTTTACAGAAAGAGATTTAAGATATATTTGTTCACAGCTCCCCGACTACCACATCTACAGCAATTGCTGTGTCTTCAACTACCCACAGTAGTATGCGGCTGACTAAAAGTTACCAGAGCACTTGTCAGTAAAGAATAATGAAGTTTCTAGGGGGTCTACAGGAAATGAAGTACTTCCAGGGGAAACAGGAGGAGGAAAATTACTCTTAAGAACTGCACAAGAAACCTCTCCCAGCTGATCTGAAGAACAGGAGGACACCGTCACCCTCTCCTCACTCTGCCAGACTGCAAGGCTTTATTAAAACCACAGTGCCCATAGTAACCTTTTTCTTTCATTAGTTTATGATGCTTTGTGCAAGACACGTTATGGAGATGTTTTTGGCAATATTAAAAAAACAAGATACAGATTATTACAAAGGCTAAATTAATAAAGGGTTTGTAAACTTAGAAAATGCAACATAGCTCTTCTGTTGCTGTCTATGCCACCACATCAAAATATACGCTGACCTAACATTTAATTTTGCAACAAGATTATTCTTGAGTAACGTAACTTTTTATATTATACTTTAATGCACTTATTTTCCCCTGCTTCTACACTGGTATTTCATGCAACAAGGGATACTGGTATTTCATGCAACAAGGGATACAGTCACAAAATAAACCGTCACTTCTTTACCATTCCTGACATTCCTCCCCCACTGAATGCAAGAGACTACTACCACTTTCGTCTGTCATCATCAGCAGCCCTCCATGTTGCAGCAAACTTTTTTTTTCGCTTTGCTACAGCAAGTTTATAATCCAACAAACCATTTCCGTGGGGGGGGGGGGGATTATATTTAATGTAGAATATACCAAACGAAACAAATGTATCACTTTTTACATTCTGGTGTGCTAATCCAAGCTCCCCAAAACTTCAAAACATTTAACAACCCTGTTTTTCTCATCATAAAAATAGAAAAAAATGATAAAAGTTGTATGCAGTTCAACTTAGCCCACCAGTTCCCAAGTGCTTTCTCCAGCTTTCAGCTGTGGGAGGACTGCTCCCTCCCACCAGCCGCCCGCCCGCTAGCTTAGAATCTCAGAGCCACGGCATCCATTTCCTATTGTATCTTTTCTTTTCTTTTCTGCCACTCCGACCGAGACGCCCTCCAAACCGGCAACATCCAGCACAATCATGTGTTTTCCACAGCTGTACTTCGAATTAGTATAACTTCTGTGGTATCCTTTTTTTGCCTCAGTTCAGATCAGAAGAATAACTTGGGTGTTAATCCTTTGCCGGCTCCTTGCAATCAGAATACGGTGGGTGGCTTGCAGGTGGGCAGGCAACATGTCCTGGAGGGTGGAAGAATGGGTAATTAGCAAAGGGGTTAAGTTAGCGACTGGGGAGGTCAGTTTCACAAACTGACAGAAATGGAGAGAGTGCGAGGAAAAAAGTTTGGAAAAGAATCAAAATAGAATGCACTTTGATAAACAGGTAAAAAGTAATGTTTCCATGCACGTTCAAAGAGCTGTGTAACTGAACGGAGACAGGAGGTAGGGGAATGCGTGACAGCTAGAATGAGTGAGCTGCGGTGCAGACTTTGGTACCGAGTTGAAAAGCTGCTACACTGCAGCCAGTCATTGAGTAGCAAGTTGAGACTGGCTGATACATGATTCCTTCTTCTCCATTCTCTCTCCGCAGTTAACAAGAGCCCCCTTCTGCTGGTAAAACTGACCGCACCGCCCACTGGACTTGATCCTGCCCATCCATTTTACATTTTTAGCACCTTCTTTATTTATCTTACAAGTCTGAATGCCAAAGTAAACAAACAAACAACAAAACAAAACTGTGCAGCATCTAGTTGTATGTGCCAACTAGGCATTTAGGGACAACACCTGCTTTATTTGCTGCATTTTCTGGTAAATACAATTAAAGAGAAAACAGTGGTGTCCAGTCTCATTCCTTTACAGTGGTATTCTCTTTGAGACCTAAGTCTCATTTTAAATGTTAACCAGGAAATGCTCACCGGGAGGCGTGTTATCGGTACCGCTGCATGAGGAGCTTGTCTCTGATTGCAGTGGCACTTTTCTTAGAAGTTTTGTCCACTTTTCATAATGTTGGTGTCAGCACAAGCATGCTGCCTTATTGGGGAGTGCCAGACACACCTACTGATGCTTGAGCCTTACATTCGCTCATGCCGACACACCTCAAAAATCTGCCACCATGGCAAGATGTTGACTTGCGCGTAAGCGCGGCAAGCCAACCTAATAATATTCACTGAACTACAATGATACAACAATTACATAGCAGGGGTCCTCGACATAGGAGCAGCAACCTGTGATGTCCTGCATTTATTTTTCTTAGCCAGGCATATTATTTTTACCTTTGCACACACAGAAAAATGGCAACTATTTAGAAGTTATACTGGAATGTGTGCTGCATCTCTGTAGCGTGTAGAAGAATACAGTAAGGTAAGAAGAATACAGTCAGTAAGGAGAGCTGGGGGATACTGGGATGCATAGGGAAGGGCATCACAGGTAGAAAAAGGGAAGTGGTTATCCCTCTATACAGACAGTTGGTGAGACCCCATCTGGAGTACTGCGTGCAGTTTTGGAGACCTCATCTACGCAAGGACATAGACAGGATGGAAGCAGTCCAGAGGAGGCAACTAAAATGGTGCAGGGTCTACATCAGAAACCATATGAAGAGAGAGACTGAGAGAGCTTAATATGTATACCCTTGATGAAAGGAGGGATGGAGGGACATGATAAAACTTTAAGTACCTCAAGGGAATAAACAAAGCCCAGGAGGCAGCATCTTTCAGAAAAAGAGATGTGTAAGAACAAGGGGCACAATTTAAAGTTGGGGGCGGCCTAGGGGTAATGGAGGAAATTCTTTTTCATGGAGAGAGGTGGACGATGGAACCGCCTTTCTGGAGAGGTTGTGGGGTCTAAAACAGTGGGGGAATTCAAACATGCATGGGACAGACATAAGGCAATTATAGTGGGGGTTTGCAGGAAGTAGGCTGTTGGTTAACTAGAATCTGTAGCTTATCCTGTAGGTAGGGAAATGGACACACTGGGTGGGTCAAGTGGTCCTTATCTGCCATCAAAGTCTATGTTTCTATGTTTCTACAGACTGAGATGGAGATAGCATCACTGCACCCATCAGGCATGGAAAGAGAGGACCTGGAGTAACATTGCTACAATCTGCACCCAAGAAGGGCCTAGGGCAGTGTAGCTGCATCCTCCATCCACCAGAGACAGGACACTAGGGGTAACATTGTTGTAACCTGGATACACCAATCCTGTTTACTGTCTGAGTGTTCCACCTTAGTACAACTGGGTTGAGTAAATTTCAAAATTATCAGGCAAGAATGATTGTCTGAATAAGCACTCTACTGAAAATCTGCCCTGACCCCAACAACAATATATTTATCTATGTAACTGAACACTAGCCCCAGTGAAGAACCATGCATGCTGCAGGCTGCAGAAACATATGCTTCCTTTACCTATAATTCTAGTTTAGCTGATAAACACATTGATTTGGGTAGTGTCCTATGTGAGCACTACCATGACATCCATGGACCATACCATTTAAGAAAGATTTCAGCTGTTCACTTTACAATACAACAAAGATAAACAAGCATTTGTCAATGACAAATGTTTGCTTGCTAGTATTTGCATTGGAAGTGCAGATAGAGAGATGCAGAATAGGAGGGTCAGTGAAGTACTGAAGTGATGCCAACCCCACCACCACCCTACAGAGATGGACACGCATTGGGGTGTGCCTTTGGGTCATCACCTAACGTTCACGCCATTTAACCTCACCATATCGTGCAGACAGTGACATGTGTTGAGGAGTGCCTTGGGGTGTTTAGCTTTACAGTCACCCCATTCCATAAGGAAATATGCTGAAGTGGGTGCAGTATAGGAGAATAGGGTGAACTTTGGGACAGAAGATTCCAAGGTACACCTCAGTCCCTGCCAGTGACTGCAGGGTGGGGGTGGAATGGCATGTGTTTTACAGCCAGCAATCCAAAGTCACACCCCGGACACCGGTCAGTCTCTATACGGTGGGACGTTATGGTTAGAAACCCTAACACCCATGGCATTTGTTGGTATTTGCACTCGAAATTTTCAACATGGGCTTTTTGTCACCCCACCTCATGAAAGCATTTGGGACCTCTGCTCATGAACAGTGGTACTGTGATTTTGTTAATCTGTCTTGAACGTTGATGTCCCACAGTGATCGTGCCATTCTGCACCAGTTGTGCAAAACCACATTTCGGGCAGAATGTGAGAAATGACAACTATACTGTCCTTAAGGAGGTGTGCAAAAATGGCAATGTTGAAAATCTGGAGTGAAAATATTAAAAATTCTCAAACTCACAAGTACGTGGAAACTGCACAACGCACGCTCATAACATAGGCATTTTGTCACCAAATTTTCAACATAGGCATTTTGGGACTTCCGCTCAAAAACAGTGTTACTGTGATTTTCTTAATCTGTTCCAAACATTGATTTCCCACAATGACCATGCCATTGTGAGCCGGATGTGCGAAAACACATTTTGGGCAGGATGTGAACAATGGCAGCTGTACTGTTCATAAGGAGGTGTGAAAAAACAGCAATGTTGAAAATTAGAGGTGCAAATATCAAAAGTCTGAAGTTTCGGCGATTAATGAATAAGAAAGCTATGCACACACTCCGTAAAAGTAATTTTTGGAATATTTTCACAAATTTGCAACATAGGCTTTAGAACCCACCTCATGAACAGTGACACTGTCGTTTCGTTAATCGGTCCCAAAAGGTGATTCCACGCAGTGACTGCGAAATCACCTTTTGGGACCAAATAACAAAATAACAATGACTGAATTCAAGAGGTGGGGTCCCAAGAACTGCATGTTGAAAACTGGGGCAAAAAGTTGCAAAAATGGCCGAGATATCCACCTAAGTTGAAAAAAAAAACCATTTATGCCATTATACAGCTTACTGGCATTTCTTTAGTTCGCGGTTGGCTTTGAAGAGTGTAGAGGTGTTCCTGGTCCACCGAAGATCGTCGCGCCAGACTCTGGAGGTAAATATGGAGCGAGGGTGTGTGTGGGGATTCAGGGTGCGCAGAGGGTGGGTGCGGGCTGGTGGCGGGGACCCAATGGCGAGGGACTGTTTCCTTTGTTTCAGGCAACAACAATTGAAAAACAGCACCATGGACAGTTTTCTGTTTTTTGACAGGTTTTGGCCACACTGGGGTGGGCTCCCAGTATGGCACATTTGTTGGTTGGGGGGTCATGTTAGCCATACTGGGATGGGCTCCCAGTGTGGCACACAATTGGGGTCGGGAAGCCCCAGGAAAATGTCAACGTGATGGGGGGGTTAACATGCTGACAAGGGGATTGGGCACCCCCCTGTCAGTAAGCATGTCTGTGTTTGGGGGCATGATGCCAAGAGGAATTGGGCACCCCCTCACAGATCACAACACTAAAGGGGGCACATATGCTGACAGGGGGATTGGGCACCCCTGAAGTCGGCTTCCTATTCCCAGGGACTGTGAGTGACAGGCAGCGAGCCACCGCCTGCCATGTTTATTGAAATGTTACACCAGGCAAGGCACGCCCTGCAATGATGGGTCGCTCCCTCATTGCAGTGGCAAAATTGTTTCAAGTTGGTGGCACGCTTTTGCACTGCTGTCATAGACAGTGTACTGTTTCATTTGTGTGACAGAGCCCAGCCTGCAAAGCAGTGGCACCACTGGCCACAACACGACCGCACCTCCAAAACCTGCTATTTCAAGCTACCACAATATGTTTATTGCGCACTCACAAGACAACTTAAATATTACTTCAGTTTCCACGAGGACTAAAATCAAGGCCCCTGAAAGATTTAGGTGACAAATGGAGTAAAAAAGAAGTGTTTTACAGTAACTGTTAGCAACTGTATAAGACCATAGTACAACAGTCTTTAATTTCATGTTATATAATAACATTAACAGAAAAAAGAAGAGAAAAGAATATGCAAAAATATATAGTTAAGTAACTACCAATAACTTCAGGTGGGTCAGCATCTCATTTTTATGTTTTTGAGCATTAGGGAGTGGGGCGGACAGCGCACAGCAGGAGAGAGCAGAAGGGTTTATGTGCACTCTGGGTGCTGGGATGGGAAACGGAGGGAGCGGGATGAACAGCACACAGTGGGAGGGAGCAGGAGGGTTTATGTGCACTCTGGGTGCTGGGACAGGAAATGGAAGGAGCGGGGTGGACAGCACGCAGTGGGAGGGAGCAGGAGGGTTTACATACACCCAGGGTGCCGGGACAGGGAACAGAGGGAATGGGGCGGACAGAACACAGTGGGAAAGAGCAGGAGGGTTTACTTGCACTCCAGATGCCAGGACGGGGAACAGAGGGCGAGGGGAAGACAGCATGTAGTGGGAGGGAGTAGAAGGATTTACCTACAGTGAGGGTGCCTGGACAGGGAATGGAAGGAGCAAGGATGACAGCATGCACTTGGGGGGGGGAGCGGGAGGGTTTAGACCCCAGAGTCAGTTGAATAACCGATTATGACTGACTAGCGACCCATTATTTATTTATTTTTTTACTTTGTATTTTTTCACCTACTTGTGCCTGCATTAGCCCTTCTATTTGGGGTTCATGTGGTATCCTGCATCAGGGCCCCTCCATGGGTCATCGGCGCATATGGGTGCCCCACTCTGTGTACCTCTGATATCCGGATGATCTGCCGATCGGTAGAGTCCCCCTAATCTCCCACAGATCTGTGATGAGTATGCACCTTGTGCTTATCAGCCCCTGGACCTCCCCAGATCGCCGGATCCCGAAGCCCGTCTACCGGCGCCAATGCAGGCATTTTTCCTCCTGGTGTTTTCTCCTCACCCCCTAGGGCATCAGCATGCTAGGAGGGCAAGGAGCCGAGGGCATACTGAGATGCGCCCCTCGCTCCCATCATCGTCTGACGTCCACCCTCCCACAGCTGCTAACTCTGTACTGCACCTACCACCCAAGTTCCCCCAGGTGGCAGTATTGCAGCAAGGCTTGCAGATTGACCACCCCAGAGAAGGAGAGCAGCTGTTGGGTGCTCAATCCTTCTCGTTCCCTGCTGACCCCCGGCGGGCCGTGCTCGTTCCTGAACACGGGTCGCCGGTGTGGTTCGAGGTAAGGCGCCAGTGCCTCAGCCCTCTGCGCCACTGGGTCGGCTCAACTTGCAACTCATTATGATGGATTTTTTTCAACCAGTTTAAAATTTATGACTGCAACTGAATGAAGAACGTTCAACCAATTTTTTCAGCTTCCACCACTGTAGAATTTTTTTTATGTATTTGCAACACCGCACTGACACACATTCAGAGAGTTGCAACTTAGAAAAAGGCAGTAAAGGGGACAAAATGGCCACAAAAATTGAAGCAGAAAACACCCTGCCTCAACTCAGAGCTTTCTGTTGATATGCATGTATAGCTTCCTCACCCTCCACCCCCCTCAAGTCTACCAGCAGAGGTAGTGGGCACAAAACCATTGATGATTTCAAGCATGGCTGGGAAAGAGTTGGACTAATAATTACTCGTGGAAGAAGAAGTCAGGAAGCAAGGGGGGTGGTAAATACCCCATACTGATGAAAGGTCTTAGGGTATGATAGGGTGTTAGGGCAGAATGGATGACCCATTGGTCTCCTGCCATCACTGTCTATGTTTTTATGCCAGGTACACTACAGCACAAGCACACAGCTCTCAGTTTATCTAGGGTCATGTACACTTGGAGTCCGGTACAGAGCACACTGTGGTACATTCAGTGCTGGCAACAAGTGAAGGACTGACAGCACCCGAGTTTAAAGTCCTCCACTCCAATACAGTGTGCGCTGGTATAATGCAAACTTACCCAAGGTATGATATATTTAGTGCTGGTAAAAAATGAGGGACTAACAGTCCTGGAGACTGTAATTCTGCTTCCTTATTCAGAGTCCTGGACCCCAGCCCTAGAAAAGGCTGTGAAAGTCCTAACACTGTGCAAGTGGGGGTGGAGTTCACACATACAGAACTGAACTTCAGTTTACCACTGTCCAATGAGTCCTGTTTTATCACTGCATGCCACGAGCATTCCTCTCAACCTCTTGTGTCGTGAATCGGGGACAAAGATTAAAAAAATCAGGGACAAAGACGCCAAATCAGGGACACATCTTAAAAATTGGTAATATTCACTCAGACAACTGATAGAATAAGGGGATTAGTATAAAATGCATTTTCTGAAGAATAACTAGTCTGTATTTTTAATGTTTGATATTATTTTGTGCTTACAGTACCCACTGTTCTGCCACAAAAACACAAATTTCATGAGGAACAGAGGAAAATTCTGTTGCAAAATTTAGGGATATCCCTGAAAATCAGGGACAGTTGAGAGGTATGGCCACAAGTACGTGTGCTGTCATGTTCTCTCAGTCTCTGCTTTGCTTTTCTGCCCTTAGCTGTTGCTGTCCCCCAACATTGTTGAGACTTCTGCTCCTAAACTGCTGCTGGTACATTACACAGCTGATGCTAAAAACTTTCATTTTTCCAGCCGTGCTTAGAAACTGATTTGCTTACTCAGTCTCAGTCCTCCGGCACCTATGGAAAGCAATTTTAGCGGTTGCAGATGACTGCTACCTGGGCTCCTGGCATCACAGACAGAAACACTCATCCTGCAGTTACCTGTAGTTGTGCCAATGAGAAACCAGCATTCCAAACAGCAGTAGATCCAGTTCAAAATTAATTTTACTGAGAAGTTATATAAAACAAAGAGTTACAAACAGTAAACTCAGCATTGCGAACAAATAAAGCGCCAAACGTTCTGAATTGCAAGCCTCACACATGTGTATGCTCTGCCACAGCAGACCATACGTGTGGGGGTTACAATTCAGCACTTTTGGCACTTTGTGTGCAATACTGAGCTTACTGTTTGTATGTACTTTGTTTAATAAAACTTCTAAGTGAAATTAATTTTAAACTGAATCTGCTACTGTTTGGAGTGCTGGTTTCCTCATTGATGTACTTCATTTATTATTTTCCAGCACCCACTCTTGTCCTGAGTGCTGTTGTCATTTGGTACACCTGCAGTTGTGCCACTTGCCTGCTGTGCAAATATAGAAATACCCCAGGCATGCCCATCTGACAGAAGTGGCTTGCTGCTGCAGTGCACTATAAACTCGCATCAAAACCTAACTGGTAGCCATCATGCCCTGACATATACACACTCTCTCTCTCTCTCTCTCTCTCTCTCTCAGAGCTGCAAGTTAGGAAACGAAGGTAAAAGGGGTGAAAATTGAAGTGGGATAGGGAAATACTCAGCTCAGAGCTTTCAGTGCTGACTGTGTAGCTTTTCCTTTCTCACTCTGTCACGGTGGCGCCTAAACAAGGGCACCAATACCATCCATATAATGACTATGGTGCAAGCTGCTTTCTCTTTCTCAGGCACTTACTGACTCCTCAAAATGATTAAACCTTTTTAGTATTCGCAGGGTAAACCAACAGGTACAGTCCAAAGAAAGTGCCTCCAAATCGAAATCCAGCAGCCCCGTGTCACCCATCCCAAAGTTCAGTCACTCACCTCAGTGCCTACCCATGGCCGTCTGTTGTCAGTCCCGCTCGGTCAGGCTTTCTCAGTCTCTGGTGCCGCTGTTCCACTGGCCAGCCCAGCCCTGACTGTTCTCTCTTCGGACAGTTCTGCTCCATCTCTCTCTCTCTCCTGTGTCGGTCCCTCTTCCTGCTGTCTAGTGATTAGTGGAGTCAACTTCACTAGGGTGACCGCTTTGAAGTGTGCACTGGGGCCATCCCGTCTTGGCCTGTTACAGCCCCTGTACATTCGGTCTGCCAGGCCACTGGCTTTTCACTCTGAGGAACTCTGTGGGGGGCGTTATTGTTGGATGCCCCTGTGGAGTTATTGTTGCTGGTGTTCCTAGCTTTGTGTGTGGCTGAGGTAGCCGGTGAAGATTTTGGAAGACTACATTGTCAACTTGGAGCAGGAAGAGCAGAGAGGGGAATCTGACTTTTTATTTAAGAGAAGATTATTGGATTACTGATAGAGGACTATACTCTGAATGTTGGCAGTCTTGGTTTGAGTTTCCAGGAACAGTGGGTATATGAAGACCAGCTTTTGATTTGGAGCAGGGAGTTAGTGCCCTGATCTTGTAGGTGGGCTGATGGTGGTGTGTGGCTGAGCAGGGGTCCCGGTTCTATTGCACCGGGTGGCCAGCGATTTAGGCTGGTGTCCTCTAGGGTTTCTCTGTGGGGCCTGCTGGAAAGTGGGCCTGGGTGGGGGACTCATAGCAGTGGTCACGGACTTGCAGTTTGGCCTCCCAGCAGGATTTGTCGGGGGCCAGCTCCGGCTCCAGAGCAGTCAACACACAAAGCGGATCATCCTGGGTTCTTTCCCCCTCAAATACGGTCAGACTTATCCATATTATTTCACTTCCATTCTGGTTAAGACAGTGAGAGTGCCTTTCTTCTTTTACCCTTGGTACAGTGAGAATGTGCCCTGTTAGTAAAAGTGCTTGGACACATTTAAATCCCTCCCGTTGTGAGAGTATTTCGGGGGTTGGGGAAAGTATCGATACTGTTTACATCTACTGGTCTTCTCTGGTGGTGTGTGGACCATTGGGGGCTGGAAATCTCAAGTTCCCCTGTCATTTGACTTATATGTGTTTTTTCAGTTTCCAGCTACAATTTGAAGGTTCTTTGGTTGTTTATGATCAATTGTGATCAGTCTAAATCTGCTGGCCTGGACTGGATGACTGTGATATTTTATCTAGTTTATTACTGATTTTAATATATAGTTTCGGGGTTGGGTCTGAGTTTGTTTTGTTAGCTTTATATTTTTGGTTTTAGTTTATGATAATTTACTTGGTCATAGACCTTGTTTTGTTCCCCCTCCTACACCTCTAAATGAGAGTTGAGGGATTTATCTCTCATTTAAATATTTCTAATTGATTTTTTGTTTTGTGTATATGCAATTATATTAAATGATTAGGGTTGTTTTGTTATTGTGTTTTCTTTTTATTTTGTTGATAGTGTAGTTTTGTCTGGGTCATCAAGATGTGCTGGAGACCTGCCCCCACGGTCGTGCACTATTCATCCTCTGCCCTTCGTGGCCTCCACTCCTTTATCTCCCCCCATTGCAGTTTACAACTTACCAACGCTGTAGGCGCTGGGTATTGCCTGCTGGGGAGGGTGTGGGGCCACCGCATCAGGGTTGTAAAATCCAGAAGACGCCCTGGGGCGTAATGGAACCCAGATCGTGGGCTGCCATGTCTGGTTTCCATACCAAAGGGCACTACCTATTTTGGGGGGCAGGTTGTTCGGGCGGCCCTGGAAGCTCATTCAACTCAAGTGGTGTTCTGCAATGCCAGGTCCATTAAAAACAAGACTGCAATTATTGCAGATCTTGTGGGAACAGCAGACCTGGCTTGTATCACCAAGACCTGGCTGGATGAGAACTCTGGCCCTATATTGGAGGCTGCAACTCCAACCGAGTACTCAGGGATACACCGCTCGAGATTGGATCGCGGGGTGCGATCTGTTTCAAGACCGAATTGGGCCTCATGAATGTACCAGTTGAAGAGACAGTCATTTGAGTGTACTGTGGTAGCAGATGTAGGTTATAGGATAGCCCTCATCTACCATCCACCCGGGGGTGAGAAGTAATTTCTTCATGAAGTGGTGGCCTTCATGATCGACATGGCATTTGAGTCGCCCAGGCTGATGGTCTTGGGCGACATTAATGCCTGGGTTGATGACGAACTCTCGCAATTTGGACAGCACTTCCTCCAGTTGATGATATCTCTGGGCCTCATACAGATTGTTTCCACTGCTACCCATAAACATGGTCACTCTCTGTTTCCACTGCTACCCATAAACATGGTCACTCTCTTGACTTAGTCGTCCTTCTGGGGATCGAAGCCTCAGATTTGGGGGCGGAACCAGTTGGATGGTCCAATCATTACACCGTGGGGTTCAATTTCTGCACCCCCCTTTGTAGGCCTACCCCTGTGGGGATGGTCAGGTACCGCCCTTTATGAGATGTAAGCTCCGAAGGCCTTGAGGTGGTGCTTGACCTATCGGTCCTTCCATCGGCAAACAATGACCCAGAAGCCCTAGTGATGCCCTATACTAAGGTCATTTCTACGGCCCTGGATGTCATTGCTCCTGTCCGTGTTCATCCTTTCTCTCTTCACCCTCAATTCTCCTGGTTTTATGGGACTCTGAGGGAGATGCGGTGATCAGGACAAAGGTTAGAGCATTGCTGGCGGAGATCCACCCTGGACACCGACCACCTTAGCTTGAAGGACCATTATCAATCCTATCAATCCACAATCACCTGTAAGAAGGTAGAGTTCCTGTCCGGGGAGACTGCAACCTCTCATAATTGACCAGCTCAGCTTTTTTGAACCATGGACAGATTGTGCAACCCAGCCTGTCTACAGGTTCAAGAAGGGTTTTCACAAGTAGAGTGCGATGAACTTGCTCGATACTTGGCAAGTAAGGTGGCTGACATCAGGGCGGAAGTCCGGCCGGCACACATAATGGGCGTTGCTTTGGATCAGTGCTCAGTTGCTGCCTCTCAACTTTCCTGGAGCACCTTCAACCGGCCGGAGTTCGTGGATGTCATGCGGATTGTCCAGGGTATGCATCCTACGTGCTGTAGTTTGGACCCAGGTCCAACTACCCTGATTGTGGTTGTAGTGACATCATTAGCCTGGTCCTAGCATGGATAGTCTGGTGCTCCTTGGAAACAGGTGAGTTTCCTAGCTCCCTGAAGGAGGCGGTGGTGACACCCCTCCTGAAGAAAACTTCTTTGGACTCAGACTGCCACGTGAACTGCAGACCAATCTCAAACCTTTCCTTTATAGGGAAGGTGATTGAGAAAGTAGTGGCTGTACAGCTGGAGAACCATTTGACCATCCATGACATCTGTGAACCTCTCCAGTCCAGTTTTAGAAAGAGGCAAAGTACTGAGACGGCGCTGGTTCGGGTGCTCAGTGATCTCCTGATGGCAAGAGATTGGATAAAAAAAACTCCATCTTGGTTCTTCTAGATCTCTCATCAACATTTGACACTGTGTACCATGGGGTTCTTATCAGTCGCCTGAGGTTCCTCCTTGGCCTGTCAGGTACGGTCCTAAGGTGGTTTACATCTTTCCTCACCAGAAGAACTCAGAGGGTGGCATCAGGGATTTGCTCCTCTGACCCAGTTCCTGTCATGTGGGGTCCCTCAGGTATTGGTGTTGTCCACCATGTTGTTCACAGTGTACATGCTACCTGTAGGACACATTGTAAGATGGTATGGACTGAGGTTTCACTACTATGCTGATGATACCCAGCTCTACCTCTCTTTTGCACCTTACCAGGATAGAGTTCTCTGTTTTTAATAACTGCCTCAGAGAAATCCAGGATTGGATGAATTCGAGCTGGTTGAGGTTGAACTCAGAAAAGACTGATGCTCGATCACCTTCCCTATAAAGGTTGTGGATCTGGGGCACCAGATAGGGGGTCGGGAGTGGGTTTACCTTCGGGACTTTTTCTCGGGAGCTTATCATTCCCGATGTCTGAATGGGTGTGAAACTTGGGGGTTATTTTTAATGAAGGGCTGACACTACGCTCGCAGGTGATGGCTGTCGTCAAATCCTCTTTCAACCATATGAATAATATCTCCAGAGTTAAGCATCTTGTTCCGTCTGGCGATCTCCCCATGCTTGTCCACACCTTTGTGTCCTTGCACCTGGATCATTGCAATTACCTCTACCTAGGGCCACCTGGGGTGGATAGCCACCGCTTTGTAGCTGGTGTAGAACACTGCGGCCTGGTTATTGATGGGAACCCCTCGGTCTTGTCATATTTCCCTGGTGCTGTGCGAACTGCACTGGCTGCTGGTACAGTGGTGGATCACCTTTAAAGTCAGACTTTTGACTTACAAAGCCCTACATGGACAGGGCCCAGAGTACCTGAAAGAGCTTCTGGTTCCTTACTGCCCTGGGCAATTGCTCCGCTTGGCTGACAAGGGGTTGCTAAAGATTCCAAGGGTTTGTTTAAAATCTTTTGGGGCCCAGGCATTTGTGTATGCAGCCCCTACCCTCTAGAGTTCTCTACTCCATCAGCTATGGGAGTGTGCGACCATGGAGGGATTTAAACAAGCTCTTAAAACGTATTAATGGAATCAAGCATATGGTGAATGACTCACATACTGTTTATTGGTTTTATCTGCATTTTGTAATAGTTATAATATGTGAATGTATGCTTTATTTTGTTTTGTTTTAATTGTTTGTTAGGTGGCTTGACTGTTGAAAGGCACCATATAAATAAAGAATTATTATTATTATTATTATGATGGGATTCAGGAACCCTGCTCATTGCACTACGCAACAATGAACCAACTACCTGTGCCACACTTTCTCCCTGTTTTGTTCTCTGACACATGTTGCCCTCTGAACTGACTGAGGCTCCGAGTTCATGTGCAGCGCACACAACTCCTGGCTCCTCCCTCTCTCTAATACAGTTGCCAGGATGGGGAGAGGGGTAGACAGCATGCAGTGGGAGGGAGCGGGAGGGTTCACTTACTCTCTGGTTGCCGGGACGGGGAACAGAGGGAGTGGGGTGGACAGCACACAGTGGGAGGGAGCGGGAGGGTTTACTTGTACTCCTGGTGCCAGGACGGGGAACAGAGGGAGCAGGGCGGACAGAATGCAGTGCGAGGGGGGAGGGTTTATTTACAGTGTGGGTGCCTGGATGGGGAAGGGAGGGAGCAGGGTGGACAGCATGCAGTGGGAGGAAGCGGGAGAGTGTACTTGCACTCCTGGTGCCACAATGGACAATGGAGGGAGTGGAGTGAACAGCAATGTCTTGGCAGGCAAGGCACACCCTGCAATGACGGGGCACTCCTTCTTTGCAGCGTCGAGTTTCTTTCTGGCATGCCCTGCAATGATGGGGCACTCCCTCATTGCAGCAGTCAATTTCTTTCAAGTTGGGGACATGCTTGCTGAACTAGTGTCAGCAGCAGTGTGTCACCGCATTGGATAAAGAGGGCCAAGCATGCAAATGTGCCGCACCTCCACAACCTGTTTCTCTCCTAAGCTGCCACATTTCTTGTGCATGTGCGCAAGCAAACATAATAAAAAGATATGGGCAGAATTTCGAAATGTGGGAACAGGATCCACATATAGAGGTGCAGCAATGAAAATAGGCGCTTGTGGAGTACCTTGTCCTTTTGTCCAGTATTCTTTAAGACACAGATGTAAGATGCCCCAAGATGCACTCAAGTGGCCCCAATAATGATACACACTAGACCAAATAAATGTGGTCTTATGGACATCCCTTTGATACAGGGATGGAAAATTCCTGAGTTTGATATGCAAGTCCCATGCACCAAGTATTCAATGCCATCAAAGCATGCATCCGAAATAAGCTGCAAAAACATGACCCTTAGGGTATGTTATGTTTGCCCCCTGCCATCTACACAGCTGTAGCATTTAATGCTATGTAAAATATTTTAGAAAACGGATTGAAAATGTCCTAGCCTCTGACTGGCTGAGTCCCATGGCAAGGGGATACATTTATGCGCCAGCACAGACTGGGGAAAAACAAGTTCAATTCCAACCTACCGTGACCCAAATCAGTGCCCAAGCAGAATGTTTAAAAAAGGATGTTGGCCAATTTTTCCCTCCTTTAGCGAGTGATAACCCACCCCAAAACACATACACACACACACACACTGCAAACAACTCATACTCCCATTGTCACACATCAGAATCAACTTTTTGTTTCCAATTTTTTGTACCACATTTAAAAACTGCTGCCTGCCACCGCTGAAGTTGCATGCTCTGCTACTGCCAACAGTACCAGCATTTCCTGATTGATTATACATTACCCTGCATGACCGCGTATTATGCTGAGACTGTCTTTGTGAATCTTGTCAGTACCACCCGCCCCCCATATTACTCAGGCTCTCGGACTTCAGTTGTGCTCAATTACTGACTGCATTGAGCTGCTGCAGCTTTACAAAGAAAACATTTTATAATTTAAAAGGGACCTCCGACACATGCTGCCCTGCGAACTGACCGAGGCTCCGAGTTCATGTGCAGTGTGCACAACTCCTGACTCCTCCCTCTCTCTAATCTGTTTGCTGGGATGGGGAAGGGAGGGAGTGGGGTGGACAGCATGCAGTGGGAGGGAGCGGAAGGGTCTAATTATGCGCCAGGATGGGGAATGGAGGGAGTGGGGTGAACAGTATGCAGTGGAAGGGAGCGGTAGGGTCTATTTACATGCTGGGAGCAGGAATACAGGGAGCAGGGTGGACAGCATGCAGTGGGAGGGAGCGGGAGGGTTCACTTGCATTACGATTGCCAGGACAGGGAACAGAGGGAGCGGGGAGGACTGCATGCTGTGGGAGGGAGCAGGAGGGTTTACTTGCACTCGGTTGCCGGGATGGGGAATGGAGGGAGCGGGGCAGACAGCACATAGTGGGAGGGAGCGGGAGGGTTTACTTGCACCTCTGGTGCCAGGATGGTGAACAGAAGGAGCAGAGCAGACAGCACACAGTGGGAGGGAGTGGTGTGGGTTTACTTACAGTGTGGGCACCTGGACAGGGAACAGAGGGAGCGTGGTGGACAGCACACAGTCGGAGGAAGCGGGAGGATTTACTTGCTTTCCTGCTCCTGCAATGGACAACGGAGGGAGTGAGATGAACACAGAAATGTCTTGGCAGGCAAGGCACGCCCTGCAATGATGGGGTGCTCCCTCACTGCAGCAGCCAGTTTCTTTCAGACACGCCCTGCAATGATGGGGCACTCCCTCATTGCAGCAGCCAATTTCTTTCAAGTTGGCTGCATGCTTGCTAAACTAGTGTCAGCAGCAGCATGCCACTGCATTGGCTAAAGAGGGCCAAGCCCGCAAATGCAGTGGCGGCATTGGATGCCACAGTGTCGTACCTCCACAACCTGCTTCTGCAGCAAGCTGCACAACATGTTTCTTGTGCACGCAAACATAAAAAGGAAAGGAAAGCTCCTTCTTTTTGTAGTGTTATGGGAAGTTTGGGAGCTGATGTTTGGCAGCTGAAGTTAAAAAAAAAGAGAACACTGCAGCTGATATGTCTTTTTTTTTTATTTTACCTCAGTTAGGATAATGCTGAGGTACACTGAGCGAAGAAAGTGGGACCAGGAGGCAGGAGTCAGTGTGAGGGAAACACAGCTGCAGTTAATGACAGAACATGTAGAATAAAGTTTTTAGAACATGCACAATAGCTTCAGAATGTGCATAAGAAGGTTTTCGAGCTGCATGAATTCCATGCACATTAAGCCTTAACCATACACTATACATACATTATATGGCTAAAACCAATAACCCACATACATGAACACTTTTTAAATATGTGATAATCAATGTTTTTTTTGATTGACAGATAGTGATAATCCACTTCTAAGCATGGATTATTGCTACTTGACAATCGTCAACAATGGATTATCACAAACCGACATTCAAGTGCTCTTTCACTGCATTTTCAAGCAGACCAGGCTGCTGTTTTCCTGTGTTTCTATAGCTGGTT
Source organism: Neoceratodus forsteri (assembly GCA_016271365.2). Lineage (NCBI taxonomy): Eukaryota > Metazoa > Chordata > Ceratodontiformes > Ceratodontidae > Neoceratodus > Neoceratodus forsteri. Next base: position 134,693,394 of record CM028130.1, on the reverse strand, counting down.
GAATGACAGTCCTCCACATTGTACAGTACCTTTACTCATAAAACTCCAATAGCGAAGACACAATTTCCTGTTTTACTAAAAGAAACTAGGCTGTCCCATTTCTGCAGCTTGGCTCCAGCCCTCTAGGTGGTCTGCCTATCCACCTGTTCATCTTTCAGTTTCTCTGGTTTACCTCCATGGTTGTTTTAGAGCGCTTTTGGCTCCGCCCCTTCTGGTGGGACATGCTACTCCTTCAGTCTCTGTTACTTGCATGGTAGTGCCATTGCAAATCTGGCACTGCCAAATTAAGCAAAATAGGCACTCTTCTGCACTAACTCCATACTGAGTTAATTTAGACACCACTGAGGGGTGGGCAATGCTGAAACAACAAGTCAGTGACTATCCCACACCACCACTCAACTGCTGAACCAGGAACCAGGATTTTCATTTTAAACTGCATTGAGTGGCACGTTGGATTACCCAGACAATATAAAAAAATAAAACAATGGAGAAGTTTAACCAGGAGTAGCACACTAAGCCGAGGCTTGTTTCCAGATGCAACCTGGGAGCACAAGGAAGTTAAATGACTTGTTCAGAATAACACAGTATGCACCTGTGGGATTCAATCCCAGGTCTCCAGATCTGCAGCTCAGAGCCTTAACCCACTGTGCTACACAGCCTCCAGTGTGAGTTACAAGGTGACGATTCAATCTTGGGGGGTTAATAGAACACCACAATCCACTTGGCCTTCAGCCTCATGGATCATAATGTTCTATAAACCCCTTGATTGAATTATCACCTTGTAACTAACACTTCACCATTGTTTATTCTGTATATTACATACAGTATTTATAATATATGGATAACCTCTCTAATTGTATCCTGATTCATACAGAAAAAGTATTTCATTCGTGTGACATCACATCATTGAACTATGATTTACCATTCAATCAAATGACTTCACATCAGTAAATTGTGAGACTGAACTGCCAATAAATAAAGCTGTCCACTTTTCTGTGTTTTGAGGAGAACCAAATATTATATATGGAGGCAGCGTGATCTAGCGGGAGCTCTCCAGTTCAACCCCCCCCCTTCCCCCCACCAGACCCAAACACTAACTGTCTTTCGTGGCTTTGGGCAACTCACTCAAAATTCCAGGGCTGGATTTTCAGCCCTTCCAAAATCGGTGGACAGAGAAAAATTGACATAAGTGGAGCTTCACTTGCCAAGCCGCAGTTTTTCCAACACATGTAGTCTTTTTCAAAGTGGGAGGCGGTTTATGATTGGCTACTCAATTTACAGCAGCTTGCAGATGGTTTTTCGCTGCAGCTGCACCAAAATGATACGTCTAGTGGAACCAGGCATACCATCTCCCACAGTGGTACAGACTAAAAATATGGACGTCCGCAGGTGTGGAGGTTTCAGTATGCACCGGCTGCTGCAGAACAGGACTTAGTCCTGTGAGGGCTGAAAATCCGGTCCCCACTGATCCAGCCTGTCTAGCTGTGGATATGGGTAGAAGCAGCACCCCACTGCAGATGAGATGTAGCATCTCGTCCTTCCTTGAGGGCAGGTCTCAGAGAGTGGTGTCGGGGATTTATTCTTTGGCCCCTCATTACCTGCCTTGTGGGGTGCTGCAGGGTTTGGTGCTGTGCCCCATGCTGTTTACAGTGTACGTGCTGCCATTAGGGGACATCATAGGATAGTATGGCTTGAATTTTCACTGCTATGCAGATGACTCTCAGCTGTACATGTCTTTTGTGCCCAACCAGGAGTTAGATACTGTCTCGGTGTTTAACAACTGCGTAACTGAGGTACAAGACTGGATGAGTGCTAGCTGGCCGAGGTTAAACCTGAGAAAAACAGAGGTATTGGTTGTGGACTCAGATTGTAGGATGGCCGGGACATGGGTAGGACAACCCTATGGACTACAGCTTGGAGGAACCCCATTAAATGCCTCAAGCCAGGTGTGTAACCTAGGTGTGATCTTTGATGAAGGCCTGACCTTGAAGGCTCAAGTGTCAGTGGTAGTCAAAGCTTTCTTTTACCATCTAAGGAACATTGCCAGGGTGAAGCACCTGGTTCTGTCCAATGATCTACCTATTTTGGTCCACGCCTTTGTCACCACTCATCTTGATTACTGCAGTGCCCTCTACCTAGGGCTACTGGGGGTAGATATCCACCGACTGCAGCTGGTGCAGAACGTGACGGCCAGGTTGTTGACTGGAACCTCTAGATCCAGTCATATATCACCTGTGCTGTGCGAACTGCACTGGCTGCCAGTGCAATGGCAGATTACCTTCAAAGTCGTGTTGATGATTTATAAAGCCCTACATGACAAGGGACTCCAGTACCTGCAAGACCTGCTGTATTCCTACTCTCCCTCCCACCCTCCAATCCCCGATGAGATTGCTAGAGATTTCCAGGTAGCCTAAAACATCTGGAGGAAGATCTTTTGCCTTTATGGCTCCGACCCTTTGGAATTCTCTACCTCGGTGGATACGAGACAGCCTGACCATTGAGGGTTTTAAATTGCTCTTAAGACACGATTGTTCCTCCAGGCTTTTGCAGGGACTTGAGACTAAAATATTGTTCAGAATATTTTACAGTTATTTATTTTATTATGTATTTTAGTGATGTCTGTGTTTGTATATGTACATTATTAAGGTGTCCTGAGCAATGGAAGGGCACCTGTTATAAATAAACTTAGGATGATGATCTTAGCTGGTTTAGCCACACTAAATAAATTGGAAAATAAAAAACTGTAAAAATATACAAAATAAAAAAGGAGCATTAGTGACACGGAAATAATTCCATCTTAAAATTCTAATGACAAGGGTAAAGCAGTCCTCAATGAATGGTTTAAATGCTTCTTAACAAGTGTTTAAACTAGCAGGGGGGCCAACAGGAGCAGGAAAACTCAAGCAGCCCACCCCCACAAGGCAGTGACACCAGAACTGAGGAGCTGGAAGTTGAGTTGAGATCAGGGACATCACAACCAGGCACAAAGGGAACCGCAGAGGAATCAGACCCACACAAGAAGGAAAACTGGGGTGGGGGAAAGAAACATAGAAACATAGACTTTGATGGCAGATAAGGACCACTTGTCCCACCCAGTCTGCCCATCTCCCTACCTGCTGGATAAGCTGCAGATTCTAGTTAACCAACAGCCTATTTCCTGCAACCCCCCACTATAATTGCCTTATGTCTGTCCCATGCATGTTTGAATTCCTCCACTGTTTTAGACCCCACAACCTCTCCAGGAAGGCGGTTCCATGCATCCACCACTCTCTCCGTGAAAAAGAATTTCCTCACATTACCCCTGAGCCGTCCCCCCTCTAACTTTAAATTGTGCCCCCTTGTTCTTACACATCTCTTTTTCTGAAAGAAAGAATTGGACGAGCAACAACAGGAATAGTGGGAGGATAGGTAGCAAAACATGGGAGGCCATGGTAACAAATGCCCGCAGCCTGGGTAATAAAATACCACACCTGGAGGCCTTGCTAGTAGAGGGGGACCTAGACATAGCAGCAATAACAGAGACTTGGTACACCACAAATCACAGGTGGGACATAAATGTACCAGGTTATGCTCTGTTCAGGAGGGATGGGGGGGGTTAAAAGGAAAGCAGTGGCCCTGTAGTTCAGAGATGGTATAAAGCAATGGAGGCACAGGGTAAACAGGAGAAGGCTGAGGTACTGTGGGTCACCCTTGAGACTGGAAATGGCACGGCAATACAGACAAGGGTGATCTACAGGCCTCTAGTGGGAGGGGGGAGGATGAGGATAGAGAGCAAATGGATGAAATATATAAGATGGCAACAAAAGGGGAAGTTCTGCTGCTGGTTGATTTCAATATGCCTGATGTGGACTGGACCACCCTGGCGGCTGCTTCAACCAAAAGCTGATCTATCCTAGATTCCATACAGGGGGCAGGCCTTAGGAATCTAGTGCTTGACCCCACCAGAGACAGGGTGATTCTAGACCTAGTACTGACAAATGGGGACAGAATCACAGAAGTCCAGGTAGAAGGGCAGCTGGAGTCCAGCGACCACCACATGGTGCAGTTTAGCATGGGGACAGGGACACAGACAAGTCACACCAAGGCAAAGGTCTGAGATTTCAGAAGAGTGTACTTTGCAAAGATGGGTAGATGTATCAGAGAAGTCCTGGTGAGAAGGAAAATACGAAGGGGAGTTGAGGAGCAGTATTAATAATAATAAAATGTATTTATATGGCGCCTTATCTATAACCAAGGTGCCTCACATTTTAAAACAACAATAACAATATAAAATATAACAAACATCAATAAAATTAACATAAAAATATCAATACACTGAAACAGGAGGCTCAGTTGTTAAAAGCTTTATGCCATAAATACATTTTTAATGATTGCTTAAATCCCTCCATGGGGTAGAGAATTCCAAAGGGAACACCTGAAAGGAGCCATAGAAGAGATGACGAACGAATTAATTAAGCTGGTAAACAAAGGAACAAAGAGGTGGCAGACAAAGTAAGGGCCAAAAGGACGGGCTTCAGGAAATGTAAAGAAACTCAAAGAAAGGAGGACAGGGGGGTGTACCTAAAGACTCTTGAGTGGGGAAGGCTGTTAGGAGCGCAAATGAGCAGACTGAGGAAAGAATAGCGCAGACGGTGAAGAAAGGGGACAAGACATTCTTTAGGTACATCAGCGAAAGAAGGAAAGCCGGGGGGGGGGGGTTGTAAGGCTCAGAGGGATGAAGGAGAGTGTTAGGAGAAGGACCTGGAAAAAGCAGAAATACTGAATTAATACTTCTGTTCAGTGTTCACTGAGGAGGGGGAGGGACAGGGACCACAGTTGGACAACAAATACAAAGGGGGATGGGAGATGGACACAAGTTCCTTCACAGTGGAGAGAGGGTCCTAGAGAAGCTCGCAAAACTGAACGTGGACAAAGCAATGGGGCCAGACGGCATACACCCAAGGATATTAAAGGAGCTGCAGAGAGAGCTAGCTGTACCTCTGGCAGCCTAGTTCACAGAGTCAGTCAACACAGGAGTGGTTCCAGAAGAGTAGTGGAGGGCACATGTAGTCCCTCCACACAACACTGGTAGTAGGGAGGAGGCAGGGAACTATAGGCCAGTCTGCCTCACCTCAGTAGTAGGTAAGATCATGGAGACACTGCTTAAGGAAAGAATTGTGGATCACATGGAATCCAGTGGTGCCCAGGATCCAAGGCAACATGGATTCACAGCAGGCTGGTCATGTCAGATGAATCTGATAGACTTTTTTTGACTTGGTGACTAAAGAGGTAAATCAGAGGGGAGCAGTAGACGTTGTCTATCTCAGTTTCAGCAAAGCCTTCAACACCATTCCACATAGAAGGCTGGTTAACAAGATGGGTAGTCTGGGTATGTGCCACAAGGTGGTAAACTGGGTTAGGAATTGGTTAACGGACAGGAGGCAGAGGGTGGTGGTAAATGGGATCCAATCCAGGGACAGGGGCATGACCAGTGAGGTTACTCAGGGATCAGCCCTTCAGCCAGTCCTGTTTAATGTCTTCATTAAGGACATAGCGGAAGGGCTGGAGGGAAAGGTCTGCCTGTTTGCAGAAGACACCAAGATCTGCAACAGGGTGGATACTCCAGATGGGGTGGTGGAGAAAATGAGGAGGGACCTGGGGAGGCTGGAAGAATGGTCTGAAGTGTGGCAGCAGAGGTTCGAGTCAAAGAAGTGCAAAATAATGCACCTGGGATGAGGGAACCCTGGAGAGAGCTACAGGATGGGGGGAGGAGTTGCTGACAATCACCAAGGAATAAAGGGATCTGGGGGTTATCATTTCAGATGACCAGAGGTGTCTGCGCAGAGTACAAAGGTGGCAGGGAGGGCCAGTTGCAAGCTGGGGTGCATAGGCACAGGGATCAGTAGCAGAAGGAGGGAGGTGGTGATGCCATTGTATAAAACTCTAGTGAGGCCTCACCTGGACTACTGTGTATAGTTCTGGAGACCACATCTTTGTATGGACGTAGTGGAGACAGTCCAGAGAAGGGTGACAAAGATGGTACAGGGCTTGTAGCAGAAAACATATGAGGAGAGTTTAAGGAACTCAATACGTACTCGTTAGAGAGGAGGGATCTGGGTGACATGATAAAAACATTTAAGTACCTTAAAGGCATAAACAAGGTGCAGAGGGACAACATTTTCCAATATAGGAGTACAAGAACGAGGGGGCATGACATGAAATTGGAAGGGGGCGGGTTGAGAGGAAATTTTTCTTCACAGAGAGGGTGGTGAATGCATGGAATGGTCTGCCACAAGAGGTGGTGGGAGCGAGCACAGTGGAGGGATTTAAACATGCATGGGACAGACAGAAGGGAACAATAGAGGTGGGAAGGAGAGGTGGAAGCCATTGATCAAGGAGGGTCAGAGGCCGTAAACAAGGGGAGGGCTTACAGGCAGACTGGATGGGCCTAGCGGTCCTTATCTGCCAACAATTTCTATGTTTCTATGACATTCCAAAAACCACTCAAGCTCTGATCTCTTGGTTATGATGTCACCGTTTTTACCTTAGATTTATCCTCCTTGCTGCTTCTGCCGACCCCCATCGTGGCTGCCCTCCCCAGCCCAATTACCCACCATCACCAGGTCTTAGCCCTCTTATGCCCTCATGACTTACCTCTTGTGATGGAGCTGGGGGGACAGTATCTGGTAAGGGTTCCTGGTCAGTGGTGCCAGGCCTGTGGTAAGGCTTTTATCTCGCATGGCCATAGTGTTTTTTTCCCCACTGATTTTCACACCTCCATATTGGCGTGCAATGATGCTTAGCATCTTGACAACATTCCTGCCATCTTACTGAGCTTCCCAGCTGTTCTGACACCCAGCCTCATAGAAACAGAGAAATACAGAATTTGTCAGCAGATAAGGAACACTTGGGCCACCCAGTCTGCTCATTTTGCCTTTGCCTCTGCCTCTGCTTATACTGTCGCTGCAGATGCTAAATGATCTCAGGCCACCCCCCGCACACACACTTTCTTACCAAGCCCACCACTGTTTTTGCCCCATCACCCTCATTGGAAGACAGTACCAGGTGTCCTGTGCAAGCCAGAGATGCAGTGTGTCTCCTCCCAAAATATTGTTCCTACTTGTTTTATCTTAGGTTGGGACAAGCAGATAAGTCCAAACAGAAAAATTGAAACCAGCCCAGATTTCACCTTTCAAGGTTACGCTTTTATTTTTAAAAACCTCTACACACTGCCAAGATCCTCTCAATGGCCAACATTTTTCCCACTGGGCTTCCATGGGTCAAGGGTCTAGGCATAAACTTAGAGTTGTATATGTTAAATTATTGTCTTTTTTGGGTCAGTCTTTTATATTCCACATACCATGGTCCTTTTTCAGACCTCCTAGTCTTTACTGAATATTTCTCTTTAGTTTTCCTTCAGTCACTCTGACTTTTAAACCCTCACAGGGCCTTTATGGTTGTCCTGGCTCTCACTACGAGTGTCCACCACTGTTTCACTGAAGAAGTACCTCCTCACTTCCCACCTAAATTCCCCCCATCTAGTTTCATTGCATACTCCCTTGTTCTTGTGCAACTTCTTGTCTGAAAAATCCTCCCCTCCTGTACCTCATTCACCCCTGTAAGGTACTTATAGGTCTATATCAGCCCCCCCCCCCGCCACAGGGTGAAAATATTGAGATCCCTCATTTCATCCTCATAGGGCTTGTGATGCAGCCCCTACACCATTTTAGTTGCCCTCCTCTTGACTCCCTCCATCCTATCTACAGTATGTCCTTCCTGAGATGTGGTCTCCAGAACTGCAAACAGTACTCCAGGTGGGGTCTCATCAAGGATCAATACGGTGGAAGCAGCACTTCAGGTGTGGTCTCACCAACGATCGACACAGTGGTATCACTACTTTTGCCCTTCTGCTGGTGATTCCCCTCCCTGTGCATCCTTGTCAAACTGCCCTGCCACCTTGAGATCATCAGATGTGATAACCCCAGGTCCTTTTCCTGTTTAGTGACTGTCAGTACCTACACTGGGTATCAGACATGCTGCTGGGAGTGAAATGCACCCTACCCAGGAGAAGAGAACAGTCCTTTGGACACTCGATTCTATCCTCCCAACCAACCCCAGGTGACTTGAGTTTGCTTCTGAAAATGCGCCGTCATTGTAGCAGGCGGTACACTACCGCCATGCCACCTGGCTGGCACAGTCACCACAACCTAATAGAATTGTTTCCTAGTAATTGACTTCTACCAATAAGTTATTCTCTACATACCGTGTACAGTATGTGGTGATACAGTAATGGATAGAAAATATCTATACACTGAATACAATATGTTCCAGTCTATTAGGGTATTTACATGTCAGTGCTTACTGTTGTCTTGTGCACTCCATCGAGGGGGAATTCTTGTGGATCCCTGGCAGTGCTTGTCGATGCCTGGCAGTGCTTGTCGATGCCTGTCAGTATTACTGTAATGCTGCCAATTGTCACACAAGCATTTCCTTGTCATTGGAATGCACATCACCACAGTCAGTGCCAACAGGTAAATTTCCTTAGTAACAGTAACAGTCAAAATGTACTGTTTTCCTTCAACTGCATTGCAAAGTAAACATTTCAAAGGGAATCCAAAACAAAATTGTCAGTACAAAATATCACAGCGCTGCTGAAGTTAGTGCTTAGTAAATAAAACACGCACCAACTCATCGCAAAGTGTGATATCACAAGGTTGCCAGGTTCTTGTGATATGATTATTTATGTAACATACTTGTGACTTTAAACTTACAAATTCACATGTTATTTTTGCTTGTGACCAAAAACAAAATGAAGATAGGCATGTTTATTTACATTTTGGTTATGTCATCAGCATTTATTTCCACTTAGCCGCAAAGGAACGCTTAGCCAATGGGAGTGCAGCAGGCACAGTGCTGGTGACATCAAAATAACCTCTGCTGCACTCAAAACAGAGCTGTGAAATTAAGTAGAAACAGCTGTCTACATAAAAAGGAACTAATTTTAAAGATGTACAATTTAAAATTCTCAGTTTAAATGCAACCCACAACAGCAGCAATGATAATAAATGTCACCAGGTTTGATATGTTATTAACCAATAGGATAGCCGCTGAAAATACGCAAGATGACATCACAGTGCAGCTTTGCAGCACTCTAACCAGAACAGTGCCCATATAAATACAGCTGTCGAGGCACTCTTACTGTTGCAAGAATGCGCTCACTCATATTCTTAGGCTGGGGGGATCATGAAGTAACTGAAGGTGACACAAAGGCAAGGCAATTCTTTTTCTTTTTGGCTCCCATCCCAAACAGCTCTGGGTGCCATACAATAAAATAACGACATACAAGAGTTAAAGATTAGCAGATTAAACAATAAAAACCTAATAATAATAGCAAACAACTGATCAATTGAAAATTTAAAAATCTGGCAGTTCTATTACTGTAAGAATGCGAGACCACTTGTTCAATAGTAAAAGTGGTCTCAGTGGCTGTATTAATATATTATTAAGCTAGGTCAATTAATAATATATTAAACATTAAAAAAAAAGGACTCCTGAATGTGGCAATTTACAGGGCACCTGCATGTTAGCCTCTCTTTAAAGAATGAGAATGTCGCGCACATAGGGGAAAGGAGTGCTCCCATTGGTCAGGTGTGCTCCTTCGATCTATACAAGTCAATATAAACTGTTACAAGTTTCACAAGATAGTTCTACCACTTATGAGTTATGGTTCTGCCCCCGCATGCATAACGATAAAGACCATGTTCTGAGCCAGGCTGTTGGTTTCCCCTATTTATCCACTCATGGGGGAGACTTACACACAACACTTTAGGCTTTGTTTTAATCTGCCTCATTTGTGGATAATTACATCACCAAGACAAACATATGAAGTCCTTTTGCGTGCATGTATGCACACATACACACACACGTGCCACACACTCTCTCTCCACACTACAAATGGACATACAGACACATAGGCAGACTAAGTGACTTACATAGCTCTGTTTAAAAAAATAGTTCACTGTTAGCAGCCTATACAGTAGCCAGGAAAATATTTTAACTACTGTGTTTCGACATTATTCAGTTTACATTTCATTTGTTTTATAGAACTTCTTTATTTCTCTCCCCTCATTATTACTGAGGACATTTGCATGAAATCAGGACCTTTGTCCTCCAAACTTCATTATACATCCCACGTTTTCCTCCCAAGAAGTCATAATTCTGTTTGTGACATCACAATGAGTTGCTGTGGAAACAATTTTTTTCCCACTTTCTATTTTGTTTCCCCTTCAGCTGGCATCAGTCCATCTCAGGGCTTCCAGGCAGCCCCATCCCTGTCTCCTCCGCTATCTCCTAAGACTTACCTTGCTGTTGGAGTGAGCTCCATGATATCCCATCACCATGCTGGATGACCTTTAGGGCTGGATGAGTTTTTTTCCCTAGTATGCATTCTGTGGTGCTTTCAGGGTGTGCCCAGTTTAGCGGAGTGCAGGGTCTGTGGGTGGCCCAGAGCTGTCATAGGGCTTGGCTGTGTTTTTAAATTTTTCCTGTTCCGGGATGCTAGCTGACTGACATGATCATGCAGAGCGTGTATATCCGTCTTGCCACTCTGCAGTACCCAGCCCCAGATTTGCACGCCTGCCTGCATCACTACTTGTGATCATCCAGAGGTGTGGTTTAGCAGTGGCAATGATCCCCCTTCCTGGAAGAAGAGAGCATCCTGTGGTCTGCTCAGTCCTTCTCCCCAGGCCAGCCCTCCGATGACCCAGGCTGGTTCCCGAACCCAGGTCACTGGCGACACAAGCGATAGTGCTACCACTGTGCCAGTGGGCCTGCTCACTGTGGAAATAATTATGATCTCACAAACAGAGAATTTTGTTGTGACTTCAGTGGAGACAAAAGCAAGAGAAGTCAAGTAGTCTGAGCCACAAAGATCCTGTTTCCATGCAAACATACCCAGTAATAAAGAGTGAGGGATGATAAATGCAGAACATGAATGTAAGTAAGAATGGAGTTGTGTCTAGATGTTTTTTTGTTTGTTTGTTTCATAAAATAGGCAATAGAAACCTCATAATCTCATTGGTCGAAACATGACACATGAATTTAGATTATTTGCTGACAACTGCACACCTCACCTGAACTACATAGTGTTTCAACAAACAAAAGTCAATTTTTCAGCAAATAAAAGTCCACTGGATAACATACTTCAGGGTGTGCTTTCATAAGGGAATAATGCACATTTTGGGTGGTTGCTGCCCTCGGCGCTGCCTTACTCCTAACAAGCACCCAAGACGTGTGTTATTCCCCGTATAGCTGCACACCCTTTTTGAGCAGAACTGTGCAACAAATTAGAACAGCTTTGTGGAGCCCCTTTGCTCTTACGAGTTAAGCTTTCCAGCTTGAGAGGCATAGATGGATTCTTCTTTGACTATTACAGGAAGGCCTTATGAAGATAGGCAACCTTGTATTGTACACAGTGCCAGTTATTAGAGAGAGATAATAGACTGAAACACTTCAACAGTGTTTAGCAAGCTATCTGAGAAAACCTTATTTCTACATAGATTGGTGTGTTTGTCAGAGGTAGTTGAAGTAAATTGTTATCTGTTACCTGTGCTATCTGTGTACTTATCTAGGTGCTTGTCACAGGTGTCAGAAGGAAATTATCTGTGAAATTAACTAAGTGTAGAAAGATTTGCAAAGGAGGGGGAGTAGCTTAGCTAGAAGGAGCCAGGTTAAGACCAGATATAAATACTACCCAAGATAGCTTCTGCCAGAGGACAGACAGAACTCCAGAAGGAAGAAGCTACTGGTATAACTAAAACTTCTTTACTGGGACTAAAAACTAGATCTCTTGTACTGGGACCTTCAATTAAGGGTATAAAAACAAAACAAAACAAAAAGGATTTGGTGTGTTTGTCAGAGGTGGTTAAAGTAAATTGTTGTCTGTTATCTGTGTTACCTGTGTACTTATCTAGGTGCTTGTCACAGGTGCCAGAAGGGAATTGTTATCTGTGAAATTATCTAAGTGTAGAAAGACTTGCAAAGTAGGGGGAGTGGCTTAGCTAGAAGGAGTCAGGTTAAGACCAGATATAAATACTGCCCTAGATAGCTTCTGCCAGAGGACAGACAGAACCCCAGGAGGAAGGAGCTACTGGTATAACTAAAACTTCTCTACTGGGACTAAGAACTAGATCTCTTGTACTGGGACCTTCAATTAAGGGTAAAAAACAAAAAAAGGAGTTGATGTGTTTGTCAGAGGTAGTTGAAATAAATTGTTATCTGTTATCTGTGTACTTATCTAGGTGTTTATCACAGGTGTCAGAAGGGAATTGTTATCTGTGAAATTAACTAAGTGTAGAAAGATTTGCAAAGTAGGGGGAGTGGCTTAGCTAGAAGGAGCCAGGTTAAGACCAGATATAAATACTGCCCTAGATAGCTTCTGCTAGAGGACAGACAGAACTCCAGGAGGAGGGAGCTACTGGTATAACTAATATTTCTCTACTGGGACCAAGAACTAGATCTCTTGTACTGGGACCTTCAATTAAGGGTAAAAAAACAAACAAAAAAAGGAGTTGGTGTGTTTGTCAGAGGTAGTTGAAGTAAATTGTTATCTGTTATCTGTGTTATCTGTGTACTTACAGTATCTAGGTGCTTGTCACAGGTGTCAGAAGGGATTTGTTATCTGTGAAATTAACTAAGTGTAGAAAGATTTGCAAAGTAGGGGAAGTGGCTTAGCTAGAAGGAGCCAGGTTAAGACCAGATATAAATACTGCCCTTGATAGCTTCTGCCAGAGGACAGACAGAACTCCAGGAGGAAGGAGCTACTGGTATAACTAAAACTTATCTACTGGGACTATATTGCCCTCCTTCCCTCCCCTCCACCCCCCACCCTAAACCAGTTCTGCTTTTATAGGCGCAGGATTTAACTGACAACAGGAACTTCCTGTTTGGGAGCAGGAAGTGAGTGATCACAGACTCACCATACTAGAAGGGCAAGAGTAGCTCTCCATCCCCCCCAGCTGCTGGAGATCTGACTCTGAGCAAGTAAGGAGACTACTGAGAAATATAGGAACTTCTTGTCTCAGAACAGGAAGATCAGGAGATAAAAGGGTGCAGAGGCAGTAAGTAAGTAGGGAGAAAAAAAAAAGAAATAAACAAACAGAGGAAAGAGTAAGTATTCCAAATAACAGTTAGGGGCCAGAAAAAAAGACATGATGGGAGTGGTGCAGTGCAGTGGCTGTGGAGCAGCAGTCTTCCAGGAGATGTTTGGAGGATGCAGTGTTGTCCCATCTGCAGACACCTCTCTGGCTAGGGAGGAGGTTGCTCATCTCCAGGCTGAGTTGGCCAGATTTGTAGGACCTCCTCACCCACCCAGGGACCACCAGGGTCACTGCTGTTGCCTCAGAGTTGCCAAGAAGAGGAGTGGTTGGACCACAGTGGGCTCAGGGAGGGTGAGGGTGGTGAAACAGAGCTCATCCTCAGTTGTACTTCTCCACAATTTCTATGCTGTTCTGGAAAGTGTGGTTCCTCTATGGGCACCCACAGTGGAGACCAAGGAAGATGCTGGGAACCTCCACAACGGAGCCCAAGGAGGGTGGCACGGACCCCACAGGGGAGGAACAACTCCTGGTGGGGAACTCCATTGTTAGGAAGGTAAAACTGGGGGAGGAAGGGGAGAGGGAGGTAAGGTGCCTGCCTGGTGCCATGGCTTGGAGAGACAGGGAGCGAATCCTCTGGATTGCAGGAGCAGCTGCACAGGGGAGGGAGCTGGATGTCATTGTCCACCTAGGGACAAATGACCTGGCTAAGAAAGGGATCAGAGCAGTGCAAGAAGCGTTTGTGGAGATGGGGAGGGGCCTTAGACAAATAGCACACACGGTAACCTTCTCGGAGGTGCTGCCTGTCTATGGCACGGGTGAGGCGACGGTGCACCACACCATGGGATTCAATCAGTGGTTGAAAAACTGGTGCAGAGCTCAGGGATTTGGCTTCATTGGAGACTGGTGGTCCACCTGGAGGGATGCAGGCCTATACTGGCATGATGGTCTGCATCTGTCCAGGAGGGGAACCAGGATCCTAGGTGATTGGTTTAAATATTTCATTGACAAGTATTTAAACTAACCAAGGGGGGAGGCACTGGAAAGGAGCAGGGAAATCCTAGCCCCCCAAAAAATATCAAGGTACTAAGTGAGGTAGACACCAACATAGAGATGTCAATAGGGAGAAGGGCAGGGGTAAATGGAGAAAGTGACAGATGCAATAAGGACAGGGATGGGGTAAAAAGGGGTAAGGCCATCAGGAAATGGAGGGTAATGAGTACCAATGCCCGTAGTCTGGGCAACAAGCTCCCTGAACTGGTGGTCTTGATGGAAGATGGATGCCTGGATATTGTAGCAGTCACAGAAACATGGTACACAGAGAACCATGACTAGAATGTTAACATACCAGGTACACAACCTAGGAGAGAGACAGGAGGGCAGAAGAGGAGGAATAGCTCTCTATGTAAGGAAGGATAAAAGCTACTGAACAAAAGAGTAAACAGGGAGGAGAGAAGGCACTGTGGGTCACCTTAGAGACTGGAAATGGCACCACAATCCGCACAGGGGTTGTATATAGACCCCCATGTCAGGGGGAGGGAATGGACAAGGATATGATAGAAGGCATACCTAGGATGGCAGAGAAAGGGGAGAAACTATTGATGGGGGACCTTAACATGCCAGATGTTAAATGGAGCACCTTTGCGGCAGCCACATCCAAAAGCAGGGCCATTCTTGATGCCCTTCAGGTGGCATGTCTCAAACAGCTTGTTTTGGAACTTACTCATGAGGGAGAAATCTTAGACCTTGTACTCTCAAATGGGAACAGTGAGAGGATCTCAGATCTAGAAGTGGGTAGCCATTTGGGAAGGAGTGACCACCAAACATGTGGTTCACGATAAACTCTGCTTCAAGTCAAGCCATACAAAGTGAGGGTTCTGGACTTCAGGAGGGCTGACTTTGGAAAGATGGGAGAGTGCCTTAGAAAAGCACTAGCAAACAGACTAGAAGGAGGGGTGGAGAAACAATGGGAAAATATCAAAACTGCCATCACAGAGGCAACAAGCCTTTGTGTGAAGCAAATAAATCAAAACGAAAGAAAAAGCCACTATGGTTCTCAAAAGAGGTGGCGGTGAAGGTTAGGTAGAAAAAGATAGCATTTAGGAAGTATAAGGAAACATAGAAGGAGCAGGACAGAGAACTGTACCAGTTAAGGCAGAAGGAAGCAGGAGGTAGTCAGAATAGCAAAGGCACAAACTGAGGAAAGATAGCTAACTCGGTTAAGGGGAATAAAACCTTTTATAGGTATATCAGGGAGCGTACAAAGACAAAGGGAGGGATAGTGAGGCCGAATAGAATGGATGGTGGGTGGGCAGAGAGTGACAGTGATAAAGCAGGGATACTGAATGAATACCTCTGTTCAGTATTCACAAAAGAGGAAGTGGGGGAAGTGCCTAATCCAATTAACAGAAGCACTCTGGAGAGGGGGGTTGATCCCAGTCCCTTAACAGAAGAAAGGGTTCTGAAAGAACTCCTAAAACTGAAGATGGACAAAGCAATGGGGCCAGATGGAATTCACCCCAGAATTCTAAAAGAATTAAGCAGAGAACTAGTGACACCACTGACTACGCTTTTTAACAAATCATGGGAGGATGGCATGGTACCTGAGAACTGGAAGAAGGCGGATGTGATTCCCCTTCACAAAAGTGGGACCAAGACGGAGGCAGGAAACTACAGACCTGTCAGTTTGACCTCTGTGGTAGGAAAGTGATGGAATCACTTCTGAAGGAAAGAATTGTTGAGTACCTAGAGGCCAGTGGGGCTGGGACCCAAGGCAGCATGGGTTCACAGTGGAAGGTCATGTCAGATGAATCTAATTGATTTCTTTAACTGGGTGACCAAGTAGTAGACCAGAGGAGGGCTGTGGACATGGCCTACCTAGACTTTAGCAAGGCATTTGACACAGTCCACCAAAAGATTAGTAGTCAAATTAACTAGCCTGGGAGTGGGTCTCAGGTGGTAGCCTGGGTAAAACACTGACTGAACAAAAGGACACAGAAGGTAATTGTAAATGGAGTCCACTCTGAAGAAAAGGTGTTACTGGTGGGGTACCGCAGGGTTCAGTATTGGGTCCAGTCCTTTTTAATGTCTTTATAAGTGACATTGCAGAGGACTGGAATGAAAAATATGCCTCTTTGCAGATGACTTTAAAGATCTGCAACAGGGTTGATATACACAGGAGGCGTGGAAAGGATGAGAGAGGACTTGGCAAGGTTGGAGGAATAGTCGAATCGGCAGCTTGGATTCAATGCAATGAAGTGCAAAGTAATGCACCTGGGAAACAAAACCAGGGAAGATTACACAATGGGGAGGTAGTAACAACAACAAAAATGGAAAGAGACCTAGGGGTAATCATATTAGATGACCTTAAGGTTGGCAAGCTTCTGAGAAAGGCGGTAGGGAGGCTGGGGGATACTGGGATGTATGGGAAGGTATCACCAGCAGAAAACAGGAGTTGTTATCCCCTGTACAGACAGTTGGTGAGACCCCATCTAGATACTACGTCCAGTTCTGGAACCCCATCTCGCAGGGACATAGGATGGAGGCAGTTCAGGAGGGCAACTAAAAATGGTGCAAGGTCTGCAGAGAAGTCATCACGAGGAGAGACTAAAGGAGCTTAATATGTATACCCTTGAGGAAAGAAGGGAGAAGGGGGACATGATAGAAACGTTTAAGTACCTCAGTGGAATCAACAAAGTCCAAGAGGGTAGTTAATCTTTCAGAAAAAGAGATGTGCAAGAACAAGGGGACACAATTTGAAGATAGAGGGGGGACGGCTCGGGGCAATGTGAGGAAGTATTTTTTCACAGAGAGGGTGGTGGACGCATGGAACAGCCTTCCTGAGGAGGTTGTGGGGTCTAACACTGTGGGAGAATTCAAGAATGCATGGGACAGACATAAGGCAATTTTTCTGGGGGGTAGGAAGAAATAGGCTGTTGGTTAAATAGGATCTGCAACTTATCCTCTAGTTAGGAAAATGGGCAGACTAGGTTGGCCAAGCGGTCCTTATCTGCCGTCAAAGTCTATGTTTCTATGTTTTTTGTATGTTTGTGTTAACAATCAAATCAATCTTTATTTTTATAGCACCTTTCAACCAAGGCGTTGCACATAAAACCAAATACAAATCAGATATAAATATATTGAAACAGGGAACAATAATTAACAAATTAGCCATAGTTAGGGAAGGCTAAATTAAAAAGATACATTTTTAACTCAAGTTTAAAACTATCGACAGTCAGGCATTCTCTTAACTGATGAGGTAGAGGTTAACAATGTTAACTGTAACTCACCCAGGCCATGATTGTGTTTTCCAGGGCTTTGCAAATTTCTCACAATGTCACCTGGGTCTCGGTTTCTGTCTCCACTAGTAGGTCCTTCCTAGCAGTTCTCCCTAGCATTCTAACCCACACAAACACAGGATGTTCCTGACTGGCCTGCTAACATTATCCCTACAGGCCTGGAGTAAAATCAGGGAACGTTGTTAGCCAAATGCTTGCGTTGAGGTGAAACAATGAGGGGACTAAGTTTAGCAGTGAAACCAGCTGGGAGGCAGCTTTCACAGACCTGAGGGTTATTTATTTAAGGTGGAAAAGTCTATTAAACACGAACAATACAGTTAAGTGAAAGTGAAAACTGAAACATATTACTAAGACTTCAAATCATTATTAAAATGTCCACCCCAATACTCTGCTTACAGTGGCGGATCCAGGAATTGACAGAAGCGGGGACGCAGTTGACCTCGAAAATCAAACCTCTCTAGAGGTCTGGGGGCATGCCCCATCCAGGAAATTTTGAAAATGTAAGGTGTGAAATGGTGCATTTTGGTGCATTTTAGGCACAGTTTCAGAAGCAAAGTGTGGACTGCCTCCTCCAAAAAAATCTCCTCGTTCCCTTTCCATCACAGAGCTGCTGCAAACAGTAATGGTTGCCTCACAGGGATACATCAGTGAACAAGTACTCTGAAGATAGGATATTACTGGTGCAGAGAGGGAGGTGGCTGAGGGGCTAGCCCTGGCCTGGCTACCAGGAAGGGATATAGGATGTCGACAAAAAAAAAAAAAAGATGTATTTTCATAATTTTTGCCAACTAGCTGAGCACTGAATAACAGAGACTCGCCAAGTTTCTGGGGTGCAGAGTATGAATACTGGTCATATAGACAAACATGCCTGAACGATGGTGACAGTATCAGATTTGTGATCATAAGAGTTAAAGCACTTGACTGGTATCTGATGGCCTTACTGATGGCTAATGGCTTGGCTGGTTGGCTGGCTGGCTAGCTCAGCTACTACTGAAAGCAAAGTACATTGAGCTGGGACAGACACAGGCAGCCCTTTTCTCTACCAAGCATTAACTCACGCTAGCAAACAATGGTCTTTCACTATGTCTGGTACTATAAAATGCGTTGTTTTGTTTTTTTTCTCACATCTTCGATTTTCGTTAAAATCTGTGTAACTTCAACTAAATAGGGTTACTACCTGTCCTGATTTTCGCAGGACAGTCCTGATTTGGGCACTTGTGTCCTGCAAAAGAAAACATGAAAAATATTACATGGCCTGACCTTATATTTAACTTTCCTCTAAATCTTTCAGAAAACTTCAATACCTTAAGTGAAATACTTTAGAATGATAAGAAACAATAGAAACAAGTATAAAATACAAGCCTTAGTCTTATTTCTGATTATTTAGAGAAAACAAGTCTGTGGCATTGGTCTAGGTTACATATTATCCCGTAAAAACCATGATTCAGTAAGAAAACTTGTGAGGGGGGAGGGATAAGGGAGGGGCTGACCAGAAGCCATCTCCTCCAGATGAGGGGAGTAGCCTAAAAATCCAAGGGGGGAGTGGGGAAACAAATTGGGGGAGGAGGTTTCAGGAGAAGCAGAGGGAGGATGGACGTATAAGGAACCTGGGTAGGGTTCGACAAAGGTGATCAGGGATAACGGGTGGGGGGTGGTGTTAGTAAATGCCAGGAGCTTGGGAAACAAGTTGCCAGAGTTCCAGGCCATGCTGGTCGAGGGGAGGGTGGATGTGGCGGTGGTCACAGAAACGTGGGACAACAAAAACCATGACTGGGACCTAAACGTGCGGGAGTACACTATGCTTAGCAAGAATAGAAAGGAGGGCAGAGGGGGTGGAGTGGCTATGTTCATTAGAGATGACATAGAAATTGCTAGGGTAGAAGAGGCAGAGGGAAACGTGGAGGCCTTATGGGTCACCTTACGAACCCCAGCAGGAGGTAAGGTCAAGCTGGGTGTAGTATATAGGCCCCCCGGGATGGGTGATGTTCTGGAGGATGGTTTGCTGGACAACATCATTGATCAGTGTGGACCAAAAGGGGAAGGAGTGTTGTTGATGGGGGGACCTTAATATGCCAGTTATAAACTGAGGAACTATGTCCTCTAAGGTGGCCAAGGAGCATAGACTGCTGGATGGCTTCCAGGATGTGTTCTTCACACAGCATGTGATGGAGCCCACAAGGGAGGGGCATGTCCTGGACATGGTTCTGGCAGATGGGGATCTGGTAAGGGGCCTGGTTGTAGAGGATCCCCTGACTGGGAGCGACCACAATACTGTCTGGTTTCAAATAAGCATTGGGGGAGGGGGGGGAGATCTAGGACACTGGCAGTGGACTTCAGGGGGTCAGACTTTGTGGGCATGGGAAATATTCTCAAGGATCATTTGAAGGGGATTACATCAATGACAAATGTGGAAAAGAGATGGGAGGTCATGAAACGGGGACTTCATGAGGCAGTCAGGACCTGTGCTAAGGTGAAATGTAAGGGAGCAAGGTCACATAAACCATGCTGGTGGTCCAGTGAGGTTCAGGTAATGGTCAGAGAAAAGAAAGAAAGCGGCCTACAAAAAATATAAAACAACAAGAGGGGATAGGGATAGGGATAATGAAATATACCATCTTGCATCTAGAAAAGTCACCTGGATGTCGAGGGGGGCAAAGTCCAGTAAAGAGCAGAGGCCGGCACAGGGGATACTTGGAGGGAAAAAGGGGTTCTTCCAGTACATTGGGGAGCAGAGAAAAACTAAGGGCCATCTCAGCATATTGAGATCAGAAGGAGGGTAGGTGGAAGAGGCGAGGGACCAGGTAGAGGTGTTAAACGAGTACTTCGCCTCTGTGTTCACTAGGGAGGGGGATGGGATATCTACAAAGCAAGGCATGATGGGGATAGAAGCGGCAGTGAGTGGGATCAGGGGAGCAACAGAAATGGAGCAAGAGGGAGGGAGAGGTACCCCAGGGGTGACACATCAGGATAAGGATAAAAAAGGCCAGTAAGGTGGAGGGGACGGATGATGCTATCTCCACCGAAAGGGTGTGGTTAGCCCTCAGGCCCTAAAGAAAGACAAATCTCCTGGTCTGGATGGCATTCATCCAAGAATACTATGGGAATTGGCGGACATACTGGCTGTACTCCTGGCGGAGCTCTTCAACAGGTTGCTTGAGACAGGGAGGGTACCTAGGGATTGGCGAGAGGCACATGTGGTGCCAATCCATAAAGGGGGGTCGAGGGAAATACCAGGTAACTATAGACCCATCAGTTTGACCTCGGTGGTGGGAAAATTAATGGAGAGTATACTAAAGGAACGATTGGGGGTGTACTTGGAGGAGGTGGGAGGTCTGGATAGTCGGCAACATGGGTTTGTTCCAGGTTGATCATGTCAAACCAATCTTGTGGAGTTCTATGAATGGGTAACATCAGAACTGGACAGGGGAAAGCCTGTGGATGTATTATTCTTGGACTTCAGCAAGCCGTTTGACTCTGTCCCCAACAATGGTCTGGTGGAGAAACTGATGGGGTTGGGAGTAGGCCCTTTGATGGTCAGATGGATTGAAAACTGGCTAGCTGGATGTACTCAGACAGTAGCGGTCGGTGGGGAGCTCTCGAACCCTAGAGAGGTCTGTAGTGGGGTCCCGCAGGGCTCGGTCCTGGTTCTGATCCTGTTTAATGCATACATATTGGACATCAGGGAGGGTATAGAGTGTGAAATGAGTCTCTTCACTGATGACTCCAAGATAGGAGCAGTAGTTGAGGGGGAAGAGGGAAGGTTGGCCCTGCAAGGGGACCTGGACACCCTGGAAAGCTGGGCTCACACATGGAAATTAAATTTCAATATCACCAAGTGCAAGGTGTTACATCTTGGGCGGGGAAACCCTAAACATAGGTACACCCTGGGAGGGGAGGTGATGGAGGCCTCAATAGGGGAAAAAGACCTAGGGGTCATGGTGGATGCATGTAGGAATAACTCTGAACAGTGCAGGACAGCAGCTAGCAAGGCAAACAGGATGTTGGGATGCATCGTAAGGGGGATCACCTCTAGAAGCAGGGAAGTGATTCTACCGCTGTACAATGGACTGGTTTGACCACACCTTGAGTACTGTGTACAGTACTGGAGACCACACTTGAAGAGGGACATACAGCTCCTGGAGAGGGTACAGAGGAGGGCAACTAAGATGATATGAGGACTAGGGGATTTGACGATGAGGACAGACTTGAGGAGCTCTGCCTGTTTTCATTGGAGGAGAGGAGGACAGGGGACATGATTGAGGTCTTCAAGTACCTCAAGGGAATAAATAGGTAAACATGGAGGGATCTTTAGACTAAAGCAGGGAGGTATCATCAGAGGGCATGGTTTGAAGTTGGAAGGTGGAAGGGTGAGGGAGGAAAAGAGGAGGAGGTTTTTCACTGAGAGGGTGGTGGACCCTTGGAATGCACTGCCTGGTGAGCTGGTTCAAAGATCTACAGTGGAGAGCTTCAAGAGTGGGTGGGACAGACACAGAAAGTGGATGTATCAGATGATGGCCTTACCGGGGGATGGATGATAGGGGTTTCTGGAACACAAGGGGGGGAGGGCCTCGGCACCCAACTAGGGATCTGAGGTTCGAGCACACTCAAAAGACCGTAAGGCCTAATTTGCTGGCAATTAGTATGTTAGTATGTTAGTAAATGTCCCGCTTTGGCCTTGTTAAACAAGCATTTGTCAATGCCGAATGCTGTCTCGCTGGTATTGGCATTGGTAATGCTGGAGTTAGACGCATAATAGGAATGGCAGTGAAGTATTGAAGTGACGCCGACCCCATCCCCACCCTGTAGAGACTGACAGGCATTGGGGTGTGCCTTTGGGTCATCAGCCATAATGCTTATGCCATTGTACATCACCCTACCCTGCAGACACTGGCAAGTGTCGTGGTGTGCTTTGGGGTCTTTGGGCGTTATACTTATCCTATTCCATAAGGAAATATGCTGAGGTGGATGCAGCATAGGAGAATGGGGTGAACTTTGTGGCCGAACAGTGCAAGGCACACCACGATGCCTGTCACTGACTGCAGGGTGGGGGTGGGCATAGAATGGCATGAGCAGTACAGCCGATGATCCCAAGTCACACGCCTGATGCCCGTCAGTCTCTACAGGGTGGGTGTGCTACAGTTGGAAACAGTAACTCCATAGGCGTGTGTTGGTGTTTTCACTCCAGATTTTCAACATGGGCTTTTTGTGAGCCCACCTCATGAAAGTGGCACAATCAGTTTGTTAGCTGAAAATGGTTTTGCACAGCGGCTATGCCACTTGGTGACACAGGGATGAAAACACATTTTGGGCAGGATGTATAAAATGACAACTGTATTGTTCATGAGGAAGCATAAAAAAATGCAATGTTGAAAATCTGGAGTGAAAATATGAAAAATTGGTGAAGTCATGTGCATGCATAGAAACTGCACAACACACTTCCGTAACCCAATTATTTTTGGGAGTTTGTTAGCCACATTTTTAACATAGGCATTTTGGGACCTCCCTTCATGAACAGTGGTGCTGTGATTTTGTTAATCTGTCCCAAAAGTTGATTTGCCACAGCAACCATGCCATTGTGCGCCACAGGTGCGGAAACACATTTTGGGCAGGATGTGAAAAATGACACCCGTACTGTTCATAAGGAGGTGTGAAAAAATGTCAGTGTTGAAAATCTGGTATGGAAATATTGCAAATTTGCGAAGTTACAAGGGTGCGTGGAAACTTCGCAATGCACAGGTGTAACACAGTCATTTTATGGACTTTCGGCACCAAATTTTCAACATAGGCATTTTAGGACCTCTGCTCATAAACAGTGTCACCATCATTTCCTCAAACTGTCCGAAAACTGATTTCACACAGTGACCGTGCTATTCTGCGCTAGACATGCGAAAACACATTTCAGCCAAGATATGTGAAATGACAGCTATACTATTCATCAGGAGGTGTAGAAAAATGCCAATTGTGAAAATCTGGAGTGAAAATATTACAAATTCACGAAGTTACGAGCGTTCGTGGAAACAGCACAACGCACGCTTGTTAAACAGCCATTTTTGGGTTTTTGTTCACCAAACATGCAACCTAGGCCTTTTGAGAGCCCCACTCATGAACAGTGGCACTGTCGTTGAGTTACTCAGTCCCGAAAGGTGATTCCGTGCAGTGACCACGGAATCACCTTTCGGGACTGAATAACGCTATGACAGTGACTGAATTCATGAGGAGGGGTCCCAATAACCCCATGTTGAAAATTTGGTGCCAAAATTCCGAAAGATGCCCCAGATATGCAACAAAGTTGAAAAAACCTTATTTATGCCATTATACAGCTTACCGGCATTTCTTCTGTTCACGGTCGGCTTTGAAGAGTGCAGACGTGTTCCCGGTCCACTGAAGATCGTCGCACCAGACTCTGGAGGTAAGTATGGAGTGGGGGTGTGTGAGGAGGCAGGTTGCGCAGATGGTGGGCACGGGTTGCGGGAGGGGGCAGGGAGATGGCAAGGGTCCTTTTTTTTCACAGGGTTAAAAGAAAAAAAACATTGTGGTACGGTTTTTATTTTCTAGGGGATTTGGCACGGTGGGGTGGGCTCCCAGTGTACTACCTAAGTGTTTTGGGGTGGGATGCTGCAGTCGGCGGGGATTGGGCACCCGTTGGCACTACAGGAAAGTGGGGGCAAGAGCCAAGGAGGATTAGGCACCCCCCTCAGCACAGAACAAAAGTTGGGGGGGTAGACATTATGCCGACGGGGAGTGGGCTCCCCTGTCGGCAAAATGGGACAGGACAAATGGCGACGGGGACTGGGTCCCCCGTCAGCAAAGATAAACTGTTGGGGGGGCATGATGCGGAGGGGGTTGGGCACCCCCTCGGCATACATTTTAAATGGGGAGGTCATTATGCCAACGGGGAGTGGGCTCCTCCATCGGCATTGTGACTGGAGGCGGTAGCAGTCACTGCTGCTATGTTGTGTGCTCATCGGGAGGTGTGTTGTGGTCATGCTGCATGAGAGCTTTGCTCTCATTGCAGCGGACCTTTTGTTTGATTTGGTGGCCTCATTAAGGTTCATGATGTCAGTGCCTGCTGCTGGCTGATTGGGGAATGAGGGACGCACCTATTGATGCGTGCCCTGCCTTCGCCCAACAGTGAATGCGCCTCCAAATCTGCTACTACTGCACTATATTGGCTGCACATGCACGAGCCATCATAAAAATGTAACCCTATAACTAAATCTGAACTCTGAACCAAAATGTCCCTCAGTCAGTAGTCCGAACCAACTAACATGTCGGGAAGTTTGCCAATCCTAGGGATCCTGCCATTAAACTGTGCAATATGACATACAAAAATTATTTTTTTAACTTTTTATGGCTGAGATGGGGGGGGAGGGGGTATGAGCCAATATAACATTTTACATGTGGCCCCAAGCAAGTTGTATTCTGGTTACAGTACATGTGTGCCAATCCTGCAGTCAGATATTTGGCTGAGTATTTCTGTTCAAGACTCACATTATTCATTACTCCTGCCAACAATAGTATCATAGTAAGGTGTCAGCAGAAAAGGACCATCCTGGCCCATTCAGCCTGCTCATCTCAAATACTGTAGATTAAAGAAGTTAAAATGAATTTAAAAAGCCTATTCCCCCTCCCTAAGTGCCCAGGGATAGCCTCTTCCCACCACACGGCATGTCTTTTTACCCCTCAACCTCCCCAGCTCAAGTTTCTTTCTAGTCCATGGGCCACACCAGTAAGGCAGAGTGCTCCTCAACCCCATCCATGATGGAAGAAGGCAACATTATGTGTCATTCCCAGCTGCTAGGTATCTCCCCTTCCATCCCTGCAGTGTACTGTCTCGCCCTGTCACTCAACAGCCTTCAGCAAACCATGGGGGGGGGGTGTATACTTAGAAACATAGAAACATAGACTTTGACGGCAGATAAGGACCGCTTGGCCCACCTAGTCTGCCCATTTCTCTACCTACAGGATAGGCCGCAGATCCTTGTTAACCAACAGCCTATTTCTTCCTACCCCTCACAAAAATTGCCTTATGTCTGTCCCATGCATTCTTGAATTCTCCCACAGTTTTAGACCCCACAACCTCCTCAGGAAGGCTGTTCCATGCATCCACCACCCTCTCTGTGAAAAAATACTTCCTCACATTGCCCCTGAGCCATCCCCCTTCTAGCTTCAAATTGTGTCCCCTTGTTCTTGCACATCTCTTTTTCTGAAAGATGCTACCCTCTTGGACTTTGTTGATTCCACTGAGGTACTTAAACGTTTCTATCATGTCCCCTCTCTCCCTCATTTCCTCAAGGGTATACATATTAAACTCCTTTAGTCTCTCCTCGTATGACTTCTCTTGCAGACCCTGCACCATTTTAATTGCCCTCCTCTGGACTGCCTCCATCCTGTCTATGTCCTTGCGGAGATGGGGTCTCCAGAACTGGACGCAATACTCCAGATGGGGTCTCACCAACTGTCTGCACAGCATGTACTTCTGTCTAGCATGACTGAAAGATACTAAGTAGACTGCAATATAGAGCCAGATTGAAGTTCATTGGTGTCTTGCTAGAAGGCAGAAGAGGGTGGTAGAAAGGGAACATTGCTTAACCAGAAGCAGCACACTAAGCCAAAACTTGTTTCCAGATGCGACCGGGGAGCACAAGAAAATTAAGTGATTTGTTCAGGATCATACAGTATGCACTTAGGCAGCTGTGGGATTCAAACCCAGGTCTCTAGATCTGAAACTCAGAGCCTTAACCCACTGCGCTGTACTGCCTCTAAGGATGTTAGGAAGGCCTACTACTGATGGCATTCAGGATGCGCTATTAGTTACACACAGAATAACCCTACATTACATGCCTCTAACTTGGCCTGTGGCATTGTGCTCAACAGTTATGCATTACGCACAATATGGGCTCTTCCATGCTTCCACCCCTCTTCTATTAATATTAATGTAACAGCAATTAGAAAATGGGTAAAGGTAGTTGAGGCTTCTGATTGGCTGAATGACTTCTCTAGGTGGGCATCTATCACACAACAGATGCCCACCTATTAAAAGTACCAGTCCAGCCTGCTCCATCACCAGAATCTTGGTGCCCAGCCTGCTCTCTAATTGGTTAAAAGTCCTCATTTTCAATTCAAATATCCACCATTTTTCTCTGTCGCTTAGCGAGAAACAGTCGCACACAATGGTCTGCATTTCAGTACAAGCTACTAACGGTAGGCACACACATGTTTCTTCATTATTTTAACTGAACATTAATATCACAAGTCTTTAATACTTGACTGTCCTCACTTACTCGTTCTCCTGTCGACCACGGTCACTCATTCCTCCTTCCGTCGACGACACATGTTTCTTCATTATTTTAACTGAACATTAATATCACAAGTCTTTAATACTTGACTGTCCTCACTTACTCGTTCTCCTGTCGACCACGGTCACTCATTCCTCCTTCCGTCGACGACGCTCTCTGATTCCTTCTCCCGTCGACCATGCTCACTGCTGAAAAACAAAACTGCTTGTAGCACACAGTCGAGCATTGCAGCCTCACCTTCCTGTTACATCTCTGCCATACTGCCCATTTTACTTCAGACACTGTGGTCTGTCAGATTGTGAGTCAGCTAGCAAGACTGCTATCAATTTAAAAAAAAAGTCTTCATTCTCTTGTCTCAGAAACCCACTCATTTTAAACCAGTCTACTGTCCTGACTGCACTCTCATATCGATGAGAAGGCTATCACTTTTTTTTTTAAAAAGTCTTATTTTGCGGTCTGCATATCTCAGAACCCTGCTCATTTGAAACAGGTCCACTCTCCCGACTGTGCCGTCATAACGCCGTTGCCCAGTAACAGTCACTCTCTTAATAAAGCACAAACATCCAAGCGGTTAAACAGCCACTGCAAAACAAAATAATAGCAAAATAAAACTGTCTCCTCATCACAAGCACAAAGAAAACTCAGCAGAATAAAACCAGCAGTACCCTGTTCTGGCAGCTGTACCACTACAGGGACTGCTTTACCAAACACAACTTTTCTATTCATTTCAAGATCTTTTTTTAATTAATGTTTTGACATTTGTTAAATAATTTTACAAAGCTGTTACAAATAACCCATTTTCTAAGCATAATAATACCCTCCAGGGTGGGTAGTATGGGCTATACCCACCCTTCCAGGGGCTCTAAGGCCCTCCACCGCCCCTGGGCGGGTGGGTATAGCCCAGTACCGCCCACCCTGTAGAGTATTATTGCTTGCTTAATTCCAGCCTCTGGTGGTACTGCCGTTAACTTCCACAGCATACAGTACTATAAGTGATATCAGTACTGCCCTTATTGATGTACAACACAAAAGCTTACAACTTTTGTCTGCCTCCAGTCGAGCTTACAGCAAAAATACCTACAGACATAGGAGAGAGGGTTCCCAAACTCTCAGTCCCGGTGGCCGGTATTCTGAATCAGAAACAAAAATCACTGTATGGCAGTCTATACTGCAACATTTAAACATTGCACTCACTTTTTCTTTGCTTTAAAACTTAAATTCTTTTCAGCACAACTCCCCCTTCGCGAGGACTGACATCATGGCTTCCATTCTGTTGTGGTTACGTGTGCCCGCCCAACCAAAAGCAGGCTTGGCCCGATACCCCAATACAGTTCTCAAACGGAACTGCTCCATAAATACTCTCACTCCCCTTCATTGACCTGCAGTAGTGCTCCTGCCATGATGCCAGTCCTTCTACAGGGGGCTCTGCTGGATTTGCTGTCTTTTTTGCGTGATCAGTGTTGGAGCTGACACCGCTAGTGTTCATGTCCACCCAACCAAAAGCAGATTTACCCCAATACAGTTCTCAAATGGAACTGCTCCATTTAAACACTTTTTACTCCCCTTCACTAACCTGCAATAGTGCTCCTGCCATGATGCCAGTCCTTATATAGTTCTCAAACGGAACTGATTCATTTAAACACTTACCGGCAGCAGTCAGTCAGGAAAACTGGCCGGCGGCAGCACTAGCCTCTTCCAACTGAAGTGGACCAGAGCGGGGGGGGGGGATAATGAACAGGCAGGCTGCTAACTAGCAGCAAGGCAGCAGTATTACGAACCAAAGCAGTCCCTGAGGCATTGTAATAAACCTCTGGACTGCCAGCATGCCAGCAGGAATTTGAAAAAAAAGGGAGGGACTGGGAGGGTCTAATTATGTGCCAGGAATGGAGGGAGTGGGAGGACAGCACACAGTGGGAGGGAGTGGGAAGGTTTACTTGGACACGGTTGCTGGGATGGGGAATGGAGGGAGTGGGGCAGACAGCATGCAGTGGGAGGGAGTGGAAAGGTTTACTTGGATGTGGTTGCTGGGATGGGGAACAGAGGGAGTGCAGGGTGGACAACACACAGTGGGAGAGAGCGGGAGGGTTTACTTTGACGCAGTTGCCAGGATGGGGAACGGAGGGAGTGGGGCGGACAGCACACAGTGGGAGGGAGCTGAGGGTTTACTTGGACACGGTTGCCGGGATAGGGAATGGAGGGTGTGGAGTGGACAGCATGCAGTGGGAGGGAGCGGGAGGGTTTACTTGCACGCGGTTGCCGGGATGAGTAATGGAGGGAGCAGACTACCACATTGGATAAAGGGGGCCAAGCCCGCAAATGCAGTGGCTGCATTGGCCGGCACAGTACCGCACCTCCACAGCCTGCTTCTGCAGCAAGCTGCCTCAACATATTTCTTGCGAATGCTCACAAGCAAACCTAAAAATTGGTTTGGGTAGTGTCCTATGTGAGCACTACCATGATATCCTTGGACCGTACCATTTAAATAAGATTTCAACTTTTCACTTCACAATACAACAAAGATAAAAAAAATGGGGTAGTGTCCTATGTGAGCACTACCATGACATCCATGGACCGTACATTTAAGAAAGATTTCAACTGTTCACTTCACAATACAACAAAGATAAAAAATCAGATCCATCTGACTGACTCAAAACAGTGAGCTTACCAACCCTGCTCCTGCTGGCTGGTTCTCTGCCATCTGCCACTCAGTGCTGACCATGCGGGTGGTCATCTGCTGGTCTTCCTCCTCCTCAGCTCAGACAGAACCTCAGCAGCTGCCCAAGCCTGTCCTGACAGTGACCTCATCAGAATCAGCATGGCAACCCAGTCTACTGATTCTGACTACACAAGCCGTGACCGCGCATTACAAACACTGCTATGCCCATGTTCACCCGACAGCCACTCACTTCACCACTCGACTGACACCGGCCTACTCGAATGTCCTGGTGCTTGACTCCTTCTGGCTTGCTTTTGCCTAGCTACTGCTCGGCCTGTGATATTCTTCAACCTCCTGGCTGGTGTTCCCTGGCTTCCACCGTCCTTGATACATACCCGCCATCTTTCTGTGACATGATCTGCCGCCAGTGAAATACCACTCTTTTGCGTGCGTGCATAACATTTCTAATGCTTCGGGGCAGGGGCAGGGGCAGGCATTGGATGCACCACCAGATCACGGAAATAAACAAACAAACAAGTACCAAAGGGGGGGGGGGTAGGAAGGGCAGGCCACAGCAACAAAAAAAAAAATTAGGCACAAAGTCACAGAAAATTAAATCTAAAGTGCCAAAAGCAAAAGCCAGTGGACAACAAATTAAATTACTGGTGGGGCTGAGCCCGCATCTCAGATTATTAGTGGAGCCCATGACCCATATAACCTGGCGCCCCTTGACTGGTACCGGCTGACTGTCTTCAAATGTAAGTTTGCTGTCCCCCTTTATCAATGTTTTCACATGACTCAGTCCCCTTTCTGCCTGCCTGTCTGTTGTACCATGGATCCCCCTCTCCTGGTGTGAAATCCGAGTTCCACTGCCACCAGGCATATTTCCAGTTCTCCTGACTTACCCCATGGTGGGCCTGATATTGCTGTAATGCCTGTAATGTGACTTTTAGTGCTTCCAGCTTATGTTCTTTAATCAAGAGTGTCGGTCTGGGTAGAAACATTATTGATTCTAATGGTCTTTGTGGCCACTCCGCACCCTCTATTACCTCCCAATGCATGGGCTGCTGCCTGCTTCCCCATTGTAGGGCCCACTTAATCTGTGCCGCTGCCCAGTATGCTCCCATATTTGGGACAGCCCATTCTCCCAAGTTCTGTTTAGCCCCATAGACTTCCAGGAGGACTGATGTTATTTTATCTTGAAATTGTTTATAGAGCTCTGCGGGGAGTCCGCCCGTGCCTGGGCATTTACCTGTCTTGCTTGCTTTTATTACTCCCTGTTTCGCCTCTCTTGTTATGGCTCCCTGGAGAACTTGATTCTGGTCCTCTGTAACCTTCTTAAGTTGTAACCCCTGAAAAAAGTTGGTCAGCTGAATCTCCTCTGGTTGTTGGCCTGCCTGATAGAGGGTTGTGTACTATTCCTCAAATGCCTTTAAGATGGCTGGTGTTCTGTTTGCACATTGCCGCGTACTGTTTTTTTGTATTTTAGCTATGTGTGCTCTCGCTCATCTGGCCTTGAGCCTATATGCCAGCAGTTTAATGGTTCTAGGCCCACCATAATAATATTTTTGTTTCATAAACTGAAAATGTTTTTCTGTTTAATAATCCAGAAGTACATTTAGCTCCTTTTTCAACCTTTTAAGTTCCTCTCCTCTTTCCTTATCTCTGTGTTGCTGCTGCAGTGCTTCTAAATTTTGTATCTGCCTCTCCATGTTGTTTTGTTTCTCCACTCTTTGTTTACATCTGGCTGCCGATATAGCTATAATTTTCCCCCTAAGTATGGCTTTGGTCGTGTCCCACAGGATGCTCTTAGTTAGCTCAGCATTCCTGTGGTCTTGCAGCATTTGATCTATTAGTTTTGGGATTTGCTCCGCAACTTCTTTATCCTTTAAAAGTGCTAAATTAAGTCTCCAGAATGAGGTCTTCGGGGAAGTCTTTAACTGAACTTCTAAATATATTGGAGCGTGATCTGAAAATCCTATTGTTCCCACCCTGCACCTGATCAATTTGTCTAGTTCCTCCCTTGCCATCAAGAAGATGTTCAGGCAGGAGTACATTTGGTGGGCTGCCGAGTAAAATGTGTACCCCTTGGTTTGCCCCTCCATGTACCTCCATGAATCCACCAATCCTAGCTTCTGCAGTAGGGCACTGACCTGCTTAGCCACTTTATGTCCAGCTCTCTGTATTTGTGAAATTCTGTCCAGTACTGGGTCCAGTGTGAGGGTCTAATCTCCCTCACAAATCAGTGTACCCTCTGCCTGTTGAATCGTTTTCATAATTAGTGTTTGGTAAAATGCATAATCTGATCCTGGGGGGGCATATACCGACAGGAGTGTTACCAGTTGCCCGTTAAGTCTGCCTTTAACTACAGCATAACATCACACCCTGTCTATTTCACTTGATATACCTTCGAATGGGTTTCCCCTTGGTATCATTATAGTTGCACCCCTTCTATGCCCCGAATCACTAGCTGAGGAATATGCTTCCGTGTAGCCAAACTGTTTAAGTTTGTTTTATTCCCCCGAGTCATATGAGTTTCCTGGAGGAACACTATATCTGGCTTCACCTGTCTAATGTAATGCATGATCTTCTTTCTTTTTATGGGGTTGGTCATGCCATTAACATTAAAAGTCATTACTTAAGTGGGTTGTGCCATCATCATTCAGTTTTAGTGTATCTCCCCCCCCCCACCGTGTGCTGACCATGACTCTCCTTTGGGCTCCTCCTATGGGCCTGAAATGCTCGGGACTGGTACCATTTCTAGAACTTGTTCTCAATTTAACTTTCCTGTGTGTGCTAACAGGGCATCTGCACAGTAGTAACCATCTAAACCCCTACCTCCTCTTCCAAGTTTGGTGGGGGATTTTCTTATCCCTCCTTGCTCTGCTTCCAGGACTCCTTCTTCCCACTCCTCCTGGTCCCAGAGTGGCAGTGTTGGTTTCTCTCCTGCTCCCAGGTGTCACTACCAGGTTCCCCTGTATTCAAGCTCTTATTCCAGAGGCGGTCCACAGAAGTGGACCTAATGTCCACGTCAGAACGTAATATAGACGACACATCCACCCAGGTTTCATGGATTAAACTCTCATCCACTACCCCTCCCCTCACCAGGGATTTGAGGCGGTCATTTCCTCCATAAGTTCTGTGCATCATTGTTATACAATTTTTTTACAGCTCAACACTAGCATATTTTTGCTGCTGTCTCTTCTAACTCCCAGTTTAACAGGTTCAGACTCCCCATTGTAAGTAGTATCTCAGTGTGTTCCCTTCCACTAAGTATCTGAACCCCCTATTTCTTACAGGTGTCTATTTTGATCCTCCTTTGCCCCCCCTCTACTAACCCTCCCCCTCTACCCTCTTACCTCCTCATGGTAGTGCTGTCAAGGCTTCTGCACTCCACCGTGTTCCTTGGTCTGCAGTCCTCCAGGTTCCTCACAACATCTTCTTGACATGGCTTCTAGATGCTGGAAGGGTCCATTTTCCTGGGAAGCCATGGTACCAACGACTTCCACTTGGGCAGATACTGTAAAATAGAACAGAAGAGACTTCGCAAATATCATTTTCTTCATTACTTTTTCTTCAGTATACAGTTTCAGCCTTGTATGCCTTCTCCTACCTCCTCCACAGTTTCTATTTCCCAAGAACTTTCAACTTTCTCTTCCCCCGTCTCTCTCCTATCTGGCTGCATGTGTCCCCTATGCAGTCGTCATACTTATTGCCTTGCTTTTTGTGGTTTTACTCCATATTCTTGTTAAGCAGTGCCCTTGCCCTTTGATACCACATGCATTTCTCCTTATTCAGTCTCCATTACCTTTCTGGTTATTTCTTTATTTAACTGGCCCCTGACTGATTACATCTATTCCCCCTCCCTACGGGCTCTATTAACAGCTTCTCCCCTCCCTTCCCCAAGCCAGCATTGCCTACAAGTCTTACCATCATTATCTAGTGTCTCCCCCGGGGTTTTTTTGCTGAAAGTAATGCCCCTCATGAACTATTCTGTCTTCTGTTTCTTAACACACCCGTTCTTTACCTCTCTCTCGATTAGCTCCTATCCACCTTTCATATTAGTGACTCCATCCCCTCATCCATTTACCTCCCCCCCTGCTGTTGTATTTGCTCATTTTCTCCCCCCTTCTGCATTTCTCTCTGGCTGAAGTTTGCTTCCGTTCGGTACATACTTTAGATGTAGCCCTCCCCAACCCTTCTCCCCCCTCCACCACCCCCTGGAACTTAGCTTAAGATCATTTGTGTCCTTAGGAGAGATCTTGGTGGTAGTCATTATCAGCAATTCTGTCCCTGGATCTCTCGTCCCGCTCTCATTCACAAGGCAGTTCTGTCACTCAGTGCCCCTTCAAATCTCCCAGTCTGTAGTTTGGGGCGAGTTTTGCTGTGAGCTTCTGCAGGATTTCTTTGATTTCCATCATTGTCTTCTCCACTGTGTTTCTTCCCTGTTGGTGTAGATCCTCTCGCGCATTGCTGCATGTCCATGTTGCCTCCCTGTTGCTGCTGCATTGTTCTGAAGGCCCTACTTCTCTGTATGAAGGCCACTCTATGATCCTTAAGTACTGCTGCTGCTTCCACTGGTGTAGAGTATGTTCTAATGCCATCCTCCCAGAAAATCCATAGCAATGCAGGGTAGGGTGTCTGGAATTTGATTTTTTGTTCCTTTAAAGCTCAGATAAAGTCCAGGTATTGTAGCCTTTGTCTGCGTATCTTGGGAGGGTAATCCTATTTGAAGAAAAGCCTCTGTTCTTTAAGCATAACCACTCCCTTCTGCCATGCAGTTTTAAGCACAGTCTCTTTGACCCGGTAGCTCACGAATCTTGTGAAGAGCTGCCTGGGTTTAGTGCTTGTGTCTGTTGGCTTCTTATAGAGTGCTCTGTGGGCCCTTTCCCTGGACATAAAAATTTAATTAGGCAAGTCAAGGATCTGGAGCAAGATTTTCTGCAAGTATAACTGAACATCGGCAGTCTCAGACCCCTTGGGTAGCCCGGACAATCGCAAGTTATCTCTGAGGAAGTGTCACCTCAAGATCCAGGCATTTATGCTGTAGGGTTTCAACTTATTGTAATAAGAGGCCCACTGTACTCCCCAGCAGCCCGCCACATCTCTCTGCTGCCCCAACCTTGTCCTCTACTTTCCACACCCATTGTTTGACCTGGGAGAAATGGTCTTGCACTTTTTAAAATTCTGACCTGTTTTCACTGCGTGAAGCTGTAATTTCTCTTAGCAGAGTTTCAAATCTGCTTCTCGATAGAGTTTATTCCTCCCGGTCAGTGTCATATTCTTGGCCTGCTCCACTTGTGCAGGAATTGCTGCAGCTGCGATCAGAGCCCAGGGCTCAATATCTGGAGCCATTTTCTGCTTTTTTCTGAATTTCTGTGCATGATCTAGTGTTCCTACCATCACCCCTATCCTTAGAGGTAATTTTCACCAGCATTTGGTGTTTTTTTCATTGTTTTTTTAAGTTTAATAATCCCTGGCGAGGGGAGAGCTCTTTCCGTCAGGCAGCTATCCGTTCAATGACATTACCGGAAGTCCAATTTGGGGTTTACCTTAATGTCTTCCTGGGCTCCTTCCATGCCCACTGCCAGGCTGATGTCCTGCAGAGGTAATAGATCCAAGGTTATCTGTTTGCTTCTGTTGATTTACGTGAGAGTGCCATGTTGTGCCTCTGCGCCTGTCCCTTTAAGAATTCATTCAGTATGTGTATAGTGAGTGGCCTGGGATGGGTCTGAGTGCTTTAAGACTTGTAACTGGCCAGACACCGCTTTGATTTGCTCCACTCTGCGGTCGATGATAGAGTGGAGGGAGCCTGACCTGGAAGTGTACTTATTTACTTCTAACTTGCTGTTGTATTTCAATTAGAAAGCTTGGTTAACCTGCTTTTCTTGCAACTTTGCCTTTCTGAATGGGGGCCACCATGTTAGGTCCTGGACTTTCAGTAAGTGGACCAATAGGACTCTGGGGACCTCAAAGAGTCCTTAGCCAAAATGTCTCATGGGAAGGAAAGACTAGTTTTTTTAGTTTTTAGGTTGGTGCCTAAACTGAACTGAAAGGGGTATCCAAACTGTGACTGACAGCACCCCCACCCAACCTGATCCCAGGAAACCAAGGGAAATCCCCAGGACTGTTAGAGACAGTGAGTAAGTTGGAGTTAGATCTTGAAGAGTGAGCAGCTCAAGCTTTCGAGGAGCTACTCCCATACGGAGCTTAGAGGAATTGGTGGGAAGAGGCCTGACTTGCCTCCCTGCCACTGTTCTGCACTGGGCTGCTTGATTGCAGTGATCGGACTAGCCCGATTTGTGACTGAAACTGTGGCAGAAGACCTGGAAACATTTAAAAGCACCGCTTGAGATTTGGACCGAAGTTAGGCTTCTGTGAAGCGATCGGCCCAGAGGTGGTGAAGAGACTGATATTGGATCGAGAGGTTTGCTCAGTAAATCGACTGCAATAGCAACTGGACCGTATCTGTCCTGTCAGAAGAAGTTAATGCTGTTCTTGTTAAATGTGCTGAATGTTCATCGTGGGTCGAGGCCTACTTGCTCACTACCCAATTGTTACATCAGCTGGAGGCTTCACCAGCAAAACAAACTGAACTTTGCCAATGTGTTCACCACACCTCGGGCATATGCCAGTCTCGTCCCAAGCTGACCATTCCTGCACCTGTGACTGTCCTTCCGCGAGAAACCAATTTTTGGGATCCAGCCCTTGTGCAGAAACAAATCTCAGGTTGCGGTCACCTAGAGAGAAAAGCTGTAAAGAGAAGGTGTGTCAAGATGGCCCTGCTTCCCCAGGTTCATCAGTGATCTACATGAGGTCTCCATATCACCAACAACATCACAGCCAACTGGTAGCGTGAGTAAACCCAGGGTAGCTCCCTGCAACAAGTTACTTAATTATCTGTGGTACCATTTGATTTTTACAGTAATTTTCTGGGTAACAAGCGATCGGGCCAACCAGCCAGGATTACAGATCATCAAATCATGCTGTGCATGCTAACTGCCTTTTCTTTCCATCAAGGGCCCCAACAACAGTTACAATGCCGGCTACCTCCGAGCAATGCCTCTGGCTAGCCAGGATTCCATCCTGGGTACCTAGTGTTGTAGAACTAATGATTTGGGACTAAAAAGTGTATGCCAAGAACCTGAATTCATTCAGAATAGTAATCATTTAACTAAATTCACACCCCTTCCTTGTTCACGACCCATGGATAAATCTGATTGTTATTTCACATTTAACCCAGTTTACGTGCATGTTATTAGTTGGGTTACTGTGCTGAAAGTGTGTATTTGCTTTGCTAACCTGGTTTTTACAGGGGGTTCTGCTCTGCCTGCTATCCACTTCAGTCCCAAATGGGACTGCCCAACTTAGCAACCCCAAATAATGAAGAGATTGACCAGGAACTTAAAGAAATATTGGCCGGCTGTTATTCACTTCAGCCCCATGTCCAAAATAATGAGGAGATTGATCAGAAACTTGAAGAGATATTGGCCAGTTGGCCTGCACCAGATGCTCAGCCATCAGACCAATTTAGTGACGTTCTGTTAAATATTATAAATGAATTCTGAACATAAAAATAAAACATACTTTCTACTGTAATGAATTAGCAAGCAGCCTCAAGCATACATACCCTGTAATTTGACATCTCCTGCCTAGACCTATTATTACTTAATGCTTAGTTTAACAATTCAGCTGTTCAGTACTTATTCATTATAATAAGGCACACTAACCACTTACAATGATAATGCATACCTATTTACAATTATGATATATGACTAATGTTTTTATTGTTGTTGAGTGCAAATCTTTTACCTTACAAGTATTAAATACCTTAAAAAGTTACAGTAATGAACCACGTCAGATATTTTTAGATGTTTTTCTTTCTTGTAAGAGGCGTAACCACAGAGCAGCCAGATGTTGTCATGGGCCACTGCACTCCTCTATCTCCTTACTACTCTAGGTAGTGCATTTTTTTGCGAATGTCATGCTATTTCTGTGTTCAGCGTAGTCTCCTCCACCATATGAAGGCCTTAGCCATGATGTCACAAGTAACAAGCATTTGTCAGTGCCAAACGTTTGATGCCTTGGAAGATGTCTACTCCTGCACCTTGTTTATGTCCTTGAGGTACTTGAACGTTTGTGCCCTGTGCCAGACTACCCATCTTGTTAATCAGCCTTCTATGTTGGTCGGTGTCGAAGGCTTTCCTGAAATCAAGGTAGGTGACATCCACTGCCCTTCCATAATTTACTTCCTTACTGAGGCATTACAGTTTCCAATCCTAACGCCAACGCCCACCCCCACCCTGCAGAGACTGACAGGCATTGGGGGCGTGTCTTTGGGTTGTCAATCATAACGCTCATGCCATTCAACCTCACCCCACCCTGCAAACACTGACAGGCATCACAATGTGCCTTGGGTTCTTTAGCCCTTATACTCACCCCAGTCCATAAGGAAATAAGCTGAGATGGGTGCAGCATAGGAGAATGGGGTGAACATTAAGCTGAAGACCCCAAGGCACACCTTGATGCCTGCCACTGGCTGAAGGGTGGGGGTTGGGGTGGAATGTTGTGAGCATTATGGCTGATGACCCCCAAATCACACAACCGGCCTGTCAGTCTCTACAGAGGGTGGAGGGTGGGGACAGTTTGAAACCCTAACCCGGCGTTTGTTAGTATTTTTACTCCAAATTTTCAGCATGGGCTTTTAGGGACCCCACCTCCTGAACAGTGGCACTATCATTTCATTATTCAGTCCCGAAAGGTGATTTTGCACAGTGACAACGCTATTCGGCACCACTGGTGCAAAAACACATATTGGGCAGGATGTGAAAAAATTACAGCTGTACTGTTCATGAGAAGGTGTGAAAAAATGGCAATGTTGAAAAGCTGGAGTGAAAATATGAAAAATTGGTGAAGTTACGAGAATGCGAATAAACTGTGCAATGCACGCCTGTAACCCAATAATTTTTTTGAATGTTTTCATTAAATTTTCAACATGGGCATTTTTGGACCTCTTCTCATGAACAGTGACAGTGTGATTTTGTTCATCTGTCCCAAAAGTTGAGTTCCCACAGCGACTGCGCCATTCTGCGCCACAGGTATGAAAACACATTTTAGGTAGGATGTGAAAAATGACAGTTGTACTGTTCATAAGAAGGTGTGAAAAAATGGTAATGTTGAAAATCTGGAGTGAAAATATTAAAAATTGGCGTGCGTAGAAACTGCGCAATGCACGCTCTTACTGTGCTACTCCTGGTTAAACAATGTTCCCCTTTCCCTTTCCTGGTATTCCTTCTCAATTAAATAGTCTTACAGTTTATAACTCCATAGATGTATTATATAAAGGCAAACTGGTCTTTGATTGTTGCTATGTATGTCACGCAGGCACTTTAAAATTAACCACCACAGGTAATGCTCATTTACTAAATTGTGAGAGTTTAGACTGCAACACTATTACATCAATATGTAGGGCGGTGTTGTTATGATCCATCCAGGTCTAACCTCTACAGGGTATTACATGGCTCCAGATATCACAACAAAACTATGGACAGTATACAGGTTAGGATATTTCAACACTTGGGTAAGTCACACTGTCCTAAAGCAAATTCCCATTGTCATGACCGTGATGGTGCCTATAATAAATTTAACATTCACAGTCATGGGGATCAAATAGTTGGAGTCAGTCAGATAGATGGAGACATTGTTGATCTGGGATGGCTTCAAAACTGTACTAATCCAATAGGACTCCCAGCCATGCTTATTAGTACACCCGTTAGACTTTATCCCAATCTAACTGAAACGGTAGGGGGGATGTCATCTCCCAAAGGTCAAGATGTGGCTGAAAGGTCACGTTTTATACATGGAAATGACCCTAAAAGTTGTGCCAGGAAAGAAAAAAAAAATTCTGGTGTTTCAGTTCCAGCAGGGACATTGTTGAAAGCCAGACCCTGGGGGTAAGTGTGAAAGGTGTGTGCATATTATTAACATCACTGGCTGACTGTGTGTTAAGTAAGCAATAAGCCACAACAGGGTGTGCGTAAGACTCTTTAACACATGGCTAGGAGGCGTAGTGAGGCACGAGGCCACCGTCCGAGTGCGTCCAGCCTCCTAGCCATGTGTTAAAGTGTCTAACGCACACCCTGGAGTGGCTTATTGCGCTTATGAAATGGATATCTTTAGTGAAACTGCATTTAGTAGGTTAAATTTCCAATTTAAATTAGGAAAAAACATGTATGTTGGTATCACTTTTAATAAAATAGTTCCTCTGCTGAGGTGTCCTGTGTTCTTTTTTTTTTTTC
The DNA here is from genome assembly GCA_016271365.2 of Neoceratodus forsteri. NCBI lineage: Eukaryota > Metazoa > Chordata > Ceratodontiformes > Ceratodontidae > Neoceratodus > Neoceratodus forsteri. The sequence goes on along the minus strand of CM028130.1, from coordinate 134,653,770 downwards.
TGCACTGAAGGAATTTTGTCCTAGAAAGGCTTCTGTACTTTAGGTCTGGTTGTCATGGCAGTATTCACCCCCCCATGCTGTGTGGAGATAAGAGAAAAAAAAGAGTAAAATCCAGCTGTTTGGCTTTTTTTTTTTATATATATATAATTTAAAGTTAAAATTTTAAGAGCGAGTGGGCAGGCTGATAGATAGATAGAGACAGAGCCAGCGGGCGGGCAGGCAGGTACAGAGATACAGTGAGCGGCTGGCTGGTAATGAGATCGAGGTTGTTCCATTTTTTTTAATAGATGAATGAGCAGGCAGGCTGGGAGAGAGGCTGTACCTTTCTTTTTTTTATTAAAATTCAAAGATGGATCTTAAGGAGTGAGTGGCTTGGCTGGTGAAGAGATCGCAGCTGTTCCGATTTTTTTTTATACATGACCGAGCGGGTGGGCTGTGAGAGATATCGCAGCTGTTTGTTTCGTGCTTCATTCAGAGATTTAACAGATTGAGGTAATGTTAAAAGAAGGTCAGATGTATTCATTGTATTTTTTTAGTTGGCAGACTGAAAATATAGCCTGGCGTGTCACTTGCAGTTGGTTAAAAAGAAGATGGCTGACTTTCACTTTGCCAACATTCTAATTGGCATCTTTACTAGGATCAGTGCCCACAGGGCACTGCTGGTCCTTCTTCCTGTGCGTAAGAAGGAATATCACACAGGTATGCACCAATCAGGATACTTAAATTCTAATGCCCATTTCATAACTGCTGTTAAAGGTACAAAGCCACTAGGAGGCTGGATGGGTGGTCATAGCTTCTCTGAGGGCTATAACAGGTTAGACAGATATCCCCACTATTGTTACTCTGGGTGGAGGCACCTTAATACCGAATCCAGGCCCCTTAACCTGTGGTCAGAAATATGGGTAGGGGTAGTAACCTTAGGGATAGTGCCACCTAGGGCTTACACTTGCATTTACAAAATTGTCCTTGAATGAAAACTGCACAGCTTAGCAATTATTCATTTTAAACTTGTTTCGGCCCCTAGATTTTTGCCAGTCATGTTGTTTCTAGCACATAACAATGACATTCTGAGTTCTGATTGTTTTTGTTTTGCTGTCTCCTCTAACATGGCAAACTCTTGCAGACTGCATATCCTCATCCGAAAAGAAAGAAAACACTAGAGAAGGACACTGAGTGTGATGGCTGTGTTGATTTTTTTTTTCACAGAGATAACCCCCTATGTATTCTGACTTGTAGTTACAAGAGATGTATCTACACCTGTGCTGGAAGAAGAGTGAGAAAGCACTATCCGCAGCGTGCCAACTGAAGACGTATACTCAGTGACGGTTATGCACCGACAATGAAGAGAGGAGGATAGCAGTGGAGGACCAGGATACAATAAGACAGGAGTGTACTTTTTTTTGTTCAAACATAATATCAGAATATGAGCAGATTTCATAATATGGATGAAAGGGTGAACAATTTTTCACAACCCACAATAATAGTGAGCCAGCTGAAACTTTGCATAAACAAATCAGTACCCATTATGAATACTGTTATATGTGTGTGTATGTATGGGGGGGGGGAGTATGAGACTAAAAGTTGCAATACAGCAAAATAAACTTTAACAATTGATGTGTGAAGCGAATACAACAGAGGTAATGTTCGTAAGTTATGTTCATAATTGTGAAGCACACATTGAGCATGGGGCACTTAGAACCTGCATGTAACAAATTGTTGCACTGCCTGGCAGTGCCATGTAATGTCAGTCAGAGAATTTGTCAGTCTGAGGCTAGACCTCAGGAAGAGAACATGTCTGCTGTACAGGATAAACCTTTATTCATTATTTTCTGCATCTGTCAGTTATTCACACTGCCCAGCAAGGGGTCCTCTCCAGCAGCAACAGATGGGTCTGGCAGACCAGAGAGAAGGTAAGGGTCTTTTAGTGGCAGACCAAACCAGAACGCCACACATAGTGGAGAATGTGGCTCTTCTTCTGTTCAGACCCCATTTTGCTTGTCTGCATTGCTGGGTACCCAAGTAATTACCCCAGTATGCCTGAACTGCTTGCATGTTCTACTACAGTCTTGGCTGCAGAGGGAATAAGATGAACTGTACCCTGTGGCACAAAAGCCTGCCTACTTTTACAAGACAATCACCAGTACCATTGTTCAGCACTGCTAGCCAACAGCTCAATGCCAGAGCAGTTAGAAACAATTAAAATGCCAAACCTCTGCTCCGACTGTCACCCCCCCCATCGTGGCAGGGCTCCTTTCAACTGTTCCGTTTTGACAGGCATCTCCGAGCTGATGACACAGTGCCTCTTCCGCAGGGGATCACAACTACAGTAAAGAAAACCAAAGAAGAAATCATCCTTAAAAATATGCTGCAGCTCCTTTCCCTTTGCCCCGTAGCTGCTTGCAACACAACTGCTAGCCACTCAGCTCACCTGCCACACAGAGCCACCGAAACAGTAGTTAGCCCACCCAAGAGCATACTACTGGCCTCAGCCCACTTTGGAACAGGGCTCCCTGACTCTTCTTCCTGACAAACCAGGGCTCAGTCAGCTGCTCCAATGGACTGCTACAGCTGTCACTCTCAGGCCAGTGCTGACAACACGGAAGCACCGCTCCTCCCGAAACACCGCTGCGGCAACCACAGAACCTCTGCGTCCCCACTTAGCAGTGCAACAAAATGGTCACACAGCAAATAAAGATGGAGGCGCCACACAAACCTAGATAAAATGTGGGGGGCATGAAAGTCAAACTGGGAGCACAGCATTTTGTTTTTTAAAAACAAAATGGAGCCTCTGCTCCTCACTTCTCTGATTCACCACAGTAACGCTCCCCACTGAGCAACAGCAAACAGCAGCTCACATTTGCTATCTCATGGACTGCAGATCCTCCACAGCCTGATCCTCTCCGAAAAGGCTACCATTACGGACCACAACCCCTGTCCTGCTCCTCGAACCTCACAGCTCAGCTCAGCCATTCAACGGCCGCTCAGTCCCTCTGCACAATGCAGCTCAAGGATTCAGCTTTTCCACAACAGCTGCAAAATACAAAGGAGCTCTGCTACTCATGAACTTACCTTCTTAGGTTGATACACAAAGCCGCACCAAGGGCAGCTCCTCCACAACATAACCCACTGTCAGTCGGCCTACAACAAATAAATGAGAGAGAGAGAGAGAGAGAGAGAAAGGGAAACAAAATAAATAAATTGGGACTGCAATTGAAACAGAGCAAGCCATTCCCCGACTCAACACGCTGTCCCACAAGCTGCTGCCTGGCCATGCATCAAACGGAGCTACCATCATGGACAAAATAAATAAACAGCCAGAAAAGAAAAAAACAAAGAAGCAGGGCACAGCATAAAGAAGTAAATGAGGCAGAGAAGAGTAATAAACAAACAATGAAGGCAAGGACAGTTCAAGACAAAAAAATAATATATATATATTATAGGGGTGTGGTCGAGCCCCTATATTTAGGGTTGAGTAGGCACTTTAATGTTAAACCTCAAATTTTGCACGTTAATAACTTTGTAACCTTTCAACAGATTGGCCCGAAATTAGGAATGCACAGTCTGGTTTGGTAGATCTCTTGATTTACCAAATTGCGTTTCAGTCAGACATACAATTTTTGAGCAACGAAGTGCCAAAAAATACACTTTTCACCACTTTTTGTGCATTTTTTGCCTGTGGTGCTGCGCGGACACCATGTGGTCTATTGGTCCAAAACTTTGGAAGTAGAAAGAGCTTGGGCCAAGGAACATGCCATCATTTGTGTGGTGAAAAAATGTTAATCTGTTCAAAAGTTATTACAATTCGAAATTCACATTATATCCTATGGGAAAATTTATTTGTATTTTTTGCAGTTTTAATGAGAAAGACCAGATGGCCCTAGGAAAGACTAGATGGCCCAGATTGGGATGACCATATCTCAGTCACAGTTTAGTTTTTTTACTTGAAATTTGCAGGGTGTTGAGGGGATGTCATAGAGATGTGAACTGTGCTGTTTAGGTGTTGGGGAATTAATTGGTTGCAGAGATATTTAATGACGTAATTGACATTTTTCCCATAGGATTACATTGCAGTCTGTGTCATGACTTTTGGCGCTGCTATCTCGGAAACAAAGCTAGATACAGACTTTTTGCTACAGATGGCTAAGTTCACCTTTGGGTGAACTATGCCACTGGTAAAAGATCTGAAGTCATAGAGTAAGTGTGCAGTGGAATTTTTTTCATATGTTGCACGGTTCATGAGATGCTGTGAAATTACTGTCAGAAGGGTTCAAAGAGTGCCTGTCCAGTGCTTTTCGGTGCCCATATCTCGGAAACGATGTAAGACATGGGTTTGGTCAGTGATTGTGACATGACCTACTCACTGTCACAGTTACAATGACACTTTAATTTTTTTTCTAGCTGATACAGTTCCCAAGATATGGACAAATTACTGTTACAAGCGTTCGGTGGCCAATAGGAATACTGCATGGCTCTGTAGCTATGCATAATTGGCAGCGCTGGCCCAGAGGACCCACGCTCCCTCAGATGCATATTGTTATGCAGAAATGGGCAAGTTGGTGGGAGCCTGGGGCCCTCTCCCACCAGTACGTGCTTTTTAGTGGTTATTATAGGGGCGCAGTTGCGCCCCTATATTTAGGGTTATGAAGCCACTTCTATGTTAAACTCGAAATGTTGTGCATTAATAACTTTGGACCCATTCAACGGATTTGCATGAAATTTGGTATTCGTGGTGGAGCATGTCTTTTGATCTGCCAAATTTCATTTCAGTCAAACTTATCATTTTTGCGCCCCAAAACGCTGAAAAATGCACTTTTCGCCATCTATGTGAGCAGTTTTTCGGATTTTGTCCATGGTGCTGCATGGCCATTGTGTGGCATGCCACTCTGCAGCTTGGCACGTTGAAAGAGCTTGGGTCAAGGAACATGGCGCTTTTTGTTTGCTGAAAAAAATATTAATCCATTAAAAAGTTATTAAAGTTTTAATTTCCCATTATAAGTCTATTGGAAAATTTATATGGTTATTTTGCAAAAGAAGAATGGGGTTTTGGCCATCTGGTCCCTCCTCACAATCAAAGAATTTGCAGGCTCACGATCAAAGAATCTTTGATCACGACCGCCGCCATCTTGTTTTGATTTTGCAGTCGGAAAAAATAAATATCTCGGCTCAGGGGTGACTTCTGAAGTAAAACTCTGATGGGTTTTACTCAGGCGTCTTCCCTCTATCAAGCCATGCCTGTAGTTTCTTCTAATCCTGTCCAAAAATAGAGTTTGAAAGTTTTAAAATCTTTGATTGCAGCTTGCTAACAATCTTTGATCGCGAGGGCGCGTCTAGATGGCCACATTAAAAAATCAAATTTCTCAGCCCAGGGGTAACGTATAAAGTCAAACTAGGATGGGTTTTGCTCAGGAGGCTTCATTCTATCGAGGCATGGCTGTGGTTTCATGTATTTCTGTGTAAAAATTGAGTTTTACCATTTTTTATTCTTTGATCGTGAGCCTGCAAATTCATTGGTCAAGAGCCTGCAAATTCTTTGATCGCGAGATTCTTTGATTTTGCGATCTTTGTTCACGAGGGAGGGACTAGATGGCCAGATTTGGAGGGACCGATAGCCCAATTTTAACAACTTTTAAAATTAAATATCTTGGTAACGATTAGGTCTTTTAACTTGAAATTTGGAGGGTGTTCACAGGATGTCCTATAGATGTCAATTATTGTGTTTAGGTGTTGGAAAATTAATTTGTTGCAGAGACATTGTGTGGCGCAATTTACATTTTGTGCAGAGCGTTTTGCATTGTGGTAGTGGCTTGAAATTTATAGGGTAGCTAGCCTTACTGCAGTGGACATACTTTTGAGTTGTTAGGTGTGTAAAATGTAAACAGGTGCTGAATTCTGCCAATCCAACAAATGAAAATCTCAAACTTTAAAATGTTATATCTCGGACACGGTTTGGTCTTTTAAACTGAAATCTGGAGGGTGTTGAGGGGATGTCCTGTACATGTGAATTATGGTATTTAGGTGTTGAAAAATTAATTTGCTGTGTAGATGTTGCATGATGCACTTTATGTTTTGGGTATAGTGTTTTGCATTGTGGTAGTGGCTTCACATTTATAGGGTACCTAGCCTTACTGCCATGGAAGTAATTTTCAGTGGTTAGGTGTCTGACATGTAAACAGGTGTGGAATTATGCCACTCTGATGAATGAACTTTGTTTTGTTTCAAGGTAGTGAGAGCGTGGAGCCTGAAGGGCACCACGCTTCCAACCATATGCGCTCCTACCAATACATATGATATTCAGTACTTGTACTGTTATGTTAGGCAGAAGTTTACAAGTTGTGCCCCACGCTCCCACCAACTTGTGTGACTTTCTATTTTTCTATTCTTTCTCAAAAAGTAAGGAACTTCTATGCAAAAAACTTTGTTAATGCATCATTTAGGATTAAAACACAAAAAGTCAGGAAATAGAACACCTTTAGGGTTACCCTCCCCCTTCATATACCCCCCATCCTCCGACGATGACAGGCGATGGGTGTGTCATTGGGGCCAGGAGGGCCCAAATGTAGCCCCCATTCTTCTTTACTGTGGCTTGTGAATATGATTACATGGAATGGTGTGACATTTAGGCCTCACAACCCCAGTGACACACCCTGACTGCCTGCCAATCTCAGGAGGATGAGGGGTACATGAGGGAGGAGACAACCCTAAAGGTCTCATTTCTGACTTTTGTGTTTTAACCTCTAAATGATGCATTAATAATTTTTTATAGAATATATATATATATATATATATATATATATATATATATTATATTTCTATCTCAAGAACCAAGGGAGGTCTCGAATGACTGAAAAGGTGCACAAACTCAGCCACATACAAAAAGAAGAAGCACAGCACAACAACAAAACGAGCAGTCAAATACAGAAATTCCCCACAACTGGTCCACTCACCAAAAATGGAAAGCCTGCCCTTTTTTTCTGTGTGTGGGTGGTGAAGAAGGACAGCAATGCGGGGGACGCCACGTTAATCAAGGTTGAAGCAAGCCAGCAGCCTCATGGCAAGAATCCTCCATTTTGTTTACAAAACAGCAAGGAAATTACCCTTAACTCCCTCTGCTGGTGGCCATCTTGCTACAGTCAGTATTACAGGAACTGTATGTCAAGGTTTGGCAGCCATCTTGTGAAGGGTACTAAAATGACCTCACTTCATAGAAATCAATGGCAAACCTATTGAAATGAAGACACTACAACAAATGGCTGATTTTTGCAACAAAATCTTTATTTAAATAACAGTCAACACTGAATTTATTTATTTATTTACGAGATTTACCAGGAAGGCATACTGAGCAACAATGCTCGATTCCAGATGCGACCTGGGGGCCGAGGCCCGGTGCATTACATAGGAAATTTGTGCATTACAATAGTAATTAGAATACAGAAAAGTGTACACCTGGAGCCTTAGGTCCGGGAATTTACAGACAGGAGATAGATGTAATAGGACAATACAAAAATCAAGTACGAATTGTACAACACATATCAGAATGAGAGATTTATTAAATTAACAGGAGCAGCTGGAGGAGAAATGTGCCTTGAGTAGTCAGGATCGATGAAAGAGATTTTGTGCGTGTCTTATGGGGGCAGTTAGGGCATTCCAGATCTGTGGTATTCTGTAGCTAAAAGCTGCCTGCCCTTGTTGAGTGACATAAATGGGATGTGAGGTAGTCTTGGGTCCGTGCTTCTTAGGGTATGCAGGTGGAGGTTGTTGGGAGAGGGTAGTTTCCAGGTAGGAGGGAGGAGAGAGACCAGTATTTAGCAGCGAACCCGGCGCAGTTTATTAAACGCCGATCATGGAGGGATGGCAGGGTTAGGGAGCTATATAGAGTGCAGTGGTGGGTGGATTGCGGGCAGTCAAGGATGAAAAGACAGAAAGAGTGGAATAAGGTGTCAAGGCTTGCCAGGGCAGATACAGGAGTGATAGTGTATACAATGTCGCCATAATCAAGTATGGGAAGTATCATTTTTTGGACTATTGCATGCCTCGCTTGTGTGGGGAGGCAGTTTTTGTTACGATATAGTGCACCCAGTTTTGGGAGCAGCCTCTTGTGTAGGGAGTCAATGTGATAGGTAAAATCTAGGTGCTGATCAAGCCAGATGCCTAGATATTTATAGCTGGTGCATTGCTCCAGGGCGGACCCATCCAGGGTTGCGAACAGAGGGCAGGGGGATTGGCGGGAGAGTCTTTGTTGGGAGCCAAACGTGACCGACACAGTTTTTGGGGTTTAGAAATAACTGATTCGACCTAAACCAGTGCTGGATGGCAGAGAAGTCCTCCTGAAGGAGAGATGCCACTGAGCTAGTAGAGGGGCCAGAAGTGTACAGGACGGTGTCGTCTGCATACATTTGGATGGAAGAATGGGAGCATGCAGAGGGGAGGTCGTTTAGAAAAATGGAGAAAAGTAATGGTCCAAGGACTTATCCTTGGGGGACACCTGATGTGACTGGAATTGAGTAGGAATTGTTTATTAAGATGTCAGTTGATGAACTTTACTTACAAATAATTGTTCTTTTGTCTACAAAAATATTTTCTTCTCGACACTTCATCTCCTCCAACGTCCCGTCTCCTGCATGACGGCAACTCCTACTCATCCTTGCAACCTTCATTCAGTGAAGCACAGCTCATCTCTAACCACAATGTCCAAAGACGATGCAGATATGGGCACCGGAGCATCTGGATAGCCATCTTCACCCACTTCAAGGGTATGGGGCTACAAAATCGAAACCATCCTCCATGACATCCAGTCTTCTATTTCAGCTCAAGGAGCACCAGCTATACAAACCATTCAAGATGACCTGGTCTACATTAAAACTATTTCACCACCTTCCAAGGTCCATACCACCCTACAGCCAGTACCCTTCTCAGTCTTTGCTCACGAAGATGCTGTCAACTGGCTCGAACAATTCCAAGCCTGGATTTCCTTACATGGTTGTACTAATCCTTTGTGTATTTCCAATGCCTTGTGCTTGTTTCTGAGAGGGACTGCTATTTCCTGGTTCAAACCACTTCTAGAACAAGTCAAAGGAGATACTGCCACCCTGTATGCAACCTTCAAAGACTGTTTTCTCCACGCACATCCACTCTGGGTGTTGAAGCAGCAGCTGTGGGAACACACCATGCAACCCTTTGAATCTCTTGAAGCCTTCATAGTGGACACTGAGTCATGATGCAAACATCTGCAGAAGACTGAGAAAGAGCAAATCACAACGTTTGTCCAGGGGCTGCTTCCTCAACTTAGTCTTTATGTAATCCAATGGACACCAACTACCTGGATGGATACAATCCAAGATGCACAACTTGCACAAGAGTCCATATTAATGTTCTAGGCCACCAGTGTACAAGCACCTCAGTCATCACAGTTAGTCACACTTGCAACGTGTATCCAGCAGCAGCAGCAATCAATGACAGAGACGCTCACCACAACTGTCAATAGTCTGCACCGCAGCTCAACTGCTTCTTCTGCTACCTCTGTCAATGCACTTTGACCATTTCATCAGCGACCTGATCCACCTGCATCTTCATGACAGCCTGTGACCTGCCAGTGGTGTGGATTCAGAGGTCACACTGCTGCTGTCTGCCAAAAGCTGAAGTGCGACAAAAGAAATCAAGAGAACCAAAGACACCCACCACCTCTCAATCAGCAAGATAACCGCAACTACTCCCAGGATCAGGGGAACACAGCAACTGACCACCCCTCTGAATCTAGCAATTCAAACAAACCGCACCCTCTAACTGCTAACTCAGGCACCCTCTCGCTTCCAGGACAAAGGCACCTGTCATCAGATCACCTCTCCTAGCTAACTATGTTCCCATAACCATCGGAGATTGGTCCACACATGCTTTGGTCGACACTGGAGCAGAAATCTCAGTTATCAACAACAGTATTCTGAACAACCAAGGTATTCATCACATACCTCATGTCTCTCCAGCCGACCTAAAGAACATTATCACAGAAAGTACAGCTACAGTGCCTATCACAAGCATGGTCTATCTCAAGCTCCACTTTGGCTCACAGCAAGCTACTGTTAAGTTCTACCTAGTGCCTGATCTACAACCTGCAGTAATTCTTGGCTTTAACTTCCTCAAAGCTCACAAAGCCATCCTAGACATTGCCTCAAACAAACTGTCACTAGATCCTCAGAGGCAACTCACAGCTATAGACTCAGTCACTGTGCCTCCTAAGTCAGAGATGGTTTTGATTGCCAAGATTCGAGGTGAACCACTTCCACAAGGTGTTGTTGGCATCGTCATGTGATCCCCCATGCTGCATTTGTCAGTCTCCTTCCAGGAAACACCTTATCAGTGGTGCATGGTGGTGCAGTCTTCCAAAAATGTTGCAACTTCACAGATAGGCCTGAAGTCATCTCAAAGGGTGCCAACATAAGAAAGTTTGTCTGCTTGTCTACAGGGGACCAGCTCCATCTAATGCAAAAACTTCAGCTTGGTTCCACCAACTCTAGTCCTGTCAGTACTATCACGGCCACTCTAGCTTCAACAGAATTACCCCTCAGTCAGTGACTATCCTCTTCAAAACTTCCAGCATCTCCAACAGAAAATCAACAACTTTTGAAATTCCTGGAGAATTACCTGGATGTCTTTGTGGGTCCTGATAACAAGATCTGATGCTGTGATATTCTGCAATACACCATCGAGGTGCAGCCCAACCAGAAACCCATCCATCAGTGAGCCTATAAAGTGGGACACAAACAGAAACAAGTCCAGGAGGACACAATCAAAGACATGCTTGAACAAGACATTGTCAAAGAGTCTACAAGTCCCTGGGGTGCACCTTGCTTGCTGGTGGTGAAGAAGAACAAAGGGTATCACTTTGTGGTAGACTACAGAAAACTCAATGCCTACACAGTGCAGGATTCTCATCCCTTACCTATAACCAAAGATGCATTAAAGAGTCTTGGTGCGGCCAGCCATGTTTACTTCACCACTCTAGACCTTCAGAATGGGTTCTACCAAGTTTCCATTGATCCAGCTTCTCATCCATACACAGCATGGCACTGCCACTTGGGACTTTTTCAATTCAAACATCTGCCTATGGGCCTTCAGAATAGTCCAGCCACATTCCAACATGTTATGGAAGCAGTACTACATGGGCTGTCTTGGAAATCTTGCCTAGTCTACCTGGACAATGTCATTGTCTTCGGCAGAACTTTGCCAGACCACCTCCAACATCTCAAAGAAGTGTTTGAACATCTCAAACAAGCCAGTCTTAAGCTTTGTCCAGGGAGGTGTTGTTTTGCACAGCATCAAATTCAATACTTGGGACATGTTGTTAGTTCTCAAGGCATCTCTCCAGATCCAGACAAGCTCTAAGCAGTCAAAGACTATCCTAAACCTAATAATCTCAAAGACCTTCCAGCTTTCTTGGGCTTGTCTGGCTACTACCAAAATTTCATTTGCAACTATGCCAAGATTGCAGCTCCACTGTACACCCTCACCAAAAAGGGATGCGACTGTACATGGACTTCCAAATGCAAATAAGCCTTTGAAACCTTGAAAGAAAACCTAATCTCTTCTCCAGTATTGGTCTATCCAAGGTTTGACCAACCCTTCAAACTCTACTCAGATGCTAGTTCCTTTGCAGTGGGCACTGTGCTCTGTCAAATTCAAGACGGAACAGAATGAGTTGTTTCCAATGCCGGATGCTCTCTTTCCTCAGCTGAGCAGAACTATGGCATCACAGAAAAAGAATGTCTAGCCATAGTATTTGCAGTGAAGAATTTGACTGTTACCTTCGCTACTCCTCCTTTACAGCTATCGCTGATCACTCTGCCCTCAGATGGTTATTCGAAATGAAAGAGCCAGTAGGCAAGTTCACCTGATGGTTTGCCATTCTGCACAGCTACAATTTTGAAATTCAGTACAGGCCAGGCTGAGTTCACTCAGATGCCGATGGTGTAAGCAAGAGATGATGTCCCTCCACATTGTTCTCAACAGAGGAAGAATCCTGCTTACAAGCTCTTCCCTTCCACGACATGGATGTGCTTCCTGTGGGCACTCCTACAGCACAGCAAGTTGCTTTGCTGCTACTAACTGCTTCTACAGAAAGACACACGGGTGGCACAGCTGAGCAGCTTGCAGGAAACAGCACTAATATAGAGCTCCTGAGATTTATCTTTATTTATTCTTTAATATTTGCAATTTTCAGTAGACAATTTACTCCCTTCGTTGTCTGAGTGGTACCTGGAGTAGTCTAGATTAAGAATATGGGCAAAAACGGGGGAAATTCTTTGGAAGCAACAGATTTTTTTTGCCCTGAAGAAAACGCAACCTTCTCATGATGAGAGGCCTACAGAAACCGAGGAAACCACTTTGTTGGGTGCTACCTTCCAGGAGGGAGCTTCGTTATGCACTATCCAAGCTACCCTCAACCAACTGGTGAAATCTCTACAGGACATTGATAAAAAGCTAGATTACTCACTCCTAGGGTTTTGGCTTTTGAAACCAGGATGGACCAAAGGGAAAAAAACAGTTCAGCGAACCGAAGGTGTGGTATTGCGGGCTTGTAATGCGACTACTCAACTTATTAAAGAAAATGCCTTACTACGTTGGTGGCTGGAGTTGATTGAGAACCAGACTTGGGAGAGGAACCTCAGCATACTAGGACTGTTGGAAAAGGTGGCGGGGGAGGACTGCCTAGAATTCATTAAAACATTCTTACCCACTATTTTAGGGCTGGATGAGGAAGACCCCCCCCCACTAGCAATTGAGAAAGCCCACCATATAACTCCAAGGAGACCATAGATCAGCACCCAGGCCCTGAGAACTCTGCTGGTTGTATGCCATGGTGTTGGGGATAGGGACAGCGTGCTGCAAGTTGCCCGCCACCGGAGAATGCTGAAATATGGGCAAGACAGCATTAGTATTTTCCTGGATCTCGCTTTCAGCACTAGACAAAGACACAAGGCATTTGATGGAGTTCGTGGAAAGCTGTGGCAGCTGAAAGTGGAGCATCAACTGTTATTCCCCATGTGGCTGCGTTTAACATGGAAGGGACAATTGTATTCATTTAATGATCCTGAGGACATGTAAAAAAATACTGCACCTGATGGAAAAAGACCAAATGAGTCTGGCTGAAGATGGAGAACCCTAATCAGCGAAGGACTGAAGTTTTCAAGTGCGTATAGCGATGGGGTCAGAGGTAGCAGATGGGTACATGCCAGCTGGGTCTTTGCACGGAGACTCACTGAATAACTGGACTTGTGGGACTTCACTTAATATGGGGTTGATTGTTTGATTTTTGCTCAAAAATGCTGTAGAAATTATGGGGATTGCCACTCAGCCTTCGGATTTGTATTAAACTGCCTTGGGTTTTTGGCAAGGGCCTTTCTCTAAGGGTTGCTACTAACAAGCTGTTATTGGGATTATGTTGCATCTTCATATGGGAAGTAACTATATTGAACTGAGGGTCAGGGAATATAAAAGTTCTAGTGGTTATATTGTGGGGATTTATTATGGGCACCATTGGGTCCTGTGAAGGGTCTGACAGTCATAGTGCTCTCTAATTTTTTTCCTTTAGCTGCGTGCTTATGGAGTAGTGTTGCTCTACTTTTTTTCTGGGATTTCACCCTTTGATCTAACGACTGGGGAGGGGTATTATGCTCACATGTGACTACATATTGTTGGTTTCATGTATATTTGATGTTACCCCTCTATCTCTAATGGTATTGTGAGCTTGTGTCTTGCAAAATCAATAAACATATAATACAAAAAAAAAAGGAGACACACAAATCCTCACTTACTGCAAGCAGCCAAAGAGCTTCTCACTGCCTTTACTTCTGACCTCTGCCTTGCAACGGTCAAAATGCAACAAAGAACTGATCCTCAATTCACATACATAATTACATACTTAAGAGTCTGGAACCTTACTACAACAAAAGAAGCATCGCCAAGATGTGCTTTTATTTGCCTCGCAATACTGCCTCAGTGATGGTGTGCTTTTCCACATTTGGACCAGGGAAGAGAAGGGCCATCGCATGAATAGAACTCATGTACAGCTAGTGGTGCCAGCCTCTCTAATCAATCAAATTCTTCTCTCTCCACTCATGCCTCTCCACTTTCTGGAGGTCATATGGGAATCCACAGAACTCTCAAAAAGACAAAGCTTCACTTCTTCTGGCCTCACATGAGCAAGGACATTGTCCAATTTGTGAAATCCTGCTAGCCCTGCTCCCAAAGAAAGCCACCTGCCAAACTGACAAAGGCACACATCACTCCAATGCCTGTAGCCACTGAACCATTCCAAAGAGTCAGCACAGACATTCTTGGTCCCTTACCAACATGCTGTGACTGGCAACAAATACATCTTTGTTTCTGTGGACTGCCTAAATAGGTATTTGGAACTAATCCCCGAAAAGGACATTAAAGCTGCCACAGTGGCAAAGCGCCTTCCTCAACAGAGTAATTTGTCGTCCCAGTACTCCATCGTACCTGCATTCAGACAAAGGCACTAACTACTTTTCAACCATTGTTCGAGAAACATGCAAACTTCTCAACATAAAAAAGACACACACAAGAAGTTACCATCCATAATGCAATGGACAGAGTGAAAAAATGATGCTTACCATTCTCAGCACACTCTCCAAGTACCTGGATGAGACTCACGACACTTGGGATCATTTTCTTCCCTTTGTGCAATCTGCATCCAATACCAGCCCTTATGTTGACATTACAGAGTACACACCATTCTTCTTAGTCCATGGACACCACCCAAGAACTCCACTGGACAGGGATCTCTCGCTGCTAGAGGTTCCTAAGTCAGCTTCTTCCTTCTTCATTCCAATGCTGGAACAGCTTGAACTTGCCAGACATGTTGCAATCACCATGTTGGGCCAGAGAAAATCTGCAATGCAGAAAAAGTCAACAACCAAGTCACATGAGCCTTCATTCTCCGTTGGGGACATTGTGTACTTGTACTGACCTGTCCTTGTTCAGGTTGCCACCAAGAAACTGCTTCGTCCCTGGACTGGTCCCTTCGACTTTGTAGAAAAGCTTCCCCCTGTGCATGTTCATCTACACCGCAAGTCTGATGGAAAGCTGGTACACAGCAAAGTCCACTGCAACCGACTGAAACATGGGTACCTGAGTAACACCCTTCCAGATGACCCAAGTCCACCTAACAATGAAGCTGCACTTGAGCCTGCCATCCTCTTTGAAGCTGAGATCCCTTCAGACAACCTGCAACCAGTTCCTACAGATCTTCTGTCTCCTGACACTCTCCAGCCAGATTCCATCTCCAATCAGATTCCATTTTACCTGATTTGCCAGATGATCTCCCTGGGATGACTTCTTCTTCTTCTCCTTCTCCTTCTCCTCCTCCTCCTCACCAGTGTACCAGATTGAGAAGATCATCTTCTTCTCACCAGTGTACCAGATTGAGAAGATCTTAAGGAAGTAGTACACACATGGATCCTGGACTTAGAGTCAAGTGGTGTGGATTGGACAGTGGGCAAAACTCCTGGGTCTCTTTTATCGACCTGAACCCGTCCTGTCAGGAACTGATGCAATCCACGCATGCCTCCATTCCCACTGACTGGAAAAGTCGACAGAGGTCTTGAACTTTTGTTAACCAGACTCAGTGGTGCTACATCCTCTGTATTTCTGTTTTCATGTAAATATTGTTGTTCTGCAACTGCGCTTGACCTATCGGCGCTTCTTGGGGCAAGCAGCAATCCAGAGGTTCTGGTTTCGGCCCATAACAAGACCATTTCTACAGCTTTGAATGCTATTGTTCCTGTCCATGTTCTCCCTCTCTCCCTTCGCCCTTGGTCCCCCTGGTTTGACAGGACTTTGAGGTAGATATGGCGACTAGGATGAAGGTTAGAGCGCTGCTGGCAGAAATCCGCCCTGGAGGCTGACCACCTTAGATTGATGGAACATTATCAGGTCTATCAATCGGCAATCACCTGTAAGAAGGCAGAGTTCCTGTCCGGGGAGATTGCCGCTGCTCAGAACCGACCGGCTCAGCTCTTTTGAGCTGTAGACAGACTGTGCAACCCAGCCTGCCTGCAGATTCGAAGAGCCTTTTCACAAGTAGAGTGTGATGAGCTCTCTCAATTCTTTGCAGCTAACGTGGCTGACTTCAGGGCAGGTCTCTAACCAGCACACTCTATGGGAGACGCTACTGATTGGCACTCGGGCACTTTCCCTCAATTTTCCTGGAATACCTTCGACCGGCTGGAGTTCATTGATGTCATGCAGATTGTCCAGGGTATGCACCCTATGTGCTGTAGTTTGGATCCGGGCCCAACCACCCTGATTATGGGTTGTTGTGATACCATTGACCCGGTTCTTGCATGGATAGTCTGGTGCTCCCTTGAGTTGGGAGAGTTTCCCAGCTCATCGAAGGAGGCAGTGGTGACACCCCTCCTGAAGAAAGCTTCTCTGGACCCAGACTGTCATGCCAACTAGAGACCAATCTCTAACCTCCCCTTTGTGGGGAAGATGATTGAGAAAGTAGATGCCCTACAACTGAAGAACCATTTGACCATCCATGACATCTATGAACCTCTCCAATCCGGTTTCCACAAGAGGCATAGCACCGAGACTGTGCTGGTTCGGGTGCTCAATGGTTTTCTGATGGCGAGAGATTGGAAAAACCATTACATCTTAGTTCTTCTGTATCTCTTATCAGCGTTTGACACTGTGGACCATGGGGTTCTTCTTGAATGCCTGAGATTCATCTGTGGCTGTCTGGTACAGTCCTCAGGTGGTTTAAATCCTACCTCACTGGCAGAAATCAGAGGGTGGTGTCGGGGATTCATGCCTCTAGCCCAGTCTCTCTGTCATGTGGGGTTCCTCAGGGTTCGGTGTTGTCCCCCATGTTGTTCGCAGTGTACATGCTACCCCTCGGAGACATTGTAAGATGGTATGGGCTGAGGTTTCACTGTTATGCTGATGATACCCAGCTCTTCCTGTCTTTTGCACCCGACCAGGATAGAGCTCTCTTGGTTTTTAATAACTACCTCACTGAAATCCAGGGTTGGATGAATTCGAACTGGCTGAAGTTGAACTCGGAAAAGACTGAGGTGAAGGTCGTGGACTTGGGTCGCCGAATAGAGGGGTTGGGAGTGGGTTTGCCTTCGGGATTGTTCCTTGGTGGCTCCCAGCTTCTCACCTCTGAACGGGTGCGAATCCTGGGGGTGATTTTTGACGATGGGCTGACACTGCAATCACAGGTGTCAGCAGCCATCAAATCCTCTTTCTACCATCTGAGCAACATCTCCAGGGTTAAGTGCCTAGTTCCGTTGAGTGATCTCCCTACGCTGGTCCATGCCTTTGTAACCTCGTACCTTGATTATTGCAACTCCCTTTATCTAGGGCTACCTGGGGTTGATATTTGCTGCTTGCAGCTGGTGCAGAATGCTGCAGCCCGGCTGTTGACGGGAACTCCCTGGACTTATCACATCTTTCTGGTGCTGCGCGAACTGCACTGGCTGCTGGTACGGTGGTGGATGACCTTTAAAGTTAGACTTCTGACTTATAAAGCCCGACATGGACAGGGCCAGGACTACTTGAAAGAGCTTCTGGTTCCTTACTGCCCCGGACGACCACTCTGCTTGGCTGATGAGGGGTTGCTAGAGATTCCAAGGGTATCTTTAAAATCTTTGGGGGCCCGTGCATTCATGTCCGCAGCCCCAGCCCTTTGAAATTCTCTACCCCATCAGCTTCGGGAGTGCGCAACTGTGGAGGGATTTAAACAGGCACTAAAAACCCACTTGTGGCAACTAGCCTATCCTGTTTGATTTTATCGAAGTCTGAATTTGATGAGATTCTATATTTAATTGGGTTTTATACTAATTTTGTTTTATCTTACTATTAAGGCGCCTTGGTTTTTGAAAGGTGCGATATAAATATTGTTATTATTAAACTGTTATCTTGCAATCTGGGTATTCTCCAGCTGCTACCCTTCCCTCTCTTCTGTTTCCCTTCCCTCGCACTTTAGCGCTTGTGGCATGACCAAGCTTTAAGTACTTTGATGTTCCCCTCTCTCTGGTGCTACTCTGACTGGTCTCCAGTGTAGTCTAGATTCTTTCCTCCCCCTCCCTGCAATGGAGTCCTGTTGTGTAAAAAAAAAGTGTAATACTTTGAAATGCATAAAAATGTTTTTTTTTTGCTTTAAAATTTTAAGAAACTGTTTATTGTGTGATATTGCTTGTTTGAGTGGTGCTCACATTCACTGTCCCAGCGGTGGTGTGAAGCACACATTAAGCATAGGGCTTAATGTTAGCTGCCGCCTCTTTAAGAGCACTTAGAACCTGCATGTAACAAATTGTTGCACTGCCTGGCAGCGCCATGTAATGTCAGTCACAGAATTTGTCAGTCTGGGGCTAGACCTCAGGAAGAGAACATGTCTGCTGTACAGAATAAACCTTTATTCATTATTTTCTGCGTCTGTCAGTTATTCGCACGGTTCGGCAAGGGGTCCTCACCAGCAGCAACAAACTGGTCTGTTAGACCAGAGAGAAGATAAGGGTCTTTTAGTGGCAGATCAAACCAGAGTGCCACATAACATTGATCCATATTCACTTTACTTTACCTTTTTTCCTTTCAAAAACATCAGCATTATTTTTTCTTTACAGTTGATGATATGCAGTCTGTGAAAGTTCCCCGTGTTAGAGAGACAGCAAACTTATAAAGAACGATCAGAACTCAGGCTGTCATTGTTATGTGTTAGAAACAGAGGGTAGGATTTTCAAACAACTTACATCTCCTCAAGCCCCCCAGGTGTGCCGATGATATGGCGCATGGGGCTTGTGGTGATCTAACGAGAGTTTCTATCGTGCAGCAATTTCTGCAAGTTAGACCAACTTTTTTAGGTCTACCTTGCGGCAATCCTGGGGCCTTTTTTACGGAGCTAGTGCCAGATATTTGGTGCAGGCTGCCGTAAATTGTGAAAACTGGTGCAGCTGCACCTGAGATTGTAAAATCGGGTGCAGTTGCAGCAAAGGGCTTGATACACAGCCAGAGCCTAAGTGTCGTGATGCAGGGTGTGGCACGAGCCTTGCGCCATGTTTTGAAAGTCCTACCCAATGTAACTGACAAAAATCTCAGGACTAAAAAAAGTTTCAAATGAATAATAATAAAAGTTAAATTGCTGAGCTGTGCAGTTTTCATTCAAGGACAATCTTGTAAATACAAGAAAGCTGAGAAATGTTTTTTTCTGAGACTGGACCACTCCTGCTCTTGATGCCAATGAGCTGCAATTCTGTGTGAAACTGAAATTCACACAGTGCTAACAGGATGGCATCAAAGTAAACAAAAGCAACAGAAAATGAAAGTCCACGCACAGTGATTTAGCAGTACATCAGACAAGGAAGTTTATACGTCTGATTGCTAGTTTTTACATACTGTATGCTGTGAAGAATGGTTTAAAAAGTTCTCATGCAGCTACAAACTCAACTGCCAGCTTTGTTCGGTATGTGGGGGTGGGGGGTGTGCGCTGACAGAGTGATTTTGTGATAATATAATTTAAAATATGAAGTTATAACACTTGAATTGACAAGGTAAAATGATCTTTAGCCTGGAACATAAAGTGTGTCTTTTTATTTTTTGTTGGGGAAAAATATGTCAACAGATCGATCTCAAGACATGTGTTCTGATTAGCTGTTCAGTGTACACTCATGCTGCTGCCATTGACGTCAGTCCTTGAATAACATCAGTGGCAGTCAGCTGAGATTGAGAAAAAAACAAACGGCCATTCTTCTTTTTGTTGGTACCATGAACGCAAAATGTGGCATAGTAGACGTCTTAAAACAACACAAGACACACTGAATATGATTTTAAACGTACTGATTTTTATTGCACATTCACAAAATAAAGGTGGGAAACAAATATTAGAAATTAATCTTTGCCATTGATCTTTAATGAGCTGGTTTCTGACAATTATATTCTATATCATGTACTCAGCATCTTTTAAAGCGGTATTATCTATTAACATGAAGTTTAAAACCATTATAATTACAGCAGTTCCATTCAGTGGTTAAGCTGGAAATATTTTGGTGGCTGAGCTACAACATCTAGATTTGTTGGGGTGGGGACAGAGGCCCCACCCACACGGTTGTCATAGTTTTGACAGACTAAGAACCTCTGTGTGCAAGCACTGAGGCAATGGTTACCTCAAAGGGCATTTGGCCGGGAAGCCAAGTTTCAAAGAAATACAAAATCACAAATGCCCCCTCAATGCAAAGCATCATGGGCCTGCATATGCAAATCACCACAGAATATTATGCTGGTTCAACTTTTAGTAGAAATGCATGGTGCCGAAAGGCTTCTCATACAGTTTGCAAAGGGTGCCAACAGAAGACATAGACACGTGTTTCGTCCTACCAGGACTCATCAGTATGCCTCATCTGTTTGACACCCCAGTGAAATGAACCAGCTACCCTAAGATGGTCTATCTGGGTTATGTTGTGGTGAACCTAATTAAAACAAAAAATTTAAAAGACAAAGAAGCCCTTTGGGCAAAGCTTCCCGGCCAAATGCCCTTTGGGTAATCATTGCCAGATAGACCATCTTAGGGTAGCTGGTTCATTTCACTGGGGTGTCAAACAGACAAGGCATACTGATGAGTCCTGGTAGGATGAAACATGTGTCTATGTGTTCTGTTGGCACCCTTTGCAAACTGTGTGAGAGGCCTTTTGGCACCATACATTTCTGCTTAAAGTTGAATCAGCATAATATTCTGTGGTGATTTGCATATGTAGCCCATGCTGCTTTGTATTGTGGGGGCATGTGTGATTTTATAATTCTGATGACAGCTTAAGCTGTGGCCATGGCCATGCCTTGAATGAGGGTTTGTTTCTCCACCTCCTTTAAGCATGTCTGTCATGGCTCGTTGGACCGCCACGGACTGTTTCTCGGAGACACTGGCCTTCATGATTGCTAAATCAATCATCGTTTCTACCTCTTTCTGTTCTGCTTGTTTAAAGCAGCAACTGGTGGAGGTCGAAGCTTCCATCCACCGGAGTGCCAAGGATCACCATCTTGGATTTCTCCTTCATCACTGTCGCCATCTTCCAATGACATCAGATCAATGGGTGGAGGGTACGGCATAGCTAGTGCATGACCTTTCGGGATCCCCAAAAGTTGGTGCAACTTCGCCATCTTGGCTAGACATTGTGAGGGATTTACCCTTCCTTTGCACTGTCCCTTACTCACATGCTCTTACAAAACTTTGTACGTGTTGCTCACTTCGCAATTTTTCCTAATCTCCCTGTCCAGTACTTCCTGGCACTTTCCTAAATCATCATACAATTCCTCATTCTCACTATGCAACATATCATTCATACCAGTCAGCAAATCACTCATTTGTAATGCATGCTTTTTATCCTGCAAAATCCTTTCACAATCCTCTCTCATCTTCTCCTTATCCTGAACAGTACAATGCAACCCACTCTGAGCCTCATTGCAGACCCTCTGGATTTCTTGTTCCAGTCTGCTCCACAACTCATCCATGTCATCAGTTTTAGATCCCAGCTCCTTTCTCGAAGCTAAGGCCTCTGTTTCCACTGCTTGTAGGAGAGCATACAGGGTGGCTACCATGAGACCCTTCTGGTCATGCTTTTTAGCTGTAGATCGGGTTTCTGAATACAGGGTGCACACATACTATATCGGATGCCCGTGCGATTTTGCATCCAGTGCAAAATCGCCCCAGACCCAGATGTGACCTATCCTTAGCACTTCAGGTCACCACCCTACCTCACAACCTTTGTCACCTCTATCCCACCCATTCTGTATACTCCCCCCACTCCCTACCCACCCTCTAGCACCCTTACCACTATCCTCCTACTATCATCTCCTCTCATGCAACCCAGTAGTGTGCCCTAACTTTGACTCAGGTAAATTACTTGCTGCCTATGATCCTAAATTTGGTGTGGTCACTATAGGAACTCTTTCTAAAAATGTACTATTGTATTACTGTATCTTACTGTTACCCTGTCTAAAACATGTACTACTGTTTGATGTACCTTTGTTCTTGTAACTGACGTGGAACCCATAAATGAGCAACCGCTTATGGGTGTAATCCAAGAACTCAATAAATAAATAAATAAAGCCCCCATGAGAGGCTAGGAAGTTTGAGACGTCTAGTTTCAGCTCTGCGCTGATGACCATATTGGGAAGAGGTCCGCTTTTAACTGCAGTAACTGAGAACACAAAGCGGATCGATCCACTTTATGTCCTGCATTCAGGCAGTCATGTGACTTGTATACAGAGTCCCTCAGATCCCTTTCCATTGTAGAAAGAGGGGGCATAGGTTCGACCACCTCCACAATCCCAGTGCTGTCCAGGCATGGAAGTGCCTGAAAGTTATTCTGTATAATATTTGAACGAGGGAGCGCAGGCTCTCTCACCTATGTTATCCTGTGCCTGTTCTTCTGAATGCCTTTAGTTGTTCTGGTTCAGTTCTGTCCAATCAGATCCTGCTGCGTTCACCACTTTGTTAGCTGGTCCTAGCAGAATACTCTGTCCTGATGGCAAAACACTACACAGAGACAGGTGTTGCAGACTATAAGGTTTATTCTCCGGTACACACATAAAACAACTTTTCTAAACAGCTGGGAGTTTGGTACCTCTTCAAACACCCGAGTGATCATGCAGAAAACTCAGTGAACAAAGAACTTGTATAGTGTTATATGCTTATTTATTGAACATCTCAGAATTAATGACCTTTGAATCAGAGACTCCTTTGCAAAGGCTCCATGTCAAAATACAAGTTAACTGTACAAATCAAATTAAAAAAAACAAGTGGATACATGAATTACAGAGCTGGGTACAAGACATACAGAGGGTAGACAATTATACCCTGAGTCATGACAAGCAGATAAGCAACAAACCATATATTACATTAGGGTAGTACAATAAGTAACATAGAGCAGCAATATATTTGAGAACACTCAGGAGCAGGTACAAGCCTATAATTTTAGAGATGCCGGGAACCACTCAGAAAGCGAATACAGACACAAAGTTTTAGAGATGGGGAGAAGGTATGGAGGAGGAAGGGAGGGTGGTGGTGGGTGCCATCGGAAAAAACATTGTCCGTGAAAGCTAGTAGGGGAAAAAGAAGGGGGTGTAAGGAGAGCAGGGGGAAGGGAGGAAGGTTATAAGCAATCGCAGACACAGGTGGAGAGGAGTAGCTCTCTAAGTTTGGATTTGAAGGGGCCTAGTTTCAATTCTGAGGAGATATCTACAGGTACGTCATTCATCCGGGGGAAGGCCCTATAGTAGAATGTACATTGCCCCAAGGACGTCCTGCAGTGAGGGACTAGGAGCGGGTCTTTTGTAGAGCTTCTGGTGGATCTAGCTTTAGGGGCCTGCGGGATTAGATCACAGAGCCCCATAGGGAAGAGACCAGCTGAGATTTTCTTGGCTGTAAGGCAGGTTTGGTATTTTAGTCGAACCTCAAAGTTTAGCCAGTTTGTTAGCTTGTAGAGGTCACAAGTGTGGTTCCACCTATCACACTACTTGTGATAAGAAAGTCCGTTACCTGGGTAACGGTTCATCTGCCGAGCAGTACATGGCTCTTATTGGTGGATTAGGTGGATGTCTGGCATCCAAAACTATATCTTTTTGCATGTACACATAGATAAGTAGTATTGTTGATTAGTACTACTTTTGGGTAACAATAGAGCTTTTCAGTAGGTTATGCTAAGCTTTGCATATTAGCTCATGTCAGTATGCGGCATTCTAAAACCACAGCTATAACACTACGTCATAATACTGTTTTCCCTTGTACTGTGAACTGAAGGCAGTCTCCAAGAAGGATACTAGGACAGGCAGGTCTACAAGGTGATACATACAGTAAAATATATTGTAATACAACAGGCAGTGGGGGAGGAAGCATGAAACATGACGTTGCATCATTGAAGGGGAACAGATGCAAGGTGAGGTTATTTATCAGATTCATCAATATGGTAAGAGTTGTGCAAAGTAGAATAACATAATGATACTTTGTAGTAAACTGGCATGCGGGAAAAAAGGAAAGGAATTTGGTTTTATATAATATTTTAAGTAAAAATGCATCCCAAAGCACTTTACAATCCAGGATAGGGAGGGAAAAAGAATGATTGTTGCTGCCATTTTTAGAATGCAGTGAGATTTAAAGAGGGCAGAGAGAGATTAGAGAGAGGTTAAGCAAAGGGGGTAAATGACTTGCTCAGGGTCATATAGGAGGTAAGTAAGTTGTTGAGGGATTTAAACCCAGATCTCAAGGTTTACAGCTCTGCACCCTAACCACTTCTTCAAACTGCCTCTTAGTTCGACAGAGAAGGATAGGTAATAGTTATATGCCTAATTTAGCAACAGTTAAGGCCATGTAAATAAACTTTTATAGCCCTTCTGACATGTTTGGTAATTTCTCCAAATCACCAAGCAGAATGATTTGAGATTTTAGCATTATCTGAGTGTTAGTCACCTGAGCTAATGTAACACGGCCAGCTTTGAATATGGGGGCCTATAGCCCTCAGCCAGGTGGAATCCAAAGTCCATGAGACAATGGCTACTGGGGTTAAGAAAGGTTTGCCCGTTGCCTCAAGATACTTTTGTTTTAACTTGTAACATCATGCAAGCAAGTATGTTTGCCATTGACAAATACTTGTTTTCTTTTTGCTTCAGTTACAGTAATGTAATATAATTTCTTGAATTGAGCAGTTTAAAACTACAGTATGTGAAGGTCGCATTCTAGAATTCCCTCAATATTAATCTTTCATCTGGTCTATTATTTGAACTGTTTGTAGAATCTACTGTTACTGGTTGCATTGATCTGCCACTAAATTTAGTTCTAGCACCAGTGGACAGACCTTGGTCATTGGTTGAATAGAAGGAAAAAGTGGTAAGGGTTTCATTGAGGAGTTCAGTCTAATATATCCATTTTTTTTTAACTTGTAAATTTTACTGCAAATAATGGACAGAACAATTGACATTATACAGCATTTCATATAGAGGACAACTGTAACAAAAAAATTTACAAGTCTTAGAATCAGTGTCACAAAACTGTTTCTGATATTTTCCATGGTAAGAGTCCTATATCTCTGTTTCTTGATTCCAGGTCCAGATCCTTGAAGAACCAAAAAGGAGAAAATTCCAAGGATCATATTATGGTCAACTGGACCACCACCCCATTCTAGTAACAAAGAATGTCTAGCTCTGTGGAAAAAAAAAAACAGTGTTTAATAAAATATTGAAATACCTTGAGATGTCTCCTAATTTCTTGTGTTTTTTTTCTGTCCTTGTGCAAAAATTAACATAGACAATTATAACAAATAAATAACAGCAGTAGTAACCTGCTGCTTGCTGTTTTAGTACACACATGTGTTTTAACCATTATGTAGAGTAATAATTCCTTATCAGCTTGTTAAAATATATAAATTAATTAAGACCAAGGGTTAAAGGTTCTAATACCTCACATAAATGTTTGTAATTTCTGGAGTAGTTGTTCCAATACTGATGTGCTATCCCTTTCTTCTATGTAGTTAAAAAAATGGAAGCCATCTGGAGTTAAACTGACTGGTCTGTAGCCACAGTTGTGCAGTGGCCACCTCCACAGTTTTAACGGATATTAAGTTAGATAGCCAGTGCTAAAATGTCAGCCTTTTAGGATGAGTCAATGCTGCACAGAAGCCTTCAACGCTGCTACTGTTAGAATGTAAAATAAATATTTTTCTGCAGCTGAGGAAATTCGTTGTGGAGGCAGACCCAGCACCATATTTTCAAAGGCAAGGTAAGACTCCAGATGAAATATATTATACACTGCCTTTGTAACCTCTATCCAAAAACCATGAATTTTGGGACAACTCCCAAAATATGATGGTGAGTGCCCATTTGTCCACAGGCCCTCCAGCATCGATCTGAGGGGTGTGAAGCATAATGTTTTGAAATCACCAGAGTAACAAAGAATCTGGTGCATATTTTCCAGCAAAACTCCCTCCATGGCAGGGAGCCCGTGGTTTTGTGTATGCTATGCCAGATTTTAGGCCAGTTTGCCTTCGAGATAGTACCATTCATCTCCTCATGCCATCTGTCTTCAATCTTTTGCATAAGCTGAATTCCCACCCTTTCTTGTAGCACCTTGTAAAAATGTGAGATATACTGCCTTGTATCTGCCAGCTGGCTTCTATGGTAGGTCAGTACTATGGGTGGAGCTGGTTCTTGGGTAAGGTCAAATACCCCTGGGATAGATTGAATACAATGTCTGTATTGGAGAAATTTGTTGAAATCCCTCTTGGGTAACTCAAACTAATCTTGTATGGTTGTGAAGGTTTTAACCACTGCACCCTCTAAGAACTATGTAAAGTATTTTAATCACAGGGCAGTCCAACAGGAAAAACAGGGGTCCCCTTTGGAGGCTGGAAAGCTGGATAGGCAAGACAAAGGAATGTACTGCCAAACTGGTGAGGGGGTTATCCCACCACTGCCATGCATCCAACCAAACAATGCTTTGTCCAATGATTAGTGATACATCCCAGATCCCGTTGGAGTACAACCCATGGAAGGATATTTAGAGGGATAGATGGATGGGCAAATTCCTCCATAACAAACCAACCCCCACGCCTCTCAGGGGCCAACATTTTGAGTATTGGAAGTAATTGTGCAGCTTTATAGTAATGCTGAAAATTAGGTGACCCCAGGCCTCCTTCTCTTTAGCTTCAGTCAGCAGCTCCCGGTATATTCTGGGCTGTCTGTCTGCCCAAACAAAATGCGATAACGTTTTCCTAAGATCCTTCCAGTCTGCCCTAGGGATTAATAGAGATAGTGTGGAGAAAAGAAATAGATAGTGCAGCAGTATATTAATTTTAATCAATTCAATCTGATTTGAGAAAGTAAGGGGCAGGGCTCTCCATCTGTTCAGATCTGCACAGACCCGTTCTTTAAGAGCATCATAATTATAGTAATAAAGTTTGGACATGTGACACAGGATTTGTACCCCCAGGTATCCAACCTTGTCCTTAACCTGTTTAAAAGGGATCAAGCTTCTGACCTTTGAGGAAAGAAAGCCTCCAACATATAAAACTTCAGACTTTTCCATGTTGACTTTAAAATCAGAGATTTGCCCATCGTTCTCCAGTAATCTGAGCAATGAGGGAATGGAGGGACCAGGATCTTCTAGGTATATGAGGGTATCATCCGCATAAAGAGAACTTTTGTTACTTGACTGCTGAACCTCCATCCCCTTAATATCATTAATTTCCCTAATGGCCTGTGCAAAAGGCTCCATGCCCAATGCAAATAATAGCGGGGATAGGAGGCACCCCTGTCTCGTGCCCCTTTCAATATTGAAATAGTCTGAAACTGTACCTTTGACATGGACTTTTGCTTTAGGTCTTTGATAACAAACAGAAACCCACTTAAGGAAGTTGCCCCCTACCCCCATATGCTCCATCACTGTTAATAAGTATGTCCAGCTGAAGTGATTGAACGCCTTTTCAGAATCAAGAAAGATGGCTAGTTGGGAGGTATTAGTAAGGAATTTATAAGTCAAAATATTTAATAGCTTCTTAATATTATCAGAGAGGTGGTGGTGATGAGGAATAAATCTGGTTTGGTCTGGATGTACAAGTAGTTTGATATAGTTTTGAAGACATACTGACAGAATTTTGGTGAGGATTTTGAAATCCTGGTTAAGTAATGATATGTGTCCGTATGCTTCACATGCTGATTTATTTTTCCCAGGTTTTGGAATTACTGTAATTAAGGCTTCATTCCAGAAATCTGGTAGTTTTCCTTCTTCTAAACAGGTACTAAAAACTGTAACCAAAACCAGTGATAGTGTGCCCTTAAGTTTTTTATACAGCTCGGCACTAAACCCATCACAGCCTGTGGTTTTCCCTGTTGGTAATTGGTTTATGACTAAAAGAATTTCTTGCTCAGTGATGGAGGCCTCCAGGGATGTCCTGGCCTCAGGTGGTAGAGTCGGAAGCATAAACTTCTCCAAGAACTCCTTGGTGCAAGTTAGGACCTTCTCTGCATCCTTATCCTCTATGTGAAGATTACCATAAAATTGTCTAAACTGAGAGGTAATGTCCCTCAGTCTAGTCCAAGTACTATTTTGCCTGCAATTATGTATAAGGTGAGGGACATGTCTCTGTGCTTGAGCCTTTCTGAGTCTGAAGGTCAGGAGCCTGGAGACCCTGCCCTCCACCTTGTGGTATTTTTGGTTGGTAAACTGTAACAACCCTTCTGCCCTTTTATTCTCCAACTCTTGGAGGGCAGCCCGAGTTTTAGCAAGTTTCTGAGCAAGCTGTGCTTGCTTAGGATTATGCTTATGCAATTTCTCCAGATTCAAATGTTCCTCTTTTAATTTATTACACGTCAATCATACCATTTTCTTTTTCGCTGAGGCATAACTCATGACTTTGCCTCTCAATATGGCTTTAAGCGTAGTCCTGTCAGTAATAGGGAACCCTCTTCTGGGGCGGGGGTGGATGTCAAGTCCCCAATAGTTTTAGAGTTTTTCTACAAAAGGCTTGTCGTTTAACAAAGAGACACTCAGTCTCCATGATGTCTGTCTATCCTGGTGTGGAAGCGTCAGTTGAATAGAGACTGGGGCACGATCAGATAAGGTAATGTTATGAATTTGTGATGCTGAAATCAAATATAATTCAGTTTGTTGGGTGAAAAATAAATCAATGCAAGAGTAGGTTTGTTATGAATTAGAAAAGAATGAAAAATCCTTCTCCCTTTTATGGTGGACTCTTCAAATGTCACATAAAACTAATTCTTCAGTGTAGGTATTAAGCACTTTTGTGGCTTTTATACTGGTGGATACTTGACCTGAGGACCTATCTCTCTGTGGGTGAGGGACTGTATTATACTCACCACCCAGTGTTGCTTGACCCTGGGGCAGGTCAGCTACTTTGGAAAAAAATTCTGAGAGAAAGGAGGCTGTGTTTTGCATCAGGGGTATACATATTGATGAAATGCACTTTCATCCCTTAGAGGGCACCGGAGACCCTTACATATCATCCCTGGAAGCCCACCTCTGAAGAATCCAGTGAAAAAGGGCTATTCCTTTTAAAAAGGATGGTCACCCCTGCCTATTTAGCTTTTGGATGAGAAGCTGCCCCACCCACATTCATCTCAACTTGGAGTGCTCGAGTTCAGATAGGTGTGTTTCCTGTAAATAAGCTATGTAACAGTGCCACCATTTTAATTCTGTTAAAAGCTTAGTGCATTTAATCAGGGAATTAATCCCTTTATCATTGTAGGAGAAAATATTCAAATGGGCCATGGTGGTAATAGTGAGAGCTGCCACATATGTTTATTTAATCCAGCCTTACACTTTAACTGAGGCTCCCCCTTGGTCTGGTGCAACTTAAAAGCGGCTTGTCTGAACAATAAATAAAGCAAAAACTGGAGCCATTCGAAACCCAACATTAGGCTCCAAATAAACTTACAATGATAAAGAACACACAATACAATTCAGAAAAACGTTGAACTATAGAACTGAATTCAGGAAAACACTTCCCAGGTATTGTCAAATCTAGAAAAAATGGTTTGATACCTTTTATTGGACCAACAAGAATGTTACAAAAAGAACAATGAGCTTTGGCTTTCAGACCAACAAGTCCTTCTTCAGAAGCTTAATGAGAGTTTTTTAGAAAATCCCATATTATTAACACTTAGAACATGCAGAAAAAAACTGAAATCATTTTCATTGGTTTAAAACAGGCCTTCAGAAATAATTAAAGTGACATTGGAGAGCTTGCATATCTAAAGAGTGATTTCAGCTGAACTAAACTTAAAGGGCAGTGGTTGTTTGAAGATAACAGCAGGCAGAGAGTTACCATGTATCAGTCTAATGGATAAAAAACAACAAAAATAATCTTAAGATTATCTGCTCAGTAAACTACATGTCAAGTGAAGGGAACCTTCCTAAGACACATATTTCACAAGTGAGGCCGCAGTACATCACTTTGCTCAGAATAGAACTGTTCATAATGAGATGAGCTTCGAGAAACAACTGTAAGCTAAAATGTAACATATAACCAAGTAAAAAAATAATAAAAAATGATGAGCCCCAAAATTACAGCATCAGAAATTATCTTTACATGGCATATAGAATGATGAAAATGATGTATACCCAAGGTGAGTAAGTGTATCACACTGATGAAAGTATAACCAGCTGGAGGTGTATTCCCAACATACTTTCAATAAACTATTATGTTAAGACCTTGTTGTAACAAGATTGCATACATGATAATATCAATTGTCAGTGTAAGTACCAGATAAAAAGAGTGCTAGTCAGGGACCCCCAAGAAACTGAGACTATGCAGCCTGATATGTACAGATTTCAAGAAAATGTCAGTGTATAATCAAAATAATACATATATAGAAACAGTCTATGGAATCCAAACCAAAATTCTTAGGAATTATCACTCCCCGCCCCGGGAGAAAGTAACTACTTAAAATGAAGTATATGTACATGAATCCTAATACACCATCCTAATAAATACAGAGTGTAAAAACATTACAATATATTATTAAAAATACAGAACTAGCATAAGGAAGTAAATATCCACTCTAATATGAGTCCAGAGTCCTAACCACAATGACAACACAATGTCATGTACCTGAACATAAGTTTACCTCAATATCCCCACAATATTCACATCCACTATACCCACATAACCACTCACCTCAAATACCCATATTACAAATTCAATCTGCCACACTTCTTCTACCCTCACAATACACACATAATTTCACAAACCCACACACGTAGACATACCCACACACCCATGCACACATAAACACAATACTAATGTGAAAGACCAACCTGTAGATAACCAGTTAAGAGGGATTGTATAAGAGTCAAAGTCCAAGGCTAGCTGAAAACCTAAAATATGTATGTCCATCCTTTGAAGTAAAGGTCCATGTACGTTTATATGTACTGTGTCATAAATCCAACATCAATGTTCAAGCCATCTTACACCATATTAAGAAGTAACATATGTCTGATCTCATAAGCACGTCTCTGTTGCGTACTGTTGAAATGTCCTTTCAAGACCATCATAGACATATCTGAGATTGAGTGGTTATCTTGAGAGAAATGTTGTGCCACTGGTTTGTCAGTCATCTTCCTATTAATATCATACCTGTGTGAATTTATTCTTTTGCAGAGCTGCCGTTTCATCTCCCCTACATACCCTGTGCGAGGACATTTCCTGCATTGACTAAGATAAACAACATTGCTTGATGTACATGTATAATTACCCAATATCTTGAATTGTCTGTTTTGTGAGGTAATCACACAGTCTGAGGTGGAAATGTGCTCACAAGTTTTACATCTGCGTTTATTACAGGGTTGTGTGCCGCATGATGTCATTGCACTCTGTTCGGGTTCAGGTTTACTCCTAATAATCTGGTTGGCTAAACTGGGTGGTTGTTTAAAAGATAGTAGTGGCAGTTCTCGAAAAATACAACTAAGGGTTTCATCTTCACTGATTATGGGGTGTAGGTCCTTAATAATCTTAAGTAGAAGTTCAAGGTCAGGATGATACGTGACTACTAAGGGTATTCTGTTAGTAGTGGTCCTTTCATTATATCGCAGTAGGTGTTCTCTTGGTCCTTGTATAGCACGTTCCACTGCTCTGTCAATTTCTCTGGGAGAGTGTCCCTGCTCAATAAAGGTGTTTTTCAACATAACTAAATGTTTATCTCTGTCTTCCTCATTTGAACAGAGACGGTGGTACCGAAGTGCTTGACTATATATGACAGACTTCTTAGTGTGACTCGGGTGATTACTTTTCTTGTGTAAGTATCTCTGGTTGTCCGTTGGTTTCCTGTAAATACATGTATGTAGGGTTCCATCCTTGATGATGACAGTGGTATCCAGAAAATTAACACTGGCGGCAGAATATTCCAGGGAAAGCTTAATGGTTGGGTGGAGATTATTAAGTCCCTGATGAAAATCCTTAAGTGTGTCAGTGCCTTCTGTCCAAATTATAAACAAATCATCAATGTAACGGAAGTAAGCAAGTGGTTTGTATGTAGTGCTTAAAAAGTACTCCTCCAAATTGGCCATAAAGAGATTAACATACTGTGGAGCCATACTGCAGCCCATTGCTGTTCCCATAGTTTGAACATAATGTTTCCAATTAAAGCTGAAGTTGTTATGTGTCAGAATGAATTTAACAAGTTCCCCCACAATGTCAGGGCCAATGCTGTGGTCCAGTCCTCTCTCATACATGTATTTAAGGCAGGCTGAAATGCCATCTGTATGCGGTATATTATAGTGTAGAGGGATGTTACATCCATCGTGGCTAAAAGGATATCAGGTGGTAAGTTCTTAAAACCAGAAAGTTTATGCAGGAAGTGAGTAGTGTCCTGAATGTAACTGTCCCTTTGTATAACCAGTGGTTTTAAAATAACTTCTACAAAACCTGAGATCCCCTCTGTCAGGGTTCCATTACCAGAGACTATGCGTCTTCCTGGGTTCCCAGGTTTATGTATTTTAGGTAGCATGTAGAATGTCCCAGGTTTGGGATCATCAGGGATGAGGGCAGTTATTCTGTTTCGGATATGGTCTGGAAATAATTTAGCCAATCCCTGTAGTTCTCTTTTATAGTCTGTTGTAGGATCACTTTCCAGTTCTCTATAGTAGGTACGGTCACATAACTGTCTGTTGACTTCCTTAATGGAATTTTCTCGGTTCAGTATCACCACTGCAGAACCTTTGTCAGCTGTTTTTATGACAACATTTTTATGACAACATTGTGGCTTGATTTTAGAGTTTGTATTGCCCTGCGTTCCAGTGGTATTGTCGCAACATAACAGACTTGTCCCCTAAGTTCACACTTCAGAAAAAAATTTGAAAGTAAA
Organism: Neoceratodus forsteri; assembly: GCA_016271365.2. Classification (NCBI taxonomy): domain Eukaryota; kingdom Metazoa; phylum Chordata; order Ceratodontiformes; family Ceratodontidae; genus Neoceratodus; species Neoceratodus forsteri. The sequence continues at coordinate 134,620,890 of CM028130.1, read as the reverse complement.
ACTTAGCCCCTGTTGGCTTTAGGGGTAAGTGGTACTTTGACTACCCTCTTGAGTAGGTAAGTAACCACTAAGTCATTACACGTCACTGATTAAGGATGGGCTTGGAGTTATAAAAAGTGAAACTCCTCCAGGACAAATGTCCTCCCATCTGAAAGGTATAAAACAAAGTTACCTTCCCCTCCACTCCCTCCCACTTTCCCTTCCTTTGCACAACAGCTCTCTGCTATAAATCCATATTTGCCTCCCCTTCCAGGTTCTCCCATTCATTCCATGGAGGTAGATGACCCTTATTGAATGTTCCAGTAATAAAAGACCCCTGGGAGACGTCATTCCCTCCTTGCCCCCTCCCCTCGAAATCACCACACAACATCTCCCCACTGTATACTGTACTCAGCAGGGGGCTCCCCACACAAACGGACATATAGAGATTAGAAATTAAAATCCCCCCTCCAAGAGCCAGTACAGGTAAACTAATCAGTGGTGCCAAACTAAAACATCTGGTATTCCTGCCCCATGTCAGTACTGATTCCCATTCTGGAGAATACCAGATATAGAAATGATTTAAACCACATGTGACAAATCCCTTATGTAACTTCCTCTCCCTTGAGCTTATTCAGTTTACATAAGCCACCCCCACAGGACAATTAACTTAATTGCAATGCTGTAGCAGACCAAAGTAACAGTGAATAAGATCCATCTGCCCTAACTTAGAGTTCTGGGGTGATAGCCATCAATCTCACATATGCTGAGAAATACCCAGGGGGTAGTGTCCCAAGTGAAACCGCAATCTCCTCAGGAAAGTCCAAGAAGAAATAAAGATAATTTGTGCCAAGCCTCTCTCTGGTAAGGGTTTCATCTCTTCATTGAGCTCAAGGCTGCTGAGGTAAGATATTGGGGTGATCGCCGGGATTCTACGTTCTTTAATAGCTTGGTGATGTCCTATGCTATGGGTTTAGGAAGGGTGCCCAGGGAACTGCATTTTTTCCCTCTTGTAACAACTTGCCATGCCCCTTGAGTGAGTTTATTTTCCAACTGGTCCATATCCAAGTCTGGCAAAGAAATCTGCCATTCTGTGAGCAAAGGTGCTACTTCCAAAAGTGAATTGAAAATTTTGGGGCCAGATACAATGTGGATCTTGAGCTGGGCAGGGAAATTGAGCTGCAGCTTAATACCTTTCTTCTTTCAAAGCTCCCAAATAACACTTATCACCCTTCTGCTGCTCCACTTGTAAAGCGGTAGAGAAATCATGGTCACAAAAGATCGGTATGTCCTTGTATTTAAAGTCTCTGTGTCACCAAAACTCTTGTAGGATACATTGTTTGACTTGGAAGTAGACCATACGGATGATCCAGGAGCGAGAATGGGCAGACAGGTTGGAAGGCATCGCCCCAGTGAATGGTGGGCCCTGTCCATTTCCAGTTAATATCCATGGGGAGAGACAAAGTTATCTTTTTTTTTTGTTAACTCTATTTATGCCTCCTTACTTGCTGGCTCCTGGACCTCTCTCCAGAATGATCACTTGGTTTGACCTTTCTCCAATCTGCATGAAGCCTCCAGTCCTGCCTGGTATGGGCCTCTCTCCACTCCACTTCACCCAACCTCTCAACCCCCAGCTCTGAGCCCCCCTGGGCAGGACCGCCCTGTGACAGAAATGGGCAGGAAAGAGTTAATGGTTTGGATTCTGTAGGTGCCTTATTTTTTTAGCAGTTTAGAAAAAATACAGTCAGGCTGAAATCCTTTGTCCAGCAGCATCCAGCTTGTGGAATTCCTAGCTGCTAGATAAGAGCTGGGTCATATATCTCGAGTGGACATCTCCAGACACACACAGACCTGCAGACATGGACACAGGGCAGTTTGAATGGATTGGATCATTCAAATATAAACTTAAGGTGAAAAGGGAATACAATTGCCCACTGATAGGTGTTCACTCTGATTGGGACAATTAAATACATACAGTACATGTTAGTTGGTTGGCGCATTTAAAGGGAGAATAGGAATGACCTATTCTTCACAGAGTATATAACCTTCTAAAAGACAGTGAAGGCTCTGTTGTGCTTTGGAAGCTGGGTGGGGAAACATAAGTTTGGAGCCTATCTTGTAGCTATGTCCGTGGGAGCTGGCAGTTAGATCAGGGTCCAGTGTCTCTTGTAAGGACAGGGAAGGGTAAGTTTAGTGATAGCATATTTCAGTAGTAGCCTTCTTCTTTTGCCATCTGTCATTTAAAAAACATTTGTTTACTTTTCCTGTATGAATGTTATTCTCTTGTGTTGTAAATACATATCCTGTAAATGCTCATTGCACTTTCTGTTAAGTAAAAAGCTATTTATTTGTTCAACAGTTGTGACTGTGATGTCATTTTTCTAAGGTAATATTTGGTTTCCACTGGCTGAGGTAAACTCTGTGTAGCATCCGCCACTCGAGAGAGACACACTACCAGACTTTAACTTGTGCAATTGCACGTTTAATTATTTCAAGTTTGTACATTTGAAAGAGGTGCTGGAAGGAAAGTCCGGCTGGTGGCAGCGAATACTCAAGGACACACACCTCTCTAAAAGTTGTTTCAGCCCAGAGGGGAGAGGTGGGTTGTCACATATTGGTTGGCAGTGGTGGGATGATGATAGCAGACTGCATAGCACACTGAGATACAGAGTTTGCCAGTGGAACAGTTACCTTAGTGCTACAAAACAGGAGATACAAAAGGATACATTTGTACAACAGTTTTATTTGTTTCTCGATAGCACAGTAAAGTGTAGCAGTAGAGAATGAGCTCCATGGAGTATGACTCACTTACTGTACCACAGCTTTTTGAAAGGTGCCAGGAAAAGGGGATTAAGCCTGAAGGTCTAAAGCAGAAGAAAAAGGCAGACCTCATAGCTACCCTCTTGGCACATGATCTAGAGCAGACAGTCGCTGGGGATGAGTCAGGAACTGAGGCAGCAGACCCCCCAAACCAGCTTGAGGCATTGCGACTGCAACTGCTGCTGCAAGACAAGGCATTGGAGGTGAAAAGACTGGATGCTGAGGTGAAAAGACTGGATGATGAAGCAGAAGCAAGAAGGTTGGAAGCAGAGACAAGAAGAGAGGAAGCAGAGAAAGAACTTGAAGAAAAGAGACTGGCAGACAGAGAGAAAGAACGCCAAGACAAAGAGAAGGAATGCAAAGACAGAGAGAAAGAATGACAGCATGAACTCCAGAGACAACAGTACGAGGAGATGATGACCTTCCGCAGTCAGCAAACCATGAGTAATGGTGGAGTGAGTTTACCTCATGAAGCCAAAATGAATTCCAAATTGTTCCCTCATTTTAAAGAGGGAGATGACCTTGATTTATTTTTAAGGTCATTTGAGAGAGTATGCGACCAATTAAAATTGACTAAGGCTTCCTGGTCAACTAATCTCACACCCTTGCTGACGAGGCGAGCGTTGCATGCATTTGCTAAAATGAGTAATGAAGACTATGATGATTATGATAAAGTGAAAACAGTGTTGTTGAAATGTTTTGAATTAACTCTGGAGGCTTACAGAAGGAAATTGAGGGAGTTAAAGAAAAGCCCAGAAGACAGTTATGCAGAACTGCAGGTTAAACTGTATACTTACCTTGATAGGTGGATGGAGGGGGCTAAAGCAACTACTGTGGAACTGATTAAAGATGTATTGGTGAGAGAACAATTCCTTAAAATTATACCTGAGGACATGTGTGTATGGCTCATAGACAAGGCATGCGCCTCTTCCACAGTGGTGGCAGGAAGCACTGACAAGCATCTGTCTAGCCGGCCATACACACAACGTAAGTCTTATGGTGGGGGGGCAGCACATGGGTGTAAAGGATCCCATGGGGGGCAGCCCAAAGGAAACCAGCCTGCACCTGAGCCCAAAGTAGAGCCCTCTGGTTGTAAGGGGACTCAAGAAATAGGTCCCAAGAAATGTCATATTTGCAATCAAGTGGGACACTTGAGATATATCTGCCCTCAGAAACTGGTTAAGGGGCAGAGATATGGGGGTGGGGGTGATTAAAAGAGCACTGGTGTGTTTGTAGGGTGTGTCCAGTCTGAAGAACCACTCTCCTCTGATGAGACTGTGCGTCCCATTACAGTTAATGGAATAGTAACACAGGGACTGTGGGACACAGGCACTAACATCTCCCTGGTAAGGCAGGATCTCATTCGGGCAGAGCAGATGGTGCCTGGGAAATACTCCAAGGTCCGGGCATTCATAGAGCCACCAGTCCCATTACCAATGGCTAGAGTCTTCCTGAGCTGGGAAGGGGGCCATGGAGGAAAGGAGGTGGGAGTTGTAGAGGACCTACCTGTAAGTATGATTGTGGGGAAGGATTTGGACCCCAGTAAAAAACTGATATGTGTTTTAACTCATAGTCGGGCACAAGGGCAAGCTTCTGAGGGTCAAGAGGGGGTGACTGTGGGTGGTCCAGCCACACCCTCAGCAGCTGAGGAAGTGTCTAGCACAGAGGAGGGGCTGGCTAGAAGCAGCAGTCCAGAACCCCAGTCACAAATAGAGGAGCCCACAGGACTTCCTTCAGAAGGGGCACTGGGAAGGGTCAGACGAGGGCAGCTGAGTGCTGCACAGTGAACTGACCCTACCCTGGAAAATTTGAGGGAAATAGCTCATAGGGCTGAGCGTTCTCAGGGGGGTAAAGAGTCCATTTACTGGGACAATGGGCTGTTGTACAGAGAATGTACAACAGAGGAAGGGCTAGCTGGTGAGGTACTCCAGCAGCTGGTAGTCCCTAAGGTTCACCAGCAGCAGCTTTTGGCCCTTGCACATGATATCCCTTTTTCAGGGCACTTGGGGGTGAGGCGCACAAAAAAGCGTCTAACCAACAACTTCTTCTGGCCTGGTATTGGCAAGGATGTGACAGATTATTGCAGGACCTTGTCCACAGTGCCAGTGGGTGGGGAAAATGGGGGACAAGGCCAAGGCAGCTTTGGTGCCCCTGCCCATTATTGATGAACCCTTCAAGAGGGTAGCGGTGGACATAGTGGGGCCATTGAGCACCCCAAGTCGCACTGGCAAGTGGTATATCCTGGTAGTTGTAGACTATGCCACCAGATACCCAGAGGCAGTGGCCCTAACATCCTCTGAGGCAGAACCAGTGGCAGATGCACTGTTGGGAATATTTAGCTGGGTGGGCTTTCCCCAGGAGATACTGTCAGATGGGGGTGCCAGTTTTATGTCAGGGTTAATGAGTAGTTTGTGGCAGAAGTGTGGGGTGAAGCAGCTCAAAACTTCCCCATATCATCCCCAAGCTAATGGTCTAGTGGAGTGATTTAATTCAACCCTTAAGACCATGTTAAGGACTTTTGCTGACCAGCATAAGAGGGACTGGGACAAATATTTGCCTCATCTCCTATTTGCATACAGGGAAGTCCCACAGGTGTCCACAGGGTTCTCACCTTTCGAGCTTCTGTTTGGTCATAGAGTGTGGGGGCCCCTAGATTTGATTCGGGATGAATGGGAGGGTGACCGTACCTCCCAAGGGGAGTCTGTTGTGGAGTATGTCCTGAACTTCAGGACCCACCTTAGGGAGCTCATGGGGTTTGCTCAAGAGCACCTGGCCACTGCACAACAGCCGCAGAAAGTCTGGTATGACCGTGGAGCCCGAGCCAGAGAATATGAGGTGGGACAGCGAGTGATGGCACTCATCCCTGTCCAACAGAATTAATTACAGGCAGCATGGGAGGGGCCATTCTCCATTGTCCAAAAGGTTAGTGATGTCAATTACATGATAGACCTACCAGACAGGAGATGCAAACAAAAGGTGTATCATGTCAACATGCTGAAGCCCTACCACGACAGGGAGGGAATGGTCCTCGCTGTATGCAATGCCCCAGAGGAGGAAACTGAGGTAGATCCACTGGTGGACCTACTTGGGGAGGCCAGGGTTGCATCCTCTGTGGACAACCTTACCCTCTCGGAACAGCTGACACCAGCCCAGGTGCAAGAAATTAGGGATGTGCTGAGAGAATTTGAGGATATGTTCACAGGGAAACTGGGGTACACCACGATGGCAGAGCACCATGTGGATACAGGGACTAAGGTTCCCCTGAAACAGTCCCCCTACAGGGTACCTGAGCATGTTAAGCAGACTGTGAAAGAGGAGCTCAAAGAGATGTTGGAACTGGGGGGTTATCCAGGAATCCAGTAGCCCCTGGGCCTCACCTGTGGTACTGATCTCCAAAAGGGATGGCACCACACAATTCTGCATGGACTACCGGAAGCTTAATAGCTGCATGGAGTCTGATGCCTATCCTATGCCCAGAACAGATGAGACCCTGAAGCGACTGGGGGGAGCCAAGTATTTGACCACAATAGACCTAACAAAGGGCTATTGGCAGGTACCTCTGACCCCTGTGGCCAGAGAAAGATCAGCTTTTGTTACTCCATTTGGTTTATATGAATTTAAGATAATGCCATTTGGAATGAAGAATGCACCTGCAAACTTTCAACGGCTTGTAGATCGCATTCTGTCTGGGGTAGGTGAGTTTGCATTGGTTTATATGGATGATGTAGCCATATACAGCCAGACCTGGGATGAGCACATCAAGAATGTGCGGGATGTGTTCCACAGGTTAAAGAAGGCAGGTCTGACAGTCAAGGCAGAGGAGTGCCAGATAGGTATGGCAGAAGTATCCTACCTTGGGCACCGGGTGGGTAGTGGACACATCCGTCCGGAGCCTGCCAAGGTTGATGCCATCCTGGCCTGGCCTACTCCTACCACAAAGAAACAGGTCAGGGCATTTCTAGGAACAGCAGGATACTACCGAAGGTTTGTTCCCCGCTATAGCGATCTGGCTAAGCCCCTGACAGACTTAATCAAGAAGGGAAAGCCAGATACAGTGAAGTGGTCAGAAGGCTGTGAGGACGCTTTTCAGGAGCTAAAAAAGGCCTTGAGTGGCCCAGCTGTATTGGCTAGCCCTAATTATAGTTTAAAGTTTATGGTTCATGTGGATGCCTCAGATCATGGCTGAGGGCTGTGCTGAGCCAAGTTACCCAGCAGGGGGAGGAGCACCCAGTTGTGTACCTCAGCTGAAGGCTTTTGCCCAGAGAGGAAGCACACGCCACAATTGAGAAGGAATGTTTGGGAATAGCGTGGGCCCTTCAGAAGCTGCAGCCTTACCTATATGGGAGAGAATTTACTGTGGTCACAGATCATAATCCCCTGATTTGGCTTCATAGGTCCAGTGGGCAAAATGGTAAACTACTATGTTGGAGTTTGGTACTGCAGGCATACAACATGACCATCCAGCATCGCAGTGGCAAACAAAATGCAAATGTGGATGGGCTATCTAGACAGGGCTAATGGCCTGGTTGGATACTTTTGGGCACTTCCCAGTAATTGCATGAATGGCTGTGTCACTTGGGGTGGCCCAAGGGACACACCTTCATTATCTGGGGGGGGGGGGATGTGACAGAAATGGGCAGGAAAGAGTTAATGGTTTGGATTCTGTAGGTGCCTTATTTTTTTAGCAGTTTAGAAAAAATACAATCAGGCTGAAATCCTCTGTCCAGCAGCATCCAGCCTGTGGAATTCCTAGCTGCTAGATAAGAGCTGGGTCATAAATCTCGAGTGGACATCTCCAGACACACACAGACCTGCAGACATGGACACAGGGCAGTTTGAATGGATTGGATCATTCAAATACAAACTTAAGGTGAAAACGGAATATAATTGGTCACCGATAGATGTTCAATCTGATTGGGACAATTAAATACATACATGTTAGTTGGTTGGTGCATTTAAAGGGAGAATAGGAATGACCTATTCTCCACAGAGTATATAACCTTCTAAAAGATAGAGAAAGCTGTCTTGTGCTTTGGAAGCTTGGAGGGGAAACATAAGATTGGAGCCTGCTTTGTTGTTATGTCCGTGGGAGCTGGCAGTTAGAACAGGGTCCAGTGTCTCTTGTAAGGACAGGGAAGGGTAAGTTTAGTGACAGCATATTTCAATAATAGCCTTCTTCTTTTGCCATCTGTCATTTAAAAACATTTGTTTACTTTTCCTGTATGAGTGTTATTCTCTTGTGTTGTAAATACATATCCTGTAAATGCTCATTGCACTTTCTATTAAGTAAAAAGCTATTTATTTGTTCAACAGTTGTGACTGTGATGTCATTTTTCTAAGGTAATATTTGGTTTCCACTGGCTGAGGTAAACTCTGTGTAGCATCCGCCACCCGAGAGAGAGAGACACAATACCAGACTTTAACTTGTTCAATTGCACGATTAATTATTTCAAGTTTGTACACTTGAAAGAGGTGCTGGAAGGAAAGTCCAGCTGGTGGCAGTGAATACCCGAGGACACACACCTCTCTAAAAGCTGTTTCAGCCCAGAGGGAGAGGTGGGTTGTCACACGCCCACTCTTCCCTGGTGCTCTATCCAGAATCTAGTGGAGGTCCAGGGCAGGGAGGGAGTACTGGCGCAGGCTGGAAGGCCCGGCATTGGACATGGGGACTGACCACTGAACCCTCCTTTGCCCTCTAGGAACCAGGGCTTTTTCTGTTTTCTGTTCCCTCCCCCCAATGCAAGACATTTAATGCCATCCAGCATGCAATGTGAGTGCATCAACGCATGCCCACAGGACAGCCACCCGATGTTCCCCCTGCATGGCGGTCCCTTGACTGCAGTGCACCTGGTCTCCACCGGGCATCACTAGCGTCGTAGGACAAGAACCCCCCCCCCAGGAGAGGAGAGAAGTCCATCAGACACTCAATCTTCTCCTCCTCAGCCAACCCCCGGCTCCACTGGGCTTGTTCCCAAACCCGGGTTGCCGGAGTAGTGCGAGGTAAGGAAGATGCCTCAACCCTCAGCACCACCAGGCCAGCAGACAAAGTGATCTTGAGGAGGTGCAGAATAAATTCTGCTGGCATGTCAAAACCTTCCTTGGTCCCCCCAGAACTCCAAGGATCCAGAAATTGTTCTGGATGGCCCGATTTTCAATATTTTCTAGTCGTCTCTAAACCTCTCGATCCTGGCACAGTAAATATAACAGGAGTCTATCACTGGTCTCTTGAGCCTCTGCTATTTCAGTCACCTTGGTCACATTCTCCGAGACCTTTTTATCGATGTTGTGGACGTCCTGTCTCAGATCAGCAAGGGATGACTCTCTTTTTGTGGATGGTATGTAAAATTTGCTGTAGGGCATCCTCTGATCTGGAGGGGGGGAGCATTTTCTTCCCTGTCTGGATTAAAGGAGGATTCCAAGGGGGAGCAGTCATTTTGGGACTGGACAGTGAAGCTTTCCATGTCGGCATCTAAGATGAGCTGCTTCATTTATGTGGAAAATGCAGTCAATTTAGGTCCTTTTGCTTTATTTTGTTTTGTAGCCATGTTGTACACTGTAGAGCAAGATAAAAGTTCTTTGTAGTTGAGGTTTAGGAGATGATTACTATGGATTAGGAGGAATAGTCCTGGAGCTCCAATAATTAGGCTCCCACTATGACTGTGATGTCACCGGAAGTCTCCTAATAGATCCATTTCGATTTGAATTTCCAATTTAAAGCAAATATTCATATCTCTCACCAGTACATAAATCCTATTCAAGGATTTACTTCTTTCTGATTTCACAATCCATTCTTTATAGAATTTTCAATGTTAAATATGGGGTAGTAAAAATTTCTGACTGTAGTCCTCATTTTCTGTCCCTTTTGAAATCACCTTGGTCAAAGGGAAGAACCTGGAGACTAGATAATATCCTCTGGTTAGTCCACATTTTTAAAACTACTTATGGGAATCTCTGAAGACATATATAAGAGGGTGGGCAATTTCCTTTTCTAACTATAAGATAAAACTAAATCAGTAAATGTTAAAATAACTTGAACAAAAGCTGCTAAGAAACTCAACACCAATTACCAGTTCTAGATCAAGATTTAAGGGAAGTTACAATAACTGTATAAGAGAAAATTATAAAACTATTATTAATTTAGATGTGGAAAAAAGTATATTGAGATCTAGAGCAAAGCATTACTATTTCTCTGATCTTCCTTACAAACTACTGACACATAGTCTCAATGTGAACAGAGCCAAGGAGCAGTTAATAATATTGAATTAAGTGATGCTATAGAAATAACTAACCCAAAGGAAATTAACCAAGCTTTTGAGAGTTTTTTTTGTAGTAATCTTTACACTCCTGAACACTCTCGAGATTTAAAAAAAAAATTGATAGCTTTTTGAAGGAACTTATTTTACTGCCTGTCATAATGATAGAGACAAGCTTAATGAAGATTTCACACTAACAGAAACTAAAAAAGGTCATTAATTCTTTATTGAATTATAAATCATGAGGTCCCAATGGATTTCTGTCTGAATTTTATAAAAACCTAAAACTGGTGTTGACTCCACTCTTACTAAATCTTTTTATGTTTGCTTGCATGCATGTGCAAGAAACATAGTGCCATCATACGAGTTTTCCAGAGGTGTGTCAGACTCTTCCAATTCAGTCAGTGTATTTGCAGGCGTGGTTGCAGAGTGCCAATCACTGCTCCAGCTGTCTATGACAGCTGAAAATGTAGTGGCATACAGTTGAAAGGGAGAGCTCCGCTTGAGTGAGCAGAGCTCTCCACACATGCGCCAGCACGCATTTCACACCGCGTGTCGCGCCTTCCCTCCCCCAACATTGTACGGCTGACGGGGGTGCCCAACTTCGCCAGCTCCACGACCCTCCAAAGCATACAGGTGCCATGCTGGGAGCTCACCCCAGCGTGACAAAATGTTTTATGGCCGACGGGGGTGCCCAATCCCCTGTCGGCTGCACGCCCCCCCCAAAGCATCCAGGTGCCATGCTGGGAGCCCACCCCAGCATGGCAAAATGATGTTATGGCTGACGGGGGTGCCCAATCCCCCATCGGCTCCACTGTCTGCTCCCCCCGAGTACAGGGTGCCACGCTGGGAGCCCACCCCAGCATGGCAACAGATGCCATGGCTGACGGGGGTGCCCAATCCCCCATCGGCTCCATGCCCCCAGCCATCCTTCTGCCATGCTGGGAGCCCACCCCAGTGTGGCAAATGTCCAGTCATCTTTACAACAAAAAGACTGTAAAGAAAAAATGGTCCTCCAGTCTCCCTGCCCCCACAACCCACACCCACCCACGCACCCTGCCTCCCCAGAGCCCCCCACCCCATACTTACCTCCGAGTCCGCGCAATGATCTTCGGTGGACGGGAACACGTCTGCACTCTTCAAAGCTGACCGCAAACTGAGGAAATGCCGGTAAGCTGTATAATGGGATAGATAGGGTTTTTTCAACTTTGTTGCATATCTCAGGCATTTTTTGGAATTTTTGCACCAAATTTTCAACATGGGGTTTTTGGGACCCCTCCTCATGAATTCTTACACTGTCATGGCATTACTCGGGCCCGAAGGGTGATTTTGCAGCCACTGCGTGAAATCACCTTTCCGGAATGATTAACGAAACGACACTGCCAGTGTTCATAAGGTGGACTGTCAAAAAGCCTATTTTGAAAATTTGGTGGAAAAATTCCTAAAAATGACTGTTTTGATAGCATGTTTCAATATTTTCACCCAGATTTTCAACATTGCCATTTTATCACACCTCCTTATGAGCAGTACAGCTGTTATTTTCACATCTCACCCAAAACATGTTTCTGCCCACGTAGTGCACAATGGCAGAGTCGGTGTCTTGAAATCAATGTATGGGACACATTAAGAAAATCACAGTGACACTGTTTATGAGCAGAGGTCTTAAAATGGCTATTTTGAAAATCTGGTGAAAAATTCCTAAAATGACTGTTTCTGGCGTGTGTTGCGAGTTCCCTACGCCAGCTAGTAGGTTAAGCAAGTTTTCAATATTTTCACTCCAGATTTTCAACATTGCATTTTACCACACCTTCTTATGAGCAGTATAGTTGTCATTTTCACATCTAAGCCTAGCGTGTTTCTGCCCATGTAGCGCACAATGGTGCAGTTGGTGTGCAAAATCAATGCATGGGACACGAAGAAAATCACAGTGAAACTGGTCATGAGCAGAGGTGTTAAAATGACTATGTTGAAAATTTGGTGAAAAATTCCCAAAAATGACTGTTTTAGGGCGCCCGTTCTGCGCAGTTTCTATCTGCGCTGGCAAGTTTGCGAATTTGTAATATTTGCACACTAGATTTTCAACGGTGCCATTTTACCACACTTTCTTATGAGCAGTGCAGCTACCATTTTTCACATCTAGCCCAAAATGTGTTTCCGCACATGTAGCGCACAATGGTACAGTTGGTGTGCGAAAACAATGTTTGGGACAGATTAAGAAAATCACAGTGACAGTGGTCATGAGCAGAGGTCTTAAAATGGCTATGTTGATAATTTGGTGACAAAACTCCATAAAATGACTGTGTTACGAATGAGCATTGCGCAGTTTCCACGCACCCTCGTAGGTTCATGAATTTGTAATATTTTCAGTCCAGATTTTCACCAGTGGCATTTTTCCACACCTCCTTATGAACAGTACAGCTGTCATTTTCCACAACATGGCCGAAATGTGTTTTCACACTTTCAGTGCAGAGATGCGTGGTCACTGTGGGAAATCATTGTTCGGGACAGATAAAGAAAATCACACTGACACTGTTCATGATCGGAGGTCCCAAAATGCCTGTGTTAACAATCTGCTGTAAAAAAATCCCCAAACTAGTTACATTACAGGTGTGCGTTGCACAGTTTCTATGCACGCTTGTGACTTCACCAGTTTTTTTAAGATTTTCACAGCAGATTTTCAACATTGCCATTTTTTACACCTCCCCATGAACAGTACCACTGTCATTTTTCACATCCTGTTCGGAATGTGTTTTTGCACCTGTGGTGCCAAATGCTATAGTCGCTGTGCAAAAGCAGTTTTTGGCTAACAAACTGATATTGCCACTGTTCATGAGGTGGGGGTCACAAAAAAAACATGTTGAAAATTTGAAGTGAAAATACCAACAAATGCTTGAGGCGTTAGGGTTTCCAACCATAACGCCCCACCCTGTAGAGTATGACAGGCATCAGGGGTGTGACTTGGGATTCTTGCCTGTCATGCTCATACTATTCCACCCCACCCACAGCCTGCAGCCAGTGAGAGGCATCAAGGTGTGCCTCGGACTCTTCGGGCCCAAACTTCACCCTATTCTCCTATACCGCACCCATCTCACTGTATTTCCTGATGGAATGGGGTGCGCATAAGGACCAAAGATCCCAAGGTACACCGTGACACTTGTCAGTGTCTGCAGGGTAGGGTGTGGTGAAATGGCGTGGTCGTTATGTCTGACGGCCCAAAGGCACACCCCAATGCCTGCCACTCTCTGCAGGGTGGTGGTGGGGTTGGCTTCAGTTCAATACTTCACTGCCATTCCTATTATGCAGCTCTGTAACTTCTACACTACCAATGCCAGTGCCAGCAAGCAAACATTCGGCATTGACAAATGCTTGTTTTATCTGAAATAAATGGTAAATATGAGCCTCTTCCTTCTTTCATTGAAGTCATAGTATCATTAGTTCTTAACAGGATAAACCAACAACACCTAGAAAGTCATTCAGACCAATATCCTTATTAAATGTGGATTATAAGCTCTTCACTAAAATAATTGCAAATAGATTAGGAAAAGTTACACCATTCATTATTCATGAAGACAAAACTGGCTACATTGTGGTAAGATGGATGCAGCATAATATTAGAAGCTCAATTAACATTGTAGATATTGGTTCAGTGGCAAACTCGATGATCCTTTCGTTGGACACTGAAAAGGTTTTTGACTGTGTGTATTGGCCCTTCTTATTTCATGTGGTTGAAAATTGTGGCCATAGTGACTGGTTCTTAAATTGGGTAGGTACTATTTATAAGAAACCCAGAGCTAGAGTAAAAACAAATTGGGAACTTTCTGAATCTTTCTTTCTGTCCAGAGAAACTAGAAAGGACTGTCCACGTTCTCAATTATTGGTTCCCTATATATAGAACCCTTGGTGGCAGCTGTTAGATCATAGCCTTGACTAAAAGAAACAATAAACAACTTTTTTTTTATCGGTTTTATCTCGCAGACAATGGGTGGGGGATGTACCTCATTCTTCAGTGCCTGGACTTGACCCGGCTTCCCACTCAGGCTGCCTGGACTGGGTGTCCCTTAGCTTGCCCCCTATGGTGGGGCTCCTCCTTGGGGGGTGCAAAATCCACCAGAGATCCTAGCTGAGGCTTATGCCCGGGGCATCCTTTGGAAGGCAGTCCAGGGGCTTCACAGTGCTTCATGATTAGGGGTTTTCTGCTTCGTTCCCCCCCCCAGTGATGTGGACATGCAATGATGTCAGCACAGGGTGGGTCCACAGCCGTCCACTGATGACTCCACAAGTTGCCAGGCTGTCCCAGCTGCTGGACACCCAGTCTCCACTGGGTGTCACTAGCATGCCAGGAAACCACAACACTACCCCCCCACCTGGGAGGATAGCTGTTCATGGGATGCTCATCCAGGCTGACCTTCTGACACTCCATGCTTACTTCCAAACACAGGTTGTCAGTACCGCAGGTGGCAGTGCTACTGCTCTGCTGGCAGGCCAGCCTAATAATCAACAACTTGACACATTTAATATCATTATACACTTAAGATGTATTATTATACATTTTGGATATCCATAGCTCATATAAACATATTATAGAACTATTAGAATTTGGTGAGTTATCAGGTTACAAGGTCAACTGGGTAAAAAGCAGAAATGATGCTATTAGGCTCAACTTAAAGTTTAGATTTAGGATACTACCCATCACCAACTAAAAATGAGGTAATAAAATATCTTGTGATTAAAAGTACCAAATACTTAAATCTCCTTTTTGAACATAATTATAAACCAATCATGGAAAAAATAGTGATGGAGCTGGAGAGATGGCAACATCTACCACTGGCACTGATAGAGAGCGTGAACCTATTAAAAATAAATATACTTCCTCAAATTCTTTTTTGTTCCAATCTCTTCCACTCATTTTGGATAACAAAAAATTTCATGGCACAAAACTAACATACTAGGAACTTTCTCTAGAAATCGCAAGTTCCTTGAGTAGCTTTGGACATGAAAAGGGTGGGCTAGGTTATCCAACTTTTTTGGCTATTATCTGGCAGTCCAGATCAAGCTGTTATATGTATGGTGCCATGTTACTAATGTAAGCACTCTCTGGGAGCTTACTAGTTAACTTTTGTTGCTAAGTGTAGCTGGGCAGTGGGAGCAATGGTCCTGGTAGGTCTGGGATGTGGGCCTGCTTGCTGCCTTCAGGTGGGGCCCCATCCTTAAGGGGATAAACAGGAGAGAGCTGAAAGAGCAGAGAGATTTTTCTGAGGGATTGAGAAGAGGAGAGCGAGTTGGGGGTTTTGGGCCTGCTAGTCCAGCCGGTGGACCGTGGCAGGGCTGGGGTGGGATGCTTGCCAACACAGCCCTCTTTCCTCGAAGATCCGCATATGAAGATGTTGTGGTTCAGGCCATAAGAATGCAGGGAAGGCAGTGGAGCATCAGCCTGGGTCCTAGAAGTGTGGTTTGGGAGCTGGAGCCCGAAGAAGCTGAAGATTGGAGGCCCGCCAAGTGATCTCTGGCACCATGGTAGGGTAACCACTGATGGGGGCCCTGTTTTCTTATAAATCTCACACATGCATGACTGCACCCTGTTGAGCCAGTGAGTTGTTCTGTGGTCAGGCCTGCTCTGGCAGATGGGGTCAGGGGCATGGTCCAGAGGTGGCAGCCTGGACTGTTGAGGATATAGTGGTGGCAGTTCTACCCCTTTTCCCCTGGTCTGTGGCTGCTACAGTGGTTTGGGCTATCAGGGGGTGCAGCCTTTGGAGGCAGGAAAGTATCCATGTGGGGAGTGGTTGATTGGGACCCCGGTGGGGTGGCAGGCCGTCCAGGCGATCCGTGTGGCACAGCAAGCAGTCTCCTGGGTGAAGGCAGTCCAGAAATTGGAATCACTGCTTGAGCAGATAGTGCCTTGGGTCTCTGTAGGTCCGGGAATATGCAGAGTTCCTTGGGGAGACTATCCAGGTGTGTGGCATCAGCAATTGGGTATCCAGAAGGTCTTTAGAGGTTTGTTTTCTTGCTAAAAGCAACACCATTGAGAAAGTATGAGATCCCCCCTCAGCAAGATAATTTGCTCACTGTTTTAAAATCAGCTCCCTGCATTTTAAGGTAACCCCTGGAGTAGCAAGTTAAAGAAAGACAAAGTAAGAAATTGGATTGGGACAGTAGAAACGTCTCACGTTATCACAATTGCAATGTCAGTTTACATTTTGCTGAGACTCAGAGAATGGAAGAGTAAGCAAGTGACTGGATGAAGACAGAGTATTTATTTTTATTTACTTATTTATTTAGTTTTTGTTTACCAGATAAGTGCACTAGCCATGGCAATTTTCAGGCATGACCCGGGAGGGTACAGTACTTCAAAGCATACAGAAGAACATGTTATGACAAGTACAAAATACTTTACAATAGTATACATTTCATTTCAAGTATGACAAAAATTGACAATAACATATAGTTATTTACATGACATGTATGTCAATGCCGGACAGGGTAAAAAAGAGAAAGGAAAACGGTGGCAATAGACATGGTAGAAAGTATTTACAGTATGAGGAAAGGTAGTATGCAGAAGAGAGAAAGTGGCTACCTACAGGGTAGATGCAAGTTGCAGTGTGATGGAAATAAAAACAGAAATGTATTCAGAAATACCGATTACCTAATATGTATGTTGAGGAAAAAAGATGGAATGTAAATGCTGTAGTGTTAAAATGGGGTTGACAGTCGGGAAAAACTAGGGGGTACAGGAGTAAGGGAGATAGGAAGACCAGGAAGAGGATAGGGGACAAGCCAGAGTAGGAAGTGGGACAGACAAGTGGAGGTGCTATTAATATAGTATAGTAAAAGTAGCAAAGCAGAGAGAGACTATGTAGGGCGGAGGTGAGAGCTAAGGGGGTTTGAAACAGCTGCACATGCAGGGGAACTCAAGATGGGAACGCAATTTTTTCTTAAAAGTTGCATGTGATGGTGCTTAATGCATGGCTCGAGGGAGGGAGTTCCAGTATTGTGGGGCATAACAGGTGAAAGCACTTGCACCTTTAGAGGTATAGTGTCTAGGTATGAAGATGGGGGCACTATCAGAGGATCTCAGGCCGTAGGAGGGTGTTCTGATTTGGAAGTAGGCCACAATGGGTTTGATTGTTTGTAGCCTGACAATATTGTCTATGACTGAGCCATAGGTATAAAGCCGTAGCTCGAGCGGAGGAAGCCATCCCAGCTGTGAATAAAGGAGACAGTGGTGTTTCAGCTTATGTGAGGAGGATGCATAGCGACAAATGTTGTACGTTACGTCTCACTTTCGAAGACTTGTTTTGCACACGGAGCTATATGTAGCAGCTCCATAGGTAAGTGAGGGCACTAGAATTGCACGTGCTACAGCAAGCCTTGCCGAGAGGGTAAGCACATAACTGGTACGGTAAGCTATGCCAATTTTAGCGTTTACCTGCTTGCAGGTAAGTTGTATGTGTAGGTCAAAATTTAGTGATGGGTCAAGTGTGACACCAAGATATTTGAAAGAGTCCACCACCTCGATGGTTAAGCCATTTGAGGAGCAAACTTTAAATTTTGGGATGGGCATCCTTGAGTTTGGAATTTGATTCAAAGAGCATGGCTTGGGTTTTGGACTCGTTTAGTACAAGTTTGTGACTAGATAACCATTGTTAGGTGAGCTGAGAGTCAAAAGAGAGTTTATTATTTATGTCTTCAATGTTTTTTGCACTGGCATATAGAACAATGTCATCTGCATATAGTAGGGACACTGTCCTATGGAGGTTGGTGTTGATATTATTTATGAAGATAGAGAAAAGCAGAGGCCCAAGAATGGATTTTTGCTGCACGCCAATGTTTATAGTGGCCTTGTCTGAGAGGGTAGAGTTGTATTTCACAGCTTGGGTCCTGTTGGATAGGTAGCTACTAAACCACTTTACAACGGTTATTGAGAAACCTAGTGATCCAAGGGAGGCTAGGAAGATGGAATGATCAACTAGGTCAAATGCCTTCATCATGTCGATGAAAATGGCCCCAGTGAGTACAGTAGAATCCATAGCCACTAGTGTATCTGACGTGAGTTTGAGAAGTACGGTGGTGGTGCTATGGCCCTTGCGAAAGCCATGCTGGGCCGAGGTAAGTAGGTCATGTTTCTGTAGGAAATCACTTGTTTGGGTGGCTATCAATTTCCCAAGAATTTTGTTGAGGATTGACAGGATGGATAAGGATCTGTAATTTGAGGGATCCTTACGATCACCTTTTTTGAAAACAGGGGTAACCCTAGCTTCCTTCCAAGTGTCAGGGACATAGCTCTGGCATAGTGAGAGCATAAAAATCTTGGCCATTGGAGCAGCAATGTAGGGAGCAGCTATTTTTAGCAGCTTGGGTTCTAAATTGTCAGACCCGGCCACAGTGTAATCAGAGATGTTGTTTAGTAATTTAAGCAAGTCACATCTGGAGATTGCCTTGAAAAAGAAATGAGGTTCGTTTAAGTCTGATAGGGTAGGCATGTTTGACTGGGTAGGGAAAGAGGAGGTGTAGTTTGTTAGGTCAGAGAACTTACTGTTGAAAATGTTTGCGATGGTTCTGGGATTATTGCAGTGTACGGCGTTGAATAACATGTCGATTGGTGTGGATGCTGGATTCTGACCCAGGAGGAATTTGGTATGGGACCAGAATTTCTTAGGGTCACCACAAGAGTTTGTTAATAGAGCTTTGCAGTATTGGCTCTTTGCCGTTTTGATGTTCTTTTTGCAGGAATTTCGTAGGGCCCTGTAAGTATTTAGGTCAGAGGATAGCCTTGAGCTTTTGTAGTGGAGCCAGCTTTTGTCTCTTTGCTTTAGCTTAGAGAGGAGATCAGATTTGAGCCATCATGTTTGTCTATTTTTTACCCTCAGAGTTACAAGCCTACAGTGTTTATCCTGGAGTACTAGGAATTTGGTCGGGAATAGATTGAGGGCCGTTTGGGCATCGTCTGATGTAAGGATGGAGGACCAGTTTGTAGTGGCAATGTCATGTAGAAAAAGCTGAGAGTCACAGTTCGGATAGTTGCGGAAGGTGATGATACAGGGCTTTGATGGGGCAGGTTTGCTCTTGCCCCGGATACAGTAGATTGGAGAGTGATCAGTGATGGCATCTGGTAGTACACCAGAGGCAATTACATTTTTGGGGTGGTCAGTCATTATCCAATCAAGTAAGGTGCTTGTGTTGGAGTGAGGGGAGGCTCTAGTAGGTTCACATATTAGTTGGTGCAAGCTATGGCTCTGCAGTTTGGTCAGGAGGTTGGATTTGTTGGTCCCAAGCCAGTTTATGTTTAGGTCCCCAAGTATAAGGACCTCAGTCCTCCCTGCAAGGGTTGAGATTTGTTCCAGTAGCTCATCTAGTCCTTTTAGGCCATTCGAGGGGGGATTGTAGGGACATGTGATATGTAACTTTTTGGTACCGAGGGTGAGCAGGACATGAAGTACCTCACAGTGACCTGGATTAATTAGGTTGACGGCAGTGACCTGTAAATGTTCTTTAAAATAGATAGCTGTACCACCCCCCCTTTTTGGGTACAGCTCTGTCAAGTCTCAAGAGATTGTAGGATGGAAGGGAGCAGAGAGAGTCAGGTGTGGATGGTTTTAGCCAGGTTTCTGTTAGGCATATAATATCAGGTTTGTACAGTGAGGTCCAGGATTCGAGCTCACCTAGGTTGTGCATAAGACTCCTGATATTGTGGTGAACAATGATTAGAGCTTTAGCCTGGCTAATAGAGTCAGGAATAGTATTTGTCGGCCCTGGATTTGGTTAAACATCCCCAGAAAGTAGAATAGCGAGTAGGAGGAGATACCAGAGCTTCCGACACTGGAGGGTATATTGGGCACATTGCAGCAAGTGGCATTTTTTTTTGGGTATAGGCAGTCATGTGGATCCATGCCTTGTTTAGTAATATTGAGGTGGGGTAGGGATCAGAAGTAGGTTCGAACAGTAGTATTCATGAGGAAAGAAATGATGTAAGAAATTAGGGGGAGTAGATTCAGATTGTGGTATTTTGTTGATAGATAGCTGTAGTAGAGACAGTGTGGCCACAAGAAGGAAAAGTGTCATGTGTTAGTCCATTTTACTATTTTGTAGACAGGAAAGTGTACAAAGTGACTAAGTTGTCAATTTCAGGATAGCAGGGCTATTTATCATCCAATAGCGAGAGGAGGCACTTAGGAGGGAGGAGCTATCATGTATTTAATGGAGGCCTGGGAGGGGGTGAGAGGGGCAGGAGAAAAATATCAGAGAATATCAGAGCAGCAGCAGGGATAAGGAGTTTACTGAAAAAAACAAAAAATGCTTAAGAAAAGGCCGCAAGTCCAAAGCAGAAATCAGCAAGGCAGCCGGTAGATGGTGGCCCAATCAGAAGCCCCATACAGGGAGCTGCACCAATCACAGAGCTCCACTGGAGAAAGCAGAGAAGCAGCTAGTACCTGGATTTGTGACTGAGTTCGGGGACCAGGAGGGCGGTGGCCGGCAGTACGGCCGTCTAGCTCCACCTCATGTGGGGTGGTGCCGCTCGAAGCGGAAAAGCCTAGGGAAACAAGAGGAGAGACAGCATATAAATAACAAGAGGTGTTTGGGGTGGGAAGCTGGCGGCACACCGTCAGTGGGGGTGATTAAGATCAGACAAAGGCTAAAAGAGCTGGAGGTAGACAGGGGTGGGATCACTGAAAAACCAAGAGAAGAGAAAAGTGTGTAGTTCACAGAGAGGGGGCCGAGAGCCAAAAGTGGATAGGGAAAATGGGTAGAGTTTCATGGAGAGTGAGAGAGAAGAGAGAGAGAGAGAGAGAGAGAGACAGTAAGTTTGTGCAAGGAAATGAAGGGATATGAAATGAGAGTGCTGCTGAGTTTGAAATGTTTCTAAGTGAGGCCTGTTTCGGTCCACAAAAATGCTACTCAGGAATGTAGCCTTTTTGGATTGAGGGAAAGTCTGCAAGCCATAAATCAATCTATTTGAAAACAGATTGTAAAAAACAAGACAAAAGGCGGCTCGTCCAGCATGTGGTCTAAAAGCAAACAAAATGGTTAACGAATGAAGCTGAAAATAGAAAATAGAGTTAACTCTATTTTCTATTTTCAGCGTGCATTTAATATAACCATTTTGTTTTGTTGAAAACAGAGATTGCTGCAGGAGAAATGTCAGGTATTGGCCTGCGAATTGCCTCATTGTAGTTGTTACCCCCACGTCCCATGGAGTGGTTTTTAAAGTTTCTCGTTTTACATTAAATCAGTTTTGCACTTTTGATTCTGGAGTTAACACTGAATTTAATTACTTAAACTGTGCATGTATGCTTGTTAACAAACACTGCCCCCTGCAGTTAGCCCAACAAAGCAAAGAAACATGTCTGCTCCTCTTTCTGCAAAGTCATCTCGCAACCATCCGAAGAAGCAGGTAATGAGCATATTTCTAATTTTTTGGACAGTGTGTTCATGGTTGTACAGCGACCCCCTGCCTCTAAGTTACTATCTGGATACCGCTAGACATCGGGAGGGGGAAGGGGCTTGCACTAAGAATCCTGTTTTTACGTTCGCTTGCGCGCATGCGCAAGGAACGTCTTGGGAGAATGGGACACTTTGGAGGTGTGCCCCTCTCCTGCAATGCCCTGCTCCATAGAGCAGGCGTGGGCAGTCCTGCACCAATCCGGACGCGGTGCTGTGTATGACAGCGGTGGTCTTCTCTTCAAAGAAAACCACCGCCGTCATACACAGCACCGCATCATGCTGCCCCCCCCAATCTTTGCTGCCATGCTGGGAGCCCACCCCAGCGTGGCCAACATCCCACGTCATTGCCGCATGGGTGCCCAACTTCGTGCGGCTCCAGGCCCCCCCAGCCATCCTCTGCATGCTGGGAGCCCACCCCAGCGTGGCAAACGCCCAGTCCTCTGCTCCTGCCGACTGGGTGCCCAACTCGCTGGCTCCATGGCCCCCAGCCATCCTTCTGCCACCTGGGAGCTCACCCCAGCGTGGCAAATGTCCCACGTCGCCTGTTTTTTTAAAAACCTGTAAATAGAAACAGGTCCCACGGCGCTATCCCAGGCCCCTCTCCCACAGCCCGCACCCACCCACTGCGCACCACCTCCCCACCCCCTCACCCCATACTTACCTCCGGAGCTTGGCGCGACGATCTTCAGTGGACCTGGAACACGTCTGCACTCTTCAAAGCCGACCGCGAACTGAGGAAATGCCGGTAAGCTGTATAATGGGCTAGATAGGGGGGTTTCAACTTTATTGCATATCTCAGGCATTTTTGGAATTTTTGCACCAAATTTTCAACATGGGGTTTTTGGGACCCCTTCTCATGAATGATGTCACTGTCATGGTGTTATTCGGGCCCGAAGGGTGATTTCGCAGTCACTGTTCAGTCATTGCATGAAATCACCCTTCAGGCCTGAATAATGCCATGACAGTGACATCATTCATGAGAAGGGGTCCCAAAAACCCCATGTTGAAAATTTGGTGCAAAAATTCCAAAAAATGACTGTTTTATGAGCGTGCGTTGTGCAGTTCCTACGCAGGCTCGTAAGTTTGCGAATTTTCAATATTTTCACTCCAGATTTTCAACATTGCCATTTTACCACACCTCCTTATGAGCAGTACAGCTGTCATTTTTCACATCCTGTCCAAAATGTGTTTCTGCCCATGAAGCGCACAATGGCACAGTCGGTGTGCAAAATCAATGTATGGGACACATTAAGAAAATCACAGTGATACTGTTCATTAGCAGAGGTCTTAAAATGGCTATGTTGAAAATTTGGTGAAAATTCCTAAAATGACTTCTTCTGAGCGTGCATTGCGCAGTTCCTTGCAGCTTTCTCGTAGGTTTGCAATTTTCAATATTTCCACTCCAGATTTTCAACATTGCCATTTTACCACCTCCTCATGAGCAGTACAGCTGTCATTTTCACATCTCACCCAAAACGTGTTTCCGCCCATGTAGTGCACAATGGCGCAGTTGGTGTGCGAACTCAATGTATGGTACACATTAAGAAAATCACAATGACACTGTTCATGAGCAGAGGTCTTAAAATTGCTGTGTTGAAAATGTGGTGAAAAAATTCCTAAAAATGACTGTTTTACGAGTGTGCGTTGCGCAGTTCCTACGCACGCTCGTAAGTTTGCTAATTTTCAATATTTTCACTACAGATTTTCAACATTGCCATTTTACCACACCTCCTTATGAGCAGTACAGCTGTCATTTTTCACATCCTGCCCAAAACGTGTTTCTGCCCATGTAGCGCACAATGGTGCAGTCGGTGTGCGAAATCAATGTATGGGACACATTAAGAAAATCATAGTGACACTATTCATGAGCAGAGGTCTTAAAATGGCTATGTTGAAAATTTGGTGAAAAAATTCCTAAAATGACTGTTTTACAAGCGTGCATTGTGCAGTTCCTACGCACGCTCGTAAGTTCGCGAATTTTCAATATTTGCACTCCAATGACTTCCAAATACCTAAACAGCACATAGAAGCAAGCAACATTCGGCATTGACAAATGCTTGTACTTCTTTGTCACTGATTTTTTTAAGCCATGTCCAAGTGCCAAATACCACTGCAAATACCTGCAAGCGAACGTTCAGCATTGACAAATGCTTGTTTCATTTGGGGCTTGCTTCTATACCTTTCTCTTATCTGAGGAATGCATTGATGGTGACCCTAATTCCAATAAATACAAAACGAGACTTGCTTATTAATAACCAAGGCATTTAACAAAGCATGGCAAATAGCACATAATCATCTGAAAGGTAAAACTCGCCTCTCGGTCTTTCCTCTGATTTCTCATAATTTCTCACATTCCTTTGTTCACTGCTTGCTATTACTGTTACAACGTAACATTGAATAATCTCCAGCCTGTGTGTCTTCCTGCTTTTTGCACATTTAGTTGAATGTATTGTAGACTTTGCATTATGGACAACTGCTGTATATGACTCTGAATCCTGTGAAAATAGGCACCGCCTAAAGGATTCTGTGTGAAGGAAATAAATAAATAAATAATGCCAATTTTACACCTTCTATTTTAGATCATACTTTCTCAAACTGGAAAACACTTGGCTTAATGGAAATAGGAGATTTTTATGAGAATGATGAATTTATTACATTTCAACAATTACAACTGAAGTATTGGTTACTGGATAATCAGCTTTTTTCAATATCTACAAATTAAAATGATATTTTCAGGTAAAGTAAGAAATTTAAATTCTTCACCTCATTTGAAACAAGAAACACTCATGTTGGTGACAGAATCTAACAAAAAGCTCATATCAAAATGTTTTACAGTATTTAGCGATGCACAGAAAAAAATCTAATAAGTACAAAAACTTCATAAGAAAATGATCTAGGCGAGGAAATACAGTTGAATAAACGATCTAACATAATTAATCTAAGACGAAGGTGGGTCTTCACTTTATTTTCCAGGGAACTCCTTCTGAATTGGACACACAAATTACTGCTGCCAAGGGCCGATATGCGATCTTACCTGACACTTTATATGGCTAGCAACTTACCATATTAATGTGTAGTTTTCTCCAGGGACTGACAAAGGTACCTTACAGAGGTTCTTTAACAAACAGTTACAGAAACAAAAGGGTAAATTAGTCATGGGGTGATTGAGTCTAACATTACAACCAGACCTAATGGCATCTGCTCCCAGAGCATTTCCTCTCTCCCCTCTACTGAAATATGTATGTCACACCCTACATCATATGGAAATCCTTGATATATGGAGACATCTCAGTCTCTAGAAATGGGAATTATACCCACTCTTCAGCATGGCAGAATAGCTATAAATTAATTGCTAACCACAGTGGAACATAGTGATACTTTGCATGCGGTCCAGCAGGGACTTCTACACCTCCCAGACCACTCCCCACTTACAGTGCTGTATTCCATCGGGAAACCAAGGAAGACAATGCACTGGAGATCCCACCTGGGGCTTCTCAGGGATGAAGCCCTACTCCAACACTTAGGAGAGCATATACTCTAATTTATAGAGGAATATTCCATGCCAGACATTACCCGTAGCATTCTATGGGATACTTTGAAAGCTGTACTGTGGGGCGAATTGATAGCTCATACCATGATCCAAAAAAGGGATAGGGAGCAGAAGCAACAGGAGTTACAGTGCACTCTTTTTACCTTGCAGCTGTTTCACATGCAAGGGGACACATCCATATATCCACAGATACTGTCAGTAGAAGTCCAGATTCAGGATACCCTAGATAAAAAGGTAGAGCAAGCATTATTTTACCTGCACCACCATTATTACAAAGGGGAATCATGGGGAGACAGAACATTAGCACAAAGGCTGTGTACAGCTTGTTGTCAAGCAAGCATCCCCAAAATGCGGACCCCCAGTCAGGTGATGTGGTCCACTGCAGTATTGTCATAAAAGTGTATACTTATGCATTATTATTTCTAATTACACAAACCAGAAGTGGGAGCTCTGAGGGAATGTGTCACTCCTTTTTTTAACAAATTATTCTTGCCTAGTCTACAGGGGAGAAGTGGAAGACCTGATGTGCCCCATAACGCAGGTGGAACTCTTTCAGGGCATTGCAAATTCTAAAACTGGGAAATGTCCAGGCCCCAACAGTTTCCCATTGGATTGTTATAATTACAGTGACTACAGGAGTGGATTCTTCTGCTACTGGTGAAAGTCTATGGAACTATGCAGGATGGGGAACTCCCTCCTCCCCTCTGAGTCTTCATCACAATATCAGTTCTTTTAAAGCCATATTAAGACCCACTGATTCCCACCTTCTATTGTCCAAATTCAGTCTCACATTACTATTATAAATTATATATATCTGTATGGGTGAGGCAGCTAGAGGACCTTCTCTCATCATTGCTGGACATGGACCAAATGAGCTTTGTTAGGAGGCATGAAGCCCATGATAATAGGAGGTGTACACTGTGTTACTAGAACTTGCAATAGGTGCTCTATTCCCCTAGTCCTGGCCAGTCTCGACACAGAGAAGGCCTTTGATAGCGTCTCTTGATCATTTTTATGGGCCACTCTGGAGAGGTTTGGATCCCCCAGGATATTCATATGTATGCTTAGACAAATCTGTCCAGCACTCAGGCCTTTATTAGGATTAACAGTTCCCTCTCTCTGCCAGTAGACATAGGGTGGGGTACCTGACAGAGTTTCCCCCTTCTCAGATTCTTTTTGCACTCTATATAGAGCCCTTGGCCACCAGTATGTTTGGAGGAGGCAATACAGGGTATCTACTTGGGAGGTAGGAAATACAAAATAGCCTTATTTGCCGATGGTATTCTCCTGATGGTCACCTCCCTGATACCTCTCTCCAAAATGTTTGGGACTTGTTGGAACATTATGAAACATTAGCAGGCTTTCACTTAAACAAAGCAAAAATAGAAATGTTGGCCCTTCATTATGTCCCAGATCTTCCAGCTAGAGTTAGACTGAATATATGCTGGAACAGAGGTTCTCTCACGTACTCAGGTGTGCAAATAACTAGAACGCTTGAACATTTATAAATGTTCTGCTAAAAGCCTTTAGCAAATGCCATCTCAAAGGATCTCTTGAAATGGGGCTTTTTAAATAAGGTCAAGGTAGTAAGACAAAATGTGCTACCCCGGAATCTTTATTTTTTGGCAAACATTCCTACTTGTACCACAGCATTGTTATTTTCAGTCCTGGAACAAAATGTTAATGAGATTCCTGTGAGATGGAGGTAGACCCAGAAGGAGGCTTTCTTGATTGCAATTTTCTCAAGAGAAAGGAAGAGTAAATTTCCCCCGTCTAAAGTTTTATGCACAAGCAGCACAGATCTGGTTGATATGTCCCAAGACATCAGAAAAATATCTAGCCCATTGGAAACATATTGAGTTCACCCTGAATGACCTACATGCCATAGATAAAATCCTCTATGGAACTTCCCCTGGGTACCTTCCCCTATCCAGATTCTATACCCACACAGCCATGGTCCTGAATGTATGGCACTAGGCATGGATGGGAAAGTCTCATGGGGACCTGAAGAGATTTACTGGAGCATTACAAAGGGACAATGACTGTTGACTAAGTAAAATGTATCCTTTTTTAAGAACTGGTCTAGAAATGGACATAGTGGACAAAGACCAGATGGTGGACATCATATACTTGGACTTTAGTAAGGCCTTCGATTCAGTGCCACACAAAAGGTCGATAATGAAAGTGAGGGACCAAGGGGTGGGGGAAGAATATGGTAAGATGGATTGAAAATCGGTTGAGGAGCACAGCCCAGAGAGTAGGGGTTGGAGGCGAGTTCTCCAGCACCAGGAAGGTCACCAGCGGGGTCCCACAGGGATCAGTGTTGGGGCCAGTGTTGTTCATTGTCTTCATAAGTGACATCGGGGAAGGCATTAAAGACAAAATATGCCATTTGCAGATGACACCAAACTCTGTGGGGGGGGGGTGGACACCAAGGAAGGGATACAGGAGCTGAGGGAGGACCTTGCCAGACTAGAAAAAGATGGTCGGGAATCTGGCAACATAGTTTTGATGCCAAAAAGTGCAAAGTGATGCACATAGGGGCCAAGAACCTTTGGGCAGAGTATTACATAGGAGAGGTTCAGGTAAATGCTTCCAAAGAGGAAAAGGATCTAGGAGTGGTGATTATAAGTGACCTGAAACACACCTCCCAGTGTAAGAAGGCAGTGGCGAAAGCTAACAGGATGCTGGGATGTATTGCAAGGGGATTCAGTAGCAGGCGGAGCAAGGTCATTTTACCACTATACAGGTCATTAGTGAGACCACATTTAGAATATGGGGTGAGGTACTGGCATCCATACCTTAAAAAGGACATCAGCATGCTGGACAGGGTCCAGAAGAGAGCAACCAAGATGATAGAGGGGCAACAGAATGGGTCCTATGAGGGGAGGCTGGGAGCCCTGGGGATGTACTCCCTGGAAGAGAGGAGGCAGAGGGGTGATATGATAGAGACCTTCAAGTACATGAAGGGAATTAACAGAGTGCAAAAGGAGGGTCTCTTTAAAATGAGTGAAAACAACACCACTAGGAGGCACTGCCTAAAATTGATTGGGTGGGGGGAATTCAGAAGTGATGTAAGGAAACATTTCTATATGGAGAGGGTAGTGATCACCTGGAATGAGCTGCCAGAGGAGGTGGTATCAGCAAAGACAGTGGGAGCATTTAAGAAGGCCTGGGAAAACACTAAGGGAACCCTTGGGACCAAGGAAAGGGGGTAAGGGGGAGAGGGAGGGGCGGTTGGGTGGGGCAGGGTCAGTGACATAACTGTAAGACCAGACCCTGCATCATTACAAGCAGATGCAATAGACCAGGTGGTCTTCTTCTGATGGCTCTTTTCGTATGTTCGTAAATGGTCTGCTATATTTTCAACAATTTCTAGATGGCTCAGGAGTGCAATCATACCAGGCACTGCAAACAAAATACCACCTACCTGGATCAGACTTTGGCTGAATATTTATAA
Organism: Neoceratodus forsteri; assembly: GCA_016271365.2. Classification (NCBI taxonomy): domain Eukaryota; kingdom Metazoa; phylum Chordata; order Ceratodontiformes; family Ceratodontidae; genus Neoceratodus; species Neoceratodus forsteri. Next base: position 134,592,392 of record CM028130.1, on the reverse strand, counting down.
ACTAGGCTATATATATATGGAGCCTAGGTCCTCAACATAAGCAACTTCCCGAGCAAGCCCCCCCCCATCCTATTGGCACAAATCATGCATCACCATCAGGGTGGGCTAAAGGGTTAACTTAGTGGGGCAACTGTATGCTGGCTTACAGGAACTTACAAAAGACTGCACAGCAATGATCCTGAATAGACAGAATAAGAAGCTCCAATCCTGTAACATAAATATATTTATAAAATGGGCAAAGGATTTCAAGCAATCTGATTGGTTGTTAGCCATGCATTAGATGCTTCTAATGCACAGCTAAAACTAGAACCCCCATTTAGAATACACAGGCCCATTTTATAAGTGCAATAAGCCACTCTGGGGATGTGCATTGGACAGTTCTGATGCACGGCTAGGGGACTGGATGCACTCGGTCTGTGGCCTCGTGCCTCACTACGTCCCCCTAGCCGTGCATTAGAACTGTCTAATGCACACCCCATCATGTCTTATTGCTTACAGATACATAGAAGTTGTTGGCAGATAAGAACCTCTTTGCCCACCCAGTCTGCCCCATCGATTCCTACCTATTATGAAGCCTGATGCCCAAACTGGAAGGGGAACTGTCATCTTCAGGACTTCTTAATGTCTGAAAGCCCATAAAAAGCTAATCTGAGTGAGCTATTGTGTTTATTTGTGAGTCGTTGCAGTCCAGAGTTATTCATATGTAAATGGTCCTGTAATTAGGGTCTCAGAGCTGGATACTTCCGATTGGCCGAAATGCATTGGCCCAACTGGCAACATCCTGACCCCAGGTGCCCGAAACATGGTTGCCTGACATCGGGAGTTCACCCCCCCCGGAGTGAGAATCCTTAAGTATGGGCGGTGTGCAGGGGCGAAGCCCCCTGAATCACTCCTGAGGCATAATTCGATGTCGGGCAACCGTGTTTCGGGTGCCCAGGGTCAGGATAATGACGGTCGGGCCGATGCATTTCGGCCGACCATAGTATATCCCTGAGGGAAGCCATGTGTTTTAGGCTCCTGACAGGAAATGATGTCACCGAGGGACTTGGCCATGCTTTGACAATAGATAATTAAACAGTTTAAATAGGAAATCATCTGTTATATTAAGTGTGTTTTAAGGTGTTATTACAGCACTTTCTACATTTACAATAATTGTTTATTATGTGCATTGAAACTAGTGGGTTATCACGTATACATTTTAAACTGTTAGTAAAATAATCCATCTTCAGGATTGCTTTAACCTCTAGGCTATACTGCCAGATGATCATAAAAAAACTACACATTTCAAAGCTGGCTCTGTGGTGCCAACAGGTATTGTGTCCCCATATCAGGATTTCTAAACCCTGGCTGTGTTCATGTCAGTACAGATTTCAGGGGCTGTCACAGCACCAACTTCTGGTTTTTTCCATTCCTTCTCTTACAGTCTTTTCTCTTACAGTTTTGGGTGTGAACTCAGTCTACAAGATGCAAATGTTGCTCCTGACCTACTGGCCTGGCATCATGGGGCCAGCCTTGAAATGTGTAGTTTTTGGTTATCAGCTGGCAGTACAGCCTAGAGGTTAAAGCAAAGAGTTGTGAACAAGCTTCAATTATCCAGCAGAATGGGTTTTAATTCCAACATGCTTTACATGTATATTATGTGCCCCAGAAATCTGTACTGACATGAACACAGCCAGGGTTTAGAAATCCTCATATGAGACCCCAATACCTGTTGGCACCACAGAGCCAGCCATGAGATAAATAGTTTTTGATGATCAGCTGGCAGTATAGAAATCCTGAAGATGGATTGTTTTTACTAACAGTTTCAAATATAAAGATGATAACTTACTAGTTTCAATGCACATACAAAACAATTATTATATAGAGGATAATGTATGGTCCTCTATCCGTAACAAGTTTGTAAACTCTTCAAGAGGTTGTCATGGCGACGTTTGGAACCTCGAGAGCGTAGCTCGAGAGGTTCAGTCACCATGGCGACCTCGAGAAGAGTTTTCAAATTTGTTACGGATAGAGGACCATACATTATCTTTTATAGTGTATGGTCACCTATCTGTTGCAGTTCAAGTAAAAATCACAATCAGTCGGCTACTGTCACAGAAACGATCAGTCGATTCAGTTGTTGAGAGAAATATTTACTCACATTTGATGTGTACATCGGAAGTCAACATCGATAGTGGCACACTGCAAAAAACCCAAAAAACGGACAGAGGAACGTTACACTTTTTTAACTTAGCCGTTTTAACTATCAGTCTCTTGGTATGGATGATCTATGTGGAAGTGTTGGCCTGACCTCCGGAACTGAAAACGTAACCTCGATTAACTGTACCTGTTTAGTGTGCAGCTCGCGCTGACAGAGTTTTTTTCAAGATTCTAATCTGTTATGCTGCAGTAGCTATGTACCTGGTGCAGCATAACAGCAAGCTACTTCAGCATAACAACATTTTAGCTGGTATGGATTTCCAGTCATAACAACGTTCTACCATACATTATAAATGTAGAAAGCGTTGTAATAACACCTTAAGACACACTTAATAAAACAGATGATTTCCTATTTAACCTGTTGGATTATCTACTGTCAGAGTAGGGCCAAGTCCCTCGGTGACATCATTTCCTGTCGGGAGCCTAAAATGCATGGCTGCCCGCAGCCCTTAAGTACAGGCTGATTTACATATGAATAACTCTGGACTGCAAAGACTCACAGATAAACACAATGGCTCACTCAAATTAGCTTTTTATGGGCTTTCAGACATTAAGAAATCCTGAAGATGACAGTTTCCCTTGAACTCTGGAGCACCCCCCTCTTGCTTCCAAGAAACCCGTGTTTATCCCATTCATTCTTAAATCCCGTCACTGTTTAGCCCCCGCCACCTTCTCTGGGAGGCCATTCCAAGCATCCACCACTCTCTCCATGAAAATCTACTTTCTCACATTACCCCTGAGCTGCCCCCTCTCCAACTTCATACTGTGCTCCCTTGTCTTTGAGCATCTCTTACTTTGGAAGATGCTCCCTTCCTGCACCCTGTTTATACCAGTGAGGTGTTTGAATGTCTCTGTCGTGTCCCCCCCTCCCTCCTTGTCTCCAGGAAATACATATTTAACTCCTTTAGTCTTTCCTCATAGGTCTTCCCATGCAGGCCCCGCACCATTTTAGTTGCCCTCCTCTGCACCACCCCCACCCTGTCTATGTCCTTTCTCAGATGGGGCCTCCAGAACTGGATGCAGTGCTTGAGGTGAGGTCTCACCAGTGTCCCATAGAGGGGTACTATGACCTCCTTGTTTTTACTGGTGATGCCCCTCCTTATGCATCCAAGCATTCGGCTAGCCTTTCCCACCACCTTGTCACACTGCCTAGTTGTCTCACTGTCTAGTTGGCTGTCTGGACCCTGTACACTGGGGAAAATGTGCTGCCCTCGTATAAATTGTTGATGGCCCCATATTTTAAAGAATTTGCATGGAAATGTTGGCTCGATTTTTTAGAACTCTGTCAAACTAGGCAAAATATATGGGCACACAAGCACGGTTTTGCTGGGGGGATGTGGGAATCAATTGGCAGACCAGCATCACATATTTTGGGAATACCCCTCTCTTACCCAACATTGGGAACAGATTACAGTGACTCTTGAAACTATATTTGGTATCCCAGGTATGATAACTTCAGCATTAGTTTTAAAGTCAAAACCTTCAGATGCTGTTGGAATAAGAGGGAGGCATCTTAAACTTTTATTACTGTTGTTGGCTGGGGCCAAAAAAAATCACAAGTCTTTAGTTAACTTCCACACAACCCACAAAAAGCACAATGGGTCGATACAATGAACTCGATATATAGACTGGAGAAACAGACATACTATTACTTTACTAGAATGCCAGTTTTTGAAGAAATCTGTTGAAGATGGGTCTTGCATAAATAGGACATGGACAATCATTTTGTACCATAGTCTATGTATTCACAATGGGTTTACTCTGTACAATTAAGCAATAAGGCACAACAGGGTGTGGTATATCATGGGATATCGTCACGCCTCGGGTGGTTGGGGCTGAGTGCGTCCAACTACCCGAGAAGTGACGATATCCCATGATATACCACACCCTGGAGTGCTTTATTGCTATTATGAACTGGAGTAAAGATTTTAGAAATTAAATATAAAAAAAAAACCAAAAAACTTTAAACCTTTTAAAAATAGCTTTTTATTATAGTGTAGGAATACATTTAAAAAAAATAGTTCTTGGAGGCAGCAGGTGGCGCTGCTGCAGTTGGAGCTGACTGATGACATGAAAGTTTATGATTGTGTGACCTGTGAGCTCTGCCACTTTGTGCTGAACTGGATTTCTTTTCATTTTGAGGGAATAATTTGCCTTTTTTTGGTAGCACTGTATGTAGCAGTTGTATGCAGTACCGACGTGGATAAGTAGCGGGAAGTATCTTATCATCATCGGGTGTCGGTGCGTTACAATGATGTGGATGGCATTTGTTGGCAGTTCATTTAAATGTGAGTGAAGGTTCGTTCTCGTCCATTTTGTTTTTTTACATTTTAAAAATCAGGAATAATATCGAATGAGGCTAGAATTGGCATTGTGCGGCAGTTGAAATGGGTGACGGCATTTTAAAAGCAGCAGCGCCGAAACTTAACAGTTGTGTTATCCCAAAGGAATGAGAAAAAAAAAAGTTTTTAAGTGTGTCACAGAGATGATGAAATCCTTGCTGCTCCAGCGAGGTTTTGTTGATGGTTACATCTTTGAAACCGGGGGAGTCCGTATGAGAAGCTGAAGCATTTATGTAGGTAATGCGATGGAAGGCATGCGGAGGAAGTTGTGGGCAGTTGGAAGGCTGGTGGCCGGAGATTTTCTGAAGCCGTGATGATGTAGCTCGATATCATCACGGCTTCAAAAAAGTCTCAGCCAATCATATTCCTCTGTTTACGATCCTCAGTTCATAATTGTCAGTATACTGTTTTGACATACTCTGCACAAACAGCAAATGGTACTCTTGCACATAGAAGCCTTGGAGGGGCAGTGCTGCCCCCACTTCTCTCAGTTGTTCTTCAGCACAATGTTTTTTTCTTTTAATTCAGATCTTTATTCTCCTTGGTCAGACCTGGGCAATTAGTCAGCCTCATCACTGGGACCCCATCAGCTGTCCCTTGCCTCACTTCGTGGTCCAAGGCTAGGTACCCCCATGGACTGCCCCTCAAGGTGGGATGGGGGCTGTCCCCCCCACCCCCAGAACCTCTAATCCAGAATTCTGCCCTAGGACCCGAAGTGGTAGTATGGGCTGCAGTACCTTTGGTGAGGCCTCACAGAGCCCAGTTCTACCATTTTTTTTCCTTTGTTTCCCACCTTGTTGCCAGAGCTGTGGTGGCGTGGATGTCGTGAGCGCATACAGGCATGCATGCAACCACAGCTCCTTTCTCTCCCCTCCCCCCAGTGTTCAGTCTACCTCCTGACATCTGTTCTGGTACCAGGCTGCCACCTGGTGTCAGCCAAGAAAGGGCACCATCCCAGTCCGGGAGAAGAGGGCTACCAAGTGGCCATTCAATCCTCTCCTCCCCGACCCCTGATGACCCATGCTTGTTTCCAAACTGAGGTCACCACCATGGCCCAAGTTAAGACACTTTACAGTGCCTCAGCCCTCTGTGACACCGGGCTGGCTTTTTTGGTACACTGTTTAATGCAGGGGTGGCCAAGCTGTAGCTCGTGAGCCACATGTTGCTCTCGAAGCAGTCTGATGTGGCTCTCGAGGGGTAAGTCAATTGCATGTCAAGTACAAGTCACTGTCTTTTAAATTTGAGAAAAGTCAAAAGTACAGGAGCAGAAAAGTGCCCTGAGTGCTCAACAAGCTACTTTTACTAAGCCTGCAAGCAAATCTGAAACTCCAGAACTGCTCTGAATAATTATTTTTAAATTACTGCTTTTTTTTAAATACTGTAACTTAATAAAATATGATGATTGACTATTTACTATGACTATGTTATTTTGTTAACTCATAAATGTGGCTAAATATGGATATGGTAAGGGCCGCACGTTGGGTATGGTATGGGCCACACATTGTTATGGCTCACATTTTACTGAGAAATGTAAATGTTCTCATGCCCCAGAAAAGGCTGGACACCCCTGAATTAATGCTATATGAGAATGCCTGTGCACTGTCTATGAGGTTTTCTTCTTTGTACTTGTAAAAAAAAATTATTTCTCTTAATACACATCAATATAAAAAAATAATTAATATAACAGAATTTGCATCTAAAAATAATAGGTTAAAACAGATGCACTTAGCCGGCCCAGTGGTGCTGAGTGCTGAGGTGCTGGATGTCACATCTCACGCTACGCCGGTGATCCGGGTTTGGGAATGACCTCGGGCCATCGGGGAGCCAGCACGAGGGGGAGCAGGATTGAGTGTTGGCTCTCCTCTCCCGGGTAAGAGGTGGGGTTGCCCACCCGTAGTCCCGCTGTTACCAAATGGAGGTTAAGTGCTGGCACAGGTGGTTATCGGTGCGACTGGAAGGGAGGGGCATCCTGAATGGTGTGCGCATGCATGCCTGCACATGCATGTGCTACATCAGGTACATGTGGGTGTAGGGATCTGGAGAAAACCAGTAAAAACCCAGAAATTATATATAAAAAAAAACCAGATGCACTTTAATGTTATACATAGGACATATTTTGACATATTTTACATCTTCAAAACTGCTTAATCCAGACAATATCAGTGACGACTCTCCAATACAAAGCACCTGGACTGCTAAACTTACTAAGTCTCCCCCAAAATTTACACATAACAGGGTCCTAAGCAAAAACAAGATCACAAGATATATGTGGCTCAACTAGACGGGACTTACCTTGAGGTCACCCCTGACATTTACTCCACCCTTGATTACTTTGTGAACATATTCAGTGCTGCTTGTGACAAATTTGCCCTTCTTAAAAAATGCTGCTGGGTGGGTTACCTCAGAGCTCCTAGCCCAAATGTGCGATAGGGATAATCTGTGGCACAGGGCAAGAGAAACAGGCTCACTTATTGACCTACATTAGGGTTACCACCTGTCCCAAATTTTGCAGGACAGTCCTGATTTGGATACCTGTGTCCTGCAATAAAACATGAAAAATGCTGCATGTCCTGACATTTTAGTAGAAAAAATATTTTCTGACTTTCCTCTAGATGTTGCAAAGAACTATAATACCTTTACTAAAATACCTTAAAAATTATAAGAAACACTAAGAACAACAACTAACAAACTACAAAACTAAGTCTTAATTCTGATTAGAGAAAACAAGTCTGTTGCATTGGTCGAGGTTACATATTGTCCTGTAAATAAATCATGTTTAGTTAAGAAATGTCCCACTTTGGACTTCTAAAAAAGTGGTAAGCCTAACCTACATAGGTACAGGGAAGCTTGTAATAGGTGCACCAGAAGGATAAGGCAGACAAAACTGACTTACTGTAAAGAACAGCGAACTAGGACCTGGAGCAATGGGAAACAATTTTGTGATAATGTATCTGAACTCCTTGGTAAGGGTGTAGAAATTCCCCCAGAAATGCTCAAAATTGATGGAGCTGTCATAGATCCTGCAGAGAGTGCCAACAAATTCAGTTTGGCCATTATGGACCTCAGCTGTGTCCTTCCCTCCTTCCTAGTGCTGCATCAGGTACCTCTGACAGTGAAGATACTGGACTAGCTGGTAAACCCAGCCATGATCAGGGGTACCCGCATATCCATTTTAAGACTGTTTCATCTAAAGATACCATCCATATGTACCAGAACTGCCCTTATAGAGTACACCAAGTACCTGCATGAGGCCCTCGACGGTTTCATGGTGAGAGTCATTTACATTGACCTGTCACAAGCTTTTGACCTTGTCAACCATAAGTTGCTACTTTTCGGACTCCTCTCTCTTTGCCTCTGTCAGGACACAGTAGGCTGGTTTCGAAACTACCTCACCGACTGTAAACAGTGGATAAAAATTAATGGCACTGTCTCAGATGCCCATCTCTGGGTGTGCTGCAAGGCTTAATACTCGGCCCCCTCCTACTTGGGTTGTTCAATACAGCCTCCCAGATGCTTGCCTTTACCAGTGAATATCCGACACTACCCTTCCTATTACTGCTTCAAAAGGGAGCTTCACCACCACTTCTCTATCTCTCATCCTTGCATCTGCTCTCATCCTACGGGAGGCTCCTATTACGTCTTGTCACATTGATTCTTACTGTGGAACTTGTTGCACGTATGCCTGTTGCTTCTCATCTTTGTCCCTATCTTTCTGATTTGCTGCTACCTTGACCTACTGCTCTTACCTCTACGATTACCCAGCTGGTGCTGTACCTACCTCTTTACTACCTACTAAATTCTTCCTCCACTACTTTATTCAGCCTTACTGCCCTGTGCTAAGTAATGTATTAGACATTATTATTTCACTTAATTTCCTTGATTACTTTGTCAAAATATTCAATATACTGTTATCTCGTGCCGACGCAGACTGGTGTCTCTTCAGGGCATCTAGAAACATCTGTACTAAGTTGGTCAGAGAGGCCAAAGCCAACTTTTATCAAACTGAGCTACTCTCTCTGTGTCAAACTGCCCTACCAAGTTCTGGTCCACCATAAAAGAGCTATCTGGCCACTCTCCAGGAAGTGTGCTTCCTTCCAAAATTACCACGGATAATATTATTAACGATAAATTAGAGATACTGCAGACTTTCAACAATCACTTTGCCACTGCTGGTCTGGCGTTTGATAATGCACCTGTAAGTAGCCTTCTTTCTCAGACCAACACCCAGCCTTCAGAACCAAGTAACAATAACATGGACTTCTCCTTTTCACCTACCACCATAAAAGAAGTTGAAGATCTTCTTCTACGACTAGATACTAAAAAAAAGTGCTGGGGCCGACTCCTTTCGACCCATATTTCTTGAAAATAGCATACCATATACTTGCTACACCTATAACACACCTATTCAATCTGTCCCTAGCACAAGGCTCCATCCTCAAGGCATGGAAAACTGCTCATGTCATTCCCCTGTTTAAAGCAGGGGACCCCTGTGACCTAAATAACTATAGATCAATCTCCCTTCTTCCCATACTTTCAAAACTTCTGGAAAAAATTGTGGATACACAGCTGAGATCTTTCTTAGACAATGCTAGACTACTCAACCCAATGCAGTCTGGCTTTAGAGCTAAGCATAGTACAATTACGGCACTGGCAAAAGTTACTAATGATTGGCAACGGGACCTAGACAACAAAAAATTAATTTGTGCTGTGTTTCTGGACCTCAGTAAGGCTTTCGACACTGTCGACCACTGCCTGCTCCTCTCCACCTTAAAAACTATAGGCATTGGCTCAACCGCAATGGGATGGTTCCAAGACTAACTTTCTGATAGACAGCAACAAATTAAGGCTGATGGAGAGATTTCTCCACTTAAACCGATAAAAAGAGGTGTCCCTCAGGGCTTCATCCTGGGCCCATTACTGTTTGCCATTTTTATCAACAGCTTGGACATAGGCATCAAAGATGCCAGTATTCACTTGTTTGCTGACGATGCGGTGCTCTACTTAAGCCGGGAATCTCCTGAAGCTGCCTGCACTGTGTTACAAGCTGACTTTAAAACTCTGCAGTACCAGCTCCTTAGCAAAAAGTTACTACTAAATGCAAAAAAAAACAAGGTTATTCTTTTCTCACTATCAGGCCCAGGGGCTTACTCTGCTGTCGCTAGTCCATTACCATCAATCTCTACTTTATTAGGAGAAAATCTTGAATTTGTGACTAAATTCAAATACCTTGGTATTTGGCTAGACAACAAACTCTTTTGTGGAGCACACAGAAGAACTGCTGAAAAAAACTGAGGCAGAGACTTGGCCTTTCTTTCAGAATTAAATGCCTCTTGACCACAGATGCAAAAAGACAGCTTGTCCAATCTATGTTCCTTTCATTAATTGACTACGCCGACTTCATTTATGGCCATTGCTCTGCCTCATATCTTGCAAAACTGGATGTATTATATCATAGAGCACTGAGATTTATAACTGGCCTCCCATACTCCACACAGCACTGCTCTTTATACGCAGCCGTAGGGTGGGCCTCCGTTCAATACAGGCGATATAAAAATGCAGCTCTATGGACGCTCCGAGCCCTCACCAACAAACTCCCACAATATGTTGTTGACTGTCTCCCCCTTAGTCCTATTAGGAACTATGCCTTAAGAAGTCAATCGCAGAGTTCTTTGAATGTCCCAAGGGCCAACAGTCGCTTTGGAAGGGCCGCCATAAACTATGCCCTGCCTACTCTCTGGAATAGGATACAAAAATCGTTGAGACTTAGCTCACCTGTCAGTCCTGCCTTTTTTAAGACCCTCTATGACAAAATGTTTGCTGAAATCTATAATTGCTTCTATCGCTCCTAGCAACTTGACTATTGTTCCTCTCTTCTTCAACACTAGTCCCAGCTGCTTCTCCAAATCAGCCCTTGCCACTACTACTCCCCCCCCCTGTCCCACTTGCTCTGGCACCCTCTGCATCCCTCTTATTCACCACCCCTTCTGTCAAGAGATTTACCTACAAGGCTTACACACCGTTATGCGCACTCCATAGCTTAGGAATTTCCATCCAGGCCTGTAACGTGTTTCTGCTGGACAGGAATATAAATAATCTTTCTTTTTTTCTTCTATGGTTTGTATATGACATCCACACACATCCTGCTCCTGTGGGAACTGTATATTATATATATATATATATATATATATATATATATATATATATATATATTATGTTCGGGTTGTGTTATGTATATCTTTCTTGTACATGGGACTTGGAATGTAAATGCTCTGCTCCTATCAGTATTGTAAACATGTTGTTCCTTTTGTATTATGTATATTTATATGTAACTGTACAATTTTCCCTGCCAACAGCAGGTCCACCTTGTAAATGAGCTTGTTCAATGGTGATCGCCTGGATAAATAAAGATTTGATTGATTGATTGACTTACAGTTGTCTTGCAAAGATGCTTACCTTGATTTTATTTGTACACTGCATACTCTTGTTATTGTGCTTTATTAATTCTTTACTTATTACCTGTATTTTGTACTTGAATTTATTGTACATTCTCTTACTCGAGGTGCTGTTAATTTTTCATTACTTGTATTTCCATGCTTATTTTAACTACTCTGTGCTATAGCCTTTTGCCCTGTAATTTTCTAATTATGTCTCCTTGCATCTTATTTTCTGTCCATTATTATGTTCTCTAATGCTTTGTACTCTCCTGGGTCGTGCCTGAAAATAGGCATATTTAATGTGTAGTTCATTTACTCAGTTACAAAAACAAACAAACACATAAATAATTAATGTTAAAAGGGACCTAGGTAAAATGCGGGTGGGGAATGACACAATAGACATGAAGCTACTGGCCAATGCCCTCAAGGAATTTGTTTTCCTTATAACTAAACTATTCAACTTTTCCCTGCAGTATTCCCAGTTCCCTGCAGTCTGGAAAACTGCACTGGTCATTCCGGTCCTTAAAAGTGGTGACTGCCCCAACCTTGCAAACTACAGGCCTATATCTATCCCTCTCCTGTGTCTAAGGCCCTTGATCAACCTGAGTTGGACCAACTTGTCACATATTTGGGTACACATAAAGAACAAAGTGCACAACAACGTGGATTTAGGAAGCTCCATAGTACCAGCACTGCTCTTATAGAGTACAGCAACTACCTGCATGAGGTCCTTGATGGTGGTTTCATTGTAGGAGCCATCTACATTGAACTGTTGAAAGCTTTTGACCTTGCTACTTGTCAAACTCCTCTCTCTTGGCCTCTCTCAGGACACGGTAGGCTGGTTTTGAAACTACCTCACTGACCGTACACAGTGGGTAAAAATTGATGGCATTCTCTCGGATGCCAGGAGGGTCTCTCTGGGTGTGCTGCAAGGCTTGATACTCGACCCCATCCTAGTTGTGTTGTTCAAAACAGCCTCATGGATTCTTGCCTTTACCAGTGAATATCCAACTCTGCACCTCCCATTACGGCTTCATAAGGGAGCTACACCGTCTCCTCTCTATCGCTCATCCTTGCACCTGCTCTCATCCTACCGGAGGCTCCTATTACGTCTTGCCACGTTGATTCTTACTGTGGAACTTGTTGCACTTATGCCTGTTGCTTCTCATCTTTGTCCCTATCTCTCTGATTTGCTGCTACCTTGACCAACAGAACTGCTCTTACCTCTGCGATTACCCAGCTGGTGCAGTACGTACCTCTGTACTACCTACAAAATTCGTCCTCCACTACTTTATTCAGCCTTACTGCCCTGTGCTAAGTAATTTATTAGTCATTATTATTTCGCTTAATTTCCTTGATTACTTTGTCAAAATATTCAATATACTGTTATACTTACAGTTGTCTTGCAAAGATGCTTACCTTGCTTTTATTTGTACATTGCATACTCTTGTTATTGTGCTTTATTAATCCTTTACTTATTACCTGTATTTTGTACTTGAATTTATTGTACATTCTCTTACTTTAGGTGTTGTTAATTTTTCATTACTTGTATGTCCATGCTTATTTTAACTATTCTGTGCTATAACCTTTTGCACTGTAATTTTCTAATTATGTCTCCTTGCATCTTATTTTCTGTCCATTTTTATGTTCTCTAATGCTTTATACTCTCCTGGGTCGTGCCTGAAAATAGACATATTTAATGTGTAGTTCATTTACTCAGTTACAAAAACAAACAAACACATAAATAAATAATGTTAAAAGGGTCCTAGGTAAAATGCGGGTGGGGAGTGACACAATAGACATGAAGCTACTGGCCAATGCCTTTGAGGAATTTGCCCTCCTTATAACTAAACTAAACTATTCAACTTTTCCCTGCAGTACTCCCAGTTCCCAGCAGTCTGGAAAACTGCACTGGTCACTCTGATCCTTAAACGTGGTGACTGCTCCAACCTGGCAAACTACATCCCGTGTCCAAGGCCCTCGATCAAACTGCATTGGACCAACTTGTCACATATTTGGGTAAATACAGAGTACAAAGTGCACAACAACGTGGATTTAGGAAGCTCCATACGTACCAGCACTGCCCAATTATAGAGTACACTAACTATCTGCATGAGGCCCTTGATGGTGGTTTCATGGTGGGAGCCATCTACATTGACCTGTCAAAAGTGTTTGACCTCGTCAACCATAAGTTGCTACTTGGTAAGCTCCTCTCTCTTGGCCTCTCTCAGGACACAGTAGGCTGGTTTTGAGACTACCTCACTGACTGTACACAGTGGGTAAAAATTGATGGCTCTCTCTCAGATGCCAGAAGTGTGTCTCTGGGTGTGCTGCAAGGCTCAATACTCAGACCCCTCCTACCTGGGTTGCTCAAAACAGCCTCCCAGATGCTTGCCAGGTATCTAAGGTGCTCCTCTACGCTGATGATGCCATCATATGTCAGTCTTTATGCATGACACACTTTTAGGCCACGCTCTTCCTGCTCCCAAGCTCAGTTTTAGCGCCCAAGCCCTCACCCTCAAGATTACCCCTGACCCAGCCAGGCGTCCTCTTTTTCTCACAGTCTCTTACATACCCCCGAGGGACCAGGGACCAGCTGTCCACTCCCCATCATTGATTACCTCACCACACTCCCACACAAGCTCATCCTAGGTGACCTTAATGTCAATTGGCTGAGTACCACTGCCTCCCATATCAGGGACTCCATCGCTGCCCTAGATATGACCCAACTAGTTACCTCACCCACTAGATTTAACCGGTCAGGTGGCTCCAGCACCCTCCTAGATGTAATTCTGTCGAACCACCCCCATAAAATCAGGGATATTAATGTACTACCAGACTTTCTTAGTGACCACTCTCCTGTCCTCTGCCATTGGTCATCCCCCTTCACCAAAACCAGTGTCCCAGGTCATCTCGCACCGGCACTTTCACCCCGGGGGTCTCAGAAAGCTAAAAACACACCTAGCCCAGCTTGACTGGTCCCCAGTCCTACTCGCAATGGATATTGAATCTGCCCTAACCTATTTCTCCAGTGCCTTCAGCAAGGCCTGCGACCTTTTCACCCCCCTGACCAGAATCCATACCAAGAAACACAACGCCCCATGAATCTCCCCATCCCTCATCCCAACATTGAAACAAAGAGATAATCTCTGGCATATTGTGGTCGAGACAGGCAAACTGGCTGACAGACAAGCCTATAATGCAGCACGTAACAAGTGCACCTGGGCTATAAGGTAGGCTAAGGCCAAATATTATCAAGCCACCCTTGAATCCACTTGTGGCTCATCCCGTGCCTTCTGGGACAATATGAAAGAGCTCAATGGAAAGTCCCGCTCCCCCCACCATCACTACTCTCCATAGATGGTACCATCACTACTGATCCTCCCCGCATAGCTGAGTGCCTCAAAATGGCTTTCTCAGATCTAAGCTCTGTCCTCCCCAACTACTTTTTCAACCCTATCCCTGCCTCCACCCCCACCTCGGATCACCCCCTTTCTACCTGCGTGCCATATCACCCCTTGAAGCCAGGCCTCATCTGCAAAAAGCCTTAGCTAGCAACAACCCCAGCTGTGATCCCCTGGACTCCAGGATTCTCCGATTAGTCCTAGATACTGTACTAGCCCCTCTCACCAACCTTTTAAACCGGTCACTATGTCTTGGTCAATTTCCCAGTGCCTGGAAAATTGCAGAAATCACCCCTATCCATAAGAGTGGAGATAGAACCTCCCCTAACAATTTCAGGCCCATCTCCATTCTCCCCTTCCAAAGCACTAGAAAAAATAGTGGCCATTCAGCTCTCCGAGTATCTGGCCAAATACGACCTGCTGTGTCCAGAACAACATGGATTCTGTCCTGGACACAGCACCACTACAGCCCTCCTGGAGTTCTCCCAGAACCTCCACTCTGCTCTCGACTCTGGTCATGTTGTGGGTGCAGTGTTCAACGACCTCTCCAAGGCCTTTGTCACTGTCTGCCACCCCCTCCTACTTGACTTCCTCCACCAACTTGGCTTCTCCCTTGGCCCACTGGTTTAGTTCACCAGTTACCTCTCTGCCAGATCACAGCACGTGAAGGTAAAAAGGCACCCTGTCAAATACCCTGCCCGTTCACTCGGGGGTCCCCCAGGGTTCCATCCTGGGCCCCGTTCTGTTCAGCCTATTTCTCAATACCCTTCCCGGCTCCTGCTCGGGCAATATGGTACTCTATGCCGATGATGCGGTTCTCCTTGCCTCCCACCCTGACCCTGCATCTCTACAGGAATCCCTGCAGCACACATTCAACCAAACCAAAAAGTGGTTCATTGACCACCAGCTGGTCATTAACCTCAAAAAAAACAAATCTGTGCTTTTTTCGCATCACCAGAATGTGGCCAAAAATGCCCCCCTCTGCATTCTCCCCAGTAATGCTCACCCTCTTGTGCAGGTGTCATCCTATAAGTACCGGGGCATCACCTTCGACTCAGCTCTTACATTCCACACCCACATCAATACCCTGTCCTCAGCCATAAACTCTCGGATTGGCCTTCTCTATTGCCACAGAGATTGCCTCCCCCAAACTGCTCTCCGACTGGCCGTAAACTCCTCTGTCCCCTAGTGGACTACGGCCTACCTATCTATGCTGTGGCCAACAATACCGCCCTCACCAGAATCCAGACCTTGATAAACAAGGCCTGCAGACTCCTGACCGGTGCATCCCTCCACACCCATACTTGCCTGCTCTATTCCACCACCAACCTGCTCACCTTGGAGGATGTTTGCGCTACCAAACCTGCTTACTTGCCAAAAAATCCCTGCTAGGACTCTCCCTCCCAGGCATCACCGTGTCCCTGCGGTTTGCATCCCCATCCATTGCCACCTGTAGCTCAGTTAAGACCACCTTTCTGGTGCCCCGTACCAAGACCTCCCTAGCCCAAAGGTTCTTCCACTACCGCGCCCCCACATGGTTCAACTCCCTTCCGCTCTCTGTCGCTAAGTCTACCAAAATTGGTCCCTTTAAAGTCGCGCTCCATAACCACCTCTTTGGTGCCCGAAGCTGTAGTTGCCCTTAATCAACCTAATGTTGGGGTCCCTCCCCGTTTCTTGCCCATAGCCTTGACAATGTCTGTTGGACTGCTTTCCCCACCTTTTTTTTTCTCTTTTCCTCACCCCTGCCCCCCACTCTTCCACTTAAGTATTTCCCTGACATGACCAGGGTTGTGACTTCTTCTATTGTTATACTTTATACAATTGCCATTTACTGCATGTAACATTATCCCGTAAACCACTGCTATATTGTGTTCTTTTTGTTATCTGTATTGCACCTGTATGTTACCACTGTTGTATCTCACACTGTAACCATGTCTACCCTCCCTGCGACGAGGTGCCTTTGTAAATGAGTCCCTGACTCAAAGGTTGTAAATCCGACTTTCAAAAATAAATAAATAAAAAGAAATATACACCAGTGGTGAACACCATGATAAAATCCATACTGACTTTCAAAATGACTTTGAGGCCATGGAGAAATGGTTTGCAAGAAGGCTACGGTACCCAATCAGGGTGCTGAAGCACGAGCAGACTTGACAGACCAACAGGCCTACTCTTCTGGCGTCTAGTATGTTATGTTAGTATAGAACAAATTGGTCCTAAACTACAAAAAAAAAAGACCATTGACCAAGGCAATCTTGTAGGAGCGGCCTTTATTGACTTAACTAAGGCTTTTGACACTGTGAATCACCCACTCCTACTCGGTCAGCTCACAAAAATTGGTCTCTCACCACAAATGCTGAAACGGTTCACAAGCTACCTAGGAGATAGATCGCAAAGGGTGAAGATAGCTAATGTCATCTCAGAACAGAAGGCTGTCTGTTCTGGTGTACCACAATGATCGATCCTGGGTCCTCTCCTGTTCAGTATCTTCCTGAACAACTTGCTATCTGCTTGTCATCAACGGACACTCCTATATGCAGATGACGCCGTCATCTTTGCAAGCCACCCTGACCCAAACACACTTCAAACCAACCTACAACTAGGATTCATAGAGGTCGAGAACTGGTTTAATACCAACAAATTGGTGCTAAACTACAAAAAGACAAAAGTGCTGCTGTTTTCATCTTCTCGCCATGAGTACAAGGCCCATACTCTCACTGTTCTAAACAACCAAGGAGCCGCTCTAGAGCAACTACAACATTTTAAGTACCTTGGACAGTCATCTCACATATATACCTCACATCGAGAATGTCGCTAGAAATGTTAACACCAGGATTGGGCTCCTCTATAGATATAGACGGTGTCTGACTCCAAAAGCTCTGAAGCTTGCAATCCACAGCTTAGTTCTACCAGGCATTGACTGTGGCGTAGTAATATATGGAGCTGCCACAACCACATCACTCAAATGGCTAACTGTTGCTCTGAACAAAGCATGTAGGCTAATCACAGGTGCTGCCCATCTTACCCACACCTGTGATCTATATGCCAAAACTGGGTGGCTTCAACGAACTGGTAGAATCAAGTACCAAACATGCCTGCTGACCATAAAAACACTTCTTGGGCTCTTGCCTCCAGGAGTTGGATACCTGTTGAATAAATCCCTTAAGACCCAGCGCACCCGTACTTCCGAATCGCAACACCTCCTCATCCCACGGTGTTGGACTGCACAGTACCAAAGATCCTTCTTGTACAGAGCCCCACTTTGGTTCAATGGCCTATGTAGTGAACTGACCAAACTAACCAAGCTTGCACAGTTGAAACATTTGCTCTGGCAGCATCTTATAAATGAAAGCACCTGTGATTGTACCACCCAGTCCTAGTTCCTGTCTGCCAACCTCAACCATGTACTGTGGCACCCTGTCCACACCCTTTGGCACTTACATTTCGACACTTACATGGCACCGATCGTCCACATCACCCTTTCCCCATGCCCTCCCTCTATCTCCTACCCACCCTCCTACCCCCCTACAACATTTGACAAAGCCACTGGCTGCTACCCTCCTCTCTGATCAACATCACAATGCCACCACCTTCATCTACTCCTCTATCTTAACTCCCTACTGCCTTCCTTGCTTAATCTGTCACTGTATGCTTTGGATGTATTCACTTTACTGTTTGTTGCAGCAAAACTGTCAGCTCACCATGCTGGCTCTCCTCACTGTTTATTCGCTATTTAATATTGCTCTAGTAATCATCTCGTTTAAAGGTGTGCCATACATACTGTACTGTATTTTTTTAACATCATATTGTTGTACTCCCTGTCTAATTGTAACCTCTTCCCCACTAATGTGGAACCTTTGTAAATTAGCTGCCTTGCACTCAAAGGTACTTGTAATCCGAGATTGAATAAATAAATAAAATAAAATAAAGACCATATTGTCTACAGGCCTACGGAGAAAACAAGCATTTGTCAATGCCGAATGTTTGCTTGCTGGTATTAGCATTAGAAATGCAGGAGTTAGACAGATGCAGAATAGGAATGTGAGTGAAGTACTGAACTTTACATGAACCCCACCTCCATCCTGTAGAGACGGACAGGATTTGGAGTAAGGTTTTGGGCCATCACCCATGACAGTCAAGCCGTGTCACCTCACCCTGTTCTGCAGACACCGACATGTGTTGAGCTGTGCCTTAGGGTGTTTGGCTTTACAGTCACCCCATTTCATAAGGACATACATTGAAATGGGTGAAGCATAGGAAAATGGGGTGAAGTCTTGGGACGAAGAGTCCAAGGTACACCTCGATGCCTGTCAGTGGCTGGGGGGTGGGGGTGGGATGGCATGAGCAGCACAGTTGGCAATCCAAAGGCACACCCCGCTGCCTGTCTGTCTGTACAGGGTAGGACGTTATGGTTAGAAACTGTAATGCCTCAGGCATTTGTTGATATTCATAGTACAAATTTTGAACATGGCCTTTTTGTGACCCCACCTCATGAAAGCATTTGGGACCTCTTGTCATGAACAGTGGCAGTGTGATTTTGTCAATGTGTCCTGAAAACTGACTTCAAACAGTGACAGTGCCATTCTGCACCACATGTACGAAAACACAGATAGGGCAGGATGTGAAGAATGACAGTGTATCATCCATAGGGAGGTATGAAGAGATGGCAATGTTGAAAATGTGTAGTGGGAATATTAAAAATGCTTGCACTTCTGAGCATACGTGGAAACCGCACAACGCATGTGTGTAACACAGTCATTTTATAGAGTTTCATCACCAGATTTTCAACATAGGCATTTAACGATCTGTGGTCATGAACAGTGCCACTGTGATTTTGTTACTGTGTGCTGAACACTGATTTCCCACAGCAACCACGGTATTCTACGCTGGAACTGCAAAAACAGATTTCAATCAGGATGTGAAAAATGACAGCTGTACTGTTCATAAGGAGGTGTGGAAAAATGGCAATGTTGAAAATCTGGAGTGAAAATATTACAAAATGTGCAAAGTTATAAGCGTGCGTGGGAACTGCGCAACGCACACTCATAACACAGTCATTTTATGGACTTTCATCACCAAATGTTCAACATAGGCATTTTAGGACCTCTGCTAATGAACAGTGTCACTGTGATTTTGTAATGTGTCCTAAACAGTGATGTCCCACAGCGACCACGCTATTCTGTGCCAGAAGTGCGTAAACGCATTTCGGCCAGGATGTGAAAAATGACAGTTGTACTATTCATAAGGAGGTGCAGAAAAATGACAATGTTGAAAATATGGCGTGAAAATATTGCAAATGTGCGAAGTTACGAGCGTGCATGGAAACTGCGCAATGCACGTTCGTAACACAGTTAGTTTGTGGACTTTTGTCACCAAATTTTCAACATAGCCATTTTAGGACCTCTGCTAATGAACAGTGTCAGTGTGATTTTCCTAATGTGTCCCGAACATGGATTTCCCACAACGACCGTGCTTGTCTGCGCTGAAAGTGCAAAAACACATTTGGGCCAGGATGTGAAAAATGACAGCTGTACTGTTCATAAGGAGGTGTGGGCAAATGGCAGTGTTGGCAGTCTGGAGTGAAAATATTGCAAATGTGCGAAGGCACGAGAGTGCATAGAAACTGCGCAACACAAGCTCGTAACAGTCATTTTATGAACTTTTCTCACCAACTTTTCAACATAGACATTTTAGGACCTCTGCTAATGAACAGTGTCACTGTGATTTTCTTAATCTGTCCCAAACATTGATTTTGCACACCAACTGCGCCATTGTGCACTACATGCGCAGAAACACATTTTGGGCGAGAAGTGCAAAATTATAGCTATTCTGCTCATAAGGAGGTGTGGTAAAATGGCATTGTTGAAATTCTGGACTGCAAATATTAAAAATTCATGCACTTACGTGCGTGCATATTAACTGCACAACGCATGCTCGTAAAACAGTCATTTTTAGGAATTTTTTCACCACATTTTCAACATTGCCATTTTAAGATCTTTGCTCATGAACAGTGTCACTGTGATTTTCTTAATCTGTCCCAAACATTGATTTCGCACACCGACTGTGCCATTGTGCGCTACATGCGCGGAAACACATTTTGGGTGAGATGTGACAAATGACAGCTATACGGCTCATAAGTAGGTATGATAAAATGGCAATGTTGAAAATCTGGAGTGAAAATGTTACAAATTATCGAACTTATGAGCTGCAAGGAACAGCACAACGACGCCGTAAACAGTCATTTTAGGAATTTTTTTACCAAATTTTCAACATAGCCATTGTAATACCTCTGCTCATGAACAGTATCACTGTGATTTTCTTACTCTGTCCCAAACATTGATTTCCCACACCGACTGCGCCATTTTGCGCTACATGCAGAAACACATTTTGGGTGAGATGAAAATGACAGCTGTACTGCTCTTAAGTAGGTGTGATAAAATGGCACTGTTGAAAATCTGGAGTGAAAATGTAAAAAATTCCTTGACTTACGGCGTGCGTAGGAACTGCAAAATGCACGCTTGTAAAACAGTCATTTTTAGGAATTTATTCACCAAATTTACAACATAGGCTTTTTGTGAGCCCACTTTATGAACACTGGCACTGTCATTTCATTAATTGGTCCCCAAAGGTGATTTTGTGCAGTGACCACGAAATCACCCTTCGGGCCCGATTAATGCCATGACAGTGACAGAATTCATGAGGAGGGGTTCCAAAAACCCCATGTTGAAAATTTGGTGTCAAAATTCCAAAAAATACCTGAGATACGCAACAAAGTTGAAAACACCCTATTTATTACATTATACAGCTTACCGGCATTTCCTCAGTTCAGAGGTCGGCTTTGAAGAATGCAGACGTGTTCCCGGTCCACCGAAGATCGTCGCACCGGACTCCGGAGGTAAGTATGGGGTGAGGGGGTATGTGGGGAGGCAGGGTGCGCAGTGGGTAGGTGCGGGTTGCGGGAGAGGGGTCTGGCAGATTGTGAGGGACCGTTTTTCCTTTAGGGGAAAAAAAATAAAAAGACAACGCGGGACGGTTTTCAATTTTACAGCGGCATTTGGCACACTGGGGTGGGATCCCAGCATGCCAAGGGACTCTTTTTTTGGGGGGGGCCAGCCAGCTGTAGCCGACAGGGATTGGGCACCCCCGTTGGCACACAAGAAAACGGGGGGGGGAATATCATGCCGACTGGGATTGGGCACCCCATCGGCAGGCAACAAAATGGGGGGGGAGTTACATATTGCCGATGGGGAGTGGGCTCCCTCATTGGCTAAATAAATAAACATTGCGGGCACTGAAGCCGGTGGGGACTGGGGCCCCCATCAGCCAACACAGACCTTTGGGGGGTACATGCTGCCGAGGGGGATTGGGCACCCCTCGGCATGGGAGGCTGCCTAATATTGTTTGAGAACGTGGTGGCAAGCCGCCCGCCATGTTCACAAACAGTATTAGGCTAGCTAATGTTCCACCCTGAAATGACGGGTCACTCCCTCATTGCAGCACAATGACTGATGCTGCAATGACGAGGCAGCCCCTGATTGCTGTGGCGAAAACGTTAGAACTTGGTCCACTTTTTGGAGACCAGTGTCATCCACACACTGTGCCCTCGTTGGTCCACCAATGCCAAGCCCCGAAATGCAGTGCGTCCCTTGGCTGTAACACTGCCGTGCATCCACAACCCGCTTCTCTCCTAAGCTGTCACATCATGTTTCTTGTGCATGCGTGCAGGCAAACATAAAAAGGACCTCCCCCCTAGTCATCAGCAATGATAAGGGGGAACAACCTAGAGCAGGCTGAGTAATATAAGCATTTATGTTTCATCCTGGATGGCACTTTCTCTTTCTCTCCTTGTGAAGATCATATTATCAGCATTGCCAACAGAAAATTAGGAGCACTGTACTGGAACCGCATGAACCTCCGCACTGAAGCCAGGCATCCTGTACTGCCCAGTATGATCCTGCCACGCCTTGATTATGGCCTCACAATTTATGCTGTAGCAAGTGACTCTGTACTTAACAGAGTTAGGCCGGTATATAACAAAGTCTGCAGATTTGCATTAGGAACCGACATGCTTGTCCACAACAGCTCCCTCTATACCCTAAACAACTGGATTCTCCTCCAGGGAAGACTGAAATACCAGACTGGCCTACTTTCTAAAAAAGCACTAATGGACCTTACCCTCCTTGGTTATCCAAAACTTTCTTTGCCCTGTTACCAACCAGTACTTGTCCCGGAGTTTGGCTAGGAATGCCCTAGAAATACCTTTCCGTAGAATGAACTTGGGTAAGTGGTCTTTCGCAGTAAGGGTGTCTCTGTGGCTGAATGAATTACCTGAATCCCTGTTAAGCCTCCCTAAAATTGCTGATTTTAAAGTACATGCTGAGGAAAGAACTCACAGAAACTTCCAAATGCTCATTTTTCAGCTAAGATGAACACCTATCACACACTGTATATCCTTTATTGTTGATTAAATTAATATATTTTCTAATCCCTTACCTAATGCTTACCTAATACTTACAATATTTTTTCATTGTTTTTTGCTACCGATTATGCTCTATATGGAGCTGCGGTTTTATGTAGAAATTGATGGCAGATAAGGACTGCTAGGCCCACCCAGTCTGCCCATTTTCATACTGTTTATTGTTATGTTTTGCCTCATCTTGTGTCCTTGACATGGAACCTTTGTAAACAAGCACTTGTGCTCAAGGGTGTTTTCTGAATGAATGAATGAATGATTGACTGACTAACTAAATAAATAAACAATTGCATTTCTGACAAGTGTCAAAGATGACAGAATCATAAGGGGACTATTTACCATATGTTAGCCACTTGCCGTGAGTTAATTCAGTTCTGGTTGCATATTTTTCATTTTAAGTCAGCAGTTTTGGGGAGAAACTTCCCTAGGGTTACCACCAGTCCGATTTTAGACTTGATAATCCATTTTTTAGGGTGCTTATCTTGTGACCCAGTTTTGCTTAAATGTAGTCTGTTTTGGGCCATTTTGAGTGCTCACATACTCTTTAAACTGAGTGTATCAAATCGTTCACTGTTTTGGCTGCATGTCCAGGCTACAAAGAAGTTCTAATGTCAAACAAACCTTTGTTTGTAAAACCAGTCAGTCTGGGAGACGTAAAGTATGGCCAGTAAGAACATTACCATTAACAGTACATCAACCTAATCTTTTCCACTCTGAATTTTAAGTATGGTCTTTTACTGCAGTGATAGGGAACAGTTGTTATACCGTTATATGTTCTCCAGTGTTCCTTTCTGTTTGTCCTATATTCTGAAATGTCTGAGACCCACTTTGTTAAATAATTAAATTTTGTATTACCTTTAACACTACACTGAGTCCCTCTCTCAGCAGCTACTGCTCTAATTTTTCATGTTGCCTGGACATTCCATGATCTTAAAGAGCTACTGATGCCTCAAAGAAAACTTTAAAAAGCTTTATAATTAGCTACAATTCTGCCTGCATTCCATTATATTTTATATATTTCTCCTCCCCATTATTTATTACTAAGAAAATATGCATGAAAATATGATCTTTACCCCTTAGAGTTCCTTTAGAGTCCATCTGCCTCTGTAGCTTACTCCCTACTTCAAGTCATAATCCTCTGTTGTGACATCACAATCTGTTGCCATGGGAGTAGCTGTGATATCACAAGCAGTGCTCTGTGACTTCAGGTAGGGAGAGAGCAGCAGGAATAGACAAACTCTTCAGGAGCAAAGATCTTGTTTTTATACGAATGACCTCAGTAATAAATAATTGGGAGGAGGAATACAGCACTAATGGGAAATACAAGCTGGACTGTGTCTAAATATTAGGTTTTGTTAAACTTCTCCTGAACGTGTCACCAGCTCTTTAATTACACCACTGCAGGTCGTTCAGATGAACAACATGCAATGATGTGTCTAATATTGTAGAATGTCTTAGAAATATGAAAAGAAACAGCAGTACTGTAACTGCTGAGGTAAAAGAAACACAATCATTCCTCTCAACTCTCCATGCTTTTCAGGAACATCCCTGATTTTGCCGCAAAATTTTACTCTGTCCTTCCTAAAATTTGTATTTTGTGACTAAAAGATGGCGATTGAAAGCACAAAATAATGTTGCACATTAAAGTAACAGATGTGTTCTTCTTCTACGTTCTTCTACACAGTGTCAGTGGCTCAGTAGGTAGCACACTCGCCTCTGAGGCCTGGAGATCAGAGGGCTGTGGGCTCAGTTCCCACATCTGACACTTGGGTTAATATCCCAGTACTGACACTGTAGTGCAGCATGAGACGGGTGCTGCACTTCTGAGGTACCGTCTTTCTGATGAGACGTTAAACCGAGGTCCCATCTGCCTGGATTGGTGGTAGTTCAGGTGGATGTTAAAGATCCCATGGCACTTATCGAAAAGAGTAGGGGTGTTTTTATTGGTAAAATAACATAAAGACAATAACACATTTTAGAACAAATAATATCTCAATAACAGAGAGAAAACAATTAAACATAATTACTTAAATACCACAAAACAAAGCATTCATAAGAAACTGTAGATTTAACAGAACTTGTGCCAACTTTATCCTCTATGGCTATCGCTAAATACACTTTTCTATAACATCCACACATTTCACTTAAATTTAATAAAGTGAAAAACCTTTCCACCATTTCCTGAGGGTTCCTGAGGTAACTCTTAAAGCATCTAGAGAATAAATTTGAATTAACTCCTTAATTATCAATTCACTAACCTTAAAATAAGGCATTTTCTTTTGATAAAGAACCCATTGTACCCTGGCTTGCCATAAATAATATCTTAAACACCCCAAGAATAAAGACAAAGTCTCTTCATGGAATTCTGATAAATTAACTGGATAACAACCTAAAATCAATAAATCATAAGTCATATTACATAACCATCTAAATCCCCATAAGTTAGTTAAATACTTCCATAGACCAATAGCATATGAACATCTGAGAAAAAAATGCTCCATGGATTCCTCCACATTAATACATTCTAGGTATGGACACATTCTCTCCTGTAAAGATTTATATTTCGCATTACCTTTGACATTTAATCTCCCATAGAAAATTAACCACTGTGTTTCCCAATGTTTCTGAGGCATCCTAATATTGTTTAATTGTACCAAAACTTTATCATTTAATACTGTAGGGCAATTTTAAATCCTGGTTCAAAGGGACTACAGTTGACATTAGATAACGGTAAAGCCCTTTCATGTTGTTATTCAAAATTATCTGTTTTGTATCTGCCATTTAAACAATTTCTGTGCTGAAGGCCTAAAATATAAAGGTACAGCTAAATGACGATTTAGTTTGGGAGCCAAATTAAGCCAGTTCTTAAAATATTTACCCATTGTTTTTAAATACCAAGTCTCCTCAGCACTTGAGTCTGCTTTTAATCCTTCTTTAACTGAATTAGCAAGAAATAATGCATGCACAAAAATAACTGGATCAACCATACCCAATCCACCCTTATTTTTCATCAAGTAATGTAACCCTTTAACGGGATTTAAACGATGTCTCACAACATTTGAAAACAAACTGTATAACTTTGATTCAAAAGCACTGGAAGGGGAAAATCATGGCTACATATTGTACCATAGGAGAAGAAATTGCTTAATGACTTGCACCTTTTCAATTTGGATAGTTTCACTGTTTCCACCTATTCACTTTAGACTCTACTTTTGTAATGACACTTTCCAATTCTCAATAGGTATGTTCTGGGAACCAAACTTAATTCCTAATATTTTAAGAGGAATCCTAGAAATATAAATGCCCTCCTGCCATACCTCATTAATCCCTGTTGCACCCATTAATAATCCCTTAGTTTTATTTAAATTTAATTTTGCATTAGATACCTTGGAAAAGTCCTTGAAGGCTGACACAAAATGGGTTACTGAAGCATAATCCTCAAGGTATACTACTAAGTCATCAGCATAGGCCTGGATTCTTAATTGCAAATATGATCTATTATTGACTGTCATACCCTTCCATTTCTGACTTGAAGCTATAATTTGTAGAAAGGGATCTAAAGCAAAATATAAAGAAGAGGGCTAAGCGGGCACCCTTGACGTAACGCCTGTATTTAATCTAAAACATTCTGCCTTATAACCTTTTAAATATGGAAACACAAAATAACTATCATACAATTTCTCTATGATATCCACTAATTGGTTTGGCACCCATAGGTTTAAGCGTGAGGAAGAGAAAGGGCAAATAGACTCTATCAAAGCTTTATCCAAGTCTGCAGTCATTAAACATCTCGACGATCCTATATCAGAGAGATGCTCAATAACATCCCTAATTAACATAAGAGCAGACTGAACCCGTCTATCAGGTAATCCACAATATTGGTAAGGTGAAATAACTCCTTTCGCATAATTTTTAATCTATTATTTAAAATACAAGTAAATATTTTATAATCTGAATTTAAAAGAGTAATTGGTCTCCAGTTAGCAATGTTTTGCTTGTCTCCTGATTTAAAATGTAAATTAATAATCCTTCTGAAAAGGAAGGAAAAATAATGGCTTTATCTAGAAAAATTTGAACAGTAGAAAAGGCACTGACTTAATTGTTCAGCAAATTTTTATAAAGATTATTAGAAATCCCATCTATCCCTGGTGAAATATTCAATTTCAAAAGCCTAATGGAGTTCAAGATTTCTATCTGTGTAATTGGGCCCCATACTTCCTGTCTCCTTAACTGATCACCTGGGATCACAATCTCCTTTAAGTAAGCATCCATAGAAGAGATTGAAATCTTTTCTAGGGGTTCTAAAGAGCGATAGTGGTCTACAATCACTTGTAAATGAGATACAGAAGAAGCCATACTACCATCCGCTCTTAAGTAACTCCATTCTTGTAGCTTCTCTTAGTTGTTTACACATCACAAAAGTATCTCCAATAGGTGATTTTTAATTCCATTAGTTAAAATGGCTTGCATGGTTTTGCCTCTGTCATATTGAAAATCTCTCATCTTAGCTTTTAGGTTAGCAATTTGTTCAGAATAGTCATACCTAGACGTATAAGCTATGGTCATGAGCCTCTGTAATTGTTGCCTAATGCCTAAGTAACGTAGAAAATTGTGATTTTTTGTTTTAACTCCTTGAGATTTGAACCAATTTCTTAAATCAGCTTTTGTTTCCAACCACCAATCTCCTAGGTCTGAATATAAGAAGGCCACCTATAATCTAGCACTTAAAAGGTATTTTACTCCTGCTTGAATAAAAGGAAGATCCAAAGAAGAATTATTAAGTTTCCATCTAGTATGCCTACACTCTTTCACATCCGAAAGACAAAAATACTAAATAAAAGGGAATGATCAGAAAACTCACAAGGAAATATTTTAAAGGACTCTAATTGCATATTAGCTGATACAAACATATGATCAATTAAAGTAAAACATGTCCCTTTTTAAAGGAAAAGCTACCCCTGCCTGCATACCATTATTACAATTCAAAAGACCAGCCTCCTTAATAATTTTCTCTAAAGCATTAGTATCACAGTATGTTTTTTTAGTTTTAGATTTAGAATGAGCTGAAATAGGACAATTAAAGTCACCTCCCCATAATATTCTAACAGTTGTTAGCAAAAAGGCTGGACCATTTTTAAGCAATTTACCCTACCCACTTTCGTTTGGGGATTATAGATATTAATGAACCTAAAACATAACCCTTGCCACTTCCCATCCACGATCAGAACCCTTCCTGGTATTAAATCAATTAGATTATGCAGTTGAAAGTCAAATGAGTTAAATACAATTCCTATACCATCAGCAGAGTCCTCTCCAAAAGACCAAAATGAGGGGCCCCAGAACCACTCTCTTTTAAGAGATACCGACTGTTCTATGGAGTACATCCATGTTTCCTGCAAGAAGCATACAGAAATTGGAAAGTCGTGAATGTAATAAAAGGGCTTGTCTTTTGACCTTATTTAATAAACTATGAACATTTAAAGAACCCATGCCAAACTCATAGCCATTTTAAAGAAGCCAATCATTATTTTTCCTCTTTTCTTTTCTTGTCCTTATAGTTATCAAAAATTTGAGACCTAGATGAATAGGAGGATTTTTGAGAATCGGAGTCTTCAACCTCTATCTCAGTATTACCCCATGAAGAGAACAGAGCTGCATAAGAGTTACTAGTTTTAATCTGAACTACCGAAGGGGGAGGGGGGAGTTTTGAGAGTAGATTTCTAGTAGATCTTCTCTGGGGCAACCTCACCGCTGATTTACTTACTGTGGCTACAGAACCCACCTCCCTTAACTGCTCCTTCCTCATAACAAACCGGGGAAATTCTGAAAGGCTATGAAGAACCATGCTATCCTTCTTTAACCCTTCCCCATCTGAAGGTGATTCCAGCCTACCCGCCCTACCTGCTGAAAATAGCTCCCTTATCCCCACCCTTATCCAAACCCTTATCTTTTAAACCTCTTTGAGTCAGTTGTCTTTTAGCCTGAGTAGTAGCCTGGGTGGGAATGCTCACACTGTGAGGAAGCTTTAGCCATGGTGTCTTGTGCTTTCTGTATGAAAACCTTGAATTAGAACATTGTGCTGTCCTTTGAGCAGCCCATGGACACATTTTAAATGTATGACCTTTAGCTTCACATAACTCACAGCTAGCTTGGTTGTTGCAAAACATAGTTAAATGCCCTATCTCTCCACAATTGTCACAGCGAGGTTTGTCACAGACACTTGAAAGATGTGTTCTAGCACCACATTTGTAGCATGCACGAGGTTGTCCACTATAAAACATACCCTCTATCTTTCCCAAAAGAAAAGAATTAGGAATATGTTCAATCCCTGTCTCTGACTGCCTTAGTTTAACTTTATACTTCCATCCACCAGTCCAGAAACCCTCTATATCTAAGATAGGCTCTGGCTCACTTAATACCTCACATTTTTCTTTAACCAAAATGTTATATCCTCTACCAAACTCCCTCGTTCAAACATGATTGTGACAAATTTAAGTAGTGGTTTAGATAGGGAATAACAATAAAAGGCGCCCAAACAGGTGAAAACTTAACTTGGTTGTACCTAACCCAAAACAGGTCTAAAGCATGTTGAGAACGAAAACTGATGTCATAATTGTCTTCCCTGAAATATTTATGAAAGCATAAACATCCTGCGTGTGTAACTTTAATGAGTCTTTAGTAGGTTTTGCCCACATAATACCCCATCGGGCCTTACTTCCAACCCTCCTTTATATCTCAATCTTACGGCATTACGCTTGAGCAGCTTCCTATGGGAATTTGAAAATAGTTCGGACATCAAAGGTTTCTGAGCAGAAGAAGGGGGCTGCACATTAACTGCAAATTGAATTCTTCTGCATAGGTTCCTGCGTTGTAATAGTAAAGCAGAATGATTGTTCAGGCTAGAAGTACCAGAAGGAGGATGTAAAGATTCTTTCTCTAATTTATTATTCATCTCACACTCTGACCCTTTCTGCTGTTGACAAACTGGAAACCATTCTGGAGAGTGCTGCGATAAGGTTGAGTTCAAATCTCATGCAGGGTCAGGCTTCATCTCCTGAGACTGTTTGTTTCACCCAGCCTCACATAAAGCTTTTTGTGGTGACCAAGTAACATGTGTTCCTTCATTTTGTACCTGAGGGAAGCAGTCATTGGAATATTTGGATTTGACTCTCTTCTTCTTTTTTTTGTTTTTTATTATTGGGAAAAAATTCAGTAACCCCTCGTTGTGAACCTGCAGACGACTGATAAGTTACTGTTGGGTCAGATAAAGAGTTCTCCTTATTCTGGTGTTTAAAGACAAAACCAGTCATTTTGTTTAGGTGTGATTCCTCTTTGTCTCCAAAGGGGGAAAACAAAACTGAATCATTACTCAGGTCGCAGATTTTCCACCTTTGCAATTTGTGTCCTCTGTAATTGAGCTAGGTGTAGGCACTCGCTATTAACCACGAAACACTGCCAGCCTGTATTTGATTTAAAGCGACTCCTGCTTTTGTACGCCCATCTCAAGCCCTGCTGAAATTTTCTTTTCTGCTGCCAGGCTAAAAGCAAACCTGCTCAGCCTTAGGAGCTATCAGTGCTGTCATTAGCGCACCTGGCATCATTAATAAGCTCAACGCGCTTCTGCGGAGCTTCAAAAGACCGGGAACAAGTCTGTATTTTAAAATCAAAGGGATTCGCTTCCCCAACACTAACAGTATCAGTGGAAATGATTTTAGACACAGGCACAGTACCTTCCAGAAGCTCTTCGTTTTGAGCCGACATCCTGTGATCCTTTTGTCGCATTTTCTCCGTTTGAAGTCCTCTGTTCGCTGAAACAACACGCTCCACAGGCTCGTTTAAAAGAATAAACTCTTCTTTATTTTTAGAGTTTGAAACAGTTCCAGAGTCTCCACGAATAGGAGCACCAGCCTGCTTGCTAGGAAGAACTGGTTTGCTCCCAGACTCAGGTTCAAATCTCACCGATTCCATTTCAGTTTGTAAAGAAACAATAACTTGACCACTTTCTTCTTTTTTATAATCCACTACAGCTTGTTCCCATTCCACAAAGGCATCTTGAAAATCTGCATCCGAATCTCTCTCAGCTATATCCACGGCTGAAGCCTCTACTAAGCCTGGAGTAAGAGTTGAGGCTGGCTCTCCTACTCCACTTGCTTCCTCCACCTTCCTTGGTTCACTTGGAGCAGCCATCTTGAAATGGCCTGGCCCCTACTCGCAGCAATGCAGCAGAGTAGGGAATTTCCCGTGTCCTGGCCAAATTTCCCTCATTCACTAAAATTACCACCAACAGCTTAATCTGGTTCAAGGTCAGTTGGCATTCATCTGTATCCCCCTTCCCCGGTTCATGCCTGAAAATAGGCAGGATTTGTCTAGTGCACTTACCCAGTCAACAAAAACGAAATAAATAAATAGAAGATGCAATTTACACTAAGCCCCTTATTCTACCAGCGTCCTGAGTGGATATCACCAATTCTGAAGAGGTGTCCCTGATTTTGTCCCTTTGTCCCTGGTTTTTTTTAAGCCTTGTTCCTGATTTAGGCTAGATCCCATGACCCATACCGGGTCTTGGGAAACACAAGGCAGACTTGATGGACCTTTGGTGTCCTTCTGCCATCACTTTCTATGTTTCTGTGATTTATGAGGCAGGAGGTTGAGAGAGGACATATTTACAAGGGTGACCTGGGAGCACAGGGAGGTTAAGTGGTGACTTGCCGAGGTTCACAAAGTATGCAAGTGGAGGCTGTGGGAATTAAACCCAGGACGGTTTGATGTCCAGTACCAAGCTCATTCACAGCTCATTGCATTAGCCTCTGTTTGGCACCCTCTCATTTTCCATTCCATGTCAGTCACTAAATTCCTGAAAATACACTTAATATGGTTTATTTATTGTATTTTTATTTAGTTTTTGTTTACTGGGTAGGTGCACTAGCCACAACAATGACTATTTTCAGGCTCAACCTGGGAGGGTACAGAAAAACAAACTTCTGAAAATACAGTAACAGTACAGTTTAGAAGTAGTCAAAGTAATTGGTACATAGAAGCAGGTAGCAACACTGGTAATACAATATCACAGGTATATGTAAACATCACAGACACTTGCAAAAAAAAAATTAGGGCTCATACTAATATGAGGAGGATAAATTACAGATAATTACAGTGACATTTTAGCAAACAAAATAGAGTAGATATGAAAGAAAGGAACTAAGAAAGTAACCTTTTAGCAACCAAAACAGACTGAATGAAAGAAAGAAATTAGGGATGGAAACAGTAGTAGAGTAGCAGTGAAGGAAAAAATAGAGGAATGTGTGTAGGTATAGGATAGGAGGTACGAAAAGAGAGACAGCAGGGTATGGGAGTAGCCCTGCTGGATTGAGAGAAAGTGCTGAAGCATATATAAGGTCAAAACTAAGAAGAGGCAAGGGGATGCAGAAACTAAGTCGAGGATCTATGGTGGTTTGAAACAGGAGCAAGTACGGGGAGAGATGAGATAGTGGCATAGTGCTTTCTTAAATGAGGTGTGGGAAGAGGCTTGACATTGACTGCATTGTAAACTCATTTACCTTTTTGCACTGTGTATGCATGGAGGAGGGGAAGGGAACATAGGATGGCAGAGGTAAAGCATACATATATAGTGCAAAATACAGAGGAAATACAGTACATACCTACATTGTGCAAAAAGATAAATGTGTTTATATAATAATGGTGAAGTGATATGGTATCACATAAAAATCCCTATCACAACCACAGTGTGATAACCAGATCATGACGTGTACACCGTGAAGATATCAGCCACAGTGTGCATGTCATCGCTGGTTATCAACATGATGTACACGTCACTTCCCCGTCCTCATGCTGCTAAACCAAAAAAATAAATAACGAAAACCAGAGCAATATTGTATAAAACGGACATGCGATGTCCCGTTGTGTGCTACCTATGTATCACAGCTTGTGGACAGTGACCTTGAAAATCTCACTTGTGGCTCCACTATGCTCCACCACTCATGTGTCGAGGTCACTGTCCACTCGCTGTGATACAAATGGTATCACATGCTGGGCCATCTCGTATCCCCTTACTACAATGCAATCAAACATTGACTGCATTTACAGGAACTTAGTGACTGACATGGAAAGGAAAATAGGGTGTTTATCAGAGGTTAGAGCAATGAACCATGAATGAGCTTGGTACTGTACATCAAGCAGTCCTGGGTTTGAGTTCCATAGACTCCACTTGCATACTTTGTGAATCTGTGCAAGTCACGTAACCTCTCTGTGCTCCCAGGTCACCCACAAAAATGGGTCTTGTGCCCAGTGGGCCTTACCTGATTAAAATGATTTCCTATTACCTTTGAAGTCTTCTCTAATGTCACAAATGGCTTTGAAGGAGAAGTGATATACTCATCAGTCATAAAAAAAGGGTGGGCCCAGGGCGGAGTTTGGGGTGTGGTTTAGTGTCTGTTTTTCACCTCATCCAAAGGTGGCAACCCTACTTTTGACCTTAGCATTGTTATTTTTGGCATTAATGGAGATGGTGAAATTAATGAATACAGGCCAGCTCTGATCAATCTGTCTTTATTTATAGGTAACAAAATAATATTGATGCATTGGAAAGATACAGCTTCCAAATGCTATGGAGTGGATGACTCTAATGATAGATTTACGTAACACTGAAAAGTCTTTTAATAAAATACAAGGTGTTTCATGCAAACTGAGACTTTTGTTTGCTACAAAAATGTAATTTGACTTTTTTATAAATAATAATATAAAATGATATACTAAGAGAGTCAGTTATATATTCTCATACAGACATTTAAGGGAATTTACAGTATATATAGTTTAGGATGGGCTGTAGGGAAATGATGCTGCTGAAAGTTCATAACGTATTATCATGAGTGAATCCACCCATGAATCTGAACATGAAAAAAAGATCTGCTACTGAAATGGTGTTTGTACTCAAACTGTTTGAGCTGTATTACGTGTTAAAATATCTCATTTTATAGACTTTAAAATCTATTTAAGATATGTTTGATACACCAGCCAACCACCAGATATGTTACATCTCTGTTTATACTTGTCTCTACCCACTATTTTCTAAGACTGACCAAGGCAACTAGCTGGATAGTGTCATGTTCCAAATGTACTGTTGCAGTTGCTTATCTTCATACCCTGCCAATTGCAACTGTCTAGCAGCCCCTCCCCACCCTTGACAGCACCCCCCAGCATCTCAAATTGTGAAGGCTGCTACTTGAGAAGAGAAAATATCCATGTAGATTCCCTCCTGCCAGACCCCTACTATCTGATCCAGGCCTCTCCCTGAACACACCCCCTCCACCTGAACCAGCTCTCCCACCTGAACCAGCCTATACGCCTGGACCCCTCCACCTGATCTAGCCCTCCCACCTGAACCATCTTTCCCACCTGAACCCTACTACCTGAATCTATCCTTCCTCCTGAATCAGGCCTCCCACCAGTATCCTCCCACCTGAACCAGCCCTTCCACCTGAATCTGTCCTCTTACCTGAACCCTTCCACTGGAATCAGCCCTCCTAACTGAACCCTCCCACCCGAACCAGCCCTCCTTCCTGAACCCTTCCCACCTGAACCAGCCCTTCTGTCTGAGCCTCTCTTTATTCATCACTCAAGTAATTTAACATATTTCTATCGAATATTAGCACTCACTTCCTTTTCAGCTCTCAGTAGTGTCTGTGTGTATTAAAGTGAAGACCTTCAACACCGGTGTCTGTTGCTCCCTACCATTTTTAGGATAGTTGTCCACAACTTCCATCAACATTATTTGTACTATGAGTAACTTGTATTTGTGCTTCCCTTTTTAAACAAGGACTTCTGCATCCCCTATCGTACTGCACTACAAACTAACCACTGTTTCTACCCTGCTCTGCCAAAGGCCCACCATTCATGAAAACATGATGTTGTATCTTGTGGGGCCATCCTGTCAACTGTTTGAAGCACATTTCTTTTTTTTTTTTGCCATCTCACTTCTCCATCAGCACCCCACTTCTTTGGGCTCCATAGCTGCCCCTCCAACTCCACCATGGCACTCCCCTTGTTGCTGGACACCAACTCAACCTCCAGCAACTCAAGTTTTCATGGGGTCAGGCTTGTCTTTGTTGGGGGCCTTCTCTGGCTTAATGAAGGTACATCTCTAAGCTTCTGGCACCTTCCATTGCTGGCTTGTCCTTGCTGGGGGCCTCCCCTGACCTAGAGGAGGGAGCACCTATACAGACCCAAAGCTGCTGGTTGGAGAGGCCCCAATGGAGCACAGAAGGGCTGCTGGTATGGGGGTGACAAGAGCCATCACCCAACATGCTATTGTAGAATTCGCACTGCGTTTCATTTGCCCCTTCTCCCACAATCACATGCATGCTCAAGGCCAGCCTAGGGAGTGGTGTCTGATGATGTGTGGACACCCACATGGTCAACGGCACCTCCCCATGCCACCATCAGGAGCCACTAAAAAAGCAACGTGACAGATCCCTCTCCCACATGAGGAGATCATACATTGGATGCCCTTGAGCTCTCCCTACCAGCCTCCACTCCTGATGGCCCGGGCTCAGAGCGTGAACACAGGTCACCAGCGCCCCATGAAGCCTATTTTAAATAACTAAAAGGAATGAGTGCAAAGTATGCTGCTCCCTTTCTTCCTGATTAGGAAGCCATTGTAAACGAGCAAGTACACACTGATCTTATCTTGATTATATGAATAAATAACAAAAAATCTTATTTTACCAATTTAACCCCAGTTACCACTTTTATGCTGATGCTACTCAGCTCTGCATCTTCTTTAATTCCTTCTCTGACAGTTCTACTTCCTTGCTGTCATCCCATTTTGTCCTCATCAATTCCTGGCTTAAGTCCAACAACCTAGAGCTGATCTTTCCACCTTCTCGGTAAAGAAAAGACATTCTCGAGCACAACCTTTTTATATTTATCAAACCCACAGACTTGACTGCCAACATCAGCAGGCTTTGTTTTTCCATGATCTGATGCACTTCTGTCAAGCAGCATGACTTTCTCATCTACAAAAGGGTCTGCTTCTTGCACCACATCTGCTGCATCTCCAAAAAACATAAACACTGACTGTACGTTGATCTCACATCTTGATTAGTTTAAGTTCAAATGTGATTGACTTTTGAATACGCTATAGCTAAACAACCACACACACACGCACACGCACACACTCACACACACACACACACACACACACACACACATATACACACACACACTTATTTCAATAATCAAGCAATAAGGTGTGGCATGTGTATGTTATATAAGCAATAAGACATGACAGGGTGTGCATTATGGTGAAATAATCATACACCTCAGGTGCATTGTTAGGCACTAGGTGCAGCCAAGTACTGTTAAACGCACCTAAAAAGTGTGATTATTTCACCATAATGTCCCACCCTGGAGTGTCTTATTGCTCTTACAAAATGGTATTTAAATATATGACTTAAAATGAATGAAAATAAGAAGAAATATTTTAATGTAAGCCCCCCAGATGGACTTATCTGTGGAGTTCAGTGGCTGTGGTGCTCCCCATGGCATTGTTGTCCATGGCTCCTGGTAAAAGTTGTGCCTGGTGACCCCCCCCGGTTTGTACAGCTTGAGGACAGTTTTCCCTGCTGCTCGGCCTTTTCAGGATCAGGTCGAGTGACGGGTTTGTCCATGCCTCAGGGGTGCTGGGAGTGGTCTCAGGTCCAGTTTTGGGGATGGCTGGGCCAGGGCCGTTGTGGGTGTAAATAATTATTTAATTGTAAATAAAGATGGTGTATCTGTGCCTTCTGGCAATGTGCGGCCGCTGAGTGTGGGACTGCTCCTTTTAATCTAAGAAGTTTGTGTGCCGGCTGGCACCACGGGGGCCAATGTAAATAGTTATTTGTGGGACTATGGGTCCCAGAAGTCTTCAGGGAGGCAAGTAATTTTGGCACCTTTGAGTTGGTCTGTGCTTGAACCTTAGGGTTTTTTGGCATCTGGTTTCTTAGGGCATACAAGGGAAAGACAGGGAGTAAGGAGAGAGAGAGATTTGAGAGGGAGCCAGTGAGAGCAGGAGTTTGGAGCAGGGCGTTTGCCCACTCAGCCATGTGGCCATGTTTGTTTTTTTGTTGGACTGTGAATCAGTCGGGGAGGAGGACATGGCAGCCGTGGATTTGTTGAGCCCCTGTTTAGGGCTAGTCTGCTGTTTTGGTCCCTCAAATGGGACAGAGAGAAAAAGATGCTGCATGCAAGGGAGTACATTGGAGGAGCTGGAGACATGAGGTGAGGTAGTGTAATTGGGGGGGCCAGAGGTCCTGGACATGCCCTGGTCCTAGTCTGCCCCTCTTGCTGGGACTGTTTATTCCTGGGCTCTGTCCTCTGAATGAGCATGCACTGAGGGTAGCTGTCGGTCTGGGCAGCCATTCCTCAGAAAGATGAGCTCAGTGGACATAGATGGAGCAGTGGACAGAGTGAGGAGGGACGGTTGTTGGGCCGGCCGTCCTATAAAAGGTCTGTGCTCCTTGTGGAAGGGGAGAAAGGAGAAGATTAGAACGGCTGGCTGCTTGTGTTAAATGCCTGATTTGGCCTCGAGTCTTGCTGCCTGTATTTGGACTGTAGCTGCCTAAGCTATAGGTAGTGCCCTGGAATGTAGCTTTCTGACGTGACCTGCTTGGTCCAGACTAGCACCACTAGTTTCAATGTGACCTTTTCGATCAGGAGTGCCTATTGAGCTTCTAATGTGAGTACATGGTCCAGAGCCATCTATTTGTGTTTTCTGCTCCTTGGAGTGACTGCTTCAGTTTTATCATCTGTTGATTAAATGGGATGCCCTGTTTTCTGCAGTTCTGGTGTTCGCCTCCTGTTTTATTGGTGAACCGGTTTGCTGCTAAAAAGAAGTTTGCCTCCACAGCCATGTTCCCAGTGTGCTCCAGGGAGGAATTCCATGGGTCTGGATCATGCTCACCACTGAGGAAGACATCGAGAGGCCTGCCTGGTGAAGACTGTCTACAAAGGCCTCTGTGGTGAAGATGGAAAGGGGAGGCAGGTGAAGAGTCAGCATTCTTCATTCCTTCAGTGTTCCATCTCTGCACCCGGGAAGGCCCAAGGGCACCCGAATGGAGCCAATCGATCACCTGCACCATCCGTGGGGAATCCAGGTACTGTTTTCCTATTTTAGTTCTGGTCTGTGTTTCTGGCTGTAAAGACACCCCCTTCCACCTTTACCATCTGGCATACCCCTAGACACCAGTGGGGGGGGAGCTTACATTAAAACGATAAAAACTGGACGTTTCATTGAAATATGCTTCCATTTTAACTCAGAATACAAAAAATAGTCCCTATTGTGGTAACTGGGGTGTTAGCTAAAACAATAAAACACAATGAAAACCATGTGTGGCACAAATTTTTCTAAGAAAAAAAATGTTGCCTTGCATTTCAAATCAGTACAAGTGCTGATTTTAATGGACATGTGTTCAGAACTTTGAATCTGCCAGGTTGCTTTTTTTTGGGTGGGGGGCAGTTATAGATTTCACCTAAAAACACCCATATATGATTCAAATGTATGTGCTTTCATAAACTTCAGGAATGTATCTGAGCAGTTTGGGTCTGCCTATGCCTACATAAATGTGTTTTCCCACATTTTCTTTTTGTTTACAAAGTATTAATGCCTACTTTCTTCATCCTGTTTTTTTTTCTATCTTCCCCCACATTCAACATATGGAATGTTTACCATGGAACACAGGGATTCAAAATTCTGCTCAGTTCCACTGGCAGAATGTTACTCTCCCAACATACTGTACACACACAACATAGTGAATAATGGATCGGGAACTGTGCACAACAAGGCTATGTTTCCATCAAGGGGGGGTGATGTCATCATAGATCTCGAAAGCGAAGCTCAAGAGGTCTGTATGATGTCATCAGCTCCCCACGATAGAAACACTGCCTTGTTGGTGCACAGTTCCCTATCTGTTATTTTATATAGTATATGTTCCCCACAGATTTTGCCAGTTTTATTTCACAAAGTTTCAGGCTCAGGTGCAGTTTCATCCCTTATCTTCACACTGCTGTTTCATCCTAGTTCTCACTGCAGTCCCGCTCTGCTGCAGACCCCGGAGGTCCCAGTTCACGCTGTCATTCTGCTTTGTTCCTGACCCTGATTTAAAAAAATAGACTGCTTACAAACTGATAATTTGGAAACATTGGGCTGACAATGGCAGTCTGTGTCCAAACTATCTCTGAAGCGCTCGCTCAACCACTCGCTAAGCGGTGCCATAATGTTGATCTGTATTTTTTTGTTTGTGAAGCCCGGTGTTTCAGCCACTCAGGAAACAGTTGAAGGCTAAAAAGTTGTACTATCGATGTGACATCAGAATGATAGGACAACTTTTTTGACCTTTGAACTGTCTTA
This sequence comes from Neoceratodus forsteri, assembly GCA_016271365.2. Taxonomy (NCBI): domain Eukaryota; kingdom Metazoa; phylum Chordata; order Ceratodontiformes; family Ceratodontidae; genus Neoceratodus; species Neoceratodus forsteri. Next base: position 134,553,138 of record CM028130.1, on the reverse strand, counting down.
CAACAAGGTTTTCAGAGCCACTGATTTTCATACATAATAAGCCCTAACCATATACTATAAAGGCCTCTTGTAGAGTGAGAGACTCAGTTATATCTCTGTCAGGGCAAGCAGAAGAGGTTTCCCTGATAAGCAGGTAAAAATAGGAGGAGGACATTTCACTGTCGGCAAAGAAACACTTATAGTATATGGTTGCCTCTTATTGTGTACCAAAATCAGAGGCTCTCAGAAAGTTGTTGTAGGGCAGTTCAAAGATCAAAAAAGCTGTTGTACTATCGTTCTGACGTCACATCACAGGTAAAACAGCTTTTTAGCCTTTACCTGCCACCAGATGGGCTGACACAGTGGGACATCCCAGAAAAGTAGTGTAAACATGGCGATAGGATTTAGTGAGAGCCTACCAACGGAACCTTCGGAGCGAGCAAGCGGCAGCGGCACCACCGATTTTTTTCGGAAGGCGGGACTTGAATAGCCACACACACCTCTGTGTGGCAATTCGTTTTTTCCCCAAATTTTAAAATAAATGTTGCGGCCACCGATGAGTGAAGTTGGATAGTGTGCGAGCAGCACCACAGGGAGTGGAAGCAGCACGTAAGCGAGCAGGAGTGGGAGCAGTAGCAAACAGCAAGGTAAAGGATCTTGAAGAAGTAAAACCACACAAAAAAACATATACTATATAAAACAGTGGATGGGAGACCATCCACAACAAACGCTGTATTTCCATCTCGGGAGTTGATGACATCAAAGACCTCTCGAGCGTCGCTCTCATGGTCTCTATGATGTCATCAACCCCTTGAGGGAAATACAGCCTTGTTGTGGATGGATGAAAACTATGAACAATACTTAATGTTTGTAATTTGTTAATGTGTGTAAGGAGAGTGTTACGATCAAGGAAACAACATTTAATTATTTTATTGTTTTTAATTTTCATTGACGGTAGTTTTATTTTTAGGGCCTTGTTGAAGGTATCTACTGTGTAAAGGTAGCAGCCATGTTTGTGATGGAAAATCAGTTCTGGTAGTAGGGGGACTGACGGAAGGTTAGTATTGGTTGTAGGGGGACTGATTTCTTCATTGTGTGATGTGGCAATTAACAAATTCTGTCAGGTTTAGGACCAGGATGACTGTGCATTATTCTCTGATAATGCATGATCACCTGACTGGTTTTACCCAATTAAACATCTTTGATTTTCAAACCCATTTTATAATGTGGGATAATGTCATGCCAGGAAGCAAGTGCTTAGTCTTGCACACTCAAGAAGTACTGTTATTGCACAATCACACACACCCAGTAGTGCCTTATTATAACTGTAAAATGGTACATCTGATTTTTATTTTGAAAACTGAGTAATGAGGTTCAGAAAGTTAAGTATTTTTGCCCTGTACTATTGTGCTGCAGCATTTATTTAAAACCTGGAAAGGTGCACAGAACCAAAGTTCATTTCCAGGCGTGACCCGGGGATGGAGAATAATGTATGCTCATGTGATCTACAGTATCTGACCAATCAGATGTTTTGGTTTCTCTTACACATTTTATAACTGCAAAGACAGCTGCAATCAGTTTCAGTATTTTACAGCTGTTGTATATAAAGGGATAACCCTCAACACCTATGGCTATCAATCCCTTACCTGTTAGGTAAGTTCTCGTGATGTTGCCATGGATGGCTTCCTGTATCCTTTGGGAAATGGCACTTGTGGATACTACTGCACTGCACTATAAACCAAGCATTTTCTGTACCCCACAGTACCAAGGGCCCCTCCCAAGAAAAAGAGACACTGTCTCATGGACCTCAGTCACAGGCAAGTTGAAAGTGCGTCTCAGTATGCAAATGAAACACAGAAACATGGAAACATAGACAATGATGGCAGAAAAAGACCACAGGTTCATCCAGTCTGCCCAAGTTCCCTATAATCCCTGAAGCCTACTGATCCTCCAGGGTACTAACCCTCCCCATCCTCTCTCTAGTCGCCTACTTGGTCCTGTCGCTCCTGGTAACCACTATTCTCTTCATTATGTCCCAACATTACTTGAATCCTCTGATTGTTTTTGCTCCTACCACTTCAGCTGACAGACTGTTCTAAGGTTCAACCACCCTTTCCGTAAAGTAGTACTTCCTCACACCTCTCCTGAACCTACCTAAAAGTGACTACCTAGAAGTGACTGGTAGCCAACACAGTAGTTGACTTCCTTTGCTGGCCACCAATCATTTCTTTTTGTATGTGTTCCAACCCTCACTTTTAAAGTAACTGTGATTTCAATCAGTCAATCAATCAATCAATCAAAATCTTTATTTTGCCAGGCGGAACATCACTGAGACAAGTTCATTTATAAGATGACCTGGGGCAAAACAATTGCCAACAGGGGTTAAGACACAACAGGTTGAGTGAACATACATAACAATTACATAGCAGTAACAATAACAACATAATAACATATAACCATCACATGTAACAAGATACTTCCACCAGAACATAGCAATAGGTTCAACAAGAGGTAGTGCCATTTAAATACAATTGCATAGATACAGATATATGGATGTAAGGTAATGAGCTAAAGTTTATACAGTAAACATCATTGGAGGAGTCATAGTGAGCAGGAGTGGCAGTTCCTCTAGTGTCCAAGTGCGAAGAAGATTGAGATGTAAGAGTCCTTTGATAAGTACTGTAGGCATGGCCTGGCAAGTGGGGTGGGAAGGGGGGGTATACAGAGTGGGGAAGGAAGGTCAGATGAGATAGGAGAGGGTTGGACATGATGACCTAAGGAGGAAGGACTGTTCTAAGGGAGAAACACAACAGATGCCACAAGCAGTGGTTGAGGTTTAAGTACAATATTTGAAGCAAAGGCAGATCGTGTTGTTGGGACCTTGATTTGGACAATGACAGAAGGGAGGACTCAAATGATGCCTCAAGCAATGGTTGAGGTTCAAGTCCAGAATTCAGTCAATGGGCCGTCCCCTTATTTGTTTTTTTGTTTCCATTTCTGAATTTAGGGCTTGTGAAAGGAGGACAACATTGGAACCTGAAGCTCTCTGCTTATCCGCAAGACAGGTACAGCACAGGCAATCACAGTGCAGTCTACCTCACATTGCCCGCCGAGGTGCCTCAAGCCCGCCGTAGATGGACCACCACATAGGTAAGAGATTAGCTTAGACTCCATGTCCTTTCAGTCCTCAGCCTCTTATGTGAGACCGCCAAGAATGGTGACAATTTATGCCAACTACTGTGTTGGTAGTTTTGTGATGTGGACACCTGCCTGGGAACTGGACTGAGACCACCACAACTTATTTCACATAGGCCACTGAAGAGCTCTCTGGTGATAATGGCTTTCGGCTAGTACTGACCTGTGCTGGATTTGAACCAGTGACCTAGAGGTGAAAGGCTCCTTAACCTGCAACCAATCCACTGAACCATCCAGTTCCCTTCCATCATCATGTCTGATGTCAATTTCAAATCAATCAAGTAGCCAATCAAATCTTTATTTATCCAGGTGAACATCATTGAGCAAAGCTCATTTACAAGATGGACCTGGTTAAGGTCAGTCAAAAATAAAGTTACAAACAACAGTGACAATACATCATTAAGGCAACAATTAAATACAGAACTCATTTACAGGGTGGCCTGGTTAACACCAGGACATAATAGATTTAAATACAACAGTGACAGTGCATCATATGAAACAATAATACAAGGTAGGTGTTCAATGCAGCAGCAGAGTGAAAACAGAGTAAAACAGAAGGGAAAAATAAGGGTGGGGAGCTGAGAGGGCACAGGAGAGCAGAGGGGAAGGAGGGAGGCAGGGGGCCTAAGCCAGAATACAGGTAGCTAGCGTGAAGTTGCAACCTACAACCAAATCACTTAGACATGTCTATTAATCACTCCATCAGTCTTGTCCATCTAAAAATACCAGTGGTTACAGTGTTCATAACTGTGCCATTTAAAAAAAAAAAATGTTATTCTATCTTTATCCACCCCTGCTGCCAGCCACCCGGAACCTCTGCCCAGTCATGGACCACAGGCTTCCATCCCCTACAATGGCCACAACCCTCCAATACCCCCTGGATTACCCCCCAGGGTGGGGCTGAGGTACCCGGGCCAGAGCTGCAGACAACGGGATAGGTTGGAGGGCCGGCCTGGGAGGCTAATTGAAGCTAGGTGGGCATCATCTAAGGCAGCTGGCAGCTGCTCTTTTTCCTGGTTTTCTGGGGGGTGAGGACATGTAATGACATCCTGTGTCCACTCTACCCCCCTGGATGCACTAGGCGCTGGTTGCTGCAGAATCCCCGGCCTCTGCCAGGGGTCTGTCGAGCACCCGACACACTCCCCACCCTCCCCAGAGAGGAGAGCAGTCCTTAGGATGCTCACCCCACCCAGCTGGCTCTCTCCAGCCACCCAAGTCCATTCCTGACCTGGGTCACCGGCATCGCAAATGGAAATCCAACCGCTGTGCCGACAGACTGGCTGTAACTGTGCCATTTTAATGCTTGGGTTCCTGTTCCTATTATTATCAAAGCCAATACATTGGCCTCTTATAGGGTAAAATTTATTTTCAGGGAGTGTATGTCAAAAGAACCCCCCAAGGGTATCCTCCAACATCTATGAGAGAAAGATTAAATACTTTCACATCTCCAAATGCCCAGTTCTTACAATACATATAAACCTGCGAAGAAACCAGCAGAAGAAGGCCATTTGATCTATCTAGTCTGCTCATATTACAGGGTCCACAACTTGAGCTACTGGCCCCGCCTCCCTACTCCTCCCAACCTTTATATCCTCCCTACCCATGATCCTTACCTTCCCCCTATACCTATCCCAACCTCTTGTGAAGCTGCCCAGTGTCTTCAACAAGACCACCTCTTCCAAAAGCACATTCCAAGTGTCCATCTCTGTGAAGAAATGCTTCCTGACCTCCCTCCTAAACCTCCCACCCTCCAACTTAAGACTGTGCCCCCTTGTGTTATGGTTGCCACTTACAGTAGCTTAAAGAGACCCTCCTTATCCACCTTATTTATCCCTTTCAAGTACTTGATGGTCTCAGTCATGTCCCCCCTTTCTCTCCCGTCCTCTAGGGAGTACATGTTCAGTGCCCTCAACCTCTCCTCATATGCCTTACCCTGCTGACCTACTGTCATCTTTGTAGTCCTCTGGACCTTCTTCAGCAGGCTAATGTCCTTTTTGAGATGTGTCCACCATTACTGAGGCAGTATAGCACAGTGGTTTAAGGCTCTGAGCTGCAAATCTGGCAACATCCAGCAGACCAGATCTGGGTTTGAATCCCACAGCTTCCACTTGCATACGGTGTAACCCTGAGCAAGTCACTTAGCTTCCCTGTGCTCCCAGGTCGCTCCTGTAAAAAAGCTTTCAGCTTAGTATGCTACTCCTGGTTAAACAACTAAATAAATAAAAATAAGTACTGAACGTCATATTCTAGATGTGGCCTCACCAGTGGTAACCTGTACAAGGGCAGTATTATCTCCTCTCTCCTACTACTGATCCATCTAGCTATGTATCCCAGCATCTTGTTTGCCTTTGCTGCTGCTTTCAAGCACTGCATGGAATGCTTCAGGTCACTAGTGATCATCACTCCCAGGTCCCTCTCCTCCTCTGATGCAGATACCTGGACTCCACCCAGGTAGTACTCTGTCCTGGGATTCTTGGCTAAAATGTGCATAACTTTGCATTTCTTGGCATTGAAGACAAGCTGCCAGATCCCAGACCACCTCCCTAGCTTTTACAGATTGCCTTGTAGGTCCTGTGTCCCTTCAGATGCGTCTACTTCCCCGCAGAGCTTGGTGTCATCTGCGAATAGGCACATTTTTCCCTTAATGCCATCCCCAATGTCATAGATGAAGACATTGAACAACACTGGCCCCATCACTGAGCCATGCAGGACCCCACTAGTGACATTTCTGGTGCAAAATAACTCTCCCTCCACAACCACCCTCTGAGTTCTGTCCCTCAGCCAGTTTTCCACCCATCTGGTCATCTTCTCCCCAACCCCGAGATCCACCAGCTTCCTGATCAACCTTTTGTGGGGCACAGAGTCAAAGGCCTTGCTAAAATCCAGATAGAGGATGTCTACCCCTTGGCTCTTGTCTACTGTCTTAGTGACCCAGTCAAAGAAGTCAATCAGATTCATCTGACATGATCTCTCCCCCATGAACCCATCCTGTCTCCCATCCTGGAGACTATGTTCCTCTAGATATTCTACCAACCTTTCCTTATGGATGATCTCTATGAGCTAGCACATGACTTGAAGTCAGACTGACTGGTCTGTAATTCCCTGGGTTATTCTTGGGACCGCTTTTGTGGAGGGGTACCAGATGTGCTGTTCTCCAGTCTTACAGTACCATGCCTGACTCCAGTGAACTATTAGGTTGGCCTGTCAGTGGCTCTGTCAGCTCCTCAGCCCATTCCTTTAATAGCCTTGGAGGTACTCTGTATGAGCCTAGTGATTTGTCCACCTTCAATGCTAACAGCTCCTTCCTCACTCTATCCTCTATCACTACATCTGTGTTCCCATCCTCCTCTGCTCCTCTTCTCCCTTCTGAAGGTACTGGTCTGTCCTTCTCCCTGGTGAAGATGTAACAGAAGTATTCATTTAGTATCTCTGCTTTCTCCCCTGTTATCCTCCACCCACTCCTCCCCTTTCTTAAGCCTCAGAATCTCATCCTTCTTGTCCCTTTTCTTGCTTATACAGTGAAAGAAGGCCTTCTCCCCTTCTTAATTCCTTCAGTTATCTATAGCTCCTTCTGTGTCTTCGCTTGCCGGATTTCTTTACTTGCCTTACTAGCCAATCTTAGGTAATTTTCCCTATCCACCCCTCTCTTGGTCTTCCTGAATTTCCTATAGGCTTATTTTCCATTACTGCCTGGGTGACCCCAGAACTGAACCACCTGGGTGCTCTGACCCTTTTGTTCTTCCCCCTGAGCCTAACACACTCCTCTGTGGCAATCAGTATTCCTTCCTTAATGACGGATCACCTTTGTTCCACCCCATATCTGCCCTGATGTCCACAAGGTGACTCCTTCGCACTTCGCCCATTTTCCTGAAGTCTGCCCTTCTAAAATCCAAGATTTTGGTCTTAATTGGAACAAACCCATTTTAGCAGGGTAAAGAAAAGGAGACTAAGCCGACCCCAGTAACTTGAATTGTAATTATTTTTATTTTCAGTTAGCCTTGGAAATACAATATATATATGTAGAACAGGGAAGCCCACTGTAATCAGCAGTTGTATAGAATTCCAAGTTAATTATCCATATATTGTGTCAAGCACAGGCAGCACAAATGGACTTACCCAAGCTCTTTAGACAAGCAATCCAGTCCGTGTAGAAACAGAAAAAGTGATGGACAGAAAAAGAGCTGAACAGTTCATTCAGCCTGTCATCTACGTAAGGACATAGTCAGGGTGGAGGCAGATCAGAGAAGGACAGCAAAAATGGTGTGGGGCCTGAACCAAAAGTCTTAAAAGGAGAGATTGGAGGACCTCAATTTGTATACCCTGGAGGAGAGGAGGGAAAGGGGGGATATGATAGAGACCTTCATATATCTCAAGGGCATAAATAAGGTACGGGAGAACAGCATCTTCCAGCGAAAGAGATGTTCTAGAACAAGGTGTCATGACATGAGGCTGGAATGAGGTAGACACAGTCTCCCTGAGGTGACTTGCTACCAACTCATATCATGCATTGCTTTAGCTACCAGTTGTATAGGTCTTAACCGCTCATTAGGTAAATACATCGATAGCTCTGCCCTGTTTTAGCTACCAAATGTATAGGCATTAACCAGTGCTCATTGTACTTATACTCTGTATAATTGCACACCCACATTTATTCTATGCATGTACTGTATGAATGTCTATGTTTTATTCTGACGTGGAGCCTTTGAAAAAGAGTCTATGACTCAAAGGGTTGTAATTCCGAGTTCCTAAATAAATAAATAAATAAAGACTAAAGAGTAAAGTGAGGAAGTATTTCTTCAAAGAAAAAGTGGTTGATGCTGTGAAGGTGTGGGATGACAGATGGACAAACAGTCAGGAAAATAGTTTTTGCACGCAGAGCATGATATTTATCAGAAATCCCCCCCAAAAAAATAATAATAATGTTCTTTCAAGAAAATAAATTAAATATAAATGATGAAACACAGCAGTACTTCCAGAAACAGTCTTTCTTCAGATTTTTCTGTTCAGTCACTTCACCCAAGGCATGAAAACTTACTTGTCCTCACTCCTTGCTGGTCAGTATCCCTCTGACCACCGATCTGCATTACCTCAGGAAGCCTAGCCTTTAATACCCTCCTCTAGCATATCATGTGACCTACCCCAGTTTCCAGAATCAAATCTTTATTTCTACAGTCTTGTCACTTTTGCAATGCTAATTATCATTTTATTTTTTTTATTTTCTATTTTTACCCCCAACCCAACCCAGCACTGTCACCCAACTAATGTACCTGGCATCGTCTCTTCCCTCAAGACTCCTCCCACGGAGCCCTGGCTTACCCCCCCAGGTGGGGACATAATGGGGGGGGCATGTCGAACCCCCTCTCCAGAGGAAATCAGGTCTTCATCGTGGAACCTTGTTGGTACTGCAGTTGCCGGGGGGTGAGCACCCCTATTGGGTCCTCACATTGGTGTCGCGCTGGGAGAGGCATTTTTCAATGTATGCCCTCCCAGAGAGTGATGCGCCATAACACCAAGGCTTATGCAAGCATCCTTCATGCTCTCCCCTGCTGTTACGGGCATCAGGGCTGTGGTGTCTCTGGCTGCCGCCAGAGGTCAGGCCGCTCCCGAGCCAATGTGCCCCCTCCTCGCGGAGGAGCTGGGTGGTCCGCCGGACACTCAGGCATCCTCCCCCAGTCGGTCCTCTGACTCCTGGGTCTGCTTCCAAACCCAGGTCACCAGCGTCGCAAGTGGAAATCCAACCACTGTACTGACGGGCTGGCTCTGATAATCATTTTAAACAGGATACAACACTTTTACTAATGTTAAACAAGAGTAAGTTAGCTCCTCTGTAAAAAGTTAATACAAGACTTTGCAAAACAGACTGGCTCCTCACCTTTTTGTGAGGTCACTACTCTCCTTTAGTACGAAAGCATCATCGTTGGGGCAGGGAGGCCCTTAAGGAACCTCATAGGGAACAGGTAAGAAAAAAGGCTCCTATTGTTTTATTGTCATACAAAAACTGAATTAATTACATAGCACAGGAATAGGGCTAATGAATTACCCATATCTTAGTACTGCAATATGAGCAGACTTGATAGACCAAATGGCCTTCTTCTGCTGGCTTCTTCGTATGTTCGTATGTTCACAATGAGACCTTTTTGGTTTATCCAGGGCTTTGTAACAATATACCAAAAGAAAAGTAACATCCTGGCAAACAGCAAGTCCCCATTTTTGCATACTAGGCCCCAATACAACCTCTAGTACAGAATAAATGACATACATCTGGCATTATTCTATTCTTAAAGGTGACATGTAAAGAAACACTGCAGCCCACTCCCATCCTCACATACCTTACAATGCTGCTTTAGGAGTCAGGGGCTGCATTGATCATTATTTTTAATCCAGAGGTTATATTTTAATAAACTGCTGAAACTTTTGGCTGAACGCGGAAGCGCGCCACACGGGTCCCGATTGAGCGGGCGCAAATGCTCATGGGTATTCCACCCATTTAGTGATGTCGCTCCCACCACTGCTCTTATTACAGCAGCATTGGCGATAATTTATTATACTTATTTTACGGCTTCCATAGGGGCATTGGTACCTGAAATATTACTTATAGCAACAGCCTGTCCAGGGCTGCATAGTTTCTTTACACATCACCTTTAACCTACAACAGACAAAGACTGCAGTATTCTTTTAACATAATAAAATATGAACTTTGTGTTTTTAACTTTTACTCTGGGTTTTGCCTTTTTATGTCTGCACTTTATTTCTGCACATGGTACTTTATAACATAATGTAGCCCACTCAGGCACATTTCTTATGTTTTTATCAGAATTCTCTGGGAAGGACCTGAGAAAATGGAAAAAGAAAATACAGTGGGTTTAGAAAGATAGAGATGGGGGAGGGTGCTCCACAGGTGGCCAACCTGATGGGGCAAGAAAGAAAAGCAGGATAGTTTTTCAGATAAAGGTATAATGCTGTTGCAACAGTCTTGTTAGTAATGAGAAGATAGAAAAGTGTCCTTCCAACTATATAGGGTTCTACCCTATCACACATCCCCTCACACAAGAGGGAAGTAGTACATTCGGAACGCTTGCCACCTTCCATATCCATGGAAGGGTTGGAGCTTCCACCCACTCCTTTCAGGAGCTCCACCCCAGGATCCCTTAATAAAAATTTGCAAAATAATACGTAAGTTCTAAATAACAGCAGATTACAAGCATCATACCCTGGAGTTTGTTCTTCATGTAACATCATCTTAAATCATCTTCAAGGATCTTTGAGATATAAGTACATTAATAATAGCAGTTGCCATAGTGTATCATGAAACCTGGGTGGAAGGTTTACCTTGCTCCAAGGGCACCATATTTTTTCTTCTGTGGTCCCTTCCTGTTAATACTCCCTTGCCAGTCCTAATGTACCAATCCTTTTGCTGTACATACACCTTCTGTTCCCAGCAGTAACCTCCATCTCACTGCAAACTGGACAGGTCTTACTCTAGACAGGCACCTGACTATACATACCCAGCCAGTAGTAATACAGTGTCAACTGAGCCAACATCCTGCTATGGCTGTGATGCCCACAGGAACTGGAGTGTGCAGCCTCCATCTACTGCTGCTGGTAGGTCTCTGGCACTACTACCTGGGCATCTACTCTCTGGGTATGGGGATTGGGCCTTATGGTAAAGAACACCCCTTTGCACTTCATACTATGAGGACTGTCTCATGCCCATCCAACCATTAACATTAACTTTTGCATATTGCCTCAATTTCTCAATAGCAGCATCCCCAGCTTGAAGCTTACCCTAGTCAGGACTATCTAGCATAACATTAGATATAAATGGCATAAAACAAGCAAAAGTCCCTTTAGCTTCTATATAGGCCTCTTCCTTCTTGATTGGAGTCATTAGCCCCAGTACAGTTTCCCTAGTCACAGTCTTACCTGAGATCTCACTGATGTCCAAGCTGGCATCGCCATCTTCCAACAGGTAAAAGTCTTGGAACACGGGTAACACTAGAAGGTCCTGCTCCACCATGAACTCCTCCTCCAGCTGCATCTGGGAATTGTCCTCTGATTCTTCCTCCCAGTCTTCCATCTGGGACCTCTCCATCAACTCCCGGCACTGGTGTTCAGCCTCTTGATGGCATTGTTTTGCCTCAAGCCATCATCCACTCAGCCACTGGATCAGTCCTACAAGGGTCTCCACCATCTGGATACTGTTTTGCACCTCTGGCCTGTCTTGACCACTCTAGTTCCTTTGTTGGACTCATGGACTGCCATGCATTGTCCTGGGTACAGCTCAACATCTTTGTTAAAAACTTCTGCATAAGTCTCTGCTTGCTGTCATCAAACTCCATCTTCTTCTTGCTTCATGCTCCTAGGTCCAGTCCAGGAAGTGGCTTTTTCCCCAGTTGATCTGCCATGGCTCTGATCAACACTCCTTGGGTCCTGATCTTCAATATCTCCTTCAGTTGCCCCTGGTACATTTGTCCATCTGGATATCCAGGCGATATCCACAAGAAACGTCCCCCTTGCCCAGTCCAGATGTTCCAGTAACTTCGAAGAAAGGGGGATCACTAGTGGGGGTACCACAGGGTTCAGTATTGGGACCGGTCCTTTTTAATGTCTTTATAAGTGACATTGCAGAGGGACTGGAAGGAAAAGTAAACCTCTTTGCAGATGACACAAAGATTTGCAACAGGGTTGATACACAAGAAGTGGTGGGAAGGATGAGAAGGGCCTTGTAAGGTTGGAGGAATGGTCAAAAGTATGACAGCTTAGATTCAATGCAAAGAAGTGCAAACTAATGCACCTGGGAAACAAAAACCCAGGGTTCGAGTACACAATGGGGGTAGTAACAACAACAAAAATGGAAAAGGACCTGGGAGTAGTCATATCAGATTACCTAAAGGTAAGCAAGCAATGTAAGAAGGCAGTAGGAATGGCTAGGGGAATACTGTGATGTATAGGGAGAGGCATCACCAGTAGAAAACAAGAAGTTGTTATCCCTCTGTACAGACAGTTGGTGAGACCCCATCTGGAGTACTGTGTCTAGTTCTGGAGATCCCATCTCTGCAAGGACATAGACAGGATGGAGGCAGTCCAGAGGAGGGCAACTAAAATGCTGCAGGATCTGCAACAGAAACCATATGAAGAGAGACTAAAGGAGCTTAGTATGTATACCCTTGAGGAAAGGAGGGAGCGGGGGACATGATAGAAACTTTTAAGTATCTCAAGGGAATCAACAAAGTTCAAGAGGGTAGTATCTTTTGGAAAAAGAGATGTGCAAGAACAAGGGGGCACAATTTGAAGATGGAGGGATGGCTCAGGGGCAATGTGAGGAAGTATTTTTTCACAGAGAGGGTAGTGGATGCACGGAATGACCTTCCTGAGGAGGTCGTGGGGTCGAAAACAGTGGGGGAGTTCAAGAATGCATGGGACAGACATATAGCAATTCTTGTGGGGGGCAGGAAGAAGTAGGCTGTTGGTTAATTAGGATCTGCAGCTTATCCAATAGGTAGAAAAATGGACAGACTAGGTGGGCCAAATGGCCCTCAGCTGCCGTCAAAGTCTATGTTTCTGTGTTTCTATACCACTTCTAAAACCAGCTGTGAAGGTTTGGGATGACAAATGGACAAATAGTCAGGAAAGTGGTTATGCGTGCAGAGCGTGATATTTATCAGAAATCAAAAAAAAAAACAATAAAAAAATTACTTTCTTTCAAGAAAATAAATCAAATATATAAATGCTGAAACACAGCAGTACTTCTAGAAACAATCTTTCTTCAGATTTTTCTCAGTTCAATGACTTCATCCAAGGCACGTAAACTCACTTATCCCTTCTCCTTGCAGGTCAGTATCCCTCTGACCACCGATCTGCATTACCTCAGGAAGTGTAGGCTTTGATATCTTCCCCCAGCATATCATGTGACTTACCCCAGTTTTCAGAATCAAATATCTTTATTTCTACAGTCTTTACACCTTTGCAATGCTGATAATCATTTTAAATAGGATACAATACTGTTACTAATGTTAAACAAGAGTAAGTTAGCACCTCTGTAAAAAGTTAATACATGACTTTGCAAAATAGACTGACCCCTTCCCTTTTTGTGAGGTCACTACTCTCCTTTAGTATAAAGGCATTGTCATTGGGACAGGCAGTCCCCTAATGAACCTCTGTGGGAACAGGTAAGAAACAAGCATTTGTCAATGCCAAATGTTGTCTTGCTGGCATTGGCATTGGTAGTGCAGGAGTTAGAGACGCATAATAGGAATGGCAATGAAGTACTGAAGTGACACCAACCCCATCCCCACCCTGCAGTGACCGACAGGCATTAGGGTGTGCCTTTGGGTCATTGGCTATAATGCTCATGCCATTTTACCTCACCCCACCCTGTAGACACTGACAAGTGTTGTGGTGTGCTTTGGGGTCTTTGGGTGTAATATTTACCCCATTCCATAAGGAAATACGCTGAGGTGGGTGCAGTATAGGAGAATGGGGTGAAGTTTGTGGCCAAACACTGCAAGGCACACCACGATGCCTGTCATTGGCTGCAGGGTGGGGGTGGAATGGCGTGAACATTACAGCCGATGATCCCAAGTCACACCCCTGATGCCTGTCAGTCTCTACAGGGTGGGGTGCTACAGTTGTAAACCCTAACACCGTAGGCGTGTGTTGGTATTTTCACTCCAAATTTTCAACATGGGCTTTTTGTGAGCCCACCTCATGAAGAGCGGCACTATCTGTTTGCTAACTGAAAGGTGGTTTTGCACAGCGGCTATGTCATTTGGCAACACAGGGACGAAAACACATTTCGGGCAGTATGTAGAAAATGACAACTGTATTGTTCATGAAGAGATGTAAAAAAATGGCAATGTTGAAAATCTGGAGTGAAAATATGAAAAATGTGTGAAGTCATGAGCATGTATAGAAACTGTGTAACACACGTCTGTAACCCAACTATTTTTGGGATTTTTTTAACCACATTTTTAACATGGGCATTTTGGGACCTCCTCATGAACAGTGGCACTGTGATTTTGTTAATTTGTCCCAAACGTTGATTTTCGCAGTGACCACGCCATTGTGCGCCACAGATGTGAAAAACACATTTAGGGTAGGATGTGAAAAATGACAGCTCTGCTGTTCATAAGGAGGTGTGACAAAATGCTAGTGTTGAAAATCTGGCATGAAAATATTGCAAATTTGCAAAGTTACAAGGGTGCGTGGAAACTGCGCAATGCACACTTGTAACACAGGCATTTTGTGGAATTTCATCACCAGATTTTCAACATAGGCATTTTAGGACCTCTGCTCATGAACAGTGTCACTGTCATTTCCTCAAACTGTCCCAAAAACTGATTTCGCACAGCGACCGCACTATTCTGTGCCAGACGTGTGAAAACACATTTTGGCCAGGTTATGTAAAATGACAGCTGCACTGTTCATGAGGTGTGGAAAAATGCCAGTTTTGAAAATCTATAGAGAAAATATTACAAATTCATGAAGTTACGAACGTGCGTGGAAACTGCGCAATGCATGCTCGTAAAGCAGCCATTTTTTGGATTTTTTTCCACCAGATTTGCAACATAGGCTTTTTGAGAGCCCTTCTCATGAACAGTGGCACTGACATTTCGTTAATTGGTCCCAAAAGGTGATTCTGCACAGTGACCGCGAAATCACCTTTCGGGATTGACTAACGCCATGACAGTGACTGAATTCATGAGGAGGGGTGCCAATAACCCCATGTTGAAAATGCTGGTGTCAAAATTCCCAAAAATGCCGGAGATATGCACCAAAGTTTAAAAAACCCTATTTATGCCATTATACAGCTTACCGCCATTTCTTCAGTTCGCGGTGGGCTTTGAAGAGTGCAGACGTGTTCCTCGGTCAACCAAAAATCGCCGTGCTGGACTCCGGAGGTAGGTATGGGGTGATGGGGGGTGGGAGGTAGGATGTACAGTGGGTGGGTGCGGGATGTGGGGGAGGGGCAGGAGACCACGAGGGAACGTTTTCTTTTTACAGGGTAAAAAAAAAGGAAACATCGACGGACGGTTTTTGCTTTTCAGGGATTTCATGCGCTGGGGTGGGCCCCAGTGTGCCACCCAAGTGCTTTGGGGGGATGCCAGCCGAGGGATTGGGCACCCTCGGCATACAAAAAAAGCGGGGAGGGAGAACATTATGCTGATGGGGAGGGTCCCCATCGGCAAAATAAATGGGCAGGAGTGCCGATGGGATTGGGCCCCCATCGGCAAAGAGATTCTTTAGGGGAGCGCATGATGCTGAGGAGGACTGGGCACCCCCTTGGCACACAGCGGAAATGGGGAGGGGGGACATTATGCCAATGGGGAGTGGGCTTCCCCATCGGCATTGTGACAGGCGGCGGCAGTCACTGCCGCCATGTTGCTTGCATGTCGGGAGGCGTGTTGTGGTCCCGCTGCATGAGAGCTTCGCTCTCATTGCAGTGGACCTTTTTTTAGATCTGGTGGCCACATTATCTGTGCATGATGTCAGCGCCTGCTGCAGGCTTATTGTGGAATGAGGGATGCACCTACTGATGCATGCCCTGCATTCACCCAACAGTGACTGCGCCTCCAAATCTGCTGCTACCGCAAGATGTTGGCTGGCGTGCAAGCATGAGCCAACATAAAAAGACTCATTGTTTTATTTTCATAAAATAACAAAATTAATTACAGAGCACAGGAATAGGGCTAATGAATTACTCAAATCTCAGTATTGCAATGAGCCCTTTTTATGGCTGTGGGTGGAGCCTACAGCCATCTTGCTGTCTGTAGCTGGAAAAATGGAGGATCATGGGAAACATTTTTGGACTTTTCAATGTATGCATCCACAACTATAAATCACAGTTGAAATAAAATACTCCTTTCTTTCTGTTTTGAATGTTGGAGACAGCACTCCAAGCTGCTTATCAGATGGCCATTAGGAAACTGAAACAGCTTGTTAAATACTGGTTGCCTATTAAACTGGAGATTTGTTTACCCCCTTCAAAATGCAACAACTTGCACATTTAAATACTTAGCATTTAAACATTTTCCTGACACTGCTGTGGCTTCAGTTGGGTATGTATTGTCTTTCAAGAAAGATTCATACCTCTTAAATGTCACCCTTTCCCAGCAACTTTCCCAGCAAAGAATCTAAAAAGATTTGCACTGTTTTTTCACATAGAAACATAGAAGTTGATGGCAGATAAGGACCGCAAGGCCCATCCAGTCTGCTAATTTTTTCTACCTTATGAATATGTCATAGACCTTTACTTTGTCAATGGCCTATCTATTCATACTCATCTGTATTGCTCTCTTATGCCTGTCTGAAGCCCTGCACGTAGAAACAGAATTTGATGGCAGATAAGGACCACTTGGCCCACCTAGTCTGACCATTTCCCTACCTAACGGATAAGCTGCAGATCCTAGTTAACCAACAGCCTACTTCCTTCTACCCCCCACTAGAATTGCCTTATGTCTGTTCCATGCATTCTTGAATTTCCCCACTGTTTTTGACTCTACGACCTCCTCGAGAAGGCTGTTCCATGTATCCACAACCCTCTCTGTGAAGAAATACTTCCTCACATTGCTCCTGAGCTCTCCCCCCTCTATCTTCAAATTATGCCCCCTTGCTCTTGTACATCTCTTTTTCTGAAAGATGCTACTCTCTTGGACTTTGTTGATTCCCTTGAGGTATTTGAAAGTTTCTATCATGCCCCCCCTCCTTTCCTCGAGGCTATGCATCTTAAGTTCCTTTAGTCTTTCTTCATATGTCTTCTGATGCAGACCCTGCATCATTTTGGTTGCCCTCCTCTGGACAGCCTCCACCCTGTCAATGTCGGGTCTATGTGATAATGGCGAACGCCTAAAGGCGATCACCGTTATCGCTCAGTTAGAGTGCTGAACACATTTTCGGCTCTCTGACAACCCCGGCGCAATGGCACAACGGCACTAGGACATATTTTTACTGCTTTCTTTGGGGGGGCAGCACCCCCCCAACACCCCACCCTGGTGGGGAGCTTTGCCCCTGCTCCCCTACTTAAGGATTCTCAGCTCGGTGGTGCATGTCGGGGTGAAAGGTAAAATAAAAGGTTTGGGTCAGCAGCCAAAAATTGCCCAGCCCCGACCAACCCAGTACCCTCAGCCAGCCCAGCCACTAGCCAATCCCCGACGCCACGACGCAGCTTGACCGGCAACCGCAGCACCTCCTTCTACAGCCTCTCAACTCTCCCAGCCCACGCTCGCTGTGCTCGCTCCCCACCCTCGCTGCAGCGTATAGTGACATCCTGTCACCTAGTTCACCGCCCACTCATCTGGTCGCCTACCTTTCCGTCCGCCATGAATGGATTGCGCCGGAAGGTGTCGCCATAACGGACGGGGCCCTTCCTCATGCACCCACTTCATGGGTTACCGTCTATGTCTTTGCAGAGATGGGGTCTCCAGAACTGTACACAGTACTCCAGATGTGGTCTTACCAACTGCCTGTACAGAGGGCCAACAACTTCCTGTTTTCTACTGGTGATGCCTCTCCCTATGCATCCCAGTACCCCCAGCCCTCCTTACTGCCTTCTCACATTGCTGGCCCACCTTTAGGTTGTCTGATATGACTACCCCCAGGTCCCTTTCCATTTTTGTTGTTGTCAGTATCTCACCCCCACCCCATTGTGTACTCTTCCCCTGGTTTTTGTTTCCCAGGTACATTACTTTGCACTTCTTTGCATTGAATCTAAGCTGCCATACATTTGATCATTCCTCCAACCTTGCCAAGTCCCTTTTTATCCTTTCCACCCCACCTTGCATATCAACCCTGTTGCAGATCCACCACTTCCTGAGGTAGGCCATTCCATGCATCCACCACCCTTTCTGTGAAAAAGAATTTCCTCATATTTCCCCTTAATTGGCCTCCCTCTCTGAAGACACTATCTGATAAGCACTGTCTCAGACATATGCCAGTCTTCCATCCAGACTAAATATATAGCAATCAGCAGGCATTTCTTACTATGCTTTTTGGGAAAAAAATATATTGAGCTACAGCAAACACACACACACACACACACACACTGTACACACCATCCTCATGGTCACAACGTTCAAAATAAATACTGTAATCTAATATGTTATAAAACAATAAAGAAACTGTTTATGTCAGTGAACACAGTGAAGTTCAGTTTACAGTAGATTTCCTTTAAATATTTCTTATCCTATATTTTGTACCCTGGATAGTGCAGGGGAGGTGCTACATATCATTGTCATAGGGATATTCATTTTACACATTTTTGCATTGTATTCACTCAGAATGTCCAAAATTAGATGCAATATCTTGTTTTCAGTGGGGCCAGGCATACTCTAGAAAAATGCATTGTAAAAATGTGTAAAAGGAAGAGCACATTGACACTGCCTCTCAGCAGATCTGCATTGTGCAAATTCATTAGAAATAATGGGTAAAAGCATCCCAAAAGCTCTCCACAGCCATATTGACTCTGACCAGAGTTTATCTGTTTATCTATGGCTTTTTTACAATATACCAAAAGAAAAATAACATTTTGGCAAACAACAAGGCCCCATTTTTGCATACTAGGCCCCAGTGCAACCTCTAGTAGAGAATAAATGACACGATACCTCTGGTATTATTCTATTCTTAACCTACAGTACATCAGACAAAGACTGCAGTATTCTTTTTAAAAAAAAAAAGCTTTTAACTGGGAGAGACACACTAAGCAAAAGCTTGTTTACAGGTGCAACCTGGGATCACAAGGAAGTTAAGTGACTTGCTCAGGGTCACACAGTATGTAAGTGGGGATTGTGGGATTCAAAACGAGGTCTCCAGGTTTGCAGCTCTGAGCCTTAAACCACTGCGCTATATAAGATAATAAAACATGAACTTTGTGTTTTTAACTTTTACTCTGGATTTTTTCCTTTTTATGTCTGCACTTCATTTGTGCACATGGCACTGTATAACATACTGTAGCCCACTCTGGTGCATTTCTTATGTTTTCATCAGAATTCTCTGGGAAGGACCTGAGAAAATTGAAAAAGAAAATACAGTGGGTTTAGAAAAATAGAGATGGGGGGAAGGGGCTCCACAGGTGGCCAACCTGATGGAGCAAGAACAAAAAGCAGAATAGTTTTTCAGATAAAGGTATAATGCTGTTGCAACAGTCTTGATAGTAATAAGAAGATAGAAAAGTGTTCTTCCAACTATATATGGTTCTACCCTATCACAGATGTATGGAACAGCCTCCCTGGGGAGGTGGTGGGAGATAATACAGCAGAAGAATTCAAAAATGCACGGGATAGGCATTTATTTATTTGCTTTTGTTAACCAGGTAAGCACGCTAGACAACCAAGTGCCTATTTTCAGGTGCGACCCGGGAGAGTTACAGAGCATACAGGTAACAAGATACACGTTAAGGAAAGAGAATACAATGTAAGAGAATTACAGTCAGGAGCCGCAGGCTCTACGTAGGTGAGAGGTACAGATCAGGCTCAAGCGAGGCTAGGCAGGTAGACAAGTTATAGTATACAACACTACGTAGGGGGTCAGGTATCCTAAAATGTCTATAGACTGATCACAACTCAACGGTAGTACATGATAATACAAAGACAGGGAGAAAAAAGAAAATGACAATATATAATAAGCACACAATAAGGGGGGGCAGTGAGAACTATACTGGTGGAGGGTATAGATATAATTGTAGCAGCTCCCCTTCCCCTCAGGGGCAGGAGGGGTAGAGGGTACACCTGGCCTAGGTGGAGCATAGGCAGGCCGCAGAAGTCTTGAGAAAGCACCAGAGGGATGCTTTAAAGCAGTGGTGGGAGGGCGAGGTACGCACTAGTGCGGGAAGGGACTTCCACATTTTAAGCCCGTGGACTGAGAAGGCCCGGTCACTAGTGAGGGGAACCCTAGCGATAGGTAGGAGAATGAAGCCAGAGATCAAGTAGGGTCTGTGGTTTTAATAACAGGTAGGGAAAATGGGCAGACTGGGTGGGCCTAGCGGTCCTTATCTGCATCAAATTCTATGTCTCTATGTTTCTATGTTACTAAAAACTGAACCCCCCCCCCCCACCACCAACAACTAATCCCCCAAATACCATTTTAGTTGATCAATGAATTTTTTTCCAAATACCTTAACATAACTGTTTTATTTATATAATCCTTGTCTGTAGCTTCTTGTTACAGAGACTGCTCATCACTGTCTCATGGACAGCTGTACGTTTCCCCTCATTCACTTTATTTTAATGTGTAGTTGACCAATTGCTGTGTTGTCAGGGCACATTAGCACAGAGTCTACCAGAGAAGCACACAGCTGCCCGCAACATGGTAGCAGGTAGATTTTGTAACAAAGCTACAGATGAAGATTATAAAGATTAAAAAAACATATGTTTGGTCTGTTTGCACAGCAGCCAGGTTGTGGCTCAAAGCATCACTGACCTAGATTCAAGAACAAGTCTGCCAAAGCACCCAGCTGGTTCAGTTCTGAGGCTGTCCAGACAGTCAGGTACAAGAGGGTAGCCTATAGAAGATTCAGTAAGACCAAAAGTCAGAAAGATAGGGAGAATTACCTAAGGTTGGCTAGTGTGGCAAATAAAGTAGTGCAGAAGGCTATGGCACAGAAGGAACTGCAGATAGCTGAGGGAATTAAGAAGGAGGAGAAGGCCTTTTTTCATTATATAAGCAAGAAAAGGGACAAGAAAGTTGGGATTTTTAGGCTTCAGAAAGGGGATGAGTGGGTGGAGGAGAACAGGGGAAAAGCAGAGGTACTGAACGATTACTTCAGTTCCGTCTTCAGCAGGGAAGAAGAACAGGTACCTATGGGGGACGGGGAGAAGGGGGGAAGGGAGCACAGATGTGATGGTAGAGGAGGATAGAGTGAGGACGGTGCTGCTAGTATTGAAGGAGGACAGATCACCAGGCCTGGATGGCATACACCCCGGGGGTGCTGAGGGAACTGGCAGAGGAGCTTGAGGGGCATTATCTAACACCAGGGAGGTCACCAGTGGTTTCCCGCAGGGCTTGGTGCTGGGGCCGGTGTTGTTCAATGTCTTCATTAATGATATTGGGGAAGGCATTAAGGGCAAAATGTACCTATTTGCGTGCAACCCCTAGGTGGCGCTATCCCAAGGGCTAGTAGCAGGTTAAGGGGCCTGAGTTCTGAAACGGGTGCTTCCACACAGAGGTCAGGGTTGGTAGTTGTCAAGCTAACCTGGGCACAGCCCTCCGGGATACTGTATCCCCCCTCTTTCCCCTCTAGTGGCCTGAACACTGTACAATAATCACTGTCACAATACCCCTAGTACGCCATGCAAGTACCCACACTGTTTGCACTTATTGCCAGGGCTGGTTCCTCTGGCTCGACCCTGGGGACCCCTTGTAAAACAAGGTTAAGCACAGCAAATAGCAACAGTACAGTACTTTGAGCACAAACTGGAAACACAGTCAGATTACATGCAGAAAAAGTTAGATCTGATTTACTCAGGGGACTTGAACAAAGAAGGGGCAAAATCAGGTTAATTAGCTTAAAGGTTATATCAATCAAGCAGTTATGCATGCGCTTTGAGTCCCCCCACACAGTCCACCTCTGGGTACCCAGGTGGAGAAGAGATGGGCTAGTCAGGACAGTTGCCCAGTGTTGCAGCTGGTTGGGGCCCTGTGATGGAAAACACAACATGCACAATACACAATATTTGTAATCCAGAGCCAGAGGGCTGAGTTAGTAAAGGAAACAAAACAACAAGACAATCAGATGACACCCTCAGATTAAGCTGTTGGTGCAGGGAGCTACCCTGGTATTTACTCACGATACCCAAGACTGGACACAGGCTGGATGAAAATTGAGACTGCAGGTGGTTGATCTGGAATGCCAGGAGAAGCAGGGCCCACACAAGTCGCAGAGGCATCGTTCCTGTTCAAGCGTGGAGCAAGGGGGCTGATCCCCAGGCAAGTCTCTCGTCGATGGCTTCTCTGTGCAGTAGGTAGTCTGGCTGGGCCAGTCTGGCAAAGCCCAGACCGCATGGAGACAAGTTCGGATGCAGTCCATTTTGGGCTGGATACAGCTTTCAGCAAGCAGAACACAGTTCACACAGTGGGGAACTAACTCACAACCCACTAGCAGCTCATAGCACATTTAGATGTACAGGAATTCTACTGTACCAGGCAAAGTGCTCCCCGGTCACAATCGCAAAGTCTCTGCACACACCGGGAGCTTAGGGGTAGCTGGAACTCCTGACAGGCCGATCGCATTCAGCAAATATATTCGGTCTTCTTCAGGTTGAGCCTGGCCCACTTCAGTAGTTTACTTTAGTCACACAAACTTGGATTTAGTCCAAAATAATTCTCTTCTCTCCCCCTCATGGAGCAGCAGCAGACATGCAGCCAAAAACTCAGCCCTTTAACAGTTTTCCCATGCGAATCCACTCAGGATTTCTGCCCAAAATTACTTCAGCTCCTTCTTCTTCTTGAGCTTCCAGCTGAGAACTAAACTGAGAACTGCAAGCTGCCCGGGACTTCCCCAAGATCCAAAAGATTTGGTTGGCTGATTTGGCTGTCAGTCAAAGCAAGAGCTCTCCTTCAGTTGCAAAAAAGGCGCAAAAACTCAAACCACAGTTCCTATAGATTTTGAATTCAGACAGCTCCTGTAGTCCGGATACATTTTAGGTCCCACCAGAACTGATTGGTCCAGTTTGCAGTCCAGGACCAAGATAGTGGAGACAAACAAAACAGTCCTTGCTACAAAGAAAGCAGGTTAGACAAACTACATTATCATTCTAAATGGTTTTCAGCAAATAGTTACATCTTTCAACAGAGCTCCCTCTCAGATTACTTAAGTTGCAATCTAGCAGCTCTTAAAGAGACAGTACACAGAGGTTATACAGGCTCTGGTAATCACATTTAAACTGCTAAAAACGCAGGACACCAGCCTGGCAGTGAGTATTTAGGCAAGCTCAAGGAAGACTTTTTGGGAACCCCTATTTGTAGGAGGGTTACATGCGGATGACACCAAACTCTGTGACTGGGTTGATACAGCATAAAGAATACAGGACCTTCAGGATGATCTGCAAAAGCTTGAGAAGTGGTCTGAGATTTGGCAGCTTGTCTTCAGTGCCAAGAAATGCAAAGTCATGCACATTGGAGCCAAGAATCCCAGGATGTATTACTACCTGTGGGGGTGGGGGGGGTCTGGGTACCTGTAATAGAGGAGGAGAAGGATCTGGGCATGATGATCACTAGCGACCTGAAGCATTGCATGCAGTGCAAAAAAGCAGAAGCATAGAAACATAGAAACATAGAAACTGTCGGAAAATAATGACTGCTAGGCCCATTCAGTCTTCTCATATGCCCTATACATTGTATGTGGCCACTGACTCTATGTGATCAATGGCTTGTCATCACTCCATCCGCTCTCAGGCTTCCCTTGTGTATGTCCCAAGCATGCTTAAACCCCTCCATTGTGCTTTCCCCCACCACCTCCTGTGGCAGACCATTCCATGTGTCGACCACCGTTTCTGTGTAGAAAAGCTTCCTCACATTACCTCTTAATCTACCCCCCTCCAATTTCATATTGTGCCCCCTTGTTCTAGTACTTTTTCTACATTAGTAAAGCTCCCCGCCTGCACCTTGTTTATGCCCTTAAGATACTTGAAAGTTTTAATCATGTCCCCCCGCTGTCTCCTCTCCTCCAGTGAGTACATATTGAGGTCCTTTAGTCTCTCCTTATATGTTTTATGGTGTGAGCCCTGCACCATCTTTGTTGCCCTTCTCTGTATAGTCTCCACCTTATCTATGTCCTTGCACAAGTGTGGTCTCCAGAACAGTACGCAGTACTCTAGGCGAGGCCTTACCAATGTTTTATACAATGGCATCACCACCTCCCACCTCCTGTTAGTGATACCTCTGCATATGCACCCCAACATACCACTGGCCCACCCTGCTGCCTTTGTACACTGCTTCGATAACTTAAGGTCATCAGAGATGACAACCCCTAGGTCCCTTTCTTCCTTGGTGACAGTCAGCTTCTCCCCTCAATCCTGTAGCTCTTTCCAGGGTTCCCTCTACCCAGGTGCATTATTTTGCACTTATAGAAACATAGATTTTGATGGCAGATAAGGACCGCTTGGCCCACCCAGTCTGCCCATTTCCCTACCTAATGGATAAGCTGAAGATCCTAGTTAACCAGCAGCCTACTTCTTCCTACCCCCAACCCCTAGAATTGCCTTATGACTGTCCCATGCATGCTTGAATTCCACCACTGTTTTTGACTCCACAACCTCCTCTGGAAGGCTGTTCCATGCATCCACTACCCTCTCTGTGAAAAATACTTCCTCACATTGCCCTGAACCACCCTCCTTCTATCTTCAAATTGTGTCCCTTGTTCTTGCAATCTCTTTTTGAAAGATGCTACCCTCTTGGACTTTGTTGATTCCCTTGAGGTACTTGAAAGTTTCTATCATGTCCCCCCTCTCCCTCCTTTCCTCGAGGCTATACATATCCAGCTCCTTAAGTCTCTCTTCATATGCCTTCCGGTGCAGACCCTGCACCATTTTAGTTGCCCTCCTCTGGACAGCTTCCATCCTGTCTATGTCTTTGAGGAGATTGGGTCTCCAGAACTGCATGCAGTACTCCAGATGGGGTCTCACCAACTGTCTGTACAGAGGGATAATAACTTCCTGTTTTCTACTGGTGATGCCTCTCCCTATGCATCCCAGTATCCCCCCAGCCCTCCTTGCTGCCCTCTCACATTGCTTGCCCACATTTAGGTCATCTGATATGACTACCCCTAGGTCCCTTTCCATTTCTGTTGTTGTAAGTATCTCACCCCCCCATTGTGTAGTCTTCCCCTGGGTTTTTGTTTCCCAGGTGCATTACCTTGCACTTCTTAGCATTGAGTCTAAGCTGCTATACATTTGACCATTCCTCTAACCTTGCCAAGTCCCTTCTCATCCTTTCCACCCACCTTGTGCATCAACTCTGTTGCAGATCTTTGTGTCATCTGCAAAGAGACATACTTTTCTTCCAGTCCCTCTGCAATGTCGCTTATAAAGACATTGAAGAGGACCGTCCTAATACTGAACCCCAGTCTACCCACTAGTAACCCCCTTTTCTTCAGAGTGGACTCCATTTACTATTACTCTCTGTGTCCTATTCTCCAGCCAATTCTTTACCCAGGCTGTCATCTTGGGACCCACTCCTAGGCTGGCTAACTTGTATATTAATCTTTTGTGTGGGACTGTGCCAAATGTCTTGCTAAAGTCTAGGTAGACCATGTCCACAGCCCCTCCCTGATCTACTACTTTGGTCACCCAGTCAAAGAAATCTATCAGATTTGTCTGGCATGACCTTCCCACTGTGAATCCATGCTGCCTTGGGTCCGGAGCCCCTCTGGCCTCTAGATAGTCAACAATTCTTTCCTTCAGAAGTGATTCCATCATTTTCCCTACCACTGAGGTTAAACTAACAGGTCTGTAGTTTCCTGCTTCTGCCTTGCTCCCACTTTTGTGAAGGGGAATCACATCTGCCCTTCTCCAGTCCTCGGGTACCACCCCATCCTCCCATGATTTGTTAAAGAGGGTAGTCAGTGTTGTCACTAGTTCTACCCTTAGTTCTTTTAGAATTCTGGGATGAATCCCATCAGGCCCCATTGCTTTGTCCACCTTCAGTTTTAAGAGTTCTTTCAGAACCCTTTCTTCTGTAAATGGACTGGTATCAACTTCTGTATCCAGAGTGTTTCTACTGTTTGTTTTAGGTACCTCCCCCTCTTCCTTTGTAAATACTGAGCAAAAATATTTGTTTAGTATCTCTGCCTTTTCACAGTCACCCTCTGCCCACCCTCCCTCCTCTTTATTAAGCCTCACTAACCCCTCCTTGGTCTTCCTTCGCTCCTGATGTACCTATAAAGAGTTTATCCCCTTCTTAACTGAGTTGGCTATCTTTTCCTCGGTTAGGGCCTTTGCTGTTCTGACTGCCTTCCCAGCTTCTTTTGCTTTAACTGATACAGTTCTCTGTCCTACTCCTTCTGTGATTCCTTGTACTTCCTGAATGCTTTCTTTTTCTCTTGAACCTTCACTGCCACTTCCTTTGAGAACCATAGTGGTTTCTTACATTGTTTCGTTTTGTTTATTTGCTTCACACAAATGCTTGTTACCTCTGTGATGGCAGTTTTTATTATTCCCCATTGTTCTTCCACCCCTCCTTCCTGCCCATTTGCTAGTGCATTCCTTAGGCACTCACCCATTTTGGCAAAGTCAGCCCTCCTAAAGTCCAGTACTTTTGCCTTTGTATGGCTTGACTCTACTGCTGCGTTGTAGAACCATACTGTTGATGGTCGCTAGTTCCCAGATGGCTACCCACTTCTACATCTGAGATCCTCTTCATCTCCATTTGTGAGAACCAGGTCTAAGATTGCTCCCTCTCGAGTGGGCTCCAATACTAGTTGTCTAAGACATGCCCCCTGTAGGGCATCTAGAATAACCCCACTCTTTGAAGTGGCTGCTGCAACTGCACTCCAGTTAACATCTGGCATATTCAGATCACCCATCAGCAATATCTCCCCTTTGTCTGCCATTCTAAGTATTCTTTCTATCATTTCCTTGTCCATTTCCTCCCCCTGAGAAGGGGGTCTGTATACAACCCCTGTGCAGATTGTGGTGTCATTGCCAGTCTCCAAATTTACCCACAGTGCTTCTTCTCCTCCCTGTTTTCCCTTTTGTTCTGTTGCTTTGATTCCTTCCCTTATGTAAAGAGCAACTCCTCCTCCTCTTTTACCCTCCCTGTCCCTTCTGTAGATAGTGTATCCTGGTATGTTTATGTCCCAGTCATGATTTTGTGTGTACCACGTTTCTGTGACTGCCACGATATCCAGATGTTCCTCCTCCATCAAGGCCACTAATTCAGGAAGCTTGTTACTCAGACTATGGGCATTGGTACTCATTGCTCTCCATTTTTTGATGGCTTTACCTTCTTTTGCAGCATCCCCCACTGACCTTTCTACCTTGGTCTTTTTCTCATTTAGTACCCTGTTTTGTAGGGAGAGGCTGGGATTTTCCTGCTGCTTATCAGTGCCTCCCTTGACTAGTTTAAAAGCTTGCCAATGAAGCATTTAAACCGATTGCTCAAAAGACTTGTTCCCTTCCTGGACAGATGCAGACCATCCTGCCAGTATAGGCTGGTGTCCCTCCAGGTAGAACCCCAGTCCCCAATGAAGCCAAACCCCTGTGCTCCACACCATTTTTTCAACCATTCATTAAACTGCATGGTGCAAAGTACCCTCGCCTCACTCATGTCATTGACAGGCAGCACCTCAGAGAAGGATATTGTGTGTGCTACTTGTCTTAGACCCTCCCCAATTCTACAAAGTCCTTCTGCACTGCTCTAATCTCATGATTAGCCAAGTCATTTGTCCCTAGGTGGACAATGACGTCCAGCTCAGACTCCAGTGCAGCTGTTCTCGTGATCCTGAGGATGCGCTTCCTGTCTCTCCAAGCCATGGCACCAGGCAGGCACCTTACTTCAGTTTTCCCTGCTCTCCCCAGTTCTATCCCCCTAATAATTGAGTCCCCCACCAGGAGCTGCTTCCTTTCCTTGTGGTGTCCTCTGCCTCCTTCCTGTGGGTCTCCCTTGTGACAGTTGTCCTCAGCCTCCTTAGTCTCCTCTGTGGGTGCATCCCACAGAATGGTGCTCCCCCAGAATGGTGTATGGATTGTGGTGTGGAACAACTGACTGGGTGTGCCTCTGTTCCACCATCCTCACCCTCCCTGAGCCCACTGTGGTCCAACTGCTGTGCTTTCTTTGCAACCTCTCAGGTAGTGGTGGTGGCTCTGGTGCTCCCTGGATGGGGGAGGTTCCCTTACTACCATCCAGTGTGGCCTGGGGGAAGGTTCCCTTACTACTGTCCAGTGTGGCCAATATTTGTATTGAACTACACCACAGGCTGTATCCAAAAACAATCAGCCAAGGAGTCCTCTGGCAGTGACACCTCCCACAGTCACCAACTTGTCTTGTAGACAAAGCCCCCAAAATCATTAGCACAGAAACATAGAAACATGGCAGGAGTATTTCTGACCCTTTGCAGTCCTGTGCTGGCAAACAAGACAAAGTCTGATCCTTCACAATTGTGCATTAGCGAACTAGACAAAGTCCCCAGAATCACTAGCATAGAAACATAGAAAAATTGCAGAAGTAATTCTGACCTGTCGCAGCCCTGCACTGGTAAACTAGACAAAACCCCCCAAATCACTAGCACAGAAAGCAAAGACAAACGGTGTGATGCATTGCCAGAGGGATCAACAGTAGGTGAGAGGAGGTTGTACCATCCTTGTACAGGTCACTGGTGAGGCCACATCTAGAGTACAAAGTACAGTACTGGTGCCCACACCTTAAAAAAGATATTAACCTCCTGGGGATGGTCCAGAGGAGGGTAATGAAGATGATTGCAGCGCAGTAGGGTAAAGCATATGAAGAGAGGTTGGGGGCCCTGAATATGTACTTCTTGGAGGAGAGGAGGGAGAGAGGGGACATGACTGAAATGTACAAGTACTTGAAAGGGATAAGTAGGGTGAAGAAGGAGGGTCTCTTTAAGCTGTGTGGCAGCCAGAATATTAGAGGACACAGTCTTAAGCTGGAGGGGTGGAGATGTAGGAGGGAGGTTAGGAAGCACTTCTTCAGTGAGAGGGTGGTGGCGAGCTGAAATGTGCTCCCAGAAGAGGTGATCTCATTGAAGATGGTGGGCAACTTCAAGAGAGGCAGGGATAAATACAAAAGAAAAGTAAGGGTAATGGGAGGGGCAGTTGGAAAGGATGGGAGGATGGGGGGGCATTGTCAGTAGCTTAAACTGTAGACGCTGCAGTACGAGCAGACTAGATAGAGTGGATGGCCATATTCTGCTGGCTACTTAGTTATGTTCACATGTCAGGGGCTAGCTGTGGAGAAGAGGTTTGAATTTCCCAGAGCCTGCTCTCTTCCTCTGTAGAGGGAAGGCAGGAGGCTCGACTGCAGTACTGCCACCTTGGGGACCCAGGTGGCAGTGCAGTTGGAATGGCTTGGGGTGAGAAGATGGCAGCTGGTGCTGTGCACAGCTAGTGTCCTTGTCACTGGCATCCCGAGGGTGTGGAGAAAACCTAAGGATACACCCTAGACTTACAGAATGACATCAAGTGCTTCTCAGGCCCTGCCCTCCTAACTGTCCACTCCACCTTCTGTACTAGAGGGCCCAAAGAAAGTAGCTGCACCCCCAAAAATAAAAACACCACAGTGTAGGAGCTACACTGTGGCAGTGGAGATCTGGAGGAAATAGTTTAACCAGGATTGGTGCACTAAGCCGAAGCTTGTTTCCAGGTGTGATTTGGGAGCACAAGAAAGTTAAGTGACCTGTTCAGGGTCACATAGTATGCAAGTGGGGACTGTGGGATTCAAACCCAGGTCTTTAGGTTTGCAGCTCAGAGCCCTAAACCTCTGCACTATACTGCCTTCTAAGTGCCAGAGAAGGGACAGGACAGGGCTGGAAGTTGCTAGGAATGAAGGGTGCAGCATTGGTGACAAGAGATAAGTATAGTAAAAAGAAAAAAAGAAAAAAAACAGTGATAGGGAAAACGTGCTTTCTGTGGGGGCATTTTAGTTTGTGGTGCTGTCTTTTAACAGTTCCTGAATAAAAGTTGTTGTGAAAAACTGTTTTGTACTGTTTTATTTATATGGGCCACACTCAGTTCTTCTCACAGGAGCAGGAATTTTGAAGTTTTCACTGTATCGCAGTCTGAAAGCACGTACTGCACATTTGTTTCAAGCGGGAGAGGATGCATAACCTTGAAAGCAATCTGCAGATACACTCACCACCTGGACCTCTCTTGTTAATTTCAATTTTGCCCAGCATACTGTTGCTGCTTTACGGATTTGTCAACCCAAGTGCAGATGACCTCATCTCAAGCTGTATTTAGTCCACATATCCATGTGCAGTCTGCACTGGGGTGAGACATTCCTCTGGCAGCCTCTAACTTTTCTGAATACTGTATAATTAGTTTATTGGCTAGCCATGCCTGATGCCATGTCAGCATCATCTTCTTCATTTGAGCGTTAAATAGTTTTTGATTTTGACTCTGGGCTTGGTGTTCCCAAGTTTGGTGGGTCCACGGTGAAACCATCCACAACAAGTGCCGAGAAACAGCTACAACCCATTAGAAACCCATACCTCCCCCTCCCCATTCTTTATCTACATTTAGCAGACTTAAAATGTCCAGTACATTTTGGTCCAAAGCCTTGCTTTAAAGCCTATAACACAGATACCTAGCCAGCCCATTGGCGCTGCGGTAGCACTAACGCTAGTGACACTGGTGACTCGAGTTTGGGAATGAGCCAGGGTCATAGGAGGGCTGCCTGTTGAGGGGAGGATCGAGTGCCCTAGTGGATGATCTCCTCCTCTGGGAATGGAGGGGGTCCTCCACTGTACGTCCACCACCTGGGTGCTCATGGGTGACAGTGCAGGCTGGAGCAGATTCAGCGGGGGGAAGGGATGTCCAGTGGCTGGAGCAGGGCTGACACACCACATACACACACCTTCACTCTGCTGGTATCCCTAAGTGGAGGGGAGAACTGGAGACAAGCCGCAGCTGGCGCGACATGATGGCCCTGGATGGATCTGCACCAGTCGACCTAGACTCTCTCCTGACTACACAACCATACCTGCCTGTTCCAGAGAGTCCTCACCCAGCCTGATGGCCTCCATCATGGGGGCGGGGATTCCATGAGTGGTCAGGTCAAGAGAAAGGGTAAGCCTCAAGAGGAGGCAGGTTGACGGGGGTTAGAGCATTGCAGGGTGCTGATGGTGGGGCTAAGATGCAGTCAGTGAGCAGGAGGAGAAATAAAAAGTAAAAAAAAAAAAAGAAATAAAATTACACAAGACACCTAAGATTAAGTTACTGCTGTGCATGAAACTGTTTGATATTACTTGAAATGAAATCCTCTAAAATCCCTGCTCCCTCTTCATATCCCTGACATTCTCACCCCTGCAGCTAGTGCTCTTGTACACGTGGGTGGTGTGCGTAATTTAATTTTACGGTCCTTTAAAACGTGGCTCTGTTGCAGATGGGCATTTTGTGTAACCCTTACTTCAGTGCTTTTGCCTTGAAGTGCTTGCATCCTAAGTAACTTTTCTGCTTTTAGCCTAACGAAATATTGGCAGCATTGGCGAATTGATCTCTTTCCCTGGACTGAGACAAGGGCTGTATTACAGGAGTCAGCCTAAATGCCATAATGACAATTTGCATTAATTACCCTTGATGCCTGACGTGAGCAGTGCATGCGTAATTTTGTGTATTTTTTTTCACTTGTCTTTAATGCTAATGTGCTTTTTGCCTAACCTGTACTTCAGTGCTTTTGCATTGACATTCCAGCCCTAAGAAATGGTTATATTCTTCTATCAATGTGTGTTGAAGACATGTCACACATCTGCGTGTATAGAAAGTATTAGTCACATGTGTCTGTGTGCATACAAACATACATAGCTTAGGTCTAGAGGACATGCAATGGCCTGATTCAAAATATTTATATTTATTAGCTTTTGGTAACCGGGTAAGTACATTAGGCAAAAACACCTGCCTATTTTCAGGTACGACCCGGGAGAGTACAAACTGCAAAATACAGCAATGACAAAAGTAATGTAACACAGCAACAATCAATTATGACATAATGAGGATATCGGTCAGGACATACAATAAGTCAGCATTAAAGATCACAGAAACCTTATAGAAGACTCGGAAACAGTAAAACAAATTAGGGTAAAAAAGACAGTTACAGCATGAAATTTGACAGATCACATATCAAATAACCTGTTTAGGGTGAGAGAAAAAAAACAAACGTACAGGTAAACCAAAAATATGTATATTAAAACAATAACAGTCAAGAGCATATGCAATTTATCTTCAAGCGTGAGGGGGTAGGACCGTTAATCACAAGTGGCGGAGCCATGAGTGAATTATGAAAGTCCTGCCGCCTTACAAGTGATGATGAACTATGTATTTTGAGTCAGGCAATTGTGTATTTGATTTACACAACATAAATTTACTAGTTATAACTTTAAAATCTGCTATTTGTTTGAAGATTGAACTATTTCTCTTTTGGGGCTATTGTGATGCTATTAGCATTGTGAATTGATTCAGTAGTCCACTGCAATGATACTTTCTGATCTGATGTTAGGATTTAGGATTTTACAGTAGGAACTTCCAATTCCTATTCCGAGTTCATTTCAGATCCTTAAAGGACATAAAAATCTGATTTAGGATTCGGATTTGAAGTCCTAAATCCTAAATGCCTATGTAAAACAGGTATTCGGTTTCTGTTTAGGATTTTCAAATGGCAAATCCAAAATCTGAAAACGGGATTGGAATCTGACAAATCGGATTCTGTCCGTTGGGTTCTGAGTGACCTTAATTGTGACAACACTAACAACACAGTGACGTGATTTTTGGAGATCAGCTATAAAAATATAATTTGTTGTCTTGCCATTTTTTCTCCACTGGTGTTGTATCTCATGGAAGCTCAGATTTTATTATTAATGGCAGTGTGTTCCAAAGATTTATGTGTTGGTTTAGACATTTTGGAGAGGAAAAGCAAGTTAAGCTGAAGCTCATTTTCAGGTTTGACCTGGGGAGGGAGTGTGGGATATAAATTACAGAAATTCAAAATGGACAACATGTGGTAAACAGTGGACAGAAGTATGGGATACCTTTTGGGTAGGGGAAGGGTATAGGTGATCAGAAATGTGGTTTTCTTTTGGGGGGGGGTCCAAAAGCTTTTACCCAGGTTTGGTGGCATAAGCTTCTACTATGCCAGAGTTAGGGGTAAAAGAAGAAACATTGTTGAAATTTAACTAATTCTATGCACGTGCGGAGTACCACTTTATGGGGATTCACTGTTTTTCAGACTGCATGTCCTGTATCAATGTAAACACGTAGTGATACCTGGCTTGTGCAGGGCAGGTGCCATCTAGGGAGGTGAGTGGGAGGTATGCGCTGTCCACTGTTGGGAGAGGGTACGGCATGGGGGGTGGGCAAGGGGCATACAGGAGGAGGGAGGGACCGCTGGGCACTATGAGATGTTTAATGAACAGCTGTCAAGGATCAAGTGATGGATGGCGGGGGGGACCACTGGACACAAGGGAATGTTTAATGAGGGGATACTGACTTTACAGATTCCGATGAACAGTGGACCTCGTAAGATTTGTATAATCTTGCATTATAAGCATTATATAATAATGAACCACCTGATGTCTCAGTAACTGATAGCAATGAGGCACAAATAGTTGATGTTAATGCTGCTAATATCTATCAGACTTAAACTGCAGTTCTGTCCCTACTCTTTAAACCCTCCTATCAAGGCATTTGAAAACATAATTTTAAGAGAAACTGAGAAGTCATTTGTAAGTGCCCTCTCTTTTATCTGTCATAACCTGACCCAGCAGGAAATTACTGCTTTGAATGACCTAAAACATATGCCTGGCACTGTTATTAGGCTGATAAAGGGAGAAACATGGTCATTATGACTGAGCAGGACTACGAAAGGGCTGTTTTTGAGTTACTTCAGGATGAATCTAAGTAGAGATTGTTAACAGCCGACCCTATCAATATTTTTAAAAAGGCTTTTAGAGCTGCTGGAGTCAGTGAGATTAGCTGCTCAGATTTTAAATGATTAATCTGAATTCTTATGAAATGAGGCACCACAAACTCCCACCTTTTATATTGTCCTTAAGATTCAAACATGTCTGCAGAATCCTCCAGGATGTCCAGTTGCGTCTGGGATGGGATCCCTGTGTGACAACCTATGCAAGTTTCTAGACTTCTTTCTGACAAATTGCATGATGCATTTGGGGTCCCATCTCTGTTGCACAATGGATGTCCTGGACAAATCTGATGAATTCAAATGGGATTCAGAATATCTACGGCTAGGGATTTATTTGGACTTTCTCTATACCTACATAAATCACAAGGCAGGTATTACAGCTCGTGCATATTTTTTGCAGTTTAACTTCCTTAGGGACTGCGGTCCCAATTCCATTTATTCTGGGGGAGAGGGGGGCCTTGAATATGTATTACAGCAGAATTACTTTTAATTCAATAGTTCTTACTACCTCCAGCTTTGTGGCACTGCCATTGGGGGGGGGCATGGCACCTTCCTTTGCTAACTTCTTCCTCAGTTTCTGGGAAAAGTCTCTATTTTTGTTTTTGTACTTTCTGTTTATTCTCTTCCCCTGCCCCCTACACTCCACCTCATCAGGAGCACGTGGCATCTGCCTCAGTTCCTTCCTGCCTGGAGCCCCATGGTTGCCCCCCACATGTAGCCTTGGTCCCCCCCTGTGGGGACGAGGCGGGGCCCTTACACCCCA
Organism: Neoceratodus forsteri; assembly: GCA_016271365.2. Lineage (NCBI taxonomy): Eukaryota > Metazoa > Chordata > Ceratodontiformes > Ceratodontidae > Neoceratodus > Neoceratodus forsteri. The sequence goes on along the minus strand of CM028130.1, from coordinate 134,518,622 downwards.
AATGTTTTGTCATTTTGTCAGGGCTACCACATGGGACAGGCAGGGGACCATTGAGGTCTGTGCTGGTGCTCCATCTTCCCAGAGCATGGGGAGAGATTTTTCCTCTCTTCCAGGTGTACCATGAGCCCTGACGTTAAGGCAGAGATCTGCCAATATCCGGCACGCCCAACCCCTCTCTGAATGACTGGGTGCTTGCTGTACCCCAGGCCTCCACCTGGGGTTAGTCAAGCACAGGGGCCTCGTCCCCCTCCCTCCCTGGAGAGGGCGAGTGGTCCATGGATGCTTAGCCTTCTCCCCCCCCCGGCCAACCCTTCGACTCCCTGGGCTCATTCCCGAACCCAGGTCACTGATGTCGAAAGTAGCAGTGCTATGGCTGTGCTGATGGGCTGGGAAGTCTCTAATACTTAATCTACAGACTAATCCACTACATCATCATATTGTAAACTGGCACTGTTACACTGATGATATAGTATGTGTATGCAAAGAAACTGAGTAACAGCTGGCACAATTAATGGAGTGGCTCTCTGATAATTACACAAGTACTGTTGGTAGAAAATAACTTTATTTACCGGACATTACACTTAGAGCAGGTCCAGATCAGAAGGTACATAACACTGAGTGACAGGAAATCTACAACCACTAACAGTCTCCCGAGAGCAGACAGTGCCTACCTGAGATCTCTGGTAAATTCCATACTACGTGGGCAGTTCTTAAGGATTAGAAGGATTTGTACCTCTGATAGGGATTTTTAGTCAGAGTGCAGATCTCGCTGCCAGATTAATGGAAAGAAGCTACCAAAAAAAGAAACTGTGCAAGTCTATCAAAAAGCTAAAAAACAAAATAGAAACTCGCTGTTCCCCCGAAACCCCCCAAACTCCCCAACACTGAAACAGACCCTGTCTTCTTTGTTACACAACATAATAAACTCTCTTGCCAGGTTTGGGGGTCTGATCAAGAACCACAGGTTGATACTATTAAATGATGAAGGACTATCAGTGGAATTAGGGGACAGTCATAGAATAGCATTTTCAAGAACGCCAGATTTGAAAGATAACTTGGGTATATCCATCATTCCTGCATAACCAAAGCCTCCGGCCTCCATGTGCAGTTGTTGAAGATGTTGTATGTGTAGACATTGTCTACAGTCAGACAGTCCCCTGCTGGAAGGGTACCCATACAGTGTTGATGTCAGATGTTTTGTGAACTTCAGCACAAGTTTCGTAATGTATGCACTCTGGTGTCCTTGCCCTAAGCTTTATATTGGAAGGACAATTAGACCTTTAAGTCAGAAAATTTAAGAAAATGTGCACATTAGGGCAACTGACAACACCCCTGTGGGCCAACATTTTGCTGAATGCCATAACTGTGGCCTACTGAGCCAGCCCGCTGGCATAGTGGTAGGGTTTTCGCTCACGATGCCAATGTCTCGGATTCGGGAATGGACCCAAGAAGTCAGAGGGACAGCCAGGGGAAGAGGATTGAACATACAATGGACTGCTTTCCTCTTCTGGGGGTAGGGGGGTGATAGTCTGGCACTCTACTGACCTCTGGCAGAAGCCGGAGGAGGAGCAGCTGCCGGAGGCTGGGTAGTGGGAAGGCGTGTCACGCATTTTTGCTTCCACTGTTATGTTATTGCACACCATGCCTCCCATGAGGATCAGCACTGGAAAAACTTCTGGCAGTATTAATAGTGCTCCGCTTCACTGGTCCCACCCCACCTGCCCATGGCACTCAGTCACCAGCCTAGCACGTTGCTCCATTGGGACTGGCCCAACTTTGTGGCACCAGTCTGGGGGCAAGCCAGGAAGACATACCAGTAATGGGGTCCACCAGGAACCTAACTTAGAGTCCATTGGGGGAGCACCCTCTTGGCCCCATCTTTGAGGGCAAGCCTAGGAGGATCAGTGCCTGAGGTAAGTCCTGGGGGAGCATGGGGAGGCAATGGAGGGGGGGGGGCTGAGTTACAAGGGGGCCTGTCAAAAAAAAATGTGCCCTACTGGCACACAGCTCATGAGCCTTAAATGTATCAAACATAATTCTCATGGGAGGAGGGAGGCTTAAAAGGCATCTACAACCAGAAATCTATTGGATCTTTAGCCTGAACAGTCTGAGACCAAATGGTCACAGTGTAGAATTGGATTTAAAACTATTCCTCTTAGTATGACATATTTGCTCAAACCTCATAGCTTTCATGCTGCTTTTTTTTCTTTTTTTCACTCTATGTTGTATTTTCTTCCCACCTTTCTCCATATGCCCAATCCTTTCTCTCAATCCCTTTTTTCCTTCTGCCCCTCTCCCATCATCCACCCCCTCAGTTAACCTTTTTCCCCCCCTTTCCTTTCTCTTCCCCTTTCCCCTTTCCTTTAAAACACTCCCGTCCTACCCCAAACCTCCATCCCCCTTTTTCCCCACCCTCCTTTCCACAAAGACCCCCTGCCTCTCTTGATATCTTTTCATCCTCGTTTCTTTGTCTGTTAGAACTACTTCACTATAGTTATTCCCCTTTGCAATCATGTCTAATTAATTCTGTCTTTTTGTATTTTTTCACATGCCTTCATCTTCTTTGCAGCAGATTCCCCATCTGCATTTGGATTTCTAAAACATTTCCTTGGGAAATCGCATTAGCAGGAGGTAATTTGCATACCTCTTCCATCAAAGAGCGGGACAAATGCAAGCCAATATTTTCTGATATTTTAAACATACTTGTGCTTTATATGAGTGTTGCTTGCCTACAGATGTATTATATTTTTGAGCTTCTCCCCTTTCTGTTTTTGTGTGTGTTTTGTATAATAATGTAATGTGACTGTGAAACTGCACCATAAAATAAATGTGCATGTCACTTGTAATGCTTGTAGAGTTCCACTCTCTCCACAGCCACTTACATGTGTCCACTTTATATGTAACTGACCTTGATTCTGATTGGTCCAGATGGTCACAAGAGCAGTACCTAAGGGAGGATGTAGCAGACCATTAGTCAGCCCCCCGACAAAGCTTTAGCGAGCAAAGCACCTGGGCTTCTGGTTTGCACTGAGCTGAGATCCTCGTCCTGTGAACCATCTGCATCTAAGCTGTTCATATGGACTTTGCACATAGAACTTCACCAGAATCACACACTGTGTTTCATTTTTGAGGTGCACCAGACTGTTCTTACATGAGTACGGTACTGTTCTGTCTAGTTGTGTGATTAAGGGTTTAGTAAACTGTGCACCTGCAGCCACCCCCCATTCAACACCATAGAGCATGCATCATCTGTCTTTGCAATGTTTCATCAACAGCTGTCAGAGATTTGGTGGGGGGGGGGGCACTGGACACATGGGAATGTTTAATGGATGATTGTTGGTGATTGGATGGGGAGGCCATTAGACACCAGGGAATGTTTAATGAAAAGCCATTTGAGATCAGGTGAGTGAGGGGGGAGTCAATTGACACCTTTCAGAGCTGGGGGAGGTGGCAGTTGGACACATGGGAATGTTTAATGAACAGTCGACATTGGGTGAGTGAAGTAGTACCAGTAGATGCTAGCATAATACTGTACTGGGGATGTCAATTAACGAGGCACTAACCACCCTTCACCATCACCCGACTGGGGGAACTGGGTTAGGCTGACTGTGCTTTGCACTCTGTTGAAAGGTACTGTTTGCTTGCGTTAATTAGCGCTGCTGTGTCAGGTTATTAGCACATGTAAAAGGCCTCCATTCTGCTGGTGTGTACATAGTAATTATTTACATGCGTGCCTGGGCACTTTACTGCAGCATACACTATATGCAGTGCACAGTAAGGCTTCCATTATGGGCTGGTCAGTGTGTATTTGCACAAACTTCACAGTGTGTGCACAGACAGTGTTTGCACTAGTACAGTGGCTTTGATTATGCTGCCCCATGTGTTAACTAGGTGTAAATTTAACAAAACAGCAGAACAATCTTTTATAAAGAGAACTATCTGTCTATTATATATTATGTAACTATCTATTAGTAAAGATATTCAAGAATACAGAAAGCTAGGACTCTCTTCATTTAACAGTAATAGGAAGAGTAAACACTATTCAGGTGAACATACTACCTAGGATACATGTTGAGAAGATTGTGGACATTAAACCATCTCATGGGGCATGTGCTTGAAAGATAAAATGCTTGCAGACACTCGCTTAGGATGTTGATCCAGCCACTCCCCCAGTACAGCCCTGCCACAGGTCATAAATGAAATAAATGAAATAGAAACCACACTTGACGCTGGATACCTCATAGGAACAATTTCTGTTGACCTCACAAATGCTTTGGAAACCGTGAATCCCAACAGCCTACTTCCATGTGGCAGGGACTGAAACTTTCTCTGAAAACATTAGCCTGGATAAAAGATTGCTTGTCAAACATGACACAGTTAGTCAAGGCTAATGACGAAGGCACTTCTCCAGAATCACTCAGACCTGGGGTGTCACAAGGTTGGTTCCATATTGGGATCCCTTCTCTTCAGCCAGTTCATAAAAGATCTTCCATCCATAAGCACCAACAACAATTGCTATGTGCATTGCTATGCCAACAACATTTATGTCTCATCCAGTTTCCTGACGGAACTCAATGAAGACTAAAAGCTGCCTTCTAAGTTATTCGGACCTGAATGGACACCAGCTCTCTACTACTTAACAATTCTGAGACTAAAACCATGCTGTTTAGCATTAAGATCTTGTGATGGCCGAGATCATCAGTGATTTCATGAAAGAGGGTGTTTTTCCATCTGCCCTGAAAAAGGCAGTGGTTAAGGCTCTCCTAAATTAGCATTTGTCAATGCCGAATGTTTGCTTGCTGGCATTGGCAGTGGTAATGTAGAAGTTACAGAGCTGCGTAATAGGAATGGCAGTGAAGTACTGAACTGAAGCCAACCCCACCACCACCCTGCAGAGAGTGACAGGCATTGGGGTGTGCATTTGGGTCATCAGGCATAATGGCCTTGCCATTTCACCACACCCCACCCTGCAGACACTGACAAGTGTCATGGTGTTCCTTGGGGTGTTTGGCCCTTATGCGCACCCCATTTCATTAGGAAATGCGGTGAGATGGGTGCAATATAGGAGAATGGGGTGAACTTTGGGGCTGAAGAGTCCAAGGCATACCTCGATACCTCTCACTGGCTGCAGGGTGTGGAATGGTATGAGCATTACAGGCAAGAATCCCAAGTCACACCCCTGATGCCTGTCATTCTCTACAGGGTTGGGCGTTATGGTTGGAAACCCTAATACCTCAGGCATTCGTTGGTATTTTCACTCCAAATTTTCAACATGTTTTTTTTTGTGACCCCACCTCATGAACAGGGGGAATATCAGTTTGTTAGCGAAAGCTGCTTATGCACGAAGTATGGCATTTAGCACCACAGGTGCAAAAACATTCGAACAGGATGTAAAATGACAGCTGTACTGTTCATGGGGAGGTGTAAAAATGGCAATGTTGCAAATCTGCAGTACAAATATTTAAAAAATGGTGAAGTCATGGCGTACATAGAAACTGTGCAACGACACCGTAATATAATTAGGTTGGGGATATTTTACAGCAGATTGTCAACTCAGGCATTTGGTGCCTCCGATCATGAACAGTGTCACTGTGATTTTCTTTATCTGTGCCGAACAATGATTCCCCACAGCGACCATGCATCAGCGCTGAAAGTGTGAAAACACACTTCAGCCATGTTGTGAAAATGACAGCTATACTGTTCATAAGGAAGTGTAAAAAATGCCACTGGTGAAAATCTGGACTGAAAATATTACAAAGTCATGAACTTACGAGGGTGCGTGGAAACTGCGCATTGCTCACTCGTAACACAGTCATTTATGGACTTTTGTCACCAAATTTTCAACATAGCCATTTTAAGACCTCTGCTCATGAACAGTGTAACTGTGATTTTCTTAATCTGTCCTAAACATTGCTTCACACCAACAGCACCACTGTGCGCCACATGTGCAAAACACATTTGGGCAACATATGAAAATGGCAGCTGTACTGTTCATAAGGAAGTGTAATAAAATGACAATGTTGAAAATCTGGAGTGAAAATATTAAATTTGCAAACTTACGAGCATGCATAGGAACTGCACAACGCACGCTCGTAAAACAGTCATTTTTAGGAATTTTTTCACCAAATTTTCAACATAGCCATTTTAAGACCTCTGCTCATGAACAGTGTCACTGTGATTTTCTTAATGTGTCCCATGCATTGATTTTGCACATACTGCGCCATTGTGCACTACATGGGTGGGAACACATTTTGGGCAAGATGTGAAAAATGACAGCTATACTGCTCATAAGGAGGTGTGGTAAAATGGCAATGTTGAAAATCTGGAGTGAAAATATTGAAAATTCGCGAACTTACGAGTGTGCGTAGGAACTGCGCAATGCACCCTCGTAAAACAGTCATTTTTAGGAATTTTTTCACCAAATTTTCAACATAGCCATTTTAAGACCTTTGTTCATGAACAGTGTCACTGTGACTTTCTTAATTTGTCCCATACATTGATCTCGCACACCGACTGCGCCATTGTGTGCTACATGGGCAGAAACACGTTTTGGGTGACATGTGAAAAATGACAGCTGTACTGCTCATAAGAAGGTGTGATAAAATGGCAATGTTGGAAATCTGGAGTGAAAATATTGAAAATTCGCGACCTTACGAGTGTGCGTAGGAACTGCCCAATGCACCCTCGTAAAACAGTCATTTTTAGGAATTTTTTCACCAAATTTTCAACATAGCCATTTTAAGACCTCTGCTCATGAACAGTGTCACTGTGATTTTCTTAATTTGTCCCATACATTGATTTCGGACACCGACTGCGCCATTCTGCGCTACATGGGTGGAAACACATTTTGGGTGAGATGAGTAAAATGACAGCTGTACTACTCATAAGAAGGTGTGGTAAAATGGCAATGTTGAAATTCTGGAGTGAAAATATTGAAATTTCGCGAACTTACGAGCCTGCGTAGGAACTGCTCAACGCACCCTCGTAAAACAGTCATTTTTTGGAATTTTGGCACCAAATTTTCAACATGGTGTTTTAGGACCTCCTCATGAATGATGTCACTGTCATGGCAGTATTCAGGCCCGAAGGGTGATTGCACAGTCACTGCGCGAGTCACTGCGCGAAATCACCCTTCGGGCACGAATACCGCCATGACAGTGAATAATTCATGAGAAGGGGTCCCAAAAACCCCATGTTGAAAATTTGGTGCAAAAATTCCCAAAAATGCCCGAGATATGCAATAAAGTTGAAACCCCCCTATGTAACCCATTATACAGCTTACCGGCATTTCCTCAGTTCGCGGTCGGCTTTGAAGAGTGCAGACGTGTTCCCGGTCCACGAAGATCATCGCGCGAATCCGCCCGGGTAAGTATGGGGTGGGGTGCAGGGAGGCTGGAGTGCGCAGTGGGTGGGTGCGGGTTGGGAGGGGCGTTGGGAGGCGCGCGCAGCAGGACAGTTTTATTTTACAGGTCTTAAAATAAAAAGGCGTCGTGGGACATTGCCATGCTGGGGTGGGCTCCCAGCGTGGCAGAAAACTGAGGGGCCGTTCAGTCGACGGGGATTGGGCACCCCGTCGGCAAAATAAAAACAAAAACCGCCGCGGTTTGCCACGCTGGGGTGGGCTCCCAGTGTGGCACAAAGGCCAGAGGCGTTCACCCGACTGGGATTAGGCACCCCGTCGGCAAAATAAAAAATATCTCAGCACCGTTTGCCACGCTGGGGTGGGCTCCCAGCGTGGCTGGGCAATTGGGGGAGGCGTTCAGCCCGGCGGGGATTGGCACCCGTCGGCTATTCAATCTGGTAGCGCCGCGTCTGTCTGTGCGTGGGGGGTAGCTGCGGCGTGAGCAGCGATATCTTATCGATTGCTCACTCCAGCCGTAACTCCCCTTTCAACTGTATGCCACTGCATTTTGGGCGTGTCATGAACAGCTCCAAAATGCGATGGCTGAGAGCCGCGCCTGCCAGCCCAGTGCCTGAATTGGAGGAGGAGGTGACACACTTCCGAAATCTCCGTTCATGGCACTATGTTTCTTGCACATGCGTACAAGCAAACATAAAAAGCTGTCCTTGGACTCCTGCGTTCTGGTGAATTACAGACCAGTTTCAAACCTTCCCTTTTGTGGAAGGTTATCAAGAAGGTGGTGGTTGACCAACTTGTGGATCACCTGGAGAATTATAACATCTGTGAACCTCTCTGGTCAGGTTTTTGCCCCTTCCCGCGCAGTACTGAGACTGCACTTGTCTGGGTGATGCATGATCTCTTCCTGGTGAGGGATCAAGGACTTTACTCCATCTTGGTCCTTCTTTTTTTTTTAAACTTAATTTTTTCCATATTATAGGTAAAAATAAACATACAGATCATTACAACAGTAGTATAAAAGTAAGACAATAAAACAGTCCGTTTCCAGCATATAATAGATATTTTTGCAAAAAAACAGAAAAAATAAATTAAATCAGGGTGTAGGTGCTGTGGAATATCTCTATGATAATAGGCAAAATAAAAGAGGAAATCTAATACTTTGAAAGATAACCTGTCAGCAGACTAGGGTAAGTAATACTTTGTATTGTACAGTTTAAAAATTAAAGTATAAAACCAGCCACAAATTAAACTATGCAGTGCTACAGTATCACGGTACAAAATCAGAATGCTGAGCCATCCTGTCCACCTATTATTAAAAGAGTCAAGTTAATGTCACAATTTATACATTAATTTTTCTAACTGATAAACCTGAATTAGAAGGTATCTTCACTGTCCTACAGTACAGCAGGAAGATTTATGTGATAATGGCGAAAGCCTAAAGGTGATCGCTGTTATCGCGAAGTCAGAATGCTGAAAATCAATTTCGGTACTCTGACTCCCCGGAGCACAGCAAAATGGCACCGGGGACTTGTTTTTTCAATGTTTTATGTGGGAGGGACTTCGCCCGCTGCACCCCCTACTTAAGGATTCTCAACTCCAGGGGGGTGCATGTTGTGGGGGGGGGGATACAAAAACATTAAAAAAAATAATTTGGGCCAGGTGCAACAAAAACGCACCAGCGCCCAGACCCAAACCACCACCCTGCCTACCGAAGCTGCCAACCCACCCACCACGCCACGGGGACAGCTCAGTGATCCACTGCAGCACCACCCATCACAATTACTCCCACCCCTCACTGTGTGCGCTCGCTCCCCCACCACGTGCATACACATAGCGACATCCCATCTCTATATTCGCTGACCCCCCCATCCAGTCGCCCTACCCCGACGGTAGCCCCGATGACATACGTGGGGGATTGGGTCGCCATTATTGCAGGTGCCCAATCGCCGATGCCAATGTCACGGGCTACCCAGCAGGAGGGTAGGGGATAATCAACGCTTTGTAACTGCCTTTTTGGCAGTAGTGAAAAGTATATTAAAGAGACATTTCTGATGCTTATTCAAAATCTTAGAAGAATGGTCTAATAGCAGTGCAATATTGGCCGTTAATGGAGGAAAAGCCGGGTTTAGGGCATGTATCTCTTTGTCGATATCCAACCAAAAAGTGAGCCAATTTTGGACATGCCCAAAATATATGCATATGCTTAGCAGACTGGTCACCACAAGCTCTCCAACAGTAAGAATTTGAGGACGTATTAAATTTAGTCACAATATCAAGAGTAAAGAAATATCACACTATAGTTTTCCATGCAAATTCCTTCCAACGATAAGAGGAGGATATTTTGTATTGTTGTTGATATATTTTACTCCAATTTGCTGGTCTTTCTTGATCTCTGTTTGGCATTTACACAATCAACCATGGGCGCTGTTGGAATGCCTGAGTAACTATGTGGATCTCACGGTACTGGTCTGCATTGGTTCAAGTCCAAAATAAGCATGAGAATGTAGAAGGCTGCCCTAGGTAATTTCATCTCTGAGGCTTCTGCACTCTCCTGTGGGGGTCCCCAAGGCTTGATCCTAGCCCCTGTGTTGTTTTCTGTGTACATGTTGCCCTTTGGGGAGAGCATTAAATGGTATGGAGTTGATATAGATGATACTCCTTACTCTCTGCTCCACCTCCCTCCTCCTGCCCTTTCAGATCTACTGATGCATGCACTCTAGCTATTCCTCATCGCTCTACCTCCATAGGACAGGAAGCTTTCTCCTACCACTTCCCAAAGCTGTGGAACTCACTGCCACCTCCTATCAGACTTTTCCTCTTCCCCATCTTCAGTTTCCTTGGCCCTTCACAATTTCTATTCTCCTAACTGCACTTGTTCTTAGCCCCCCTTCAACACTCCCCACCCTGATGCATTATCCTTTAGCCCTACTTTACTTCTGTTCTCCTAACTGTACTTGTTCTTAGCCCCCATTCACAACCCTCCCAATCCCTTGCGCATTATCCCCTACTCATCTATCCCTGACTTACTTCCTGTCTCCTAACTGAACCCTTCCTCTGATTACTTCCTCATATGCTACCTCCTAATTATACCATCTTCTCCCACCCCCTTCCACAACCTATTGTGCCATTTCGACACTCTACTACCATCCACAAGCTATTGTACTATTTTGACACTCTCTGGCTGTCCTTCTCCCCCACAACCTCCTCTTCCCCCCTACTGATGCTCTCCCCTTTTTCCATTCCTAGTTTACCCTTATTTTGTCCAGCCTCCATATTACTTATCCCTCTTCTCCCCTTCAGTCACCTGCCACACTCCACTCCTCCTCCTCTCTACCCCTCTTCTCTCCCCTCCTTTTCTGCCTGGTCCTATCTCCCTTGCAGTGTTCTCTGTCATCCTGAAGGGGTATAGATCTTTGACTCCCTCTCTTCTACCCCTCTTTCTTTTCCCCCACTTTCTAATCCTGACCCCCTGGCAGCGTTCTCTGCATCCTAAAGAGGTATTGTCTCTCTCTCTTTTTTCCCCTCTCCCTTTCCCCCCACTTTCAAATCCATTGCCTGCCCACCTCTCTTCTTCCTTATCCCCTTCCTCCCCTACTGTTCCCCTGACCCTCTCTTCTCTACCACCCTGCTCTATTTTCTCTCCCTTCCCTTTCTGCCTGGCCCTAACCTCCTTGCAGGGTTCTCAGCAATCTGTGTATAGATCTTGGCTGTCCCTCTCTCCCTCTTCCATCCCCCACACTCTACCCCTCACCCGTCCACTTCCCAACTTGTCTTACGACTGCCCTCCCCTGGCTATACAGTAGCACTTTGAATCTTGTGCTCAACCTACTACTTCTAGCACTTCAAATGTGTTATCCATCCTCTAACCTTTGCCCTACTGGATCACTTGCTCTTGGGTTGTTGCAATGTATGCTATATCCAAATATGTTTTGTTTACCCTAGCCGGGTGGTCTGGGTTATTTCTGTTCTGTAATTGTACTACACTGTCTTGTTTTCGAAATTGTACTTGTATTCCTATGTGTTTGCTTGTTCTCCCAACTTTTGTTCCCCCCCCCACCCAGGACGCTTCTGGAAACGAGCTGTTTACAGCTCATGTTGCCTTTTCTGGTGAAACATTTTTCCAAATAAATACTCAGCTGCAACTGTCTTGTTCTCCCAGTTTCTATGCTGGGGCAATGTCTTGTCAAGATAAATGACTTGATGGTTTCAAACTGGCTATGTCTCAAACCAGGGAAGACAGAGGTCATATTGATCCAGCTGGGTCGATGGGGTGCAGCAGCAATAGGAGGTGTGGTAGCCCCTCCTGTGTTGGATGGCCAGTCTCTTGTTGCTGTTTATGTAGTTAAGAATATTGAGATCATTTTGAACTGCAGACTAACACTAGACCAGCAGGTACTGGTCGTGGTCCCAACTGGCTTCTACCATCTTTGAAACATCACCAGGATTATACTGCATCTGGCTCCTACAGACCTGGTGATGATTGTTCATGCTTTCGTTATCTCTAGGTTGATCTACTGTAACGCTCTGTACTTGGGACTATCGGGAGGTTTAATGTGATGCCTGCAGCTGGTCCAGAATGCTGCAGCTCGGCTGGTGGCCGGAATCCTCTCAGAGGACCACTTTATGCCAGTGCTGCGTGCACTGCACTGGCTTCCTTTGCAGTGATACATAACACAGAGGAGCTGTTCTTACTGGGGAAGGCTGCATTGGCAGCAAGGGAACAGATGCTGAGGATCTTCCGACACAAGAAGCGGCCACTGGATTGCTGCTGGCTGCATCGGTGGTTAAGGGAGACTGAGCCTGGATTGCCACATCGGTGGCATTGCTTGAGGAAGAAGGGGGCAGCCACATCGGCGGTGCAAGTGGAGGACAACCAATCGGGCCCCAGGGTGGACTTTTTGACTCATGCCGCAAAGGCAAATGCACACAGAGGAGCTGTATTGTTTGTCCCACCCACCCAGGCCCTGACCTTGATCTCTGTGTCAGTGGCTCAGCAGGTAGCACACTTGTCTTTGAGGCTGGGAGATCAGAAGGCTGTGGGTTCTAGCCCCACACCAGGCACTTGGGTTAATATCCCAATACTGACACTGCAGTGCAGCATGAGGGGGGTGCTGCACTCCTGAGGTGCCATCTTTCGGATGAGACATTAAACTGAGGTCCCATCTGCCTGTTCTGGTGGTAGTTCAGGTGGATATTTAAGATCCCATGGCACTTCTCGAAAACAGTAGGGGAATTTTGTTTTTATTGTAAGTCAATAAACACCATCAAGAAAAGAAAATACAGCCACTGAAAATAGAAAGTATGAAAACAAATACATCAGGTAACAGGAATATCAGAATCAGTAATCCATACAAGATGTCTCCAAACATTGTCCATAAATTGACCAGTTTGAACCTTGGTTTCCAAAAAATAAATCTCTCTTAATTCTTTAGTAATTTTACACAAAAGCTCATCATAAGACACATCCTTTTGTTGTAGTGTAAACAAACATCTAGCATTCCAGATAAACAATTTAATTACAGAAAAAATGATATTCAATGTACCATGATGCCAGCAGTGCCAGCGGGCACCATAAACCCCATAAATCAACTCACCATATGTAATCCCCTGAAAAACTGGCACACCCCAATGGGAGGCCAAAACAGTCCAGAAGGGAACAATATAGGAGCAGGTCAAAAATAAATGCCTCATAGTCTCGTAAATAGCAATGCAATCAGGGCGAGCACAAATCCTTTCTTCCAGAGACGTATGCTTTTGATTGGCCTTAACATTTAATTTTTCATGACAGCAGAGCCATAGAACATCATGAAATTTCAGAGGAATCCTTTTATCAGAGATCAATCGAGTAACAGACCCCTCAAATTCCAATGGGCAAAGAGGAAACGTTCTAGGTTCTGAAAAATGAGATGTCATAACCTTACTATACAAATGTTTCTTAGTAAGGGAAATAATGTCAGCATGTGTTATATCCCAATGAAGTAATCAGACAAAAACCTCCCGAAGATAAGGGGGGCAGAAGACACAGATTTAAAAGCTTTCTGGGTGTTTGCCCGCTAACCTGGATACCAAGAAAGTAACTTCTGCTCCAACAAGGAAATCCATCGATGGTCAAGCTGGCAACATAAAGGACGAATATTAAGCTGCAAAAAATGAAAGAAAAAAAACCAAAATAGGATTCACCATATTAATGCCACCTTTCTTTTTTTTTTTTTACCAATTATTTTACCAGGTGAGACACACTAAGCTGAAAGCTTGTTTTGCAGGTGCAACCTAGGAGCACGAGGAAGTTAAGTGACTTGCTCAGGGTCACACAGTATGCACCTAGGGGGCTCTGGGATTCAAACCCAGGTCTCCAGCTCAGATCCTTAACCCACTGCGCCATACTTTCACAATGGGCAAATGGGGATTATTCTTTTTAATTGGGTTCAATCTACTTCTCCAAATAGTCAAAAAAAAACAAAAAAAAAACCCTGAAAATCGCAGTTTCCTGCTCCTTAGGAGGAGGAAACAGAGAACATATATACAAAAAAAAGAGGGAGAAGATACGTTCTGACCAAATAGACTTGTTTCAATTTCCCCATAGAAACCTTATTCCATCTGTCCACCATGTCTTTCCCTTGTTGAAGCTTAACATTCCAATTTTGCAAATCCTGCCGATCATCTCCAAATAAAATACCCAAAAAAGTAACAGGTGGTACAATAATTGGAATCCCTGATATAGAGGCATGTGGACACAGGGAAGTACCTAACTGTATACCTTTACTCTTCTCCCTATTCACCTGAACTCCAGAAGCTGAGCCATACATACAGCAAATGTCCACAACACGAGTAACAGCAAGTTCATCCTTAAGAATCACACACAGATCATCAGCATAAGCAATAGCCAAGGTAGGACGTCTATAACTAGGTAAAAAAAACGAACATCATTCAACAACCTGAGCAAAGGATGATTATACAAAGGCAAGAACATTTCCTGGACTCTGATTGGTCAGTCTTGGGCTGGCCCCGTGCTGTTATCCCAGCACAACATCATGGGTCTAGTCTCAGCCTCACTGTGAATCTGGAGATGAACTTTTGCTTGATTATGTGCTACTTGATGTGCTTACATAGAAACATAGAAACATAGAAGTTGACGGCAGATAAGGACCGCATGGCCCATCCAGTCTGCCCATTTCTTTTTCTACCTTATAAATGTGCCATCGGCCTTTGCTCTGTCAGTGGCCTATCTATTCATACTCATTTGTATTGCTCCCTTATGCCTATCCCATGCCTGTTTGAAGCCCTGCACTGTATTCATAGCCACCACTTCTTGAGGTAGGCCATTCCATGCATCCACCACCCTTTCTGTGAAAAAGAATTTCCTCACATTCCCCCTTAATCGGCCCCCCTCTAATCTCATGCTGTGTCCTCTTGTCCTGCTATTTTTCTTATAGTTAAACATGTTAGACTCTTTCACCTTGTTAATGCCCTTAAGGTGTTTGAATGCCTCAATCATATCACCTCTCTCCCTCCTTTGCTCAAGGGTATACATATTGCTTGATGATGGGCTTCATTGTTTCATCTTCTTTTAAAAAACCAAAATATTTTTCCACACAAAAACATCTTTAAAATGATTTTTTTTATTCTGTATAACAACGAGCCATTGTATAATAGCAATAGTGCCCTCCAGGGTGTGTGTCGTTTGGGATAACATCATGCCTCAGTTATTGGACGCATTCGGCCTACGGCCTCGTGCCCAACCACCTGCGGCGTGATGTTATCCCAGCACAGCACACACCCTGTCGGGCATTATTACTTAAATCATGAATACATAAATAAGGGAACTAAGGGGGCAACCCTGTCTGACTCAACGGTTAACAGAAATCAAAGATCCCAAATACCCATTAACCAAAGGCTGCACCACAGCCATATGATACACAGCTTTAATCCCAAAAATAAAGGAGAAAGGTACCCCATACAGTTCCAAAACAATCCATAACAAACCATGAGAAACAGAATCAAAAGCCTTTCTTTGATCCAATGAAAGAATATAACCAGGCACATTAGATAACTGCCCAGATTCCACCACTTCCCGAAGCAACAGCAAGTGATCCATAATAGATCTGCCCAGGATGCCACAAGTCTGTGCAATAGAAATAACATGAGAAGCCACCCTTAACAGTCTATTATGAAGGACCTTCATTGAAATTTTAAAGTCTACATTAAGCAAATATATCGGTTGCCAATTATTTAAATCCCATCTATCACCTTTCTTAAAAATATAAGTAACAATGCCCATAGTCATATCAAGCGGAAAATGACCAATATGTAAAACAAAATTATAAACTGCAGTCAATTCCCGTGCAATCATAGGACATAATAACTGATAAAGCTCAGCTGGGATGCCATCTTTCCCCGGGGCCTTTCCTTTCTTCAGTGCAAGAATCACAGAAGTAACCTCCTCAACAGACAAATCTTGAGAAATCTCACCCAAATATTGGAGGGGGGGGCGCAATCTGGAATAGCAATCAAACCCAGAAACCGGAAAAAAGAACCATCCTCACCAGGGGATTCTTGAAGCTGACCTCTCAAATAAGAGGAAACCACATCCATAATAGCCTCCTGCCTTGTAAGAACAACCACATGGAATCCAAAACCTCCGAAAAATGCTTCTTCTGAATCCGATCAGCACAACTCAAAAAGGGACAAATAGAGGCAGATTTTCCTTGCGTCCCAAACGATTGCGGCATCACTAGGGAAGACACCCACCTAGCATGAAACAACCTCAACTCTTGTTGAATGTTAGAAATCTGAGCAGTAAAATCATATTGAGTCGTCTGCGCCAAACTCATGACGTGCTGTAACTGTCGACGAAGTGTTTGATAATGAACACGGTCCATATCCCTATTTTGTTTACCCAAGGACAGTAACAGAGATCATAAATCAGCCTTCAAGCTATCCCACCCTAGGGAAGCATTATCACACAAGTCAAACAACGTCATTTTAGCACCTATACAATGCAACATTTGTTGTCTAAAACTATCAAAGCGTAAGAGTAATGTATTAAACTTCCACAGCCCCGACACTATGTGTTTATCAGGTTTACCAATCATCATCAATAATTCCTTATGATCTGAATACTCAACAGCCTCCACCGACACCTTCTAAATCATAAGATGATTACTTATAAAAAAGAAATCAATACGAGTGGCATAACGAGCACGCTGAAAAGTGGGGCATCCCTTACCATGCAAACTTTTGGAAGCATCAACCAATGCCGCTAACCGAACCATAGAACTACAAAATGTATATCATTAAAAGTTTTTGTAGTCTGAGTAGTGCTGCATCTATCATCACTTGATAAACCACAATTAAAGTCACCCCCGAGGATAACTGACTGGGCAGAAAAAAGATGAGGATGTAGTACAGTAATCAGATCCACCCGACTGGCCTTAGACTAGGGGGCATATACATTTATCAGGTGAAAACATTTAAAATCATGCTTAATATCAAGCAACAAAACTCACCCAGGCACTAACTTTGAAACTTTTAATACCTGAATAGGAAAAGTAAATAGAATAGCAACATCCGTACACTGTTCAAGGCCCATGGACCAGTAGGAGGCCCCAGCAAACCACTCAGTAGAGGCAAGCAGTGTATCCCTAGCAGTATGCAACCTGGTATCCTGAAAAAAAGTAACATCCACAGGATTAGACTGAAAACGAGAGAAAACAATTCCCCTCTTAGACTCAGTCTGAATGCTATTAACATTCACAATGAGGAAAGACAAACAGTGCATAGCACAAAATTAGCAGGGAAATAGCTTTCATGTTTTCCTAACATGCTTCCCAAGCATATCAGATCTACCCTTTGGGATAGTACGCCATCTTGTTTTACACAGTACCTGAACCTCCTCCCCTAGTTCACTCGACTCGTAGTCAGACATGGCTCCCAAGGTGCTCTGAGTATCAGAGGAAACAACAGGCTCCTGATCCTGGAAATCATGTAAATCCTGCAAAGGCCCAAATTTGTTAGAGAGGGGTGTTGCAGAAATTTTTTGTACTTTAGATACCAGCTGCTGCCAGACCTGTTGGTGCCGCGTAACCTGTTTCCCCACCTCAATAAAAGGTACAGGTGGGGGTGGGAGTGGAGGTGGCATCTCAACAATCCCAGGGTCAGGGTCGCCAACTGCAGGAACCAAGTCAGAAACAGCAGGGAGACTCGAAGGTGGAACAACAATGGGAGGCTCAGATGGCACATCCTGAACCCCCTCCATTTCAGAAACAGAACACAAGGGAAGGAAAGTGGTAGATACAGGAAGGGCCACCAAAGTGATCTTAGGAGAGTGTCTCGCATGCTCCCTTTGGGCCACAGAAACCAGCAAATGCTGCTCCTCTGGGTCACCAGACCCAGGCTGTTTATGAGCAGCATGTGTACAATCAGTGAAATAATGACCTCGAGCCCCACAAAGATTACATTGTGCTTCACTAGTACATTGTGCCTTACTATGACCTAGCAAACCACATAAAACACATTTAATTTGGTCACAAGTGTTACTAATATGACCTGGAGACCCACACTTATCACATGTCTTTGGTTTTCCTCGATAGAACAGAACTCCTCTATCACCCCCCCAAAAAAAGGAATTTGATAAATGTTGAAGCACACCATCCACAACTCGTAAATAAACCCGTACCTTCCACCCTCCTGTCCAGATATTTTCAGCATCAAAAATCGCCTCAGGATGTCCCAAAAAAGTGCATTTCTGACATAACCAAAACAATAAGTCAGCAATACTAACTCCTTCATTTCGAAAGAGAACAGTTATAGACTTTTGAGTGGGCTTAGAAAGAGGAATAACCTCAAAAGGAGCCCACAGGGGAGAAGTTTTCACTCTCTGGTGTTAAACCCAAAATTGTTCAAGGCCATGCTGCATCTTGAAGCTAATGTCAGAAGTACTTTCCCCCCGACACATGGATCAAGGCATATAATTCTGCAGCATGAAACCGTAAGGAATCCTTCAATAAAACACAACCCACATAAGTCCTGTCCGGGAAAGTGTCCAAAACACCTTTATATGCCAAACAAACAGCATTATGCCATTTAGCAGGAAACACATGTTGGTGAAAAAAGGAAGCATAGGACTTAGAGTGTCTCGGCCCCCCCACTGACTCACCGTGCTCAGAGGTACCAGCAGTATGATCCTCAGAATCACTGGGCATATCATGCGAGGAAGAATCATCAGGTCGAGGAGGGACAACATTCTCAGAAGGGATTTGGCGTGATCCATCCAAAGGTTTAGTAGAGAAAGTCAGGGTAGGATTCTGGGTTAAATTTAAGTCAGTGGGAAGGTCCAAATCTGACACTGGAGCTACCGGAGAAACGGCATGGCCAGGGTCAGGCAGTAAAACAGGAGCAGCCGAAAGAGCAGATTGTAAACGAACTCCAGAAATCATAAGAGGGGAAAAGTCAGATGTCCACTGGTGTGTAGTCAGCGATTGTACCCAACCGGCTGCTTTTACCAAGCTCTCAACCGACCATGGACCAAATGGTGCCACCGAAACATCAGCCCAAGAAGTTTTAAGAGAGGCCTTTTTGAAAATACGATTAGGGGAAGCTTTAGCATTAAAAGAAAACACCGTAGCATTCTCTTGATCTAAAGTCGCAGTGGAAACAAACACCGGGGCAGACGTTGCTGTAGCTGCCGTCATTATGGGGACTGGCATACTTTGGGATGTAACTTGACAACTCCTGCCATCAGGCACAAAAACAGATACCAGAGCCTCAGAATGTCCTGAAATAGGCAGAGGAGTCACTAATCTTAAAGCATTACACAAGTCCTCTTTCCGTTGCCGGTGTCTCTCCTCTGTAGCATTTAATTTCAAAAGTAACTGATCAACAGACTGAGAAGTCTCACCCGAAGCTGAACGTAGAGCCGATAAAGAACCTTGTTTCCTCAGGATCTCCACTCCCTCAGCAATCCTGGGCACAGCATCAGAAGTAGCAGTAGAAATAACAGTAGAATCCAGAACCAAGTCCCATGGAGGAGATCCTTGCTCCTCAACCGGCCGCACCTCCGTCTCCATCATAGTTCAGAGGAGAAATGAGCCAAACATGCTCACAATGGCCCCCTACTGTCCAGTAGAGGAATTTCCCTGGTGCATTGGCCAAATTTTCCCCTATTCACTGAAAAACCACCAACAGCTTAATCTGGTTCAAAGTCAGTTGGCATTCATCTGTATCCCCTTCCCCTGGGTCGTGCCTGAAAATAAGCAGAATTTGTCTAGTGCACTTACTCGGTCAACAAAAACTAAATAAATAAATAAATGGCCATAGGAGGAGGAGCAACCTAAGAGGTCATGGCCAAGACAGAGCTATGACGGAGAGGCAGTGTTTTGGGGTTGGGCTGTAAGCTCTGGTACAGCCTGTAATGTTGATTGTGTAATGTTATTTTTGATGCTGATATTTGTTTAGTATCATATTCCCATACTCTGCAGGTGTGCTCTTTCAAGTTGCTTGCCAAGTGGGCACTGGGGGGGTCCAGAATGGGCTCCAGCATGGCTAAGGCAATAAGGATGGGGCAATCGACTTGGAGGGAAAATCAAAATGGGATGGGGTCTGGAATATGGCAAGGTCCCCAGATCATGAGGGCAGACATCTTTGGAAGGGTGGTGGGGTGTGCAGGATGTGGGTTGGCCATGGTACTAGCTCTGGCTTGGAGGATGGGGGCTGCATGGTGTGCCGACACTTGGCACAACTAAAGGAGGAGGTCAAGTGGTTAAGATGAACATCAGGTAGAGCAGGGGTGAGGGGAGGTGGGGAAAAAGGAGGCTGTGTTGTGGGTGTAAGATAGGGGCAGGCAAAAGGGGGAATACTGGTGAAGTCGCAGTGAGTCCAAGAGTGGCACCTGAAATGGGCAGGAACAGTCAGGAGAAGGATGGTAGGTACACAAGGGACTATGCAAGAAGGGAAGAAGTCATTGGGGTGGGCAACAGGAGAACTACGGTGGGTATAGGTAGGGGTGGTCCCAAACGTGAAAAGGGCCAAGGGGCCTGGCAGGTGGTTGGGAACAAAGGGTATGCACAAAAGAGAGCTGATGGGGGGGTGCCAGCAAGGGGAATCAAGACAGTAGGCATAGAACTTAACAACAGATTTGCACCTGTAGTACAGATGAACGTGGGGGAGGGTGACAAATTTGGAGCAGAGGAAGCTCCAGGAGGGGCAGGAAAATTGGGCAAGGCAGAAAGCTCCGGAGTCAGGAGTAGCGGGGTTGTTCCCTTGTATAGGGACCCAGAGGTGGCAGGGGGAGCAGTCAGTAGAGGGCAGAGCATGAGTGCAGATGAGAGGGAGGAGAGGGCTGAGGGTGAGGGCACCGAGGGTAAGGGAGGAGTCAGGGTCAGCATAGGTGGGGGAGCTTGGAGTAGGGAGCCCTTGGGAAGGGTGGAGGAGGAGGACCAAGTAGGGGAGGAGTGTGTAGTACAAGGGGAAATAGACAAGCAGGGATGCAGTGAGGGGGAGAGCGGTAAAATGGAGTACGATGGAAGAGGGATGCCTGGATATTGTGGCAGTCACAGAAACATGGTACACAGAGAACCATGACTGGGATGTCAACATACCAGGGTACACAATCTGCAGGAGGGACAGTGAGGGTAGAAGAGGAGGAGGAGTAGCTCTCTATGTAAGGGAAGGGATCAAATCAACAGAACTAAAGGATAAACATGGAGGAGAGGAGGCACTGTGGGTCACCTTGGAGACTGGAAATTACACCACTATCCGCATAGGGGTTGTATACAGAGCCCATCTCGGGGAGGAAATGGATAAGGAAATGATAGAAGGCATCCTTAGGATGGCAGAGAAAGGGGAGATATTGCTGATGGGGGACCTGAATATGCCAGATGTTAACTGGAGCACCTTTGCTGCAGCCACATCCAACAGCAGAGCCATTCTCGATGCCCTACAGGGGGCATGCCTCAGACAGCTAGTGTTGAAACCCACTCGGGAGGGAGCATTCTTAGACCTGGTACTCTCAAATGGGGATGGAGAGAGGATCTCAGATTGAGAAATGGGTAGCCATCTGGGAACAACTGACCACCAAACAGCGTGGTTTATAATAAACTCAGCTGTAGAGTCAAGCCATACAAAAGTGAAGGTACTGGACTTCAGGAAGGCTGATTTTGTCAAAATTGGAGAGTGCCTCAGAAAAGCACTAGCAAACAGGCAAGAAGGAGGGGTTGAGCAACAATGGGGAAACATCAAAACTGCCATCACAGAGGCAACAAGCCTTTGTGTGAAACAAATAAACAAATCAAAACAAAATAAAAAAAAAACACCATGGTTCTCAAAAGATGTGGTGGGGAAGATTAGGGAGAAAAAAAATAGCATTCAGGAAGTATAAGGAAACACAGAAGGAGCAGGACAGAGAACTGTACCAGTTAAAGCAGAAGGAAGCGGGGAAGGCAGTCAGAATAGCAAAGGCCCACACCGAGGAAAAGATAGCAGCTCGGTTAAGAAGGGGGATAAAACCTTTTATAGGCACATTAGGGAGCAAAGAAAGACAAAGGGAGGGATACTGAGGCTGAATAAAGAGGATGGTGGGTGGGCAGAGAGGGACAGTGAAGAAGCAGGGATACTGAAAGAATACTTCTGGTCAGTAATCACGAAAGAAGAGGAGGGGGAGGTACCTAATCCAGTCAACAGAAGCACTCTGGATAGGGGGGTCGATATCAGTCCTTTCACAGAAGAAAGGGTTCTGAAAGAACTCCTAAAACTGAAGGTGGACAAAGCAATGGGGCCTGATGGGATTCACCCCAGAATTCTAAAAGAATTAAGCGGAGAACTAGTGTAGTGCTCCAGGGAAATTGGGGGCACCACAGAAAATGGTGGAATTGGGGGCATCACATAAAATAGGAGATCCTCAGAGACAGACAGTTTTGGGGACCCTGGCAGCTTATCGGGAAACCCTTGAAAAGCTTAGGAGACCCTCTGAAGCACAGAACTGGCCCCTCTCCAGCAGACAGTCCTAGCAGTTTAAATTCAGAGTTTTAAAAGAAAACCATTTTTTTTTCCTTCCTTTGTTGTCTTCCTGTTGTCCAAGACTGACACCTAGTCAGCCAAGGCCAAACCAGTTGGGCCACATTCCTGCCCCAGCAGGGGAGAAAGAAGCCAGGCTGAGCCCTCTCAGCCAATCCCTGTGGCCAGGGTAGATTCAAACTTGGAGACTTTTTTTAGGCCACTGACCCAGCCTCAGGAGGCTGACCTCTGGACAAAGGAGCCAATCCCCTGGCAGGTAGCCAGTATCGCCCCAGCCTAGAGGAGACTCTGCTTAGGCTGGAGAGAGCAGAAAGAGTTTGACCAGGGAGGGTGAAGGACTGGGCAATGGATGTCGGCATCCCTGTTAGGAGGTTGAAGCGAATCCCTGGGCCCCTTTGATGTAACTCCCCTCCAGAGGATCTCCAGTAGCAGCCTCAGTCGGTTTTTTAGCAGAAATTTGCTGCCTAGTCGGGTCCTCCAGCGTGGTGAGTCAGTCTATTTGGCCGGGAAACGACCCAGTGAATCTTTTGTGCAGCAGTCTCCAGCAGAAGAGGCATTATTATTCCTTTGTGGTTGTGCTTTCCCCAGGGTACAGAAAATCTTGTTGAACTCCAGGGGACTCCTGTACACACCTCATCTAGGGTTCCTCCAGTGCCTCTTCTTTGACCCAGGGAGGGACCCCAGGAAGCCCAGTGTAACCCCTAGATGGCACTACCCCAAGGGATACTACCCCTGCCTGCGTGACCAGGTGCAGGTTGAGGGGCCTGGGTACTGAAAACAGGTGCCTCCACCTGGAGGACAGGGTTAGTGGTAGTGTAGCTGACCTGGGTACAGCCCTCTGGGACACTGTTAACCCACTTTTTTCCCCCCTAGTGGCCTAAATGATTCACGGAATACACAACTGCAATTTACACCTGACAACAGTTTTAACCCCATACTTGTTGCGCTTACCACCAGGGCTGGTTCAGCTGGCTAGGCCAAGGAGATCCCCTGTAAAATAAAGTTTAGCACAACAACCAACAGTACGTCAATGCTGTTTGTGCAGAGGTACACCACAACCAATTCCAATGCAACAAATATTTAGATCTGATTTACTTAAGGGGGTAGTAACAAGGAAGGGGTAGAATCTGGTGGTTGATTCAAGATCTGAAAGATTCAGGTTATAAGGCATGCACTTTAAGGTCCATGTAGCACAGTCATGCACACACTCTGGGCACCCAGTTGGAACTACAGCTAGCATAAAGCATTGCCCGGGGTAGGCCGGCGTTGCAGCTGGTTGGGGCCCTGTGATGGAAAGAAAACATGCATGAACTTTAACCCACAATTTGTAATCCATAGCCGGATGGCTCAGTCCCAAAATGATTAGTAACAACAATTAAATCAGTTGACACACTTTGATTTGAGCTTTGTTGCAGGGAGCTGCCCTGGTATTTACTCACGCTACCCAGTACAGGATTCAGGAGGGATAAAATGGAGACCTCAGGATGAAGTGCTGGATTACCAGGAGAAGCAGGGGCCACACGAAGCACCGTGGTGCCGACCCTGTTCGTTGGTGTTGAGCAGGGAGCTGAATCTCCAAACAGGTCTCTTGTCAGTTGTTTCTCTGCGGCATGAGCGGCTATCTGAGCCGAGGTGGCAAGGCCCAGACCAGGTGAACAGTTCGTAGACAGTCCGGTGAGTGCTGGATGCAGCTTCCAGCAAGTGTGACACATTCAAGCAGTGGGGAACCAAATCGCAACCCACTATCAGCATTCAGCACACTTATAGTAAAAGCAAGGTAAATACCACAGTTCAGATGACAGTCCGGTTGCAGTTCAGTGTCTCTGCGCAAACCGTTCCGTCTGCAGCAGTCTCAAGTCCTGACAGGCCAATCGAACAGAGGCAAATCTTTGGTCCACTTCAGGAGGATTCAATTTGTCACAAATCAGGATTCGATCGCAAAAGCTGCAAAGTCTGAAGAAGTCCATTATCTGGCTCAAGGTCTTCACTTGTGAAGATGGTAGCAGGCAGGCCAAACACAACCTTCCTGCCAATTTCCCCTTCGCACCACGCAGGAGCAGCTGCTTGAATCACTCGAGCTGTTCACTCTCTCAACTCTAACTTCAATCTGACAATCTGCTGCAGGCAGCACCGGGACTTCCTTCTGATCCAAAAGGGTTCGGTTGGTTGATGCATCTGTTTGTCAAAGCAAGGGCTCCCCCTCCAGGTCCATTTAGGTGCCAAAGTGTAAAACCACAATTCCTACAGAAATCCACTCCCACAAGACCCCGTGGGACAGACCCCATTTTAGGATCCCCAAAGGTACTGATTGGTCCCAATAGGCAGACCAGAACCAAGATGGTGGTGATTAACAGAAATGTCCAGGCTGCAAAAGAAGGCAGGTTAGACAAACTACAATATCTTTACTATTAAAGCAGATAATCAGTTAACAGTCACAGATCCCTGTAGGGCTCCCTCTGTGCAATTAGCGATGGCAGAATGGAGCGATAACACTGCAGCCCGGGCGGGACTCGAGCCTGAAACTACTCAGCCCCTACGCAGATCAATTATACACCACAAAATAGGTGGCTCTTAAAGAGACAGGCACGGAGACTAACAGGGCACTCACATGCAAACACTTTTAACTTGCCAGGACACATAACGCCAGCCTGGCAGTGGGCATTTAGGCATGCCCAAGGGAGGTTTTTAGGAACTCCCATTTGTAGGGGGGTTACACCAGCATCACCTGCATCCATCTCCAATGACCTCCACCAACCCCAAGTCTTCGCCATGACGCCTCAGGTTCAAGTTGCTGGTCGTAAGTGGTAGCTAGTTGGTAGCTAGGGCCCACCAAAGTGAGTCAAGATAGGAGCAACCCCGGCTCTAGCCTGAGGGACTTCAGTCGTCCGCCGAACTCGGAGTCACATTGCCCATTCTCCCCATAGACGTTGTCCCAAGGTGGCAATAGTATCGGTGGCCTACACCAAGGCCTCGCTGAGGTTTGCCAGGCTCTGTGCCTCATCCCTAGAGGTGGCATAAGTACCGGTGGCCCATACAAGAGGCCACACCAAGGGTTGCCATGCTCGTGATTGTACCGTCCATAGGTGTCTCGTGTTCCAGTGGCTCATGAAGAGGTCACACCGAAGATTGCCAGATTCTAATTCTGAAGCTGCAGGGGTGAGGTGGTAAGGGTTCTGGGGACCTACCCAGAGGTCATCCAGTGGATCATCGCACCCAGCATCCTTTTCTCGACTGGATATCACCTGCCCTCCTGCCTGAGGTCACTGCAGCTGACAACTCCAGATAAGGGTTCTCTTTACCTACAACCAGGCTTCAACACCCATCATCGACCAGGCGCTTCACCTTCGACATTGCCTCAGTGACACCAGGAGTCACCTGCTTCCTAGGACCAGGAGGCCTACAATGCCTTCCTTTGTGTCTGGTTCCCTGGGGGATGCCCCATTTTATGGCCTGTATAGGAAGTGCTTCCTTGGGTTCACACCCAGCAGTCAGACAACCAAAATACTAGAAACCCAAGCTTGGCACATCAGTTTGCTACGTCCTTAGGACCTGAATCATCTGGACATTTGTATGACATTAGTGGGGCCCATTTGTGGTCCCGGTAATCTTGTTCATTCTTTCTCTTGTGTGATAGTGGTAGTGAATGCTGGGTTTATGTGATAACGGCGAATGCCTAAAGGTGATTACCGTTACCACTCAGTCAGAGTGCCGAAAACATTTTCGCCACTCTGACAACCCCGGCGCCTCAGGACAACAGCGCCAGGACACTTTTTCACTGCTTTCTGTGGGGGGCTGCGTGCCCCACACCCCTGTGGGGGCTTTGCCTCCCATACCCCCTACTTAAGGATTCTCAACTCCAGGGGGTGCATGTTGGGGAGGGTGAAAGCGGGGAAAAAGGTTCGCCGGGCGCACAGCCCGCACCAGCACCAGGGACTCGAACCCTGAAAGCTCTCTCCCACCGCATCCACTCACCAATCCCCGATGCCACGACACAGCTCAACCAGCCACAGCAGCGCCACCCCCTACAGCCTCTCCACCTCCTCCCAGCTCACGCTCGCCATGCTTGCTCCCACCCCCCCACATGCATATGCATAGCGACATCCTGTCGCCCAATTCACCCACAGCCTCATCCAGTCGCCCTACCCTTCCCATCGCCGTGAGGGATTGCGCTGGGAAGGAGTTGCCATAATGGACGGTGCCCTTCCTCATGCACCCACCACACAGGTTACCGTGAATGCTAAGTCTTTTTCTGTGTGCTCCAACTATTGCTAATAAACCTTGCATCTTGGCTCTAGAGTACACCTCCAGCCTCTCCTTCCAGATTCATCTGGCATCACCCAAACTATAGGGGTACGAACCACCACAGCTTTTCCACCACACTAGTAACACCACTGACTACCCTTTTTAACAAATCATGGGAGGATGGTGTGGTACCTGAGGACTGGAGGAGGGCAGATGTGATTCCTCTTCACAAAGTGGGAACAAGACAGAGGAGGAAACTACAGACCTGTCAGATTGACCTCAGTGGTAGGGAAAATGATGGAATCACTTCTGAAGGAAAGAATTGTTGAGTACCTAGAGGCCAGTGGGGCATAGGACCCAAGGCAGCATGGATTCACAGTGGGAAGGTCATGTCAGATGAATCTAATTGATTTCTTTGACTGGGTGACTGAAGTAGTAGACCAGGGAGGGGCTGTGGACATGGCCTACCTAGACTTTAGCAAGGTATTTGACACAGTCCCACACAAAAGATTAATAAACAATTTAGCCAGCCTGGGAGTGGGTCCCAGGGTGGTAGCCTGGGTAAAGAATTGGCTGGACAACAGGACACAGAGGGTAATAGTAAACGGAGTTCACTCAAGAAAGTGGGGTTACTAGTGGGGTACTGCAGGGTTCAATACTGGGTCCAGCCCTTTTTAATTTCTTTATAAGTGACATTGCAGAGGGACTGGAAGGAAACGTATGTCTCTTTGCAGACAACACAAAGATCTGCAACAGGGTTGATACACAAGGTGGGGTGGAAAGGATGAGAAGGGACTTGGCAAGGTTGGAGGAATGGTCAAATGTATGGCAGCTTAGATTTAGTGCAAAGAAGTGCAAAGTAATGCACCTTGGAAACAAAAACCCAGGGAAGAGTACACAATGGGGGGCTGAGATACTGACAACAACAAAAATGGGAAGGGACCTGCAGGTAGTTATATCAGATGACCTAAACGTGGGCAAGCAATGTGAGAAGGCAGTAAGGAGGGCTGGGGGGATACTGGGATGCATAGGGAGAGGCATCACCAGTAGAAAACAGGAAGTTGTTATCCCTCTGTAAAGACAATTGGTGAGACCCCATCTGGAGCACTATGTGCAGTTCTGGAGACCCCATCTCTACAGGGACATGGACACGGTGGGGGCTGTCCAGAGGAGGGCAACCAAAATGGTGCAGGATCTGCTCAAGAAGACATACAAAGAGCGACTAAAGGAGCTTAATATATATACCCTCAAGGAAAGGAGGGAGAGGAGGGACATGATACAAACTTTCAAGTACCTCAAGGGAATTAACAAAGTCCAAGAGGGTAGCATCTTTCAGAAAAAGAGATGTGCAAGAACAAGGGGACACAATCTGAAGATAGAGGGGGGATAGCCCAGAAGTAATGTGAGGAGTATTTTTTCACGGAGAGGGTTGTGGATGCATGGAACAGCTTTCCTGGGGAGGTTGTGGAGTCAAGAACAATGGGGGAATTCAAGAATGGATGGGACAGACATAAGGCAATTCTAGTGGGGGGGGGTAGGAGGAAGTAGGCTGTTGGTTAACTAGGATCTGCAGCTTATCCATTAGGTAGGAAAATAGGCAGACTAAGTGGGCCAGGCGTTCCTTGTCTGCCATCAAATTCTGTTTCTATGTTTATAATTCCATAGTGGGGGGAATGAGTTCACTGGTGGGGCAGAGGGGGTCACTGGTTCCTGGGGGCGCTTCAGGGATGGACAGGAGTGGCGTAGCAGGAAGGGAGGTGTCTATGGAAGACAAGTCAGTGAGGAGAAAGAGCTGGAACAGGAGGGACAGGGCAGCAAATGGCATTCAGATGGGGTGTGTGTGGCCAGCACACAAATAGGGGGTGTGGCCAGGGAAACCGACAAGGCAGGGAGTGGGAAGGGGGGGGGCAACAGAGAAAGGGAGTTTGCCTATGGGAAAGGAGGTGGTTAGAATGCTCCTTTTGGGGGACTCCATGATTAGGGGTATTCGGTGGGAAGGGTGGAGTGAGGAAAAACCCTGTGGTATCAGGGTCAAGAGTATATCTGTCTTGACTGTGCATGAGGCCAAGCACTTGATCTGTGCTCTGTTGAAAGACTGTTGAGGAACCCCTGATATATTAGTGCACCTGGGCACTAATGATATAGAGGGAAACAGTGTGCTGGAGATTCAGGCAAGTTTCCGGGAGCTAGCCAGATTCTGTCATGGCATAGGCTGCTCAGTCTCCTTCTCGGAGATCCTGTTGGTGCATACAGCCAATGTGGGGAATAAATAGAAAATCAGGGAGGTTAATGGATGGCTCGAAGAGTGTCGTGAGGCCAGGGGGTACAGGTTGATGGGGGACTGGGGTGCAACCTGGGAGGATAAGGAGCTGTATACAAGGGATAGGCTCCACCTCAGCTTGGGGGTGAAGGAGGTTTTGAAACAAAAATTGGCTGGATTCATCCAGGGTAGGTGGGGTTTAAACTTGTGAGGGGCGGAGGGCTGGGGATTGAGGCGGACCCTAGCATGCCCACCCAGGATGGGCATGGCCTTCTCCCCCAAGTGAGGAGAAGGGATTGCAGACCAGGAGCACCCAATTGTGCACAAGGGAGCTACCTGGGAGCTCTCAGGGCAGGGGAAGTGGGCACATTGAAGGGGGTGTTCCTGATTAATGCCAGGAGCATCGGGAACAAGATGCCCAAGCTTCAGGCACTGCTAGTGGATGAACTTGTGGATGTGGTGGCTGTCACTGAAACTTGGGTCACTCCTGGGCATGACTGGGACCTAAACCTAATGGGGTACACCACGTTCAGAAAGGACAGGGCTGTGGGCAGGGGAGAGGGTAGCATTCATCATGAAGGACGGCATAGGGTAAGAAGGGTAGAGGAAGTGGAGGGCTATGTGGAGGCGTTATGGGTCACCTTGCAGGTGCATGGGGACAAGAAGGTTGAGCGGGGGTGGTATATAGCCACCTATGCAGGCGGAAGATCTGGAGGGAAATCTTAGGGACCACTGTGATCATGGGGAGGGTAGAATGGTGGTGTTGAGGGACCTAAAAATGCCAGGGACTGACTGGGAAACTATGGCATCCTCATCGGCCAGCATCTGCTGGACGTCTTCCAGGATGCATTCCTTGCCCAGCTGGTGGCTGACACGATGAGGGAGGGTCGCTTCCTGGATGTGGTCCTGTCGGACTGCAATTTCATTAGGAACCTAGTAATAGGAGACCCACTAGCAATAAGTGATAATGCCACAGTCTGGTTTTCCCTGGATTTGGGGAGGGGGTAGATCGCACAAAATGATTTTGATTGAGTTCAGGGGTGTACATTTCAAGGGTATGGAGCAGATACTTAGGGGCCACCTGGAAGGAATCGGATTGGTATGGACACTGAGAGCAGGTGGGAAATAATTAAGTAGGGGCTCCTGTTAGCTACCAAGGTCTGCATGAAGGAGCGACGCAAGTTTGGTAGAGCCAGGAAGCTGAGCTGGTGGAAGAAGGAGGACCAGGATGTGGTAAGGGAAAAAGAGGCTGCTTACAGCCGTACAGGCTATTGTGTGGGCTTATAGACAAGGGGGAGTACGATATGATAGCCAGAAAGGTCTCCAGGGTTGTGAGGTTGGCCAAGACGAGGGCAGAGCAGAGATTTGCTCAGGGGATTGGGAGAGGTGATAAAAGGTTCTTCAAGTATATCAGGGAAAGGAGGGTAGGGGCAGATTAGTAGACTGAGGTTGGGGAGTGGGTGGGCTAAGGAGGCAGGGGAGCAGGCGGAGGTACTTAATGACTACTTTGCCTCGGTCTTCACTAGAGAGGATGGTGGGGCAGCACAGCAAGGGGCGGGCAGGTTGGACCTGCAGATGGGGGGGGCCACGGATGTTGAAATCCCCATTGGTAGGGTTTGGGAAGCTCTCAAGGCCCTAAGAGCGGAGAAGGCACCGGGCCCAGACAGCCTTCATCCAAGGGTGCTAAAGGAATTGGTGGATGTCCTGACTGCACCTCTGGTGGACCTCTTTAACTCCTCCTTTCAGTCAGGATGGGTGCCTCAGGACTGGAGGATGGCCCACATTATGCCTATCCACAAGTATGGCTCACATGTAAGCCTGATGTTGGTGGGGGGCAAAGTGATGTAGGCCATTTAAAAAGAAAGGCTGGGGGTGTTTCCAGAGGCAGG
This sequence comes from Neoceratodus forsteri, assembly GCA_016271365.2. Taxonomy (NCBI): domain Eukaryota; kingdom Metazoa; phylum Chordata; order Ceratodontiformes; family Ceratodontidae; genus Neoceratodus; species Neoceratodus forsteri. The sequence continues at coordinate 134,487,862 of CM028130.1, read as the reverse complement.
GGGCCACCGGGATGATCATTAGCATGGCTTTGTTCAGGGTAGATCGTGTCAGACCAACCTTGTGGAGTTCCATGACTCGGTGACAAGGGCGCTGGATCAAGGCAGGCCAGTGGATGTCCTCTTTCTAGACTTCAGCAAGGCATTTGACTTGGTGCCACATCCTGGGCTGCTGGATAAGCTGAGAAAAATTGTGGTGGGGGTGCGGATGGTCAGGTGGGTAAGAAACTGGCTGGATGGGCATTTTCAGAAGGTGGTGGTCGGGGGGAGGGGTTCATCTCCTAGGAGGGTTCTCAGCAGGGTCCCACAAGGATCGATGCTAGGACTACTCCTGTTTAACGCTTATATCTCAGACATCAGGAACCGTATCAGGAGTGAGATGAGCCCCTTTGCAGACGACATGAAGCTGGGGGCAGTGGTAGATGGGGAGGAGGGTAGGTAAGCCCTACAAGCGAACCTGGAGACTCTGGAGGGGTGGTCACACACCTTGAAACTGAGGTTTAATACTGGGAAATGCAGGGTTCTCCACCTGGGGGCTAGGAACCCAGTTCATATGTACACCTTAGGAGGGGAGACACTGCAGGCTTCGAGTGGGGAGAAGGACATAGAGGTGGTTGTGGATGCCAAGATGAACAACTCAAAGCAGTGTAGAAGAGCTGCAATCAAAGCAAATAAAATGCTGGGGTGCAAGCCAGGGGGATAACTTTGAGAAGCCAGGAGGTGCTCCTTCTGCTGTATAATTGGCTGGTTAGATATTGTGTGCAGTTTTGGCATCTATACTTAAAAAAGGATATTGCACTCCAGGAGAGGGTCTAGAGGAGGGAAACCAGGATGATACATGGTCTGGGGGAGAGGTCCGATGAGAGACTTGAGGAGCTCATCCTGTACTCCCTGGGGGAGAGGAGGGACAGAAGGGATATGATCGAGGTCTTCAAATACCTTAAGGGGGTAAACAGGGTAAGCCTGGATAGGGTGCTTCAGCTGAGGGAGGAGGGGGCCACCCAATGAGTCTGGGTGGCGGGAAACTCAAGCGGGAGACTAGGAGATGCTACTTCACTGAGAGGGTGGTGGAACCCTGGAATGCACTGCCTGTGGAACTGGTGGCTGTAGATACTGTGGAGGGGTTCAAGAGAGGCTGGAATAGGTATAAGGGGAGGGGGAGTCTGAAAAGGTCCAGCATCAGCAGAGAACCCCAGTCGGGGGATGGGGTTGGGGGGCTTTGTGGGGAGGGTGGGGAGGCTGCAACAGGGCCCTGAATGGGCACTGATCCTCGAGTAGACTCGATAGACCATAGGGCCTACTCTGCTGGCTTCTTAGTATGTTAGTGTATGCTTGTTAATATACAAGGCCCTGTGTGGTCTGGGACCTGACTACTCCAAAGGTCTGCTGGTTCCTTACTTCCCAACCGTACTCCTCCACTCCACCACTGCCAGCTTACTTGCTGTTCCTTCTTCCCGACTGAGACAATCTGGGGACAAAGCTTTTGGAGTAGCAGCTCCAGTGTTGTGGAACTCTCTTCCGGGGGTATCCACTCTGCTGGCACAGTGGAGGCCTTTAAAAAGATTACTCAAAACATACTTGTTTGAGCAGCACTTCCCCAGCCTGCTAGTATCAGATGAACAGCAGTTTTGCATTTTATTGGCTGAGATGTATTTATTGTTGTTATGCTTTATCTTCGTATGTGCTATGTATGTTTTTAATTTGTTAAATTATGTGCAGTGCCTCAGGCCTTTGGGGAAGGGCACTTTATAAATAAAATTGCCTTGCCCTTGCCTTGCCTAAGACTGTGTCCCAGAACTCACAGCAAATATTGCCACGCTCAGGCCCCCCTAGTGGTCAGTGTAGATACGTTTAAATATCTGGGAATCTGGTGTGACCCAGATCTTTCTTATTGGTGCTTATATATTAAAGGGTGCTGCATATGTGTTACAGATGCCTACCATGGCTGTGGCTTTACCCACCTGTGGAGATGGGTGCACAGTATGCCGTGCATTACGCAGATGTGCCCATCTGTAGCTCCACCCCACAGGTGTCCTGCAGCGCTGTGGGGACATGGGCAGGAAAGTGGACACAGGTGGGCATCCAGTCGTATACCCATTCCTTCAGTGGACCAGATCCTTGTTCTGCGTGGAACAGGGATTTCTGGATACCTGTATACCTTTTACTGATCAGAGCTCGTGTATTAGCAGCAGGTGCATGCCCATAGCTCCCAGCTATCGAAGCATGTCAGGAGGGATGGGGGCTGCAGTATGGGGAGGGAACTTGCCCCACCATGCCACCATCTGCAAGATAAAGGGACACATCATCTACAGCAGGGTACCTGCAGGTAGAGACTCCATTAAGCCTTTGTGAATGTTGTGGAGTCCAGCTCCATCCCCGGTCACCCCCCCCCATAGGCACACATGCAGCACTACCTGTGACCAGGTGCTAGTGCATGTAAGGGGCATGCATCACTTTCACATATACCACCAGGGTCCAGTCGGAAACCAGCTGTGTGGCTACGTCACTTAGAGATGCCTACGCTGCATTGGGCACTGGGTCAGAACATAGCCGACCACAATGCCTTTGGCAAGAACAGTGAGCAAAAATACCATCATTTTTATTTTTGTAGGGGAACTTCACCCCCGCACCACCTGATGCAGGGGCTCTGCCTCGCACCTCTCTGGACTGAAGGATTTTCATCCGGGGAGGGGGTTTCACGGGCAAGTTAAAATTGGGGTTGTGGAATACTGTTCTCATGGCCCCTTGGGAAAAAAAAGAAGTTCCGATTCCTGCAAAATGGTTGGAGACCAGGATTAGAACCCTGGTCTCTACTGCCTCCCAGCTGAGCTGATCAATGCCCCAGCCCTCCACACCACAGGAGCAGCTCAGCCAGTCTCTTGTATTTTGCTGCCCTTGTCCTGTGGCAGCACCACAGACAGCCACCCGGGGAGCCCATATCACAAGCACTCTACATCCCTGCTCTTTGTACGTGGTAGCGTTATATGGACTAATGCTGTCTTGCCTGGCGCTATTCCTGTAGTGTTAATCTGACCAGGTACCGTAACCCGCTGGATGTAGACATAGTGAATAGAACCCATTCAGACTACATCACCAAAACTGTACAATGGTTACATCAAAACAGTATAGTCAGGCAAAGGTAGAAGCTGCACAAGGCTTGGTGGTGCAGGGACAAAGAGTCAAAACATACATCAGCAAGGAATCCCGCACTCACCACCTGAAGTAATAGATGCTCAGACAATGTTCTTAAAAGTGCTTCATTTTATTGTGCAATAATGCAATGTGAAAAAAATTCCAGGCACGTTTCAGAAGATTCCTGTCCCTTTCTCAATGGATCTAACTGACACAGGGAAAGACACTACTTATATACCTATGTCACTATGACATCATCAATGTGCGCTTGGTTAAAACATGTGGCCAACACTTAAATTAAAATTAAAATCAGAAACAAAAGTGCCCTGGTGATTAGAGTGCATGGGCCCGATTCCAAGATGCCTGTTGCAACTTGCAAGCATATGCGAGTTGTGACATGTGCCGCTATGCCAGGAACCCTGTGCCCTATTCCAGAACAGGCAGGGTCCCTGGCACTTATGCCCTGTGACTTGCGGAAGCCGCAGGGTTGTGCCAAAGGACTGGTGCACCAGACCTGTGTGCCGCAAGCTGCTGACTGTAGGGAACAGCTCCCCGAGCCCCCCAGCCCCAAAACAAGCCCGCAAGCCCCTAGGGGCCATGGGGGGGTCAGCAGTGTGGCACAGGTGCAAGGGTGGCAACGCAAATAACGGACCCGGGTGCCGGGAGGTGGCATCCTGGTATTGCGGGGGGGGGCTTCTCATTGATGGGGGGTCTGTGGGGCACAGCTGTGTACGGGTTGTGGCACTACGAGGGGGGAGCCAGGACAGATGACCCTTAGACCAGCCAACAGCTGGTCTAACCCTGCAGTGCCGCAGTGTGTCTTAGAATAGTGTAAGTAGGTTACGGCAGCCACCCTTTCAGAATAGGATGCAGATGCTGCCGTAATCCCCCTCTTCCGCCATGCTGTAGGAGCCGCAGCCAGCGGAAGTCCCCCTTGGGTGCAGGCCACCTATGCCATGGCGCAGGCCGCCTCCTGGACTCCTGACCGGTGTAACGATGTTGCAAGCAAAAAGATCATACCATTGGGTCGGCTAAGCTTCCTGCGACATGTGTAACCCATTTCAGAATTGTGCCCCATGTATCTAGTATGGTTACTAATTCCCTAAAAGTAAGACACTCAGATCAGTTAAAAAAAACTTATATATGTATAATTCTACTAAGTAATACGATTTTGTTGTCACCTTACTTATATTTGGACATACATAAACATAACTACATAGATACATAGTGTATTAAAAAAGGCTTACAGCTATATTCGGCTACATATAATCATTAGACCATGAAATATCACTGGATTTATATAGCCAGTTAAAATGCAATTGTATACTAAAGTGGATAACAATCCATTATTCTAATTTATTTCTTTTTCAAAAATGGTTTGATACTGAAACCTTCATTCAAGCCAGGACTTTTATAGGCTCCTAGAGTATATATATATCCAGAAACCTTCTCTGGCCAGAATGAAGTTATCATACTCTTCCCCTCTTGGATTCTTGTACACCTTTTCTATCCCTTGGAATTAAAATACGTGGTCAGATTTGTTAGTACTTTGCCTAATGTGATGTGCAGTGGCATAACTGAAGTTCATTGTTTTTGATTGCCCTGACATGTTCACCAACTCCCTGTTTGAGGCTCCTTTTTGTTTCGCCAATATAAAATGCATTACAGGTGCAGGTTGCAAGATAAATAACTCCACGTGTGTCATAGGTTATAAGCTGCCTAATGGACTATAACTTGTTTGCTGAAACTGTAGTAAATTCTTTACCAGTTTGTATATTAGGACAATATATACATCTCTGACATCTGTGGCAACCTACACTAGATTGCAACCACGTGTATTTTACAGGGGCAGTTTGTCTGCTATGGACTAATATGTCCCCCAGGATCTCTGCACGTCTATACAGAAGTCTTGGAGTGGTATCATGATATTCTCTCAAATTAGGTTCCCCTATTAGAATGTTCCAATTCTTCTTGATAATGTCTGCTACTTTTGGAGCATGTACTGAATAAGTTGTAACAAAATTTAGTTGTGGATTTCTCTGCATATTTACTCTATTTGGTGACATAGTACCTTGTCTTGGTGTGTTCCTAACTTCTTGGTGGGTAGCCTTCACATGAGTGGCAGAATAGCCACGTTCTATAAATCTATTCTGTAAGTCAATAGCTGCAGAGTCAAAACTTGCCAAATCCGTACAGTTCCTCCTCAATCTGAGGAACTGCCCCTTCTGAATACTTTTCACTATATGCCTTGGATGGTAGCTGCTTGACAGCAGAAGCGTATTTCTTTTACAAGGTTTCCTATAAATATTTGTCACAGTTTTCCCATCTGACTTCTTCATAATGCAAAGGTCTAGAAAATCAAAACTCTACTGGCATCATAAGTAAAATGCAAGTTCAAATTTGAATTGTGTAAAAAAATTAGTAAATTCATCAAATTCTGTAAGGCTAACATTCCATATAATAAAAATGTCATCAATAAAGTGCTTATATAAGCTAATCTTCCAAAAAAATGGGTTATGCATAGGATCTCTCACATAAAAATTCTCCCACTGTCCCATGTATAAATTAACAAGACTGGGGGCCAAAGTTGCCCCCATTGCTGTTCCCGTTGTTTGTAGATAATAACACCCTAGAAATGAAAAGACATTATATTTCAAAACAAATTCAGAAAGTTTAAGTAAAAATTCTGTACACAGTGTAGCATCATGACCTCTTGAATTCAGAAAAAATCCCAAAGTGTCTAATGCATCCTCTTGTGGGATGTTAGAAATCAGGGCTTCACCATCTAGAGTAATTAAATAATGCTCTGGCTCCACCTCTGTTTCTCCAAATGTTTCCAAGATATTATTTGTGTCTTTAATATATGAAATGCAAAATCACACATGCCACCATAATGCAAAGCATCATGGGCTGCATATGCAAATCACCAGAGAATATTATGCTGGTTCAACTTTAAGCAGAAATGCATGGGTCGAAAGGCCTCTCACACAGTTTGCAAAGGATGGCAACAGAAGACACAGACACGTGTTTCGTCCTACCAGGACTCATCAGTGTGCCTCATCTGTTTGACACCCCAGTGGCATGAACCAGCTACCGTAAGATGGTCTATCTGGGTTATGTTGTGGTAAACCCAATTAAAACAAAAACAAGTTAAAAGACAAAGAACCTCTGTGCGCAAGCACTGAGGCAATGGTTACCTCAAAGGGCATTGGCCGGGAAGCCAAGTTTCAAAGAAATACAAACTCACATGTGCCCCCAAAATCACATGTGCCCCCATAATGCAAAGCATCATGGCCCCAATTGCGTTACAAATGGACGTATGAAATGGTTCACATATTGTGATAATGGCTCTGTAAGGCAGCCTATCCCACTAACAATAGGTCTGCCTGGGGGAGTAGGGAGGTCAAATTGTTTATGAACTTTAGGGAGCATATAGGTGGTAGCCCTAGTAGGAAAATCCACTGTAAGAAAATTTTTCACATTAGTATCAATCCACCCTTTTTCATACACATCCAGTAGGTATTCATGAATTCTATGTTTAAAGAACACCGTCGGGTCCCTTTCTAACCTTTTATAAAAGGCTGCATTGCTTAATTGGCTATTAACCTCAAATATATAGTCAGTAGTATTTTGTACAACTAATTCTCCCCCCTTGTCTGCCTACTGAATTACAATGGAGTCATCTTTTCTAAGTATTTCCAAAGCATCTCTCTCTACTCTTGACAGATTATTGAAGGTTATAGGAGGCAAATATGAAAAAAAGACTTTCTAGTTCATTCTCACACACAGATTGAAGAGTCAGAATCATTGCACTTGGTGGTGGATAGAACGTGGAACACACCCTAAATTTGTTGGTATAAGTTGTACGACAGTCCGAGTTCTCGGGAAGAAGAACAGAGCTGCCCCCAGGGTTGTTGTCCACATCAGAGCAAGTTCTCTCCTGTTGTTGTTTGAAAAAGAAAGATTTGAGATTTAGGTTTCGGCACAGTTTCTATAGATCTAAAAAAGTTTCAAATTTGTTAACGTTCAGTGTTGGTGCAAATGTTAGCTCTCTCTCTAAAATACCAATTTCAACAGCAGTCAACGATCTGTCAGCTAAATAATTTTCTGTTCCACAATCTCCTGTATGGGCAACCCCTCTGCATAGTGTTGGGTGGATAATCCTGTCTGTTGTACTGCTGGTCTGTGTATTGGTCCCTCCATTGTTGTTGGTACTGCTGGGGGTAAGGGGAGGGGGGTAATGATGTTATTGGAGTCTGGTAATGCAGGTAAGTTTTGTTCTGTGGCATATCTTTCTGATTGCTCAGTTCTGTTAATCTGTCCCCATTTCCTCCCCTTTCCCCTCCTCATCCTCCTCTTACTTCTCTGCCCCTTCCCGGTCCACTCTGTTCTGGGGTTTGAAAGCTCTGGTATCTATTAGTACGAGTGCTTCTCTGTGGTATAGGGTCAGTTGGTGAGTCAGAGGACTCCTCTTCCGAGGTAACTGTCTCATTATCACTAGGGTCTGTGCTCATCTCCCCTCTCGAAGAATACCTCTAGGTTGGGTTTTTTCTTCCAAGTATATACTCTGTTATTTTGATAGTCCTCTAAATCTCTCCAAAATTTTGTGAGTTTTTTCTTTTTAAGTTCAAAGTCTAATTTAGACAGTGTCTCTTTAAGTTTAATACTACACTGCTCAAAGTCTACATTTTCTTTAAAACGCAATAATTTATTCTCCCATTCTTTGGCTTCATTCTTAAGTTTATCACTCACCGCTTTCCCATAGTCCACGGAAAGTTTTGCAAGTTTGCTTAATGCCTCATCTAAAATACATCTCCATTGGTCCATAAAAGTTACTTCATCTAGGCCAAATGCTGGTTCTTTCTAAATTCGCAATCACCTCAGTATACGCTTATCCTGTAGATATGCTTCCAAGCTGGTAATACGCCACTGAATCTTTCGTGCTTTTGTAACCGTTTTCTCCTGAGCGCGAAATGCTTCCCAAAGTGAACTCACAGTTCCACTAGTAGCACCGTTGTCAGCTCCCACAACACTATCATTTTCTAATAAAAATAGATTTGCTTGGCCTGCTTGTACTAGTAGGGCATCCACATAAGAAAAACAATCTACTTGTGTAGGTGCTCTCGTTGTTGCAGTTGAAAATTTAAATCCAGTGTTTTTAGTTGAAAATTTAAATCCAGTGTTTTTTCCAAGGACGTCGCCACAGTCGCGTCCATTTTGAAGTTGTGTGTCATAGCTGAAAATGCACTTGTAAGTGAGCTCTTCTGTGACCAGGTTTCATGCTGGATAAATATCGCACAGCAACCTGTGCAAAAAAACTCAAAACAAACAAGTAGTCAGGCAAAGGTAGAGGTTGCACAAGGCTTGGTGGTGTGGGGATAAAGAGTCAAAACATACATCGGCAAGGAATCCCGCACTCACCACCTGAAGTAATAGATGCTCAGACAATGTGCTTAAAAGTGCTTCATTTTATTGTGCAATAATGCAATGTGCAAAAAATTCCAGACGCGTTTCGGAAGATTCCTCCCCCTTTCTCAATGGATCTAACTGACAGAGGGAAAGACACTACTCATATACCTATGTCACTCTGACATCATCAAGTTGTGCTTGGTTAAAACATGTGACCAACACCTAAATTGAAATTAAAAACAAAAACGAAAGTGCCCTGGTGATGAGTGCATGTATCTAGTATGGTTATTAATTCCCTAAAAGCAAGACACTCGGATCAGTTAAAAAACCTTTTATATGTACAATTTTACTAATTAATATGACTCTGTTGTCACTATATTTATATTTGGACATACATAAACATAAATATATAGACACACAGGCCCAGATATTCAAAAGGGTTGCGCCATGCGAAACAGGGTTGAGCATGCGCAAGTCCAAAATGCGCCATTCTGCGATATTCAGCAGGAGGCAGTTACACCACTGGCAACAGGTTGCGCAAGAGAGCAATGCAAATGAATGCATGCTCAACAGGAGGGGGAGGATCCATGCATAACCTGCGCAACCCGATATTCAGTCGGGTTGCGCAGAGTTGTGCATGCGCAACCCCCAACCTGCGCCCGCACAAGCTTGAGCCAAAAAAAAACTTAAGTTGAGGGCCACCCACAGGTGAGCTGCTGCATTGCAGGGCGCAACACAGCAGCTGCCATCCCTGGCTGGCCCCCAACTCGGTCCCTGTGCCCCCCCACCAGCCCGATCGCGGGCGAGTACAGTACATGAACCCCCACACACATCTCCACAGCCCGATCGCGGGCAGAACATGTCATGTACGGTATGGGCTGTATGCCCATTGGCTGTAGCTCTGCACCACGGGCGGCAGCCCTACCGACAGTCTAGTCGCGGGCGGGGCGGCAGGCGGGTGGATGCTCGCCACTGCCGCGGGGCGGGAGCGGGTGGAGGGGCTTGGTGGTGGGGACACTAGACACCAGGGAGATGTGGGGGAGTTGTGTTGTGACATTCTGCCCGCGATCGGGCTTTACGGTCCACTGGACCACCAGGGAGTTATTCGGGTTGGGGATGAGTTACATTCTGCCCGCGATCGGGCACTGGGGGTTCATACAGGTTCTGCCCGCGATCGGGCTGTGGGAGATGTGTGGGGGACATGACGTGTTCTGCCCGCGATCGGGCTGTGGGAGATGTGGGGGACATGTACGCGTTCTGCCTGCGATCGGGCTGTGGGAGATGTGGGGTGTCATGTAACTGTGATGCCCGCGATCAAGGCTTGCATTAGGCGTCGGTCCCCGACGGCTGCGTGCCTGGCAGGGTGGCCAGGAGCAAGTCCTCGGGATCGGCGCACCTACATGCAAATGGCATGCAAATGTGCAGAAATAGATGCAAATGGCCCCCTGCACCTTGCATAAATTATGGCCCCATTTGCATGTCACCTTTGAATATCGGAAATTTGAGCATGGCGCAATGGTACTCTGCGCCACCGCAAGTTTAATGCTCAACTCTGGCAACTTGCGGTGGCGCAGAGTTCCACTATGCTATCGCGCAAGTGCTGGGTTCGAGTTGGGTGATATTCAAAGGAGTTGCTCAACAGCCGCAACTCCTTTGAATATCACCTCGCTACACCCTGCTAACCATTTTGAGCAGCGCAGGGGCTTGCGCCTCAGACTGGCGCAGTTTGAATATCTGGGCCACACAGTGTATTAAAAAGGACTTAAGCCTATATTTGGCTACACAGAATCATTAGACCATGAAATATCACTAGATTTATATAGCCAGTTAAAAATGCAATTGTATACTAAAGTGGATAACAATCCATTATTCTAAGTTATTTCTTTTTCAAAAAATGGTTTGATACCAAAACCTTCATTCAAGCCAGGACTTTTATAGGCTTCTAGAGTATATATTCAGAAACCTTCTCTGGGCAGAATGAAGTTATCATGATCTCCCCCTCTCAGATCCTTGTACACTTTCTCTATCCCTTGGAATGTAAATACATGGTCAGATGTGTTAGTACTTTGCCTAATGTGATGTGCAGTGGCATAACTGAAGTCATTGTTTCTGGTTGCCCTGACATGTTCACTAACTTTTTGTCTGAGGCTCCTTTTTGTTTTGCCAATATAAAATGCATTGCAGGTGCAGGTTGCAAGATAAATAACTTCACGTATCACAGGTTATAAGTTGCCTAATGGAATATGTCTTGTTTGCTGAAACTGTAGTAAATTCTTTACTAGTTTAGGACAATGTATACATCTCTGACATCTGTGGCAACCTACACTAGATTGCAGCCATAAGTATTTTACAGGGGCAGTTTGTCTGCTATGGACCAACATGTCCCCCAGGGTCTCTGCACGTCTATACGGAAGTCTTGGAGTGGTATCATGATATTCTCTCAAATTAGGGTCCCCTTTTAGAATGTTCCAATTCTTCTTGATAATGTCTGCTACTTCTGGAGCATGTACCGAACAAGTTGTAACAAAATTTAGTTGTGGATTTGTCTGCATATTTGCTCTATTTGGTGACATAGTATCTTGTCTTGGTGTGTTCCTAACTTCTTGGTGGGTAGCCTTCACATGAGTGACAGAATAGCCACGTTCTAGAAATCTGTTCTGTAAGTCAATAGCTGCAGAGTCAAAACTTGCCAAATCCGTACAGTTCCTCCTCAATCTGAGGAACTGCCCCTTCGGAATATTTTTCACTATATGCCTCGGATGGCAGCTACTTGACAGCAGAAGCGTATTTCTTTCACAAGGTTTTCTATAAATATTTGTTGCAATTGTCCCATCTGACTGGATGTAGACATAGTGAATATAACCCATTCAGACTATATCACCAAAACTGCACAAAGGTTATATGCTGTCACTCCTACATTATAATGTGTTCTGTACAAATTACCCCATTAAGTACTAGTATCTTGAATGTTAGACTAACTGACACCCTGTAACCAAGCTGTATCTTCCCTGTGATATATGTGTTGTAATCACTGTAATGTCTGTCTGTTTATAACCTATGTGACGTGGAACCTTTGTAAACAAGTCTGTGACTCAAAGGTACTCTCCGATTCTGTAATAAAATAAAAATAAAAAAATAAAATAAATATATCAAAACAATATAGCCTAGAGATTAGAGTAATAAGCTGTGAATGAGCTTGTCACATCCAGCAGATCTAGATTTGAATCCCACAACCTCCACTTGCATACTGTGTGACTCTGCGCAAGTCATTTAACCGCCCAGTGCTCCCAGGCACCCCTGAAAACAGGCACTTGTGCCTAGCAGGCCTTACCTGGTTACTAAAAATAAATAAATAAAAACTAGGGCTCCTATACAGAAATGTATTTACCTGCTGGCCCAGTGGCCTGGAGGGCTAAGGTGTCAAGCGCCTTACCTGCTGCCATGCCAGCAACTCATATTAGGGAATGAGCACGGGTTGCCAGGGGTCCGGGGGGGATCTGGAAGAGGATCAAGCGGCTGGCAGGCAGCTCTCCTCTCCCAGATCAGGGAAGATGGACATCTTGGCTCTTGGCTACCACCAGGTGGAGGCCTGGTGATAGCCCATGAGAGCTCCAAGTGACCGATGGCAGTCAGGGGAGGCGGAGGGAGCTGCGATCCTGGGATGCATATGTGCCTGCATGCACACGCACCACCCATGTATGTTGTGGCTGAGGGCAGGAGCAGCGGAAAAGCAGGAAGAAAAGGCATGATGGGGGTACATGATGACCACACACTGCGCCTCCACCTTCTGCATCACCAGAATGACCTGTTGGCAGCATGGGATTAGATCATAGAAACACAGAAATTGTCAGCAGATAAGGACTGCTAGGTCCATCTAGTCTGCCCGTAAGCCCTACACTTGTTTGTGGCCTCTAACCCTACCTGGTCAATGGCTTTTCACCTTTCTGTCCCACCTCTAATGTTCCCTTATGCCTGTCCCAGGCATGTTTAAATCCCTCCACTGTGCTTGCTCCCACCACCCCCTGTGGCAGACTATTCCATGTGTCCATCACCCTCTCTGTGAAGAAAAACTTCACATTTCCCCTTAACCTGCCACCTTCCAATTTCATATCATACCCCCTCATTTTGTACTTCTCCTATATTGGAAGATGTTACCCCCCCTGCACCTTGTTTATGCCCTTAAGATACTTGAATATTTCTATCATGTCACCCCGATCCTTACTCTCCTCCAGTGAGTACATATTGAGGTCCTTTAATCTCTCCTCATATATTTTCTGTTGCAAGCCCTGCACCATCTTCGTTGGCCTTCTCTGGACTGCTTCCACCCTGTCGATGTCCCTATGAAGGTGCAGCCTCCAGAACTGCATGCAGTACTCTAGGTGAAGCCTCACCACTGTTCTATACAATGGCATTACCACCTCCTGCCTGCTGCCAGTGATACCTCTGCCTGTGCACTCCAGCATGCCACTGACCCTCACTGCAGCCTTTGTACTCTGCTTAGACAGCTTTAGGTTGTCTGAAATGATTACCCCCCAGATCTCTTTCTTCCTTGGTGATCGTCAGCAACCCCCCAATCCTGTAGCTGTCTCCAGTTCCCTCGTTCAGGTGCATTATTTTGCACTTCTTTGCATTGAGCCTCAGTTGCCACACCTTGATCCATTTTTCAAGCTTCCCCAGGTCCCTCATTTTTTTCACCCTGTCTGGAGTATACTCCCTGTTGCAGATCTTAGTATAATCTGCAAACAAGCAGACCTTTCCCTCCAGCCGTTCTGCAATGTCACCAGTGAAGGCATTAAACAGGACTGGCCCAAGGACTGATCCTTGAAATACCCTGCTGGTCACCCCCTCTCCCCAGATTGAATCCCATTTACCACCACCCTCTGCCTCCTGTCTGTTAACCAGTTCCAAAGGCTATGACGTTCAAACAGTGATGGGAAAACAGTGAAGACCATCATGGCAACAAAATCAACAGTTCGCTGTGATGGTTCACTGCTTTTCTGACACTGCTGTCTCTGAGGAGTATGTCCACTCCCTGAACCAACTCCTGCTCAGAGTTGGTAATCTATATGCAAGGGGTGTGGGGGGGCAGGGCCCCCCATATGGTGGATGTGGGGAAGGAGCCTCTCACAAAAATAAAAACCTTTTTACAGTGACGGCACAATGCCAATTGTTGGCACTGTGCCATTGCTGTACTGATGGTGAGCAAATTCCCTGTTGCTTCGGCGACATGGAACCTTTTCTAACCCAGTTTACCTCCTTGTGTCCCATGCCCAGACTACCCATCTTGTTAACCAGCCTTTTATGTGGGATGGTGTTGAAAGCCTTGCTGAAACTGAGGCAGGCGATGTCCACTGCCCCCCCACCCCGATTTACCTCCTTCATCACCCAATCAAGAAAATCTATCAGATTCGTCTGACATGACCTTCCTGCTGAGAATCCATGTTACCTCAGATCCTGGGCCTCATTGGATTCCAAGTGTGCCACTATTTTTTCTTTAAGCAGTGCCTCTATGATCTTACCCACTACTGAGCTGAGGCTAACTGGCATGTAGTTCCCTGTCTCCTCCCTGCTACCACTTTTATGTAGAGGGACTACATGTGCCTTCCTCCAGTCCTCTGAAACTACTCCTATGTTGCGGGACTCGGTGAACATGGTTGTCAGATGCACTGCTAGCTCTCTTCGCAGTCCCCTTAATATCCTCGGGTGTATGCCATCTGGCCCCATTGCTTTGTCCACCTTTAGTTGTGAGCTCCTCCAGGACTCTCGCCATTGTGAATGGACTTGTGTTTACTCCTCCCCTTTGTATCTGCTACTCAACTGTAGTCCCTGACCCCTCCTCTTCAGTGAATACTGAAGACATTGGGGGGAAGGACGGTTCTCCCCCTCCTGATCTCACCATGGGGGGAAGCTGTGGGGTTACTATCCATACTGATACGCCCAGGGAGATGATGGATGGCAGGGATGGCGGAGTCAGGGCAGAGGGGAGCCAAGCCCCATCGTGGACACAGGAGGATAAACAGTTGCTAAAAAATAAATGCATTCACTAGAAAGCTTGGTTCAGAAGACAGACGCTGAACTTGAATCAAAAGGCCAGGGTTTGGTCGTAGGATAAAAAGGATTTTATTCCAGATACATAAAAACTGAGTAGCACTTACCATGACACAAAACCATCTAATGTTTTGCACGTATGCTGTATGCAGTTTCAAGGCCTTGTGTGGTGAGTACTAATCTATATTTAAGGACCTGGAATAAAATCCTTTTTATTTTATGGCCAAACCCTGGTCTTTTGATTCAAGTCCAGTGTCTGTCTTTTTGAGCCTAGCTGTTTAATGATTACATTTCTGTATAGGCATCCTAGTTTTTGATGTACGCTTCATACAATTTTGGTTATGTACTCTAAATGGATTCCATTCACTAGGCCTACATGCCACATAGGCATTTCTAGGTGATGTATCCGTGCAGCGAGTGTCTGACTAGACCCTGCCAGCATGCACAAAAGGGTGCACGCCCCTTACATGCACAAGCAACTAGCCGCAGGTAGTGCTGCACGTCCTACATAGAAACATAGAAACATAGAATTTGATGGCAGATAAGGACCGCTTGGCCCACCCAGTCTGCCCATTTCCCTACCCAATGGATAAGCTGCAGATCCTAGTTAACCAGCAGCCTACTTCTTTCTATCCCCACCCCCTAGAATTGCCTTATGACTGTCCCATGCATGCTTGAATTCAACCGGTGTTTTTGACTCCACAACCTCCTCTGGAAGGCCGTTCCATGCATCCACAACCCTCTCTGTGAAAAAATACTTCCTTACGTTACCTCTGAGCTGCACCCCCATCTTCAGATTGTGCCCCCTTGTTCTTGCACACCTCTTTTTTTGAAAGATACTACCCTCTTGGACTTTGTTGATTCCCTTGAGGTACTCAAAAGTTTCTATCGTGTCCCTCCTCTCCCTCCTTTCCTCGAGGCTATACATATTAAGCTCCTTTAGTCTCTCTTCATATGTCTTCTGGTGCAGACCCTGCACCATTTTAGTTGCCCTCCTCTGGACAGCTTCCATCCTGTCTATGTCCTTGTGGAGATTGGGTCTCCAGAACTGCATACAATTCTGGAGACCCTGATCTTTTGATTCAAGTCCAGCATCTATCTTTTGAGCCATGCTTTTTGGTGAATACAGTTTTGGTTGGTGCATTTGGCTCCAAACAAGCTCTCTTTAGCTGCCTTTTTGCTTGTGTTTTGCTCCTATGCAGAAACGGGTCTTGTCTTAAGTTTCATACCAGAAATTTACTTTTGCAACAGACCCTTCTGCCTACCTTAGAATATGGTAGTAAAATCTACAGAACTGTGAATTCTTCCATGCTGCAAACAGTATCAGTAGCCTTCAACTTCGCACTGGGCTGCAGCAAAGACTCATGCCACTGTACTTTATTCAACATGCTAGGCCTTCTCCCCCTAGAGAAACAGAACTGTTGTAAGCTTCCCTAATATATAAATGTATTCACTGCATCTAACCCCCCCCCCACCCATCTAACATAACTGTCCAGATACTGTCAACCTTATCCACTACGGTTGCAGTCCAGAAATCTCCTACTGTAAGCAAGGGCACACAGAACATCTGAGGCAAAGAGTTTCTTCACTGCAGCTCCTGTTACCTGGAACTCCCTTCCTGAAAATGTCAAGATCCAGAAACAAATGGTTTGATACCTCTTATTGGACCAACATAGATGTAACAAAAGAAAGTCGTGCCTAAGCTTTCGGACTAATCAAGTCCTTCCTCGGAGGCTTATGCCAGTAGTACTACTACTGGCATAGGCCTCCGAGGAAGGACTTGGTTGCTCTGAAAGCTTAGACACGGCTTTCTTTTGCTACATCTATGTTGGTCCAATAAAAGGTATCAAACCATTTGTTTCTGGATCTGTTCTTACAAGGACCATTACGGCAATTAAACTATTTCTGAAAATGTCAAGGAATGTAGCATTGTATACTCCTTCAAGACCCTGTGGTGAAGAACCAGTGAGATTTGAAGAGCTGGAGTTCACCCTGTTCATTGCTGCAAAAGTTGCATGTTTTGGCATCATTAATAAAAACTACTAAAGAACCGCTTGTTTTCAAAATCTCTTGTCACCAGCAGCTTTGGTGTGCCATCTTTTGCCTTGACCAGACTCCTTTAAGAGGGACTGGTTACTCATTGTTACATTTGCTTGCATGCATGCACAAGGAATGTCTTGCAACAGTATGACTTTTGGAGGTTTGTGACCCTCCTCCCCAATGCAGTGCTCAGTGTAGCAGGCGCGACCCTACAGGACCAATACGTGCCGAACTTTGTATGACAGCAGTTTGGCTGTGTTGGTCTTCACTTCTAAGAAAAGGTCCGCTGCAATCAGCGGTGGTAGCATGTATGCAATTAGCATACGATGTCAGCCGAACTGCTGTCATGCATAGCTCAGCACCAAATCTCTCCCGCGTCCTCTCTCTGCTAATGTCCTCCCCCTCCCTCCTTACTGTTCTCCCTGGTCCCCACCTTGTGTGCCAAGGAGGGTGCCCAATCCCCCTTGGCTGATGCACCCCTCAACACATTGTGTGGCCGATGGGGGTGCCCAATCCCCCATTGGCTGCAGCCTCCCCAAAACAAAACAACCAATTGGCACGCTGGGAGCCCACCCCAGCATGCTCATGCTTCCCCCCCACACACTGTATGGCCAGTGGGGTGCCTAATCCTTGCCGGCTCCAGTCTGCCCCCAACAAACATGTAGGTGGCACGCTGAGAGCCCACCCATCATACCAACAGTGTCTGGTTTTTTTTTTCCAATCCCTGTGAAACAAGAAAATGGTCCCTTGGTGAGTCCCTCGTCGCCTCCAACAACACGCGCCCACCCTCTGCGCTCCCACCTCCTCACACCCCCCTCACCTAGGTGGCATGCTGGGAGCCTACCCCAGCATACCAAAAGCATTTCTTTTTTTTTTTTAATTCCTGTAAAACAAGAAAACGGTCCCTCGGTGAGTCCTTGCCCCCCTCCCACCAGTCCGCGCCCACCATCTGAGCACCCACCTCCCCACCTTCCCACCCCATACTTACCTCCGGAGCCTGGCACGATGATCTTTGGTGGATCGGGAACTCGTCTGCACTCTTCAAAGCCAACCATGAACTGAGGAAATGCCGGTAAGCTGTTTAATGGCATAAATAGGGTTTTTCCAAACTAGGTGGATATCTCGGCCATTTTTTCGACTTTTGGCACCAAATTTTCAACGTGGAGTTCTAGACAACCCTTCTCATGAATTCAGTCACTGTCATGGCATATTCAGTCCTGAAAGGTGATTTCACGGTCACTGCGCAGAATCACCTACGAAATGACAGTGTTGGTGTTCATGAGGTGGGCTGTCAAAAAGCCTATGTTGCAAATTTGGTGAAAAAATTCCAAAAAATGACTGTTTTATGAGCGTGCATTGTGCAGTTTCCATGCACACTTGTAAGTTTGTGAATTTGTAATGTTTTCACTCCAGATTTTCAACACTGGCATATTTCCATACCTCCTTATGAACAGTGTACATGTCATTTTTCACATCCTGGCCGAAATGTGTTTTTGTGCTTCTGGCGCAAAATAGCATGGCCGCTGTTGGAAATCAGTGTTCATTACAGAGTAAAACAATCACAGTGACACTGTTCATGAGCAGAGGTCCTAATGCCTATGTTGAAAATTCAGTGCAAAAATTACTGTTTTACAAGCGTGTGTTGCGCAGTTTCCACGCGCACTCGTAACTTTGAGAATTTGTCATATTTTCACTCCAGATTTTCAGTATTTGCATTTTCCCACACCTCCTTATGAACAGTACAGCTGTCATTCTTCACATCCTGGCTGAAATGTGTTTTCACACTTCTGGTGCAGAATAGCGTAGTTGCTGTGGGAAATCAGTGTTCAGTACACAGTAAGAAAATAATTTATTTATTTATTTGCTTTTGATAACCGGGTAAGTGCATTAGGCATTAGTCCTGCCTAATTTCAGGCATGGCCTGGGAGAATACAGTAATGAGTCATAACAAATGCAGGTACACAAATACAGTCATAACAATACACAACAGTTATCCACGCAGGGATAGCCAAGACTAATGCACACAGGTAGGACCATCCATGCAGGGATGAAAAGAGGTAGAAATAGTGACAGTGTTCATGACCAGAGGTGACAAAATGCCTATGTTGAAAATTTGGTGAAATAATTCTACTGAATGATTGTGTTACAAGCACGGGTTGCACAGTTTCCACACAGGCTCATAACCTTGAGCACGTTCATGGTGTTAGGGTTCCTAAGACAGACACTTAAGAAGTATGAGGTTGAAATGTTGATCCAATGTAAGAGGAGTTGCAGATGTAAGAGGAGCTACAGAGAGGTACTCTGTTGGGATATGGATGCTAAAGGGACATGGATACAACTGGGGGGGGGGCTGCATACAGTAAATGCCAAACACCAATGCAAATATCTGCAAGCGAATGTTCGGCATTGACAAATGCTTGTTATGTTTGCTTGCACGCGCAGTGCACAAGAAACATATTGAGGTAGTAGAGCATTGCAGAGGTGAGGAAGTGTTGTGGCCAATGCAGTGAACACTTTAATGGGCACATTCCTTGGCCACCAATTAACGTTGAAGCTGCCGATAATGGCAGTTTCAGAGTGAGCGGTGCACTTGAAAGAATCTGTCGCTGCAATCGGGGCAGTTTTGTCATTGCAGTGGCAGTCCCCCTCCCTCCCAACCAGGCATACAGCAGAACAAAATATTTAAATGTTAGCTCCCTCCCACCGCTGGTGCCTGCCCCGCACCCTCCGTTCTCTGTCCCCTGCTGACATTGGGGTGTTCAAGCCCCATGTCAGCATGTATTCCCCTCCCCCATTAATGTGGCACACTGGGAGCCCACCCCAGTGTGCCAAAAAAAATACTTAATTGATGTTCCCAACACTGGGATGCCCACTCCTGGTGTCAGATGCGCCACCCCTCCACGCCCCTATGTTCTCAACCGACCTCGGGGTGCCAATCCCTGGGTCAGCATTGATCACCCCTCAAGTACTCTGGCACACTGGAAGCCCACCCCCGTGTGCCGAAATCTGTTTTGTTAATATTTCACCTGTAAAAAAGAAAACAGTCCCACAATGTCTTTTCTTTTTAAACCTGAAAAAAAAAAAAAGGAAATGGTCCCTAATTGTTCCAGCCAGCCCCCCTCCTCTAAGCCGCACCCTCCCTCTGTGCACCCCACATCCCTGCACCCCCTACACTCATACTTACCTCCGGAGGGCAGAAGCAGTGATCTTCTGTGGACCAGGAACACGTTTGCACTCTTCAAAGACCAACCGGGAACTGAAGAAATGACAGTAAGCCCTATAATGGCAGTCAATGGGTTTTTTTCAACTAAGGTTGATATCTCAGCCAATTGTTGGAGTTTTGGTTCCAAATTTTCAGCATGAGGTTCTTGGGACCCCACCTCATGAACACTGGCACTGTCATTTAGTTTCTCCGTCTCCAAAGGTGATTTCACGGTCGCTGCATGGAATCACCTTTCTGAACCAATTAACAAAACAACAGTGCCACTGTTCATGAATTGGGGTCCCAAAAAGCCCTTGTTGCAAATTTGGTGAAAAAAACTCAAAAAAATGACTGCATTATGTGTCTGTTGTGCAGTTTCCATGCACGCTCGTAATTTCATCAATTTTTTATATTTTCACTCCAAATTTCCAACACTGCCATTTTTTCACACCCCCTTATCAACAGTACAGCTGTCATTTTTTGCATCCTTACCAAAATGTGTTTTTGCACCCGTGGCACAGAATGGCACTGTCGCTGTGTGAAATCAACTTTCGGGACAGATTAATGAAACCACAGTGCCACTGTTCATGAGAGGAGGTCCCAAAGGCCATGTTGAAAATCTGGTGAAAACATTCAAAAATGACTGCATTACGAATATGCGTTGCACAGTTTCTACGCACATTCGTAACTTCGCCACTTTTTCATATTTTCTCACCAGATTTTCAACATTGCCATTTCTTCACACTTCCTTATGAACAGTATAGCTGTCATTTTTCATCTCCTGCCCAAAATGTGTTTTCACACCTGTGGCACCGAATGGCACACTCACTGTGCAAAATCACCTTTGGGACTGAGTAACAAAATGATACTGCCACTGTTGATGACGTGGGGTCCCAAAAAGCCCATGCTGAAAATTTGGAGCAAAAATACCAATCAACACCTGGGGCATTAGGGTTTCCAATCATAACGCCCACCTTGTACAGACTGACCGGTGTCAGGTGTGTGACTTGGGGTCGTTGGCTGTAATGCTTGTCACAAACCCACTCAGCAGGTCAGGCCCTCTACTCCCAAAGTGCCAACCTCTGAGTGCAGTCTTGTGAACAGTGTAACAGACAAGGTAACCCTCTTGTCTGTTTTCGTGAGTTCGGATCAACCTTTGATCTCAGTTCTGGAGGGATTCAAACTGTTAACCTCTTGCTAGCATACCCAATGCACAGGCTCAGATATATCTGTCTTTTGGGGGGCCAGATATCTTTGCCTACGGGCACCTAACCAGGTGTACAGAGATGAAACCTTTAAAACTTTAATAAAGACCTCAGATTTAAAATGCTTCTCTTTCCAGTTTGATACCACCATTCAAGCTTATGTCTCTTGTCTGCTATAACCGTGTACTCTTCTTACAAAATAAAAAGATGTCAAAGACAGACCAAGTAAGTTCTAATAAGAATTTTACTACAATAGTAAAAAATATATGAAACACAAAATACAGAACTCTTATATCAAAAGAAATACAAATCTTTTAAAAAGAAAACAAGGTTTAAACAGTGCAAATTCCTACTTCAGTACTTAGTCTCTAAATACTTGCTTAAGTGCTCACCGATCTTGCTTGGTCAGAGTCTAGGTACACATGTGTCTCTGTAAAACAGAATTATTCCTTAAACAACTGTATTGGCCAACTCCTTTTTGGTGAGGTCAGCTAGCTCCTCCTCTGTCAGATTATATTTAAAAATATATCTAATAAAAAACAGTAGTCTGTTCAAAGTATCACTTTTGCAATCCTTCAGCATGACTCATGTTTCAAATGACATCTCTTTTGATCCAGGCTGCATCCTCCCACACAGGCTTCATATGAGCATTTACAACCTCGCACCAATACATCACAACCTGCTTTTCTTCCTCTGGAAGCGTTATAAAATGGATATGCTGAACTCAAGCTTCTTAACCCTATAATTGGCTTCAGGCTTTTCCACGTAACACATTGTCTCTAAAATATGTTTGTGTATAATCTCACATGCTGTCTCAGCATTTTTCTCCTGCCATCCATCCTTCAGCTGAAACTGGGCCGGGGGGGGGCGAGTGAGGTTATTCCAAGGGCACTGGCATTTTTAACAGGCACTTCAGTACCACATTTCCGTTATTTTAAGAAATAAACATGATACAGCACTCAGAACATGGCTGTCTACGTCACACTCCTCCCTACCTAGACTGAATTTGGGGGATCTACCCCCTACATGGGATGAGCTTCCCAAATCAGTTCACTCCTCATAGACCCTAGGCAGTCCATCTGAGTTTTGATTATTCGCTCCAGCCCTATGTACAATTTTTAGATCATACCCTTGTAAAGCAAGACTCCATCTTAGCAGTCTCCCATTGTTCTTCCCCATCTGCGTCAGCCAAACCAGGGGGTTGTGGTCAGTATGCACCACAAAATGCTGCCCATACAAGTATGGCTCTAATTTCTTTAAGGCCCACACTATGGCAAGACATTCTTTTTCCATTGTAGAGTATGCTTGCTCCCTGGGGAGCACCTTCCTGCTCAGGTGCACAACTGGGTGATCTGTCCCTTGGCTAGACGTCTGGCTCAGTACTGCCCCAATACTCACGTCTGAGGCATCCGTTGGAACTATAAAGGTTTTGCTATAATCCGGACTTGCCAAAACAGGAACACTGCACAATGCTTCCTCCAGTCTGGTAAAGGCTTCCTCACAGGCTGGGCCCCAGGTAATTTTCTTTGGCAAGTTTTTCTTTGTCAGGTCAGATAGGGGAGTAGCCAGGGCATTGTAACCAGGTACAAATTTCCTGTAGTACCCCGCTGTCCCTAGAAAGCTCCTGACCTGCTTCTGGATTTCTGGTCTGGGCCATGCCTGGATGACCTCTATCTTTATTCGATTAGGACGGAGCTTTCCCCGGCCTACCACATGCCTGAGGTATGCCACTTCCCTCATGGCCACCTGACACTTTTCAGCTTTGACAGTGAGCCTGGCCCTCTGTATCTTGCCAAGCACTTCCATGAGGTATGAAAGGTGTTCCTCCCAGCTGGTACTAAAGATGGCAATGTCATCCAGGTATGCTACGGCATACTCCTCATCACCATTCAACACTTGGTTCACCAACCTTTGGAAAGTGGCCGGGGCATTCTTCATTCCGAAAGGCATTACTTTAAACTCAAATAAGCCTATCAGAGTGATGAAGGCCGACCTCTCCCTAGGTCTATCTGTCAATTCTACCTGCCAATACCCCTTGGTCAGGTCAATAGTCGTAAGGTAGGTTGCCCCTTCCAACTTGTCCAGGAGTTCGTCCGTCCAAGGCATCGGGTGGGCGTCGGACTTTGCGACTGCATTCAGTCCATGATAGTCCACACAGAAATGAGTTGAGCCATCTGGCTTGAGCACAAGGACTACGGGTGAAGCCCAGGGGCTGTGGGATCTCTGGATTACCCCTAAATCCAGCATCTCCTCCACTTCCTTCCTAATGTCCTTTTGGATAGCCTCTGACACCTGATACGCTGTGGGCACCTGTGTCTCTGTCTCCACATTGTGTGTCGCTAAGGGGGTTAGTCCAGGCTTGGCACTAAACAAGGGGGCAAAGTCTGCTAAAACCACTCTCACTTTCTGGATCTGGTCCAGGTTCAGCTGGGGAGACAATATTACTGCCTCCACAGATGACTCCCATTTACTCTCTTCCAACAAATCCAGAAGGGGGTCTCCTTCGTCCATCCCCTCCCCATGACTACACACTGCGAACACCATGTCAGCCCTATTAGCATATGGCTTCATCATGTTGACATGGTACATCTTTTCTGTCTGTCTACGGTCAGGTAACTCCACAATGTAGTTCATGTCATTTACCTTCCTAACCACTTTGTACGGTCCTGCCCACTCAGCTTGCAGCTTGTCTTTCCGGACTGGAATAAGGACCATGACTTCCTGACCCACCATGTATGAGTGAGCTCTGGCTCTGCAGTCGTACCATACTTTTTGTTTCTGTTGGGCAGCTGCCAGGTTGCTCTGGGCTGTCCCCCTAAGCTCCTTCAGCCTTTCCCTAAACCTAAGGACATAATCCACAATGAGAGTTCCCTGGGTGGCGTGCTTGCCTTCCCAGTCTTCCCAGATCAAGTCTAGGGGCCCATGTACCCGGCGTCCATATAAGAGTTCAAAGGGGGAAAATCCTGTCGACTCTTGGGGCACCTCCCTGTATGCAAACAACAGGTGGTGAATGTACTTCTCCCAGTCCCTCCCATGCTGTTCAGCAAATGCCTGGAGCATTGACTTTAGGGTACCATTGAAATGTTCTACAAGTCCATTGGCTTGTGTGTGATATGGTGTCATGCATCTCTGCACCACCCCACACTTCTCCCATAAACATTTCATCAGGTCCGACATGAAGAAACCCCCTTGATCGGTGATAACCTCCTGCGGAAACCCAACACAGGAGAAAATCCCAAGTAAGGCATCTGCCACTTATCTGTCCTCATTTGTCCTCAGTGAGGATAGGGCGACTGCCTCTGGGTACTGGGTGGCATAATCCACCACAGTCAGGATGAATCTCTTCCCTGAGGAGCTGGGGGTATTTAAAGGCCCTACAATATCCATCCCCACCCTCTGAAATGGCTCCTCCACTGTGGTTAAAGAGATCAGGGCTGCTTGGGTTTTCTTGCCCGCTTTCCCTATTTCTTGGCACCGGCGACAAAACCTGCAATACTCCTTCACCTGAAGGGTGAAGTTAGGCCAGTAGAAATTCTGGGCTACTGCTGCATAGTTTGTGCAATTCCCAGGTGACCAGATAAGGGAATATCATGGGCAACCTTGAGCAACTGCTCACGATATCCCTGGGGAACGACAAGCTGCCTGCCTAGCATCCCTCCCTCTGTCTGTATTGCCTGTGTATACATAAGTCCATTTTCCCAATAAACCTTGTGTCTGCTGTCACCTCTCTGTGTGCCCTTCAAGTCTGCCCAAGCCCTCAGCTTCTCTAAACTAGGGTCACCCCACTGAGCAGATGCAAACCCCTCACACAGTCCCAATGTATGGGACAAGTCCCCTTCAGTTGCTAAACTAGGGTCCCTAACACTAGTGTCAGGGCCCTCCGGATCACTGTCAATCACAACTCTCTGATAATTGGTCACCCCTTCCTCTTTGGAGTAACCTTATGTAGGTGTGTGGTCACTTGCTAACGGGGAAATTTCTACCCCCCTTTTATCAGTCTCCTCATCTGGAGACACAGGCTGGGGAACCAGCCTCTCAGTGGTTTCCACACTGGTTTCTGTGGGGTTCAGGGAACTACTATTTTCCCTTGCTGCTTGGCTACAGGTAACAGCACATACCACCCCCTGCTGGAGATTGTTACCCAGGATCACATCCACTGCTAATGTGTTGGCTACAGCCACCTGTTGCAAGGTTCTCCCTGTTTCACCCTATTCCAGGAGAACACTAGCGAGTGGCAATGTTTTCTCTTCACCAGTAAACCCTTGTACAGTTACGTATTTATTGGGTGTAAGCTGACCAGGCTGTACCAGATCCCCCTTTACCAATGTCAGGGATGCCCCTGTGCCCCTTAACCCCTGCATCTGTACCCCATTCACCATGACTGGGTGCATGTGTTCCCTCATGTTCACTGGCATGCTTCCAGAGACACACAAACAACCCACTTCTTTTCTAGCACACCGTTGTGTATTATGGCTCACCTTTCTGGGGCACTGTCTGGCAATATGCCCAGTTTCTTTACACAACCAACAGGCATTTCTTACTTCAGAGAAATCTTTTCTTTGAAACCTGGGGCTAACTGGTTTTGGTGGAGGCAGTGAGGGTTTTAACTGCCCTGAAGGCGCGCTTTTCCCTTTCTGCGCTGCCACACCCACCCCATTCATTCCCAGAGCAGGTCTGCTCTTGGCATATCGGTCCAAGAGTTCAGCAGCCTCTTGCACTGTTTTTTGATCTCGGTCCTCTAGCCAGGTTTTTAGCTCTGCTGGGCATGCCCAATAAAACTGTTCTAATAAAATCACATTTTCAATTTTATCAACAGAGGTTGCCTCAGTTCCTTCCCACCAACATTTTAAAAACTGACATTGTTTCATGGCTAGCTCCTCATAGCTCATATCAGGGCTTCTCCTGAGCTTACGGAATTTAGCTCTGTATGATTGAGCAGTTAATTCAAACTTTTTTAAGAGTGCAGCTTTTAGCTTTCTGTAATCATTGCTGTCTTCATTGTCCATTTGACCCAATGCATCCCGAGCTCTCCCAGTAAGTAGCAGGGATAGCTGGAAGCTCCAGGACTCTCTAGGAATTTTAGCCTGAATACAAACTTTTTCAAAAGAATTTAAAAAGGCGTCCATGTCCTCCCCTTCCTTAAACTCTGCTATTAATTTGGAGTTCAATTTGTAACCCAGTCCTGCAGTCCCAGTTAAACCCAAGCCACTTACCTGCCGCTGGTCGGAGTCGTAGCTTCTCCAGTTCATGTTGCCACTGGCACTCCTCTCTCCTTTCTTCTGCCTCTCTGTGTTCTCACTTTCTCCTCTCCTCTGCAGCTTGCTGGTGCTCACGCGCCTCACGGTCTGCCTCCTTCTGTTGTCGCTCTGCCTCCAGTTCCATCCTGCGCAACTCAATTTGCAGTTTGAGTACCTCTGGATTCAGGATACTGGTGACCATCCCCCTCTGCTGTGGCCCTTCACTGACAGTGGCCCTGCTGTCCTTTTCAGTCACGGTCGGTGACTCACTGCTCTGAGTATCTGCTACCATCAGGGCCTCTATGAGGTTCTGCTTTTTGGCTGTCACCTCGAACAGGACTCCCCTGTCCCCGCACAACTGCTTCAAGTAATCTACAGTGTGCCTGCTGTAGTCGGAAGCCATCTTCTTCTTCCCTGACTATGGCTACTCTGACTGCACTTTAGAGAAAAAAAATAAAATGGGTAGGAACGCGACTGTACACCAAGTGATATATAGTTCTGTTTCCTTTTTAAAATAAACTCTGCCTTTTTCTTTCTTTGTAAGAGAGCTTCGGTCTCAACTGACACAGAACAATAAAGCTTGTGATGCCAAAATTATGCCACTGCTGCCAACCAATCTGTCACAAACTCACTCAGCAGGTCAGGCCCTCTACTCCCAAAGTGCCAACCTCTGAGCGCAGTCTTGTGAACAGTGTAACAGACAAGGTAACCCTCTTGTCTGTTTTTGTGAGTTCGGATCAACCTTTGGTCTCAGTTCTGGAGGGATTCAAACTGTTAACCTCTTGCTAGCATACCCAATGCACAGGCTCAGATATATCTGTCTTCGGAGGGCCAGATATCTTTGCCTATGGGCACCTAACCAGGTGTACAGAGATGAAACCTTTAAAACTTTAATAAAGACCTTAGATTTAAAACTCTTCTCTTTCCAGTTTGATACCACCATTCAAGCTTATGTCTCTTGTCCGCTATAACCATGTACTCTTCTTACAAAATAAAAAGAAGTCAAAGACAGACCAAGTAAGTTCTAAAAAGAATTTTACTACAATAGTTAAAAATATGTGAAACACAAAATACAGAACTCTTATATCAAAAGAAATACAAATCTTTTAAAAAGAAAACAAGGTTTAAATAGTGCAAATTCCTACTTCAGTACTTAGTCTCTAAATACTTGCTTAAGTGCTCACCGATCTTGCTTGGTCAGAGTCTAGGTACACATGTGTCTCTATAAAACAGAATTATTCCTTAAACAACTGTATTGGCCAACCCCTTTTTGGTGAGGTCAGCTAGCTCCTCCTCTGTCAGATAATATTTAAAAATATATCTAATAAAAAAACAGTAGTCTGTTCAAAGTATCAATTTTGCAATCCTTCAGCATGACTCATGTTTCAAATGACATCTCTTTTGATCCAGGCTGCATCCTCCTCACACAGGCTTCATATGAGCATTTACAACCTCGCACCAATACATCACAACCGGCTTTTCTTCCTCTGGAAGCATCATAAAATGGATATGCTGAACTCAAGCTTCTTAACCCTATAATTAGCTTCAGGCTTTTCCACATAACACATTGTCTCTAAAATCTGTTTGTGTATAATCTCACATGCTGTCTCAACATTTTTCTCCTGGCATCCATCCTTCAGCTGAAACCGGGGGGGGGGATGGGCGGTAAGGTTATTCCAAGGGCACTGGCATTTTTAACAGGCACTTCAATACCACATTTCCATTATTTTAAGAAATAAAAATGATACAGCACTCAAAACATGGCTGTCTATGTCACAATGCTCACGCCATTCCACCCCCACCCTGCAGCCACTGACAGGCATCAAGGTGTGCCTTGGGATCTTAGGCCCTAAAGTTCACCCCATTCTTCTATTCAGCACCCATCTCAGCTTATTTCCTTATGGAATGCAATTGTAGAAATGAAAGGAAAAGTGTGACTCTCACTGGGATTTGAATCCAGGTATCAGCAATCTGTGTTTTAGCTCTTAACCAACTGAGCTATGAGAGTTCAGCCAATTAAGGTCTCTAAGTTTTCCCATGTGAATCACACATACATTCCTTTCTGGTGTTGCAATGAGCAACCAGGCAGTCTTTTTACAGACTCAGATAACCCCTTCTCTATCTCACCCAAGTGTAGTATATGCCACTGCGAGGCAAAGGGGTGAGCATAAGGGCCAAAGACCTCAAGGCACACTGTGACACCTGTTGGTGTCTGCAGGTTGGAGTGAGGTGGAATGACATGAATGTTATGGCCGACAACCTAAAGGCACCCCCCAATGCCTGTCAGTCTCTGCAGGGTGGGGTGGGGGTTGGCATTACTTCAGTACTTCACTGCCATTCCTATTATGCATCTCTCTAACGTCTGCACTACTAATGCCAATACCAGCAAGCAAACATTCAGCATTGACAAATGCTTGTATAAACCCTGTAAATGCTAACCTATTACCCTTTCTTATGCTTTTTTCTCAAGAACTGAAACTACGGTCGCCTATTAATGGATTTATAAAGCTTTTCTTTTCTCACATCAATGAAAGGGAAAGATAGAGGCTGCAGCACACGAAGACCTCTCCTACAGCCAAGAGCTCCTCGTGAGCGGCACACTCCATGCTGAGCAGCATTCTAAATTCTAAGTCCGACAATGATCATTTCTAAACTGGCCTCTGACTGGCGCACATGTAACTCCGACCTGGGACTCCTACTTGCAGCTCATTTGCTGTTATACTCTATACATTTTTTGTTAAAAATTTTCTTTGACAAAGTAACAAAAGAGTCATCAGTGCCCACTTCCATCCCTGCATCACAAAGAAGACAAAAATATCTGCCGGCCCGGTGGCGCAGAGGGCTGAGGCGGTGTATGCCTTACCTCATGTCATGCCGGCGACCTGGGTTTGGGAATGACCTCGGGTCATCAGAGAGCCAGCATGGGTGGGGTGGAGGGGAGAGCAGAACTGAGCAGTCAAAAGGCAACTCTTCTCTCCTGGGAAGGTTATCACCCCCCCCAGTTCTGCTCCCATCGGGTGGTGGTCTGATGAGTAGCGTAAGCGGTGGCAAATATCAGTAGGGTGCCCTGAGGCATGGTGTGCCTCCACATGCACGTGCATGCCCAAGGCATGGGGATGCAGAGGGCTGAGGCGGTGTATGCCTTACCTCATGTCATGCCGGCGACCTGGGTTTGGGAACGACCTCGGGTCATCAGAGAGCCAGCACGGGTGGGGTGGAGGGGAGAGCAGAACTGAGCAGTCAAAAGGCAACTCTTCTCTCCTGGGAAGGTTATCACCCCCCCCAGTTCTGCTCCCATCGGGTGGTGGTCTGATGAGTAGCGTAAGCGGTGGCAAGTATCAGTAGGGTGCCCTGAGGCATGGTGTGCCTCCACATGCACGTGCATGCCCAAGGCATGGGGATGGGTGAAAAACAGGGTAAAAAAAATCAGATAAAAATCTGTATTGAATGTAAGCCACCTCTCTTTTGAGAGGGGCTTATGCTCCCTTTAGGGACCCCTTCCTTTTTCAGTTGCCCCCAGAGTTTAGGGTGTTTAGTGCTCTGGGGTGCAATTTTTGCTTGCTGCCACTTGGTCGCAGCAGAGAGTAGGGTATTCCGGGTATAAATAGGCAGTTTCAGACAGAACTGGGTGGTGCCGTGTAGGAGAGCAGAAGACACTGGCGGGCAGTGCAGAGGTGGGGAACCCCCACTTGCTTTAGGCAGCTGTTACGGGGGTGATGTGATGGGTCCCCTGGGTGAGCATCCGTGGGAGGGCACCAAGAGAGACAGCTGTGGCAATTTGTTTTGGGATCCCGGGCTCTGGGGGGGCTATAGGGAGAGTTTTTATCATCAAGAAGGTGGTGCAGGACAGGTAGACCCCAGGGTTCTGGGTTACGCTCTGGTAGTAAGTTGATAGTGTGCCTGGGTCATCAGGGTTGCAGCAGGTTGTGGCAGGACCTCTGCATCTTGGTGTGGTAAGGAGGCCCAGGGATACTGGTGAGGGGAATGAGGGGAACCTCTATCCGTATAAAGGGCCTGTTCGGAGGGACAGGCCTTGGGGCTTCCGGGTGTTTGCAGAGTGGGTCGCGGAGTGCCCTAGAGGTCTCCCTTTGAGCTAATTGCTCAGATCGGGTAATGGTTGGGTGAGTGGAAGGGATGTCTTTAGGCAGCTGTTAAATGTGGGGCCCTGCTACATATCAAGCCAGGAGTGCTCTGGGCAGACCAGGCAGGACAGGAGAGCATCCTGGGTGAGAGAATGGGGTATGTGATGGCCGGTTGTTTGCTGGTGCTGCACCATCTGTATCACTTGGCAGGGCTGGAGGAAGGAGCTGGGGAACAGGTTTTGGGGGGAAGCTGTACACTTTTCTCAGAGAGGAAAATGTGAGAGACCTCATTTTGTTTAAGCAGGAAGCTCTGTAGGTACTTACCAGTGCCAGTGGAATATGTTGGAGCTTCATGGTCCACAATAGAGAGGTCATTTTATTCCTTGGGAAAACCTGTGCTGCTGTAATTTTAGCTGTTAAAGACCTTGCTCTGCCTTCATTACTGCAGCATTTGCTAGTACAAAATGTTTAGCCCCATGGAGCTGATAGTTTAAAGAGCAGGTTCCTAGAAGTACTGTAGCAGTCCCCCCCCCAATGTGGAATGTGGTCGATAACTGATCTGCACAGGAGTCTGCTGATAAAATGTGGCAAATTAATTCCTCTGCAAATAAAAGTTATTCCCCTCGAAAACTTAGTTTTCAGCACAGCCCCCAAAAAAGGACAGACTTCCCTATCCGAAAACCATGCCCCCACACCGGCCCATGAAACCCTGTTTTGTGATGTCACAAAATGAAGGCTGCGTGGGCGCGCCCCTTTGACTTCTGTAAAGGTGATCTTTACATGCATTTTTATAACACTTAATGTTGCAATTTTAATAATTCAAAATGACTAATCGACTGAGAGGGCCCCCTCTCCGGAACATCGGTTGCCCCTAGACAATGCAGAGGGGGAGGCCATATGTGGAAACTTGCACCCCAAAAGTTAAAACACCCCGCATTTCCTGGAGCAGAGGTGCTGGTGGGCTCCTCGCCCCATGTAGGCCATGTGGGCACATGAAGAACATTTTTGTGGTGGTGTGGGAGGTATGCCTAGCATGAAGGTAGGCCCCAGCTCACCTGGTGTGGTGCTCGCACATGACTGGCTGGTCACGTGACATTTTTAAGCGACCTTGATTGGTGGATGGCTGCAGGAGAGGGGAGAACAACTGCAGTACAGCAGGTCAGTGCAGGGGTGGGGAACCCCCCCTTGCTTTAGGAACCCCCCCTTACTTTAGGCAGGCCGGCTGTTACAGTGGCGATGCTTTGGGTCCCCTGGGTGAGCATCCATGGGAGGACACCAAGAAAGGTAGCTGCGGCCATTTGTTTTGGGGTCCTGGGCTCCAGGGGGGACTGTAGGAAGAGTTTTTACCATCAAGAAGGAGGTGCAGCTGGCCCAGTGGTGCTGAGGGTTGAGGTATCTGCCTTACCTCACACCACGCCGGCGACCTGGGTTCAGGAACGAGCCCAGGGAGCCAGGGGTTGGTTGGGGAGGAGAGGATTGAGCACCCAGTGGACTGCTCTCCTCTACTGGGAGGGAGGGGGGTACATGTCCCATGCCACTAGCTGCACCCAGTGGAGACTGGGTGCACTGCAGTTGGGGACCTCGCAGAGGGGTCGACATCAGGTGGCCATTCTGCGGATATGGGCAGGAGTGCACACATCACACGCTGGATGGTATTGCATGTCCTGCATCTGGGAGGGGAACAACCAGAAAAAGGAAAATGACCCTGGCCCTCGGTAGGCAACGGTGGGTCCAGTGGCTGATCCCCATGCCCAGTGTTGGGTCCTCCAGCCTGCCTCTGGTGCTCCGACCATTCCCTGGACTGCCAACTAGATTGTCAGAAAAGGTCACCAAGGCCAGCCCAGTGGTGTGGAGGGCTAAGACATCATGCCTTACCTCCTGCCACGCCGGCAACCTGTGTTTGGGGTGTGAGCAGGTTGCCGGGGGGTCGGCCAGGGAGGGAGGGAGAGGATAGAGCATCCAAGGGACAGCTCTCCTCTCCCAGAGAGGGTGGGGACCATGGACCAGCATTTGCCTGACCCATGGCGGTGGCTGGGGGTCAGCATGCCGTGTTCCAGACGTATAGGCAGAGGAAGGAGCAGCTGCCTGATGTACAGCATGCGGACACATGCGCTGCACGTCACTGGCAGCATTGCACATTCTCAACTCTGGAAAGGAAAGCGGAAAAAGGTCCCTGACCGTGGAGCATGAAGATGGTCCCCTCGCAGCGCCGACCCAAGAGGCTCTCCAGCTGGATCCGTTCATGGTGGGTAAAGTTGTTGTCCACCACCCCTGCCATGAAGGGTAAGTTGTTGGGGCATAGGAGAGGAGGTCTGATGTTCGGGTGAGACAGCGGAGGGGGGGAGACGCTGAGGTAGCTGGCTGGGGACCACAGGGAGAAAAAAAGAATAACAAAAAAAAAAAAAAGGTCACCAGGAGGAGCCAGCGGTCCCACCCCAGGGGGCATAGACCTGGGGGCTCGGAAAGTTCAGAGGAGCAGAGTGGAGGTAAGGCTGGGGACTTCAGATGGGCAGGATAAGGTTGAGCCAAGTGACCACACTGGAGAGAGACCGAGTGGCTAGAGAAGGGGAGCACAAAGAAACTCTCCAAAAAAAGAGTGAAGTGCAGGACAGGTAGTCCCCAGGGTTCTGGGTTAGGCCCCAGTAGTAAGTTGATAGTGTGCCTGGGTCATCCGGGTCGCAGCAGGTTGTGGCAGGGCCTCTGCATCTTGGTGTAGCAAGGCGGCCCAGGGATACTGGTGAGGGGGCTGAGGGGAACCTCAGCCAGTGTAAAGGGCCTGTTTGGAGGGACAGGCCTTGGGGCTGCTGGATTTTTGCCTAGTGGGCTACGGAGTGCCCTAGAGGTCTCCCCTTGAGCTAGTTGCTCAGCTTGTGTAATGGTTGGGTGAGTGGAAGGGGCATCTTTAGGCAGCTGTTAAATGTGGGGCCCTGCTACACATCAAGTTGGGAATCTGGAGAGAGGCAGTAGTGCTCTGGGGAGACCAGGCAGGACAGCAGAGTGGCCTGGGTGAGAGAATAATGGGCTATGGTGACGGAGGGCTGTTTGCTGGTGCCGCACCATCCATGTCCCTTGGGGGGCTGGAAAAAGGAGCCAGGGAGCAGGTTTTGGGGGGAAGCTTTACGCTTTCTCAGAGAGGGAAATGTGAGAGCCCCCATTATGTTTAAGCAGGAAGCTCTGTAGGTATTTACCAGTACCAGTGGAATCTGTTGGAGCTTCACGATCCAGGATAGAGAGGTCATTCTATTCCTGGGGAAAATTGTGCTGCTGTAATTTGAGCTGTAGAAGACCTTGCTCTGCCTTTATTACTGCCATATTTGCTTGTACAAAATGTTTAGCCCCATGGAGCTGAGAGTTTAACTTTAAGCCACTAACAGACTCCCTGTAGCCCTGTTTAATCTTTTGGGCTCAGGAGAAATAACATGATTATGTGTTAGAAAAGCAATCAGGAGCGTCATCTCAGTTTGTAAATAAGGATGTAAATGAAATGTAAATCCTTAAGTTTTTAACCTTCCCAAATGAGTTCACCTTCCAGGGACCTACTGATCTGACATCCTTGCACCTTTGTGCATCTGGGAACCATGGGGGACCTTTGGGCTGAAAGGGGTCGGAGCCGTGGTCCTCCTTCAGAGTTTTGGGGTGCTCCCTGTTCCTGCAGCAGTGCAAACCTGGGTCCCAGCCATTAGTGAAGTCATCGCCAGGTAAGCGAAATTTTACTCAATGCTTTGGAGCTATAGTTGGTGCTGGTGAGTTTGCTATGCTGTGGGCCCCCTTCCCCGGAAAATCGGTTGTCCCTGGACAATGACGAGGGGGAGGCCACAAGAAAAAAGAAGACAAAAATACCTTCGCATAACATGCCAGACCATATAAAGTGTCCATTTCTTAAAATAGCATTGCAACAATATCTTCATGCATATTATTGTGTGAGCGTTTCAAAGTCTTGCAGTAGGTGAGAGATGCTTCTCATCAGCAACGCCGTGTCCATGGGAAACACCAATTTTGATTAGTTAGACTCTTTTAATTAATTTTCCTTTACCAGAATGGAATCAACTAAATTTTATTTGACTATGACAAGAGGTGAAAGTTATTTTTTTAGTCTTTTTCACTGTGAATGCAGTTATTCTGTGTATCATAGAAACACAGACAAATTTGGCAGGAAAAGACCTATGGTCCATACAGTCTTCGTGGTTTTAGGCTACCCTACTCTGTGACCTAATGTCTAGATGGGGTTTTCGCCTTTGCTCCCCCCTTGCTGCCTGCCTTACTGCTACCCCTGCTGAGTAACTATTAAGCCCTTTACCCTGTTCCAGCCATGCTTACACC
This sequence comes from Neoceratodus forsteri, assembly GCA_016271365.2. Lineage (NCBI taxonomy): Eukaryota > Metazoa > Chordata > Ceratodontiformes > Ceratodontidae > Neoceratodus > Neoceratodus forsteri. The sequence continues at coordinate 134,453,190 of CM028130.1, read as the reverse complement.
CATTAATGTTTTTTACGCACACTACCTCCGCCTGTAGGCTATTCCACAGCTTAACCGCTCTCTCTGTAAAGTAACATTTTCTCACTTCCCCCCTAAATCTCCCCCAAAGTAGCTTCATTCATATCCCCTTATTTGTGACCTCCCATTATTGCTAAATAGCTCCTCACAGTGCATCAAGGCAGTGGGGAGGGAAGGCAAGTGGAATGCTGGGGTGCATATGGAGGGCTATCACGAGCAGAAAGAGGGAGGTGGTGTTGCCTCTGTATAGATCGCTGATAAAATCCCACTTATAGTATTGTGTCCAGTTCTGGATACCACATCTCTGGAAGGACATAGGCAGAGTGGAGGTGGTCCAGAGGAGGACAACTAAAATGGTGCAGGGTCTGCATCAAAAGCCTTATGAGGAGAGACTAAAGGACCTCAATATGTATACTCTGGAACAAAGAGGGAGAGGCAAGATACGACAGAGACTTTTAAATACTTCACGGGGGTAAATAAGGTACACCAGGGGAGTATTTTTCAGAAGAAAGGTGTTCAAGAACAAAAGGACATGCTATGAAGCTGGGGGGGGTAGATTCTGGAGAGATGTGATGAAAGAGTTGTGGATTCCTGGAACAGCCTCTCAGCAGAGGTGGGGGGGGGCCAAAACATTGGTGGAGTTCAGAATGCATGGGATAAGCACAAAGAAATCTTAGTGGAAAGGAAGGGGGAAGGGAGAAAGAGCTGTAGATCAGGCATAGTCTGATGTAATAGTGTAGGTAGGGAGAAATGGGCAGAGACTCCAGAACTGGGCACAATATTCCAGAAAGGATCTTACCAGTGATTCATAGAGAGATAGTATGACCTCTTTTCTCCTATAAAAACCTCTTCCAGTACACACCAACATTGCAGTTGCCTTACTTTAGGCCTTGTCACAATGGCTTGTTTGTTTTAGGGAAGTGCTTATGATGATCCTCGGGTCCCTTTCCTCTGACGTAGTGGCCTGCTTAACCTCTCTGATCCAGTATTCTGTCCTAAGGTTCTTACTCCCTATGTGCATTAACTTGCACTTTTTCGTGTTGAATTTCACCTGCCAGACCATGGACCACCTCTCTAACCGTTGCAGGTTCCTCTGCAACTCCCTTAGCCCCTCCTTGCTGTCTACCCTGCCACAGAGCTTAGTGTCATCTGTGAAGAGACACATCTTGCTGTGTATTCCTTCACATATGCAAGTGATGAATATATTAAAAATGACTTGTCTCAGGACTGACCACTGCTGTACCGCACTCGTCACTTCCTTTTCCCCTGATCGGACCTTGTTTACCACCACTCTTTTCTGTCTACCCGAACCAACTTCCCATCCATTTGACCAGCTCCTTTGCTGCTCCCTGCTCCTCTAATTTTTTCAGCAGCCTTCTCTGTGACACCAAGTTGAATGCCTTGCGGAAGTCGAAAGTCGAGCAAATCTGGTGCCTGTCCTTTATCTACTGCCATTGTTACCTAGTCAAATAATACTATCAGATTGGTCTGACAAGACCTCGCAGCACAAACCCATGCTGCTTACTATACTGAACCCGTTTCTCTCTGGGTAGTCCACTAGGGTCACTTTAATTAGTGTCTCCATCGGTTTACCTTCAACGAAGGTAAGACTGTTAAGCCTGTTAGCTCCCAGTTCATCCCTGTCCTCTCCCTTATATTTTTTTTTTCCTGAACCTCCCAAGCCTCTGTTTGGAGGTCATATCTGCTGTGTTCACTGTTCCCCTATATCCAGGCTTATCCCCTGGGTTGGGCCACCGGGAGGGTCTCCCCTACAGACACTAAAGGCGAGCCCAGACTTACCCCCCGGATCGGGGCCATGGGAGCAGTACCACCCCAGCAGATGTCAAAGACAGTGGAGATGGCAGCAGAGCAGGATGCCATGCCGCGGGGCCAGCATTTTGTTTAGTTCAATGCTTGTCTGGGGATGGGGACGTGCAATGACTTCCTGCATCAGCCCCGCCCTCCTCAAATGACGGTGCTGGCATGGTGGTGCCCCCAGCCTCGCCAGGGGTTCCGGGTGTGCCGGACTCTCTACCCCTCTCCCTCAGAGAAGGAGAGCTGTCCCTAGGATGCTCAGTCACTCTCCCTCTGGCCGGCCCTCCGATGTTGCGAGTCTGTTCCCGAGCCTGGGTCATCGGCATCGCAGATGGGCACCCTGCCCCTGCACCAGCGGGCTCTCCTGTCCTCTCCCTTATTGAGTAGCACCACATCCTCTATTCTCTAATTTCTCTAAACCACCCCTAACTGTAGTAAGCTACTGAATAGCTCTGCCAGGGGTTCAGCTATTTCTGATGCCAAGTCCCTGAGCACCCTCAGATGCATCCCGTCCGACCCTGTCACTTTATCTATTTTCAGGGCTGTAATGCCTTTTCTATACCTTTCTCTAATAATTACCACCTGCCACATTTCTGTGACCCCTCTTGCAGCAGTCTTTATGCTGCTTTTCTGGCAGAAGCCCACTATCCTCCACTTTGAATGGTGAGCAGAAGTAGTCATTTAGAATGGCTTGTTTTTTTTACATCCTCTTGTATTACCCTGCCCTCCTCCAACAGCGTAACAATTCCATTGTCTTCCTTTTTTCCCTGATGCAGCTGAAGAATTGTTTTTCCCCTCCATTGACCCCCAACACAATATGAAGGTCTGTGTCTACTTTTGCATCCCCGACTGCCTTCTTGTCCACTTTCATTTTTACTTGGTGTTTGCTACGTCCCGTGTCTCCTTGTTTCTCCTTGTAGCTAACGAAGGCCCTTTTTTGGTCATGTCTCTTATCTTCTTAGACAACCAGCTAGGTTTCTTGTGCCTATTGCCATTGGTAACTGTTCTTATGCATGATTCAGTTTTTTCTAGAATAGCGACATTAATTTCTCCCCATCTCTTCCCACATCCCTGCTTTTGTCCATTCCAGCCAGTTTACCCTTAATTCCCTCATCTGATCAAAGCCCGCTCATCTGAAATCCAGAACCACGGTCTAGGAAAAGGGCATATTAATACCCAGGGCCAGTTCAAACTATATGGTGTTATGGTCACTGGACTCCAGCGGTTCAACAACACACTGCCATTTTTGAGTTTATTTTATTTATTTAATTATTTATTGACATCTCGGATTACAACCTTTGAGCTGGAACCTTGTTTACAAAGGTTCCACGTCATGACAAAACAGGGATGCAGTAGTTCAACTGTACAAGTCAAAACAGTGTTAACAAAGAAAACAAACAGGCCATTCAGATACAGCCATTTAACGTAGGATTATAAAGGTACAGATATTGTGGTACAGCATATGCAGCAACCAAATCACATGTAACATAAGTGCACTAATAATGCAAGGCAGGAGTTGGAGAGAGGAGCACGGATGGGAAGGGACTGGTAGCAGGAGGTGGGAGTGAAGGGAGGAGAGGTATAGTGAAGGAAGGACTAAGAGATGGGATGAGGGGAGGACTGGAGCAGCCAAGTCGGCCTTCTCCAAATTTAGTGGATGAGGAAGTAGATAGAGAGGGGATGGGGGACAGGGCACATAGATCAGGGTGGGGGGAGATGGAGGGACATGGCAGGGGAAACTGATGGAGGCATTGACAGAAATATGAAGGTGGGGGGATGTAGTAAGGGGAAAGTGGAGGTGTTGATAGGGGCTTGAGCAGGTTAAAGGTAGCAGTCACAACAGCTTAGGGTTGCAAACAGTCAAAAAACTTAGCTTTGAATGGGCTGAGTTTAGTATTGGATAGCAGTTCTCGCTGAGAGAGTTCAGCCAGAGGGGAGCTCGATATAAGAAGGAGCACAGGCCCTGGTCGGTGTGGCAGGAAGGGGCTTTTAAGGTCAGGATGTTGGACCCCCTGGTGGTACAGGTATTGTCAATGGGGGAGAGAAGGCTCTGGACACCAGGAGATGAAAGCCCTAGCATAGACTTTTTAGCTAGAAGGCATACCTGGTACCGAATTCTACAGTCCAAGTTTAGCCACCCTGACTGGGAACAGAGGCCACAGGTATGTGTTAGGTGGGGAGCATCAAGGACAAGCTGGCAGACTTTGTTGAGGGCCACTTTGACCCTCTTGAGGGTTGTGTCAGCGGCAGTGCCGTATACTATCTGTCCATAATCAATCACAGATAGGGCAGAACTTGTAACGGTTAGGTTTAGGGCACCATCTGTTAGGCAGTGCACGTGCCTAAATAGTTGGCCAATCCTAGCACTGGCTGCTTTAGCTAATAGGTCAATGTGATGAGTGAAAGAAAGGGAACTATCCAAGAGTTGGTGAGCACCACTTCAAGAACGGCAACTTGTCTTGTGGATTCCCTGACCAGCTGCACCAGCAGGCAGTCCTGCAACATCTCAAGCAGGGCCTGCCTTCTGATGCTGTTAGCTGCTGGAATGTTTCCATATATGCCTGGTAGACTGAGAGCCCCCACTACCACTACCTCTCCCTTTGCCAGTGTCACATGCTTTCCATCAGCAGCATATTCAAAAATAGCGTGAGGAAATTAGCTAGAAGGTCTGTCAGTTTACTGTTGCTACAATAACACCTAATGACTACGAGCTTAAGTGTAAATACTCCGAGACCAAATTTGTAAATTGTAAATTTATTGTATTTTTCACTGTCTCTTTTCTGTATTGTAAACTTGTATTGTACTTTTATAGCCTTCCCCCTGCCCCAGGCGTAGCAGAAAACACATCTTTGATCTAGTCCACTTTCCTTTCAAATCAAATAGATGGAAAAAAAAATGAAAAATGAAAAAACATCAAATCAACGGCAAAAGACAGTTTCGGGCAGTGAAGCTGCTCTGAGTTATTGGGCATATTAAGTGTTATTTTAAATAAAATAAAATGAGGCTTCAGTAATAAACATAAGTTTTGACAAAATCTTTCTTGAGGGGTAGAGCCAGCAGCTGAAGGGAGCATGCACTTTTCAGAGAGCTCTCCCTGAAGATTGAACAATTCACTTGTAAAACCCTATTTTTTTGTATTAACAGTTAACATGGATAGCATTAACATCTTGCTCTTGTTGAAAGAAACATTTTCGTATAAAATTGCCTGTTGGCTGAAATGGGGGATCCAAGGAAAAAGACCAAGCAAGGTAGCCATAAAACAAAAGCCAGTGAGCCATCAGAGCAGGTGAGAGCAGTAGCCACAGGCCATATGGCAGAAGACACTGGGGAACCCTCTAATGGAGCACTACTCCAGGCCATATGTGAACTGGACAAGAAGGTGAACAATATTAACTCCAGACTGGCCACCATGGATACAAAAATAGAAAAAGCAAATGCGACCGCTATTGCAACAGCTGAGACTGCTAACAGTACAGTGACAGTGGTGACGGAAATCATCGCAGAGTGCAAGTTGCTCTGTCTTAGAATGGAGCATATGGAGAACACCATTCAGACGGCAGATGTCTGATTTTTGGGCATACTGAAGGCAGCAGCGCAGCAGGATTTAATTTTATTTATTTTTTTTTATTAAGCTTTTTGTTGACCTGGTAAGTGCACTAGACAAATCCTGCCTATTTTCAGGCACGACCCGGGGGAGGGGGATACAGATGAATGCCAACTGCCATTTGAACCAGATTAAGCTGTTGGTGGTATTTTTAGTGAATGAGGGAAATTTGGCCAGGACACCGGGGAAATTCCCCTACTGACTGCTTCCTGTGAGCAGGGGGGACCCATTTTCTGGAGGGACCAAGATGGCGGAGGAGGAGGAGGATGTCTGCTTGGTAGGAGAGATAGCCTCGTCTCCTACTATTATCATGTTAGAGGCTGCAGCGGTGTTTCGCTGAATTTATTTCAGAATTTAAGCTCTCGAAAGGAGAATCTTCAGGGAGCTTACTAAGGAATTTACTGAAGAACTACAGCCAGAGGTATTGCCTGTAATGGCATCTGCAGATCTTGAGGAAGAGAGTGGCTCTGAGCACAAGATTACAACTTCGTTGTGAATTCCTTATTTGCTGCAGCAGGATTTGAACCTGAACCTGCGATTTGCAATGGCAATACAAGGAAGGATGAAAAATGGTGGAAACAAGGCAACCAGAGGTGGTCATGGAGCAAGAAGAAGAAGGGAAGAGATTGGGAGAGTCTGTGAGCTGGCGGCTGTCCAATGGAACTGTGCCCCGGGTGAAAGGCGCCGCAATTCAAACAGGTACTTTTTATTTTCCCAACATCAAGAATTTGCCTGTTCTAGCTCCAGAAATGACTGTAAAGTTGTCCAAACAGGTAGAATTGCCTGTCGTCTTGCAGCCAAGCTCGTTTTCCAAAATTAACACTGCTACTGTTTCGGGTGTGAAAACGGAGCTCAGATCTCGCTTTAATGACAGAAAATAGCGCTATGAACGATCGAGCTCTGAAGCGCCTGCTGCAATATAGTCGGGAGGATTTAAAAGAAGAAAAGTCTGGGATGCCTGAAAGCCTCAAAAAACTGTAGCCTGTCTTTTCAGCCTGCACAAAGGAAGGAGGAACAGGACATTATTTCAACTAATGCTGAAATGAGCTGTACCACTTTGCCTATGGATTTTACTGACTTTGCTGTCCCTATGGATAAAATAAAGGTTTTGTGTTGAATAATAATGAAGCAGGGGATGCAGTAGAGGCAAATAAAATGTGGTTTATCAGTCTAATGTAGGTTCTCAATTAGGGTTACAGAATTTTCTTTTCTGAGGGCACACAAGGAAAATGTAATTCCCATGCCAAATGCATTAGGTTTAGGTAATAAAGCAGCATCTATTATAAATAATGAGGGCAAAAAGACTGGCCAGAAAAGCTCTAAGTGGAGCAGGTTGGTCTCTGTTGGAATCAGGTGGATGGATTCCTGACCCCACTTGGAGCCCGAAGTTATCCTTTCTCAGGATTCTCCTGAGTGGGCTCCAAAGGTGCAACTGCAGGAAATGTTTCAGGTACAGATAAGAAGGTAGAGGAGTGTATGTTTTAGGTATTGCAGGTAACCTGAATAACTGAGTGATTCAGCTGAGGCTGCTGTGTCTCATAAGGCTACCTAAACCTGCAGTGGAATTGTTAGTACCCCCTAAAAGGAACCAGATAAAAGCCTTTGTCGATCGGAGCTCTTTTCCAATGCACAAAGAGAAGCTGCTCCAAGGAGGAATGCAGTGCTTACGGTATAAAGGGGATTGGAAGTCAGACCCGACAGACATTACGAGGGAAAGTTTTACTGAAAGATTCTTTGCATTTTCTCCCAAGGATGTTTATGCATTTATACACATTCGGGTGAAGATAATTTTGATATCAGCTTTAGGTCTCAACAAGCACTTGACCTCTTCTGGTTACGCTATGGCAAGTAAAATTTTCCCAACATGGACCCCTTATTGTGATACCATTGTCAAAGCCTTTGATTAAATTTGTCACTATAATGTTTCGGAATGAAGGGGTCTGGGTAGAAGATATTACATTCTGGCTAAAAAAGGTGTGATGTTTTAAGTGAACCTGAGCCTATTTTAGACTCAGAACAATTTTAGACGGGAGGGTGGAAATATAAAGTTAAGCTTAAGCAAATGAAGCAGGAATTGAGCACATTCCAAACTCTTTTTGTTAGGAAAGGACAGAGGAGGTGCTTTTACAGTGGACAGCCCTTGCCTGCTATAAATGTGGAGCAAAGACTCACCTGTCTAGCTTGTGACCAACCCAGATGCGATAATTGTGGGGAGGTAGGACACGTAATTATGTTTTGTGGTAATCCATCTTGCTGCGATTTATGTGAGGCAAAGGTCATGTGTTTAAATTCTGCCCTTGGCTGCACATAATTTGTCACATAGTTCTGGTTCTGAGTCTTATATACAGAAAGCACAGGAAGCTGTGGTTCTATCCACCCCTTGCAGGAGGGTTCCATTTCTGTTCCTAGTTCTGTGGTACAACCCCTGAGGTCAGAGGTACAACAGAAAGGAAAACTAGCTTGGTTTCAAAAATGGTGGTACCAGGGGAAAAGTGTTTCCTGAAAACCAAAGAAATAAGCAGGGTACTGATGGTAGCAAAGGACATTTAAAAGGATGGAATGGGTCCTCTGAATATCTTAAACATTCTCCGTTTGTTTTTCTGATGAGAAAGTAGGAAAACAGAAATGGTAAAAAGTCAGAGGATACTTTTGTAGGTTCATAGCTTAGATCAGCAAGAAATCTGCATGCTAAAGGTCCCCCCAGATTGCCAGATGGAGACTAGCAATACTTATGCGGCTCTGTTTACATCTTGGGTAAGACAGAAGGGATGAATCAGACTCCCAAAATCCACTATTTCAACCAAATCTCAGATACTAGACAACTATAAGGATAAAAAAAAGAAAAAAGGAAAAATGAAGGGTATTGACCATTATGAAGGACTATGGTGTGCTCCTGGGGTTCATTAAACACTCATAGCTTATTAAATAAAGCTAAACGGCTAGCTGTGTTTAATTTTATACATGATTTTCCTTTGTCAGTCTGGTTTTTACAGGAGACATGGATGTCCACCATTGACCAAAGGTTAGCATTTAAAAAAGATTGGCTGTGGGGCCCATCCTATTGGTCTTTTGGGGAGGATGTTGCGGATGGAGTGGGGATTTTATTCAACTCTTTTTCATTTCAGTTGCATAATCTGATAGACTTGGTACCAGGGAGAGTTTTGATTTTGGATGGGAAATGGTGTGGGTTTTGTTTTCGTTTCATTAATATCTACAATCCTCAAACTAAATCAGGTAGGGTGAACTGCCTAACACTGGTGCAGCCTTTTTTATTCACGACGGTCAGAGTGTTATGGGGAGGGGACTTTAACTGCACAGTTCCAGATCTTATACATGGTAAACAAAGTGGCAAGAAAACCTACTGCGATACTAACGCTTTAGGTAAAATCCTTAGAGATGCAGGTTTAGTGAGTTGTAATACCTCTTTAAATCTTAAGAATAAGTTTTCTTTTCAAAAAGGAAAATCTTTTTCTCTCATCGACCATATGTTTGTTTCTTCAAACATTCACATAAACTCATTCCAAATTTTTCCCTGTGAATTTTCAGATCATTCATTTTTGGTAAGCACCTTTTTCCTTCCAGAGAGGACAGAAATAAGACACATAAGATGGAAGCTTAATAATTCAGTGCTAGAACTAAATTTTATCCAGATTAGGGTAAGAAACCTATTGAAGGCTAGGCTTTCAGTAGCCTTTTTATACACAAATATATGTATATGGTGGTTAGACACAAAAGCAGATCTACGTAACCTGTTCAAAAATACTGGGAGGAAAATTAAAATGAAAAATTTCTGCGTATCTAAGTTTGAGACAGCAACTTCAGAGAATTTTGTCCTTAGCTTACACATCTAGGTGGGATTACTCAGATCAAATCTCCTTATTAAAAGATGCTATGAAAGAATATCAATACGACAGAAGTAAAACAATGCAGGCCATATTACTTAATGGAGTAAAGAAATCACCTCTTGGGGACCCCTTTCAGATGTGCAAAGAACTTAGAGATTCAATGGGTTTGGAGGAGCTAAAAGATCTGATGGGGGTGTAGTAACTTCAGAGCAGGAATTAAGAGAGGTAATTAAGGAACATTTTGTCCCTTTAATCCTAAAAAACTATTTCTATAACAGAGATAGAGGATTATTTAAACAAGATTCCGTATCATGTATAAGGCATAACAAGGAAGCAGAATGGGATACTATCTCCCAGAAAGAAATTATGGAAACTATCAGGTCTCTAAAATTAAATATTTCACCTGGTCTAGATGGTCTCACAAATAACTTGTATAAACAGTTTTCGGATGAACTAAGTCAATGCCTGGGCCTATTATTTCAAGATTTTCTAGACAAGAATCACATCTACCCCTCCTTTTCAGAAGGTCTATTAACTTATATTTTTAAATCAGGTGACAGGCAAGATATGGGGAATTGGAGACCAATCACCCTATTAAATACTGACTATAAAATCTTTGCCAAAATATTGAATGAAAGGCTTAAACATCACGCAGGGGAAGTGATTTCACTGAATCAATATTGTGGCTTGCCAGGGAGAAGAATTCAATCTGCCATCATGCAGATCAGAGATGTAATTGACTATTTCAATGAGATGGGATTAACAGGTTGTTTAGTAGCAGCTGATCTGGATAAAGCATTTGACAGGGTCCATTTGCCATTTCTTTTAAAACTTTGAGGCATTATGGGGTGCAGGTTAAGCTGACAAATTTAATTGAGCAATTGTACCAGAGTGGGATGGTTTTTCCTTTTGTGAGAGGCAGAACGGTGGCTGGATTTCCCTTAACCACGGGGTTCGCAAGGTGCCTTAAGCCCCTTTTATATACATTTGCTATTGATCCCTTTACGTAACTGCATTGGAGGCAAAGAAATGGAAGGGGATACAATATAGAGAAAACAGTCTAGCACAGCTACATATTCAAGCTTATGCTGATGATTTGGTTATATATTTGGAGGACTGTTCATCAGTTACGGGGTTTATGAGAGCATTTGAGGAATTTACTACAGTGTCTAATGTAAAAATAAACATAAATAAAACAAAAGGAATGATTATTGGGGGGTGTGGGATTTTGGAACTATGGCTGGAGAAAATTCATTTTTCTAGAGACCCGCTTCGAATTTTGGGCATTACCTTTGGTCCTCAGAATGTTCCTAATGATAATTGGCAGAGGATACTTGGGAGTGTTGAAAATAAAGTTTCTAGATGGAAGCAATGGCATTTGTCTAAAATTAAAAGAGTTCAGATAATTAAACAATTCCTTTTGCCCATTATTCAATTTGTGCAATGATATTTCCACTACCAACAGAATTTGAAACCAAGTTATATAGCATCTTTTTCAGATGCTTTGGGGTAACCGTCTAAACCGGTTAAAGAAGTTTTACTTACCTAACAATAAAACAGGGGTTTAGGAATGATAGACCCAGTGGTATACGCCCATGTTTCTTTATTACCAACTCCTTGAAAGAAGGGTTGATATCGAATCCAGATCTGAAAATTCATGGAATTTAATAATTATGGGGAAATACTTTAAGTGTTGGACTTCTTAGCCCTAAACTTAATAAATATCTACATATTCCAGAGCACTTTTGCCAACGGCACAAAAATTATATAAATGGGAAATACAGAAGACAGTAGCACTCACATATAGTACAAGGGACTTGTATCACCATCTAATGAAAAACTATACCCACAAGAGCCGAATTTAAAACTGCCCATTAACTTTGAACCCCATCGTAGTGGCTCAATTGAATAATCCTAGGTTGCCCAAAAACAATGGGAGGTACAGTGGTTAATTTTCTATGGAAGACTGAATGTTAGGGGAATGCGAAATATAAAGTCTTACAGGAAAGGTTATGCCCTTACCTTGAATGCATTAATAAGGAGGAATCCATGGTCCATTTTTTACTAGATTGTTCCTATGCTTCAGGACTGTGGTTTTTTAGCAGGTGTATGGAACCTGACATGGCTGAAAAATATGACATATGAATTCTTAGCTTTAGGAGTATCTCCAGTGGGTTCATTCGGATTGCATAAGGGGACTTTGTCTTTATTTTTGGGATGTCTCAAATACTACCTGTGGCAAGCCAGAATACAATGGGTTATATATCAAAAGAAAATGTCGTATGTTTGCATTAGTAGGCTAATTGTTAAAGAGTTGGAGAACATTTTGCCTCTGATATGTTAAGAGTATCCCCAGGATTACTAAAGAAATTATGGAAAGGGTTTTTTCATTTTATTAAGTATAAATAAAGAAACTGAAGAAGCAAGAATAAATGTGAAAAACAGATTGATATCAGGTGTTCAAGAAGTGGATCTAAGAAGTTAAATGGATATAGTGTTGTAGTCTTTTTGGCTATTATTTGATTTCTGTGAAAACGTGTTGTATTTTATGTTTATTTTTGCAAATAAAAACACCCCTACTCTTTTCGATAAGTGCCATGGGATCTTTAACATCCACCTGAACTACCACCAATCCAGGCAGATGGGACCTCGGTTTAACGTCTCATCTGAAAGACGGCACCTCAGAAGTGCAGCACCCCTCTCATGCTGCACTACAGTGTCAGTACTGGGATATTAACCCAAGTGCCAGATGTGGGAACTGAACCCACAGCCCTCTGATCTCCCGGCCTCAGAGGCGAGTGTGCTACCTACTGAGCCACTGACACTGCCACTTCTATTACACTTATATTACAAAACTGGTACTGGATACTTTGGGACTGGACATTTTGGGGCAGCTAATTAAAGCATACCAGATCACTCCAAGAAGATGTCTAGCATCCATTGATCAACCTTGCACAATTTTGGCAGTACCACTGGGTTAAATATAAGGGACATGGTACTTGCAGCAGCGAAATCCAAAGGGCAACTCTCCACAGTTGATGGCTCTTGCTACCACTGCTTTCTGGACATTAGTTTTGTGACTTGCCAGAGGTGTAAGGCATTCGATGGGGTAACGTTAGGTCTGCACACTCTGGGAATTGCACATGCTTTACAGTTCTCTGCCAGACTTAAAACCACTTATGCAAGTAAAACTTTTCTTTATTCAGACACAGCAGAGGCTGGGAAATGACTAGAGTTGATTAAATTGGATTTTTTCAGACAACAAGATACTGAAGTAGATGAGGGAGAATGAGGGCAAGATGTTTACAAATAAAAACAGACACAAAAGTCTAGAGCACTGCAAATGTTAAGATCAATTGCTGAAGTTAGTGGACCGGAATTTGTGTTACTGCCCTGTGGGAATTTTCTCGGCAAATAATGGGTTGTTGTACGTTGATTGGAGGCAGTCCATCTTCACAAATAATAAACTTTAAATTGGCAGGCCTTGTAGTCAGCATGATTGTGGATAGAGAGGAATCAAAGTCTACAAGATGGCTGTCACCAGGAGGCAACAGGCTATTATGTGTGCAAGATGGCTGCCTCCCATGCAGCCCTCGCTCTACAGCCAGACTGATCTTCTCCGGACTCCATTTAGTTCTCTGTTGTAGTTGACTGTTCACTTGTTTAATAATATAGAGTATTCATGGGCAGTGGCTTAAGTTGCTGTGTTTCATTTATTCTTATATATAAATAAGTGCTTCCGTGGCAGAGTCTTTAACCGTAATGTTCACTCTTGATGAAAAATCTATTTTCTTAAACTGGAATACTTTGATATTGTTTGATCGGGAAGGGGTTGCTCTTCTATGAGTGCCTGCGGGATCTCTTTTTGGTTCTTGGTACTAGGCATCAAAGGTCACGTAGACTATAAAACTGCACCCAACCATTGTTTTGTTGTGCACAGTACAAGGATACATTTTTTGGACTATAATATTGCAGGATCTATCCATGTTCTTCCATCAAGGTTAATGTTGGAATAGTTATGTTTTAAATAATAATAGTAATACTATTGACAAAAATGCCCCTCAAATGTAGCAATGGAAGCAGAGTGTTTAAATCCATTTTATGTGATTTGATTGACATGCATTTACTGTACTCAGAACCAAGAATTTATTTTTTTCAAATCTATTGAACTTTGAAACTGAATAAACATCTATTTAAAAAAAAAATATTTCTCCTTGGGAATGATGAAACTAATTAAGTGTGGGACAAATGTCCTCATGTACAACACAGCAAAAGTCAGTTTCGACTGACAAAACTCCTTGGTTTCACCAAGCATGCCAACCATCATTTTCAAGTTGTCTTTTTTTTTGTAAGCCTCTCTCCCCCGCATCTAGAGGCATAAAGGTGGTAAATGTCCTGGGGAAGGGGAACTGTACAACCAAGAAAAACACAGTCCAGAAAATAGAAATGCTCATTACCTTGGTCTTGAGGGTTCTGAAATAGCTTTGCATTGACGGGGAGCATGCAATGTGCTCGGTCACTTAAGGAAGCACTGCAGGGGCAATGATGGTTAAAGCATATACCATAAAACAGTTCTTATCAAGCGACACTAATGTCCACTCTGGAATCAAAAGTGCAAAACTGATTTAATGTAAAGATTAATTTGATAAACCACTCCATGGAGCATGGTGGTTACATGAGTATTGTTGCAGGCACGGGACCTGATCATAAATCTGCACGCAATCTCTTTTTCCAACAGGTTGACTTATGTAACTCTATGCAGAAATCCCTTTGAGCCAAAAAAGGCTTCGTTTCCTGGCAGCAGCACATAACTGAGGGCTGAGAAAGGCCTTTCAACAAAGATACTTGAACTATTAGCAGCACTTCCATTTCATATTCCATCCTTCATGTCTACCCAATAAAACAGGTTTAATTTTATTCTCTCTCTTAGTCCCAATCACATTCCGACTGAGGTAACACTGAGACAGCATAAGACGCTTCTACCATCCCAAGCCCATTCTTCATTTGCCTTCTAACTTGGGGTTACTTCAATACAGGGGGTGACACTAAAGCTGAGATGTTCTTCATTTCTGTTACAAGTGTTCAACTTTTAGCATGAAAGGTATTACTGCAAACCCTTCTGCCACCCAATCGCTGATGCCACATGCTTGAGTCTGGTACCCCCAGGCTGTTATGCAAATCTCTGGCCATCCCAAAACTTCAGGCATTTTCTGCTTATGCAGTCATTCCAATTACAGGACTGCTTTCACCCAGGGGACCCGGCTTACATGCCACATGGAGCACCCAGGCAAACTGCCACCCCAGCTGAGGTCCCAACAGCCACTCCCCATGCAGGACTCCTCATGCCTCCACAGGCTGCAAAAGCCTCAACACTGCAGCAGCCCCACAGTCCTGGGAATGGGGAGTAGTCTGCTACACTACACCCCAATGATCCAGGCTGCCAACTCTGAACTAAGCCCCAGGCCCTCTCAGCCATAGCAGGCCCGGCCACAGACACCCACTAGCTCCTTGACTGCACTCGCCCACAGGTGGGAAATTCTTTAGAACAGGGACCCCATCAGTGCTTACCCATACAAAGGTGCCCAAGATCACTTGGCAGGCTCCAACTTCCACTCTTACAGGCTCCAACACCCACTCACAGCACCGATGGGTCCCAACTCTAGTGCTCCACTACTCCCCTGCCTTCTACTGCCTGAACCATTGTACAGTTGTCATGGGTCTTCGTGGGAGGAGGGCCAGGGTGGCAAGTGGCCCACCCCAGCCCTGCCATGGCTCTCTGGCCAAAAATTCCTCAACATCTCTTCTCTTCTTCTCATCCCCAGGGACCTCACTAGGTGCCAAAAAACACCCTTCTTATACCCATGGGTTGGGGACCCTATGCTGGCCACAGGAAGTCCCACAGCCAGATTAACAGGCACCAAGATTCCCTGCCTAACTACAGGAATTTAACTACAGTGCAGCCCTTTTAAACGCATACCCTTGGGACTGGCAAAAATTAAGCATTTAAAAGGGCTATGTGTTTATCAGATCTTGTATTCTTTCCATAGTGAATGCGACCTGCAGTATGTGCCAGGGGGCTGGGTAGGGAAAAGAAATGCTAGTATCACTTCAGTACTTCTTTGATTGGGATAAAGTGATTTATGACATGCTGTGACATTCTTTGGTCTGATTCCTGTGTAAGGGAGTGTGCTTCTGGGATTCATGTAAAGTGCTTCTGTGACACACTTTTGGGTTCTTTGCTTTGATTTCAGTGTGAGGGAAGGTGCTTCTTTGACTTGGGTTTGATGGTTTAAAGGTTGAAGTTGGTGATTAACACCTCATTTTCAATAGAGCAGCTCATTAACAGACAATTAATTGCTAATTAATAAGGCAGCGACAGGTAGTCTCAGGAAAACTGGACCAGTCAGTCCACACTTGAACACTATAACTGAGGGGAAAAATATGCGTTTAAAAGGGATCCTTATATGCGTTTAACAGGTCTGTTTAACATAGGAAGTATAGGAAAAAAATCTGGACTTTGAAATGCTATGCGTTTATGCGGGCTATGCATTTATCAGGTATGCGTTTAAGTGGGATGCACTGTAGTAAGCTCCCGAAGGGGTGCTTACATTTTAAATTCCAAAGTATGTATGTTGCCATCCCTGTAATCTTCATGATCTGCTTTTGTGGCTTCAGAAAAGAGAAGCTGACTAAAAGGTGAATGGGATGGCACAGCAGTCTCTTGGCTAATCAACAGAATCGTCTCACGCCATCTTGGAGATCCAGAATGGCTTTCACTTTGTGGTTCTCAGGTCCTCAAGATGCCACAATAGACAATTCTCTTGATTACTCAAGAGGCATCTATTATAGCCATGTAGGTGGGAAGGGTACACACACATTCCTTGGCCTGTACAACTGCACAGTTCTTTGCCATACTGGCAGGGCGCAGCTGCTGGGAGGAGTACCAGCAGCAGTGGGAAGGGAGGAAGTGGGGGTCCTCAGAAAGGAAGTCCCCAAGAATGAAGGAACAAGCTCCTAGCTGATGAGGAAACAGCTGCTGGTGGGGAACTCTATTGTTAGGGGGATAGATTTGGGAGTGAGGGGAGAAAGTGTAAGGGAGGCAACGTGCCTGAGCGGTGCTTCAGCTTGGAGGGGTGGAGAGTGGATCTAAAGCATCACTTGAACAGCAGGAGATGGGAGGAAGCTAGATGTATTTATTTAGTTTCTGATTACCGGGTAAGTGCTCTAGACAAAGAAATTGACTATTTTCAGGCATGACGCGGGAGAGTTACAGACATAGGTAAAACACAGGTACATATTGCAGACTTAGGTAAGACACATTTCAATGGCAACAGACACATATTACTTATATACAGGAGATTAGGCTGAAGTTAGGCATTTCGGTAACACGGGGGAAAACAACTACAGATTAGATGAGATAAGCTATATGTATAAGCCAGACAGTGCATGGTAAATTGAATAGAATTCCCGACAGTTACACAGTGAGAGACCTCACCTCTGTCATAACAGTCAATAAGTTAAGCTGCCTAAAAGGAAGGAAAATTAGGCAGGCAATTGTGAAGTGCCTAATTAGGTTATGGAGTGACAGGCTGAGGAAGACAAACTAGGTCCATGCCCCAGGAGTTTGGTCACACGTGCATCTCTTGGAGACCAGGCGGGAGGTACAGAGCTCATTCTTAAATGTCAGATGAGATTTGGAGTGTCTGACAGTTAATGGCAGGGAGTTCCATAGCTTTTGGGTGGTCACTGAAAAACTTGTTCACCCATCTTAGTGGCACATTTGGGTATAATAAGGAGTGACTGTTCTGTAGATCTCAATGGGTAACACTAAGGTGCAGTGTACATCTTGGGAACAAATGACCTGGCAAGGGACAGGGTAGGGATAATGCAGGGAAATTTCAGGGAGCTGGGGGGGGGGCCTCAAGCATGGTGACATTTGCTGAAGTGCTACCTGTATAAGGAAAACAAAACAGAAGAAGAGGCAGCACGGGGGGTGCTCAGAGAAAAAATATGAGAACAAGAAAAACTCTGGCACTCACCACCTCTAGAAATAAAAGGTGAACACTTGGCTAAAAAATTGAAAATTTAATTACAGCAGATAAAAACACTCCTGACGCATTTCGGACAAAGCAGTCCTTTGAAAAAGTGTTGAGTGCCAGAGTTTTTTTGTTGTTCTACCTGTATAAGGCCAGGGAGAGGATAGGACACTATGCATTAGGGCTCTTAACAACTGGTTGAAGCATGGTGCATGGAGGGGGGCTTCAGCTACACTGGAACTGGGGGCCAACCTGGGAGGATATGGGCCTTTATGGGAGAGACTTACTTAGTTAAGCATTTAAACTAGCTTGGGGGCCTGTAAAACCATGTGAGGCAATGATTGCCCCTGTTAAGTTTGATTTTTAATGATGAATTACCAACTGTAGCACAGCATACAGCTGTTAAGCTGTATGCAGACGATACAGCTACAGTGGCCACAGGGGACAACGTTATGGATCTTCAAACCAAGATGCAGTCTGACTTTGCAAGGGTAGAGGGGTGGCTCACCAGGTCATGGCTGATCATGAATACTGAAAAAACAAAACTTTGTCTTAAAAAGTGACAGCACTTCACAATTACAGATCCTTACAAACAATAAAGTAAGTTTAGAACTAGTGGATAGTTATTGTTACCTGGGAGTAGTATTTGATCTGCAACTAACTTTTAGTAAACATATTACTACAGTTATTGGAAAAGTAAATAGGAAGCTAGGAGCTTTTAGAAGAACTACAAAATGCCTAAAAAACTAACTGTAGGAAAAGGGTAGCCGAACAGCTTATACTGCCTACCCTAAAATATGGGGAAGTATAATATCGTACTGCAAATAAGCAACTTTTAGATCGATTAGATAAAGTACAATATAAAATTGCAAGGTACGTGCTACAATGCAGCTGCAGAACGCACCATTGTGTGTTGCTGAGTAAATTCGACTGGCAGCCCTTTGAAATAGATACATAGATACATAGACAGTGTTAGCAGATAAGGGCCTACGGCCCACCCAGTCTGCCCATTTGAGCTTGTAAGTTCACTCTATGTTTTCCTAGAAGTCTGTTGCCCCTTACCCCTGACCTCCAGAATTCCCTTATGTCGATCTCATGCATTCTTAAATCCTATGATTGTTTCAGCCCCACCACTTCCTCTGGCAGGGTGTTCCACTTGTCCACCACCCATTCTGTGAATAGGTTATACTAGGGACTAGCTAAAATAATCCATAAATTTAAGATATTTTATCCTCAATACGGCATTTCTTTGCTCCTTTTTCCAGAGGACACTAACAGTCTGGGTCTGTTAAAGATCAGTACACTTAAATAGACTCCATCAAGACAAAAGAAAGAACAAATACGAGGATAGAACATTAAAATCGAGGGCAGCTATGTTATGGAATCAATTTCCATCTACAACTCGTGCACTTCAGGGACGAGTTTTTGAACAGGGAGTTAAGTGTTTGTTCTCCTATACTTGCCAATGCATATAATTGACTGATTGAATATTTTATAGTAAGAATGTAAGAAATTGTATATATTATAAATATTGCACAGTTGTTGTCTTTGAGTTGTTTCCTATGCCTTGCACTACTATATAAGTGAATCTTTGTGTGATCTTCTTCTGTCACTTCCTTGTGTTTTATAGAAACCAATAGTTAAAATACGCAGTACTGTCTTGCAAACTGGACTGTAAAGTCCAAATGACACATATTTCCTGTATAAAAAATAATGTTTTTAGCTACCTATCAGATGATGAAGCAGCAGGGAGGAAAAGCCCAAGGCAGTACGCTCCCCCAGGGTTGGGGCGCAAGAAGATAGGGGTGGAGACATGGCAGAGGATGGGGGGGTAGGGTATAAATCAGGAAAGTAAGAAGAAAGGCGTAAAGGAGACAGGTAACGGAGAAGATAACAAGGGAAGAGGGAGTCAGGAGGAGCTTCAGGGAACAGCACAGGCCGGGGGAAGCAGGCAGGGAGGGGGGTTAAGGTGTGGAGAGCCACTTGTGCCAATGCAAGGAATCTGAGAAATAAAATTCCAGACTGGGAGACCATCACGGTGGAGGCTAGCCCAGAACTGGTTGTCATAATGGAGTTGTGGTGCTCTGACACCCAGATTGGGACATGGCCATGCTGGGCTGCTCTCTATTCAGCAGAGACAGGTTAGGGAGGAGAGTAGGAGGGGTTGTATTATATGTGAGGGAGGGGATCAAGGCCACAGATGTACAGAGGCACCCAGAGGAAAAAGAAGGGCTGACGGTGCTATGGGTAATCCTGGAGACAGATACTGGGACTGGTATTCAAACAAGGATGGTTTGCAGATCTCCAGCACAGGGAGAGGACTTGGATAAGGCATTTTGGGCAACTATCAACAGGATGGCTAATAAGATGGAGGTGCTTCTAGTTGGGTGTAGGCGTTGTGTTATAGTTATTAAATTATAAATTAAAAATGAGACAAATGGAGATGAGACTGATGGCAGAAGAATTTAATGATTATAGTAATAATCACAGCAAAAGGTTGCGAATGGTACATTCTTCAAAATAACAGTGTGTGCAGGCTTGCTTATATAGTGAAAGACAGCATAATCATTTTCTATGATTGGTTTAAAACAAGCACAAACATCAACTTATAAGGTAATACTTTTTCTTTGGTATATATACGAGCTCATCCTTGGTCAGCACAAGTATAGATGGTGTACATTCTATTATCATATATGGCTAGTAACAGCTGTCACCACCAGTAACCAAGGTTCAGAGGGAAGAAATAGGTTTGGACTTAGGAATGTGCATACAAGCATTTTGGCCTGTCCACATAAGGACAAACAGATAGTCAAGACGGCAATTTGGACACTATCCTGTGTTCCTGCTTGCAGTCATGTAGGCCAAATGTCTGCTCTTACTTACATCTACAATGTTAGAAGGCACTTTAATATTGCAACTGTGGCTTAGTTTTTCTTATGGCTTCACAAGCTTTATATAATTCAATTATATAGGCCAACATTAATTACACAGACACATAATATTTCAGACCAAAATGAGGTTAGGCTGCAATATGGGGACAAACTTCTTTATCCCTTGTTACATTGGGGACTTCAGCCTGCCAGATGTGGATTTGAGCCTTCCACCTGCAGTTTTGGTAAGGAGCAGGGCCACCATCCTTGACTCCCTACAATATTATTTTCCAAGGCAGCTAGTCAAGGAACTCGCTAGGGACGGGGCAGTGCTGGACCTGGTGCTTACAAACAGGGATGGGACTGCAGACATCACAGTGGGCAATTCCCTAGGCACCAGAGATCACCATAAAGTGTGGTGTAAAAAGGTGGGAACAGAGGCGAACCACATGAGGATAAAGGTCCTGGACTTTAAAAGTATGGAATTTAAAGAAATGGGAGACTACCTCAGAAACTGCCTCATAGGTGGGTTGCCAGGGCAGGTTAGATGTACAGTGACGAAAAATAAGAGAGGGCATAATTAAGGCAAATAACCTCTGCATGATGGAAGTAAAATTAGATGGAAAAAGAGACCGTTATAGTTTTCTAGAGAAGCGGCCAAGGTGGTATAGAAAAAAAAGGTGGCATTCAGGAGGTATAAAGAAATGCAGAAGGAGGAAGACAGGGAGGTATACCAAGTAAAACAGAGGGACGCAGGAAAGGCAGTGAGGGAGCAAAGGTGCAGAAAGAGGAAAGAATAGCCAAAGGGGTAGCTAAAGGGTATAAAACTTTCTTCAGATACGTAAGTGAGAAGAGGAAAGCAAGGGGAAGGATAGATAGTGAGGATAAGAAGGGCAGCAGGGGGAAATTGTACAGAATAGGATCAAGAAAAAGGAGATATCCTAAATGGGTTCCTCTGCTCAATCTTCACAGTGGAGGAGGGAGAGAATAGACCAGCAGGGAGCAGCAGGAATGGGGGAGGGGGGGCAGAGAGGTGGATACAAGTCAATTTTCAGAGAAAACAGTCCAGAATGGACTTGTAGCTCTGAGAGTGGACAAGGCTATGGAACTTTATTTAGATACATCAGGCACCAAAGGAATTCAGGGAGCTGCTAGCTGCCTCACTGATGGCTTTATTTAACAGGTCTCTGGAGCCAGGCATGGTTCTGGAGGATGTGGTCATGTTCCATAACATCAGCAGCAGCAGCAGCAGGGAGGAGACTAGTAACTACAGGCAGGTCAGGCTCACATCAGTGGTGGGGAAATTAATGGAAACCATTTTAAAGTAAAGGTTGGTAGAGTATCTAGAATCCGGTAGGCTACAAGGCCAAAAGCAGCATGGATTCATTAGGGGAGGGCATGCCAGATGAAGCTGACTAATTAATTCAAGAGGGTGACCAAGGAAATAGGTCAGGGGTGGGCAGTGGATGTGGCCTATCTGGATGTTAGCAAGGCCTTCAACACTGTGCTGTAGAGTAGGCCGACAGAAGAAACTGAGCAGCCTATGCATGGGATACAAACTGGTGAATTCTGTTTCTGTTTCTTCTTGTGTTATATAAAGGTCTGTGAATTCCCTACTCATTCCTGCAGTTGTCTCTGACCCTGTGCAGTATTTTGCCGCCCTACAATTCTTTCCCCCACTGTCCCTGCCTTAATTAATTTTCCTACCTCCCTAGTTTTCTCCATTCTTTCCTGCTGATCGAAGTGCCAAGAGCGCTTCATTCACACTTCAAATTGCTGCCATCTGCACTATAATGCTATACCTAGCAGTGCCTTGTTTATACTCCAATGTGTTCCAGTTTTCACTTCTATTACTTGTTGCTCTTCAGAAGCTCTGCCTAGCCCATCTTGTGCATCTTGTTGCTTCTTAATTGTTTAACTTGTATTTTTGATTTGTGTAACCAACTGTTGCAACTTACTGCTGCTGTACCCTCCGCATTTCCCCCTCCACCAGGACTCATCTGGAAACTAGCTATTTCGGCTCGGTTTTTATTTCATTCATGTAATCCCCCTCCATGCCCCTGTTTAGGGGCATAACTTCTTTTGCAGATGGTCCGGGGCAATAAAGGAGGGGTACCCTCAAGTGCTAGAAATCGAGACAAATGTACTTCATACATAGAAACATAGAAGTCAATGGCAGATATGGACCGCAAGGCCCATCCAGTCTGCCCATTTTTTCTACCTTATGAATGTGCCATAGGCCTTTACTCTGTCAATGGCCTATGTATTCATATCCATCTGTATTGTTCCCTTATGCCTGTCCCATGTCCATTTGAAGCTCTGCACTGTATTCATACAGGGCAGGAAAAATTGTGTCCTACCTTTCTGTTGTCTTCCGTACCCGTGCACTCTCACCATCACCCACAGAATCTGGTTTCTCTCTCCAAAGGTTGTCACACCGGACCAGAAACTCCACGCTGCACATCTACTATCTCTGGAGCCCCCCCCCCGGAGCCCCTCGGTCCCACCAAGGGTGGGCTGAAAACTTTATCTGCAATGCAACTCATGAAAAATTAATATAACTGGAAATAAAGGGGAAAAGATGAAGGATTTCATTAGGTTCCCCCTCTCAGTTTAAACAAGACACATTGCTGCTATTTCCTCCCAACTAGCTTCTTTATTTAGCTCCTGCACAGAGGAAAGGGAACATTGTTTAACCAGGAGTAGCACACTAAGCCAAAGCTTGTTTCCAGATGTGACCTGGGAGCACAAGGAAGTTAAGTGACTTATTCAGGATCACATGGTATGCACTTAGATGGGATTCAAACCCAGGTCTCTAGATCTGCAGCTCAGAGCCTCTGACTATCCTGAACCTTTCATTTTTATTTTTTATTTATTTTTACTTATTCAAGTTTTGGATTACAACCTTTGAGCTAGCAGCTTATTTACAAAGGTTCCACGTCAGGAGGGAGAAAAGACATTAAGAACTGAATTAAGGATTGCAAAGGCAAGTAGTCAACCAGTATCAGTTTGTAGCCCTTCTGCCTCATTTCAGCACCGGGGTCTTCACGAAGTGTCTAGCTCTGATGGCAGTATGCAAGAGGGAAGGGCTACTAACAGTATTGGCTGTTTCTAGCCTGAACCAGAGAAATTTTCTGTGTAGCTCTGACTAGAATGTGAAAATAGAAGTTTTTACAGATCCAGTGACACTAACCTATTCCCCTGAGGATGATATCACTTTTTTGATATTTTTTTTTATATGTTCACATATCTTGGGTCTAAAATGGGTTGCCGTTCCCCAATTTTCTTGTGGGTCATGAGGTACCGTGCGGGCGGGCCCTTGCCTAGCTGTGGGGCATGGATCTTTTCCGCAGCTTTTGCTTGTGGCGGTCTGTTTGCTTCCGGTTCCTGCGGCGTTCTTTCTGTGGGAGAGTGAGCTGGAAAATGTTTGTTTCTGCAGTTCGGGGAATTATTTAAACTGAAGGGACAACCCCTGGCCCACTACCTCTGAGACCCACTTGTCTGTGATAATGTTTACCCATTCATGCGAGTTCTCTCCTCCCCCCCGGATAAAATGGGAAGAACTGTAAAGGGGGGTGTCCCAGGGCATGAGTGCAACAGATAAACACTGACTCAGTCCACGAAAGGTACAGCACTCTTGCTGCATGGTTTTATTTAACACAAAAACAAAAGTTCCACAGGAAAATACAGTACCAGTAAATAAGACTTCATTTACCCTTTGTCGGGATGCAGCAACCAAATGTCCATTTCTTTCTGTGTTCCAGATGGTTCTCTGGGCACAAAGACTCTGCCTTTTCTTCTTTCCAGCACAGATCAAAATAAAAATGGAGCCTTACTAGGTATTTGTCAGGGTCCTACAGTCAGTCTCTCCTGACATTTCTAAGGTCCATTTCTCTTCTGCCCTGCCTGGATATCGTAGCAGTCACAGAAACATGGTACACAGAGAACCATGACTGGGATGTTAACATACCAGGGTACGTAACCTACGGGAGAGAGAGGGAGGGGAGAAGGGGGGGGAGGAGTAGCTCTCTATGTAAAGGAAGAGATAAAAGTAACTGAATAAAAGAGTAAACAGGGAGGAGATGAGGCATTGTGGGTCACCTTGGAGACTGGAAGTGGCACCACAGTTCGCACAGGGGTTGTATACAGACCCCCAGGTCAGGGGGAGGGAATGGACAAGGATATGATAGAAGGCATTCTTAGGATGGCAGAGAAAGGGGAGATACTGTTGATGGGAGACCTGAATATGCCAGATGTTAACTGGAGCACACTTGCTGCAGCCACATCCAAGAGCAGGGCCATTCTCGATGAAATACAGGTGGCATGCCTCAGACAGCTAGTTTCGGAACCCACTCATGAGGGAGCAATCTCAAACCTCATACCCTCAAATAGGGACAGTGAGAGGATCTCAGATCTAGAAGTGGGTTGCCATCTGGGAACAAGAACAAGTGACCACCAAACAGTGTGGTTCACGTTAAACTCAGCTACAGAGTCAAGCCATACAAAAGTGAGGGTACTGGACTTCAGGAGGGCTGACTTTGGCAAAGATGGGACAGTGCCTCAGAAAAACACTAGCAAACAGGCTAGAAGGAGGGGTGGAGCAACAATGGGGAATCATCAAAACTGCCATCACAGAGGCAACAAGCCTTTGTGTGAAGCAAATAAACAAATCAAAATGAAAGAAAAAGCCACTATGGTTCTCAAAAGAGGTGGTGGAGAAAGTCAGGGAGAAAAAATAGCATTCAGGAAGTATAAGGAAACACAGAAAGAGCAGGACAGACAGTTGTACCAGTTAAGGCAGAAGGAAGCAGGGAAGGAAGTCAGAATAGCAAAGGCCCAAACTGAGGAAAGGATAGCCAACTTGGTTAAGAAGGGGGATAAAACCTTTTATAGGTACATCAGGGAGTATAGAAAGACAAAGGGAGGGATAGGCTGAATAGAATGAATGGTGGGGGGGCAGAGGGGGATAGTGAAAAAGCAGGGATACTGAATGAATATTTCTGTTCAGTATTCACAGAAGAGGAGGGGGAAGTGCCTAATCCAATTAACAGAAGCACTCTTGATGGGGGGTCGATCCCAGTCCTTTCACAGAAGAAAGGGTTCTGAAAGAACTCCTAAAACTGAAGGTAGACAAAGCAATGGGGCCTGATGGAATTCACCCCATAATTCTAAAATAATTAAGGGGAGAACTAGTGAAACCACTGACTACCCTTTTTAACAAATCATGGGAGGATGGTATGGTACCCGAGGACTGGAGAAAGGCGGATGTGATTCCCCTTCACAAAAGTGGGACCAAGACAGAGGCAGAAAACTATAGACCTGTCAGTTTTGACCTCTGTAGTAGGGAAAGTGTTGTGTACCTAGAGGCCAGTGGGGTACAGGACCCAAGGCAGCATGGGTTCACAGCGGGAAGGTCATGTTGGATGAATCTAATTGATTTCTTTGACTGGGTGACCAAAGTGGTAGACCAGGGAGGGGCTGTGGACATGGCCTACCTAGACTTTAGCAAGGCATTTGACAGTCCCACACAAAAGACTAATAGTCAATTTAACCAGCCTGGGAGTGGGTCCCAGGGTGGTAGCCTGGGTAAAACATTGGCTGGACAACAGGACACAGAAGGTAATTGTAAATGGAATCCACTCTGAAGAAAGAGGGGTTACTAGTGGGGTACCGCAGGATTCAGTACTGGGTCCAGTCCTTTTTAATGTCTTTATAAGTGACATTGCAGAGGGACTGGAAGGAAAAGTATACCTCTTTGCAGATGACGCAAAGATCTGCAACAGGGTTGATACACAAGGAGGCGTGGAAAGGATAAGAAGGGACTTGGCAAGGTTGGAGGAATGGTCGGAAGTATGGCAGCTAGGATTCAGTGCAAAGAAGTGCAAAATAATGCACCTGGAAAAC
Source organism: Neoceratodus forsteri (assembly GCA_016271365.2). Taxonomy (NCBI): domain Eukaryota; kingdom Metazoa; phylum Chordata; order Ceratodontiformes; family Ceratodontidae; genus Neoceratodus; species Neoceratodus forsteri. Next base: position 134,427,098 of record CM028130.1, on the reverse strand, counting down.
AAAAACCCAGGGAAAGATTATACAATGGGGGGAGGTAGTAACAAAAACAAAAAAGGAAAGCGACCTGGGGTAATCGTATCAGATGACCTTAAGGTTAGCAAGCAATGTGCGAAGGCAGTAGAGAGAGCTGGGAGTATACTGGGATGCATAGGGAGAGGCATCACCAGCAGAAAACAGGAAGTTATCCTTCTGTACAGACAGTTAGTGAGACCCCATCTGGAGTACTGCGTCCAGTTCTGGAGACCCCATCTCTGCAAGGACATAGACAGGATAGAGGCAGTCCAGAGGAGGGCAACTAGAATGGTGCAGGGTCTGCAAGAGAAGCCATACGAGGAGAGACTAAAAAAGCTTAATATGTATACCCTTGAGGAAAGGAGAGAGAGGGGGACATGATAGAAACGTTTAAGTACTTCAGTGGAATCAACAAAGTCCAAGAGGGTAGCATCTTTCAGAAAAAGAGACATGCAAGAACAAGGGGATACAATTTAAAGAGAGAGGGGGGCCGGTTCAGGGGCAATGTGAGGAAGTATTTTTTCACAGAGAGGGTAGTGGATGCATGGAACAGCCTTCCTGAGGAGGTTGTGGGGTCTAAAACTGTGGGAGAATTCAAGAATACATGGGACAGACATAAGGCAATTCTTGTGGGGGGTAGGAAGAAATAGGCTGTTGGTTAACTAGGATCTGCGGCATATCCTGTAGGTAGGGAAATGGGCAGACTAGGTGGGCCAAGCGGTCCTTATCTGCCCTCAAAGTCTATGTTTCTATGCTTCTATTAACCCACTGCGCTATACTGCCACAGCAAATGATTCCCAGAAATGCAGGGGTAACACACTTCATTTAAATAAATAAAGCAGCTCAATGGGACTAATCTAACTTTTTACAACATGCTGGCTGGACATTTAAGGCAGCAGAAATGATGGATCTCAAGGTAGTCAGGACTCAAGGATTTTCCTACTCTCTCTTTCTTGGATGCTTTACCCAAAACCTCTTGAACTCAGATCCCTGCAATCGCCTGGCTCTCTGGATCTGGCAAGCCAAGCTTTTCCTTTCTACTACCCACCGGGTTACCCATTCACTGGCCCTGATCATCCCCCAAACACTGGCGCAGAAAAGAGGGATGCTTCCCCCCACCAGGACCCCTGGGCACTGGCCCAAGCCACAGGGTGTGCCAGGATTTTTTCTTATGCCCAAGGCCCCATAACCCACTTCTCGGTTGGCTCTGTACTGGTGCTACTTAAGCACCTACCACCCTCACTCAGCTCAGCCTCTCCTCTTATTGACTCCACTGATGCAGAGGCCCCAAAACCCAGCCCTGCTCCAGTACACTGGCCCCCTAATACTGGCTGTCCTGCCACTGGGGAGATCCTGTGCCCTGCCACTGCCCAGGTCCCTTCAAACCTTTGCCTTTTCACACTGATGGCCCCCAAAACTGCTCCGGTTTCCACTGTTCATCTTCCTCGGGGGATCCCTGCCAGGCCCACATCTCCTTCAACACCTCCTGGGCTTGCGTTAAGCTCCAGTTGAAGGCTACCCTCCAAGGCCTGCCATTACGACCTGTGACCCACCTGGCCCTCAATGTACTGGTGCCCCAGGACCTGCCCATCCAAGCAGACCCCTATTTTGGGTGAAGGGCCACCCTGGGCTCGATCTGCCCCAGGCTGCCCTGCCATGCCGGGTATGAGGGGAGCCACTGGTACTGGCTTCCCTCCTGGGAGGACCCTACCAGGGCCCCTACAGCCCTGGTGGCCAAGGCTACTCCTTACAGGGGTCTCTAAAGCCTCCTAACTTTCCTGGCCTCCAAAACCACCTATACTCCCTGCCCCAAACGACGCAGGACCTGGCTAACCACATTCCCCCAGGATCTCCATTCCCACCAGCTCTTGTCTTCCACAATGCTTAGAAGGCCATCCTGTCTCCACATTGGGGGTTCCCCACACTGGCCCTCCTGGACCGCCAAGCTCCCTTACTTGCCCACCTAACTCTGCTCCTCTAGCCACTCCCCTCCAGCCCCAGGCCTAGTACCCGGGCTGGAAAAGGCCCCCAAAAAGTCCTGTCTGTGCCCTTATATACTCCCTACATGCTACTCTCTGCTGCCACCTTGAGGCGTCCAGCAGCCAATATCCCCCAGAGCCCTAACACATTCCCTAACTCGGGGGGGGTTAGGAAGGGGAAAGGGATGCCTAAATTGGAGCATAAGCCCCTTTTTAAAGGGGGCCTACACTCTTCCCCCACCCAGGAAATCATTCCCTCCTGGGAATGATGGCAAGGGTCCAGTGATGGTCCACTTCCATCAGACTGGGTATGCGCACTCCCTAGCCTTCTGGCACCAGATGCACTATGTCTGGCCACAGGGCACCACCCAACCTACCTTCCTAGCCCAATGTATCTGGAAAATCCTAAAAACTACCTACACCAGGAGATAATCTAAATGGATAGAAAACCTTCATTATTTCTTTAACAAATAATTTCAGTCATTTCTCATAATGATTAAACTTTTCACTATTAAGCATCTGCAAACAACAACAATGAGGTGGATACAGTTTAGCTATCATCAAATACCTGCCACCAAATTTTAAAACAAGTTTCACTGTGTACAATCCCCAGACCACTCACTCTCACATTCTCACACACACACACACACATATCCTCTCACCAGGCTCCCAAACATTTTTCATCATGATTATAACAACAACATTATAATTTTGGATTCAAGACATTCATTTTATGAAAAATAACTGCATACAGTCACCATAACTCAGTTTAGTAGAACAGTTGTCCTGGTACAGTTCATGAGTCCATATCTGCAGAAGGCCTAGGTTGCAGGCCCCCACCTGGAGGGAAATAATACCCTGGATCTGGCTTGGTGGTCACATCTCTAAAGGAATCCTGGTCCAGAAGATAATATTTGGTTTGAGTCCCAGCCAAGTCCTGGACCAAGACGAAATGCTAGAACAACGTTAGGCTACTCCAGGTCCCTTTGCGACACATCGACTGTGCCTGCTAAAACAACTGCTGTTTGTATTATTCAAACCTAGTACTAGTCCTGCTTCAGGGATGCAAACAGTCTCCTGGAACTCTAAGAACATTTGTTCCTTAATTCTTCTAAAGTGTATAATAGCCCTGACTGTTTCTGCTTCCCCCCAGGCTCTTAGCAGAACCCTTTTGCACTAGATTCAATTCACATTTGATTTAGGCACCAATTCTAATTGCGTCTGCTGGGTGGCGGAGTCCTCCACACACACACCCTCACTGTCCTTCTCCACCCTTTGTGTATTACAGTGTCTCCTACCTCACTAATCCCCACCCCGTCCTTATGTGTCCTGCTGTGCAATTCTGCTTGAGACTATTTGTAACCTCTGCCCCTTCCTCTCCTCAGGTGCTGCCCCAGCAGGCAATCCTCGACTAAGTGACCGGCTGGAGGAAGCTGCCAGATGCTTTTCAAGCCACTGCACCACAGAGAGCTTTCCCCGCCAACTTCACCCCAGGTACTGCATTCTTCCTCAGATCCGATTCCAGGGAAGTGATTAGCCACCATAAGGAAGAAGCCGATTGGCTATTCCAGGAGCAGCAAAGCTCCATTTGGCTGGATGATCTGCTTCTAGCTAGGCTGATTTTTGCTCTCCACCACCCTCAGCCTTGGCCTCCTTTAAATGCACTCAGACCACCCCCACTTTCCTGGACATCCATTTTGATTGGCTGCACTGTACCTCTTCTGATCTATGTGTAAGACAATCCTCTTGTTTGGGCATCTTTGTTGACTCTGTGGAAAATATTTATACTGCCATCTTGTGGTCTTCATTGCAAGATCATCTTAATCAATTCTGCCCTAGATCTGATCTGATCTGCAAAGACATAAGCTGGATGGAGGCAGCCCAGAGGAGGGCAACTAAAATGGTGCAGGGTCTGCACCAGAAGACATATCAAGCGAGACTTAAGGAGCTTAATATGCATAGCCTCGAGCAGAGGAGGGAGAGGTGGGACATGATAAAAACATTCAAATACCTCAAGGGAATCAACAAAGTCCAAGAGGGTAGCATATTTCAGAAAAAGAGGTGTGCAAGAACAAGGGGGCACAATCTGAAGCTAGAGGGGGGATGGCTCAGAGGTAATGTGAGGAAATATTTTTTCACGGAGAGGGTTGTGGATGCATGGAACAGCCTTCCTGAGGAGGTTGTGAAGTCAAAAGCAGTGAGGGAATTCAAGAATGCATGGGACAGGCATAAGGCAATTCTAGGGGGTGGAGGTAAGAAGTAGGCTGTTGGTTAGCTAGGATCTGCAGCTTATCCATTAGGTAGGGAAATAGGCAGACTGGGTGGGCCAAGTGGTCCTTATCTGCTGTCAAATTCTGTGTTTCTATGAGATCCCTTGCTGCTGTCACCTACTTTCTGCACGCTGGAAGCTTGCAAAACAGTAGTGAATTTTGAGTGCATGCAGCATAATGAGGGCTTTTTTTACTTCCTTACATGTCTCTGTCTCATACTGTTCTGTACCCTGGATTCAGGTTTTAGTCTGCACCAGTCTCCCTGCAGCATGGTCAGTTACAGCTCTACCTTGGATTGTCTGGTTTCCTTTGGCACTACAGAGTCTCACATACCAGCTTTTATGTTACCCAATTTAGATCCTCCTTTCCAACCCCCATGGAAAATTGATACTTTTTATGCAGGGGTAACAAAGTGCAGGCTCCCACTCACCTCTGCATTGATCACCCAGCACGCCTTGCTTTTTACAGCCAGGGTTCTTCTTTTCACATTGCTTGGCCCCCTAGGCTTGTAGTCCAGGGATCCCCCGAAGCTATGTAATAGCAACCCTAAGCGAGTTTCACCTAAAGCTCACAGACTTCTTGAAGCTATCAAGAAAACCTTGCTGCTCTTATTGCTATGTTCTGGTAATGTCGAAATCAACCCTGGTCCTCCTGCAGCAATCTCTTCACCTGCCGACCTAGTCAGAATCAAAGGATTAAGCTTTATGCATTAATGTGTGCAGTCAATTAAAAAAGTTTGCCTCTATTGAAGCACTGACTTCCCATACAATGCCTGATATACTCGTGGTCACTGAGACTTGGCCTAGACCTGGTACCCCAGATTGTGAGATGAATATCTCATCCTATACCATGTTCAGAACTGATAGGCTCACCAGAGGAGGAGGAGGAGGAGTTGCCATCTATGTCAAGGAGAAATTGTCTGCATGAGTTATAGACTCGTCCTCACTCCCAAAGGAATTTGAGAGCCTGACTCTCATTGTCAAGCCATCTTCCTCTGTCTCAATATGCGTCCTAGGATGCTATAGACCTCCATCCACAGGGCTACAATTTCTGTACCATACAACTAATACGATGGGATCCCTTCAGTTGGAGATTATTTTACTAGGGGACCTCAATATGGACTGACACTCCAATAGTTCTTTACCCCTAAAGACTATTTGTGACTCCTTTGGTATTTCCCAACTCATTTCTGAAGCAACACGTCCAAACAAAAAGTGCCCTAAAAATAGCACACTTCTAGATCTCATTTTAGTAAGCAAACCCCGTCTGTTTTCACATGCAGGAGTGTTCTTCTCAGATTTCAGTGACCACTGTATTATAGCAGGTGTAAGATCTGCCCCAAGACTACCATCCCTTTCCAAACTCTCACTCAAGAGGAAATGGCATAATTTTGACATCTACGCATTCCTCTCTGACTTGTGAGATTCCTTGAGATGGCAGGATTTTTACTTGGCCAACTCAGTGCCTGCAGCCAATGATATATTCTAGGAAATTGTATTAGGGGCTCTGGATAAACATGCACCATTGGTCCAGATTCATTCTAAAAATAAATCATGTCCTTGGTTTACAGCCCAATTAAAAGCCTACCTGTTGCACAGAGACTGGCTTTGCAAAAAAGTTTGGAAATCAAAACTTCCTGATGACTGGACATCTTTCAGAAAGGCTAGAAAACTCTGTACCAATCTGGTTAGGGAGGCTAAAGCTAGCTATTTTCACAAAGAACTAGACGCTTCCACCAAATGCTTGCCAAACTTCTGGAAAACCATCAAGGATATTCAAGGGCACACGGCTATGAGCATCTTACCCACAAAAATTGCCACTGGCACAACTTCAGTGTCGGATAAATTGACTATCCTTGATGGTTTTAATAACCATTTTCTTACTGCAAGTCTTGCTATTGATTCCTCCCCTGCCAATAACCTCTGCTCTAGTCTTGGAGCAACAGACTTACCAGATCCAGTCACAAGTGTGGCGTTCTCCATCCAGCCTACCATCCTGAGAAAAGTTGAGGATCTCCTCCTACAACTGGATGCCAGGAAGTGTGCAGGGGCAGACCAATTGGACCCATTCTTCCTGAAGCTTAGTCTTCATGTTCTGGCTGTGCCCATAATGCACCTTTTTAACCTCTCCCTTTCACAGGGTTATATTCCTCCCATATAGAAAATGGCTCACATAATCCCCTTTTTAAATCTGGAGACCCTAGCAACCTGAATAACTATAGACCAATCTCCCTACTTCCCACTCTTTCCAAACTGTTGAAAAAAATAGTGAGTGTGCAGCTTAGGAACTACCTCGAAAATGGGAACCTGCTCAGTCCTGATCAGTTGGGATTTAGGCCTCATCACAGTACTATTTCAGCCCTTGTAAAGGTGTCCATTGACTGGCAGTGTACCTTGGATTCGAAGAACTTCATTTGCACAGTACAGTATTTCTAGACTTAAGCAAGGCATTTGATACGGTTGACCACGAGCTGCTCCTTGTCTTCCTCAGAAACATCGACTGCGACCCCCCCATCACTGGGGTGGTTTTCAAACTATCTAACAGGGCGACAGCAACAAGTCAAGGCTGAAGGGGAATTCTCATCCCTGAAACCTCTACTGAAGGGCGTACTGCAATGCTCTATACTGGGTTCATTGCTTTTTGCAATTTACATTAACAATATTGATGCTAACATCAAATCTGCTAACATCCACCTATTTGCCAGTGACACAGCAACAGGGAAAGGATCACAGATCTCCAGGTAAAAGGTCACCTGACGGCCAATGACCATCACATGGTATGGTTCAATTTGGCCACTAGAACTAAATCATCCCATTCCAAGGCAAAAATATGGGACTTCAGAGGAGCTGACTTTGATAGGATGGCCAACAGAGTTAAGCTAGCACTGACAAAAGGAAATACAGGTGAGGGGGTACAGGCAAAATGGGCAAGCATTTAGGATACAATACTTGAAGCAACATCCCATTGTGTTAGAGAGAAAAGGAAGTGCAAAAGAAGAAGGAAACCACTTTGGTTCTCAAAACAGTAGCAGAAAAGGTCAGAGTCAAAAGGCTGGCCTTTAGGAAATATAAGGGAATGCAGCGGGATGAAGATAGGGAGGCATACCAAACTTCCCTAAGGAAAGCAGGGAAGGCAGTAAGGCAGGCAATGGCCCAAACCAAGGAAACACTAGCACAAACAGTAAAAGAGGATGACAAGACTTTCTATAGATACATTAGTGACAGGAGAAAGTCCAGAGGGTGTATTGCTAAGATCAAAGGGGATAAGGGGACATGTGAGGAGGAGGACCATGTAAAAGCATATATCCTAAATACTTCTGCTCAGTATTTACTGAATAGAAGGTACGGCAGGGCCCATAGCTCAGCACCATGGACACAGGGGGGAGGGAGGTGTGCACTAGTCCCTTCACAAAAAAAAGGGTCCTACAAGAGCTTGAGAAGCTCAGGGTGGACAAGGCAATGGGACCTGACGGCATACATCCCAGGGTACTAAAGGAGCTAAGAGTGGAACTAGTAGAGCCATTATCAGAACTGTTTAGTGACTTTCTGAGCACAGGAGAGGTCCCAGAAGACTGGAGAAGGGCTCATGTGATCCCGCTCCACAAGAGTGGTAGCAGGGAGGAGGCAGGGAACTACAGACCAGTCAGTCTTACTTCAGTAGTGGGCAAGATTATGGAGGCACTCCTTAAGAAAAGGATAGTGCAACACCTGGAATCCATAGAAGCACAGGATCCAAGACAGCATGGGTTTACAAAAGGAAGGTCATGTCAAACTAATCTCATAGATTTCTTTGACTGGGTAACCAGAGTAGTGGACCAAGGTGGAGCAGTTGATGTCACTACCTTGACTTCAGCAAAGCTTTCGATACTGTTCCACATAGAAGATTGATTAATAAGCTGGGTAGGATTGGGGTGGGTCAGAAGTTGGTCAACTGGGTGGCAAACTGGTTGACGGGCAGAAAACAGAGAGTGGTGGTAAACGGTATACAGTCAGAAGAGACGCAAGTCACAAGTGGGGTACCTCAGGGATCAGTCCTGGGGCCAGTCCCCTTCAATATCATCATCAGTGACATTGCAGATGGATTGGAGGGTAAGGTTTGTCTGTTTGTAGATGACACCAAGATCTGCAACAGAGTAGATGATCCACATGGGGTGGGCAGAATGAGAAGAGATCTGGATAAACTAGCAAAATGGTAGAAAGAATGGCAACTGGGGTTTAATGCAAAGAAGTGCAAGATCATGAACATAAGGAAGAGAAACCCTGAAGCCACCAATAGGCTGGGAAGGGAGTTGCTGGCAGTCACAAGGGAAGAAAGAGACTTGGACGTCATCTTTACCGATGACCTGAAAACATCCAAGCAGACCACTAAAGCAGTAGGTAAGGCTAGGGGGATGTTGGGGTGTATTAATAGGGGTATCACAAGTCGGAAGAGGGAGGTAATAATCCCTCTTTACAAGACACTGGTTAGACCTCATCTGGAGTACTGCATGCAGTACTGGAGGCCACGCCTTCACAAGGACATTAACCAAATTGAGGCAGTCCAGAGAAGGGCAACCAAAATGGTGCAGGGACTGCATCAGAAAACATATGAGGACAGATTAACAGAGCTCAATAAGTATACCCTAGAGCTAAGGAGGGGGAGAGGTGATATGATCGAAACATTGAAACACCTTAAGGGCATTAACAAGGTGAAAGAGTCTAACATGTTTAAATATAAGAAAAATAGCAGGACAAGAGGACACAGCATGAGGTTAGAGGGAGGCCGAGTAAGGGGTAATGTGAGGAAGTTCTTTTTCACAGAAAGGGTGGTGGATGCATGGAACGGCCTACCCCATGAAGTGGTGGATGTGAATACAGTGCAGGGCTTCAAACAGGCATTGGATAGGCATAAGGGAGCAACACAGATGAGTATGAATAGATAGGCCATTGGCAGAGCAAAGGCCGATGGCACATTTATAAGGTAGAAAAAGAAATGGGCAGACTGGATGGGCCTTGCGGTCCTTATCTGTCGTCAACTTCTATGTTTCTATGTTTTATGTTACTTTATATCAAAAGACCCTTTCCGGAAGCAGCTTGTAAGGATCTACAATGGGAATTTAATCTTCTACAACATCAACTACTGCACCAGAAACTGCTCCTGAATGCCAAAAAAAACCAGAGGCAATTCTTTTTTCTCCCTTTGCATACGTCAATAATCCCACAAGTCAAGGTAATATTCCACAGAGCCACACTCTTCTTGGGGGATTGTTGGAATATGTTACTAAATTCAAATACCTGGGTGTGTGGATTGACCAAAAGCTTTCCTTTTGCGATCACATTGAGGATCTCTTAAATAAACTTAGGCAGAGGCTTGGCCTCTTCTGTAGGATCAAACATTCTCTAACACTGGATGCCAGGAAGAGACTGGTCCAAACCCCATTCCTTACCCTATTGGACTACACAGATTTGCTTTACAGCCAAGGCTTTGTGTCTGCCCTGGCTAAATTAGACACACTTTACCATCGGGCCTTGAAGTTCATAACTGGTCTCCCATACTCCACACATCACTACTCCCTTTATGTCGCAGTAGGTTGGTCATCTGTTAACTACAGAAGACAGAGGAATGCAGCTCTCTGGACATTTAAGGCCATCATGAAGTTGTTGCCTTAGTACATCTTGGATTGTCTTCCTCTAGGTGTGATAGGTAAATATGCCTTGAGGAGTTCCTCCATTATCTTCCTTGCAGTACCGAAGTTCAAGTCGCTCTTTGGCAGGTCTGCCATATCTCACGCTTTACCCTCTCTCTGGAACAACTTGCAAAAAACCCTGAAGTTGGCTTACCCAATCAAACTATCAGCCTTTAAAGCACTTTATTCTCACTCTATCAAGGAATCTTGTAACTGCTTCCTCTGATGTCACCTCCCCCTAGCCTCAGCTTCATCTGCTCCAGTGTATCCCTTTACTGGTACTTCTTTCCCACCCCTCTTGGGCAATGTTACAGCCTATAAGAACCTACCTGTCTGCTTCTTCTTTCCCGAACCTGTGGTTTTTTTTCCCCCTTATCGTTAGCTCCTTTTCCATGTCACCCTGCTTCCACCTTCACTCCTTGCTTACCCCCCTTGAAACCATCATGGTATTTTGCTTTCCACTCCCTAATTGTTGCCACACTCACCCCTGCTACCACTACATGCCTTTGCGGGCATGTACCGTGTACCTCTCCTTACTCACCCTCTTGCCTTCCCCCTCCCCACCCCTCCCATGCCCCTCCAAGCGCCTTCAATCAATAGAAACATAGAAACATAGAGGTTGACGACAGATAAGGACCGCAAGGCCCATCCAGTCTGCCCATTTCTTTTCTACCTTATAAATGTGCTATCGACCTTTGCTCTGTCAGTGGCCTCATCTATTCATAGTCATTTGTATTGCTCCCTTATGCCTATCCCATGCCTGTTTGAAGCCCTGCACTGTATTCATAGCCACCACTTCTTGTGGTAAGCTATTCCATGCATCCACCACCCTTTCTGTGAAAAAGAATTTCCTCACATTCCCTCTTAATCGGCCCCCCAATCTCATGCTGTGTCCTCTTGTCCTGCTATTTTTCTTATATTTAAACATGTTAGACTCTTTCACCTTGTTAATGCCCTTAAGGTGTTTGAATGCCTCAATCATATCACCTCTCTCCCTCCTTTGCTCAAGGGTATACTTATTGAGCTCTGTTAATCTGTCCTCATATGTCTTCTGATGCAGTCCCTGCACCATTTTGGTTGCCCTTCTCTGGACTGCCTCAATTTGGTTAATGTCCTTGTGAAGGTGTGGCCTCCAATACTGCACACAGAATTATGTCCAAGGATGCATCAAAACACACTGTAACTATAGTTTCACATGTTTAACCTGTATACACTGTACTGCTGTTGCTATACTTTTTAGTTGCATACTCCTTATGGTCTTGCTTAATGGCTCTTTTTAATACTCTATTTTGTGTGTATTATAAACTTCCAGTGTGTAATTACTGCTCTATGTGAATACTATGCAAGTGTGAATTCATTTTGTATATATTATTTACCCAATCATGATGTAACTGAGTATTGCTTTGTATGTATTGCTAACCTCTCCTTTCCAGGTCTATCTTGAAAATGAGCTTGCTCAATGATGTTCGCCTGGTTAAATAAAGATTTTGATTGATTGATTGATTGATTGAGATGGGGCACCTTCTCCACCGGGACGATTCTTTAAGCATTCCATCTGGGCCTTGAAGATCCATTCCTCCCTTAGCTCCTTGATGATGTCCCAAATCCATTCCAGCACATAAGGATAGTTCAAATTAGGATATTCTATCCATAGCCTCATGCGGACCCACCTTTCAGCCTGGCTCCATTCTGGCAGGTTTCTCACGCTGATCCTCCTGGCTTGTCCCATTGGTAGCCATATCACCTGTCGATACTTCAAGTTCAACGGGTCACTTGGATTTAACCTGTCCATCTGGGTCCGAAGAGTCTTAACTCAGACTGGAAGCTGTGGGGTGTTGTCTGTAAAGGTGATATAGGGTGATGAGAAGGCCTAGGAATGGCCATTACCACCATATAGTCCTGGAACTCAAAGGTGCTGCCAACGTATTTCTCCTCATTCAGCTCCTCTAACTCTTTTTGATCACCAGTTCTCTGTCTTGCTGTTGCTGGTGCAGGACCAGGCTCGGAGCCACTCCCAGTAGGCTGCATTTTACATCTGACTCCTGATGTAGGCTCTGACTTGGTCGACAGGGCCTGTAGGCTACTGCCAGACAGGGGACGTGGCGAGGATCCCCAGGCCCTGGAGGATTCCTGACTGGTTGTCTGAGGCTCCTGCCCCTCCCTCTGCCACTGGTATAGCCAGTAGCTGGTGGCGGAGAGCATGGCAGATGGCTGTGCTCCCCATCACCTTTTTCTTTAACTGGTGCTCCTGCACCTTCCTCCCCCACAGCCTCCACAATCATATCTGGGGATTCACTTCCGGTCTCATCCACCTGGGCATGAGTGCTTTCTCCCAGGGACAGTCACTCAAACCCTCCTGAATCCCCACTGGCTGTGATCATGGCATAAAAGAGCTGGTGGTGGAACTGGGAGTGTACATCCCCAAATTCGGAACTGGTGGCATGCCTATACAATATGGGCATATGGGCAACCTGGCAACTCCTTCCCCCCTTAAGCCACACCTCACACGGGGTTCGTTCTCTTTGTCTTTTCCCCCAGGTTTCCAGACCTAGGAGAGCAGTGAGGCAGGAACTGTAGCCAGGGGTTCCTCCTAGGGGGTCACTTCAGGTCTTTCTTAATTTTCCCCTGCCACAATGCACTGCCAATCCATGGTGGATGCTTGCACTCAGTCTCTCCACCCTCCCAGTTTCCGCAGGTAAGATCACTTAAACAGATGGCTCAAATGTTCGTCGACTTTGACATTGGCAGCCCAGTTCACTTGCCTGAACATGGATGCACCCAGGAAAAATGGTTTCTCCTTTCCTTTTTCTCTTGCTGGCTTTATTTCTCCTGCTGCTTGTCACCTCACTCCCTCAGCTCCACTCTCTCTAATATCCCTAAGATGGCACCTCTAGTTGCAGCTGCTATAGCTCCTTCTTGGCCATCCTCCAATCGGAGCCCTGCCTGAGGGTCACGTGACCAGCGAGTCATGCGCGTGCACCATACCAGCAGGCTGAGGCCTATGCCTGCTCCAGGCCTACTCCCACAGCTATTTCCACTATGCAACAGGGCCAAAATAGGCCAAGAAGCCTGACAACATACTGGACCTCAAGGCTCAGGGTCTGGCGGCATTTCAGGGTTTGCAGAACATCCCGGACAGGCCCCCACAGTGTAACCCCTCCCTCCATGCCCCATCTAGGGGCATAACTTCTTTTCGCAGATGGTCTGGGAAAATAAAGGTGGGGTACCCTCGAGTGCTAGAAATTGACATAAAGCAGCTCCATGGGGCTAATCAAACCTTTTTACAATGTGCGGCTGGACATTTAAGGTAGCAGAAATGACAGATCTCACAGCAGTCACAAGCAAGGATTTTTCCTACTCTGTCTCTTGGATGCTTTTCCCAAGACCTCTTGAACTCGGATCCCTGCTACCTCCTTGCTCTTTGGATCTGGTAATCCAAGCTTTTCCTGTCTGCTACCCATCGGTTACCCACTCACTGGTAACTGGCCGTCCCCCAAACACTAGTGTGGGAAAGTGGGCTGCTTCCTCCACCTGGACCCCTGGACACTGGTCCAAGCCATAGGATGTGTCAGAATTTTTTCTTACGACCCAGGCCACGTAATCCACTTCACGGTTGGCTCTGTAACGGTGCTACTTAAGTTCCTACCACCCTCACTCAGCTTCACCTCTCCTCTTATCGGCTCCACTTGTGCAGCAGCCCCCAAAACCTGGCCCTGCTCCAGTACTCTGGCCCCCTGATACTGGCTGTCCTGCCACTGGGGAGATCCTGTGCCCTGCCATCGCCCAGATCCCTCCAAACTTCTGCCTTCTTACAGTGATGGCCCCCAAAACTGCTCCGGTTTCCACTGTTCATCTTCCTAGGGGATCCCTGCCAGGCCCACATATCCTTCAACACCTCCTGGGCTTGCGTTAAGCTCCAGCCAAGGGCTACCCTCCAAGGCCTGCCATTACGGCCTGTAACCTACCTGGCCCTCAATGTTTTTATTTTTATTTATTTATTGAAAAGTTTCACCAGGAAAGGCACACTGAACAATATAACATTGCTCGCCTCACGGAGCGTCCTGGGGGAAGGGGAACATGGGAATACAGTAATCTGTGAGAAGGCAGACGTTTGGAGGGACCTGGGCAGTGGCAGGGCACAGGATCTCCCCAGTGGCAGGACAGCCAGTATCAGGGGACTGGAGTACTGGAGCAGGGCCAGGTTTTGGGAGCTGCTGCATCAGTTCTCCTATAGGTTCCCTAAGCTCTGGAACTCAATGCCTCATCAAATTAGGCACTCCTCCTCCCCATGGGCCATCTCGACCTCCCTCCTCAACTTCCTCTCTCCATCCTGCAGCTGCTCCTAATTCCCCTCTGGCTTCTGCATCTTGCCTCTGTTATATACCAGCATGTGCTCAGCTGTATTTACTGTAATTGCTGCTAAACTGTATAAATGTTATGAAACCATTCTGTGTAACTCTAAGTCAGTGACTTTCATGCTGTAACCTAAATTTGTTCTGTCTGTCCTCAATGCGACAAGGTACCTTTGGAAATGAGCCTCTGGCTCAAAGGTTGTAAACTGATGTACGAATAAATAAATAAATAAAATAATCAAAAGCACATTTTCCATGCAGTATTATAGAAAAGTATATATACACAATAATCAGCAACACATTTTCAAAGGTAATACAGAACAGAGAAGCAACAGAGTAAAAAAAAAAACAATACATCAGTTAGTAGCATTAGGTAAACATTGGAATTTGATGCGAAAGGCGCAAATTAACAGCACTGTAGACTTAGTACATACAGTGCGGACAAGGAAGTGCAATAAAGTACATTGGTTTCTCCTCACGTTAAGTGCTAGGCTGGGAAAGGGAATGGGGAAGCTAGAGGGGAAATTAGGAGGAGCGAAAAGCCAGAGGGGAATTAGGAGCAGCTACAGGATGGAGAGAGGAAGTTGAGGAGGGAGGTCGAGATGGACCATGGGGAGGAGGAGGAGGAGTGCCTGATTTGATGAGGCATTGAGTTCTAGAACTTAGGGAACCTATAGGAGAATGACAATTGGCCTATAGAGTTGGTGCGCCGTGGTATAGTTAGGTTGCGGGAGTCACTGGATCTGAGGGAGAGAAGGGCAGGGGGGTGGGAGGACATCGAGGAGGAAAGGTAATGGGGAAGTGTATCAAACCAGAATTTAGAGACATATTTTATGCAGTGGGCTAGATGGCAGTTTTCCAGGGAAGGAAAAGCTAGAGAGTGGTATAAATCACAGTGTTGGGTAAAGGAAGAGGTATCCGGGAGCGAAATGACAGAAAGCATTGAAAAGGGTGTCCAATCTGGTTAAGGATGACTTTGGTAAGGCACTGTAGGCTATGTCACAGTAGTCAAAGATGGGTAGTATAATTGTTAACCCCAGGAATACACTTATATATTTTTATGTTGGCTTGCTGCGCCTGCGTGCAAGCCAACATCTTGCGGTAGTGACAGATTTTGGAGGTGCGTCAGTGTGGCGAATGCAGGGCATGCATTAGTAGGTGCATCGGGCATTCCTCAATAAGACAGCATGCTAGCGCTGACACCAACATTATGTAAAGTGGACAAAACTTCTAAGAAAAGTGCCGCTGCAATCAGAGACAAGCTCCTCATGCAGCGGCACCAATTGCACTCCTCCCGACGAGTGTTTCCTGGTGAATCATTTAAAGTGCTAGTGGATTTGAGTTCCTGTTTTCACTCCATTGCTGGCTATTTCAATGTCCTTAATTAAGAAAAACCTATATTCTCTCCAAAACCCTCTCGCAACCGCCCACTGTGCGCTCTACCACCACCAGCCCCATCTTCCCAATTCATGCAGGTAATCAGAGTGCGAGTAAACCCTCCTGCAACCCACTGTGCACTGTACCGCCCCCAACCCTCCAATCTCTTAGCACAAATCACCTGGTTCACGATCGACATTGGCATCGGCATCGGCATCCTTTTCTTATTGTCAAACTGCAACAAGAAAACTGTCCATCGATGTCTTTTGTGCAGCTAGACCCTCCCTCTGAGCACCCCTGCAACTCTTCACAAATCACCCAGTTCACGATCGGCATCCTTTTTTATTATTTATTTTAAAACTGTAACAAGAAAACTTTCCATTGATGTCTTTTGCGCTACCAAACCCTCCCTCTGAGCACCCCCTCAGCCCTTCACAAATCACACGATTCACAATCGTCTTCGGCAATCTTTTGTTAATTTATTTCAAAACTGTGACAAGAAAACTGTCCATCGATGTCTTTTGGGCCACCAGACCCTTCCTCTGAGCACCCCCCGGAGCCCTTACTTACCCATCGGGGGTTGGACCGCTGACACGTCTTCACTCTTCAAAGCCCGACCCTAAACTGAAGAAACGGGTGTGCCCCATTGCCATATAGTGCATAGCTGGTAATGACTTTATATTAAACTTTTTCCCAGACCTCTTTAAGAGCAAAACAAGCTGATTTCCTCAGAAGCAGCAAGAAACCAGATGTGTTTAAAATCTGTCTACAGTAAGTAACTTGATGTGCTGCAACGAGTTTAGAATACTATTGCTACCAGTTGAAAGACTTTTTGGTTAATATGCTGTCTATCTTAACTTTATGGCTTGTCTCTGGCTGATGGTAAATGCTCCTTCATTTTACAGTATCACTGGTGAGACTTTTGTCTTTTTTTAGACTGCCATGGGGCCACAATGTACAGTCTTATTGTATGGGGACTCTCAGGACATTTGTGACTATTTACAAATGTGCTGCCAGAAAATTAAGTAACCTGGTTTAGTTCTGTTAGCAGCACTTTGATTTTTATAGATAAGATCTAGAAGATTCCCAGTGAGGACATTTTTTCCCTAATTAAAAAAAAACAGATTCTCTCCGTCCATCACCAGTCCACCCCCTTCCTGGTGCCCCTGATCAACTACTATGTTTTTATAAAGGGACTCCACATTCCTTCCTAAAGAAACTGTCCCACAACTGCCCACTGTGTGCTGTACCGCCCCATCCCTGTCTTCCCAAATCATGCA
Organism: Neoceratodus forsteri; assembly: GCA_016271365.2. Lineage (NCBI taxonomy): Eukaryota > Metazoa > Chordata > Ceratodontiformes > Ceratodontidae > Neoceratodus > Neoceratodus forsteri. The sequence goes on along the minus strand of CM028130.1, from coordinate 134,410,163 downwards.
GGCAAGCAGATTTAGAGTGTAAGTAAACCCTCCTGCAACTGCCCACTGTGCACTGTACCACCCGCACCCCTCCAGTCCCTCAGCACAAATCACCCTGTTCCCTCCCCTGAAATATAACTGTGGCACTGGGAGTTTTGTTTGGAGGTTGTTAACATAGGTTCGGAGCAGCATTTTCTTTATGTTTTATGCATTTATTTATTTTTCACAGTTATTAAAGACATAAATAACTCAGTCCCTAGCCCCAGTCCTCCCTTGGATATCTGCAGTGTGAAGAAGCTCCTTTGCTGTTAGTGCGCTGTTTATCAGTAGATAGCTAGTTGAATGCACTGTGGCTTTATCTGGCAGCACCTGCTGCCTTCCATTGCTACAGGGGAAGGGGCACGGAGCCACACTCTGCCTCTCCTTTTTGTAGTTTAACACCCTTACCTTTTAGTAACACAGCTCTGGTAGTATCCCCGTCCACAACAGTATTCCTGATGGCCATACAGTTTCCTCTCCACCATGGCACTTGAGACATAAACCATAGGTGAGTGTGTGTGTGTGTGTGTGGGGGGGGGTACCAGGGCTCAGCTAACCTAGCTCTGAAATGAGCCCTGGTAGCACATGCATCGCTGCAGGATGTATAATGAGAAGGCAAGGGGTTACATTTAGAGAAAGCACCTTTATAGGTCCCCTAGCTTCCAAAGCTCTCATGAAATGTAATTCCAGTACTGGTGGTGTTTCTGTTGAGCCCCACCCCGAAAAGCACCTTGTTTTTTCTTTCCTTTCCCAACTCTTCATTTATTATTTTCATTCTCTGTATTTCTGTCTTCCTACTTTGTCCTGTCTGTAACTTATCTAAAGCTGCTTTTATCTTTACTCCTATGCTGTCATATACACATTCATAGCACTCCAGTCTCTGCCCCAGCTCACCTCTCGGTACTGTATTTTCTCCATATTTACCTATTTTTCTTATTCCTTTTAATAGGTCTGAAAGGACGTTAATTCCTTCCCCATCAGATAAGTATTACTTAACATCTAACTGATTTTATCCTTCCTGTTTACTCCCTAAGAACTAAGCATCCTTTGTGACCCCTTTCCCATATTTTGTTTTATGGGTCTGATGGATGCTGGCTCTATAAGACTCCTACATCTTCCTCCCTGCCCCCCAGTACACAGCTAAGAGATCATTAACACATTACCTATACTTGTTGCCACAGATGGTGCGGTGTGCGTGTATGTGTGGAGGATGCACATTCTGCAATGCCTTGTAACTAGCCATAACAGAATCTAACGGTACACCGATAACAATAACTCAGATTTGGCCATTTCAGGATACACCATGTTATGACAGGACAGGGAAGGGATGTTTATATGTTACAGAAGGCATAAATGACACAGAGATACACAGAAAACCTTCCCCTTTTCCCATTCTTGTCCTTCCAGGTTCTTGTTCACTCTCGTGGCTCCTCATAGCTGTGTACCCCTTCCTTGCCTCCTCCTAGTAACAACCCCTCTCTCCTGACCATGCAGCTCACTAGTATATTTCCCATTGCCCTTTCCTTCCTACCATTTCTGTTGCCTACAACCTCTCTCTCTCTCTCTCCTGCAAGCTTCCCTGATCCCCCCTTCTCCTATGCCCCCTCTCCTAGCCCCCACCCCTCCTCTCCCTTCTTCTGCCTCCTCCTTTCCCACTTCCAGGCTGTTCCCTCCTCCCATCAGTCTCCTCCTGGCTTCACCTGGTGTCCATCAGGACCACTATCTCCCTCCACCCTCCTGATCCCCCTTCATCTCCACTGCATCACCATTGCCCCCCAGCCCCCATTAAACTTATCTTACCTCTACTACTCCTCGTAGCCGGTGACGTTGTGCCTAACCCTGGGGCTGCCCATTCTCTTCCCTCCGATCTCCCCAAAGGGCTCCAGGTGACCCACAACAACATCCATAGTTTCCTGCCCAAAATTGATCAGCTACAACCCCCATGGTTTCCCTCCTCCTTGATGTCCTGCTAGCTTTGGAATCTTGGCTTTCCCCCTATAATCCCGACTCCACTATTTCCATCCCTGGTTACACCCTCACCTGCCAAGACCACACTGTGAAAGATGGCATTATCACTGTCTACCTCTCTTCCTCTATTCAGTTTAATACAGTGCTGTCTGTTGCCTCCCTTGATGCTTATGGAGGCTAGAAATTACATGCCAGTCACTCTCATATTACTGGTGGGAAAATTAATGGTGACTGTACTAAAGGAGAGGCTGATGGAGTATGTGGAGGCAAATGGGCTGCATGACCAACATCATGGTTTAACGTATGGGAGCTCTTGTGAAACAGATCTCACAGATTTCTTTGACTGGGTGACTAGGGAGGTGTATTAGGTGAAGGTACTGGATGCTGCCTATCTGGACTTCAGTAATGCCTTTGCCACTGTGCCATACAGAAGGCTAAAATAAAAACTTAGCAACCTGGGTTTGAGGATAAGGCAGTATGATGGGTATCAAACAGGTTGCAGAATAGGAGACAGAGAAGAATCAGAATTTATGTAGCACTTTTCATACACATTGCATCCCAAAGCACTTTATAAGCATTGCTAGACTAAACTGAAGTGACTGAATGTGCAATGGCAGCCATTTTGCACATCAACACCCACACACAGCCTTGGACAATTGGATGGACCAGTTTGAAGGGAAGGGAAGGGGAATGTTGGTCAGGACACCAGAGAAAGTTCCCTACTCTTTCTGTAAAGTACCTTGGGTTATCTTACTTTTACCGTGACACCCATCAAGACAACACCAGAGATGGGTAGAAGGGACCTCAGTTTAACATTTGATCCAAAGAATGGCACAGTCTGACAGTACAGCACCCCCCTAGTACTGCACTCAAGTGCCAGCATGTATAATATGAGCCCAGTCCCAGTGTGGGACTCGAACCAATAATCTTCTGTCCCAGAGGTGGATGTGCTACCAAGTGAGCCAAGCTGACATCTGGTGGAAAATGGAATTCTCTCTGGGGAATGGGAGAGTGACCAATAGAATCAGAAGGATTGGTATTGGTTCCTGTCCTCTTCAGTGTATTCATAAGTGTCATTGCTGAGGAACTGCAGGGGAAGGTGTGTCTCTTTGCAGTGACACAAGAATATGTGACAGCATGGGCACTCAGGAGGTGTTGTAGAAAAAACAAATGGATATGGGGAAACTGAAGGAATGATCTCGGGTGGCCGCTTTGTTTCAGTGCTGAAAAGAGCAAAGATATGCACTTGGTACAGGGAAACATAGGCACTGAGTATACAATGGGGGTACTTATATCATCAAGTAATAGAGGGACATTGGGCAAATCATATCTGAGGATCTCAAGGTGGCAGGGCAGCGCAACAGGGTAGCTGATAAAGCTATTGCATTGCCAGGGTGCATATATAGAGGTTGTTTAAACAGGACAAGGTAGATGGTGTTGCACCTGTATCACTCAGTAGTGGGACCACACCTAGAGTACTGTGTACACTGTCAGTTCTGAAGGCCACAACTCCTCAAGGACATTGACAGGGTGGATGTGATCCAGAGGAGGGCTTCCAAATGATCCATGGAATTACATGAGAAAACATACAAGGAGGGACTGTAGGAACTCAGCATTTACCCCCTGGGGAACAGCTTGAGTGGACATGATCGAGCCATACGTATGTCACAGGAGTAAACAAGGAACAGGAGGGGAGTCTCTTTCAGAGAAGGAGGGCACCACAATAGGGCACATGCAAAGAAGCCTGAATAGGGGAAGTTTAGAAGTGATGTGAGGAAATCATACTTCTTAGAAAGGCATAATGGATGCCTGTAACAGCATGCCACAGGAGGTGGTGGGGGCAAAGACAGTAGGGGTCTTCAAACATGCATGGGATAAAGACATGGACATGATAGGTAGAGGAAAGGGAGGAGGTAGTGACACCTGAGGCTGAACAGAAACATAGAAACATAGACTTTGACGGCAGATAAAGACCGCTTGACCCACCTAGTCTGCCCATTTCCCTACCTACTGGATAAGCTGCAGATCCTAGTTAACCAACAGCCTACTTCCCCCTACCCCCCACAATAGAATTGCCTTATGTCTGTCCCATGCATCCTTCAATTCAGGGGAGCAGCAGCCAACAGGGACATAGGGCACGCTTGATGGGCTTAGGCCTACGGGTTCTTTTTTCTCCCATTAGATTCCACGTTTCTGTGTTGCTAAAGTACACAGATCACTTACACCCCTATGCAATAGTACAACATATTCTACTCCTCCTTATGAGGAAGTGGAGACACAATATAAGTCTCTCAGGAGCAGCCAGATTTTGAAGTGTGGCAGAACAAGGTTTTGAAAGAGTTACCCAAAAGAGAGACCTACATATGAGACAAAGGGAAAGGCCAAAATACCTGAAATACAGACGGGTCACTATGTATATTCCTTGCCTCCCAGGAAGCCTTGCAGATATATACAGTATGATGTGCGAAAGAGCTATATTGGTGCTAATAAAGAAATACACCAGACACGCCAAGAGAAAATAAAATAATTTTTATTATGAAGGTATGACTGAGTGATGAATTATATCATTGCTTGCTTGTAAGTTTCCTGCTGAACTATGTCTTCTAATCTCAAAACATTGAAGTTTAATAAGCATTATAAAATATAATGCATTTACCATCTAGCTGTATGTTGACAGTCTTTCTTCTCCATCTCAGCATTTGACTTCCACCTGGTGGGTGCTCATTGTTAGTGCAGGCTCTGAGAGGTTTCAAAGGGTGTGGACTGCAATTTTTGAGTGTGTACAGCACATCTCATTGCTCACACACTGTCAAGCCACAGTGGCTAGGGGGACTGAAGAGAACAATTGAAAAATGGCATTCAGGCAGGCTTAATGAAGCCCCATCTGCTTTCCCTTGGCCCAAATTGCCACTTGGTCCCTGGGACATGTTTGGGTTGTGTTCCAGATGGGACTCTTCCTCCTCTGGTCAACCCAGTGGAAAGAATCTATTGGAGATTCAAGCCCCTGTAACTGGGAGAGGAGAAAGCCAGTCAAGAGAAGTTGGGGATAGGGCTGAGTAAAGGTCTCAGTCATGTCTCCCCATCCCTTCTCTCTTGCAGGAAGTTTGTATTCAGATCATTCAGCCTGTCCTCATATGTTTTTCTCTCCAATCCCTGGATCACCTTTGTGGATCTGCGCTGCACCCCCTCTACTAGCCTGACATTCTTCTTTCTTTAGGAACGAGAACCAGTACTACACACAGTACTCTAGGTGCAGCCTCACCAGTGACCTAAACAGGGAAAGGATCACCTACCTTCTTCTGGAGGAGATACCCATTGCTATACACCACAGCATCTTGATGACTTTTGCTGCTGCCCTTCTCCTCCATGGTGCTTTCTAGTTGTACCCCTCCCATGTGATAATCACACCCCAGGTTGCTAGCTCCGAAGTGCAGCACGTTGCATTTCTTGGCATTGAAACCCAGCTGCCATGTTTCTCACCAATCCTTCAGCCTAGTCAGGTCCTCCTGCAGTCCCTTCCACCCTTCAATGTCATCCACCACAGCTTCCAGTTTGGTATCATCTGGGAACAGACTGATTTTACTTTTGATAATAATAATACAATTTATTTGTTATAGCGCCTTTTGTATATCAAAGCACTGTACATTCAAGGTAAAAACAAAATACAAGAAAATCAAGAAAATCCCTTGTGAGACGTCTGTTACGAACAGCCTGAAAAGCACTGATCCCAACACCGAACCCAACAAGCCATGGTGCACTGGTTCAAGAACAACAGTAACGTAAGTGATCAGCTCAATCTAATGACTACTGCCAGCAGCTCTGTCTCACATTACTAGAATGAAGGCTGTACTGTCCACTTGCTGTGCAGCATACAAGCTGAGGGCTCCCAGTTTAACACCACAATTTTCCAGTCAACACTCCCTAATTTGGGGGAATGTCCCTGATTTTGTCACCAAAACTTCCCAGGTCCCTCTTAACTGAGGCATCTCTGTCACTGAAGAGTGGTGATTTGAAACAAAAATCCTACATGGTTGTAATTGTTATTCTTTACAAACCTCTTTTTCATTGTGTTTTATTGCACGTGTTTTTTAAAAGGGGATATTTTCTGGGTTTTCAAAGACGCTGATGCCCCCGGTGCAAGTCAAGTATTTGCCCCCAGTTTTGTATGGACTGTCCCTTTATTATTGTAGCAGGATGTCTTGAGGGGTATAATCTGTGGTGATTCTTGTAACTTAGGGAAATTGAGCACTTTACCTGGAAATGGCTAGTATACATTATTAATATTGCTTTTTGGGTGTGGCCTGACCAGGCAGAAGATGGCAGCATAGTTCAGAATCTCTGCAGGAATGACTGCAATCTAACCTCATCCAGCCTTCACCAGACCTTTCTTTGGTACCAACTCCTGTGACCATCCTGTAATCTTACTGCCTGACACAGTTTGTAAGTCATTTTTGATCCATCATCTACTTATATTCCATTATTCTACACTGTACTGCAGCGTACTAGGCCTCATCCTTCAGCATTATGTCAGATCTCCAAGTACAGCAAAGCTCACTTACTAGAGTGGAAGTAATGTTTTCCAAACTGATAGCTGAGATTAATGATCTAAAAACCTCCACCCAACAGAATGCGACCACTCTTGAAACTTTTAGCCGGAAAATTGCATTTAATGAGAAAGCAACGGCCTGTAACACCACTACTATTCATGATCTCCAGGCTACTGTCCGCAATCAAGATCAAACTATTAAATCCTTACAAGCCAAAACTGACAATATTGAAAATCGTAATCATCGCAACGATTTATGATTTTTTGGCTTCCCTGAAGGTGTAGAATTAGGAGACACTAGTGCGCTTTTATTACATGTGCTACCTGCTATGCTTAAACTGCCTCCTGACTTAACGTTAATCATTGAGCGGTCTCACCACACACTAGGTCCCAGGCCAACATCAGACCAGCGACCAAGACCTATCATTGCCCGCTACTTGAACTATTCCCACACAGAATTAATACTGAAATGAGCCAGAGAAATGGGGAAACTTCAGTGGCAAGAGTTTAATATTTCCATCTATGGAGGCTTTTCAAAATATTTAACCATTAGAAGGAAGGCCTACAATCCATTTAAACAAATCCTCCACCAAAGAAGCATTACATTTGCTCTACGTTACCCCGCGACACTACGCCTTTTCTCAGGCTCTTCCTTCAAGGATTTTGAAACCCCTGATGCCTTAGCCAACTATTTGGAGGTCTTTCTCTGCAATCTTACCCAGGGAGGTTCAGCAGCAATTGGCAACCCGAACACAGCTTTGGTATCAGCACGGAGGGTGAACGATGAGGTACAGGAAAGTGGGGAAAGTATTGCAGAACTCACAGTCCCAAGCAGCAACGCTGCAACTAATTTGACCCCAAGGCAATCAACATGACTGCAGAAGAAGCTTCTGTTGGGACATTATTCTTCAAGACTTCCATGCTGTTCTAGCAAGGTTTCACCCCAAACACTCCAAACTGCAGCCTCTCGCCTTCAAATCAACCCCTCTATTCCCTTGAGCAATACATTTGCTCTCTTGGAGGATGACATGCACTCCTCACAGGAGGATCTTTCCCACCATATTTCAGACGAACATCCCTCTAATTTGGGCCCTGCGCCTCAAGGATGTATTTCTGCCAATATTTCATGTCCAGAAGTTGTTGCAAGTTCCCCACTCAAATCTTTAGAGCCACCCAAAAAGAAACGTAGGGCAAAGACCAAAAGCAAGAACATCAATAGTCACAATCCTGCTAATAAAGCTAAGGTGGCATGAGCTTATATGGTCAGTAATATGGTCACAGTTGCTATATCTTGGTAGGTTTTGCTTCCAGGATACTTAAAGGGAGTGCCAGTACACTTTTTCTGCCTAGCCGCCCGCTCTACAGTCTATTCTACCTGGTTGCTTTCGCTCCCAGCAGTTGCAGAAAGCAAAGGCTGTACATCACGGCATAATCAATTTACTTTTTGTTGCAGTGTTTAAACGAGCAGCTTAAAGGTCTTCAAGGGAACTTTGGTATATCAGTAATGCTTTTCTAACCCATTATTTTAGTATTAAATCTTATATATTACCTCACTAAACAGGCTCTCTGTATCTAGCCTTTTACTCTCCAGTTTAGCAGTGCATCAGGTTTATAGTCTTTTGGCTGTTCAGTTGCATATCTTCAATCGGTACGCATCCTGATTATTGCCTTTTCTTTTTTCATATGTGAATTATTGTATGTTACAAGGCAACTTACCCCTTCCCTCTCTTGATGACAGGTTCTTAAGTATTATTGGCAAATACATTTAATCTATCTCCTTCCCTGCGCTCCATTATTCTTACTACCTCCTGTTTACAATATGGAACTATCATTAGCACTCAAAGAGGTGGGCTATGTTTGGTGTACTGCTGCAAAGGATTGTCAATCTACATCTTTCTTATGCTCCTTATTTTACTCAAAGTCTACAGATATTATAGAAATCCACTGCTGTGTGGTCCCTCCTGTTTTGGGGCTCACTAGGCCTAGTTTTCTAGACCTAGTCACCCCATATAACACCTATTTAGGCAATTTTCAAGTAATCAGAGCTGATCTTTACAATGACTATCTCTTCTGTCTTCAGTTAGCACCAAAGTCTATACCTCTCCACATAATCCCGATTTGCATTTGGCTCAGGGCATAAGGGCTTAAATTGACCTCCCCCCTTTCTTCTTTCCCCTTCAATATTGTATTTATTATGTACTTATTCTGTTGCACTGCAAAGTATACTCAGAGTCACTCTAATGTGGTAATGATCTACTTTTCCTTTTATATTTGTTCATTTGCATTCCACCTGGCTCCCTGAATTCCTTGCTGTATGTCTAGGCTGTACTGGCATCTCGTATATGGTTCTTTAATTTACTGTTATTTCAAGTTGGTATATCTTGTGCTATTACTACTAATGTTTATAAATAAGTTCTGGTGTTTAGCTTTATCCTTATACCCTGTCCTGTTAACTTAGAATTAAGTTGAGGTTATTACAGTCCCCTGCCTTTCTTGGTATTATTCCCTTTCAGTTTAGCTTATCAGGAATACTTACTTTATTATATTACTGGGATCAGACTTAGGTTTGGGCCGATATTTATAACTGGTCCTCCCTAGTCTCCTCCCTACATCGATGTCCCAGAGTGTGGTGAGAGAGTCTCTTAGCCAGTTGGCTGACTCATATCTCCTCATACCCATAAAACGTTTTTCTTTATTTAGCTTGCTAGTATTGTTGTTGTTGTTAATGACTTTTCTCCTTCCCCTTCTCTATTCTAACTTTAATAAGATATCTATGCTACTCATTTATCATACATCTCACTTTTTTTGGCTTGAATGTTCTTGCCACTCTCTGCATATACGTAAGCTCTCTATATTGTATTCTAATCCATCTCTGCCTCATTTATTTGTCCCTTCACACCCCAGCGATTATTCTATTTCTTTAACACTAACAATATGAGTGACATACTTTTATATACAGTACATGGAATGTGAAGGGACTTAATTCTTCCTGTAAGCGGAAGCAAATTCTTTCACATCTCAAAAAACATAAAACACAAATTGCTTTCCTTCAAGAAACAAATTATTAGCAGAGGATGTTCAGACTTAAAAAAGATTGGGTCGGTCAGATCTACGTCTCATCCTATACCTCAAAAAAAAAGAAGAGTTGCTATTCTTATTCATAAGAGTCTCAAATGGTCCCTTGTAAACTCTGTTTCCAATACTGACGGTAGATGGGTGATGGTCAAACTGAATACCAACTCTGGTCTTCTTCTGCTTTTTAATGTCTATGCACCCAACTCCGATTCTCTGGAGTTTTTTTATAATTTAGCTCAACAGATTCTATCCTTTAACACTGATAATACACCAGTTATTCTTGCAGAGGATCTTAACTTAGCTTTAGAAGTCAGCATTGACAGAAGTAGCCCCACTACAGAGCCCCATCCTAGAAGTATTAAAGCCCTCTGACTACTAATGCAAGATGTTGGGTTAGCTGATGTATGGCACCTCCTTCACCCCTGTGATCGAGAATTTACTTTTTACTCCTCTCTACATAAGACATACAGTAGAATTGACTACTGGTTAGCCTCTCCTGTTATAATGGAAAAAAAATATTGATTCATCTATCTCTCCCATCATAATCTCAGACCATTCCCCTGTCAAATTGCAACTTTTGTGGGGCCCATTAGCACCTAAATCTTCTTACTGGTGGCTGGACCCTCTCCTTCTCAAGGATCCCAATTTCTTACCCATGATCAAAGCACAAATTCAGGACTTCCTCTTTCACAATACCCCAACCGAACCTTCTATGTCCTCTGTATGGGAAGCTCTTAAAGCTACGATTTGAGAGAAAAGTATCAGTTATGCTGCACACAGGAAAAAAGTAAGGGAACAACAGCTGGCTGACTTGGAAAAATCTCTTAAAGCTAAAGAGAATTTATACTTTTCTTCTAATAAGCACTGTCCTGATTCTCAACTTCATCTTGAAACTCTTCAACTTAGAGTTAAAATTAACAAATTAATTTCTCGTAAAACAGAACTGGCCTTGTTTAAACTTAAATATGAGTTTAGGTAACATGGCGATAAAAATGGGAAACTCCTCTCTTACCAGCTCAAAGCACAACAAATGGACCGACACATCCTAAGCCTAAAAGATGAACAGAGTACGATTCACTCTGACAACCCCTCTATAAATCGTATCATGAAAACCTTTCACCAAAAACTATACTCTAACACAAATCCTCCATCTACTTCACAAATTCAACAGGTCCTTAAATCGCTACATCTTCCTCATCTTTCTACTCTTGAAGTTAATTCTTTAGATGAACCCTTCTCACTTCAGGAAATCCAGAAAGCTTTGTCTTCCTTGAAATTTGGCAAATCCCCTGAAGGTGACAGATTCCCAGTCAATTTCTATAAAATGTTTTCCGATAAACTTATGTCCCCTTCTTCTTAATGTTTATCAAGAAGCTTCCAATACTGGCAAGCTTCCCTTATCTTGCACCTAAGCAATCATAACCCTAATCCCTAAGAAAGGAAAAGACCCTACTCACCCCGCAAGTTACAGGCCCATCTCTTTATTAAACATGGATGAGAAAATATTTGCTAAACTACTAACTTCTCGACTTGAATCCTTGATTCCCAAGCTAACTCATTGTTTGCAAGCTGGTTTTATTAAACATAGATCTGGTTCTGATCACCTACGTTCCTTATTTAATTTAATTCACATAGCCAAATCCCTCAAGACACCAGCTGCAGCCATAACTATTGATTTCAAGAAGGCCTTTGATTCCTTAAACTGAGACTACCTTCATCAAGTTGTATCTTATTTTAGTCTTTCTCATACCTTTTACTCCTGGATCAAGCTATTATGTAACTCCCCTGTTGCTAAAGTACTTACTAATTCCACCCTTTCCTCTTACTTTCATCTAGCAAAGGGAACTAGACAAGGCTGTCCCCTGTCACCTTCCCTGTTGATTTTAGCCATGGAACCCCTGACTGCTTGTTTACGACAATCTTCTGGCATTATGGGCATACCTGTGAGCAATTCAAGACATGTTTCTCTCTCCTACGTGGATGACCTCTTAATCTCACTCAAAAACCCGAATGAGGCAGGACCCCGTTGGTTGATTTGCTTAATAATTTTACTAAAATCATTGGCTTTGTTTTGAATTATGGCAAATCACAAACTGTGCCCCTTAACAACCACTGTAAAGCCTTTATGAACATACCTCTTGGATGCCGCTGGTCACCACTGGGTATAACATATCTACGAAACAAAATTACTAGTAACTTAGGGAAGATATGGGACATTAACTTTAACCCCTTATTTGATAACAGCAAAACAATTCTGGACAGATGGAAGCTTCTTAATCTCTCTTTCATGGGGAAAATTGCAGCCATTAAGATGTCCATTTCTCCCAAGATTATTTACCTCTTTGCCAATATTCCTTTAGTCTTACCACTCTCCTTTTTTGCTAAAATTGATAAATTAATAGGTAACTTTATCTGGGATGGAAAGCCACTGAGATTTAACCACAACAAACTTCGATCACATTGGAAAAGGGGAATCGGACTTTCCTGGTTCAAAGACTACCTCTGGGCTTTCCAAATAGCTCAAACCATTAAATGGTTTCAGAAACTCTCCCCTCACTCACCTCTATGGGTTGCAATGGAATCCACATTGTGACCGGGAGGAGTTCCCACTTCCTTCATTTTTAATCCCATTTTCTGTAAACTAAAATTTCACCAGACTATATCATCCTCTGTTCTTTATTAGAAACTAACCCACAAATTCCTGAAATCCAATCCAACACCCTGGTTTTATGCCCCCTTATGGGGCAATCTACTGCTCACTCTAGAAGATCACCCAATTTTCTGTCGTACATGGAGGAACAAAGGCATTTTCTTTCTCTGCGATATCTTGGACCAGAATTCACTCACTCTTAGATCATTCTCAGACTTGCAGGTCACATGGAAACTTCCTAAACAGGACTTCTGGAAGTTTTTACAAATTTGGGCAGCGTATAACTCTCTATTTAGTTTAGTGTATAGGCATACTCTTCTAAACCCATACATCTCACACTGGGCTAATTTATCAGTAAAATTAAATAGCTCCATTTATAAAGGCATTATTGATAATCTACCTGATCAGTCTATACAGGCCAAAAATAAATGGAGTACTCTTCTTAACTACAATATTTCAGACACACAATGGAGTAATTGTTGGCGTATTGCACATAATACCTTTAAAGATGCCTGTAGTTCTTTAATACAAACTAAAATCCTACATCTTTGGTATAGAACCCCCTCTATGCTTCAGCGAATGGGCCTATTAAATAATATTATAAAAAGGGTCTGAGAAATAGAGCTTTCTGATTGGTTGTCAACATTCTATCAGCCCTATGTTAATCTTTGATTAACATACATGTATAGCCTAATCATATGCTGAACAAGGTTTAACACTATTTAAAAAACATTGTTATTATAATAGCAATAAGGCACTCCCAGGGGTTATGTTAATGGTCAGTTAATCACCCACTAGGGGCATGTAGCACCCGGCTATGCCTTGTGCCACATTACACTCCTAGAAGGTGATTAACAGACCATTAACATAATCTCGGCTCATGCCTTATTGCTTAAATAACTGCTGGCGCTGCAATTTGGTCAATGGGGATCTATTTCATATCTTGTGGTCTTGCGCTCCCATTAATAAGCTCTGGCATAAAGTCTGTTTACTTGCCTCCAGAGTAACAGGACAAAAACTACCTTTTGACCCCAAGCTATTCCTTCTAGGCATCCTTATCCCCAATAGCTCTCTCCTCTCACATGCACATTTTAGATGGCTAAACATACTTTCTCTTCTGGTCAAACAACTGATTCTTATAAATGGAAATCAACTCTAGTGCCTTCTCTTTCAGATATTCTTCAAAGCCTCTCTCAGTATGCCTCTCTAGACCGATTATCTCATGTTACTCATAAGCGACTCACTGTATATGACAGATGTTAGCAGGATTACTTCAAGTACATGAACCTAGTTCTTCTAGACCCTAATTCTTAGACATATTTAGCCCTCTTTCTTATTTTGCGCTCAGATTAGGTTTTCTCGAAACTTTTGTGCACAGATTTCTCCTCTTTTTTCTCTTCTTCCCTGTTTTCTCCCTCTCTCCTTCCCTTCTTCCTTGCTTTTTTCTCTCTTCTTTCTTTCCTTGCACACTTTTCTCTAATCTTCACCTCTCCATTACTGAACATTGTTCATATTACCACATTTATCACTTTGTGCAATTTATTGAATGCCTTGGTGCATGGTTACTATTTCTGATCCTATAATACCCTATCGATTGTAACCCTTCAGCTTTCCACTTACATCCTGTTTACGTTTGTGTTCTGTTATCAATACATGTATATAAGGCTTCTCCAATATGTTTACTCTAAATACTGTGTTTTGTTAAGTGATATTTTATACCTTATATGGAAGATAGTCTTCTATTGTATAAGATGTGTGCTTTCTTATATACTCGAATTTCAATAAAAAGATAAAGTGAAAAAAAAGTTGTTCCTGAAGTGACATTTGATCAAAAAAAGTATTTTTTGATTTTATTCATAGCTGCCTAGTTTTAGTGTTTAGTTTATTTGTTTTACCTTAGTAAGTAAATTTTAGCATAGTTTTGTTTATATTTGCGGTTCCTCTCAGTTTCTGGGAACTAGGAAGTAACCGACTGTTTACATCAGATCAGAACTTTTAAACTTGGTTCTGATCACTTTTCAGGTATTTTTATTTAAAATTGTTTACTTTTGAACTGGGTTTCTTCAGTTCTTTCAGTCGGTTCCCGGTTCCGGAACTGACCGGATATGATAAATTTAACCTTTTTCTCGGTTCCTGAACCAACCGCAAACCAATAACTTTCTTATATCTTTAGAGGTTCCCAGTTCCTGTTTTCTTCTCTTTTACCCCCAAATGTCAGAGGAACCCAAGAAGAAAACAGGACTGCCTGGTTTTGAAAACTGTTTAAAATGTTCAGAAGTGTTTGCCAAAGCAGATAAGCATGAGTTATGCTTAGACCGTCTTGGGCAACAGCACTTCTCTGTTGAATGTGAAATTTGCAAGTCTTTCCCTCCTAAGATGATCGAAAAATGTCAGGAAAAACTGCAAAGGAGAATGCAAAAGGGGCCTATAGGCTCTGACCAGTCCCCCCCCCCCCAAGTCTTTGGCTGAACCTTCCAGGGTCACAAAAAACATTCCTGATATGGGTGAGGGCCCTGGTAAGAGAGGCGTTGAACCATCTGACTCTCTGGTGCCTGCCAAGAAACTTAAGAAAACTAAGCACACTGAGACCCTGACTAAAATGCCACAAGGGGCTCCTCTAGTGTCTGCTCCTACACCAATGCCTGCTGACTTAGCTCAGGCTCTGGCTTTATTACAGATACTGCACAGCTTATTATCCCCTAAACAGCCGGTTGCTCCACCTGTAGAGAAATCATCTGCTTTTGCTCCACTCTTAACTACTGAAACAGTGGATTTTGAAGAAGATTATAAGGCAGATGAGGGCACTGTACCTGAAGGCTCACCTGAACAGGAGTCTAATTCACCTCCAAGACCTACTGAAGATTATTCCTCATATTTTTCTTTTGTAAGGAAGACGGTTGAGACTCTAGACCTTGCCACTGCAGAACAGGTACAAGATTAGGAGGAAGCTCAGTGCATGGAGTTAATGGAGTTAACACCCACTAAAAGGCTCCTGCTTTCTATTTACACGCTTTTCAAAAAGGAAATGTTTGAAATTCTTAAAGCACCTAACATTATCACACCTATTGATAAGAAGTGTGATAAGAAGTACCAGTTGGGCACGTCAGGGGCGGAGTTTTTATTCACCCACCCTGACCATCAGGGAATTGTGCAGCAAGCTGCCTGTGAAAGAGCTAAAGTACCTTCCTCCTCTCATTCCCCTGAGAAGGACTCTAGAAAAATGGATAGTACGGCAAAGAAAAGGTACCTATCTGCCACTCTTGTGGTCAGACAAGCCAGCTATCAGGCGTATGCAACCCTCCATCAGAAGGCCTTGTGGCAGTCCATCCTGGATGTTGCTGAAACTAGCCTTTCCACACCAGTGACAGAACTAGTGGATACTGCTAAGCTAGGCTTGAAAGCTTCCAAGTATCAGTTTCAGATGGCAGCTGACGCGAATGACACAGCTGCAAGGTGGATGGCAGGTACTGTGGCCATGAGAAGATTCGCCTGGCTTAGAGCTATTAACCTCACTCAGGACACCCAGAACAAGGCCATGGACTTTCCAGTCAAAAATAACTCACTTTTTGGAGTTCAGACTGAGGCCTACATGAAAAAGGTGAACGAATACAAAGCCACCTATCGCAGTAACTCTGACAAGGAGAGACCATCACCTTCTTCCTCTTCTTCTACATATGGAAGGGATGGCGAGGGTAGGATTTCTTATAGAAGACCATTTTACCAGGTACAGGCTGTGGCACAGCAGCAGTACCAGCCCCAGCAGGTTGGTTTCTTTAGAGCTAAAGGCAGAAGGGGCTCCAGGCATGGCTCCCAATCTGTCCAACCTCAGCAACAGCCCAAACAAAATCCCTGACTTATCCCTTCAGGCAGCCTCCTCAGTACCTGTAGGGGGCAGACTGACTCACCACTTCCAGGAATGACTAAAGATCACCAGACAAGTAGGTCCTGGAAGTGGTGAGTCAAGGTTTGTCCATAATTTTAAAATGCTTTCCTCCTTTAAGAACAAGACTGTTCAGAGCAGTTTCTTTCAGAGAGAGAAAGCTGCTGGAACAGGAGGTTCAGGCTCTGCTTTTAACAAAAGCAATAGAACCTGTCCCTTTGAGGCAAAAAGGCCAAGGATTCTATTCAAGGTACTTTATGACAATGATGAAAAATGGGGAGTGGCGGCCTATCCTTGACCTCAGACTACTAAAGAAATACCTGGTAAAGCCCAGGTTCAAAATGGTTATACTGGCCATGATTCTGCCAACACTACAGAAAGGAGACTGACTAGTCTGCTTAGACCTAAAGGATGCATACTTCCATATTCCTATAAGGAAGTCACACAGAAAATACCTAAGGTTCAGACTCCCTTCAGACCATTACCAGTTCTCAACACCACCCTTTGGTCTCACTTCAGCACCAAGAGTGTTTACCAAGTGCCTGGCAGTAGTGGTGATGCATCTAAGAAGGCTAGGCATTTCAGTTTTTCCCTACCTGGATGATTGGCTAATCGTGTGAAAGACTCACCAGCAGGTGAGAGAGCACCTACAGGTAACACGACTTGTTGCAGTCCTTAGGGTTCCTTATCAAAGTCAAAAAGTCAGTTCTAACCCCTGTACAGGTATTACAGTTCATAGATACAGAACTAAACACCGTTGTGAGAAGAGCTTACCTCCCTCAGGAGAGAATAACTAGCATTCTGCACCTGGCAAGTTCATTCATCCTGAACAAACCAAAGCCAGCAAGACAGTTTCTGCAATTGCTAGGCCACATGACCTCAGCAACAGGTGTAGTCCTGGGTGCCAGGTTTCAAATGAGAGATGTTCAATTCCACCTAGGGCACACTGGTGCCAGAGGTGGGATCCTCTATCAAAACCCATCCAAGTAACAAAGGGGTTACTGCAGGCACTCCAGTGGCGGATGGAACCAGAAAACCTAAGGAAGGGGTCCCCTTCCTGTAGGAATCTTCATTTCTAGGTCTCACAACAGATGCTTCCCTGCTAGGATGGGGTGCTCACTTAGGGAAGTGTACCACCCATGGCACATGGTCAAGTGCAGAATCCCTCTAGCATATAAATCTGCTGGAGCTGAGAACAGTTTATCTGGCCCTTCAGGCCTTCTCACACTTGCTCTAAGGAAGGGTAGTACAAGTCAGAACATCAGAACAGACAATACCACAACAATGTACTACTTCAACAAGCAAGGAGAGACAAGGTCCACTCCCCTACGCACAAAGGCAATGAGAGTCTGGAGTCTAGCTTACTGTCTCAATGCCTCCTTACAAGCCATCCATCTGCCTGGCAAGGACAACACATTGGCAAATGCCTTGAGCAGAATAAACTAGGCCCATCACGAATGAACACTGAACAAGCAGGTGGTGGGTATCTTGTTCAGGCAGTGGGGCACCCCAGAAATAGATCTGTTCGCATCCCACCAGAGCCCCCACCTACCTCTGTACTACTGCAGGGCCCCTGGCAAGGGAACAGTTCTCCTGGATGCTCTGACTCTGGATTGGAAAGGGAGGCATCTCTATGCTTCCCCCCTTTCCCCTGCTACTTAAGGTGCTCATCAAGCTCAGACTGCAGCCAGCTTCAATGATCTTGATTGCCCCAGACTGGGCCAGACAGCCTTGGTACTCTCTCCTGCTCTCTATGTCTGTGGCCAAACCGATTCACCTACCCCATAGGTACAATTTACTGACCTCCTTCCAAGGGAGGGTCATGCACCCCAACATCTGGTCCCTCAGACTCATGGCATGGCTCTTGAGGACTTAGAGTTTGCAGGCTTGCAACTCTCTGAGTGCATCCTGGAGGTTCTTAGAGGGTATAGAAAACCTTCCACCAAGAAAACCTATGCCTCAAAGTGAAAAAGGTTTTTTATATGGTGTACGGATAACAGTGTGGTCCCAGCTCAAGCTGGCATACCAGCCTTGCTGGACTATTTAACACAACTGCATTCCCAGGGTCTGCAACATTCAACCCTGAAAGTGCATTTGGCTTCATTATCAGCATACATTTCAGCTGGAAAGGATGCCTACTTAGCATCAAATCCCAGTATGGCGCAGTGGTTTAAGGCTCTGAGCTGCAAATCTGGAGACCTGAGTTTGAATCCCACAGCCACCACTTGCATACTGTGTGACCCTGAGCAAGTTACGTAACTTCCTCGTGCTCCCAGGTTGCACCTGCAAACAAGCTTTCAGCTAGTGTGTCTCACCTGGTAAAATAATTGGTAAAAAAACAAAAAAAAATCCCATCTTCAAGAGATTTTTTCAAGGGGTTGTCTCACCTGTAACCCTCTCACAGGGAGCCAGTACCAGCTTGGGATCTAAACATTTGCATTGCTCAGATTATGCTTCCCCCTTTTGAGCTCATGGCCTCTGCAGACCTAAAGGCTGTTACTTGGAAAGCAGTTTTCCTGGTGGCCATCACTTCTGACAGGTGGATAAGTGAGCTCCAGACCCTGTGTCTTGAAAAGGATTATATCTCTTTTCACCGGGACAAGGTACTGTTGAGAACAAATAGGAAGTTCCTTCCCAAGGTGGTCTCAGACTTCCATTTGAACCAGTCTATCACATTGCCAGTCTTTTTTAGGGAACATTCTAGCTCAGGGGAATGTAGACTCCACAGTCTGGATGTAAAAAGAGCTTTGAGTTATTACATGACTCACACCAGAGACCATAGACAGGATAAGCAACAGCTTTTCCTCACCTATGGAGAGGTAGGAAAAGGGAAACCTGCCACTAAAAGAAATATCTCTCGATGTATAGTTCAGCGTATCCAGTTTGGCTACTCAAAAGTGGGCAAGGAAGCCCCAGCCGGGCTCAGAGCTCATTCCACAAGGGGTACAGCTGTTACCATTGCAGCTCCCAGGGAGGTTTCTCTGCTGGAAATCTATAAAGCAGCTACCTGGAGATCAGTTCACACCTTTACAAAGCACTACAGCCTGGACACCCAGTCCAGAAGTGATGTCAGGCTTGATACAGCAGTCCTACAGAGTCTTTTTCCTAAATAGTTTCTGTGCCCACCTCCAAAGGCACTGCTTCGTAGTCTGCAAGAAATAATAATATTACTGGATTCCTGGGGTTAGAAGAAAAAATGACCCACCTGTAGTAATCTTGTTTCTTTCAGTGGTATCCACTAACATTATAATTTTCCCACCCTTACCTCCCCTGCTAGAACCAAAAAGGCCTCTTCAGCACTGACTGACTAATCAGCTGGAGGGGATTGCCACCTGTTGGCATCTTCTTGATTTTAAATGATTTTATAGCCTTGTAGGTTTGTTTCCCCTTCTCAGGTGAATCTGACATTGAAAAGGGGGTTGTCTGTGGTTTAACGATTGTTAGTTGTCCCAGTTGGGGCCATTTTTAAGTTGGCTTGCGCTTGTGCACCAGCCAACATATTGCAGTAGTAGCATATTTGGAGGTGTGGTCGAATGCAGGGCACGCATCAGTAGGTGCGTCCCTCATTCCCCAATAAGCCAGTATGCAGGAACTGACACCAGTGGTACGTAAAGTGGCCACCAGATCTAAGATAAGTGCTGCTGCAATGAGAGCCAAGCTCGTCACGCAGCGGCACAATAATATGGTGCCTCCCGACGTGCCTTTCCTGGTGAAGCAGTTCAATAAACATGGTGGTACTGACTGCCGCAACGCAGAGTGATGACTTCAGGGGTGACCAATCCCCCTGTCAGCATGCCTCGACCCACTTCATTTGCCAATGGGGAAGCCCACTCCCCGTCAGCATAATGCCCCCCATTCCATTTGTGTGCCGAGGGGGTGACCAATCCCTTTCGGCATCATGCACCCCCCAACAGACTTTTCTTGCCAACAGGGGGCCCAATCCCCTTCGACTTCAGTCCCCCTGCCTGGTTCAATTTGCCGACAGGGGAGCCCACTCCCCATCAGCATCATGTCCCCAACCCCCAATTTGTGCTGTGTGCTGAGGCGGTACCCAATCCCCCTCGGCATTATGCATGCCCCCTACCATTTCTGTGCTGACTGGGGGGCCCAATCCCCATCAGCTGCAGTCCCCCTCCCTGTAATGCAGGTGGTACACTGGGAGCCTACCCCAGTGTACCAAACAAACACCTGCAAAAAAAGAAAACAGACCCTCGTTGTCTTTTTTTCCCTGTAAAAGAAGAAAACGTCCCCTTGCAGTCTCTTCTGCCCCTCCCCCAACCCACACGCCCACCCTCTGCATACCCTGCCTCCCCACACCCCCCCTTACCCCATACTTACCTCTGGAACCTGGCGCGATGATCTTCTGTGGACCGGGAACACGTCTGCACTCTTCAAAGCCGACCGCGAACTGAAGCAATGCCAGTAAGCTGTATAATTGCATAAATAGGGTTTTTTTTCAACTTTGGTGCATATCTAGGACATTTTTAGGATTTTTGGCATCAAATTTTCAACATGGAGTTCATGGCGTTATTTGGCCCCGGAAGGTGATTTCACAGTCACTGCGAGGAATCACCTTTCGGGACTGATTAATGAAACAACAGTGCCCCCGTTCATGAGGTGGGCTCTCAAAAAGCCTATGTTGCAAATTTGATGACAGAAATCAAAAAAATGACTGTTTTACGAGTGTGTGTTGTGCAGTTTCCAAGCATGCTCGTAACTTCGTGAATCTGTAATATTTTCACTCCAGATTTTCAAAATTGGCATTTTTCCACACCTCCTTATGAACAGTAAAGCTGTCATTTTACATATCCTGGCCAAAATGTGTTTTCGCACTTCAGGCGCATAATAGCACAGTCACTATAGGACATCAGTTTTAGGGACAGATTAAGAACATGACAGTGACACTGTTCATGAGCAGAGATCCTAAAATGCCTATGCTGAAAATTTGGTGATGAAAGTCCATAAAATGATTGTGTTACTTATATTTTATATACTTACTTATATTTTCGTGCCAGGTTTTCAACACTGGCATTTTTTCACACCTCCTTATGAACAGTGCAGCTGTCATTTTTCACATCCTGCCCAAAATGTGTTTTTGCACCTGTGGCGCACAATGCCATGGTTGCTGTGGGAAATCAACTTTTGGGACAGATTAATAAAATCACAGTGCCACTGTTCATGGAGGGAGGTCCCAAAATGCCTATGCTAAAAATCTGGTTAAAAAAATCCCCAAAATAATTGGGTTACGGACGTGTGTTGTGCAGTTTCTATTTCTATGCATGCTCATGACTTCACCAATTTTTCATATTTTCACTCCAGATTTTCAACGTTGCCTTTTTTTACACCTCCTCATGAACAATACAGTTGTCATTTTTTACATCCTGCCCAAAATGCGTTTTCATGCCTGTGTCGCCAAATGGCATAGTCTCTGTGCAAAACCACCTTTCAGCTAACAAACTGATGGTGCTGCTCTTCATGAGGTGGGGTCACAAAATGCCCATGTTGAAAATTTGGAGTGAAAACACCAACAAATGCCTATGGCATTAGGGTTTCTAACTGTATTACCCCACCCTGTAGAGATTGACAGGCATCAGGGGTGTGACTTAAGATCACTGGCTGTAATGCTCATGCCATTCCATCCCACCTCCACCACACTGCAGCCAGTGACAGGCATCGAGGTGTACCTTGGAGTGTTTGGCCCTAAAGTTCACCCCATTCTCCTATACTGCACCCATCTCAGTGTATTTTCTTATGGAATGGGGTAAGTATAAGGCCCTCAGACCCCAAAGCACACCACGACACTTGTCAGTATCTACAGGGTAGAATGAGGTACAATGGCATGAGCGTTATAGCTGATGACCCAAAGGCACACCCCAACGCCTGTCAGTCTCTGCAGGGTGGGAGTGGGGCTGGCATCAGTTCAATACTTTACTGCCATTCCTGTTATGCATCTCTAACTCCTGCACTACCAGTGCCAATGCCAGCAAGATAACATTTGGCACTGACAAATGCTTATTTCATATAATTCTTTAAATTAGATATTAGTAGGGCCTCTTTGTAGGCTCCAAAGAAATGAGAGGGTTAGAATATAGGCAGTTGAACTGGACACTTTTGAACTGAATGCATGAGCTAAAGATTCCATCTGTTGTCTTAAAGGAGCACTGCAAGAAGTGATAATATTAGTGGATCCCATTGGAAGAAACAAGATTACTACAGGTGAGTAATTTTTTCTTTCTGGACAATCTCCCATGTGGCCTGTAGAGGTAGGCAGCTTTGGTTCCTGTAAAGGGCCAGTAATTTGGGGCACAGCATTTTCAGGATGGAGTTGATGTATCCAGTGATGTTTAGGTGTTGGTCCAGCCAGACCCTGAGATACCTAAAGGAGAAGGTGTCCTCCATAGTACAGCCATCAAGGGCGTGGAAGGAGGGCCATTTAGTTAGCCTAGACAGTCTTTGCCTAGTGCTGAAGGTCATGGAGACTGTTTTCTTGGCATTGAGGAAAAGCTGATGGGAGCTTAGCCATTGCTGAACTTTCTCAAAGTCACGCTGAAGTGTGGAAGCGACATCAGTTGGTGATTGGCCAGAGTAGAAAAGGACAGTATTGTCAGCATACATATGGATGAAGGAGGAGGTGCACATTGACGGGAAATCATTAAGGAATATGGAGAATAGTAGGGGGCCAAGGACGGAGCCTTGGGGTACACCAGCATTAATCTGGAGTGGGGGGAGGTGGAATCAGCAATTTGGACTGACTGTGTCCAGCCTGTTAGGTAAGAGCTAAACCAATTTGTGGCTGAATCAGACAGTAAATCAGTCAATCAATTAATTCTTTATTTTGCCAGGTGGAACACCACTGAGGCAGAGCTCATTTGCAAGGTGGACCTGGGAACAGTACAATAGCCACGAGAGGCCAAAACAAGCATATAAACACATATACGAAAGAAAATTACATATGTACAGACAATACCTGTAGGTCAACAATTTTTAATACATGTCATTGGAAGCATATGTATAAAAAAAACAGCATATGAACACGTATACAAAAAAAAATTATATATGTACAGGTACAAGTAATACAGGCCAGGTGAGGTATAAACTGTAGTACATCAACAAGACAATTAGGTTACATATGTACAGAATGCCATGAGGGCGAGAAAAGGATAAGGTGCAATCAGTAAGTCAGCAACCTGTGAGACATAACATTGGAAGCAACCTCCTAGATGTTGTGCATACTTACAGTTGAGCTATATACAGAATGATAGTTAGCATAATGCACTCCAGCTCGTGGAGGTTCAGTCAGGTACATAGGGCATGAAGGAAGGGAAGGGATAGAAGGAGAGGAGCTGAGCATGGGGGAGATAAGGGGAAGGAGGGGGCAGGCATGCAGGTGTAAGGCATCTGGCAGAGAAGGGCAGGGGGCTAAAAGGTAGGGTGGGAGGTGGGACAAGAGGGGGAGAACCATCGGAAGATGGTATTAATGGAAGAAGTGTTTACCTCATATGATATTAAGATAAGGCAAGGCAAACCCATAGGGAGATCGATGTCATGACAGAGAACTGTGGTGTAGGGCAATGATATGACTCTTATTTGAAGCAATTACAGGCCTCTGAGAAGGACCTCGGCTTTGAAGAGAGGCAATATCACAGGAGTAGCGAGCTTTAGAGATTTCTGGACATTGTTCCAAAGAACAGGGATGGCATGGCTTATAGTGGCTCTGCCGAAGTGCAATCTGATCTTAGGGCTAATGAGGGATATGTAGGTAAGGCTTCTCAGTGGGCAACTACTAGGGGGACAAATAGGTAGGCAATCTGAGAAATACTGTTGGAACTTATGGACGATGGCTTTGTAGGTCCATAAGACAGCATTCTTCTGCCTTCTGAAGCTGAGAGAGCTCCAGCCTATGGAAGAATAGAGTGTATAGTGATGAGTGGAGAAAGGAACACCAGAGATAATTCTGAGTGCTCTATGGTAAAGGGTATCAAGCTTGGAGAGGGCCGCACTAATACTGTGCCATACAGGAAGTCAGCATAGTCCAGGAGTGGCATGAAAGTAGTTTGGACTAGTCATTTTCTGGCCTCCAAGGTCAGTAAGTACTTAATGCGAAAGAAGAGCTCAAGTCTTTGTATTCAGTTTCTTAGAGAGCTCTTCAATGTGGATGAGGAAAGACAGCTTAGAGTCTATCCAAACACCCAAGTAGTTGAATTTTGCCACAAATTCCAAGGTTTCACCCAGGAGAGTGAACACCTGGGGCACCATGCTAGGGGAGTTATTTTTGGGAGTGAGAACTGAGGAAGAGAAGAGCATAGCTTTAGTTTTTTTTTGCATTTAGTAGCAGTTTCAAATGCAATATGTTTTTCTGTAGGATAATGAAATCACTTTGGAGGTCGTTACAGGCTGCCTCAGGTTTCAATCTGTTGATGTAAAGTACTGTATCGTCGGCGAATAGACAGGCCAGCAGATCACAGATTATCTAGGAGGAGGGGGTGGGAGACAGTGTCAAAAGCCTTTGAAAGGTTGACAAAGATTTCAGATGTGATTAGACCACTGTCCATACCTGAGAGTATGGAATCGGTGAGCCTAAATAAGGAAGTGTTAGTGTAGTGATCTTTCCTAAAACCAGATTGGTAGGTAGGTAGTGAAAAAAGCAGAGTTGGAGAGGTAAGAAGAGAGTTGAGAGAGGACCAGGTGCTCCTGAAGCTTAACGAGAATTTGTAAGAGAGAGATTGGCTGATAGTTCCCGAGCATAGAAGGGTCACCTCCCTTGGGTAGTGGGAGAACTACAGCATGCTTCCATGGGTCAGGAACGGAGGCCAGAGAGAAGGAAAGATTTAGTAAGGTAGAAAGTGGTGAACAGATGGCATGAGTAGAGAGGAAGAGAAGTTTGGGGTCAAGGTCATCAGGTGAGGAACCCTTAGATGGGTTGAGACCGAGGAGAACATTTAGAGTATCATGAGGTGAGACTGGAGAGTAGGAGAAGAGGTCACTAGGGAGGGTGCTTGGGTATGAGTTATTGCAGGCAGACATAACCGGTTGGATAGGAGGAAGAGAAGCTAGTAGAGCAGCAGCACATGAGGTAACGTAAGAGTTGAATACAGTGGCAATTGAGAGGTGGGCAGACGTAAGGGAATTATTGACATAGATGAGTGGAGTTTGGGATTTAGAGGGGGAGAGACGAGGGAGTTAATAGCTTTCCAAAATTTTGATGGGGTATGCATGTTAGCATCAAAGGTGGATCTAAAGTATTTGGAATTAGCGAGCCTTGTAGTCTTGGAGCAGGCATTTCTGAGGGCTCGGTATCTGTTTTGGTCAGCATTTGATTTAGAGACTTTGTGAGCCTTCCAAGTCCAGTCTCGAGCTCTCATACATGCCATCGGTTCCGGTGTGATCCACGAGAGGTGGTTTCTGCATACTCGAGTGCACTTAAAGGGTGCGTGCTTGTTCTAGATGTTAAGAAAGTGGCCTTGGAAACAGTCCAGGGCTTTGTTAGCTGTGGTAGCAGAGGAAATAGGAGACCAGTCAGTGTGGGCTAGGTCATATAGGAGGTGGGTAAGGTCCACTAATTCCGCAACTCCCCCTTTCCATCCTGACGCTCGCCATGTTTCTACCCCTGGCTCTCACTCTTTCCCTATTAACTCTTCCAGCTGCACCCACCCTTCCCTGCCCACTCCAGCCTGGCTAAAGTCCCACCCCATCCATAGTAGTGTCCCAATTATCTAACCCTCCTCCGTCATTATCATAATAAACAAGTACACGACAGCCATCATCACTTTCTGTGGTTTTAGCTAAATTTTTCCCCCAGTTGTCGGTAATATATCCCTCCTCTTCTTTACCTCTCTAACCTGCCACCCTATACATGGCCTCTTTCCCCTATATGTGTAGTTGCCGGCTGCCTCACTCAAAAGATCTCTGCTCATAACCCTTGTATGCATATGGTTGA
Organism: Neoceratodus forsteri; assembly: GCA_016271365.2. Lineage (NCBI taxonomy): Eukaryota > Metazoa > Chordata > Ceratodontiformes > Ceratodontidae > Neoceratodus > Neoceratodus forsteri. The sequence continues at coordinate 134,384,089 of CM028130.1, read as the reverse complement.
TTGTACATCTGCTGACTTCTTCAATTGTAAAATAATGCTGTTTTTTTATTTAGTTCAACCTTGTACTGTACTGTATACACTGTATATACTTTTTCTTTATTGTATATTATTGCTTTTTATGTTTGCTTTCACACATGTGCAAGAAACATAGTGCCATCATCCGAGTTTTCGGAGGTGTGGCAGCCATCTTCCAATACAGTCAGTGTGTTTGCAGACATGGCCGCAGTTCTCCAATGCCTGCTGGGCTGCTATGACAGCTCAAAATGCAGTGGCGTACAGTGGAAAGGGGGGAGCTGCGTTTCAGTGAGCAGTGATCAGATATCGCCTGCCATGTGCCCCCCTACACACACACACACACACGCAAGCTGCCTCAGCCCCCCATGCACACACCAGCAGCCGACAGGGGTGCCCAATCCCCATCGCTGTGCTGCTCTCCCCAAAACACAGTTCCCTATGCCACAATGGATGCCCACCCCAGCGTGGCTACATGTCGATAGCCAACGGGTGCCCAATCCCATCAGCTCCACGCCCAACCAGTCGCCCTTCTGCCATGCTGGAGCCCACCAGCGTGCAAATGTCCCGCTGCTGTCATCATTAAAAAACCAGAAACTTAAAAACGGTTCCTCGCTGTGTCTGCCCTCACCCACGCCCACCCACTGCGCACCCTGCCTCCCCACACCCCCCACCCCAAACTTACCCGACTCCAGCACGACTATCTTCGTGACCGTAAACACGCCTGCACTCTTTAAAGCCGACCGCGAACTGAGGAAATGCCAGTAAGCTGTATAATGGGATAGATAGGGTTTTTTCAACTCTGCTGCATATCTCAGGCATTTTGTGGAATTTTTGCACCAAACTTTCAACATGGGTTTTTTGGGACCCCTTCTCATGAATGCTCTCACTGTCATGGCGTTCATCGGACCCGAAGGGTGATTTCTCAGTCACTGCGTGAAATTACCTGTCAGGACCAAGTAATGAAATGACACTGCCACAGATCATAAGGTGGGCTCTCAAAAAGCCTATGTTGAAAATTTGGTGAAAAAATTCCTAAAAATGACTGTTTTACGAGCGTGCGTTGCGCAGTTCCTACGCACGCTCGTAAGTTCACGAATTTTCAATATTTTCACTGCAGATTTTCAACATTGCCATTTTACCACACCTCCTTATGAGAAGTACAGCTGTTATTTTTCACATCTTGCCCAAAACGTGTTTCCGCCCATGTAGCGCGCAATGGTGCAGTCGGTGTGTGAAATCAATCTATGGGACACATTAAGAAAATCACAGTGACACTTTTAATGAGCAGAGGTCTTAAAATGGCTATGTTGAAAATTTGGTGAAAAAATTCCTAAAAATGACTGTTTACTGAGTGATAGTTGTGCAGTTCCTATACGCTTAGTAAGTTTCGAATTTCTATATATTTCACTCAAGATTTTCACATTGCCATTTTATTACACTTACTTATGAACAGTACAGCTGCCATTTTTTTCACATGTCGCCCAAAATGTGTTTCCGTACATGTAGTGCACAATGGTGCAGTTGGTGTGCGAAAGCAATGTTTGGGACAGAGTAAGAAAATCACAGTTACATTGTTCATGAGCAGAGGTCTTAAAATGGCTATGTTGAAAATTTGGTGACAAAAGTCCATAAAATGACTGTGTTACAAGTGAGCATTGTGCAATTTCCATGCACCCGCGTAAGTTCATGACTTTGTAATATTTTCAGTCCAGATTTTCACCAGTGGCATTTTTCCACACTTCCTTATGAACAGTACAGCTGTAATTTTTCACAACATGGCCGAAATGTGTTTTCACACTTTCAGCGCATAGATGCATGTTAGCTGTAGGAAATCATTGTTCAGGACAGATAAAGAAAATCACAGTGACACTGTTCATGATCAGAGGCACCAAAATGCCTGAGTTGCCAATCTGCTGTAAAAAATCCCCAAACTAATTACATTACGGGTGTGCGTTGCATAGTTTCTATACACGCTCGTGACTTCACCAGTTTTTTAAATATTTTTACTACAGATTTGCAACATTGCCATTTTTTCCACCTCTCCATGAACAGTACAGCTGTCATTTTTCACATCCTGTTCGGAATGTGTTTGCACCTGTGGTGTTAAATGCCGTAGTCGCTGTGCATAAGCAGCTTTCGGATAACAAACTGATATTGCCACTGTTCATGAGGTGGGGGTCAAAAAAAAAACATGTTGAAAATTTGGAGTGAAAATACCAACGAATGCCTGAGGTGTTAGGGTTTCCAACCATAACGCCCCACCCTGTAGAGAATGACAGGCATCAGGGGTGTGACTTGGGATTCTTGCCTGTAATGCTCATACCATTCCACACCCTGCAGCCAGTGAGAGGCATCAAGGTATGCCTTGGACTCTTTGGCCCCAAAGTTCACCCCATTCTCCTATACCGCACCCATCTCACCATATTTCCTGATGGAATGGGGTGCGCATAAGGGCCAAAGACCCCAAGGCACACTGTGACACTTGTCGGTGTCTGCAGGGTAGGGTGTGATGAAATGGCGCGGCCGTTATGCCTGATGACCCAAAGGCACACCCCAATGCCTGTCACTCTCTGCAGGGTGGTGGTGGGGTAGGCTTCAGCTCAATACTTCACTGCCATTCCTATTATGCAGCTCTGTAACTTCTACACTACCAAACATTCGGCATTGACAAATGCTTGTTGTATACCTGCTTCTGTACTGTACTTTGATGTATTCATGACTAGGTCCACCTTGCAAATGAGCCGTCAATGGTGCCCACCTGGATAAATAAAGATTTGATTGATTGATTGATTGATTGATTGATATGAGTGAACAAGTAATGTTTTATGCAGGGCTTTTGGGTGGTGGAGTTTGTGGACCAAGTAGATCATATGATAATCGCTGAGTGCATCTGGGAGGAGGCCTGATTCAATTACTCTGTGGACATATGAGATTAGGGCCCAGTCAATGCCTGATTTAATATTTAGTCAGGTTGGCTCGTGGATCAATTACGTTAAGTGTAGCGATGTTGTTGTGCAGCTTGAATAGGGAGAGGTCAGGCCAGTTTTAGTTAAAGTCACCTAGTGTATAGAGTTCACCGTTTGATATGAGGGCAGAAATTTGAGAGAGAAGATTAGAGGCAATAGCAGGGGAGAGGTCTGGGTGGCAGTAAATCCCAGCGATGTAGATTGGTATGGAGTAAGGTATATAGAGCCTGAGGACAAGGGCTTCGTAAGTTGTGGGGACTGATACAGATAGGACCGGGGTAGTATGAATGGAGGATGAGGTGTAAATAGCTATGCCGCAGGCCCTATCTGCGTCATCTTGCAGGATGATATTGTAGCCAGGGATGTATATACCGGTATCAGGTGTTTTATTATTTAACCAGGTTTTGGTTATTATGAGGAGGTCAGGGTCAGGGGCCAGCTATAGTGCTAGGGCTTGAAGCAGGACTAGTTTAGGTAGTAGACTTCTTATGTTAAGGTGGAGGATTTTAAGACCACAAGGGAGGGTTGGCATGTTGGAGGCAGGGGAAGGTGTGTCTAGAACAGGGGCCTCCTGGGTGTTTGATAGATGGGGGCCATGGTTAGGGTTTATATCCCCGGCGGATAGTAGGAGAAGTGAGATGATTATAAAGTGGAGCTTTCACTTTTGTACCATGACTTAGATGTGACCAGGCTATGGGGCAGAGTGATAGTAAGAAGACGTGAACTGGATAGATAGGGAGCACAGGAGTGCGTAGGAGTCAAGGACAGAAAGGAGGAAGGCACAGGGTAGAAAAACATGGTGAGCCCAAAGTTGGAGGAATGGAGTGGGGGATCCTAACATCGGGATCAAAGGGGCTGAAATTAGAGGAAGAGAATAAGCAAGAGGGGTTACTGAGGGTTTATTTAGGAGGTTCGCATGGGTAGGAGGCATGGAAAGATGTGAGTCAGTAAAGAGAGTAAGGAGAAGTAGGCAACATATTTGTAAAGTCAGCATTCTATGGTATGCAAGGGCCAGGCAAGAAGGTTTATTTTATTTATTTATTTTTTTAGCAGCAACTTGAAGTGGTCAGGGAAAGGTAATTTGGTAATACCTAGTTAAGTGACAGATCTAGATAAGGTGGCGTAGAAGCCATAAGTAGAACCTAGTTTAAAGTCAGGTGATGTATCAGAAAGGTAGAATGATTCTTGCCCTTTGAGTAGTGCTGGCTTAGGAATAGTGCCCTCAAGTGGTAGAGATTTATAACTTGCAAATAAAAAGTGGGGATATGTGTAAGATAAATATTCTGTGGGAGGTGTGAGAACAGAGAGCTAGCACAATAGGACATTTACTGGAGACAGGGGCTTTCCCTGCCCAAACAGTGTCTCCAAAAAAATCAGAGTAGAACTGTTTTTTTTAAAGGCATAAACAATTTTAAAACATATTCAGTTAAGAATTCTAAGCAGTAACATTTATTAAACAGCTATGCAGTAGCTAAATAACTGAGCAGAGCAGTCACTGTATCCAAGTTAAAAAATAATTTTCCCTGGGCAGAAAAGGCACCAAGCTTAACAGGCAGATGGAACTTTGCTTGCTGGAAGACCTCGGAGGGGTCTCTGCTCTGTGTCATAGCAGTACCTGCAGTTTCGGTCAGAGGGGGAGAGTAGCCAGCTCTGGCACAGTGGGTGGTCTCTGCAGCCAATTTAACTTGAAGCTGCAGTTTCGGTCAGGGGGGAGAGTGGCCGACTCTGGCACAGTGGGTGGTCTCTGCAGCCAATTTAACTTGAAGCTGCAGTTTTGGTCAGAGGGGGAGAGTGGCTGAATCTGGAACAGTGGGTGGTCTCTGCAGCCAATTTAACTTGAAGCTGCAGTTTCAGTCAGAGGGGGAAGAGTGGCCGACTCTGGCACAGTGGGTGGTATCTGCAGCCAATTTAACTTGAAGTTGCAGTTTTGGTCAGAGGGGGATAGTGGACGACTCTGGCACAGTCATAGGTGCCGGAACAGGGGGGGCCACTAAGGCAATGGCTCTACCACTTTCATAAGTGGCTCTATCACTTTTTGCTATCATGGTAATATATTTGATAGGGGAAAATGTACCCTTTACATCCTTGGCCCTACCTCTTTTCAAACTGGTCCGGCACCAATGGGCACAGTGGGTGGTCTCTGCAGCCAATTTAACTTGACGCTACAGTTTCAGTCAGAGGGGGAGAGTGGCCGACTCTGGCACAGTGGGTGGTCTCTGCAGCCAATTTAACTTGAAGCTGCAGTTTTGGTCGGAGGGAGACAGTGGCCGACTCTGGCACAGTGGGTGGTCTCTGCAGCCAATTTAACTTGAAGCTGCAGTTTCGGTCAGAGGGGGAGAGTGGCTGACTCTGTACCGGCGCTCCAGGTCCTGAACCCTCCAAGCAGGCCCCCTATTTTGGTGAAGGGCCCACCAGCTCCCTCTGCCCCAGACTGCCCTTCCAAGCTGGGTACGAGGGGAGTCACTGCCACTAGCTTCCCTCCTGCGAGGACCCTGCTATGGCCCCCACAGCCCTGGCAACCCAGGCTACACTTTACAGGGGTCTCTAAGGGCTCCTAATTTTCCTGGCCTCCAAAACCACCCAAACAACGCAGTACTTGGCTAACCACACTTTTTCCCACAGAGCTCCATTCTCACCAGCTCCTCATCGACTACAACGCTTAGAAGGCTGTCCTATCTCCACATTGGCTGGGGGCCCCCCAATGGCCCTCCCGGACCGCTGAGCTCCCTTACTTGCCCACCTAACTCTGCTCCTCCAGCTGGAAAAGGCCCAAAAACTTCCTGTCTGCTCCTTATGTACTCCTAAAGCTACTCTCTGCCACCTTGAGGCGACCAGCAGCCATATCCCCACAGCCTTAACACATTCCCTAGCTTTGGGGGGGGATAGGAGATAGAAAGGATGCCTAAATGGAGCATAAGCCCTTTTAAAGGGGACTTACACTTACTTATTTAAGATTTGGTAACCGTGAAAGGCACACTGAGCCGAGGCTCATTTCCAGGAACAACCTGGGGGAACAGAGAGAGGAATAACTAACATAGAAAAGAATATTACAACCACAAGTACAAGTAGAAACAATGCATTTCTGAGCAACATTATCAATCAATCAATCAATCAATCAAAATCTTTATTTATTCAGGCGAACATCATTGAGCATAGCTCATTTACAAGATGGACCTGAGTGGTCATAACAAAAAGGTTACAGATTGTATACAAAAACATGATATTGAATAAGCACAAATACAACCATTTATGAGTGAGATAGATGTACAAATATTTACATATATACAAGGCAAAGGACAATAAACCTAAAACCTAATAAAGGAGAGAAAACAAACAGTCTAGTAGGGATAAGGCATAGATAATGGTACATGGGTGGGCATATATGTATGAGGTTTGATGGGGAAAGGACCAGATGAATGATAGAAGAATAGGAAGGAGCTTTAAAAGAGGGGGGGTGGAGGAGAGAGGGGGTGTGGGAGGGGTTGGGGGTGTGGGAGGACTAGGCCTTGTGGAAGCAAGTGCACGGATCTGGGATTAGGCTGGTATACAGCTTTTTGAAGGATGTAAGAGGAATCAGTGTATCCATTTTCAATGACTTTTGGATAGAATTCCAGATAAGTGCCAGGGAATAACTGATTGCAGCTCTTCCATACCGGGTGCAGGTGATAGGAATCTTCAGCAGGATCAGTTTGTTGATCCTCAAGGTGTAGGGCCTGGATGTGATCCGTTGAAGCAGTCTGAGATGTAGGAAGGAGTTTGTTTGTCAGAGCTTTGTAGATCCAGATAGCAGCATTTTTTTCTTCTATGTTGCAGGGATGTCCAACTGACTGCATTGTAGAGAGAGCAATGATGGGTGCTAGAGGAAGGTCAGTAATGAATCTAATAGCTCTATGATACAGGGTGTCTAATTTGTTTAGATGGGAGGGAGCAATGACCATAGAAGTCAGCATAATCAATGAGGGACAGGAATGATGCTAGGATTAATCTTTGTTTGGAATCTTTGGTCAGGTAATGTTTGATCCTATAGAATAGACCAAGTCTTTGTCTTAGCTTTTAGGAGCTCTTCAACGTGGGTAGTATAGTCTAGTTTATTGTCTATCCATACTCCTAGGTATTTGAATTTGTCAACATATTCCAGATTTTCACCAAGGATGGTAGAGAGCTGTGGGAGGGTGAATGATGGGATAGTGGAAGAACAGTTCTTGGTGGCAAAGAACATAGCTTTGGTTTTCTTGGCATTTAGTAATATTCTTTTCTAATAGGTTGTGCTGAAGGAGGAGAATTCAGACTGTAGGAGCTCACAGGCTTTTGATGGTGAGGGATTGCTCACATATAGTACAGTGTCATCTGCAAAAAGGTGGATATTAGAAAGTGAGAGATTGGAATCAATATTGTTGATATAAATGGCAAAAAGGATGGGACCCAGGATGGAGCCTTGTGGTACACCTCTTAGGAGTGGTTTAGAGGTAGATAGATCACCTTCATTTTTTACCAGTTGTAATCTTCCGGAGAGATGGCATCTGAACCATTTAAGAGAGAGTGAGTCAAGGCTCATGGAGTTCAGAGGAGATTAGAAGATCATGATCCACAGTGTCAAAGGCTTTGCTTAGATCCAGAAACACAGCACAGGTATTATTCTTTTGTCTAGGGCAGTCTGTCAGTCATTTGTGACTTTTGCTAGTGCAGAGATGGTGCTATGCATAGATCTGAACCCAGATTGAGCTGGATTTAGGAGATTGTTGGTATCAAGGTAGGCAGTTAACTGAGAGTTTACCAGCTTCTCAAGCATCTTGGATAGTACTGGTAAGATGGAGATGGGCCTATAATTATTGAGGTCCATGGGATCACCTGCCTTAAGTAATGGAAACACTTGAGCTGTTTTCCATATTGAGGGGATAGAACCAGTGGCAAGTGATAGATTGAAGAGGTGGGTGAGGGGGGCGGTTAAGGCATGCAGAGCTACTTTTAGAAAGTAGGGATCCAGGAGTCTGCACCTGCACTTTGGTAGTATCTAGCTGGAGTAGAAGGTCTTCTACCCTTTGAAGAATATTGGTTTGAATGAGAATGTGGAAGCAACCTTTTGACCCTCAGTAGATTGTAGGTTTAGAGATGATCTTAATAGGTTTGCAGGAGAGGAGTCGAAAGCCAGGCCAGCTGTAGTGAAATGATCATTAAAGGCATTCAAGATATTTTGCTTATCGGTGATTTCAATACTATTTAATTGAATTTTGGTGTAAGACAGGGTAGAAGTTTGACCTAGGATGCCCTTTATGGTACCCCAGAACCTGGAAGGGTTGTTATAGGAGGCATCTAGTTCAGCTGTGTAGAAGGCTGCCTTGGCTTTCTTACTTGTTTTGTGCAGGAGTTTCTAGCTTTCTGAATTGAAGCCAGTCATTGGGTCCTTGTCTTTCTTGCCCTTTTCCAGAGTTTGTCTCTGGCAAGCAGTGCGGATTTAAGGTCGGCAGAGAACCAGCGACAGGATTTGAGTTTGGTTCTGACACTGGTGAGGGGTATGGAATTGAGGGCACTTGTGATTATATCATTTAAGATTTGAAGAGCTGTCTCTATTGAGGCTGTGAGATAGAATTCTTGCCAACGGTGGTGTGGCACAGATCATGGAGATATCCTGAAATATTAAAGTTCTTTTGACCTTCGTGGGAGGAATTTTGCAGGATTGGTGGCTTGATTGTTGATCTAATGGCAGCTATGGGACAGTGGTCACTTATGTCACTGAATAGTACTCTGCACAGGGATAATGATGAGGTTTATTTACCAATATAATATCCAGGAGTGTGCTGTTGAGAATATTCTTTGGGTTGATCCTTGTTGGTTCTTTGATTAATTGAGAGAATCCATAGGTGTCACAGAAGGTTACCAGGGGTGCAGATGCGTTAGTCAGCCAATTCAAGTTCATGTCTCCTAAGATGATGGTGTCTTCAGGGCCCAGATTAAGTATAGATCCTAGGTGGGATAGGAGTTTGAGGTCTGCAGAGGGGGGCCTATAGCAACCAATCAGTTGAAAGGATGATGTGTTGGGAAGGGTTATTTTAATTGACAAGCATTCAATTCCTTTGGTTGTGATGTAGAATTGAGGCAGGATGCAGAGATGTTTGCTTTGACATAGATGGCTACCCCACCGCCCCTGGATAGACGGTCAGATCTGAAGAGCTGGTAGTTGGGAAGGTTTATTTCACTATCTTTTGTTGCTGATTTGAGCCATGTTTCAGATATAACCAGAAAGTCAGGTAGGGTGTGTGCAACCCAGGCCTGTATTGATGAGAACTTTTTTAGGAGGCTGCAGGCATTGATGTGAAGAAAACTCATACATATACATAGTGCAATACATTTACAACTATTCAACTGCACAGAGAAGAAGAAAAATCCATAGTGACGGGGGTATGTGGTACGGGTCACCTAGACATGGGATATAACAGAGCAAGGGAGCGAGTTAGGAGTACTGGAGGCAGGAGAAAAGGCCTGGAGAGGATAAGCTTAGCAAACATTTAAAGGTGAGGAGACAAGGGGCCTCCTGGAGGGGGAGGGGGGAGACTATTCCAGAAAGAGGGAAGATGGAAGGAGAAGTCAGACTGGCCTGTGGCTGAGAGAGGGTGGGGAAGGGCGAAGGAACGGGACTCTCTGGAGAAGTAGGAGGAAGGGCTGGTGGGGGACAAGAGTGAGGAAAGGTAGGAAGGGAGAAACCCAAGCCAATATCTGGCAATAAAGGAGAGGGAGTGGACCTGGCAGTGGTGGGAGAGAGGGGGATAGACATGAGGAGTACAGGGAGCAGCAGTGTGTACAGTGGGGAGAGTTTGTAGCAAAGCAGCAGAAGGCATGGAGAAGTGTATCTCACTTATTCAGGGAGGAGGAAGAGGCAGCGCCATAGACAATGTCTGCATAAGCGATCAGAGGGAGGATAGTTTTGATCACCAGCTCATGATGAACAGCAGGGGAGAGGCAGTCCTTTTTGTGTTACATAACCTCAAGCTTTGGGCAGAGTTTGGAGCACAGAGTCAACGTGAACTGTTCAGCTCAGTATGTTTTTCCTGGTAAATCTTTTTAACTCACTCACTCAATACATACATAAATTACACATTTAAATGAGAATGCCTCATACCATATGCATCAGGTTTAATTGTTTTAATTTTGGGATGCAACTACTATGTAACCTTACTGTCACTGTATAGGTTCCTCCAGGGCCCTCTTGATGCGTAGGTGTTTCACCTAAATGAGATTGCCCTGGATGCACCCAGACTGTGGAACTCCCTTCCTGCCCATGCACATTCCTCCCCCTCCCACTCCTGCTTCAAAAACTCCTTCTGGGGCTTCCTGAAACTTGCCTCATCTTACCTTTGTACCTAAGGTATCATCCCCCTTTTCTGCACAGTGCTGCACTTTATGATCTGGTCACTGAGACCATTGTGTCTATGAGATTACAGTTCATGTTATGTTAAATGTTATCTTGTTATGGGCAACACCTGACTGTCAATTACTACCTTGTCGTGTAATACTTTTCTGAGTACCCTCCTATCAAGTCAAGCTATGTCTATTTCCTTTCATTGATATCCTGTTATGTCTGTTTTTTGCCTGTACCTTGTATTCTCCCGGGTCGCACCTGAAAATAGGCACGTATTTATTTATTTATTTATTTATGACTTTGATAACTGGGTGAGTGCACTGATCCCAGGGACCATTTTCAGGCACAGTCCGGGCCATAACACATGGCACAGGGTGACAGTGAATACAAGGTAACTGTAGTGCACATGAAACAGAAATAGATACAAGCAACAACACTGAGCGCAGTGTAGAAGCATGTTGCAATAAATCCATTAAGAACAGCAAGTACAAGGTTCCAATATGGGACATGAAGAGGTCTGATAGAAAACAACAATTGTAAGCACAGAGTACAAGGTATGATGCATAGAGTAGTGGGCATGTAATACACCGAATATACAATAAGAAAGAGAGTATGTACCGATAATACAATATAATAACTGGTCAGCAATTTCTCTCAATGTACTGACCAGGTTGATATTTTCCATAACAACCGGCTGGCTGTTATGACATTCATGAGCCATGCCAGTCAAACAATGCTGCTGCCTCATTGGCCAACATTCTGTATGTGGGTGGGGCCAAACATTCTCACAAACTGCTGGAGAAAATTGCTGCTCTTGTTATTATAAAAATAAAAGATGGGGAGGGGTTATATGAAATTTAATGCACCTCACAGGATACTTAATAAAATCAGGCCGCCTCAGGGTTTATGTAGCATCCCACAACTCGGGTGTGCATTAAATTCTCATATCAAACCATTCCCCATCCATTATTCTCTATGTAGTACACGGAAAATATAGTAAAAAAATACATATACCATATGTACAGGCAAGGAAGTCACCTGACTGTCTAGTGTGTTTACCTGGTTAACAAAAGCTAAATAAAATAAATACATTTAAACATTTAAGTAGAGTAAATATGGGGTTCTGACTTTTGACTCAGTTAGGTAGGCACTAAGTGGGGGTGGGGGCAGGTGGGAACCTCACTGGTTGGGGGACTGTCGGACTGTGGACTGTTTTCTTTCACCTGTAATGTAGCAGGGACCAAGACGACCTCAAATACAACAGCCGTTGGAGGCTCTGTAGGCAAACACCCTTATACTGCTTGACACATCTCCCGATTTATTTTCAGAGGTGGAGCTAGTGGGAATCAAACCCGGAGAGTAAAGAGAAACTACGTCCACTTGCTTGCCACCCCCAGGCTCATGTGTTTTTTACTGAATGTCATTCCCCTATGTATCCTGATATTTCACGGTATGCAAAAGTTGTATTAGTCACTTCACTGTATGTAAAAGTTGTATTAGTCACTGTACCTGTAAAACTCAAGTCTGTAACTCTCCCGGGTCGCACCTGAAAATAGGCACTTGGATGTCTAGTGTGACTTACTCGGTAAACAAAAGCAAATAAATAAATAAATAAAGCTGATTCTTATAACACTGAGATACAGGGTACTCTCCTTTAGTCGCAGCTGAAAACAGGGCTTTTGTATCTTTCCAAGTTCTAGAACCTAAGCAACAGATTCTGTTCCACTCTTTTACAATAACAACGCAGTCTCTAATAGTGCCTCCCCTCTTTGGCTATGCACATGGCCTTCTAGGTCAGGCAACAACATATCAGTCCAAAGGCCCCAAACAATGCCATGCAAGCATGAATTCAAACCTCAGCCCATTCCCTCCGCCTTCTGTAAGATCTCTCTGAGCCTTTCAGCAAGCCCTCATCAATCAAATTAGAAAGGGGTTAATACCAAGATGGATTTGCCAAGCATGGGGATCATTGCAGGACAATACGGCCCTCACTTAGGAGCATGGGCTTTAAATTTAAAAGCATTAGAAAGTGAAGTAGTGGACCTTGCAAGTCGTTAATTATGATAAGAGCAGTGGCTGTGGGAGGTGGTAGAAGCACAAAGTAGTTTTTGATCGATACCAATGCAATGCAGCATATACATGTCAAATGACTGGGTTTGAATTGATACAGAAACAAATGATTTGATACCTTTTAATGGACCAACATAGATGTAACAACAAGAACAAAGTGCTCTAGCTTTTGGACCAACCAGTCCTTCTTCAGAAGCTCATGGCAGTTGTTTAGAAAATTCAATACTTATAACAGCTAGATAATGCAGAGAAAAACAGAAAAAAATTCCCATTGGTTTAAAATATTGAAAAAAAAAAAAACAGAAGATGATGTCAGAGAAGTTTAACAGTACCATACTGCCTTCAGCCAGGTGGAACACACATACAAAGAAACATAGAAATATAGAATTTGACGGCAGATAAGGACCGCTTGACCCACCCAGTCTGCCCATTTCCCTACCTACTGGATAAGCTGCAGATCCTAGTTAACCAGCAGCCTACTTCTTCCTACCCCCACCCTAGAATTGCCTTGTGACTGTCCCATGCATGCTTCAATTCCACCACTGATTTTGACTCCACAGCCTCCTCGGAGGCCGTTCCATGCATCCACAACCCTCTCTGTGAAAAAATACTTTAAATCACCTCTGAGCTGCCCCCCATCTTCAAATTGTGCCCTCTTGTTCTTGCACACCTCTTTTTGAAAGATGCTACCCCTTGGACTTTGTTGATTCCCTTGAGGTACTTGAACGTTTCTATTATGTCCCCCCTCTCCCTCCTTTCCTCGAGGCTATACACATTAAGCTCCTTTCGTCTCTCTTCATATATCTTCCGGTGCAGACCCTGCACCATTTTAGTTGCCCTCCTCTGGACAGCTTCCATCCTGTCTATGTCTTTGCGGAGATTGGGTCTCCAGAACTGCACACAGTACTCCAGATGGGGTCTCACCAGCTATCTGTACAGAGGGATAATAACTTCCTGTTTTCTACTGGTGATGCCTCTCCCTATGCATCCCAGTATCCCCCAGCCCTCCTTGCTGCCCTCTCACATTGCTTGCCCACCTTTAGGTCATCTGATATGACTACCCCAGGTCCCTTTCCATTTTGTTGTTGTTAGTATCTCACCCCCATTGTGTACTCTTCCCCTGGGTTTTTGTTTCCCAGGTGCATTACCTTGCACTTCTTAGCATTGAATCTAAGCTGCCATACATTTGACCATTCCTCTAACCTTGCCAAGTCCCTTCTCATCCTTTCCACTCCACCCTGTGCATCAACTCTGTTGCAGATCTTTGTGTCATCTGCAAAGAGACATACTTTTCCTTCCAGTCCTTCTGCAATGTTGCTTATAAAGACATTGAAGAGGACCAGTCCTAGTACTGAACCCTTCGGTAGCCCACTAGTAACCCTCCTTTCTTCTGAGTGGACTCCATTTACTATTACTCTCTGTGTCCTATTCTCCAGCCAATTCTTTACCCAGGCTGTCATCTTGGGACCCACTCCCAGACTGGCTAACTTGTATTAATCTTTTTGTGGGAATGTGTCAAATGCCTTGCTAAATCTAGGTAGGCCATGTCCACAGCCCCTCCCTGATCTACTACTTTGGTCACCCAGTCAAAGAAATCTATCAGATTCGTCTGGCATGACCTTCCTGCTGTGAATCCATGCTGCCTAGGGTCTTGTGCCCCTCTGGCCTCTAGATACTCGACAATTCTTTCCTTCAGATGTGATTCCATCATTTTCCCTATCACTGAGGTTAAACTAACAGGTCTGTAGTTTCCTGCTTCTGCCTTGCTCCCACTTTTGTGAAGGGGAATCACATCTGCCCTTCTCAGTCCTGGTACCACCCATCCTCCCATGATTTGTTAAAAGGGTAGTCAGTGGTGTCACTAGTTTACCCTTAGTTCTTTTAGAATTCTGGATGAATCCCATCAGGCCCCATTGCTTTGTCCACCTTCAGTTTTAAGAGTTCTTTCAGAACCCTTCTTCTGTAAATGGGCTGGTATCAACTTCTGTATCCAGAGTGCTTCTACTGTTTGTTTTATGTACCTCTCCTCTTCATTTGTAAATACTGAGCAAAAATATTTGTTTAGTATCTCTGCCTTTTCACAGTCTCCCTCTGCCCACCCTTCCTCCCCTTTATTAAGCCTCACTATCCATCCCTTGGTCTTCCTTCGCTCCCTAATGTACCTATAAAAGGTTTTATCCCCCTTCTTAACCGAGTTGGCTATCTTTTCCTCGGTTTGGGCCTTTGCTGTTCTGACTGCCTTCCCAGCCTCCTTTTGTTTTAACTGATACGGTTCTCTGTCCTGCTCCTTCTGCGATTCCTTGTACTTCCTGAATGCTTTCTTTTTCTCTTGAACCTTCACTGCCACTTCCTTTGAGAACCATAGTGGTTTCTTACATCATTTTGTTTTGTTTATTTGCTTCACACAAAGGCTCGTTACCTCTGTGATGGCAGTTTTTATTATTCCCCATTGTTCTTCCATCCCTCCTTCCTACTGCATATAAATTTAATTGACATAAGATAACACTGCTGAAGCAGATAACTCCTAAATCAAGCTATGAGTGTCACAGTTTGTATAAGGATGTGATTACTGAAAGGCAACCCCCACCCAGATTAGAGACAAACTAAGATTGTTATAGGGCTCATGAAGTTTCAATATCTGCATTATAGACAAGAATTTACCAGTAAAGTTGTCTTAAAAACATCAGTGCACACTGTGTGATGTGTAAAACCTAGCTGGACCTGTCACCCAGCTGTACTCTCAAGCTAGATATAAGGCCCAAGAAATTTCAAAAACCTCAGGACTATATAAATGATAATTTAAATATAAATTGACAATATTAGTGTCAAACGAAAAACTCTAGTCGAGGAACTTCAATGAATTAAGACCATGTAGCCTGATATGTACTGATGTCAATATACACTGAGAATGTAATGACTTGATGTACCACAATTGTCTAAGGAATCTGAAAAAGACATAAAAATGTAATTTCTCTCCTCCTCTTCATACAAACAATACACCCTAACCCACCCCACATCACCATAATGTGGGTGGGGAGATATATAGCTTTAAGGAGATGCCTCCCCTTTTTTCTCTCTCTCTCCCCTCTCTCCCACAGACACACACACACACACACACACACCTAGTGCACTTTATTCACTTCAGTCACTGCAATTGTTCCCCAAAGGAATTCAACTTGTCATGAAATCCTGAGTACAAGGCTTGTGTCTCCTAATACCTACAGAGTAAAAATATGACACTATTTAACCATACTACTATCTGCATAGTAACATTTCCAAGGGTTCTGGATAGAACTACCATGAAATAAACCTGCCACCCTCCCCACGATAAGGTAACTAGAAGTAAATATAAAGTATGTGTGTAAGACCAGAGGTCTAACATACCTACATATCCACAAATTACTACAATATTAGCCTAATATGAAAAGATCTGTGCAGGACCTCCATGCAAATGAGATCATGCACCCCAATATGTACAGAGTTACAAAAATTATATGTGACAGTATATGATAACACTCCTGTGTGTACAGTAGCAGGCTAGGTAATCTGAATATGGTGCAATGGAATCAATCCCACCCCCAGGCAAAGATGAAAAGTAAGGAGGAATTAATATTCATTATGTGTGTGAAGTAAGAATAGTAACACATTATAACTCCATATATCTAAATAGAGACCTACCTCAATGTGACAGCAAGCCCCACATCTGTTATATCACATACCTCACAAGACATACTCACACTTGGCTTCAAAAAAATCACATATGGATACTTCTGATATTGTAGGTATGTCCTCTGTCTACTCAAATGGTTTAAACAAACTCCCAAATATGCAATAAAACAGCATTTTAAGAAATCCTGGGGGTGGGAGGTGGGGGGGGGAGCACTGCAAAGAATAGTTGCTTTATTGCCCGAATTGAAAGTAGACATTGTTTATGTTCACAGCAGCTGCATTTTTGTCCCTGGACCTCGGACTGGTTCACCTCCCACTCTACTGTTTTCAGGGGCCCAATCCCTTCCTTTTCCTTCCTCTTTTGCTGTATGTATTGGAAGAAGGCTTTGGTGTTGTCTGCAGCTCTTGCTGCTGTCCTGGCTTGCAATCTCTCCTTGGCTTCCTTTTTTATGGCTACACAGCGAGAGTTATGCTGACATATAGCTAACCTGAAAAGAGAAGAAGGGGGTCTGGGGGCATGACAGGATACTGAACGCTTCATAAATGTTTGCTCTGTGCTCCACCAAGTGAGTGGAGCTGAAGCACATACAGTATGCAAGAATCTGTCCGCTTTCTCCCCCTTTCTCTCCCTTCATCAACCCTCCCCCGGCACTACTTTCTTTTACCACCTCTTGTTTCCGAGTCTGACAAAGTTTTGAGGGGAGGTAAAAGCACAACCCGCCAGGTCGACTGACGTAATCTTGAGTTAACATTCCTTACTAGTAATGTCTCTCAGTATTTCACTATTGTTCTTTTCTATCAGTTATACTCACACCACTAGCTGCCAGGGGACCATATTTCTGCTTTGGAAAGTGCATAGCAATAATATTCTGTGGCCTGTGTCCCTGCTATCTGCCTGAAAGTTACCAAGAACCACGCCACATGCGTACACTACAGCACGAGCATTCGCTCTCACACGCAGTCAAGCAGTATGACACACTGACCTGATGACCCAGGCCAGGTAAGGATTAGCTTAGGGCTGGCTCAAGGCTTCTTCAGTTTGGCAGTTTCCTCAATGTAACAGATCAGACAGTCTCGCAATAGAAAGGACTATCCCAGACAACCATGCAACAGTCATTGGCCTTTTGACACGTGACTCCCTGCAGTCTTCATACAGTTAGCACTGAAAAAAAAGCTGCGTTATTCAGCTGCTTGTAGAACAAGAAAGCTATCAGTTGCATCAATAGAAAACTGTGGCACAGTATCTCTGACTCTTTACCTGTAACGACTAGCGAGCAGTTCATGTTTCGTTTCATGCTTTATCCTACAAAATGATTTTTCACCTGTCTGATGAATTAGGTGGAGCTAAACATCTATTTCAGGATATCCTTCTGTGTTTTCTTTATATATTGAGGTTGCCCATCATAAAAGGATAATATAGCCCAACCAAAAAAATAGCAAGACGTTCACATTCCTGTAACTTCCCATGCAGACAGGAAGCCTCATCCTTGGCTTTAAACCTGAAAAGAAACATTAGGGGCCAGGGCCCAGATATTCAAAACTTTGCACTGGGTGCAAACTGATTGCACCGTGATTGCACCACATTTGCACTGGATTGCGCCAATGCTAAAAGAAAATGTATGTGCATTGCAAAGTGAGGGGCAGGGACATGCATACAGGCGCAATGGTATATTCAAAACTATAGCACCACGTAACATGCGTTAGTGCGACATGTAGCATGGCTCAAATTACTGCCTATGAAAAGTTGGTTGTCTTAACTCTGGGCAAACCAAGGATGTGGGGGGGCATTGACACAGCAGCAACAGGGAACAAGGCTGTATGCAGCCAATGAGGAGGCAGTGAGGGTGGATGGCCACCCTCGGCCACTCCATGTGCACAGGCACCCAAACTGTGGAATACAATGCCTCAACATTGCTTAGAAGCTAACAATCATGTAAATTATGAAACTGAGCTAAAACTCCACTTGCAGCAACAAACTATTTGCAATTGTTTTTAATGTAACACTAAGTTCATATTTATGAATTGTGTGCTGCTGTTCATTGTATGTATTTATTGTACACTGTATCATCTCAGCCGCACATGTAATGGCTCCAGGTCGTTCCTGAAAATGGGCCTTGGCCCAGTGTGCTTATCTGGTCAACAAAGTGATAAATACAAACAGAAATAAAAAAATAAATGGAAGAGACATGCTGCACAGATGGCACTGCCCACGTTGTCATCATCTGGCACCGGTCCAAACCCTGCCAGGCATTAATGGGTGCCCTAGCACCCAATGGACACTGTGACACTTGACCAGCTGGTTATGATTATTGTACGGTATTGGTATTATAAATAAATGGTCAGTGTATGAAATGTCAGTCTGTGAGATTTTGCCCTTTTAAATTACAAGGTGTCAGCAGCTGAAATCACAGGATATATTACACTGACCAGGAGATCTCTGTAATGTAATTAACTTCCTTGAGTAATTACATTTTATGGCCTTTTTATGACCTCATGCTTTTGAAATTGGAAACTAAATATACGTTTTATTACATCAGGAAAGAATGTAATTTAGCTGATTCCTGTTGGATATATCACACCTGGTTGACGGACTGCAGGGTTATAAAGCTTAAAGGAACTGGTTGATCAAAGACTCATAATTTTGGAAATGGGTTTTTGCTGATGTTCACATTATTTAAAATACTTCTTGGTAGGAAAATCATGTTTGTAATTATATATTCTAAAATGAGGAGCTAGATGACTAACAGAAGGGGTGTGGAGACACAGAGTTTAAACTGATACTTGTGTCTGAAATGTTTGATATATCATCTTGGGACTCTAGAGAGAGACAGCTCTCTGATCTAACTTTTAAGGCACTTACAGAGGTAATACATTAGATAGAAAAGATCTAAATGTATTGTGGTAGGAGTTTGTTCTGTAGTTTTCCTTTTTTTTTATTTATGTTATTGTGATGCTCTTTGATAGTTGATCTGTATTTTATCTTACTGTTTTTATCCATTTTTATTAACTTTATCTTAAGATACTGCCTGGTCTCCTCAGTCATTTTTTGCATGTTATTGCTGAACAAATATTAAGTCTGACAACTGTTCAACAGCTTGATGGTGTTACTAAGCTTGGAAGAAGGTAAGAATATGCCTAAGGTCTCTTATAGAGTTAAAAGGGTTCATTTTGGAAGTCTAGCTGGGTGCCCCTGGTGAAAGACAGTGCCACAATCCCTGAAGAGGGTGTGTATCTGAGCCTGTTCATTGGGTATGCTAGCATAAGGTTCACAGTTTGAATCCCCCCAGAACTTGAGACTAAAGGTGATTCAAACCCAAAAGCAGACAGGAGGGTTACCATGTCTGTTACCTGTTCACACTATTACACTCTGAGGTTGGCACTATGGAAGCGGAGGGCCTCACCTGCTGAGTGTATTTGTGACAGATTTGGTAACACAAGCTTTAACTGTTCAGTGTGTCAGCTTAATACTGTACAGTTCACTTGCAAAAGAAGGCAGTGATTTTTTTAAAGAAACAGAACAATATCATTTTGCTTACAGTCAAAGTTCCTACCTGTTTTATTTTTTTTTTTCAAAGTGCAAGTTAGAGTAGCCATAGTTAAGGAAGAAGGTGGCTTCCAACTACAGTGAGCACACTGCAGAATACCTGAAGCAGTTGTGCAAGGAGAGAGGAGTCCTGCATGAGGGGACAGCCACCAAGCAGAACTTCGTGGATGCTTTGATGGCCACTGATGCCCAGAGTGTTGAGTCACAGACTGTGATTGTAAAGGACCAAACCTTGGGCATGGAGGGGCCAGCGGCCAGTGCAGTGTCCAGATCCAGTGGGGAGCACAGCAGGGACAGTGCAAGCCAAGGGCCACAGCAGCAGGGGAATATCACCAACATTCTGGAGCCAGAAGCAATCAGGCTGCAGATTGAGTTGCACAGGATGGAGCTGGAGTTCCAGAGAGAAGAGAAGCAAGTGCAGCGAGTTACAGAGGAGAAGAGGGAGCGAGAACAGCAAGCCACAGAGAAGCGGGAGCAAGAACAGTGAGAAGCCGACCAGGAAGAGCATGAGCGCCAGAGGCGACATGAACTGGAAAAGCTACGACTCCAACCACCAGCACCAGAGCAGGTAAGGGCTTGGTTTTAACTGGAACTACAGGACTGGGTTACAAATTAAATTCCATATTGATAGCTGAATTTAAAGAGGGGGAGGACATAGATGCCTTTTTAAATTCCCTTGAAAAAGTTTGGATTCAGGCAAAGATTCCTAGAGGGTCCTGGAGCTTCCAGCTATCCGTGTTATTTACTGGGAAAACTCTGGATGTATTGGGTCAAATGGACAATGAGGACAGTAATGATTATAGCAAACTTAAAGCTGCACTTTTAAAAAAGTTTGATTTAACTGCGGAAGCATACAGAGCTAAATTCCGCAAGCTCAGGAGGAGCCCTAACATGAGCTATGAGGAGCTAGCCACGAAACAACGTCAGTGTTTAAAACATTGGTGGGAAGGAATTGAAGCAAACTCTGTACATAAAATTGAAAATGCTATACTGTTAGAACAGTTTTTTGGGGCATGCCCAGCAGAGCTGAAAACCTGGCTGGAGGACCGAGATCCCAAAACAGAGTAAGAGGCTGCTGAACTCTCGGACCACTATGTCAAGAGTAGACCTGTTCTGAGACCGAATGGGGTGGGAGTGGCAATGCAGAAAGGGAAAAGTGAGCTTTCAGGGCAGCTAAAACCCTCACTGCCTCCACCGAAACCAGTTAGCCCCAGGTTTCAAAGAAAAGATTTTTCTGAGAAAATAAATGAATGCTGGGTTTGAAAAGAAACTGGGCATATTGCTAGACAATGTCCCAAAAGGATGAGCAATATGAAAAATGTGGCTAGGAAAGAAGTGGGTTGTTTGTGTATCCCTGGAAGCATGTCTGTGAACATGAGGGAACACATGCACCCAGTCACTGTGAATGGTGTATAGACACAAGGGTTAAGAGACACAGGGGCATCCCTGACATTGGTAAAAGGAGATCTGGTACAGCCTGGTCAGCTTATACCCTATAAATTTGTACCTGTACAAGGGTTCACTGGGGAGGAGACCACATTGCCATTCGCTAGTGTTCTCCTAGACTGGGGTGAATCAGGGGGAACTGTGCAGCAGGTGACTGTAGACAAAACTTTAGCAGTTGATGTAATCTTTGGCAACAATCTGAAACTGGGGATGGTGCGTGCAGTTACCCATAGCCAAACGGGAAGGGAAAATTGTAGTTCCCTTGACCCCATAGAAGTCACTTTGGAAACCAACCACTGGGAGGCTGTTTCCCAAGCCTGTGTCTCCTGATATGGAGACTAATGAAAAGGGAGTAGAAATTTCTCCAGCAGCAGTTAAGCAGTTAAATAGATACTTTTGCTCAGTATTTACTGAAGAGAAGGTAGGGCAGGGCCCACAGCTCAGCATCATGGACACAGGGGGGAGGGAGGTGAGCACTACTCCCTTCACAAAAGAAAGGGTCCTACAAGAGCTTGCTAAGCTCAGGGTGGATAAGGCAATGGGACCTGATGGCATACATCCCAGGGTACTTAAGGAGCTAAAGGAGGAACTAGCAGAGCCATTAGCAGAATTGTTTAGTGAGTCTCTGAGCACAGGAGGTCCCAGAAGACTGGAGAAGGGTTCATGTGATCCCGCCCACAAGAGGTGGTAGAAGGGAGGAGGCGGGAACTACAGACCTGCCAGTCTTACCTCAGTAGTGGGCAAGATTATGGAGGCACTTTAAGGAAAGGATAGTCAGCACCTGGAATCCATAGGGCACAGGATCCAAGACAGCATGGGTTTACAAAAGGAAGGTCCTATCAAACTAATTCATAGATTTCTTTGACTGGGTAACCAGAGTGGTGGACCAAGGGGGGAGCAGTTGATGTCGCCTACCTTGACTTCAGCAAAGCTTTTGACACTGTTCACATGAAGATTGATAAATAAGCTGGGTAGGCTTGAGTGGGTCAGAAGTTGGTCAACTGGGTGGCAAACTGGTTGATGGGCAGAAAACAGAGAGTGGTGGTAAATGGTATACAGTCAGAAGAGATGCAAGTCACAAGTGGGGTACCTCAGGGATCAGTCCTGGGCCAGTCCTCTTCAACATCTTCATTAGTGACCTTTGCAGATGGACTAGAGGGTAAGGCTTGTCTGTTTGCAGATGACACCAAGATTGCAACAGAGTAGATGATCCAGATGGGGTGGGCAGAATGAGAAGAGATCTGGATAAACTAGCAGAATGGTCAGAAGAGTGACAACTGGGTTTAATGCAAGAGTGCAAAATCATGCACATAGGGAAGAGAAACCCTGGAAGCCACCTATAGGCTGGGAGGAGTTGCTAGCAGTTACAAAGGAAGAAAGAGACTTGGGCATCATCATCACTGATGACCCAAATCATCCAAGCAGACCTCTAAAGCAGTAGGTAAGGCTAGGGGTGTTAAGGTGTATAGTAGGGTATCACAAGTTATCAAGAGGAGGGCTAATCCCTCTGTACAAGACACTGGTTAGGCCCCATCTGGAGTACTGCGTGCAGTATTGGAGGCCACACCTTCACAAGGACATTAACTCAAATTGAGGCAGTCCAGAAGGGCAACCAAATGGTGCATGGACTGCTATCAGAAGACATATGAGGACAGATTAACGGAGCTCAATATGTATACCTTGAGCAAAGGGAGGAGAGAGGTGATATGATCGAGGCATTCAAATACCTTAAGGTCATAAACAAGGTGAAAGAATCTAATATGTTTAAATATAAGAAAAATAGCAGGATAGAGGACACATCATGAGATTAGAGGAGGCCGATTAGGGGGGGGAATGTGAGAGGTATTATTTTCACAGAAAGGGTGGTGGATGGCTTGAATGGCTTAACACAAGAAGTGGTGGCTATGAATACAGTGCAGGGCTTCAAACAGGCATGGGATAGGCATAGGAGCAATACAAATGACTATGAATAGATAGGCCACTGACAGAGCAAAGTAATGAAGTGGCACATTATAAGGTAGAAAAGAAATGGGCAGACTGGATGGGCCTTGCGGTCCTTATCTGCCGTCAACTTCTATGTTTCTATGTAACCAAACAGCTACGGAGGGTTACTTCGAAGAAGGAGAAGTGACCCATTGTCAGAGGGTTAGGGATGACAGCGATCCTGAGTGCCCTGATGCTAGAGCTAGGGACCCTAGTTTAGAGACTGAAGGGGACATGTTCCATGCCTTGGGAATGTGTATCGAGTTTGCAGCTGTTCAGAAAAGTGACCCTAGCCTAGAGAAGCTAAGGGTTTGGGCATACTCTGATGGTGCACAGCGAGGTGACGGAAAACATAAAGTTTATTGAGAGAATGGACTGATGTATACTCAGGGTGCTAAGACAGAGGGAGGGGTGATAGGCAGGTAGCTTGTCATTTCCCAGGGGTACCGTGAGCAGTTGCTCAAGATTGCACACGATATTCCACTGTTTGGTCATCTGGGAATTGTGCGCACTACACAGCGGCTGGCCCAGAATTTCTATTGGCCCAACTTTGCCCAGCAGGTGAAGGAGTATTGCAGGTCTTGTCACTGGTGCCAAGAAATAGGGAAGGTGAGTAAGGAAACCCAAGCCACCCTAATTCCATTGCCCATAGTGGAGGAGCCATTCCAGAGGGTGGGAATGGATATTGTGGGGCCTTTAAATACCCCCAGCTCCTCTGGGATGAGGTTCATCCTGACTGTGGTGGATTATGCCATCCGCATCCAGAGGCAGTCACCCTAACTCACTGAGGACAGACAAAATGGCAGATGCCTTACTTGAGATTTTCTCCCGTGTCGAGTTTCCGCAGGAGGTTATCATTGATCAAGGGGGTTCCTTCAAGTCGGACCTGATGAAATGTTTGCAGGAGAAGTGGGTAGAGGACATAGACACCTTATTACCACAAGCTAATGGGCTTGTGGAAAGATTTATTGGTACCCCGAAGTCAATGCTCCAAGCATTTGCCGAACAGCATGGGAGGGACTGGGGGAAATAGCTTTCCCACCTGTTGTTTTCATACAGGGAGGTGCCCCAAGAGTCAACAGGGTTTTCCCCCCTTCCAGCCCCTCTATGGACGCCGGGTACATGGGCCCCTAGACTTGATCTGGGAGGACTGGGAAGGAAAGCACACCACTCAGGGAACTCCCATAGTGGATTAGGTCCTTAAGTTTAGGGAAAGGCTGAAGGAGCTTATGGGGACTGCCCAGAGCAGCCTGACAACTGCCCAATAGAAGCTAAAGTGTGCTATGACCACAGAGCCAGAGCTAGCTTGTACACAGTGGGTCAGGAAGTCATAGTCCTTATCCCGGTCTGGAAAGACAAGCTGCAGGCTGAGTGGGCAGGACCGTACAAAGTAGTCAGAAAGGTAAATGACATGAACTATATCACAGAATTACCTGACAGAAGACATACAGAAAGAATGTACCATGTCAACATGATGAAGCCATATGCTAACAGGGCTGACATGGTGTTTGCAGTGTGTAGACCTCGGGAGGGATGAACAAAGGAGATCCCTCTGACCGCCGAAAGAAAGCAAGTGGGAGTCCTCTGTGAAGGCAGTTAAATTGTCACCCCAGCTGGGCCCAGACAAGATCCAGGAAGTAAGGTAGGTTTTAGCAGACTTTGCCCCACTGTTTAGCACCAAGCCTGGACTAACCGCCTTAGTGATGCACAATATAGAGACAGGGACACAGACGTCCACACGGCGGACAGTATATCGGGTGTCAGAGGCTGTCTAAAAGGACATTAGGAGGGAGGTGGAGGACATACTGGATTTAAGGGCAATCCAGAGATCTCACAGCCACTGGGCCTCACCTGTAGTCCTTGTGCCCAAGCCAGATTGCTCTACTTGTTTCTGTGTGGACTATCATGGACTTGAATGCAGTCATGAAGTCAGACAGCAACCCAATGCCCTGGACGGACGAACTCCTGGACAAGTTGGGAGGGGCGAACTACCTTACAACTATTGACCCGACAAAGGGGTATTGGCAGGTAGAGTTAACTGACAGAGCTAGGGAGAGGTTGTCCTTCATCACACAGATAGGCTTATTTGAATTTAAAGTAATGTCTTTCAGAATGAAGAACGCCCAGGCCACTTTCCAAAGGTTGGTGAACTAGGTGTTAATTGGTGCTGAGGAGTACGCTGTGGCATACCTGGATGACATTGCCATCTTTAGTGCCAACTGGGAGGAACACCTGTCCCACCTTAGGGAAGTGCTGGGCAGGATACGGAGGGCCTGGTTCACTGTCAAAGCTGAGAAGTGCCAGGTGGCCATGGCTGAAGTGACATACCTCGGGCATGTTGTAGGCCAGGAGCATCAGCATCCTAAACAAGTAAAAATAGAGGTGATCAAGGCATGGCCCGAACCAGAAATGCAAAAGCAGGTCAGGAGTTTTCTAGGGACAGCAGGGTACTATAGGAAATTTGTACCTAATTACAGTGCCCTGGCTGCTCCCCTATCTGACCAGGTGAAAAATAGGATGCCTAAGAAAATTATCTGGGAACCAGTCTGTGAAAAAGCCTTTACCAGACTGAAGGAGGCACTGTGTAGTGCTCTTGCATTCACAAGTCCTGACTATAGCAGACCCTTTATAGTCCAGACTGATGCCTCAGATGTGAGTATTGGGGCAGTACTGAGGCAGACATCTAACCAAGGGAAAGATCACCCCATAGTGTACCTGAGTAAAAAGTTACTTCCCAGGGAGCAGGCTTAATCTACTGTGGAAAAAAGAGTGTCTTGTCATAGCGTGGGCCCTAAAGAAGTTAGAACCATACTTATATGGGCAGCATTTTGAGGTGCAAACTGACCACAACCCCATGGTTTGGCTGACACAAATGGGAAAAACTAATGGTAGACTATTAAGATGGAGTCTTGGCTTGCAAGGGTATGCCATGACAATCTTACATAGGGCTGCAGCAACCAATCAGATAGCAGATGACTTGTCATGTCTATATGAGGAGTGAACTGACTTAGGAAGCTCATCCCATGCCGCGACATAGAGTCCCCAAATTCAGTCTAGGTGGGGAGGATTGTGACGCTGGCCAGTTGGTTATGATTTTTGTATGATATTGGTATTATAAATAAATGGTCAGTGTATGAAATGTCAGTCTGTGAGATTTGACCCTTTTAAATTACAAGGTGTCAGCAGCTGAAATCACAGGATATATTACACTGACCAGGAGATCTCTGTACTGTAATGTAATGAACTTCCTTGAGAAATTGCATTTTATGGCCTTCTTATGACCTCATGCTTTTGAAGCTAGAAACTAAATATACATTTTATTACATCAGGAAAGAGTGTCATTTGGCTGACTCCTGTTGGATATATCACACCTGGTTGACGGGCTGCAGGGTGAAACCTCAAAGGAACTTGGTTGATCAAAGAATCATAATTTTGGAAATGGATGTTGCTGATGTTTACATTATTTAAAATACCTAAATGGTAGGAAAATCATATGTAACCCCTTATTGCAGAGTTACTAAGTCCCAGTCAGACCTAGTGGTAAGCAGGGAAGGCAGCTTGTGAAACCCAGTAAACGTTTTCATACTGTCTCATTTGTTGTTAGTCTCAGCTGAGACTGAGTGTACCATATCACCAATAGAATTCATCGAGCTGCATGAGCCACATTGGAATCTGCAGCAAGGGAGTTAGATAGGAATTGGGAGGTTTTAAGTCAGTCTGAGTCAGTCTTCAGGAGTGAGTGAAGTTGGGAGCTTGAGAAAGAGCTCAGTGAAGGCTCTAGGAGCCTCAGCCCTGACAGAGGGCTATTTTTAATTAAAGGGTGTGTGTCTCCACCTTAGAGAGACACAGAAGATAATTGAAGTGGTGGAGGCCGCTAGTTCGGTCTCAGTGCCCCAGAAGGGTTCCTTGCAGATTCATGGGGCAACCCCTAGTTCTGCTTGTGAGAGGAAAGTTGCCTATGTGTTCCAGTGTTTATTTGGAGAACAAGATTTGAGTCACCTGTGGGCACCTGCAACGTGAGGGTGAGTGTCTACTCTGCTAAAAGGCCTAAGTGTTTTCATCCTGGGACTTGTGTGACAATGTGGGGATTGAACTACTAAATATTGGGAAGCCTAGAGTAATGAGCCAAGTTAAAAAGTAGGTTCAAGTCCAGAGTTTGTTGGGTTGAATAATATGTAGAGAGATGTGACAGACGCCTACCCAGAATCTACATTTGAAAGTTCAGTAAAGGAATTGTTCAGTTTCAGAGAAATGGCTGGTATGGGCTGTGGAGCTGGAGGTGGTGGCCTCATCTTTAGTGAACCAGGTCCACTTCACGGATTTCTTCTGTGGATTTTACTTACCTCAGGCACTTGGCCAGTGATGAAGGAAGTACCTAGACGGGATTGTAAGAGATTCTCTCAGGGAGTCAAGACTTAGTGTGGTTTGGGAGCCACAACAGGACAATTGGTTCATTCCTCAAATGGACCGCTGGATCAAGTGGGTGGCGGGGAGCCAGGCCAGTGGGGAAAACCCAGTATGTACGTCGCTGTGTACCCAAAGCTGCGCAAGTCCGGGCTGTGTGCCTCAGGGTTTAGAGTTCGAGTGCTGAAATAGTGATAAAGTGTTCTGTCTCTAATCTGCATTACCAGGAAATGTAGCCGTGTGGGTCCGTCATGTTTTGTTTGTTCAGCTTGGATGTGAATAAAAGCCACACTGAAGAATCCCATTCCTGGTTCTGGACATTACAGTTACTGCTTCCTGTGTTCAGATTTACTTGGGTGCCCCTGTGCAAAGTAGCCAAACCTAGGTCTCTAAGCTGAGTAATGTTGTCCTCCTCAAACCCAGTCCCCACCAGGTACTACTGTCAGCTTCAACAGCATGACACCTGTCATTTTGCTAAAAAGGCAGGGGTGAGGGGTTATGAAAATGGAGGCACCGCTTTGGATTTGTTCTGGGAAGGAAGGTGTTAGCAGGCAAGGGCTAAGCGTTTTGGCTATCTGGCAGTGGGTAGCCCAAAAAGCTGAGGCAATTTCCCTAGTGTGTTGCTGTGTGCTGTGGATCTTGTGCTGCTGTTTAAAATTACCAACTGTTTACCAAGGAGCAGTAAAGCCAAAAAGTGTGCCTGTCCTGCATCAAATAGTTTACAGCATTTTTGCCTGCTTTAAAAATGAACTGTGGTAAAGAAAAGTGTGGAAGACTAGGGGTAGCAACAGGAAAATTATGCCCTGGATGTTTGAAATGCTTTTAAAATAAACTGTGGTAAAGAAAAGTGTGGAAGACTAGGGGTAGCAACAGGAAAATTGTGCCTGGACGTTGAAATGCTTTTTGAAATGAATGAGACTTGCAGTGTAATGCTATGTTAAATGGTTGAAATGGGTCTCCCCTGTGAGTCAGTTGGTAAAGAAAAAAGTTGTATTCTGCAGTTTAAATTTGCCTGCTCGATGATAGCCGTGGTAGAAGAGCCTCATGAGCGAAGAAGAGGCTCATTTGCATGCTGTGTGATTGGTCAGGCTGAGATCAGTTCCGCCTCAGCCAGCTCTTCGTAAGTGACTGCCCTAGCATTCGAGGGAGTCTGAGTGAAGTGAGTGTACTGGCTAGTGGAGGAGCATCATGGAGTGTTAAAATCACTGTAAACCTTATAAAAATAGACTATCTTGTTTAAAATCGCTCATCCCGCTAATCGATCGTCGGAATTGCAAGCGTGGTGGTCGAGAAGACGATCAACAGGATTGCCCGCCCGTTTCTGTTCTGAGGCCTCCAAGAACTGGCTGCAGGCTGTTTTTCCTCTTCACAGCAAACTGCTACTGATAACAGTAAGTAACAACCCAAAACTGCTCAAATAGTGATTTTCTGCCCTATGCCATATAAATGCGAGCAGTGTAGTCGCTTAAAGTAATGACTGTTTAAAGTCCTGCCAGCAAGTGCAAGTCTGTTGAGCCATTGACTGTGTGCATAAAATGAATCTAGCCTCAGTTTAAAGTTTGAAGCCAGAGAGAGACTGTGGTTGTAGCCAATGCAGCACTAGAAATACAGGCAATCCTGTGCTAAAACCTGAAGCTTTAAGGGACTGTGAATCAAATACTGTAAATGTTACCAGCATGTAAAAAGTCCGTGGAAAATCCTGTAAATGTGTTTAAAGCAAGAACAGAGCAAGTTGTCCAGTTTGAGCAAAAGTTATCAGTAGTTTGTGCAAATCGGGTGCGCAGTGGCTTGACCCAGATTCTGAATATTGATGCACAGGAGTGCTGCCGACGCCATTACAGGGTGGGGTAGTAAAGTAAACACAGCAGCAGAGGAGCCATTTTACAACTAAAGAGTGTGTTCAGTAAAGTGGGACTTTCAGTTACAGTGAACTTTTGTTTGTTTTTCTGCAGTTATGGCCTCAGGACCAGCTCGTTACCCGGATCATGCCCGGGTTGCAGTAACAGCAGCAGTAAATAGACTGAGGGACATTGAAAAGTGGTGCTATGGAGGACAACTGCCTCCTCATGTGGCGGTTCCTTGATATCCAGTGCATGTATGTCAAATATGCTTGAGAGCTGGAAGGGATGTCTTCATGATTCCTTACTGTGCTGGATGCCTAGAAAGATATGGCTTGTATAAAGCGCCTCCAATCCGTTTGGCTCCCACATGGACAAAGGTTCAGGAATCTGCAGTTGGCAGCACACAGCACCATGCGGAGCCTGTGGAGGAAGGCTCCTCAGGGGAGTGTGGCACAAAGCTAGAGGGTGCAGAGTTAGAGACAGAACCAGAAGTTGAAGTTTCAGATGCTGGATCCCAGAAAGAAAGTTTGGATAAAGCATCAATAGACCCCGGGGAGGGGGGGCTAACCCAAGTCTCTTAGGCGAAGATGAGATGCGGGAGGCCTTTGAGTGGGAGGTGTCGACCTCTGCGCCTAGTGATGAATGGATAGTCTCGGGAGTGAGAATGACTGCTCACTCCTGGGCTCAGATCCTCAGGAAGATGAGGGGGAACCTATGTAGCCTTGTGAAAAAGGAACGGGTACACAGCCTCAAGATCTTGCCTTGGAGGAATGTATGGAAAAAAGAGCTGATGCCACTGCCCTGGCTTTACAGGAGGAAGAAGTCAGGGATCCATTTCTAATTTCTTTAAGGATGCGAAGCTGGCAGAACCAGGACTGGCCACCCCCAAGCCAGGCCAGCAGCTTCAGATTGACCAAAGCAAGTAAAGAGGAGAGACTGGTTCGTAGGAAGGCAAATGAGATCTATGGTATGACCTTTCCTACCTTTCCTCGGAAAGTCTGGGAGGAGATTGAGAACAGCAGGAAATCCTGGATCTGGGATGAAGTAATGAAAAGTGTGCATCCTGGGGCTAACAAGCCTGTGAAAAACAGACTGTTTCACAAGAAGTATACCCAGTGGAAGAGAGGCAGGACACTGTTTGTAGACAGAGTGAGAATAGTGGACGGAGAGGGATGTGAAATCTCCCACTGTGTGAATTATGTGCGCCCAGATGGGGTAATAATTCAAGCTCCTGACCCCCGGTACTATTGGCCTCAGTGCAAGGACCTCTCAGCAAATGTGCCTGTGCCTACAAAATGGAGAGCCGAGCAGTGGTAGTCAATACTGCCACACCAGACTGTGAAGTTCCTTTATTGATCCGCCAATATGGACATCCAGGACTCAGGTGCCCCACATTCACCAGTTCTACAGTGTACTGGCCTTTCCAGAAACCATCAACTGGCCCACCAGATGACTTTAGATCCAGAGAGGATACCATCCCAGCTGTATCCTGTTCATCGCCTGGTAATCAGATGACGTCGGACCAGCTGTTTTCTTTTTGTTCCTGTTCTAAGGTTCCATCTCCAGAGATGACATCAGCTCAGCTGTTCCCAGATGTGCCCTCCTGTGGTTCCCGGAAGATGTCCGCCCAGCTGTATCGGAAGAAATGCTGCCAGGGAGAGTCTTCGTCAGAGGTGCAGGTCGGTCCCAAAATTTCCATTCTACAAGTGGCTGGTAAGTCCAAACTTTTCTATCTTTATGACATTGCAGTACACACCCTACACTAGCAGACTTCAAAATGTGTGAACTGTCTGCAAAGACTTTCCCCTTCGGGACTTTGGCCTGTTAGAACTGTGCTTCACTGGGCCCCGGCCCAGGAGAGACTCTTTATTGGACTAGCCTTCGGGAATTGTGGTCACTAGTTGGGACTTTTAGGGCACTCCATCCCCCCAAATGTGTATTTTAAATAATGTCATTGTTTTTTAATGTAAATACTGTTTTTTCTACCTTTTTTCTAAAAATATTTTTGGGATTTTCAGTGTTTTGATGGTAGGGGGCTAGGTAGACTGTGTATGCAGATTAGAAGGTGTGTGTTGTCTTTCTTTTTCTTACAGGTGTTCCTGGGAAGACAGAAGAGAAGACAAGTAGAGGAGGAGGGGCTCATCGGAGTTCCTCATTAGTACTTTAGTGAATAGAAATTTAAAGTACTGTGGTGTTATTGGTGTTGTTACTGTATCAACCCTTTCCTTCCACAGGTGTGGTTGCAGGGGTAGGGAGGAGACAGTAAAATGGTATTTTAATGGTGTGTGGTTGCAGGTTGCCCAAGGTCGGAGAGGTCCCCGGGTTGTTTTTGTTTTGGGAGTATTAGGTTAAAGGCAGATAGGTTTTCCCTAGAGGGTTGGGGGATAGACAGGCTGTGGTCCTGAATGGCCATTGGGACCGCAGTGCAGATCTATCAGGGCTATGCTCTGGTTAGTTCTACCAGAGCCACTAGGTGTCCATAGTAAGTGGATAGTGTAGAGGCTGGTATGTCAGCTAAAGGCATCTAGGCCCTTAGTGTTGCCTGCCTGTGCTTGCACATGGTAGGAGGGGGCCTGATCACCTCCCTCCGCAGGTAGCACATAGGGTGGGATGGCCTAAGGATGGGTAAGTAATGACTGCGGACAGTCATTTTCCTGGTCAAGGGTGAGTGTAACACCCTTGTTACCCGGGGTTACTAGAATCCCAGTCAGACCTAGTGGTAGGCAGGGAAGGCAGCTTGTGAAACTCCAGTTAAATGGGTTTCACACTGTCTCACTCTGTTCTCAGTCTCAGCTGAGACTGAGGGATGACATCACCAATAGAACTATCGCAGGCTGCATGAGCCACATTGGAATCTGCAGCAAGGGAGTTAGATAGAACGTTGGGAGGTTCTGAATTCAGTCTTCAGTCAGTCTTTAGTGAGTGAGTGTGAAGTTGGGAGCTTGCTGAGAAAGCAGCTCAGTGAAGGCTCTAGGAGCCTCAGTCCTAACAGAGGGCTACTTTTAATTAAAAGGGTGTGTGTCTCCACCTTAAAGAGAGACACAGAAGATAATTGAAGTGGTGAAGACCGCTGTTTTTGGGTCTCAGTGCCCCCGGAAAGGGTTCCCTGCAGATTCATGGGGCAACCCCCTAGTTCTGCTTGTGAAGGAAAAAGCTGTCTATGTGTTCCAGTGTTTATTTGGGAGAACAAGAAGATTTGTGAGTTGCCTGTGGGGCACCTGCAATGTGAGGGTGAGTGTCTGCTCTTGCTAAAAGGGCCTATGTTTTTCACCCTGGGACTTGTGTGACAATGTGGGGATTGAACTGCTAAATATTGGGAAACCTAGAGTAATGAGCTAAGCAAGTTAAAAGTAGGTTCAAGTCCAGAGTTTGTTGGGATGCAAATAATATGTAGAAGAGATGTGACAGACGTCTACCCAGAATCTACATTTGAAAGTTCAGTAAAGGAATTGTTCAGTTTCCAGAGAAATGGCCGAGTATGGGCTGTGGGAGCTGGAGGTGGTGGCCTCCCATCTTTAGTGACCAGGTCCACCTCTACAGATTTCTTCTGTGGATTTCTACTTTACCTCAGGCACTTGGCCAGTGATGAGGGAAGTACCCAGACGTGGGATTGTAAGGAAAATTCTCTCTAGGAGTTGAAGTCTCTAGTGCAGTTTGGGGAGCCACAACAGGATAATTGGTTCATTCCTCAAATGGACCACAGATCAAGTGGCTGGCGGGGGAGCTGGGCCAGTGGGGAAAACCCCAGTAGTGTACAAGTCGGGCTGTGTACCCAAAGTTGCGTGCAAGTCCGGGCTGTGTGCCTGGTGGGTTTAGAGCCTGAGGGCTGGAAATAGTGATAAAGTGTTCTGTAGTTTCTAATCTGCATTATCAGGAAATGTAGCCCCGTGGGGGTCCGTCTATGCTTTGTTTGTTCAGCTTGGATGTGAATAAAAGCCACACTGAAGAATCCCATTCCTGGTTCTGGACATTACAGTTATTGCTTCCTGTGTTCAGATTTACTTGGGTGCCCCTGTGCAGAGTAGCCAAACCTAGGTCCCCTGTGCCGGGTAACGTCATCCTCCCCGAACCCAGTCCCCACCAGGTACTGCTGTCAGCTTCAACAGCATGCCACCTGTCATTTTGCTAAAAAGGCAGAGGTGAGGGGTTACACATGTTTGTAATTTTATATTCTAAAGGAGTAGCTAGATGACTCCCAGAAGGGGTGTGGAGACACAGAGTTTAAACTGATACTTATGTCTGAAATATTTAATATATCATCTTGGGACTCTAGAGAGGCACAGCTCTCTGATCTAACTTTAAAGGCACTTACAGAGGTAATACATTAGATAGAAAAGATCTAAATGTATTGTGGTAGGAGTTTGTTCTGTAGTTTTCCTTTCTTTTTTCATTTGTGTTATAGTGATGCTCTTTGATAGCTGTTCTGTAATTTATGTTACTGTTTTTATCCATTTGTAGTAAACTTTTTCTTAAGATACTGCCTGGGTCTCCTCAGTCATTTTTTGCATGTTATTGCTGAATGAATATTAAGTCTGACAACTGTTCAACAGCTTGATGGTGTTACTAAGCTTGGAAAAAGGTAAGACTATACCTAAGATCTCTTACAGAGTTAAAAGGGTTCATTTTGGAAGCCTAGCTGGGTGCCCCTGGCAAAATATTGTACCACAATCCCCGAAGAGGGTACATATCTGAGCCTGTTCATTGGATATGCTAGCATAAGGTTCACAGTTTGAATCCCCCAGAACTTGAGACTAAAGGTGATTCAGACCCAAAAGCAGACAGGAGGGTTACACTGTCTGTTACCTGTTCACACTATTGCACTCTGAGGTTGGCACTGTGGGAGCAGAGGGCCTGACCTGCTGAGTGCGTTTGTGACAGACACCATGGCACTGCGTCCATGCAGCACACACCTCCAGTCCCCCCATTGGGGTACACAAACACAATCCAGCACACACATGCAGCACTGGGGAAATGGAGGGTGTTGAGGTTAGGGTGCACAGGTGGGCAGGCAGCACCACATAGCAGGTGCTGCCATAAGGCTGGTGGCAATCCACAAGTGCACATGTTCCAGTGTCAGGAATATCCCAACACCAGTGTGCCTGTCTGACGATATGTGTCACCCCCCCAGGGCACATACTGCTCATCTGTACAGACACCATTGCACACATGGCCAGACATGTGTATGTTACTGTGAGTATCCCACACCAGTGGCACAGCGTATGTGGGTCACAGGACAGCACGACAGTGGTGTCCACTGGCAGAACACACCTGCCAGCTGGGCCTGTTACTACATGGAGAGCAGCAGTCATTGATACCTGACACACTGTAGGCATTGCTGTGTCCCTCACAATACTGGCCACTATGTTACTGTAGCATCTGCTATGCACTGCAGGAGGGACTACAATATGTCCATGGCATGCAGCACCACCACCTGTGCCTGTGGTGCTAGTCCTCAGAGGCACAATAGTCTGTGCTGTTGTGTACAAACGTAGCCTGCAGCAACCAAAATGTTGGTCCAGCCTGACATACAGGTGGTGCTGTGAGCAGATCCAGCCTGCAGCTACTGACCCATAGTTCCTGTCTGACCTACAGATGGAGCTGTGTGCACCCTGCAACAGTACCAGGCAGTCCACATGGTAATGCATTCAAATCAGGCCATAATGACATGCTAAAGTGGCTATTTGCCCATGGACTGCCTAAGTAGGCTCATTTGCATATTTATTTTGAATATAGCAAAATTTTGCCCTGGGCAAACGTGTTAGCGCCGGGCGAACGTGTTAGTGCCAGGCAGACAAGTTTGCCCCATGCAGATCTGTCAGAACCACAGCACAGTTCTGCAGCATTTAGCTTGCACTGTTGTTTGCAGTTTTTGTGACTCTACTTCCTTTGTTAGCACACACATTGGCCATGTAATTCACCTTTGCCTTACTCCACGTCTGTGTGCACTGGGCTGCTGTTGTGGTTTGCAGTGCCCAATTGCTGTGTTCAGAGCTGTCTTATTTGCCGGGCTATTTTTGCACTACACTCAAAGCCCTGTTAGCATGCCGTTGTTTGCATGCTATATTCAATTGATTTAGCTCCAGGGCTATTCCTTTGAATATATCGTGCTAATGGTTCCTGGCTATTTTTTGTAGGCCTAGCAGTGCTAACTTTGCTCCTGGGCTAAGTTTGGAATATTGGGACCTAGGACTCACTGAGGAGGAATTGCTATCCGCTACAGTAAAGTACAAGAGGAGACATTCCTCACCGATTATCTTCTGCCTGCTTATTGCATACATATAATGTAATGTCCGTTATTTAACTTCATTCCCCCATCATTGAATTAAGCTGCTGCTCCTTTAATAAGGTACAAAGTAAAACAGAATTCCAAAATCTAGTTTTGATTATGGTTGATGCAGTCCAGATTTATAGCAATATAAAATGGTTGTAACACTTGGCATGGTTCGTTTGAGATAGCAGAAAAAAAATTCCCCTCAGATCTGGAAAACTGAAATATTTGGTGAGTATCTTTATTTACTACTGTGTGATTCCTGATACTCTTCAATTTGTCTATATACTGTATTCATATGTTTAATGTTCCAGTGTTGACTCCTAAATTCTGTGTTTGTAACTGTTACATGTCTTTGTAAGCGTATGTCTGCCGACTCCTCAATTGCTTATTTCCATTGCTATGCCAGCTTTATCTTGACATTTTAGAATCAAGTGGTTAATTGGGCTGCTTTGCATAGCTGCATAGCAGGCACTGTAGTTCCTACAGGGAGGGGTGTTTATCTCATCACATAAACAGGCTCCCGAAATAGAAACGTGCTTCCCTCAGAGACTCACACTGTTATGATGGACCAGGTTAAAAGTTGCCTTTTGCTTAGCGCTCACAGAGTGTAACTAATCAACTTTCTTCTAGTCCTAGGAATCCCTCACTTAATGTTTACGCGCTGTGCATCTGTCTCCATAGTGACAGATGCCTCCCAAGATGAAACATAGTCTAATTATGGAATTTAGAACACTGATTTCAAACTTAACAAGAGTTATGCTGACATGCAAACAGAAGAAAGAGGGTCTGTGGGTATGACAGGATATGGAATGCATCACAAATATTTTCTCTATGCTCCACCCAGTGAGTGGAGGTAAAGCACATACAGTGTGCAGGAATCAGTTCCTTCCTCCCCCCTCTCTCTCTCTCTCTCCCTCTCTTTGTCTCTCTTCCCCTGACACTTTTTTCCTTCGCCACCTATTGTTCCCGAGTCCAACACAGTTTAGAAGAAAATTAAATGAACAACCCACCTGGCCAACTGCTGTATTGGTGTGTTAACAGGAGGCAGTATAGCACACTGGTTTAAGCCTCTGAGCTGCAAACGTGGAGACCTGTGTTTGAATCCCACAGCCCCCACTTGCATACTGTGTGACCCTGAGCAAGTCACTTAACTTCCTTGTGCTCTCTTCAGCTTAGTGTGTCTCTCCTGGTTAAAAAAAAAAAATAATAATCTTTACTAGTAATGTTTCTCCATGTTTTGTTATTGTTCTTTTCTATCAGTTAAACACACAGCATTAGCTGGTGAGGGACCATATTTCTGCTTAGGAAGGCACCTGGCAACAATGCTGTGTGGTCTATGCCCCTGCTGCTTGCCTATAATTGGCTCAGAGAACCCCACCACACACACAGGACAGCATGAGCGTCCGCTCTCACACACAGTTACACATTATGATACACACTGACCTGATGATCTGGGCTGGGTAAAGGTTTGCTCATAGCTGACGAGGGACTTCCTCAGTTTGGAGAATTTCCAAATTCCTAGGCCCAGCCCCACTGCTGCTGCCCTGGACGGGGTTATGGGAGGCTTAGGGCATGGGAAGGAGCTGTGACTGGTCCCAGGGGAGCTGGAGATATCAGTGAGGAAGGCAATGGGGGCAGGGGCTGGGTGAGATAACTGTTCTAGAAGAGTTGGAGACGCTCAACATATGAGAGAGATTGCTTTGGGAAGGATGAAAGTTAGTAAATGAATAAAAGTTGGTCACGGGGCTCTAAAAGAGTGATTAAACATTTGGTGTACTCAGCTTTGAAAGAGCTGCTTGCTTGTGACAATAAAATGAGTTCAAGTTGTAAGGAAAAGCCAGGCAAGGGTTTGCTCGGGGCTGGCGAGAGGTTTCCTCAGTTTGGAGAGTTTCTAAAGTCTTAGCCCCAGCCCAGCTGCTGCCACCTTGGGTGGGGATTACAGGAGGCTCTGAGCGAGGAAAGGAGCTGTGACTGGTCCTGGGGGAGCTAGAGAAATCAGAGAGAAGGTGATGGAGGAGATGATTGTCCTGGATGAGGTGGGGACACTCAGCCTAGAAGAGACAGATTGTTTTGGGGATGATGCGAGTAAATGGATAAAAGCTTGGTGTGGGGCTCTGAAAAGAATGATTAAACTTTTCGTGCACTCTGCTTTGATGAAACTGCTTGCATTGTGATGATAAAATGAGTTAGAGTTGTAAGGAAATGTGCCTTTTACAGAAGTAAACATGTTTTTGATTGGTTCGATATACTCCTAACATCAGGCATATCCAATGCTTCAGGCTTTCCTTTCCGCTGCGAGTATATGGTTGGGGGAGTGTTTGTAGATTTTGTTATCACAAATGTACTTGGTACTGGCACTCATGTTCGGAAATCTGTAGCGGTAGTTTTAGGGAGATTCACTCCTGAAATGATGAGCTCCACATTTAAACCTCACCCCTCTGCAACTCATTTTGATGCTCAAAACAGAGGTTGACGGTTGCTGTCTGTGCTTGGAGTTGCACCACCTGGGCTGAGTCAGGCAGTCTGACTGATATTGGAAGCATAACATCTTGCAAATTACATTTTACTTTCTTGAGCTAAAATACTAATCCAAAGATCAAGAGGTCTGCAGGTCTCACTGAAGTTATTCTAGGCTTTAAGTGAAGTTTTACGGCAGAAAACAGAAAAAAACCTATTAACTGATACAAACCACCCTGAGATTTCTTGGTGGTATGTTGTAAATTCTCTCCTTTGATCTATTTAATACTCAGAGCTCCCAGATGGGTTTAACATTTTTCATGTAACTCCAGGGCAATTTTCCTGTGTTTTCCTATGGATTGCATTATTTCCTATTAAAGCCAAATTGCTCTGTTTTCCCACATAACCAATGCAAGTCTGTGGGTATGATTTCCCTGTAGATAGCTCAGTTTCCCTGTAAAATACAGGAATCCCTGTAGTCAGATCTGGGAGCCATGACACTGGTCACAATTTATTAAAAGGAGCAATGTTTTACTGTGTTCAGGTAACTCATTGCCCATTCTGGAGCTAATCTGCATTTCAGCCCCGGGAGATGTGCTCATTTTAAGAGACCACCTTGACTGAGATCACTGTAACAAACAAACAAACGAACAAACGAACATACAGACAAAAGGCTCAGCATCTGACCATCATTAACTTAGATACTGTAGTGATGGTGGTAGTACAGTGATGATTGGAGCATGATGAAAATGTATGGTGGAATTTGAGCTTTACAATTGTAAGTGTGAGGAAAATTAACAAGCATTTGTCAATGCCGAATGTTTGCTTGCTGGTATTAGCATTGGAAATGCAGGAGTTAGACAGATGCAGAGTAGGAATGGCAGTGAAGTACTGAACTTCACGTCAACCTCACCTCCAACCTGTAGAGACGGACAGGCATTGGGGTATGCATTTGGGTTGTCTCCCATAACATTCATGGCATTTCACCTCACTCTATCCTGCAGCCAGTGACAAGTGTTGAAGTGGGCCTTGGGGTGTTCGGCTTTTTAGTCACCCCACTCCATCAGGACATACGCTGAAATGGGTGCAGTATAGGAGAATGGGGTGAACACTGGGGCCAAAGAGTCCAAGGCACACCTCAATGCCTGTCACTGGCTGCAGGGTGGGGGGGGGTGGAATGGCATGAGCATTACAGTCGGCAATCCAAAGGCACACCCCTGATGCCTGTCAGTCTGTACAGGGTGGGATGTTATGGTTAGAAACCCTAATGCCCCAGGTGTTTGTTGGTATTTGCACTAAAAATTTTCAACATGGCCTTTTTGTGACCCCCCACCTCATGAAAGCATTTGGGACCCTTTTTCATGAATAGTGGCACTGTGAGTTTGTCAATGTGTCCCAACTTTGAGTTCCCACAGCGTATCATAAGCACAGTGCCACATGTACGAAAACACAGATTGGGCAGGATGTGAAGAATGACAGCTGCACCATCTCATAGGGAGGTGTAAAGAGATGCAGATGTTGAAAATCAATGGAAAATATAAAATGCTAGACGTCCGAGCTGCGTGGAAACTGCGCAACACATGTGCATAACACAGTCATTTAGTGGAATTATTTCACCAAATTTTCAATATAGGCATTTTGTAACCTCTGCTCATGAACAGTGTCAGTATGATTTTCTTAATCTGTCCCGAACATTGATTTCCCACACCAACCGCGCTATTCTGCGCCAGATGTGTAAACGCATATTTCGGGCAGGATATAAAAAAATGACAGCTGTACTCTTCATAAGGAGGTCTGAAAAAATGCAAGTGTTGGAAATCTGGAGTGAAAGTACTACAAATTTGTGAAGTTACGAGGGCGCGTGGAAATTGCACAATGCACACTTGTAACACATTTATGGATGTTTGTCACCAAATTTTCAACATAGGCATTTTAGGACCTCTGCTAATGAACAGAGTCACTGTGATTTTACATATGAACATACATACGAACATACAAATCTGCCAGCAGAACAGACCAATCGGTCTATCTAAATTTGCCCGAGTGTGCAGCTATCACTCTAGATTACAGCTGCCCCAGTCTCCTCCCCCTCAGTTCCTCCCCCGCTTGTCCCAGCCCCTGCCCCCCGACTCTTCCTCTTGCATTATTCCAGTCCTTCTTAAAGCTATTGACTGTCCAATATGTTACCACCGCCTCTGGCAGCACATTACAACTAGACACCACCCTGTCAGTGAAGTAGTGCCTTCTCATTTCCCTCCTGAAACGTCCCCCTTCCAACCTTAGTCTGTGTCCCCTCATCTCTCTTCCACTCCTCAGTTTAAACACCCCCCTCGGTGCTGGGTTTATTTACCCCCGTCAGGTATTTAAATGCTTCAGTCATATCCCCCATCCCTCCTCTCCTCCAGTGTGTACATGTTCAGCTCGTTCAGCCTAACTTCATACTCTTTTTCCTTCCATCCCCTTTAACATTTTTGTTGCCCTCTCCCCCCCAAGTAACTTTATATCTCTCCTCAGGTATAGCCTCTAGTATTACACACAGTATTCCAGGTGCAGTCTGACCAATGATCTGTAGAGCGATAGGATCACACCCCTGTGTCTGGATGAGAACCTCCTTACGATGCACCCCAGCATCCTGTTTGCCTTCGCTGCTGCTCTCCTACACTGGGCTGAATTGCTCATGCTCCCAGTTACCAACACCCCTAGGTCCTTCTCCTCCTCCTCTGTAATCCCCAACCTCACCCCCCCACCAATAGTCCCGCTTCTGGCTCTTAGGCCTGAAATGCATCACCTTACACTTGTCTGCATTAAATCCTAGCTGCTACTCCACCGACCATGTATTTGGTTTGGTTAGGTCCCCTTGCAGTTTTTCCCCCACTGCCCCCAATTTGGTATCTTCTGTGAACAGACTAATCCTGCTCCCCACTATGTGTGCTATATCGGAGATAAAGAGCCCAAATAGCACCGGGCCCGGCACTGACCCCCGCAGCACCCCGCTTGTCACTGCTCTAGGTGCTCCCCCACCACCACCACCCTCTGCACCCTCCCCTGTAACCAGGTCTCTATCCATTTAGTCAGGTTTTATCCCCACCTCCACTGCCGTCACCTTCCCCCAGTCTCCCATGAGGCACTGCATCAAAGGCCTTACTGAAATCCAAGTATAGGACATGTACCGCATGGCCCCTGTCCAACTCCCTTGTCACCCAGTCATAACACTCGATTAGGCTGGTTTGACAAGACCTCGCTGAGACGAACCCGTGTTGCCACCCATTTTGGTGGCCATTCCTCTAGGAATGCCACCAGCCTCTGCTTCAGTATCGCCTCCATAAGCTTACCCACTATGGACGTGAGACTGACCATTCAATAATTTCCTGGCTCCTCCCTAGGCCCACTCTTGTGTATGGAAACCACATGGGCTACCCTCCAGTCCCGGGGCACACACCCCATTTCCAAGGAGGTGTTGAACAGATCTGCCAGTGGCTCAGCCAACAGCTCAGTCATCTCCCTCAGCACCCAGGGGTGGATGCCACTGGGACCTGGTGCCTTGTCTACCCTTACTGCCCTCAGCCCCTCTAGCACCCTAGTCCCTGTGATCACTTTGTCCGTCCACTCCTCCCCCCTTTTCCCACCCCCCAGCCCATGATGGTAGTGGACCAGCCTTCTCTTTAGTGAAAATAGAGCAGAAGTACTCATTTAGAATTTCCACGTGCTCCTCCCCCTTTTCCACCCAATCCGCTCTCCACTTTATTCTCACAATATGTTCCTTGCACTTCCTCTTTTCCCCTGACATACCTAAAAAAGTCCTTTTCCCCTCCGTTTATGCCCTGTGCTAACCTTAATTCCCTGGAGGCCTTAGCTTTATTCACACTCCTGGCCACCTCCCTTGACAAACTCCTGAAAGCCTCCTTATCCTCTCCCTTACATGTTCCCTTGTACTTCCAGTATGCAGCCCTCTATGCCCTCACGCCTTGCAGCACTTTCTTGTTCAGCCAGCCTGGTTTCTTGACTCTACTCTTCTTACTCCTGGCCCTGGTGCAGGCTACCGTGGCCTTTGTTAGCTTAGTCTTTATGACTCCCCACTTTTGTTCTGCATCCATCCCCGGCCTTATATCCTGGAGTCTCCCTCACAGTATTGCTCCCATCCTCCCAAAGTCCAGCCTACTAAAGTCCACCACCTTAGTGCCTGTGCTTCCTGTCTCTCTGCCCAGTGTGACAACGAGCCACACTGGTGGTCGCTACGCCTTGTAGGCCCACTTACCAATTGCATCAGAAGGCCATCCTGGAACGCATCAACGAGCACCTGCTCCCTGGTACTGCTTGTGGTCAGGGTGCTCCAGTCAACCCCTGGTAGATTAAAATTCCCACCATCACCACACCTCCCTCTACACACCTCCTTATCTACTCTGCCAACTCTCCATCCAGCCTCTGGATTGGGCTGGTGGTCTGTACACCACTCCCAGCCTCAGCTTTTTGCCCTTGAAGTCCAGGAGTTGCACCCAAAGTGCCTCTGTCCTCTCCTCTTCTCTCTCATCCGTTATGCATTTGATCCCTTCCCTCTCATAGAATGCAACCCCCCTCTTCCAACCCACTTGGTTCCTGCTGTATGTCCTGTATCCCAGGATAACTGAGTCCAAATCATGGTACTCTGTGGCCCAGGTCTCTGTCATTGCAGCAATGTCCACCTTCTTCTCTGAAAGGAGTGCCTGAAGCTCTGCAATTTTGTTCCCCAGGCTTCTTGCATTGAGAGAGACTACCTTCCACCCATATTCCTCCTTCTCCTCACTCTTCTTGGCCTGTGTCCCTCCTCCAGATAGTCTGCACCCTTTCTTCTCGTTATTTTTACCAGATGGTGGTGCCTTCTGTATTACATTCAGACCACTCTGCGCACCACCTCCCAGGGTTACTACGCCTTTGTCTTTACCTATATCTGGGGGGGGGGGTGAGCTCATTAGGCTCCCTGTCTGGACCTTTCTACCAACCTCAGTCTTTCGGCCACCCCCCCAACCAGTTTAAATCCAATTTAGTAGAGATATGCCCCTCTAATCCCGCCTTTAATCCCATCCCTGCTCAAGTGTAGCCTGTCCCCCACGTACAAGTCACTATTCCCCAGACCCTACCCCAGTTAGTCACTAACCCATAATTTTTGGTGTGGCACCAATCCCTCAGCCACTTGTTGAACTCCTCGAACCTACCCTTCCTTCTCATGCTTGCACATGGTACTGGGAGTACCTCCAAGAATGCTACTGACTCCCCCATGCTCTCACACTGCCTGCCCAACTCCTAGAACCTCCCCCTCATGACTTCCACAGTCTCTCCCGCCAAGTACTTTGTACCTGCATGCAACACTAAAAGAGGTTTCTTCCTCCCCCTCACTGCACATTTGAGCAGTGCCTGCCCCTCCTGCAGTCAACAAGAGGATAGCGTCAACCCAAATATGTCTGTGCCTTCCCCCCTTCTGCCTCATCTCAGCTCTTTCATTATAGAATCCCCCAGGACAAGTACCCCCC
This sequence comes from Neoceratodus forsteri, assembly GCA_016271365.2. Taxonomy (NCBI): domain Eukaryota; kingdom Metazoa; phylum Chordata; order Ceratodontiformes; family Ceratodontidae; genus Neoceratodus; species Neoceratodus forsteri. The sequence goes on along the minus strand of CM028130.1, from coordinate 134,340,565 downwards.
ATCTCTTACCCTCTTTCCCTTCTAATGCCCCTTCCACCACCCCAGTATTTGTTCTTCACTGCCCTCTTACCCCCTTCAGCTGCACCCTCTGTGACTTCTGTGTCTGCACCCCCTACTTCTACTTCACCTCTTTTCTCTGCCTTATTCCTCCCATCCCCTTTGAACCCCTTCCCAGCCCGAATACTTCCTAATGGGCTTCCCATGTTGACCTCCCCTCCTCCCCTGCTAATTTGCAACCCGCCTCCTATCACTGTTGTTGTCGATTTAGAGCCCCCATCTCTTGACCCCAATAGTGATGCCTAAACCCCTAGAATTCTGCGGCCTCAGAATTTTGTGCAGAACTTGTAATCTACCGCAGAACTTCTGCGGTGCCGCAGAATTCACTCTTCTTGGTGATTTTTTATTAATATTTCTGTTTATCCATACAATCTGGTTCCCTTCCCCTCTTTTTATACCCAAAATACCCCATATCCTCAAAATGTGATGTTACCATTGCTATAACATCATACATTAACTAATGAAATGGCTGCATTCTGCAACAGAAATGAATAGTCACTTATCTACCACAGCTCCCACTGCCAGAGATAGTGGCACAGCACATTGGGCATGGTGGTATTTGCTCAACCTGCACTACAGCCTAATACAATTTTCAGTCTTACATTATTGCACTAGGGCGAGCTTAAACAAAACCCTGTCAATAGCACAGACCTGTTAAGTCCATACCTCACTTTGTACAAACTTATTTGTGCCTTTAAGGTATAGAGATGCCATCTGAAATGAATAATTGGTAAAATGAATTTAACTGCCATTTTTAAGAAAAATAAAGTAATTATGCCCAGGAAAGTGGAATAGAATAATGTGTAGACCTGTTGAAAGAATAGACCTGTTAAATAAATAATTGCACTGTATGCATTTTTACGAACATACGAAATTTGCCAGCAGATAAAGGCCTAGAGGTCTATCAAGTCGCTCAAATGTGCAGCTAGCACCCCTTATTCTGCAGCTGCCCCTCCCTTCCACTAGGGTTGTCAGAACAGGTTCGGCAAAGATTCGAACCCTCCTCAAACCCTGGTGTTCGAGTTCTAACTTAGAACTCGAACACTAAACGGTTCGCAAAAGGGTTCGAATCACTGCGAGACGCGAGACGACGTGGGGTCGAGTAAGCTACGTGAGCAGCGGGATCTGTGGGGGTATTTAAAGAGATGCGCCATGAGGAGGAGCGCCATTTGAGTGAGGATCATCGGAGCAGACAGAGGCAGCAGCAGCAGGCAGCACCAGCAGCCCACTAAACTGTAGCAAAAGCGGTTAGCGCGTCCGCTACTCTTGTCCAGTCGTGGCCACTTCTTCTTCTCCTGTGAGACCGAGAACAAGAGAAAGGCTGGAAAAAAAGCCAAAAATCGGGGAGACTGGGAGTGGGACTAGGGGCGTTCAGGACAGAAGGAGGGATTAATCAAGATTGGGGAAGGGACTGGGGAATAGGGGGATTGATTTGAGACCAATATCAGGAGGACTGGAGGAGGACTCGAGAGAGACTAAAAAAAATAAGAAGAAGACTGAAGATTATAAGAACCTTTGTGAAATGTGATTATTTGAAACTGCAGCACACTGCACACTCAGCAGCTGCCAGCAACAAGCATACAAGGGGGGCCAAAAAAGGCAAATAAATCTTTCTGAACCCTAGTGTGTGTGTCACAGAGAGAAGCCCAGTGTGTGCCCCTTGACTGCACTGTACTGTACCCTACCCAGTGTGTGTTACAGAGAGAAGCCCAGTGGCCAGTTGTGTGGTGGCATTAACCTTACATGACAGAAATGTAGAAATATAATTCTCATTCCCTGGTTTGCGTATGTGACTCCGTCTCCTGTGGTCAGCCCATCACCCTGCTGCTGTGTGCCTTGACTGCACTGTACCTACCCAGTGTGTGTGTTACAGAGAAGCCCAGTGGCCAGTTGTGTGGTGGCATTAACCTTACATGACAGAAGCGTAGAAATATAATTCTCATTCCCTGGGTTATGTTGTGACTCCGTCTCCTGTGGTCAGCCCATCACCCTGCTGCTTGTGTGCTCTTTGACTGCACTGTACCCTACCCAGTGTGTGTTATAGAGAGAAGCCCAGTGGCCAGTTGTGTGGTGGCATTAACCTTATATGACAGAAACGTAGAAATATAATTCTCATTCCCTGGGTTATGATGTGACTCCATCTCCTGTGGTCAGCCCATCACCCTGCTGCTGTGTGCCCTTTGACTGCACTGTACCCTACCCAGTGTGTGTGTTACAGAGAGAAGCCCAGTGGCCAGTTGTGTGGTGGCATTAACTTTACATGACAGAAATGTAGAAATATAATTCTCATTCCCTGGGTTGCGTATGTGACTCCGTCTCCTGTGGTCAGCCCATCACCCTGCTGCTGTGTGCCCTTTGACTGCACTGTACCCTACCCAGTGTGTGTTACAGAGAGAAACCAGTGGCCAGTTGTGTGGTGGCATTAACCTTACATGACAGAAACGTAGAAATATAATTCTCATTCCTTGGGTTACGTATGTGACTGCCTCCTGTGGTCAGCCCATCACCCTGCTGCTGTGTGCCCTTTGACTGCACTGTACCCTACCCAGTGTGTGTGTTACAGAGAGAAGCCCAGTGGCCAGTTGTGTGGTGGCATTAATCTTACATGACAGAAACGTAGAAATATAATTCTCATTCCCTGGTTTGCGAATGTGACTCGCCTCCTGTGGTCAGCCCATCACCCTGCTGCTGTGTGCCCTTGACTGCACTTGACCCTACCCAGTGTGTATGTTACAGAGAGAAGCCCAGTGGCCAGTTGTGTGGTGGCATTAACCTTATATGACAGAAACGTAGAAATATAATTCTCATTCCCTGGGTTGCGTATGTGACTCCGTCTCCTGTGGTGGTCAGCCCATCACCCTGCTGCTGTGCACCTTTTGATTGCTATGTATATGCCTATGCCCAGCAGCCCAATCATTCTGTAAGCCTTGAACCTGGGATCCTTTAGTTGCAAACTTTCATATTCTTCAATTACTTTCAGTCCACGATCACAGTGTCACATAACCAAAATAAAATTTTGAGTTGTAGCCAGTGATTACAGATCACATTGCTTTGTTACAGGAATTGTTTGGGTGTTGGTGTGTTCACTGCAGTATACTGGACTGGTAGTACTGGTACTTACTGTCTGTTATGGCTGACACCAACATAGATGAAGCATTTAGTGCTGATGTTGGAGCAGGTGTTGGTGGTATGGTAATCCTGGTGCTAACAGAAATAACCAAAATGTTTCACGTGATAAAAATTCAACAAACAGCAAAGAGCAACAGTGAAGTGTGGTAAAGGGGACCTTTAAGAAAACCTGTACAGCTGCTGGGGTCACATGGAGAGGCACCATAAGGTATGCCATTCATGCCGTTAAGATCCCTGTGACTAGCAGCATACGCAAGTGACAGTGAGTCCCTCTCTGACTCAGACAGTAGCTCTTTGTCTCAGTCCCACACTGTTGTGTCTCGTGACAAATCATTACTCCTCAACAAAGTGAAATGAGCAAGTCTGCTGACAATGAATCAGGTAGTGCACTTGCAAATACATCCAGCACTGTTGGCAATGAAAAGGACATATCCATTGAATCCACCACTTCTGTGTTGGCCAGCAATGAAAATCCATCAGAGTCTTCTGTCCACTCTTCTAGCACCAAGGAGCATGTCCCAGGTTCTGTTAGGACAGGTGAAAAGACACAAACAGTCTTTAGCTATCTTCCTAGCACTCGAACAAAATCTGTCACATCTGAGGTGTGGAATTATTTCTCAGTCAGTAAAACTGATCCATGCAGAGCAATTTGTTCCCTGTGTAAACAGAGTGTAAGCCGTGGTAAAGTTGTGTCATGCCTTGGCACTACAGCTCTTAAACGCCATCTGAAAAAGCATTCGGTTTTGCTTGATCATCCAAAACCAAAACCCATGTCCTCCATCTTCCAGACCGCACGTGAGAAGGGTCAGGATCAGGAATCTGAAATGGATACTGAATTGTCTGAACTTGATGCAGGCAGAACCACTGCCAGCCCTAGGATCACTGTTACCACCAATGCCAGCACCATTAGTACTAGTTGCACATCCAGTGATGGCACTGAATGTATAAGTCCTAGTCGACCATCACTGCGCCCATCTGCCCATCGAAGCACGTGTGTATAATAAACCAGCAGGACATGTTGCAAACAGCTAACACTGTCTCAGGCATTTGAAAGGAAGAATACCTTTACTAGAAATCATCCAAAGACCTTCATCTTAATCACCGAATTGGTGAACTGTTAGCCGGAGCCCTTCTCCCATACTCTTTGGTAGATCATGAGGATTTTAGGGAGCTCATCACATTAGCAGAGCCTCGTTACAATGTTCCTCATCGAAGGTACTTTTCCTATGTTGAAATACCAAACATTTATCAGGCTTTAAAAGCGACAGTGATGCTTGCACTTAAAACTGCAGAGGGTGGGCTTATTCATGTCACAACAGATATGTGGACCAGCACTCAAAACATAGATTACATGTCCCTTGCCACTCATTGGGTCACGTTTTCTTGTGCTTCTTCAAAAACAAAGACACCCCAAAAGATGGCGCTGCTGCATATAAAGAAGTCTGGGCAAAGTCATACTGCTGCAAACATCTTGCAGGAACTAAATGACCTCCTTGACGAATGGGTTTATTCTCACGGTCTAAAATGTGGCTTCATAGTTAGTGACAATGGAGACAACATCTTAAAAGCAGTACAGGATGGAGGATTTCTGCATGCTTCTTGCTTTGCACATTGCTTACACTTAATTGTCACAGGATTTCTCAGCAACGAAACACAAGTGGATGGTATGATTGCTGTTTGCAAAAAAAATTGTGACTCACTTTTCACATTCAACCAAGGCTATACGGACATTGTCCGAACTGCAAAAAAAACACAAGCTGCCCCAGCAAAAGCTGATTCAAAATGTTTCCACTCATTGGAACTCAACGCTTTATATGCTGCAGCGCTCTTGGAGCAAAAAGCAAGCTGTACATGAGTACTGTTCCAGTTACATTATTGGAGATGGCATTATGCTGTCTGTGCTGCAGTGAAATTAATGGAGACAGTGTGCTGTATCCTAGCTCCTTTGAGACAGCTACAAGGGACATGTCTTCTGAAGGTGCATCTGTGAGTCAGGTTATCCCACTCATAATGCTCATTTCACATCATCTTAGTGTTCTAAATCTACAAATAGAAAAAGACAGATCTGAAGCGTAGACAACATGTCGCCTATATCATGGGAATCTCAGAAAGAGAATGAGCGAGCACTTCAAAACCAATGACAAATTAGTTGCAATGATGAAATCAAGACACTACATCCTTGCAACCTCTTAGATCCCAGGTTCAAGGCTGTACATCTTCCAAAACAGATGATATAGAGCAGTACAAATGTATGTTGCTAGATGAGCTGCAGCACTCACAGGAGTCAAACACAGACACGCACAGTACCATCAGGTTGTCATCACCACAACATGCAGGTTCATCTTCACAAAGGGATACAGAACTGGAAAAGTCACCAAACATTAACAGTAGTTGTTCCACAACTGCCACTTCTTCAACCCTTAGTAGCAAGCTAAATCTGTGGCAAAACCTTTCCCAAATTGCTGCCATACCAGCTGCTTCTGCTGATTCCTCTTCTGAGCGTCTCTGTCCAACATGGTAGACAGTTACCTGCAAGAACTGCCTATTCCTATTGATGCATGCCCTTTTGAATACTGGAGATCAAAAAGTCAATTTGAACAGAGCTGTATGATGAAGCCTGTAAATATCTTGGTTGTCCTGCAACAAGTGTCTCTTCAGAATGCATATTTAATACAGCTGGCAATATTGTGACAGACACCAGAAATAGGTTGCTGCCAGAAAATGTACACACGTTAACTTTTATTAAAGTTAATAAGTCAAGATTTTCGTATCCCTACAAGAGTATACAAACTGATCCTGAAGTGATTGATGTTGTGGATGTTGATGGTGATGACAACTCAGATGGTGGTGGCTGCTAAATACTGTGTGGGACGGAGTCTCTCTGCACCAAAAAGGAAACTTTTACAGACTGTGATGACTTTGGTTGTTGTCTCTCCTTTCTCGATCTACTACCTTGGACTATATACCCCCAAAACTTTCACCATTTCATGGCAAACTGCTTTGTAGCTAGGGTCTAAACTAAAGTCAACAAGTTTTATATACAGGCAATTTTAACATCAGTGGGAACAGGCCCAAATTTGGCATAAAGGGACACTGTCAAATCAATCCTTTCTGTATCATATTATTTATAGTTAAAGTGCAAACATATATTTTTGGATTTACCTTCTGTGACTTTGTGGTGCATCAGCATGGGCTGGGACAGGAGACGGTCTATTTTTCAATTTTAAAGAGGACAAAACAATGAGTTCTAATTGGTAGCTGTTTATTATTTTTTCAATTACAGAAATGTTAGCCATAAACGAAAAATGGATGCTAGTACATGGGTGAGGGTTGTGGGTTGGTTTTAACATGGTGTAGGTGGCATGGTGCTACTGCACAGATGAGGGTGGTGGAAGAAAAGTGGAATGGGTGATGGGGTGAAAGGTGGGTGTTGTTTTAGTTCTTTCATTTACAGATTCGTGATCAGCTGGGGATGGTGAGGAAAAAATGATGACAGACCTAACCTACTGTACACATAATATATATTCTTATTAAATACATTGCAAACTGCTGCCACCTAGCACAATTGTCCTGTCCCTTTAAAAAAGAATAAAGGAATCAGAAATAAGAGAAAATCTGCATCAGCAGTTTTCACAGAATGTGACGTATCATAGTGTTTTTGCTTTATAAGTAGTGATAATTTGATACATAATGGGGTTGACAGGCGCTGTCCTTAAACATCACATGCCAACTGCTGCAGCTACATTAAATGTTCCTTAGTATGTGGTGAGGAAACCACTGTTTTATTTATGTGACTGAAATACAGATTTTATTGAAGTATCAGCTGCAAAATGCATCATCTTAGAATTTTTGTATGTATTACTATTCAATTTGCCAACAAAAATGTTGGTATATGTATGCATTACCTTAGAAAATTGTATGCATTTTGCCAGCAACAATGACTGGCATATTTTTTTTTATTAAGATTGAATATAGCATTTAAAATATATTGAGTTGGGGTAGACCGATGATTATATACAGAAGTATGTAGATAAACATTTTAAACAGACAAAAGGACCTTTGTCTGTTTGAAACTGTTTTGTCCTGCATGGCGCTTTCTGTACGTGATGCTATCAGTTAAAACGCACTATTACAGTATATATTTTTGAAGTGTTGGTGCTGTGTCTTTTGTTCTTGGTGCTCTGTCTTTTCACACAGGCACAACTTAGGATTGGAGCAGCCTTCTTGTGGTTTCTGCAAATATTTTTTTATTCCAATGTCTTGACTGAATATGTTATGACATAATATGTTTTGTAACAGTTCCACATGTTGCTGCTGTAGTACTTGGCTTGACTTTGTTATAAAAGCTTTTTTAAGCATAGCAACTTTTGATTCACTCCATTTAAACAGAAAGCAGCAAATAGCTGAAATTAGGTAATATCAGTTATTTTTTCTCCTAATTCATGACGATGAGTATATATAGCTGAGTACATAAATGGCTAATGTGCCTCTTTCTTTCACTAAGGAACTATGATGCAGCTGCAGCAGGAAAACTTTAACATATGGGTGGGTGGGTAGGCCTGTTACGTATTAGTTGCTGACTTTGAAACAGAAGAAACTATAGATAAACCTAGTTGTATCTATCAATGTCACACAAGATAATTTATCTCCCCTTATTTTGAACAGTTTTTCCTTTACATGTATTTTATTACTATCTTTGTTACTGGCAGCACAATAAAAAAATAGGGTTCGAGTTCTAAAAAATTCTAAAAAAGATTAGAACCCTAGAACTTTTTCAAAAGTTCTAGACTAGAACTAGAACCCAGAACTTCAGAGGGTTCTGACAACCCTACTGTACCTTCCACCCTTCCCCTTCATTAACCCTCCCCCTTGTCCTGTCCCATCTTCATTTGAAGCAGTCCACTGTTCTACTGCATACCACTTCTGCAGGTAACGATTCCACCCAGCCACCACCCTCTCTGTAAAAAGTGTCTCCTCATCTCCCTCCTGAACCTTCCTCGCTCCAGTCTCATATCATGGCCCCTGGGTGGCCTCCCTCCTTACTTTGAACAGCCCTTCTGTACCCATCTTGTTTATTACTTTCATGTATTTAAAGGTTTCAACCATGTCACCCTGTCTCTCCTCTCCTCCAGTAAGTACATGTTCAACTCCTTCAACCTCCTCTCGTATGATAAGTCCCCCAGCCCTTGATCATCTTTGTTGCCCTCGCTGCACCTCCAGTAACTTAATGTCTCTCTTCAGATGGGACGCCAGTACTGCACGCGGTACTCAGGTGTGGTCTAACTAATGACCTATACAGTGGCAGAATCACTCCTCCTCCTCGAGGATATACCTTGAAATACAACCCAGCATTTTGTGTTGGCCTTTGCAGCTGCCTTCCTACATTGTGCTGAGTTGTTCATTGATCCTGTAATGAGCACACCCAGATCCTTCTCCTCCTCTGTCTGGGCTAGCTGCACTCCCCTAGCTGGTAACTCCTCATTGGGTTCTTCATCCCAAAATGCAGCACCTTGCACTTTTGGCATTAAGCCCAGTTGCCAGGTGTCTGACCAGGTTTCAAGCTTTGCCAGATCATCCTGCAACCCCTGCCATCCCCCTAGGTCATCCATCACCGCGCCAACCTTGGTATCATCAGCAAACAGACTGATCTTGCTCTTGATGTCCCATGATATGTCTGCAATGAATATCCCAAACAACACTGGTCCCAACACCGAGCCCTGTGGGACACCGCTCGTCACTGCCCTTGGGTGTGAGAGCTCCCCACCCACCACCACCCTCTGTTGCCTTCCCTGCAGCCAGTTTCCTACCCATCTCACCAGCTTTCCACCCGCCCCTGTGCTTACTAACTTCCTTCCCAGCCTTCCATGTGGCACCGAGTCGAATGCCTTACTAAAGTCCAGATACAGGACATCCACTGCATGGCCCCTGTCCAGTTGCCTAGTTACCCAGTCATAGAACTCGACCAGGTTGGTTTGGCAGGATCTGCTGTGTAGAAGCCATGCTGTCTGCTGTTCTGTAGTCCTTTGTCCTCTAGAGGGCCACCAGCCTCTCCTTCAGGATAGTCTCCATCAGCTTACCCACGATGGATGTGAGGCTCACTGGTCTGTAGTTTCCAGTTCATCCTTGGGGCCACTCTTGTGGAGTGGCACACATGAAGCCATCCTCCAGTCACAGAAACTTACCCCAAATGTGGTGAGGCATTAAACAGGTCTGCCAAGGTCCTGCAAGACCTCTGCCAGCTCCTTCAGTACCCTGGGGTGGATGCCATCTGGGCCTGGCCTTGTCCACCCTCAGTGCCTTCAAACCCTCTCGAACTCTGCCTCCATGATTTCCCCATCTGTCACCACTTCCCCTGCTTCTGCCATTTCTCCACCTTGGTGTCCACCCCCCTCTTCTCTTTAGTAAATACTGAGCAGAAGTACTCATTTAGTCTTCCGCCTTATCATACCCTGCTTCCACCAACTCCCTCCTTCCTAATCCTTACTATGTGGTCCTTACAGCTCCTTTTCTCCCTGATGTACTTAAAAGTCCTTCTCCCCTTCTAATGCCTTGTGCCAGCCTGAGTTCCATGAGATGCTTTGGCTCCCCTTACTGCCCTTGTCACCTCCTTCGATTCTGTCAGTGCTCCTCTCTGTCCCCCTCCTGTTTTCTTGTACTTCCTAGGAAGCTCTTTTTGCTCCTTACCTTTTCCATGACCTCCTTGCTCAACCAGCTCAGTTTCTTAGCCCTAGCCTTCTTGCTCTGGGCTTTGCAGCAGGTTTAGTTGCCTCCACTATCCCAGCTTTATGAGCTCCCCCTCTGGTTAGTATCCATGCTAGATTGAATTCTGGCCAGGTACCCTTTACCACTTCCCCATCCTCCCAAAGTCGGCCCTCCTGAAGTCCCACACTCTTGTGCAGATTCCACTCCTTCCTTGCCCATATCCAATGTGAGCCATACTGAGTGGTGGTCACCCTGACAGCGGTTCCTCTGCTGTAAGTTCTCTCACAAAGTCCCCATTTGCCAGCACAAGGTCAAGGGTATTCCCAACCTGGTTGGTTCACTGACCATTTGCAGCAGGAAGCTGTCCTGGAAGGCATCCAGCAGTAGCTGTCTCCTTCTGTTCCTGGTTGTTGGGTGCTCCGGTCCACTCCTGGTATGTTGAAGTCCCCACAATCACCACATTACCCTTCTCGGAGGTCCTCCTTATCTGTCCCGCTAGTTCCCTGTCTAACTCCTCCGTCTGAGATGGTGGCCTGTACACCACTCCCATTCTAAAATCCTATTCTTGGAATCCTGGATTTGCACCCAAAGTGACTCCGTATTACTACCTCCTCCCTTCCTCTCTTACACACTTCAGTCCTTCCTTCACATATAGTGCCACTCCCCTCCTTTCCCAAAAGCACGGTGTATAATAAACCAGCAGGGACATGTTGCAAACAGCTAACACTGTCTCAGGCATTTGAAAGGAAGAATACCTTTACTAGAAATCATCCAAAGACCTTCATCTTAATCACGAATTGGTGAACTGTTAGCGAGCCCTTCTCCCATACTCTTGGTAGATCATGAGGATTTTAGGGAGCTCATCACATTATGAAAGCCTCGTTACAATGTTCCTCATCGGTACTTTTCCTGTTGAAATACCAAACATTTATCAGGCTTTAAAAGCGACAGTGATGCTTGCACTTAAAACTGCAGAGGTGGGCTTATTCATGTCACAACAGATATGTGGACCAGCACTCAAAACATAGATTACATGTCCCTTGCCACTCATTGGGTCACGTTTTCTTGTGCTTCTTCAAAACAAAGACACCCCAAAAGATGGTCGCTGCTGCATATAAAGAATCTGGGCAAAGTCATGTACTGCTGCAAACATCTTGCAGAGAACTAAATGACCTCCTTGACGAATGGGTTTATTCTCACGGTCTAAAATGGCTTCATAGTTAGTGACAATGGAACAACATCTTAAAAAGCAGTACAGGATGGAGGATTTCTGCATGCTTCTTTGCACATTGCTTACACCTTAATTGTCACAGGATTTCTCAACAACGAAACACAAGTGGATGGTATGATTGCTGTTTGCAAAAAATTGTGACTCACTTTTCATTCAACCAAGGCTATCGGACATTGTCCGAACTGCAAAAACACAAACTGCCCCAGCAAAGCTGATTCAAAATGTTTCCCTCATTGGAACTCAACGCTTTTATATGCTGCAGCGCCTCTTGAGAACAAAAACAAGCTGTACATGAGTACTGTTCCAGTTACATTATTGGAGATGGCATTATGCTGTCTGTGCTGCAGTGGAAATTAATGGAGACAGTGTGCTGTATCCTACTAGCTCACTTGAGACAGCTACAAGGACATGTCTTATGAAGGTGCATCTGTGAGTCTAGGTTATCCCACTCATAATGCTCATTTCACATCATCTTAGTGTTCTAAATTACAAATAGAAAAAGACAGATCTGAAGCGCAGACAACATATACGCCTATATCATGGGAATCTCGTAAAGAGAATGGCGAGCACTTCAAAACCAATGACAAATTAGTTGCAATGATGAAATCAAGACACTACATCCTTGCAACTCTCACTGAGATCCAGGTTCAAGGCTGTACATCTTCAAAACAGATGATATAGAGCAGTACAAATGTATGTTGCTAGATGAGCTGCAGCACTCACAGGAGTCAAACACAGACCACGCACAGTACCATCAGTTGTCATCACCACAACATGCAGGTTCATCTTCACAAAGGGATACAGAACTGGAAAAGTCACAAACATTAACAGTGGTTGTTCCACAACTGCCACTTCTTCAACCCTTAGTAGCAAGCTAAATCTTGGCAAAACCTTTCCCAAATTGCTGCCATACCAGCTGCTTCTGCTGATTCCTCTTCTGAGCGGTCTCTGTCCAACATGGTAGACAGTTACCTGCAAGAACTGCCTATTCCTATTGATGCATGCCCTTTTGAATACTGGAGATCAAAAGTCAATTTGAACAGACCGTATGAGTGAAGCAGCTAAATATCTTGGTTGTCCTGCAACAAGTGTCTCTTCAGAATGCATGTTTAGTACAGCTGGCAATATTGTGACAGACACCAGAAATAGGTTGCTGCCAGAAAATGTACACACGTTAACTTTTATTAAAGTTAATAAGTCAAGATTTCGTATCCCTACAAAATATACAAACTGATCCTGAAGTGATTGATGTTGTGTGGATGTTGATGGTGATGACAACTCAGATGGTGGTGGCTACTAATACTGTGTGAGACGGAGTCTCTCTGCACCAAAAAGGAAACTTTACAGACTGTGATGACTTTGGTTGTTGTCTCTCTCCTTTCTCGATCTACTACCTTGGACTATATACCCCCAAAACTTTCACCATTTCATGGCAAACTGCTTTGTAGCTAGGGTCTAACTAAAAGTCAACAAGTTTTATATACAGGCAATTTTAACATCAGTGGGAACAGGCCCAAATTTGGCAAAAGGGACACTGTCACGTCAATCCTTTCTGTATCATATTATTTATAGTTAAAGTGCAAACATATATTTTTGGATTACCTTCTGTGACTTTGTGGTGCATCAGCATGGGCTGGGACAGGGACGGTCTATTTTTCAATTTTAAAGAGGACAAAACAATGAGTTCTAATTGGTAGCTGTTTATTATTTTTTCAATTACAGAAATGTTAGCTATAAACGAAAAATGGATGCTAGTACATGGGTGAGGGTTGTGGGTTGGTTTTAACATGGGTGTAAAGAGTGGCATGGTGCTACTGCACAGATGAGGGTGGTGGAAGAAAAGTGGAATGGGTGATGGGGTGAAAGGTGGGTGTTGTTTTAGTTCTTTCATTTTAAGTTCGTGATCAGCTGGGGATGGTGAGGAAAAAAATGATGACAGACCGAACCTACTATACACATAATATATATTCTTATTAAATACATTGCAAACTGCTGCCACCTAGCACAATTGTCCTGTCCCTTTAAAAGAATAAAGGAATCGAAATAAGAAAATCTGCATCAGCAGTTTTCACAGAATGTAATGACGTATCATAGTGTTTTTGCTTTATAAGTAGTGATAATTTGATACATAATGGGGTTGACAGAGACGCTGTCCTTAAACATCACATGCCAACTGCTGCAGCTACATTAAATGTTCCTTAGTATGTGGTGAAACCACTGTTTTATTTATGTGACTGAAATACAGATTTTATGAAGTATCAGCTGCAAAAATGCATCATCTTAGAATTTTTGTATGTATTACTTCAATTTGCCAACAAAAATGTTGGTATATGTATACGTACCTTAGAAAATTGCATGCATTTTGCCCTTAACAATGACTGGCATATTTTTTATTAAGAATAAAAGACACAACACCAACACTTCACAAAAATATACTGTATGTGCGTTTTAACTGATAGCATCCGCAGACAAGCATCATACGAGACAAAACGGTTAAACAGACAAGACCTTTTATCTAAACCGTTTTATCTACATCATTCTAAATATATCGATAAAACGCCTAATATTTTAAAAATATTTATTCAAAGTGCTCACTTGCACAGGCACAACAGGATTGGGCAACCTTCTTGTGGTTTCTGCAAATATTTTTTTATTCCAATGTCTTGACTGAATATGTTATGACATAATATGTTTTGTAACAGTTCCACATGTTGCTGCTGGTACTTGGCTTGACTTTGTTATAAAAGCTTTCTTTTAAGCATAGCAACTTTTTGATTCACTCATTTAAACAGAAGCAGCAAATAGCTGAAATTAGGTAATATCAGTTATTTTTTCTCCTAATTCATGACGATGAGTATATATAGCTGAGTACATAAATGGCTAATGTGCCTCTTTCTTTCACTAGGAACTATGATGCAGCTGCAGCAGGAAAACTTTAACATATGGGTGGGTGGGTAGGCCTGTTACGTATTAAGTTGCTGACTTTGTAAACAGAAGAAACTATAGATAAACCTAGTTGTATTCTATCAATGTCACACAAGATAATTTATCTCCCCTTATTTTGAACAGTTTTTCCTTTACATGTATTTATTACTATCTTTGTTACTGGCAGCATTAAAAAATAGGGTTCGAGTTCTAAAAAATTCTAAAAAAGATTAGAACCCTAGAACTTTTTCAAAAGTTCTAGACTAGAACTAGAACCCAGAACTTCAGAGGGTTCTGACAACCCTACTGTACCTTCCACCCTTCCCCTTCATTAACCCTCCCCCTTGTCCTGTCCCATCTTCATTTGAAGCAGTCCACTGTTCTACTGCATACCACTTCTGCAGGTAACGCATTCCACCCAGCCACCACCCTCTCTGTAAAAAAGTGTCTCCTCATCTCCCTCCTGAACCTTCCTCGCTCCAGTCTCATATCATGGCCCCTGGTGGCCCTTCCCTCCTTTACTTTGAACAGCCCTTCTGTACCCATCTTGTTTATTACTTTCATGTATTTAAAGGTTTCAATCATGTCACCCCTGTCTCTCCTCTCCTCCAGTAAGTACATGTTCAACTCCTTCAACCTCCTCTCGTATGATAAGTCCCCCAGCCCTTGATCATCTTTGTTGCCCTCGCTGCACCCTCCAGTAACTTATGTCTCTCTTCCAGATCGGACGCCAGTACTGCCGCAGTACTCCAGGTGTGGTCTAACTAATGACCTATACAGTGGCAGAATCACCTCCTCCCTCCTCGAGGATATACCCCTTGAAATACAACCCAGCATTTTGTTGGCCTTTGCAGCTGCCTTCCTACATTGTGCTGAGTTGTTCATTGATCCTGTAATGAGCACACCCAGATCCTTCTCCTCCTCTGTCTGGGCTAGCTGCACTCCCCCTAGCTGGTAACTCCTCATTGGGTTCTTCATCCCAAAATGCAGCACCTTGCACTTTTGGCATTAAGCCCAGTTGCCAGGTGTCTGACCAGGTTTCAAGCTTGCCAGATCATCCTGCAACCCTGCCATCCCCTAGGTCATCCATCACCGCGCCAACCTTGGTATCATCAGCAAACAGACTGATCTTGCTCTTGATGTCCCATGATATGTCTGCAATGAATATCCCAAACAACACTGGTCCCAACACGAGCCCTGTGGGACACCGCTCAGTCACTGCCCTTGGGTGTGGAGCTCCCCACCACCACCACCCTCTGTTGCCTTCCTGCAGCCAGTTTCCTACCCATCTCACCAGCTTTCCACCGCCCCTGTGCTTACTAACTTCCTTCCAGCCTTCCATGTGGCACAGGTGGAATGCCTTACTAAAGTCCAGATACAGGACATCCACTGCATGGCCCTGTCCAGTTGCCTAGTTGCCCAGTCATAGAACTCGACCAGGTTGGTTGGCAGGATCTGTCTGTATGAAGCCATGCTGTCTGCTGTTCTGTAGTCCTTTGTCCTCTAGGAGGCCACCAGCCTCTCCTTCAGGATAGTCTCCATCAGCTTACCCACGATGGATGTGAGGCTCACTGGTCTGTAGTTTCCCAGTTCATCCTTGGGGCCACTCTTGTGGAGTGGCACACATGAAGCCATCCTCCAGTCTGAGGTACACACCCCAAATGTGTGAGGCATTAAACAGGTCTGCCAAGGTCCTGCAAGACCTCTGCCAGCTCCTTCAGTACCCTGGGGTGGATGCCATCTGGGCCTGTGGCCTTGTCCACCCTCAGTGCCTTCAAACCCTCTCGAACTCTGCCTCCATGATTTCCCCATCTGTCACCACTTCCCCCTGCTTCTGCCATTTCTCCACCTTGGTGTCCACCCCCCTCTTCTCTTTAGTAAATACTGAGCAGAAGTACTCATTTAGTCTTCCGCCTTATCATACCCTGCTTCCACCAACTCCCCTCCTTCCTAATCCTTACTATGTGGTCCTTACAGCTCCTTTCTCCCTGATGTACTTAAAGTCCTTCTCCCCTTCTTAATGCCTTGTGCCAGCCTGAGTTCCACAGATGCTGGCTCCCCTTACTGCCCTTGTCACCTCCTTCGATTCTGTCATGCTCTCCTCTGTCCTCCCCTCCTGTTTTCTTGTACTTCCTAAGGCAGCTCTTTTGCTCCTTACCTTTTCCATGACCTCCTTGCTCAACCAGCTCAGTTTCTTAGCCCTAGCCTTCTTGCTCTGGGCTTTGCAGCAAGTTTGTTGCCTCCACTATCCCAGCTTTATGAGCTCTCACCTCTGGTTAGTATCCATTAGATTGAATTCTGGCCAGGTACCCTTTACCACTTCCCCATCCTCCCAAAGTCGGCCCTCCTGAAGTCCCACACTCTTGTGCCAGATTCCCTCCTTCCTTGCCCATATCCAATGTGAGCCATACTGAGTGGTGGTCACTCCTGACAGCGGTTCCTCTGCTGAAGTTCTCTCACAAAGTCCCCATTTGCCAGCACAAGGTCAAGGGTATTCCCTAACCTGGTTGGTTCACTGACCATTTGCAGCAGGAAGCTGTCCTGGAAGGCATCCAGCAGTAGCTGCTCCTTCTGTTCCTGGTTGTTGGGGTGCTCAGTCCACTCCTGGCATGTTGAAGTCCCCACAATCACCACATTACCCTTCTCGGAGGTCCTCCTTATCTGTCCGCTAGTTCCCTGTCTAACTCCTCCGTCTGAGATGGTGGCCTGTACACCACTCCCATTCTAAAATCCTATTCTTGGAATCCTGGATTTTACACCCAAAGTGACTCCATTACTACCTCCTCCCTTCCTCTCTTACACACTTCAGTCCTTCCTTCACATATAGTGCCCTCCCCTCCTTTCCCAATCACCCTGTCCCTACAAAATAACCTGTGCCCTGTACAGACAGGTCCCAGTCATTATATTGGGTGGCCCATGTTTCCGTGATGGCTGCAATGTCCACCTCTTCCTCTGCCATGAGAACCTGTAACTCCGCAGTTTTCCTCCCATTTTTGCCAGGGTTATTGATTACATATTGTCATTGGTTGATAAAATCACCTAAAAGTTATGGAGAAATGTTGTGTGCAGGGACAGCTGTTGGGCCAGAGGATAGCATGCTGTGTTTCTGTGCTGGCGACTCAGGTTCAGAGATTAGCTCTGGGAGCTGGCTAGGCAGCACAAGGATTGGTGGAATACATCACTGCTCAGAGCCTGGGAAGGTACGGTACAGTGTTCTGCCACACGGTGGACACATTGTGATGAGCTGGAGAGCTCTGTCTCACAATTGGTTCTCATGCATGTCATGGCCTGATGGTGTTATGCAGTGTGTCAGGGGAAGCAGGTTGACATGAACAATGAGCTTTGCAATAACTCCTCTGTTCTGTTTATTCTATTTCCAATGGGACCTGTATGAATGAGGATGCAATTTCATGAAAATTAAAATATATATATATATATATATATATATACACACACACACAGACACATACAGTATCTCTGTCTCACTCACTATATATACACAAACATACGCCACATATTTTGTATGTATGTTACAGACTGCATATAAATATATAAGTGATACACAGTAGGAAACTCATGTGATTGGTGTAGAAACGCACATACAAATATATAAGTAGACAGTGGAGCCTCATTAGTGGGATAGATAGCATGCGTGTAAAATACCTTATTTATCACATAAGGTCCCCCCGCATATGTCATTTATGCAATAGGCTGGGATAACAAGGAGGAGAGACATTTGTTTTGCCTTTTAGGCATAAAATTATTTCTATAAGTCTGTTATTTTTATGTTGCTTGCACACATGTGCAAGAAACATAGTGCCATCATCGAGTTTTGAAGGTGTGTCAGCCCATCTTCCAATGCAGTAGTGTGTTTGCAGGCGTGGCCCCAGTTCCCAATCACTGCTGCAGCTGTCTATGACAAGCTGAAAATGCAATGGCATACAGTTGAAAGGGAGAGCTCCGGCTTGGGCAGAGCTCTCCCCACACGCAGCACCGCATGCGCATCACACTTGCTTGCTGCCTTCCCCTCCCACTGTACGGCCGGCGGGGTGCCCAATCCCCGTCGGCTCCACGCTCCCACCAGCCGTCCTTGTGCCACGCGAGAGCCAACCCCTGCGTGGCAAACATCGCGTCGTCATTAAAAAACAAAAACCTGGAAATAAAAACTGTCCTCGGTGCTTCTCCTGCCCCCTCCTACAACCGCACCCACCCACTCGCACCCTGCCTCCCATATCCCCCTCACCCCATACTTACCTCCAGTCTGGCGCGACGATCTTTGGTGGACCGGGAACATGTCTGCACTCTTCAAAGCCGACCGCGAACTGAGGAAATGCCGGTAAGCTGTATAATGGGATAGATAGGGTTTTTTCAACTTTATTGCATATCTCTGGTGTTTTTGGGAATTTTTGCACTAAATTGTCAACATGGGGTGTTTGGGACCCCTTTTCATGAATGATGTCACTGTCATGGCGTTACTCGGGCCTGAAGGGTGATTTCGCAGCCACTGCAAGAAATCACCTTTCTAGAATGATTAATGAAATGACACTGCTAGTGTTCATAAGATGGGCTCTCAAAAAGCCTATTTTGAAACTTTGGTGGAAAAATTCCAAAAATGACTGTTTTATTAAGCTTATGCATGCAGTTCCTACGCACCTCAGTAAGTTCGCTAATTTTCAATATTTTCACTCCAGATTTTCAACATTGCCATTTTACCACACCTCCTTATGAGCAGTACAGCTGTCATTTTTCACATCCTGCCCAAAATGTGTTTCCGCCCATGTAGCGCACAATGGCGCAGTCGGTGTGCAAAATCAATGTATAGGACACATTAAGAAAATCACAGTGATACTGTTCATTAGCAGAGGTCTTAAAATGGCTATGTTGAAAATTTGGTGAAAAAATTCCTATAAATGACTGTTTTACGAGCGTTCGTTGCGCAGTTCCTATGCACACTCGTAAGTTTGCGAATTTTCAATATTTTGCACTCCAGATTTTCAATATTGCCATTTTACCACACCTCCTTATGAGCAGTGCAGCTGTCATTTGTCACATCCTACCCAAAATGTGTTTCCGCCTATGTAGTGCACAATGGCACAGTTGGTGTGTGAACTCAATGTATGGGACACATTAAGAAAATCACAGTGACACTGTTCATGAGCAGAGGTCTTAAAATGGCTATGTTGAAAATTTGGTGAAAAAATTCCAAAAAATGACTGTTTTACGAGCGTGCATTGCGCAGTTCCTATGCCTGCTCATAAGTTTGTGAATTTTCAATATTTGCACTCCAATGACTTCCAAATTCCTAAACAGCACATAGAAGCAAGCAACATTTGGCATTGACAAATGCTTGTTTGAACTAGTGTTACTGTGCTTTCCCCCATCCTGATTGCTATAATCACTGCCATGAAAGTGAAGTCAGAATGACAAGCTGACACTGTGATGTGGTGGTTTGTTAGTGCCGCAGAACTTCCGCAGAAATTACAAACCACTGCCGCAGAAGTTCTCGGCAAATGGTAATCTTGCCGCAGAACCTGGTGATGCCCCATCCTTCCCCTCCCATAGCCGGGCTCTCCTCCAGCCAACGCCTACATAGCCCCCTTCTACCCTTTCGTCCTCACTATCTCTTCCCTACCTGTTGCCATCCCTCTCATGCCCCACTTGTCCTCCCACTTCACTATGTTTCTGCTCCCCCTCTCCCATAGCAGTGGTTTCAAATCTATTCCTAGTCAATACTCCTCCTACATCTCTTCCCCCATCAGTTCCCCCTCCTACTTGTTCCCCTCCATGGCCCCGGTCTCACCTCTGGCCCTCCTACCGCTGCCATCTGCTCTCTTCCCTGGTACTCCTCATGGTCTCTTCCTTCCCCATCAGGAGGCCCCCTTCCTCTCCTTTAGCACCTCCTTCCTTCTCCTCTCTTTTTTGCTAGTGTCTCTGATACTGGAGTCAGTTTCTGTCCCTAGTTGTTCTTCCCCCCTTCCCCTCTTGCCTCCCATATCCCCCCCCAGCCAGGATGCCTACCATACTCATCTGCCCTGCCACTTAGACTCCTCCCTAAACTCCACAGCTCCTACCTCAGACTAACCAGTTGTCTACAGAGCATACACCCCCCCATCCTCCAAGCCCAGTCCAGCATCATGGCGGACCCACACCCTGTACATCCCACCACCCTTCCAAAGATGCCCGCCCTATTGACACGCGGAACCTGCCCCATTTTGGCTCCTATCTTATGTTACGGGCTCTTACTCTCATTTTCTGTACCCTACTACAACTGTTAGGGCCCAATTAACTCAAATTCCTGTTTTCCTCCACATTAGTCCCCCTACTGGCCCCTTGCTGACTGGGTTAATTCAGTCTCAAATCTCATCCGTTAAATACTGTATTACTGTATTAATCCTAAAGCCTCCTTGTTCGTTTTTTAACCCTCAGCTGTCATGCTTTTTGTTCTTAGCCCTCATAGTTTCACTTAGCCCAGTTAGAAATCGTACTGCACTACAAGTATTACTCAGCTCAGTTAGAGAAATAAACAGAACAACTAAATCTGTATTATTACAGCAATCGTAAAAGTATCCAATCATTGCTTTGACTCCACCCCAGATACTCTGCTGTAATAAATAACCACACAGGACCCTGGGCAGGTGGGTGGGCAACTCTAAAGTCCCGACAGAGCCCCACTGAGCTCTCTCACTCCCCCTCTTTCACTTGCTCATTCTTTTTCTCCTGGTGCTACAGGCTGCCCTTTTGCACTGGGTTCCTGCCTGCATTGGTGCCTTTTTCCACCAACAAAGAAATGCACAGCAGTCCCGACAGAGCTCTGTTGAGCTTGCTCACTCCCCCTCTCCCACTCGCTCATTCTGTTTCTCCTAGCGCTGCAGGCTGCCCTTTTGTACTGGGCTCCTGCCTGCAGTGGCACCTTTTCTGCCACAAGAAATCCGCAGCAGTCCTGACCAGAGCTCCGTTGGGTTCAGCTCACTCACCTCTCTCTCACTTGCTCGTTCTTCTCCTGGTGCTGCAGGCTGCCTTTGTACTGGGCCCTGCCTGTGTTGGCGCCTTTTCTGCCCACAAAAGAAATCCATGTGATTGTTAGAACTCCGTTGAGCTGCTCACTCGCTCATTCTGTTTCTCCCCGACTGCAGGCTGCCCTTTTGCACTGGGCTCCTGCCTGCGTTGGTGCCTTTTTCTGCCCACAAAGAAATCTGCAGCAGTCCCGACAGAGCTTCCTTGAGCTCACTCACTCCTCTTCTCTCACTTGCTCACTCTGTTTCTCCCAGTGCTGCAGACTGCCCTTTTGTACTGGGATCCTGCCTGCATTGGAGCCTTTTTCTGCCCACAAGGAGATCCACAGCAGTCCTGACAGAGCTCTGTTGAGCTTGCTCACTCCCCCTCTGTCACTCGCTCGTTCTGTTTCTCCTGGCGCTGCAGGATGCCCTTTTGTACTGGGCTCCTGCCTGCATTGGCACCTGTAACCCCCAGGAGGCGCTATCACAAGGGCTACTACCCCTGCCTGATTTGCCACTAACAGGTTGAGGGGCCTGGATCTGATGGCGGGTGCCTCCACCCAGAGGCCGGGGTTAAGACAGTATGATATGATTTGGTCACAGCCCTCAGGGTCACTGCCACCCCCCCTTTCTTCTCACTAGTGGCCCACACAAATCAATCACAGTACCCTTGCAATATACACTTACCCCCAGGATTGGTTCAATCAGCGTGACTCTGGGGACTCCCTGTAAAATAAGATGATACAGTGCAAAAATCACAGTACAATACTTTAACACAAACGAATACCTCAGGCAGTGTAACTTTGCTGAAACAAACAGATCTGATTTATTTAGGGGGCTATAACTAGGACAGGGGGAAATCAGGTTAATTAGTTTAAACACATTAATAACCACAGTACTGTGCACATATTTCAGAATCCCAAATGTCCCAAATGTCACTCTTACTGGGTACGCAGGCAATAAAAAGGCTAGCCTATTTGGTGCAGCTAGTTGGGAGCCCTGAAGATGGAAAATGCATACACAATACCAAACTGTAATCTGGAGCGGTAGAGCTCAGTTAAGTGGAGAAAAGAAAGGAAAAGTAATCAGATGGAACACTTGCAATTAGATGATGGCAGGAGCTACCCTGATTTATACTCACAAATTCAATGCTGAAACTGAGTGGAAGGCAGATTGTCCTGGATTGCCAGGAGGAGCAGACCATGTGGACAAGGTCCTTGTGACTGGACCCACGCAGTTCAGAGCAAATGGATGTAGTCTGGATTAAGCTGGGGTTTACTTCCAGCTTCATGCACTCAATTCACTGTACAGGGGATTTGAAACGTGAGGCCCCACAAGCACTACACACATTTGTATGGAAAAAGAAGGTACTATACCAGGCAGGCTGCTTCTCTATCCTGATCGAAATTACTGCACAATACCTGGGAGAACACACTGCAGATTCAACTCCTGACAAACCGAGCGTGATTCAGCAATTTCTCCAGTCTTCTACAGGGTGAGCCTGGTTTCTACTCTTCAGATATCCTTGATTCTCTTCACAGGTTGGATTCAGTCCGAACAAGCACTAGCACAAGCTGCAGACCGAAACTTGGGGCCTTACACGTGTTTCCCGGTTAAAGCTGCACACCGAAAGAGCACAGGGCTCCCTCCCTTGTCACTGCCAGAGCTAAAACTGAAACTCCAGTAGACAAAACCCGGCACTTCCTTTGAGTTCCTCCCAGTTCTTGGCTGGATTGGCTGTCACTCACAATAGACTCCCCCTGTTGTTGCAAAAATGCGCCAAAGCCCAAACTACATTTCCCAGAGTCACTGCCCATACAGTCCTCTTGTGGCTGGCTCAGATTACGAGTCCAAGTTCTGATTAGGTCACAGGCACCATTTTAGAGCTCCTTAACCCACACTGATTGGTCCGTTCAGCAGTTCAAAACTAGAATGGGAACTAGGCAAACACAGTTCTGATTGCAAAGAAAAGCAGGTTAGGCAAACTGTATTTCATTATTACTCTAAATGATTTCTGGCAAACAGTTACATCTTTCAGATAGGCTCCTTTGCACTCCTAGTGACTGCAAAAATGGAGCGGAATGGCAGCAACTCAAGTGGGACTCAAGCAGAAACACACAATCCCCCATACAAACTAATTATGCCAAGCAGACAGCTCTAAAGAGACAGTACCAGAGGCTCTAAAGCACTCACAGATAAATGGCTTAAACGCCAAACACCATTCAGGCTCAGAGCATTCAAGCAAGCTCCTGGAAGTCTTTTGGGAACCCCCATTTGCAGGGGGGTTACACCCTTCCTGGCCTGGGAAAGCTTGACGCATCAAGCAAGTACCCCCATAAGTTTCAATTGCAACCATATACATTTGCATTAGGCTCACACATGTAATCATCAGTCAATATATCACTTTACCAGAACACATTTCTGAAACGTTGCAATCCGTCCACTCTTTACACAGTATTACACACACATTGTAACATAACTCAGGTTATTACCTCTTGTACATGAAACCTGAAGAGAGGGCCCCTTCCTATCAGTTACCTTGGGGCTGGACGGGGCAAGGGCACCATACCTAGAGGGCAACACAAGTAACTTGGAGTTAGCACTGATGCTCAGTTTGGGCAATGAGCTCGGGGATACATACACTCCTTTATGGACAACATTGAGAGGCAAGTCCACAGGCTTCCCAAGGGAATCATAACTGCGGTGCACCACATGCTTTTCAGCTCGACCAGTCTTTCTAGGGGGAACTGTTACAGTCTCTACACTTTGAGCCTCATTTTCAGCATTGTCCTCACTTGTCAGGGGAGTCTCCATGGGGGTAGAGAGACCAGAACTTGGGGCACTTTCAGCTCCAGGAGCTACAGTCTCTGATTCCACAACATTTGGCTCACATGGAGAGCTTTCAGACACTGGCAGTGGACCGTCAGGGCACTCAAAATACTCTTCTTGTTCTGGTGTATCACCAGTCTGTCCCAGTCCATCATTTTCCTCCCGTGAAAGCTCAAACAGTTCAACCATACACAATGATTCCATTTCATCTGACTTGATGCTTTGCACTTCACTTTCTGGGGACATTGGCTCCAGGGACGAAGCTGGGGGCTTAGACAGTCCAGAAGGCCCAGCTTCGTCTCCAGTATTGACTAGGGGATTACCCCGAAACAATTGACTCAGTTCGTAAGAACGGTAGTATTCAAAGTTACACTCACTTTCTTCTGATTTGGACTGACAGTCATACTCAACTGAGACCTGTGGAGAGGAACACTCTAACTCAACTTCTGTAGGTGCAGACTTTCTTGATCTTTTCTTAGCAGCAGCTCTAATCACTGGTCCAGAGGGGGCATCTTCTGGGGGCTCAGACTCAATCAAGATTTGTCCAATGGGCAGTAAATGATTTCTATACATTGTTTTTACATCTTTTAAATTATTCTCAGGCCTTACTTTGTACACTGGCAGATCATCTAGTTTGCCCACTACATTGTGAGGAGATGGTGCCTCTGTCAGTAATCTTGTGTTTGCCATACGGTCCCAGATTTCTTAGCAATACCGATCTCCCTCCTGGAGTTCCTGTGCTTTCACCTTTTATCATACCTTTCTTTGTTGGCCCATTTCTTTTGGCAGCCATGGTTTGAGCCAGTTAGTACGCATGAGTTAGCTGGGCCTTTAACTTTTTCACATACTGTAAATAGTTGTCAGCTTGAACCCATCAGGAGACCCAAACACACATCTACCGGCAGTCGAGCTCTCTTCCAAACATCAGGCGGTAGGGAGAACCCAGTGGCATCACTTTTGGTGCAATTATAAGCATGTACCAGGGTGCTAATTTGTTGGCTCCATCTAGGCTTGTCCTTTGGGTGTAGGGTGCCTAGCATATCTAGCAAAGTGCGGTTGAAACGTTCAGGCTGTGGGTCCCCCTGGGGGTGGTAAGGAGTGGTTCTGGACTTTCGCACTCCCCACAGAGAAAGCATCTCTTTGATCAGACGACTCTCAAAGTCTCTCCCTTGATCAGAATGGATTCTTTGAGGAGCTCCATAGTGAACAAAAAAGTTTTCTACAAGTACTTTGGCCACAGTGGATGCTTTCTGGTCTTTGGTGGGGAAAGTTTGGGCATATCTCGTAAAAAGTCAGTGACCACCAGCACATTACTGATATTTCTTTGATCTGACTCCAAACTCAGAAAATCAATACAGACCAGCTCCATTGGTGCACTGGTGGTGATGTTAACAAGGTGGGGCAACCCTCTGGGGCAAAGCTTTCCTCTGTAAGCAGTGACTACAAGTTTGAATGTGTTGCTCCACATCAGCCCCCATCTTAGGCCAATAGAATCTGGATCTCACCAAGTCAAGTGTTCTGTCTATACCAAGGTGCCCCATGTGGTTGTGCAAGGACCTCAGTACTGAGTCTCAGAAGGCTGTGGGCAGCACTAGTTGTTGTTTGTCTATTTGTCCCCCTCTGTCTACTGTTTCTCTGTATAACAGTTTATTGATCAGTTTCAACTTAGGACCTTCTTTGTATAACAATGCAGTTCTCAAATCAGTGGAGTGCAATTTGGACACATCTTTTCCTGCATAGAGGGCTTCTAAAGCTGATTTGATCATGGGATCACGGGATTGAGCCGGTCAATATTGTCATTGTCCAGCTGAGGCAGTGCACCAATGTCTATTGCAGAAAAGTGGCAATAAGCACAGGTATGCAATTCTCAGAGGGTCCCAAGCAATCCACCATGCAGTCCACTAAGTCCGTGGACATTTGTTCCTCCTGTCAAACTTCTGGCAGAGTGCCCGAATATCAGGTTCTGACAATCTGACCCAATCATTCTAAGGGGAGAGCCTCTGGGAGACAGCGTCAGCATCTGTGTGTTTCAGGCCTGCTCGGTATTCAACAGCATAGTCGTATGTAGATAATGCAGAAAGCCACCTATGGCCAGTGGCATCCAACTTAGCTGAGGTCTGCACATAGGTCAAAGTATTATTGTCAATTTTTACTAGTATTTTAGCCCCATACAAGTACTCATGGAATTGGTCAACAATAGCCCACTTCAAAGCTAGGAACTCTAACTTATGTACAAGATAGTTCTTTTCGGATGGGGTCAGGCTTATACTGGCAAAGGCCAATGGTCTCAGGCCATTCTCATGCTCTTGGTACAACACAGCCCCCAACCCTTGCAAGCTAGCATCAGTGTGCAGGACATAAGGTTTTCTTGGATCGGCATAGGCCAGCACTGGAGCATGGGTAAGTTGATATATGATCTCATGAAAAGCAGTCTCACAATCAGGAGTCCAGCGGGCCCCAAATACTTCACTCGGACGAAAATACTCTCTTTCAGTCTTGAGGGATGCTGACTTTTTGTATTTTTTGTGGGTTGGGGATACCCTTGAGTAAGGTTAAATAAAGGGCGGATCACTCTTGAATAGTCCTTTATGAAACGCCGATAATAACCACAGAATCCCAGGAATCTTTGCCGTTCTTTTAGATTTTTGGGCTGTGGCCAGGTGGTCAAGGCCTCAACTTTACTTGGGTCGGTCTCTATTCCCTTGGTGGACACTATGTGTCCCACATACTTTACTGATGTTTGAAAGAATTGATACTTATCAATGGACAGTTTAAGGCCAATGTCTTCCAGTCGGTCCAATACCTTAAATAATCGGCTCTCATGTTCCTCCAGTGAGCTGCCAAACACAACAGCATCATCTAGGTATACCAGGCACTCTAGTAAGTTCATGTCCTCCACTGCACGCTCAATCAATCGTTGAAAAGTGGCTGGGGCGCCTGAAATCCCTTGAGGCATCCTCATGAATTCATGGAAGCCAACGGACAGATAAAGGCTGTCTTCTCACGGTCCTCTGGGGCCATTGGGATCTGGTAGTACCCACTGTGGAGATCCAGCACAGAGAACCACTTGCTCCCGTTTAGGCATTCCAAAGCATCCTGAATGCGGGGCATTATGTACTGATCAGGGATAGTCCGCCAGTTTAAGGTGCAATAATCCATGCACATCCTTACTGTCCCATTCTTTTTCCTCACTACCACAATGGGGGAAGCATAGGGGCTTCTGGATTCCTGTATTACACCAGCAGCTAACATCTCTTGCAGATGCCGTCTCACATCATCTATGTCAGCAGGTGCCAGGCGTCGAGACCTCTCACGAAATGGTCTTGCTCATGCAGCCGGATATGGTGCTCAGCCCTGGGCGCATCCTACATCCCATTCTTTAAAGAAAACACCTGGTATCTCTGGGCAAGCTTCTCACTGATCCTCACTTTCCATTCAGCTGGCAACGGGGAGTCACTGAAATCAAACAAGTCAGCTGTTACTCTGTCATTCTTCCCCGAACTCTTGCTGCTGCATAGTACTGCAGTGTCTGCACAATGCACATTAGCCAGGGTGCAACCTCTGTTTACTTGAATCTCTCTGTCAGACACATTATGAACTTGAACCATTACCCTTCTGGCATAAGCATGGGCTCTAGCAGGCAAAATACTAGGCTTGACCAGCAGTCCCTCTGGCAATTTTCCATCACCTGGTACATCCAACATTAATATTTTATTCTTGATATGCTTTCTGATATGGACTTCTGCCTGGAGGGTACACTGGACATTTGGTGCCAGGATCAGAGACTCAGGATCCTTTTTCCAGACAACTCCAACCGGTTCCTCTGGTTCCACTTTGTCAGCATCTCTCTGTGCCTCATAGGCCTTCTTGATCAAGGCTGGAATTCTTAAAGCTCTACTAGTCCTTGACCCCTGTTTTTCATAACACAACTGTGCCAGCCATCCAAACATACAGTATTTGCATTAGTCCCAGTTAGTAAAGGAACCCCATCATACAGTCCAGTAGGGGGACCCACTAAGGCCAGGGTCTCTACTTGCTCTGCCATTCCAACCACAGAGGTGGGGAAAGACAGCCAAATTCAGATATACACGGAGTAGGGGTAGGCCTTCTCACTTAGCCCCCATACATGCAGTCCTTCTAATGACTGTAAGGGTATGTCTGACAAATGCTTCTGATACCAATCCTGGAACATAATTGTCACTTGGGAGCCACTGTCTAATACAGCTCTTGTAGACACTCCATTCACCTTTACAGTGGTCTCCATGGAGGGACTCACTATTCTGGACCAGTCTGGAGAGGGGGTAGCGGGGGCCTGGGCAACTGACCTTGCCACAGAGGGACGTGAGTTAGCATTTTTGGGACCCTCACTGGGACCATTTTGTGCACCTCTTAACCACTGACTTGTTCTCCTAAGTTCTCCTTGTAGCCGGCTCATCACTCTCTCTAAGTCTTTCTGAGACCGGCATTCCCTCTTCATGTGCCCATCCTTCCCACAATTATGGCAACATATGTCTGCTGAAGTTTGGGATAACTGAGGCATCACTTTGGGGGCTGCGGCATTGGTACTATCTATAGAAAACCTTGGTGCCACCTCAGCCGGCGGTGGGTTGGACATTTGGAGACATCTCTTCAGTTCCCTCACTTCCATAGTCAATGCATCAAGTTTCGAACTGTTGTCAACATGAGGTGCCTGGGTGGGCACCCCCACCCCCATAGCAGAAGCAGTCCGGCAAGTGTCCGTGCCCGTGCTCATAGGAGTATCCTTCATGATGAGACTGTCTATTACTTTCCTAATCTCCCTCAGCAACTCATCCCAGTGTGAGGTGTTTACAGCCATCCCTGTTTGGCAGGCACTTAATCCTTGACTTTCATCATGGGTTTTCGGTGATCCCTGGCCATCAGCAGCCGACCCCGCCCTTGCAGCAGAGGTTGTAGCAGCTACAACTACGCGGGGCTCTGAGAAATCCTCCTCCTCCTCAACTTCCCTGATTTCTTTCATCAAATCACAATGATCTGGTGGGTTACCTCTCCTGTCATGAAGCCTCAACTGAAGGAGCTGCAATTTTGAATGCTTTGCATGTTGCAATATGTGCCCCAACCTCACATGGTTTAAGTCACTGGCGGCCACCCCCCCTTTCTAGTAGGCCCTCTGTAGCGCTCCTTCCAGATGAGTAACATATGCAGATAAACTTTCCCCTGGCCATTGTTTTGTACCTTGAAACTTCCACATCAAGCTCTCCCCTTACTCAATAGTCCCAAAATTGAATTCAAGTGCAGTTAGGTACTTTTGGGCAGATGCCTCAGGGTTTGTGGACCTCAAAGACCTAATGGCTTCCAGAGTGGGACCTCTCAAGCTCTCTAGGATTCTTTTTCGTTTCTCAGCCTCCGCACACTGCCACTCAGATACCAAAGGGGCAACACAGTCTATCCAGGTCTCCCAATCATCCTCCCCTTGTGGGGTGGGAGGTGCCAGAGAAATTCTCAACCTGCGGTAGAGTGGAGACTATTGGCAGGTACAGACATGGGGCTTGCACTGGCACAGAAGGAGAGCAATAACGGGTGCTGGAGAGGAAGAGGTGTTGGTGGAGGACATTCTCAGGTGGCAATAATAGTTTTTTAAATCTCAACAGTTTTCCTTCCCCAACAACAATTTAGCAAATTTCTCCTCAAAAGTTTCAGATAATGGGGGAGGCTCGTTCTCCTTGGGGTCTTTACTGTCTTTGGTTATCACTCTCCAGACAGTGAGGGTTTCCCCGGGGGTAACAGTCTGTGGCACTTTAGAACTGTCTACAGGGTCCTTACACTCTATTAGGGCCATGAAAGTTTGGGTGAGCAGATCAGCCTGTCACCCTCTACCACAGGGTCTCGTAAACATTCAACCTTGGAAAGTACTCCCTCTACAGTGTCCGTACTGGTACCCAGTGGGATATCCAAGATAAGTATAGCATTTTGGGGGTCGATCTCCTCCCCAGTACACCACTTCACCAGCTGGTGTACAGCCACTTCTGTTGGGGTATCCATTTATTTTTAACAGTAATCAGAAATGTGGTCACTTAAGGACACTAATCCCAGCGGTGAGCCTCCAAGATGTAACCCCAGGAGGCACTATCTCCAAGGCTACAACCCTGCCTGATTTGCCACTAACAGGTTGAGGGACCTGGATCCGATGGCGGGTGCCTCCACCCAGAGGTCGGGGTTAAGACAGTCTGATATGACTTGGTCACAGCCCTCTGGGTCACTGCAACCCCCCTTTCTTCTCACTAGTGGCCCACACAAATCAATCACAGTACCCTTGCAATATACACTTACCCCCAGGATTGGTTCAATCAGTGTGACTCTGGGGACTCCCTGTAAAATAAGATGATACAGTGCAAAAATCACAGTACAATACTTTAACATAAATGAATACCTCAGGCAGTGTAACTTTGCTGAAACAAACAGATCTGATTTATTTAGGGGGATATAACAAGGACAGGGGGAAATCAGGTTAATTAGTTTAAACACATTAATAATCACAGTACTGTGCACATATTTCAGAATCCCAAATGTCCCAAATGTCACTCATACTGGGTACCCAGGCAATAAGAGGTTAGCCTATTTGGTGCAGCTGGTTGGAGCCCTGAAGATGGAAAATGCATGCACAATACCCAAACTGTAATCCGGAGCCGGTAGGCTCAGTTTGTGGAGAAAGAAAGGAAAAGTAATCGGATGGAACACTTGCAATTAGATGATGGCAGGGAGCTACCCTGATTTGTACTCACAAATTCAATGCTGAAACTGAGTGGAAGGCAGATTGTCCTGGATTGCCAGGAGGAGCAGACTATGTGGACAAGGTCCTTGTGACTGGACCCCATGGCAGTTCAGAGCAAATGGATGTAGTCTGGATTAAGCTGGGGTTTATTTCCAGCTTCATGCACTCAATTCACTGTACAGGGGATTTGAAGCGAGGCCCCACAACACACACATTTATATGGAAAAGAAAGTACTATACCAGGCAGGCTGCTTCTATCCCGATCGCAATTACTGCACAATACCAGGGAGAACACACAGATTCAGTTCCTGACAGACCGAGCACGATTCAGCAATTTCTCCAGTCTTCTACAGGGTGAGCCTGGTTTCTACTCTTCAGATATCCTTGATTCTCTTCACAGGTCAGATTCAGTCCGAGCAAGCACTTGCACAAGCCGCAGACCAAAACTTGGGGCCTTACACGCGTTTCCCGATTAAAACTGCACACCGAAAGAGCACAGGACTCCTTCCCTCTACACTGCCAGAGCTAAAACTGAAACTCCAGTAGACAAAACCGGGCACTTCCTTTGAGTTCCTCCCAGTTCTTGGCTGGATAGGCCGTTACTCACAATAGACTCCCCCTGTTGGTGCAAAAAGGCCCCGAAGCCCAATCTACATTTCCCAGAGTCACTGCCTATACAATCCTCTTGTGGCTGGCTCAGATTACGAGTCCAAGTTCTGATTCATCCACAGGCACCATTTTAGAGCTCCCTTAACCCACACTGATTGGTCCAGTTCAGCAGTTCAAAACTAGAATGGGGAACTAGGCAAACACAGTTCTGATTGCAAAGAAAAGCAGGTTAGACAAACTGTATTTTCATTATTACTCTAGATGATTTCTGGCAAACAGTTACATCTTTCAGATAGGCTCCCTTTGCACTCCTAACGACTGCAAAAATGGAGTGAATTTGCAGCAGCTAGAGTGGGACTCAAGCAGAGAAACACACAATCCCCACATACAAACTAATTATGTCTGCAAGCAGACAGCTCTTAAAGAGACAGTACCAGAGGCTCTAAAAGCACTCACAGATAAATGGCTTAAACGCCAAACACCATTCAGGCTCAGAGCATTCAAGCAAGCTCCTGGAAGTCTTTTGGGAACCCCCATTTGCAGGGGGGTTACACACCTTTTTCTGGACACAAAGAAATCTGCAGCAGTTCTGACAGAGCTTTGTTGAGCTTGCTCACTCCCACTCTCTCACTTGCTCATTCTATTTCTCCCGGTGCTGCAGGCTGCCCTTTTGTACTGGGTTCGTGCCTGCATTGGCGCCTTTTTCTGCCCACAAAGAAATCCATGGCAGTCCCGACAGAGCTCCATTGAGCTCGCTCACTCGCTCATTCTGTTTCTCCCAGCACTCTAGGCTACCCTTTTGTACTGGGCTCCTGCCTGCATTGGTGCCTTTTTCTGCTCACAAAGAAATCTGCAGCAGTCGCGACAGAGCTCCCTTGAGCTCGCTCACTCCCCTTCTCTCACTCGCTCATTCTGTTTCTCCTGGCGCTGTAGGCTTCCCTTTTGTGCTGGGCTCCTGCCTGCATTGATGCCTTTTTCTGCCCACAAAGAAATCTGCAGCAGTCCCAACAGAGTTCCATTGGGCTTTCTCAGTCCCGTTCTCTCACTCACTTGTTCTGTTTCTCCCAGTGCTGCAGGTTGCCCTTTTGTACTGGGCTCCTGCCTGCATTGGTGCCTTTTTCTGCCCACAGAGAAATCCATAGCAGTCCTGACAGAGCTCCGTTGAGCTTGCTCACTGCTCCCTCTCACTCGCTCATTCTGTTTCTCCCAGCACTGCAGTCTGCCCTGTGGTACTGGGCTCCTGCCTGCACTGGCGCCTTTTTCTGCCTACAAAGAAATCCACAGCAGTCCCAACAGAGCTCCATTGAAGTTGTTCACTCCCCCTCTCTCACTCGCTTGTTGTTAATCTGTCCCAAACATCGATTTCCCACTGCAACCACGCTATTCTGCGCCGGAAGTGTGAAAACACATTTTGGCCAGGATGTGAACAATGACAGCTGTACTGATCATAAGGAGGTGTGAAAAAATGTCAGTGCTGAAAATCTGGCGTGAAAATATTGCAAATTTGAAAAGTTACAAGGGTGCATAGAAACTGCGCAACATATGCTTGCAACACAGTCATTTTATGGACTTTCATCACCAAATTTTCAATTTAGGCATCTTAGGACCTCTGCTCATGAACAGTGTCACTGACATTTTCTCAGTCTTTCCCTAAAACTGATTTCCCACAGTGGCCGTGATATTCTACGCCAGAAGTGCAAAAACACATTTTGGCCAGGCTGTGTAAAATGACAGCTGTACTGTTCATAAGGAGGTGTGGAAAAATGGCAATGTTGAAAATCTGAAGTGAACATATTAAAAATGCATGAAGTTATGAGTGTGCATGGAACCTGCACAACACAGGCTTGTAAAACAGTAATTTGTTTGGATTTGTTTCACCAAATTTGCAACATATGCTTTTTGAGTGCCCACCTCATGAACAGTTGCACTGTTGTTTTGTTAATCAGTCCCGAAAAGTGATTCTGTGCGGTGACCACAAAATCACCTTTCAGGACGGAATAATGCCATGACAGTGACTGAATTCATGAGGAGGGGTCCCAATAACCACATGTTGAAAATTTGGTGCCCAAATTACCCAAAATGCCTGAGATATGCACCAAAGTTGAAAAAATCCTATTTATGCCATTATACAGCTTACCTGCATTTCTTCGGTTTGAAGAGTGCAGACGTGTTCCCGGTCCACCGGAGATCATAGCACTGGGCTCCAGAGGTAAATATGGGGCGAGAGGGTGTGGGGAGGCAGGGTGCGCAAGGAGTGGGTGCGGGTTGGGGGAGGGACCACCAGACTCAACAAGGGACCATTTTCTGTTTTACAGGTTTAAAAAAAAAAAAGAATGAAAAACATCTCAGGAAGGATATTTATTATTTTTTTTTTCAGGGACATTTGGCACATTGGGGTGGGCTCCCAGCATGCCACCTGAGTGTTTTGGGGAGGGGGCTGTAGCCGATAGGGGACTGGGCACTCCCGTCAGTGCATACCGAGTTGGGGGGCAAGAGCCGAGGGGGATTGGGCACCCCCTTGTCACACAACAAATTGGGGAGGGATTGTGCTGAAGGGGAGTGGGCTCCCCGTCTGCAACTTGAAATGGGAAGGGGACTGAAGCCGATGGGGATTGGGCTCTCTGTCAGCAAAGAGAGACTGTTTGGGGGGGTGCATGATGCCGATGGGGATTGAGTACCCCCTCGGCAAACAAAAGAAACTTGGGGGATGGGACATTATGCTGACGGGGCTGGGCTCCCCGCCAGCAAAGGAAGGGGGTCGGGGGCATGCCGACAGAGGGATAGGGCTCCCCTGTTGGCTCTGAGGTGGCTGCATAGAGCTGCCATGTTCCTCGTACTGTTACACCAGGCAAGGTACCATCCTGCAATGATGCGTCTCTCCCTCACTGCAGCGGAATTGCTGATGCTGCAATGATGAGGTGGCCCTCATTGCAGTGACCAAATTGTTTCAAATTGGTAGCACTTCTACAGCACCAGTGTCATCAGCACACTGGGCCTGCATTGGGTGCACACTGCCAAGCCCACAAATGCAGTGCTGACATTGGCCGCCACACTGCTGCACCTCCACAATCCACTTCTCTCCTAAGCTGCCGCATAATGTTTCTTGCACATGCGCGCAAGCAAACATAAAAAAATAAACAGGACAAACAAATCACTGTGAATTAAACAGACTTGCATTAGCACTGGTAAAGTAGATGCCCATTTAATGCCTTGCTTTAATTATTGGTGATCAGTCCAAAAATCTGATAGTCAAAAATTTGCTGGACTGTCTCTTTACTACATTACATGACACTTTTTCTGTTAATGATTCAGGTGCAAGCCTTTCAGTATACAGATTTTCAGTATACAGGTTCAAATTCCATGCGGGAACTTATGTGAGGAGTTAATGTAAGCCTTCCTAACCTCACAGTACAAGGTAACAACACAGAAAACCATTATGCTGGAAAAAAGTTTCATATACAACATGCCCATTGCTGTATTGTACGGCGATACAATCCATGGACTGTATTATTTTGCATAAAGTGTGAAAAGCTGCATAAGTGTCTTGCTGTACCACAGCACATCCAATCAGAGATGCAAGAAACACTGAGGGCAGAATAGGCCCATCTGGTCCATCCCTTGTCCTCATAATAATCACATCCCAAAGTTCATCCATGTGCTTTGATTGCACCCACAGTGGTACTGTACAACTCTCTGTTATGGGTCCTGGCCTTGAGAGGAGATAAAAAAAATTTAGGGAATCTGAGTCCCAGCAGATCTGTCTGTTTCTCATGGACATACTTCATTATGGCTGCATGGCTGGAGGAGAGGCACACAGGTGAATTGAATGGAACTTGATGCAACCCAAAATGTAAGCCATTACGTGATTCTTATCCCTCTCTGTGTCCTGCTCGTACAACAGTCTTAAGCTCAGTACACTACAAATTCCCATTCAGGAAGCCTAGCACTTGGGGGTTCCAGGCCAAAACACCCTGAACCTTGTGAGCCAGCAACACTCAATTCAAATTTCTCATGCACTGGGGAATCAAAGCTGATGTTCCCAGTGTGCAGCACCACTCCCTCATACTGCTGCCTGCAAAAGGGGAAAGGAATCGTGGAGCGGAAGCCAGGCAGGAAATAATAACAAGAATTTGTCAATGCCGCATGTTTGCTTGCAGTGCAGCAGGGCTTTGAAGAGTGCTGATGTTGTTGAGACAACTATGAGCAACACAACATCTAGACACAACTTAACTTATGTTTTCCCTTTTTTATGTTGATTATGCACATGCGCAAGAAACATGTTGTGGCAGCTTGCTGCAGAAGCAGGTTGTGGAGGTGCGGCACTGTTGTGGCCAATGGCCCTACTGCCTTTTGAGGCTTGGCCCACTTTCCCCAATGGGGTGGCACACTGCTGCTGACACTAGTTCAGCCAGTATGCCACCACCTTGAAATGTTTTAGCCGTTGCAATCAGGGGCAGCCTCGTCATTGGCGTCAGCCATTCCGCTGCAATGAGGGAGTGACCCGTCACTTCAGGGCAGTCCCTTGCATTCCCCCAACCCAGTTTGCTGATGGGGAGCCCAGTCCCTGACAGTTTCTGTTGTCTGCCAAGGGGGTGCCCAGTCCTCCTCGGCATCATTTCCCCTCCCCCTTTTTCTTTGCCAACGGGGGTGCCCAATCCCCATCGGCATGTTCCCCCCCATTTCTTGTGTGCCAAGGGGATGCCCAGTCCCCCTCAGCTCATGAGACTCCCCACAGTGTGTGCCAATGGGGATGTCCAATCCCTGTTTGCTCCAGTCCCCCCTACCCCAAAACATGCAGGTGACATGCTGGGAGCCCACCCTAGCATGCCAAAAGTACCTGCTAAAAGGGAAAACTGTCCTGCAATGTCTATTTTTTTTAACCCTGTTAAGAAGAAAACAGTTCCTCGCTGTCTGCACCCCATCCCCAACCCGCGCCCACCCACTGCCTACCCCACCTCTCCACACCCTCCCTCACCTCATACCTACCTCTGGAGCCTGATGTAACGAACTTCAGTTGACCAGGTACACGTCTGCACTCTTCAAAGCTGACCGCGAACTGAAGAAATGCTGGTAAGCTGTATGGCATAAATAGGGTTTTTTTCAACTTTGCTGCATATCTCAGGCATTTTAGGGAATTCTGGCACCAAATTTTCAATATATGGTTATTAGGACCCCTCCTCATGAATTCAGCCACTGTCATGGTGTTATTCGGTCCTGAAAGGTGATTTCGCGGTCACTGTGTGGAATCGCCTTTTGAGACCAATTAGCAAAATGACAGTGCCAGTGTTCATGAGGTCGACTCTCAAAAAGCCTATGTTTCAAATTTGGTGGGAAAAATAAAAAAAATGACTGTTTTATGAGTGTTTGTTGCGCAGTTGCTACGCACGCTCGTAACTTCGCGAATTTGCAATATTTGCACGCCAGATTTTCAACATTGGCATTTTTTCACACCTCCTTATGAACAGTACAGCTGTCATTTTTCCCATCCTGGCCGAAATTTGTTTTCGCACTTCCAGCTCAGACTAGCGCAGTCACTGTGGGAAATCAGTGTTCAGGACAGATTAAGAAAATGATAGTGACACTGTTCATGAGTAGAGGTCCTAAAATCCTTGTGCTGAAAATTTGATGATGAAAGTCCATAAAATGACTATATTACAAGCGTGTGTTGAACTGTTTCCACACACCCTTGTAACTTCACAAATTTGTAATATTTTCACACCATATTTTCAACACTGGCATTTTTTCACACTTCCTTATGAACAGTACAGCTGTCATTTTTCACATCCTGGCCAAAATATGTTTTTGCACTTCTGGTGCAGAATAGCACAGTCACTGTGGAAAATCAGTGTTTGGGACAGATTAAGATCGAGCGAGTGAGAGGGGGGAGTGACTGATCTCAACTGAGCTCTGCCGTGACTGCTGCGGATTTCTCTGTGGGCAGAAAAAGGCCCCAGTGCTGGCAGGAGCCCAGTACAAAAGGGCAGCCTGCAGTGCCGGGAGAAACAGAATGAGAGAGTGAGTGAGGGAGGGGGAGTAAGTGAGCTCAATGGAGCTCTGTCGGGACTGCTGCGGATTTCTTTGTGGGCAGAAAAAGGAGTCAATGAAGGCAGGAGCCCAGTACAAAAGGGCATCCTGCAGCGGTGGAAGAAACAGAATGAGCGAGTGAGAGAGGGCGAGTGAGCGAGCTCAATGGACCTCTATCAGGACTGCTGTGGATTTCTTTGTGGGCAGAAAAAGGTGCCAGTGCAGGCAGGAGCCCAGTACAAAAGGGCAGCTTGCAGCGCCGGGAGAAATGGAACGAATGAGTGAGAAAGGGGGGAGTGAGCTAGCTCAATGGAGCTCTGTTGGGACTGCTGCAGATTACTTTGTGGGCAGAAAAAAGGCACCAACAGAGACAGGAACCCAGTACAAAAGGGCAGCCTGCAGCGCCAGGAGAAACAGAATGAGTGAGTGAGAGAGGGGGAGTGAGCAACCTCAACGGAGCTCTGCTGAGACAGCTGTGAACTTCTTTGTGGGCAGAAAAAGGCGCCAACACAGGCAGGAGTCCAGTACAAAAGGGTAGCCTGCAGCGCTGGGACAAACAGAATGAGTGAGTGAAAGAGGGGGAGTGAGCAAGCTCAATGGAGCTGTGTTGGGACTGCTGTGGTATTTTTTGTGGGCAGAAAAAGACGCCAACGCCAGCAGGGGCCCAGTACAAAAGGGCAGCCTGCAGCGTCGGGAGAAATAGAATGAGTGAGCGAGAGAGGGGGAGTGAGCGAGCTCAATGGAGCTCTGCTGGGACTTTAGAATTGCTCACCCTCCCGCCCAGTGTCCTCTATGGTCCTATATTACAGCAGGGTCTCTGGAGTAGAAACAAAGCAATGACTGAATACTTTTAGGATTGCTGTAATAATACAAATTAAGTTGTTCTGTTTATTTCTCTAACTGAGCAAAGTACTGAGCTATACTGTTATATGTAACCCCTAGGTGGCACTATCCCAAGGGCTACTACCCCTGCCTGCTTGGCTAGTAGCAGGTTAGGGGGCCTGAGTTCTGAAATGGGTGCCTCCATCTGGAGGTCAGGGTAGGTAGTGGTCAAGCTAACCTGGGCACAGCCCTCCGGGATACTGTAACCCCTCTCTTTCCCCTCTAGTGGCCTGTACACTGTACAATAATCATTTTCACAATACCCCTGGTACACCACACAAGTACCCACACTGTTTGCACTTACCAGCAGGGCTGGTTCCTCTGGCTCGACTGTGGGGACCCCTGTAAAACAAGGTTATGCACAGCAAATAGCAACAGTACAGTACTATGAGCACAAACTGGAACTACAGTCAGAAAGTCAGTCAGATGACATGCAGAAAAAGTTAGATCTGATTTATTCAGGGGGACTTGAACAAGGAAGGGGCAAAATCAGATTAATTAGCTTAAAGGTTATATCAATCAAGCAGTTCTGCATGCACTTTGAGTCCCCCCACACAGTCCACCTCTGGCTACCCAGGTGGAGAACAGATGGGCTAGCCAGGACTGTTGCCCGGAATTGCAGCTGGTTGGGGCACTGTGATGGAAAACACAACATGCACAGTACACAATATTTGTAATCCGGAGTCAGAGGGCTCAGTTTGTAAAGGAAATGAACCAACAAGACAATCAGATGACACACTCAGATTAAGCTGTTTTTGCAGGGAGCTACCCTGGTATTTACTCACGATACCCAAGACTGGACACAGGCTGAATGAAAATCAAGACTGCAGGTGGTTGATTTGGAATGTCAGGAGAAACAGGGCCCACACGAGTCGCAGAGGCATCATTCCTGTTCAAGCGTGGAGCAGGGGGCTGATCCCCCAGGCAGGTCTCTCGTCGATGGCTTCTCTGTGCAGTGGGTAGTCTGGCTGGGCCAGTCTGGCAAGGCCCAGACTGCATGAAGACAAATTCAGATGCAGTCCATTTTGGGTTGGATACAGCTTCCAGCGAGCAGAACACAGTTCACACAGTGGGGAACTAACTCACAACCTACTAGCAGCTCATAGCACATTTACATGTACGGGAATTCTACTGTACCAGGCAAAGCGCTCCCCTGTCACAATCGCAAAGTCTCTGCTCACACCAGGAGCTTAGGTGTAGCTGGAACTCCTGACAGGCTGATCGCATTCAGCAAAATCTTCGGACTTCTTCAGGTTGAGCCTGGCCCAATTCAGTAGTTAACTTTAGTCATACAAACTTGGATTTAGTCCACAATAATTCTCTCCTCTCCCTCTCAGGAACAGTAGGCAGACATGCAAGCCAAAACTCAGCCCTTTGACAGTTTTCCCATGCGAATCCACTCAGGATTGCTTCCCAAAATTCACTTGAGCTCTTCTCATTTCACTTCCCAGCTCAGAACTAACTGAAAACTGCAAGCAGCCCGGGACTTCCCCAAGATCCAAAAGATTTGGTTGGCTGATTTGGCTGTCAGTCAAAGCAACAGCTCCCCCTTCAGTTGCAAAAAAGGCACAAAAAAGCTCCAAACTACAGTTCCTACAGATTTTGAATTCAGACAGCTCCTGTAGTCCGGGCTACATTTTAGGTCCCACCAGTACAGGCAAAGTGGGCAAGCATTAAGGATGCAATACTTGAAGCAACATCCCATTGTGTTAGACAGAAAAGGAAGTGCAAAAGAAGATGGAAACCACTTTGGTTCTCAAATACAGTAGCAGAAAAGGTCAGAACCAAAAGGCTGGCCTTCAGGAAATATAAGGGAACACAGCGGGATGAAGATAGGGAGGTACACCAAACTGCCATAAGGGAAGCAGGGAAGGCAGTAAGGCAATCAAAGTCCCAAACTGAGGAAACACTAGCACAAACAATAAAATAAGGTGACACGACTTTCCATAGATACATTAGTGAAAGAAGAAAGTCCAGAGGGGGTATTGCTAAGCTAAAATGAGAAAAGGGGGCATGTGAGGAGGAGGACCCTGTAAAAGCATCTATCCTAAATAGATACTTTTGCTCAGTATTTACTGAAGAGAAGGTGGGGCAGGTTCCAGAGCTCAGCACCATGGACACACGGGGGAGGGAGGTGAGCACTACTCCCTACACAAAAAAAGGGTCCTACAAGAGCTTGCTAAGCTCAGGGTGGACCAGGCAATGGGACCTGGTGGCATACATCCCAGGGTACTTAAGGAGCTAAGGGTGGAACTAGCAGAGCCATCAGCAGAACTGTTTAGTGAGTCTCTGAACACAGGAGAGGTCCCAGAAGACTGGAGAAGGGCTCATGTGATCCCGCTCCACAAGAGTGGTAGCAGGGAGGAGGCAGGGAACTACAGACCAGTCAGTCTTTCCTCAGTAGTGGGCAAGATTATGGAGGCACTCCTTAAGGAAAGGATAGTGCAACACCTGGAATCCATAGGGGCACAGGATCCAAGACAGCATGGGATTACAAAAGGAAGGTCCTGTCAAACTAATCTCATAGATTTCTTTGACTGGGTAACCAGAGTGGTGGACCAAGGGGAGCAGTTGATGTCACCTACCTTGACTTCAGCAAAGCTTCGACACTGTTCCACATAGAAGATTGATAAATAAGCTGGGTAGGCTCAGGGTGGGTCAGAAGTTGGTCAACTGGGTGGCAAACTGGTTGACAGGCAGAAAACAGAGAGTGGTGGTAAATGGTATACAGTCAAAAGAGATGCAGGTCACAAGTGGGGTACCTCAGGGATCAGTTCTGGGGCCAGTCCTCTTCAATATCTTCATTAGTGACATTGCAGATGGACTAGAGGGTAAGACTTGTCTGTTTGCAGATGACACCAAGATCTGCAACAGAGTAGATGATCCAGATGGGGTGAGCAGAATGAGAAGAGATCTGGATAAACTAGCAAAATGGTCAGAAGTGTGGCAACTGGGATTTAATGCAAAGAAGTGCAAGATCGTGCACATTGGGAAGAGAAACCCTGAAGCCACCTATAGGCTGGGAGGGGAGTTGCTGGCAGTTACAAAGGAAGAAAGAGACTTGGGCATCATCATCACTGATGACCTGAAATCATCCTAGCAGACGTCTATAGCAGTAGGTAAGGCTAGGGGGATGTTAGGGTGTATTAGTAGGGGTATCACAAGTCATAAGAGGGAGGTAATAATCCCTCTTTACAAGACACTGGTTAGGCCCCATCTGGAGTACTGCGTGCAGTACTGGAGGCCACACTTTTACAAGGACATTAACCAAATTAAGGCAGTCCTGAGAAGGACAACCAAAATGGTGCAGGAACTGCATCAGAAGACATATGAGGACAAATTAATGGAGCTCAATATATATACCCTTGAGCAAAGGAGAGAGAGAGAGAGGTGATATGATCGAAACATTCAAACACCTTAAGGGCATTAACAAGGTGAAAGAGTCTAACATGTTTAAATATAACAAAAATAGCAGGACAAGAGGACACAGCATGAGATTAGAGGGAGGCCGATTAAGGGGGATGTGAGGAAATTCTTTTTCACAGAAAGAGTGGTGGATGCATGGAACGGCCTACTTCAGGAAGTGGTGGCTATGAATACAGTGCAGGGCTTCAAATAGGCATGGGATAGGCATAAGAGAGCAATACAGATGAGTATGAATAGATAGGCCACTGACAGAGCAAAGGCCGATGGCACATTTATAAGGTAGAAAAAGAAATGGGCAGACTGGATGGGCCTTGCAGTCCTTATCTGCCGTCAATCTCAATGTATGTTTCTATGTTACTGTTTGGTCCAATTTGTAGTCCAGGACCAAGATAGTGGAGACAAACAAAACAGTCCTTGCTACAAAGAAAGCAGGTTAGACAAACTACATTATCATTATCACTCTAAATGAGTTTCAGCAAATAGTTACATCTTTCAACAGAGCTCCTTCTCAGATTACTTAAACTGCAATTAGGCAACTCTTAAAGAGACAGTACACAGAGGGAATACAGGCTCTGGTAATCACATTTAAACTGCTAAAACGCAGGACACCAGCCTCACAGTGAGCATTTAGGCAAGCTCAAGGAAGACTTTTTGGGAACCCCCATTTGTAGGGGGGGTTACACCCTTCCCTGCCTGGGAAAACGTGGCGTCCACATCAAGTCTGTACCATCATAACATTGAAAATGCAACATATACAAGACATTTATACCATTAGCATGCTATACAAGTACTATCTGCTTCATCAATTGGCATAACTTGTCACTTTACTATACATTTCAATCTACTCCACAATATCATTTCCATTCTGATTCATCTATATCATTATGCATATTTCACACAAGTAAATTGAACATTACTATACAGAAGCATGTAATAACTTCTTATACTCTAAACAATGCAAGAAGGGGCCCTTCCCTATCAGCTAACTTGGGGCTGGATGGGGCAGGAGCACCATGGTGAGAGGGCAGAACAAGTAACCTGGAATGGGCCATCAAGCTCAATTTGAGCAGTGAGCTCTGAGAGGCATAAACGCCTTTGTGGACTACATTGAGAGGCAAATCCACTGGATTCCCAGGGGAATCGTAACTGAAGCGCACCACTGGCTTGACAGCTTGGCCAGTCTTTCTGGGGTGAACAACCACAGTCTCTGTACTTTCAGCAACTGTCTTGGAGCTTTCATCACTTGTGAGGGGTGCCTCTGCATGAAGGGGAATGTCCAAGCTGGGAGCACTGTCAGTCTCTTGCTCTGTAGTCTCTGTTTCTACAACGCTTGGCACATTTTGAAGACACTCTGGCACTGAAAGGGGGTTGTTAGCACTCTCATAGTGTTCCTCAAGTTCTGGTATGTCACCAGAAAGACTCATACCATCAGTCTCTCCTTCAGGCAAATCATACAGTTCCACAACACACAAAGACTCAGCATCCTCAGATGTGATACTTTGCACTTCACCTTGAGGGAGCATTGGCTACAAGGATGATGCCGGGGTGTTAGGCAGTCAGAAGGCCCAGCTTCATCCCCATAATTCAACAAAGGATTTCCACGAAACAACTGACTCAGTTCATATGAGGGGTAATAGGCATTAACACACTCACTGTCATCCGAGTTAGACTGGCAGTCACTATCATTCTGGGCCTGCTGCAGGGGAAGTCTTAAATTGGCAACCATGGAGGCAGGCTGACTCTGTTTCTTTCTTGCAGCAGCATGAGTCACTGGTCCAGGGGAATCAATTCGGTGGGTTCAGCCTCAATTGTAACTTGACCGGTAGGTAGTAAGCGGTTACGGTGCATGGTCTTGACAGCTTTGGAGTTATTCTCTGGGCACACTTTGTACACTGGCAAATCATCCAACTTTTCAGCTATGACATGGGGAAGATGGTGCCATTAATCAGCAATTTGGTGTTTACCATGCAATCCTAAATTTCGCAACAACACACGGTCTCCGGGCCTAAGTTCTTGAGCCTTTACTTTTCTATCATGTCTCTCTTTGTTGGCTAGATTTCTTTTGGCAGCCATTGTCTGGGCGAGTTGATAGGCATGGTTCCATTGAGCTTTCAGTTTTTGTACATATTGCAGCTAATCTTCAGCACGGACCCCATCAAGAGAAACCCCAAAACAGACATCAACAGGTAGCTGGGCCTCTCTCCTGAACATGAGGTGGTAGGGAGAGAACCCGGTAGCATCATTCTTCATGCAACTGTATGCGTGTACCAGGGTGCTAATTTGCTGGCTCCATTTATGCCTATCTTATGGGTGGAGGGTGCCTAGCATGTCTAGCAGGGTGCTGTTAAAGCGTTCTGGTTGAGAATCCCCCTGTGGGTGATAAGGGGTGGTTCTTGACTTTCGCACCCCCCATAGAGAGAGCATTTCTTTGATTAGCCAACTCTCAAAGTCCCGGCCCTGATCAGAGTGAATTTTCTGAGGGGCACTATAGTGGACAAAGACATTTTCCACTAGCACCTTGGCCATGGTAGATGCTT
This sequence comes from Neoceratodus forsteri, assembly GCA_016271365.2. NCBI lineage: Eukaryota > Metazoa > Chordata > Ceratodontiformes > Ceratodontidae > Neoceratodus > Neoceratodus forsteri. The sequence continues at coordinate 134,296,468 of CM028130.1, read as the reverse complement.
TTTGATCTTTGGTGGGAAAAGCTTGTGCATACTGTGTGAAATGGTCCGTAACCACTAACACATTGCCAATGTTTCGCTGATCAGGCTCTAAACTCAAGCCTTCTATGCAGACTAGTTCCATTGGGGTGCTGGTAGTAATGCTGACAAGGGGGGCAGCCCTCTGAGGCAGGGATTTTCTCTGCAAGTAGTGACTACAAGTCCTTACATGATGCTCAACATTGGCCCCTATCTTGGGCTAGTAGAATCAAGATCGTACTAGCTCAAGGGTCCGGTCGATGCAAAGGTCGCCCATATGATTGTGGAGGGACCTCAGTACCAAATCTTTGAAGGCTGTGGGCAGGACCAATTGTTGCTTGTCTATTTGGCCACCTCGATCTAGAGTTTCTCTATACAACAAATGATTAAGCAGCTTCAACCTGGGACCTTCTTTAAACAATAAAACGGTTTGCAGATCAGAGGAATGCAACTTGGACACATCTTTTCCTGCACGAAGGGCGTCAAGTGCTGGCTGAATCATAGGCTCTCAGGATTGAGCCCACTGAATGCTGTCATTGTCAAACTGAGGTAGTGCACTAATATCTAGAGCAGAGAAGTGGCAATATGTAGCCGGTATGCAGATGTCAGAGGGGCCCAAGCAATCTACTAAGCAGGCCGCTGTGTCTGTAGACATCTGTTTATTTCTATCAAACTTTTGGCACAATGCTTGGACGTCTGGTTCAGACAGCCTGACCTAGTCACTCTTGGAAATGGACCTCCGGGATAGGGCGTCAGCATCAATATGATTCAGGCCTGGTCTGTATTCAACAGCATAATCATATGTTGCCAATGCAGAAAGCCACCGGTGCCCCATGGCGTCCAACTCAGCTGAAGTCTGTACATAGGTCAATGGGTTATTGTCAGTCCTCACCAATATTTTTGCTTCATAGAGGTAATAATAAAAAATGGTCGACAATGGCCCATTTTAACGAAAGGAACTCCAACTTGTGCACAGGGTAGTTTCGCTCTGATGGGGTCAGGCTCCTACTGGTGAATGCCACTGGTTTCAAACCATCCTCATGGTCTTGATACAGTACAGCTGCTAGACCCTGCAGACTGGCATCAGTATGCAGCACATAGGGTTTGGTGGGATCAGCATAAGCGAGGATAGGGGCATGAGTGAGCTGGTATATGACCTCGTGGAAAGCTGCTTCACAGTCAAGCATCCAACGGGACCCGAAAAATTTACCTGGGTGGAAATATGCTTTATCTGGTTCTTTGACAGACCCTTTTTTGTATTTCTGGTTGGTAGGAGGGTAACTCTGGGTAAGGGAAGCAGTATAGCGCAGTGGTTTAAGGCTCTGAGCTGCAAACTTGGAGACCTGTGTTTGAATCCCACAGCCCCCACTTGCATACTGTGTGACCCTGAGCAAGTCACTTAACTTCCCTGTGCTCCCAGGTTGCACCTGTAAACAAGCTTTCAGCTTAGTGTGTCTCACCTGGTTAAACAATTGGAAAAAAAAAAAAAGATTCAAGAGTGGCTGAATCACTTTGGAATAGTCCTTTATGAACCGGTGGTAGTAGCCACAAAATCCCAGGAAACATTGTAGTTCTTTCAAATTGCGGGGCTGGGGACAAGTAGTCAAGGCTTCAACTTTACTACGGTCAGTCTCTATCCCCTCTGTAGACACTATGTGCCCCACATGCTTCACAGAGGTTTGGAAATCTGGCACTTGTCGATGGACAGGTTGAGGCCAAAATCTTCCAGTCGGTCTAGTACTTTGAACAGCCGACTCTCATGTGCATCTAGGGAGCTCCCGAACACAATGACATAGTCCAAGTACACCAGGCATTCTAGCAAATTTCATGTCTCCCACTGCTTGTTCCATAAGTCGCTGGAAGGTGGCTGGGGTGCCTGCTATCCCCTGTGGCATTCTTAGGAATTCATAGAACCCCAAAGTATAGATGAAGGCTGTCTTCTCACAGTCCTCTGGAGCCATCAGAATCTGGTAATATTCACTGCAAAGATCCAACACCGAGAACCATTTGCTCCTTTTCAAACAATCCAGAGCATCTTGTATATGGGGCATGGTGTATTGATCGGGGATGGTCCACCGATTCAGAATTCAATAATCAACACACATTCTCACACATCCATTCTTCTTACGCACAACCACAATGGGAGAAGGATATGGGCTCCTGGATTCTTGTATCACACCAGCCGCGAGCATTTCCTGAAAGTGTCTTCTCACATCGTCTATGTCTGCAGGGGCTAGGCGTCGAGACCTCCCTCGAAATGGCTGTTCATCGTGCAGGCATCTGTGATGCTCCACACCCTGGACACATCCCATGTCCCATTCCTTCAATGAAAACACTTGATCTCTCTGGGCAAGTTTCTGGCTAATTCTAGTCTTCCATTCAGCTGGCAATGGGGAGTCACTAAAATCAAACAAGTCGAGAGTCACTCTGTCTGTCTTGCCAGGGTGCTTGTTGCTGGGCAACACTGCAGTGTCTGAGCAGTTTGCCATAGCTAGGGTGCATCCTCTGTTCACCCGGATCTCCTGATCCGACACATTATGAATCTGGACCATCACTTGTCATGCATCGGCATGAGCTCAAGCTGGCAAGATGCTGGGCTTAACCCATAATCCTTCCAGCAGTTTTCCATCACCTGGCACGTCCAACATCAGTATTTTGTTCTTGACATCTTTGCAGAGGTGGACCTCCCCTTGAACAGTACACTGGGCATTAGGGGCCAGTACCATTGAATCAGGATCCTTCTTCCACATGACCCCTACCAGTACATCCTGATCCACTCCCTTGGGGTTCTGTTGCAAATCATAGGCCCTCTTGATCAGAGCGGGAGTACTTAGGGCTTTCCCAGTCCATTGCACTTGTTTCTCGTGACGGAGTCATGCCAGTCTCCCAAACATATGGGTGTTGGTCCCAATTAATAGGGGAACCCCATCATACAGCCCAGTAGGGGGACACACTAAGGCCAGTGTCTCGACTTGCTCCTCTACACCAGTTACAGCTGCAGAAAATGACAACCAGAGGTGAACATATCCTAGGTAAGAATAAGACTTGCCGCTCAGCCCCACACATGTAGGCCTTCCAGGAATTGTAATAGCACAGCAGATAAGTGTTTGTCATTCCAGTCTGTAAATACACTGGTCACTTGCGATCCACTGTCCAGCACAGCCCGAATAGGAATACCATTAACAGCCACGGTAGTCTCCTCTTAGGGCCCACTATTTTGGACCAGTCTGGAGGGACAGCAGCAGGGGCCTGGATGGACAATTTAGCCACTAAGGGGTTTAAGTTAGGATGTCTGAAGCCTTCACTGCGGTCATTTTGTGCACCCCTTGACCACTGATTCATTTTCCAAATCTCTCCTTGAAGCCGGTTCACCACTTTCTCTAAGTCTTTCTGAGACTGGCATTCCCTCTTCATATGGCCATCCTTTCCACAGTGGTGACAAATGATAGACTCCTGGGTCATCCTTGGAGAGAACATTGCATGAGGAACTGAAGTAGTAGCAAGGGATCAGGGTCCAATATCTGCTTGCAGCAGTGAGAGGGGTGCAACATGTCACAATAGTTCCTTTAGGGTGGCAGTCAATTTTTTGATTTCAGCCTGGGAGCTATCCTTAGTAGAGGATGCCTGAGGGTGCACCCCCACCCCCATGGCAGTCACGTCCTGAGAGGAACCAGAATTTTGTTCCATGGGGGAACCCTTACAGAGGCACCCACCTTCAACTCTCAGACTTCCTTTAATAGCTCGACTTTCAAAAACTGGGCCCAGGGCGGGAAGTCCTTTGCATTCTCAGAGTGTTCATTAGGTGCCGACATTTGCCCCTGAACCCCACTTGGATGATCACTCTCTGTCACTTGCGCAGTAGCAGCAGATATTGGTGAAATTCCCCCCCAGGTTCACCTTTGCTCAACCCCCCGAATTTCTTTCATTAGCTCGTCATAAGAGGGGGGTGATTCCAGTTGGTTGGTGAGGTGCAAATGAAGCAGTAACAGTTCTGAAAATGGAGCAGACTTAAGGATCCAGTCCAGCCTAGTTCGATCTAATCCATTTGATGGCAAACTGCCCTTTCTGAGGCACTCTTGTAGCAGCTTTTCAAGCCGAGGTACATGCACAGACAATGGCTCCCCTGAGTACTGCTGGGAGTTTCTTACTCTCCACCATAGGTCCTCATCTGAATCTGGGCTCCCATATACATTCTCCAATGCATCAAGATAGTTCTGTGCAGTTGCTTCGGGGTTATTGGCCCGCTTAGCATGGATGCTAGCCAGGGCAGGACCTTGGAGGCTCTCATTCAATCTCTTTTGTTTCTCTGCTTCTGAGCATTGCCATTTAAGTACTAGAGGGGCAACATAGTCTATCCAGGTCTCCCAGTCATCCTCCCCTTGGGGGGTGGGGAGGGTGCCTGAGAAGATTCTCAACCTTTGGTAGGAGTCGTGACTAATGGCAGGTACAGATATAGGGGCCAGCCTTGTCATGGGCACAGAAGGCGGGGCAGTAACAGGTGCTGGAGTGGGAGTGGGAGTGGGTGTTGGGGAGGTAACACCCCCAGGTGGCAGGAAAAGTTTCTTAAAGTACTCTATGGTTTTCTCTTCCTCCAGCAACAATTTAGCAAATTTCTCCTCAAAGTCTCAGACAATAGGGGGAGCTCATCCTCCCTGGAGTTTTTACTGTTTCTAGTTATCACTCTCCAGGCGGCTGGGGACTCTTCTGGGGCAATAGTCCATGGCACTTTGGAACTGTCCACTGCGTCACTACATTCTACTAACACCATGAAAATTTGGGCAGTCAAATCAGCCTGTCGCCCCACCACCACAGCGTTTATTAAACATTCAGTTTTGGGAAGCAGTCCTTCTACAGCGTCTTTACCAATGATCAAGGGAATATCCAATACTAGCAGGGCATTGTGAGGGTCAATCTGCTGCCCCGTACACCACCTCACCAACTGGTGCACAGCCACTTCTGTTGGGGTAGCCATTTATGTTTGACAATAATTCATAGTTTCGGCCACTAGAAGACACAAAATCCCAGCGGTAAGCCTCCAAGATGTAACCCCTAGGTGGCGCTATTCCAAGAGCTACTACCCCTGCCTGCTTGGCTAGTAGCAGGTTAAGGGGCCTGAGTTCTAGGTCAGGGTACGTAGTGGTCAAGCTAACCTGGGCACAGCCCTCCGGGACACTGTAAACCCCCTCATTCTCCACTAGTGGCCTGAACACTGTACAATAATCACTTTCACAATACTCCTGGTACAACACACAAGTACCCACACTGTTTGCACTTACCACCAGGGCTGGCTCCTCTGGCTTGACCCTGGGGACCCCCTGTAAAACAAGGTTATGCACAGCAAATAGCAACAGTACAGTACTTTGAGCACAAACTGGAACTACAGTCAGATTACATGCAGAAAAAGTTAGATCTGATTTATTCAGGGGACTTGAACAAGGGAGGGGCAAAATCAGGTTAATTAGCTTAAAGGTTATATCAATCAAGCAGTTCTGCATGCACTTTGATTCCCCCCACACAGTCCACCTCTGGGCACCCAGGTAGAGAAGAGATGGGCTGGCCAGGACCGGTGCCCGGGGTTGCAGCTGGTTTAGGGCCCTGTGATGGAAAACACAACATGCACAGTACACAATATTTGTAATCCGGAGCCAGAGGGCGCAGTTCGTAAAGGAAACGAAACAAGTCACTCAGATGACACACTCAGACTAAGCTGTTGTTGCAGGGAGCTACCCTGGTATTTACTCACGATACCCAAAACTGGACACAGGCTGAATGAAAATCGAGACTGCAGGTGGTTGATCTGGAATGTCAGGAGAAGCTGGGCCCACACGAGTCGCAGAGGTGTTGTTTTTGTTCAAGCGTGGAGCAGGGGGCTGATCCCCAGGCAGGTCTCTCATCGATGGTTTCCCTGTGCAGTGGGTAGTCTGGCTGGGCCAGTCTGGCAAGGCCCAGACCACATGGAGACAAATTCGGATGTAGTCCGTTTTGGGCTGGATACCGCTTCCAGCAAGCAGAACACAGTTCACACAGTGGGGAACTAACTCACAACCCATTAGCAGCTCAGTCATAGCATATTTACATGTATGGGAATACTACTGCACCAGGCAAAGCGCTCCCCGGTCACAATCGCAAAGTCTCTGCACACATTGGGAGCTTAGGGGTAGCTGGAACTCCTGACAGGCCAATCACATTCAGCAAAATCTTCGGACTTCTTCAGGTTGAGCCTGACCCACTTCAGTAGTTTACTTTAGTCATACAAACTTGGATTTAGTTCACAATAATTCTCTTCTCTCCCTCTCAGGAGCAGTAGGCAGACATGCAAGCCAAAACTCAGCCCTTTGACAGTTTTCCCATGCAAATCCACTCAGGATTGCTTCCCAAAATACACTTGAGCTCTTCTCATTTCACTTCTCTTCTCAGAACTAACTGAAAACTGCAAGCAGCCCGGGACTTCCCCAAGATCCAAAAGATTTGGTTGGCTGATTTGGCTGTCAGTCAAAGCAACAGCTCCCCCTTCAGTTGCAAAAAAGGCACAAAAAAGCTCCAAACTACAGTTCCTACAGATTTTGAATTCAGACAGCTGCTGTAGTCTGGCTACATTTTAAGTCCTACCAGTACTGTTTGGCCCAATTTGTAGTCCAGGACCAAGATAGTAGAGACAAACAAAACAGTCCTTGCTACAAAGAAAGCAGGTTAGATAAACTACATTATCATTATCACTCTAAAAGATTTTCAGCAAATAGTTACATCTTTCAACAGAGCTCTCTCTCAGATTACTTAAACTGCAATTAGGCAGCTCTTAAAGAGACAGTACACAGAGGCTATACAGGCTCTGGTAATCACATTTAAACTGCTAAAACGCAGGACACCAGCCTGGCAGTGAGCATTTAGGCAAACTCAAGGAAGACTTTTTGGGAACCCCCATTTGTAGGGGGGTTACATATAATTGCTGTAATAATACATATTTATTTGTTCTGTTTATTTCTCTAATTGCCGCTGTTTTTGACAGAGGAGAACTGTGCTTTCAGAGCAAGAAACAGCAGTCTAGAGCTACAGCTTTTTTACTGCTAAATCACTTCTATCTCAGCAGGAGTCAGTGCCTGTTTGGATTAAGCAAACAGATACTTTATTAGAAGAAGGGGGTCTCATTTAAGTAAAAAAAAGAAGAAGAAGAAAGTCACTGTCTGTTTCTCTGAGGAAGGGGTCTGTATCAGCTTAATTTACTGAGTCAGGAGCAGAGGATGAATCTAATTGGGGGTGTGGCTTAGGAGCTTAGGAGTACAAAAGCAGGTGTCTCCAATTACAGCTTCCTGCTATATTTGACAGAGGAGAACTTTGCTTTCAGAGCAAGAAACAGCAATCTAGAACTACACCTTTTTTATTAATTGCCCTGCTTCCCACCCTAAGCCAGTTCTACATTTATAGCCACTGGATTTGATTGACAACAGGAACTTCCTGTTTGGCAGTAGGAAGGGAAGGATCACTGATACACATTAGTTTCATCAACCTTGAAGGAACCTAAAAATAACTCTTTCTCCCCCCCGAGCTGCTGGAGGTCTGAATCCAAGCACGGAAGAAGGAGACTACTGAAGACTACAGGAAGTTCCTGTCCCAGAACTGGAATGGCGAGAGTTGTAAGGGCGCATAGGTAGTAGGAAAGTAAGTGTAAAAATACATAGTGGGAGGAGACAGTAAGCATACAAGGCAACAGGAGAGGGACACAAAATAAGTCAAGATGGGAGTGGTGCAGTGCAATGGCTGTGGGGCAGCAGTGTTCCGGGAGACATTCTGGAGGCTGTGATGCTGTCCTGTTTGCAGGCATCTCTCTGGTCTGAGTGAGGAGGTTGCCTGTCTCCAGGCTGACCTGGCTAGGATTCATGAAACCTCTTCCCCCACCCAGGGACCACCAGGGCCACCACCGCTACCTCAGAGGTTGCCAAGAAAGAGGAGTGGTTGGACCAAGATGGGCTCAGGGAGGGATAGGGTGGTGGAACAGAGATGTATCCCTCCGGTTGTACCTCTCCACAATTCATATGCTGTTCTGGCAAAGAGTGGTTCCTCTATGGAGGCACCTGCAGTGGAGACCAAGGAGGATGCTGGGAACCTCCACAAAGGAGACCCACAGGAGGGTGGTATGAGACCCCACAGGGGAAGAAAAAAACTCCTGGTGTGGGACTTGATCATTAGGGGGTAGAAGTGGGGGAGGAAGGGGATAGGGAGGTAAGGTTCCTGCCTGGTGCCATGACTTGGAGGGACAGGAAGCGAATCCTCAGGATCACGGAGCAGCTGCATGAGGGAGGGATTTGGATGTCATTGTCCACCTAGGGACAAATGACCTGGCTGTGAATGGGATCAGAGCAGTTCAAGAGGAGTTTGTAGAGTTGGGGAGGGGCCTTAGACAAGTAGCATGTACAGTAACCTTCTTGGAGGTGCTGCCTGTCTATGGCAAGGATGATGCTAGGATATTCTGCACCATGGGATTCAATGAATGGTTGAAAAACTGGTGTGGAGCTCAGGGTTTTAACTTCATTGGGGACTGGGGAGCCACCTGGAGGGATGCAGGCCTATACTGGTGTGATGGTCTGCATCTGTCCGGGGGAAGGGGGCCAGGATCCTAAGTGATAGGTTTAAATGCTTCATTAGCAAGCACTTAAACTAGCCAAGGGGGGAGGCACTAAAAAGGAGCAGAGAAATCCCAGTCTCCTCCCACAAAACACAGTAGTTAGAGAGGTAAACACCAAGGTAGAGAAGTCAGTAGGGAGCAGGACCGGGGTAAATGCAGAAAAAGGCAGTGAGGACATGGATGGGGCTAAAAGGGGTAAGGCCATTAAAAAAAAAGGAAGGTGATGAGTACCAATGCCCACAGTCTGTGTAACAAGCTCCCTGAACTAGTAACCTTGGTGGAAGAGGGATGCCTAGATATTGTGGCAGTCACTGAAACATGGTACACAGAGAACCATGACTGGGATGTCAGCATACCAGGATACACTATCTACAGGAGGGACAGGGTGGGTAAAAGAGGAGCAGGAGTAGCTCTCTATATAAGGGAAGGGATTAAAGCAACAGAACTAAAGAGTAAACAAGAAGTTGCTGAGTCACTATGGGTCACCCTGGAGACAGGAAAATGCACCACAATCTGCATCTCAGGGGAAGGAAATTATAGAAGCCATCCTTAAAATGGCAGAAAAAGGGGAGATATTGTTGATGGGGGACCTGAATATACCAGATGTTAACTGGAGTACCTTTGCTGCAGGCACATCCAAGAGCAGGGTCATTCTTGATGCCCTACAGGGGGCATGCCTCAGACAGCTAGTTTTGGAACCCACTCGGGAGGGAGAAATCTTAGACCTGGCACTCTGAAATGGGGAAGGAGAAAGGATCTCAGATTTAGAAGTGGGTAGCCATCTGGGAACAAGTGACCACCAAACAGTGTGGTTCACAATAAACACAGCCATAGAGTCAAGCCATACAAAAACAAGAGTATTGAACTTTAGGAAGGTTGACTTTGGGAAAATGAAAGAGTGCCTCAGAAAAGCACTAGCAAAAGGGCAAGAAGGAGGGGTGGAGGAACAATGGGGAATAATCAAAACAACCATCACAGAGGCAACAAGCCTTTGTGTGAAGCAAATCAACAAAACAAAATGAAGGAAAAACCACTATGGTTCTCAAAAGAAGTGGAAAGAAAGGATAAGGAGAAAAGGATAGCATTCAGGAAATATAAGGTAACACAGAAGGAGCAGGACGGAGAACTTTATCAGTTAAAGCAGAAGGAGGCAGGGAAGGCACTCAGAATAGCAAAGGCACAAACTGAGGAAAAGATAGCCAACTCTGTTAAGAAGGGGGGGTAAAACCCTTTTATAGATACATTAGGGAGCAAAGAAAGACCAAGGGAGGGATAGGGAGACTTAATAAAGGGGAGAGAATGTGGGCAGAGGGTGACAGTGAAAAAGCATGGATACTGAATGAATATTTCTGCTCAGTATTCCCAACGGAAGAGGAGGTGGAGGTACCTAAACCAAACAAGACAGAAACTCTGAATAGGGGGTTCGATACCAGTCCATTCACAGAAGAAAGGGTTTTGAAAGAACTCTTGAAACTCAGGGTGAAAAAAGCAGTGGGGCCTGATGGGATTCACAAAAGAATTATAAAAGAACTAAGGGTAGAACTAGTAACACCACTGACTACTCTCTTAAACAAATAATGGGAGGATGGATTGGTACCTGAGGACTGGAGGAGGACAAATGTGATTCCACTTCACAAAAGTGGGAGCAAGGCAGAGGCAGAAAACTACAGATCAGCTAGTTTGACCTCAGTGATAGGGAAAATGATGAAATCACTTCTAAAGGAAATAATTGTTGAGTACCTAGAGGCCGGTGGGGCACAGGACCCAAGGCAGCATGGTTTCACAGCAGGAAGGTCCTGTCAGATGAACCTAATAGATTTCTTTGACTGGGTGACCAAAGTAGTAGACCAGGAGGGGCTGTGGATATGGCCTACCTAGATTCTAGCAAGGCATTTGACACAGTCTCACACAAAAGATTAATATACAAGTTAGCCAGCCTTGGAGCGGGTCCCAAGGTGCTAGCCTGGATAAAAAAACTGGCTGGACAACAGGATGCAAAGGGTAATAGTAAACGGAGTCCACAGTGAAGAAAGGAGGGTAACTAGCGGGGTACCGCAGGGTTCGGTACTGGGACCGGTCCTCTTTAATGCCTTTATATGTGACACTGGAGATCAACTGGAAGGAAAGATATGTCTCTTTGCAGACGACACAAAGATCTGCAACAGGGTTGACACACAAGGTGGGGTGGAAAGGATGAAAAGGGACTTGGCAAGGTTGGAGGAATGGTCAAATATGCGGCAGCTCAGATTCAATGCAAAGAAGTGCAAGGTAATCCATCTGGGAAACAAAAACCCAGGGGAATAACAACAACAACAACAACAACAATGGAAAGAGACCTAGGAGTAATTATATCAGATGACCTAAAGGTGGGCAAACAATGTGAGAAGGCAGTAAGGAGGGCTGGGGGGATACTGGGATGTGCAGGGAGAGGCATCAACAGTACAAAACAGGAAGTTGTTATCCCTCTGTACAGACAGTTGGTGAGACCCCATCTGGAGTACTGCATGCAATTCTGGAGACCCCATCTCCGCAAAGACATAGACAGAGTGGAGGCTGTTCAGAGGAGGGCAACCAAAATGGTGCAGGGTCTGCACCAGAAGACATATGAGGAGAGACTAAAGCAGCTTAATATGTAAACCCTTGAGGAAAGGATGGAAAGGGGGGACATGATAGAAACTTTCAAGTACCTCAAGGGAATTAACAAAGTACAAGAGGGTAGCATCTTTCAGAAGAAGAGATGTGCAAGAACAAGGGGGCACAATTTGAAGACAGAGGGGGGACGGCTCAGAGGTAATGTTAGAAAGTAATTTTTCACAGAGAGGGTTGTGGATGCATGGAACAGCCTTCCTGAGGAGGTTGTGGAGTCAGGAACAGTGGGAGAATTCAAGAATGCATGGGACAGGCATAAGGCAATTCTAGTGGATGGTAGAAGGAAGTAAGCTGTTGATTAACTAGAATCTGCAGCTTATCCATCAGGTAGGGAAATGGGCAGACTAGGTGGGCCAAGTGGTCCTTATCTGCCATCAAATTCTATGTTTCTATGTAACTGAGCTGAGCAATAAATTTGGTAGGAAAAATCCAAAAAATAACTTTTACGACCGTGCGTTGCGCAGTTGCTGTGCACGCTTGTAACTTCGTGACTTTGCAATATTTTAACTCCAGATTTTCAACACTGGCATTTCTCCACACCTCCTTATGAACAGTATAGCTGACATTTTTCACATCCTGGCCGAAATGCGTTTTCGCACTTCTGGCGCAGAATAGCGCAGGCGCTGTGGGAAATCAGTGTTTGGGACAGATTAAGAAAACCACAGTGACATTGTTCATGAGCAGAGGTCCTAAAAATGCCTATGTTGAAAATGTTGTGATGAAAGTCCATAAAATGACTGTGTTACGAGCATACGTTGTGCAGCTTCCACGTAGCCTTGTAACTTTGCAAATCAGTAATATTTTCACGCCAGATTTTCCACACTGGCATTTTTTCACACTTCTTTATGAAGAGTACAACTGTGATTTTTCACATCCTGGCCAAAATGTGTTTTTGCACTTCCGGCGCAGAATAGCGCAGTCGCTTTGGGAAATCAGTGTTTGGGACAAATTAGGATCGAGCAAGTGAGAGAAGGGGAGTGACCGAGCTCAACTGAGCTCTGTCAGAACTACTGCAGATTTCTTTGTAGGCAGAAAAAGGCCCCAATGCATGCAGGAGCCCAGTACAAAAGGGCAGCCTGCAGCATCGGGAGAAATAGAACGAGTGAGTGAGGGGGTTGGGAGTGAGCGAGCTCAGCTGAGCTCTGTTGGGGCTGCTGCAGATTTCTTTGTGGGCAGAAAAGGTGCCAATGCAGGCAGAAGCCCAGTTCAAAAGGGCAGACTGCAGCTCCGGGAGAAATAGAACGAGTGAGTGAGGGAGGGGGAGTGAGCGAGCTCAATGGAGCTCTGCTGGGACTTTAGAGTTACCCACCCTCCCGCCGGGGTCCCTGTGGTCCTATATTACAGCAGGGTCTCTGGAGTGGAGACAAAGCAATGATTGGATACTTTAGGACTGCTGTAATAATACAGATTTAGTTGTTCTGTTTCTTTCTCTAACTGAGCTGAGTAATACTTGGAGTGCAATAGGATTTCTAACTGGGCTAAATGAAACTGTATAAAAGCCAAGAACAAAAAGTATGGTAGCTGAGGGGTGAAAAACGGACAAGGAGGCTTTAGGATTGCTACAGTAATACAGTATCTAATGGATGAGATTTGAGACTGAATTACCCCGGTCAGCAAGGGATCAGTAGAGGGACTAGTGTGGGGGCCGGGGACAGGAATTTGAGTAAATAAGGGTGTAACAGTTGCAGTAGGGTACAGAACCTGGGAGTAACACCCCGTAACATAAGATGGGGGCCAAAATGGGGCAGGAGCCACATGTCAATAGGGTGGGCATCTTTGAAAGGGTGGAGAGGTGTATGTGGTGTGGGTCTGCCATGATCCTGGACTGGGCTTGGAGAATAAGGGGGGGGTGTATGGTCTGTAGATGACTGGCTAGTTTGAGAGAGGAACTGTGGAGGTTAGGGAGGAGTGCAAGTGGCAGGGCAGATGAACATGGTAGGCATCCTGAGGGGAGGAACAGGGGATGGCAAAGGGAGATGGAGGAAGAATAACTAGGGACTGAAACCGACCCCAGTATCAGAGGCACTAGCAGAAAAGAGAGGAGAAGGGAAGGGGTGCCTGAGGCTAGGGCAGGGGGCCTCCTGATGGGGGAGGAAGAGGCCTCGATGAGTACCAGGGGGGAGAGAGCAGATACCTGCGGGTAGGGAGGGAGGGACCAGGGGTGGCACGGAGGGGAACAAGTCGGAGGAGGGAACCGATAGGGAGAAGAGATGTAGGACAGGTATCGACTATGAATAGATTCGAACCTCTGCTATGGGACAGAGAGGGGGAGCAGGAACATACTGAAGGGGGGAGGACAAGCGGGGCATGAGAGGGATGGCAACAGGTAGGGGAAGAGATAGAGAGGACAAAACGGTAGAAGGGGCAAGTAAGGACGGAGGGGGTGGTGACTGAAGGAGAGAAGGCTATGGGAAGGGGGAAGGATGGGAGGGGCATCACTATCAGGGTAGAATTGAATGGGGGCTCTAAATCGACAACAGTGGGGACAGGAGAGGGGTTGGAAATCAGCAGAGGAGGAGGGGAGGTTGACATGGGAAGTCCAGAAGGAAGTAGTCAGGCTGGGAAGGGGTTCAAGGGGGATGGGAGGAATAAGGCAGAGAAAAGGGGTGAGATGGAAGTAGGGGATACAGATACAGAAGTCACAGAGGGTGCAATTGGCAGGGGTAAGGGACAGAGAAGAATGAATACTGGGGTGGTGGAAGGGGCATTAGAAGGGAAAGGGGGTAAGGGGCAGGGGGGTACTTGTTCTGTGGGATTCTATACTGAAATGGGTGAGATGGGGCGGAAAGGAGGAAAGGCACAGCCATATTTGGGTTGAAGCTGTCCCCATGTTGACTGGAGGAAGGGCCGGGCAGTCACTGCTCAAGCGTGTAGCGAGGGGGAGGAAGAAACCTCATTTACTGTTGCATGTGGGTACAAATGCCTTGGCGGGGGACACTCTGGAAGTAGTGAGGGGGAGGTTTGAGTACTTTGGAAGGCAGTGTGAGAGGGTGGGGAAGTCGGTGGCATTCTTGGAGGTACTGCTGATACCATGTGCAAGCATGGGGAGGAAGGGTAGGCTTCAGGAGTTCGAGTGGCTGAGGGATTGTTGCCACACGAAACATTATGGGTTAGTGACTAACTGGCATAGGGTCTGGGGGGAATAGTGACTTGTATGTGGGTGACAGGGTACACCTGAGCAGGAAGGGAAGGGGAGTATTAAAGGCAGTATTGTTGCTGGGCCACTGGCGCTGAGGGTTGAATCGCTGGACGCCACACCTCACGCCACACTGGCGACCCAGATTCAGATGCAAGCTTGGGCCACCAGGGGTTGGTAAAGGAGGGATAGGATTGAGCATCCAGAAGACTGCTCTCCTATCCTGGGGCGGGATCCAGGGACCCACCGCTCTGTAGCAGCCCCTGGTGATGACAGCGGGCGCTACTACAGTGGTGTAGTAAAGGGTGGCGGACTTTGGCACACTGTGCCTAAGCGTCATTGCATGCCAGCACTCCACAAAGGGGAGAAAAATGGAAAATGGGCTACGGTCAGGCAGCATGAGTTTCTGACCCCCCTACCCACCCCAAATGGTGCCTCTTCAACCAGGTCCTGCTCTGGTGGGTCAATCTGGGAAGCTCCTCACCACCCCACCACAGGGGTAATCCATAGAGGTGAGCTGGTCGGCCTGATGTTTGGGGCAGGGCTAGGGGAGTCAGTCGGGATGACCAAGCCAACCGTAGCCCAGTGAGAAAATATGTAAACATAAACAAAAAAAGGCAGGATTAGAGGGGTATATCTCTACTAAGACGGATTTCAACCAATGGGAGGGGTGAGGTGGCCAAAAGACTGAGGTTGGTAGAAAGGTCCGGACAGGGGAGCCTGATGAGCTCACTGCCCTAGATATAGGTAAAGGCGGAGGCGTAGTAACCCTGGAAGGGGGCGGGCAGGGTGGTCTGAGTGTAATACAGAAGGCACCACCACCCGGTAAGAATAAGGAGGAGAAAGAGTGCGGACTACAGGGAGGAGGGACACAGGCCAAGGAGGAGAAGAGTGAGGAGAAGAAGGGGTACGTGTGGAAGGTGGTCTGACTAAATGGATAGAGAACTGGTTACAGGGGAGGGTGCAGAGGGTGGTGGTGGCGGGGTATCTCTCGGCACCCAGAGCAGTGACAAGCAGGGCGCCGCAGGGCTCAGTGCTTGGCCCAATGCTATTTGGGTTCATTATCTCCGATATAGCACACGGAGGGGGGAGCAGGGTTAGTCTGTTCGAACATTATACCACATCAAAAGCAAATAGTTATAATTGCAGAGCCTCTCCACACACACACATACACACTCCCCGAAAAGCTGTTTAAAAGCCTGCAATTCATTCAAATCAATTTCATTTTCTTACTTACTTGGGGTTCAATGCCAACAAGTATAAAAATCATTTACCTAGGGCATAGGAACCCCGACGCTTGGTATAGGATGGGGGGGAGGTACTAATACTCACTAGACATGAAAGGGTGCTTGAGATTGTTATATCAGAAGACCTCAAGATGGCAGTACAGTGTGACAAGGCTATGGGCAGGGCAAATTGGATTCTAGGGTGCATAAGGAGTGGCATCTCCAGTAGGAGGAGGAGGGATGTTGTGCTGCCTTTGTATCACTCCCTGGTATGCCCCCAGTTGGAGTACTGTGTCCAGTTTTAGAGTCCACACTTCAGAAAGGACATAAGGTGGAGGTTTTCCCAGAGGAGGGCAACTAAAATGGTTGAGAATTTTCACAGGAATCCCTACAACGAAAGGCTGAAGAATCTCAACATGTACACTCTGGAAGAGAAGAGGGCAAGAGGTGACATGATCAAGACCTACAAAGCACCTCACAGGGGTAAAGATGGTACAGTTGAGGAGTTTCCTTCAAATGAGGATGAGCACCCAAACCAAGGGACATACAATGAAACTAGAGGGGGGGGGGCATTCAGGATAGATGTGAAGAAATATTTCTTTACTGAAAGGGTGGCAGACACCTTGAACAGACTGCGAGGAGAAGTTGTGGAAGCTAAAATGGTAGGGGGCATGAAGCATGCATGGGATAAACATAGGGGTATATTGGAAAAAGGGGAGGGAAGGGTCAACAGAGATCAATAAGGCTATGGAAGTGGAGTAGGTTCAAGTTCATTGCAGAAAAAATCCATTAAGCAAACTCATTCACAAGGAGGTCCTGATGGACACAAGCAGAATAAGACATGCAGTAACATATACAGGCAGGAGTTACAAGTAGGTAGAGAACACTTGGGCAGACTGGGTGGGCTGAGCGGTCCTTTTCTGCTGATAAAGTCTATGTTTCTATGGCATCATGTGTTAATTCAGGTGCAGTGTTTATTTAAAGTTGGGTCTACCATACATCCAGATGTAATGTCCAGTAAATTACCTAATTAGATGCAGCCCACTTACAGTACAATAAACAGAACCCCAGTACTTCAAGAAGCCTTTACTCTTCATAAGGCTGCTTAAAGAGCTGGGGTTCTATTGCAGTGTCCACACCAGTATGCTGATCTTAAAATCGATGTTGCGTCTGAATGAGTACTTGATTCTTGCTCACTCCATTTCTTCCCCACTTTGAAACCTGCTTGTCCTGAGTTAGTTTTTGGCTGGCAGCACCTCGCCTGTGTTGGAAGATGACCAATAAGCGGCACTGAAAGATGTCACACTTCACAGACTGTGAAGGCAGCTGCTCACGGACAGGCATAATGCAATTCTACTGAGGGGTAGGAGGAAGTAAGCTGTTGATTAACTAGAATCTGCATCTTATCCATCAGGAAGGGAAATGGGCAGACTAGGTGGGCCAAGCGGTCCTTATCTGCTGTCAAATTCTATTTTTCTATGTTTCTCAGTCACCATCTTGGCAAGAAGAAGGCTGCAGCGGTGGCCACTGATGACTGTTGGGGTGGGGGGATGGGGGACCAAAGGGGACAGACATGAGATAAAATCATAATAAAAATTGTGAGACCTTCACCAGCTTTCCAAAACGCTTACCAGTAAAAGAACACTCTATAAAGTTTTTCAAATGGCAACACAATCTGGTGAGCCCTCTGTCTGCCATCTGACACCAGGCATCAACCAGCATAAAATTGCCTAGAGAAGGCAGTGTAGTCATGGGGTTACTGAAATACTGGAGATTACAGATTTATAAGAACCAAAGAATATCACACAGAAGCTGGCACATATGCCTATAGCAGCTGTCTCCTGCTTCTCAGTAGTTATATTTATACCCTTCAGGTGCTTGAATGTTTCTATCATATCCTCCCTTTCCCTCCTCTCTTCCAGTGAGTACATATTGAGGTCCCTTAATTTCTCCTCATAAGTCTTGTGTTGCAAGCTCTGTACCATCTCATTCACCCTTCTCTGGACCATCTCCAGCCTGTTAATATCCTTACGAAGGTGCGACCTCCAGATGCACACAGTACTCCATGTGAAGTCTGACCATGGTTTTATATAACGGCATCACTACCTCCCTCCTTATGCTAGTGATACCCCTGCCTATGCACCCTAGCATGTTACGGGCCCTCCCAGCTACCTTACCACTTTGACATTTTCAGGTAATCTGAAACAAGAACCCCCAGGTCCCTTTCCTTCTTTGTGACTGTCAGCAATTCCCTCCCTCCCCCCCATCCTGTACCTTTCCCCAGGGTTTCTGTGTCCCAGGTGCATAATTTTGCCCTTTTTTGAATTAAACTTCGGTTGCCAGTCCTCAGACCTTTTCTCAAGCTTCCCCAGGTCTCTCCTAATTTTCTCCACCCCCTCTGGGGTATCCACTGTGTTACAGATCTTGGTGTCATCTGCAAACAGGCAGTCCTTTCCCTTCAGCCCTTCTGCAATGACACTAATGAAGACATTAAACAGGACTGGCCCCAGGACCAATTCCTGCGGCACCTCACTGGTCACCCCCTCTCCCCAGACTGCACCCCATTTACCACCACTCTCTGCCTCCTGTCTCTTACCCAGTTTCTAACCCAGCTTACCACCCTTTCCCCCATGCCCAGCCTACTCAGCTAGTTTATCAGCCTCCTATGTGGGACGGTGTCAAAGGCTTTGCTTACATAAAGGTAAGTGTCGTCCACTGCCCTACCCTGATTTGCTTCCTTTGTCATCCAGTCAGAGAGATCAACCAGATTTGTCTGACGTGACCTCCCCACTGTGAATCCATTTTGCCTATGGTCCTGGGCTCCGATGGCTTCTAGATGCCCCACTATCCTTTCATTTAACCAATGTCTCCATGATCTTCCCCACTACTGAAGTGAAGCTGACCAGCCTATAGTTCCCTGCCTCCTCCCTACTGTTGGATTTGTATAGAGGGACCACATGTGCCCTCCTCCAATTCTCTGCTACCACCCTTGTGTTGAATGACTCAGTGAACATGGCTGCCACAGGTACGGCTATTTCCCTTCACAGCTCTTTTAATATCCTTGGGTGTATGCCATCTGGTCCCATCACTTTGTCCACCTTCAATTTACTCACCTTCTGCAGGATTCTTCTGTCTGTCAATGGACTATTCTCCACCTCTTCACGTCTTTGCAACTGCTGTACTGCTGTGGCCCATGCCCCTCCTCCTCCTCTTCTGTGAATACTGAACAGAAAGACACAGTGGATGTCTTGGGGGGGGGGGGGCACATGACATTTCTTAGGCATGGTACTTTCACTTCCAAATACCTAAACAGCACATATAAGCAATCAACATTCAGCATTGACAAATGCTTGTTGTAATTGTCATCCTTATGAGTTGGTTACTAAGGACATTTGCATGGAAACAGGATCACTGCTGTCTTTGGTGGTTTAGTAGTAACAAACTGGAGCTCAATTACAAAAAGACAAAACTCATGCTTTTTTGCAGTTCATGCAACAAGTACATATTCCATTCTGTCACCATCTGAAACAGTACTGGAGTCCCTCCCAAACAGATCCTTCACTTCAAATACCTTGGAGTTACTGTGGCTAGCTCCTTGCCATATGTGCAGCACATTGAGAACACGGCCAAAGCCGTCAATACTAGGAGTGGACTGCTCCACTGGCATAAATATTGTACAATATTGTATCTTGAAGGAAAATCGGTGGGGTATATACAGGAAAAACTACAAAAACAATTTAATATATTACAAACATATTCTTCAGAACATGGATTTGTCTTAAACCCTTTAAAGTCACAGGTAATGTTGTTTTCAAATAAAAAAGTATCTTTGGATTTAGATATAAAAACATTGGATGGGTGCAATCTGTCCCTCATGGACTGTTACAAATATTTGGGAATCTGGTTGGACTCCCCTTGTAATTGGGACTTTCATATTGATAACTTGATACAAAAACTGAATAAGAAGTCTAGGGGGTATTGTACAAGCACAGAGATTGCCTTCCATTTGATGCTAGGTTAAAGACTGTAAATTCGATGCTAATTCCTCATATTGATTATGGCGATGTTGTATATAATGGGGCTGCTAGAGGCATTTTGGGAAGGCTTGATGTTATTTACAATAGATATGCACATTTTGTCTTGGATGCACCCTGGAATATATGTCATTGCACTCTTTTCAGGGCCTTAAACTGGATATCCTTGATAGAACGGTGAAATATGCATGTGCATTATTTGATTCATCGCTGCTATTTTAGAAAAGTACCAGGATATCTAATAGAGTTCTTGGAGGAGTGGAATATCAAGGAGGGATTGCGATCTGCAGGGGAAAATAAAATTTAGGGTACCACTTATGAGAACAGTGAGGGGCCAACACTGCTATGTATATGAGGGCCCAAAATTGTGGAATTCACTGCCAGGGCATTTGAGGGTATGTACTAACAAAACATCTTGAAATGTATTAAGACCTTTGCTTGTAAGGGAGGCAATGTCTCCAAAACGTTGTACTTGAGAGATTTGCACATATTGTTAACTGCTGCTTTTTTTGTTTATGTATGTATTTTGCTGTATGTATATATAGTATTTTAGAATGAAACTGATATTTTTGTACAGTAGGACCCCATTGTAAATTAGCTGCTGCTAAATTGGGTTATCCTGTTTCTGATATCAGAAATAAACTTTTTTACTACTACTACTACATAAACATAGCCTGACACCTGAGGCCCTGAGATTAGCAGTTTACAGTTCCGTTATCTCGATATTTGATTACGAGCTAGTCGTTTATGGGTCAGCCACTACAGCCCTAGAAAAATATCTTTGACACTCAGTAAGGCATGCAGACTCCTCACCGGAGCAGACCGATTCACACACACCTGCGATCTGTATCCAAAAACTGGTTGGCTTCAGCTAATTGGGAGAATTCAATACCAAACATGCCTGTTAACTAAAAAAAACTCTTCTTGGACTCATGCCATCTGGAGCTGAAACTCTGCAAAATCCCTCTCGAAGCACACAACACACCTGTAGCTCAGGAGATCATTTATTCCTTGTACCCAGATGCTGTACTTCTCAAGGGCAGCATTTCTTCACCTATAAAGCAATCCTTTGGTACTATGCCCTGTGTAGCGACATCACGTCCATACCAAAACTGGGCCCATTCAAATGCCTGCTTCGACAGCACCTCATTGCGAACAGTAGTTGTAACTGTTTCACCTAACTGGCACCTCCAATCCTTGACGTGCCACTCTAGCACTTTTTCCTGCCCCAACTTAAGTACTCGCTAGTCTTCCCTCTCATACTTTCACCCCCTAAATCCCCTTTCTTGCTTCCCCCTCGTGCCTCGTACTAACTTTCCCTCTTATCCCCCATCTGCTCCTTTCTCTTTCTCATCCTACCTGCAGCATCTTAGTTATCTACTCTATTGGTTTGACAAGGCCTCCATGGCTGCCCCCACTATAGTGGTTATCTAATTTTTATGACACAACTGTTTTACGTGTGTACCCAACTGTGCTGTTGATATCTTATTGCAATAATCTGACGCTTGCTTGTTGTGTTTATCTCAGTTATTTCTACATATTACTATAACCCCTAGGTGGCGCTGCCCTCAGGGATTCTACCCCTGCCTATGTGACTAAGTGTAGGTTGAGGGGCCTGAGTTCTAATAACGGGTGCCTCCACCTGGAGGACAGGGTCAATGGTAGCATAGCTGCCATGGGTACAGCCCTCTGGGACACTGTTACCCTCCTCTATTCCCTCTAGTGGCCTGCTTCACATAGCACACAATTGCAATTAACACCTGACACCAGATTTAACCCCGCACTTGTTACACTTACCACCAGGACTGGTTCAGCTGGCTCGTCCTGGAGACCCCCTGTGAAATAAGACAACACAACAGACAAAAGTATCTCAATGGTTTCAGTACAGAGGTACACTACAACCAGTTTCAGTGCTAAAAGATTTAGATCTGATTTATTTAGGGGGCAGTAACAAGGAAGGGGTGCAGTCTAGAGCGTGATTCTGGTTCTGATTTAATCAGGTTAAGCATGCATGCCTCTAAGAATCCCTCTATCACAGTCACACACACTCTGAGTAACCAGTTGGAGTTACAGGCTAGCCTGAAGCGTTGCCCGGGTAGAATGGCGTTGCAGCTGTTGTTGGGGCCCTTAAGGAGGAAAAACACAACATGCACTTTTAACTCAAATTTGTATTCCTGAGCCGGAGGTCTCAATTCATGAAAATCAATCAAACAATTTGAATCAGTTGACACACTTTGATTAGGAGTTAGTTGCAGGGAGCTACCCTGTGATTTACTCACGATACCCAGATCAGGTTACAGGTTGGATGAAATAGAGACCTCAGGATGAAGTGCTGGTTTGCCAGGAGAAGCAGGGCCTACACTATTCACCGTAGTGTTGTTCCTGTTTGTTGATGTTGAGAAGGGAGCTGAATCCCCAGACAGGTCTCTTGTAAGGTGGTTCTCTGGAGTGTGAGCGGCAATCAGGGCCATAGTGTTGAGACCCAGACAGGTTGAGGGAAACGGATTCAGTCCAGACAGAGTTACTGAATACTGTTTCCAGCAAGCGTGACACATTCAAGCAGTGGGGAAGCAAATCGCGACCCACTATTTGCATTCAGCACACTTACAGTAAAGGCAAAGGAATACCACAGTTAGGATGTCAGTCCGGTGGTAGCAGTATAGTATTTTCTTATGCGAAACGTGACGCTTCATGTCATGGTGGAAGTCCTGATGTCAATGCACAACAACAAGTCCTCACTCCTCTTCAGGCAAAATTAGTCACAATTCAGGCTGAAAGTCCCAGGTTTGGGTAAAGTCTGATTCAGGCTTAAGGTTTCTTCACTTAGGAAGATGGTAGCCAGCAGGCCAGACACAGCCTTCCCAAGGATTTCCCCTACGCACTATGCAGGAGGAACTGCTCAAATCTCTCGAGTTCCTCTCACTCTCAACTCCAGCTCTACACTGACTGACTGCTGCAGGCAGCACCGGGATTTCCTAGAGATCCAAAAGGTTTGGTTGGTTGATCCATCTGTCTGTCACAGCAAGGGCTCCCCCTCCAGGTCTATTTAGGTGCCAAACTGTAAAAACTACAATTCTTACAGAAATTCACTCCCACAAGACCCCTGGGGACAGACTCCATTTTAGGGTCCCCAAAGGTACTGATTGGCCCAAACTGGCATTCCAGAACCAAGATGGTGGTGCAAAACAGAAATGCCCATACTGCAAAGGAAGGCAGGTTAGACAAACTACATTGTCATTATTATTAAACAGATAATCAGCAAACAATCACAGAATCCAGCAGGGCTCCCTCTGCACAATTAGCGATGGCAGAATGGAGCGGCTGTACTACAGCTCGGGTGGGACTCGAGCCTAGAAACACTTGGCCCCATCCAGATTTATTATAAACTACGGAATAGGCAGCTCTTAAAGAGACAGGCACAGAGGCTAAATGGGCACACACGTGCAAACACTTTTAACCCCGTAAAGACACAGCACACCAGCCTGGCAGTGGGCATTAAGGTACACCCAAGGAAGACTTTTGTGAACCCCCATTTATAGGGGGTTACGTCCTTCCCTGCCTAGAAAGAACATGGCGTCCATTTCAAGTCTATGCTCACAATAACGTTATTTGAAGACATTGTACTTATACAAAATATATGTTTCATTACCATTACTATACTTATCTAAAATAGCTAATACATATGATTATATATCTGTTATGGCAACAGTTATGCGTTTTTTTCATACATTTAAAAATGATTTTACTATGATTCACACATTATACTGTACTCATTCATGTAATAGTTTCTTGCACTCTAAACAATACAGATGGGGACCCAACCCTACCAGCTAACTTGGGGCCAAATGGGACAGCTGCACCATGCTCTGAGAAAAAAACAATTAACTTTGAAGTGGCAGAAAAACTCACTTTTCGCAGTGAGCTCTTTGAAATGCAGACCCTTTGTGAACAACATTTAGAGGCAAATCCACTGGCCTCCCAGGGGAGTCATAGCTAAGACGTACCACAGCTCTGAGCCCCTTCAAGCTGGCATCAGTGTGCAGGACATATGGTTTGGTGAGATCAGCATAAGCAAGCACGGGGGCATAAGTAAGTTGATGGATGATCTCAGAGAAGGCCCTCTCACATTCGGCCGTCCAATGGGCCCCAAACTGTTCACCTGTTCAGAAATACATCTTCTCCTCTTCCTTGATGGACCCTTTCTTGTATCTGCAATTAGTAGGAGAATAACCTTGAGTAAGATTGAGGAGTGGCCGGATTACTTTGGAGTAGTCCTTGATGAATCACCGATAATAGCTGCAGAACCCCAAAAACTGCTGCAGTTCCTTCAAATTGTTGGGTTGAGGCCAGGTGGTCAAAGATTCTATTTTACTGGGGTCTGTCTGTATCCCCTCTGCAGATACAATGTGCCCCACGTACTTTACAGATGTTTAGAAGAACTGACACTTGTCTATGGTTAGTTTCAAGCCGAACTCTTCCAGACGATTGAGGACTTTGAATAACCTGGTTTCATGTTCTTCTAATGTGTGTCCGAACACAATGATATCATCCAGGTATACTAGGCATTTCAACAAGTTTATGTACCCCACTGCACGCTCCATCAGCTGCTGGAAAGTGGCGGGTGTGCCCGAATTTCCTTGAGGCATCCTCAGAAATTCATAGAAACCTAAAGGATGGATGAATGCAGTCTTTTCATGGTCTTCAGGGGCCATTGGGATCTGACAATATCTTCTTTGTAGATCAAGTACTGAGATCCACTGACTCCCATTCAGGCAGTCCAGGGCATCCTGCATGCGAGGCATAGTGTATTGATCGGGCACAGTCCGTCGATTCAAAGTCCGGTAATCCACACACATCCTCACAGACCCATTCTTCTTCTGCACTGCTACAATAGGGGAAGCATAAGGGCTTCTTGACTCTTGAATAATGCCAGCAGCTAGCATCTCCTGTAGGTGCCTTCAGACATCATCTATTTTTCAGCTGGGGCAAGGCAATGAGACTGCTCCTGGAAAGGCCTGTCATCGTGAAGTCTGATTGTATGTTCAGCGCCTCGGACGCACCCCACATCCCATTCCTTTAGCGAGAACATTTGGCCCCTTTGAGCAAGTTTTTGACTGATTTGAGTCTTCCATTGGACAGGCAGTGGGGACTCCCTGAAGTCGAATAGGTCTGGGGTCACCTTCCCCTTTTCACTGGCACACTTATTACTAGGCAGTACTGCAGTGTCAGCACAGTGCACCATAGCTAACGTGCACCTCTGGCTCACTCAGATTTCTCAGTCAGACACATTGTGTATTTGGACCATCACTCATCGAGCATAGGTATGGGCACAAGCAGGTAATATTCTGGGTTTGACCATTAGCCCCTTCGGCAACTTCCCTTCACCTGGAGCGTCCAGCATTAATATATTGTTCTTTATGTCTCTTCTAAGATGGATTTCTCCGTGAACAGTATGCTGAGCATTGGGTGGCAATATCAAAGAATCAGGGACTTTTTTCCACACTGTCCCCACTGGCTCATCCTTGTCCACCTCTGTAGTCTGTTTCTGAAGGTCATATGTTTTTTTTATTAGAGCAGGGATTAGCAATGCCCAGCTGGTCTAGTGCCCTTGCTTCTCCTACACAATTGAGCCAGCCTCCCAAACGTCTGTGTATTGGTTCTGATGAGTAGACGAATCCCATCATACAACCCCGTAGGAAGGCACACCAGGGCTAGCGTCTCAACTTGTTTGTCTACACCAGTTACAGCCGCAGGAAAAGACAGCCAGAGCCAGACATATCCTAAGTAGGCATAAGACTTGTCACTCAGGCCCCACACATGTAGGCCTTCCAAAGACTGTAAGGGCACATCAGATAAATGTTTGTCATACCAGTCCTGGAATATAATGGTCACTTGAGACCTGCTGTTGAGCCCGGACTGAGCATGGATACCATTCACAGTCACAGTAGTCTTCATCGAAGGGCCTACCAATTTGGACCAGTCTGGAGAAACAGTAGCAGGGGCCTGGAGTGATGATTTAGCCACAGAGAATTTTGAGTTAGGATTCTTAAGCCTTCACTGCAGTCGTTTTGCGTACCCCTTGGCCACTGATTTGCTTTCTGGAGCTCCCCTTGAAGCCTGCTTACTACTTTCTCTAAGTCCTTCTGAGACAGGCATGCTCTCTTCACATGGCCATCCTTGCCGCAGTCGTGACAAATGACAGGCTGTTGGGTCATCCTTGGCGAAAACATTTCAGGGAAAGCTTGAGCATTAACAAGAGATCATGGTCTGACTTCTCCTGGTAGTCTTGTGGATGGTGCAACATGTCTCAAAAGTTCCTTTACAGTGGCAGTCAATTCCCTGATCTCAGCCTGGGAGCAAGCTTCGGTAGAGGATGCCTGAGGGCACATTCCCACCCCCATGGCAGTCACGTCCTGAAAGACCTCTGTAACGGCACCCATTTGTACTTTTCTGATCTCCTTCAGCCGCTCATCTCTCCCTCGCTTAGCCCATGGCGGGACATCTTTAGCAGTCTCCATCTCAGCATGGCCTTCTGGTACTGTGGTCACTCTGGCTGCGCCCACACTAAAATTACAATCTCCTTCCTCGCCTTCAGACTCCTGGAGTTCTCTTATCAGGTCGCAGTATTCTGGTGGGTTATCCCTCCCATCCTGCAGCCTCAACTGGATAATTTGCAATTTGGAATGCTTGGCGTGTTGCAGAATGTGCCCCACTCTCACATGGTACAAGCCACTGGCTTCCACTCCACCCTTGCGATAAGCTCTCTGTAGGCCCCCCTTCAGGCGAGTAACATATGCAGACAAACATTCCCTTTTCCATTGTTTGGTACTTTTGAATTGCCACATCAAAGTCTCCCCTGACTCAATGTTTCCGAAATTGCCTTCAAGTGCAGACAGATACTTTTGAGCAGACGTGTCAGGATTAATTAATTTATTTTATTTATTTAGAGTCTAGGATTACAAGTACCTTTGAGTCAAGGCTCTTTTATAAAGATTCCACGTCAATTGAGGTACAATACAAACATTACATAGAGCTGAATAACAATGCAGAAATGGTGTACAGACCTTTTTAAGCAGCTGAAATACATTACATTTAGGGAAAGTGAGTACTGGGGGGCAGGGTAGCCAGACATAGCTGAGGCTTGGAATGGACACAAAAAGAGTGGTGCAGCCGTGGGAATTTGTCAGGCATCAAAAAAGTGCTTGGGGTATGGGACAAAAACAGGAGGGGAGGGTAGGCAGTAGGAAGAGGGAGAGAGGGGGTAGGAGTAGAAGTGCTAGGAGGTAGATCAGATTATGAGGGACAGTCGCAGTGAGCTAGAGGCAGCTAGGTAGAGGCAATTTTTGAATGGGCCTAGCTTTTGCAGAGAGGAGATGTCTTTGTTGAGTCCATTAATCCAGTTAGGAGCTTGGTATGCAAAGGATCTTTGGCCCTGTGTGGTGCGGCACCAAGGAATGTGCAGCATTTCATTTTCTGAAGCCCTGGTGAGGCGGGGGTTGCGTGCTGTATGGAGAAGAGTTCGGATTCCGGGGGGCAGCAAGATGCAGCATACATTTCTTAGCCATTAGACAAGTCTGGTACTTGATACGGTTTGATAACTGGAGCCACCTTGTTTTGACATAGAGGTCACATGTATGGGTGAGACGGTGGGATCCTGTGATGAGTCGGCAGGCTTTGTTTAGGGCTAAGGATAAGCGCCTCAGGGCTGTGTCAGTTGCAGAGCCATAAATAATCAGAACATAGTTGATTATAGAGACCACCAAGCTCTGTACTGCTATCTTTAAGGCATTCAAGGTAAGGCATTGCCCGTGCCTGTAGAGGATACCAGTGCATGTGTTTGTGGCTTTGGCGATGCTATCTGTGTGAATGCTGTAGGACAGATTGCTGTCTATGGTGATTTCCAGATATTTAAAGGAGTGAACCTGTTCGAGGACA
Organism: Neoceratodus forsteri; assembly: GCA_016271365.2. Lineage (NCBI taxonomy): Eukaryota > Metazoa > Chordata > Ceratodontiformes > Ceratodontidae > Neoceratodus > Neoceratodus forsteri. The sequence goes on along the minus strand of CM028130.1, from coordinate 134,268,853 downwards.
GCACCAAGGCAGTTTGTAATATTAAGGGGTGAAGCCTATGTTTGTTGTGGGAGCCAAAGAAAAGTATCAACTTGGTTTTCTTATAGTTAAGAACCATCTTTTGACTACTGAACCATGTTTCAGTGGAGGTGAAACCCTTCTGAAGCTTGTTTTGGAGTAGGTGGGGGTCCTGTTGGGTAGTGTGAATGACAGCATCATCAGTATAGAGTAGGATTTGTTCCAGACAGGACTGTGGAAGATTGTTCAAAAACAGGCTGAAGAGGAGTGGCCCAAGAATGGACCCCTTGGGAACTCCTGAGTGTACTTGTCTAGCATCTGAGAGGACAGCAGCAATTTTCACTCTTTGGGAACAGTTTTCCAAGTAGCTCTTAAACCAAGCTGTAGACTCAGGGGAGAGCCCAGCTTTTAGCAGTTCTGTGAGGAGTATTCGATGATGGATGGTGTCAAAAGCCTTGGTCAGGTCTATGAAGACCGAATCAGTGAGGTAATTATTGTCCAGAGAGTTGTGAATTGCTCCTGTGAATTCAAGGAGGGAAGATGTGGTGCTGTGGCCTTTTGTGAAGCTGTGCTGTTGTTTACAAAGGATGTCGTACTTGTCCAGATATTCTGTTAGCTGGTCAGATACCAGACGTTCAATGGCTTTGGTGGGGGGGGGGTAGTATGGATATAGGCCTATAATTTCCATGAAGGGCTTTGTCCCCACTCTTGTGGACTGGTGTCACGGTGGTGTATTTCCATCTGTTGGAGAACTGGCCATGGGCGAGGGAGAGGTTGAAAATCCAGGTTAGAGGAGATAGCACTTCATCAAGAGTAAGGGACAGCAGTCTGAGGTTGAGTGAGTCACCACTTATTCTAGATTCAGCAATTGCTTTACAGACGTATCTATGGACTTCATGTGTCCTGACTGCTCTGAAGTAAAAAGGGGGCAATTTGAAAAAGGGGGCAGGGTGGGGGAGGGTGCAGGAGGGAGGTCTTCATCGAAGAAGTCTGGAGGAAGAACACTACTGAGGTCAGTGAACGTGTTATTGAACGTGTTAGCTATAGTGGAAGGATCAAGAGTTATAGTCCCATCCACGTCCAATATTGAAGGTGATGTTTTGGGCAGTATTCCTGTAACTTCCTTGACATTATTCTAGAAGGACTTTCCCTTTCCCCAGGTGTTTGTGAGGGCATCTTTGTAATAGTTACTTTTCTTAAGGTGTATTTCTTTGGTGCAGTCATTTTGGGCATGTTTGTAGTTTTGCATATCTACTTGCCTACCAGTGGCCCAAGCCTGAAACCAGAGGTGGTCCCTAGCTTTTAGCAATATAAGGAGATCAGCAGTGAGCCATGGATTGCTAAGGCCTTTTACTTTTCTCTTTTTGAAGGGGGCGTAAATGTCACAGGCAGCACTGAAGGAGCTGATGAAAAAGTCAAGCGCAGAGTTGACATCTGATGCATGGAAGGTAGGTGACCTGTCTTGTTGTCTAAGGCGGGATTTGAGGTGCTTCAATTGACCATGTGGAAGGATTCTGCTGTTTATTAGTTTGGGTGATGGTGGACTGAATATGTTAGACCATTCACATGTGACTGGGGAGTGGTCACTTAGCGTATCTGGGAGAACGGAGACTTTTGAGATGCGGGATGGGTGGCTGGTCAGTATCCAGTCTAGGAGGGTGCTTGTCCCAGTCTTATACATAGAAACATAGAATTTGATGGCAGATAAGGACTGTTTGGCCGACCCAGTCTGCCCATTTTCCTACCTAATAGATAAGCTGCAGATCCAAGTTAACCAACAGCCTAATTCTTCCTACCCCTACCCCCTAGAATTGCCATATGACTGTCCAATGCATTCTTGAAATCAAATCTACCACTGTTTTTGACTCCACAACCTCCTCAGGAAGGCTGTTCCATGCATCCACAACCCTCTCTGTGAAAAAATATTTCCTCACATTACCTCTGAGCTGTCCCTCCCTCAATCTTCAAATTGTGCCCCATTGTTCTTGCACATCTCTTTTTCTGAAAGATGCTACCTTCTTGGACTTTGTTGATTCCCTTGAGGCATTTGAATGTTTCTATCATGTCTCCCCTCTCCCTCCTTTCCTCGAGGCTATACATATTAAGCTCCTTAAGTGTCTCTTCATATGTCTTCTGGTGCAGAACCTGCACCATTTTAGATGCCCTCCTCTGGACTGCCTCCATCCTGTCTATGTCTTTGCAGAGATTGGGTCTCCAGAACTGAATGCAGTACTCCAGATGGGGTCTCACCAGCTGTCTGTACAGAGGGATAACAACTTCCTTTTTTCTACTGGTGATGCCTCTCCTTATGCATCCCAGTACCCCCCAGTCCTCCTTACTGCCCTCTCACATTGCTTGCCAACCCTTAGGTCATCTGATATGACTACCCCCAGGTCCCTTTCCATTTTTGTTGTTGTTAGTATCTCACCCCCCATCGTGTACTCTTCCCCTGGGTTTTTATTTCCCAGGTGGATTACTTTGCACTTCGTAGCATTGAATCTAAGCTGCCATACATTTGACCTTTCCTCCAGCCTTGCCAAGCCCCTTCTCATCCTTTCCACCACACCTTGTGTATCAAGTCTGTTGCAGATCTTTGTGTCATCTGCAAAGAGACATACTTTTCCTTCCAATCCCGCTGCAATGTCACTTATAAAGACATTAAAGAGGATCAGCCCTAGTACTGAACCCTGTGGTACCCCACTAGTAAACCCCCTTTCTTCAGAGTGGACTCCGTTTACTATTACCCTCTGTGTCCTATTCTCCAGCCAAATCTTTACCCAGGCTACCATCTTGGGACCCACTCCCAGGCTGGCCAGCTTGTATATTAATCTTTTGTGTGGGATTGTGTCAAATGCCTTGCTAAAGTCTAGGTAGGCCATGTCCACAGCCCCTCCTTGATCTATTATTTTGGTCACCCAGTCAAAGAAATCTATTAGATTCATCTGACATTACCTTCTCGCTGTGAATCCATGCTGCCTTGGGTCCTGTGCCCCTCTGGCCTCTAGGTACTCAACAATTCTTTCCTTCAGAAGTGATTCTATCATTTTTCCAGTCACTGAGGTTAAACTAACAGGTCTGTAGTTTTCTGCTTCTGCCCTGCTCCCACTTTTGTGAAGAGGAATAACATCTACCTTCCTCCAGTCCTCAGGTACCACCCCATCCTCTGATGATTTGTTAAAGAGGGTAGTCAGTGGTGTCACTAGTTCTACCCTTAGTTCTTTTAGAATCATGGGATGAATCCCATCAGGCCCCATTGCTTTGTCCACCTTCAGTTTTAAGAGTTCTTTCATAGCCTTTTCTTCTGTGAATTGGCTGGTATCAACTTCTGTATCCAAAGTGTTTCAATTGTTTGGTTTCCGTACTTTCCCCTCTTCATTTGTGAATACTGAGCAAAAATATTTGTTTAATATCTCTGCCTTTTCACAGTCACCCTTTGTCCACCCCCCCTTCCCTTTATTAAGCCTCATTATCCCTCCCTTGGTCTTCCTTCGCTTCCTGATGTACCTATAAAAGGTTTTATCCCCCTTCTTAACTGAGTTGGCTCACTTTTCCTCAGTTTAGGCCTTTGCTGTTCTGACTGCCTTCTATGCTTCCTTTTGCTTTAATTGATACAATTCTCTGTCCCGCTCCTTCTGTGATTCCTTGTACTTCCTGAATGCTTTCTTTTTCTCCCTAACCTTCCCTGCCACCTCCTTTGAGAACCATAGTGGTTTCTTACATTGTTTTGTTTTGTTTATTTGCTTCATACAAAGGCTTGTTGCATCTGTGATGGCACTTTTGATTATTACCCATTGTCATTCCACCCCTCCTTCCTGCCCATTTGCTAGTGCATTCCTTAGGCACTCACCCCTTCCAGCAAAGTCAGCCCTCCTGAAGTCCAGTATCTTTGCCTTTGTATGGCTTGACTCTACTGCTGTGTTTATTGTGAACCATACTGTTTGATGATCACTAGTTCCCAGATGGCTACCCACTTCTAAATCTGTGATCCTCTTGCCATCTCCATTTGAGAGTACCAGGTCAAAGATTGCTCCCTCTTGCGTGGGTTCCAATACTAGTTGTCTAAGGCATGCCCCCTGTAGGGCATCTAGAATGACCCCACTCTTAGAACTGGCTGCTGCAAATGCACTCCAGTTAACATCTGGCATATTCAGATCCCCCATCAGCAATATCTCCCCTTTTTCTGCCATTCTAAAGATACTTTATATAATTTTCTTGTCCATGTCCTCCCCCTGAGATAGGGGTCTGTATACAACCCCTGTGCGGATTGTGGTGCCATTGCCTGTCTCCAAATTGACCCACAGTGCTTCCTCTCCTCCCTGCTTACTCTTTTTTCTGTTCCTTTGATTCCTTCCCTTACGTAGAGAGCTACTCCTCCTCCTCTTTTACCCCCCCGTCCCTCCTGTAGATAGTGTATCCTGGTATGTTTACGTCCCAGTCATGGTTCTGTGTGTACTATGTTTCTGTGACTGCCATGATTTCCAGATGTTCCTCCTTCATCAAGGCCACTAATTCAGGAAGCTTGTTACCCAGACTATGGGTATTAGTACTCATTGCTCTCCATTTTTTGATGGCTTTACCTCTTGTAGCACCATCCCTGTCCTTATTATCTTTGCTTTCTTCATTCACCCCTGTCCTGTTCCCCATTGACCTTTCTACCTTGGTCTTTACCTCATTTAGTACCCTGTTTTGTAGGTGAAGGCTGGGAATTCCCTGCTGCTTATTAGTGCATCCCCGCTTGACTAGTTTAAAAGCTTGCCAATGAAGCATATAAACCGACTGCCCAGAAGACTTGTTCTCTTCCTGGACAGATGCAGACCATCCTGCCAGTATAGGCTGGTACCCCTCAGGTGGAGACCCAGTCCCCAATGAAGCCAAACCCCTGTGCCCTGCACCATTTTTCAACCACATCATTTAAGATACATAGTGCTGATGCCTCACCTCACCCTTGCCATAAACAGGTAGCACCTCTGAGAAGGATACTATGTGTGCTACTTGCCTTAGGCCCCTTCCCAACTCCATAAACTCCTCCTGCACTGCTCTAATCTCATGTTGAGTGAAGTCATTCATCCCTAGGTGGACAATGACGTCCAGCTCAGTCTCCCATGCAGCTGTTCTTGCGATCCTGAGGATGCACTTCCTGTCCCTCCAAGCCATGGCTCCAGGCAGGCACTTTACTTCAGTTTTCCCTGCTCCCCCAGTTCTATCTCCCTAATGATTGAGTCCCCCACCAGGAGCTGCTTCCTTTCCCTGTGGTGTCCTCTGCCTCCTTCCTGTGGGGCTCCCTTGTGACAGTTGTCCACAACCTCCTTAGTCACCTCTGTGGTTGCATCCATAGGGGAACTATGCTCCATCAGAATGGTGTATGGATTGTGGAGTGGTACAACTGACTGGGTGTGCCTCTGTTCCATCACCCTCACCCTCCTTGAGCCCACTGTGGTCCAAGTGCTGCGCTTTCTTCACAATCTCTGAGGTAGTGCTAGTGGCTCTGGTGCTCCCTGGGTGGGGGAGATTCCCTTACTACTGTCCAGTGTGGCCTGAAGACAGGCAACCTCCTCCCTCAGGGCAGAGAGTTGCCTGCAAATAGGGCAACATCTCAGCCTCCAGAAAGACCCCCAGAAGATTGCTGCCCCACAGCCAGTACATTGCACCACTCCTCACATGTTTGTCTACCTTCCTGTTTATCCTGTATGTTTTTTTGTTTCTTTTTGTCTTTTTCAGTGATTGTTTTGTTATATATAAATATATATATATTATATAATGTGTATGCTTATTTTGTCAGTGCAGCGTGATAGAAAGGATATGACAGTGGTATGCACCTTGCTCTCTTGAGGAAATGATATCAGAACTCCTGGTATAAAGGAAATGGCATCGGGGTAGGTGGGGTGAAGGGATAGGGGGTTTAGGTCCAAACTGTGCCCTCACGAAACAATTAGCTAAACACTCTAACCCACCACTACGATCAATGTTGACCTTCCTGTCAGCAAAATGACCTACACAACAATTTAACATAGAAAATACCCTGCTAATCAAACAATGAAAAAAACCAAACAGCTGAGTCAGACACAGGTAAACCTCCCCAGCCCCAATACAGCCTGTTAATTTGTGCTTTGTAAGCAATCAGTCCCAAAACAAGCCAGCTGTGCACAAGGACAGACACAGTAAACGGTATTTCAATCACTCTGGGTTTAAACTCCCAATTTCCAAAGCAGTATTGCAAGCCCCTTCACTGAAAAGAATAAGAACAATCTTAATATGTAAACTAAGGTACAACTCCCTCTGCTGTGAGCAAGACTGTCTTTCCTGATACTTCTAAGTTCAGTATTTTACCTTTCAGTTAGAAGTAGCCTCCACCTGAAGAATGTCAGCTTTTCTGATGAATCAGATACAAACCAAAGTACAATAACAACTGCAAAATGTAAATGAATGTATACCTCCCTCTGCTGTGAGCAAGACTGTCCTTCTTGCAGATTCTAAGTTCAGTATTTCAGCTTTCAGCCATAGGCAGCTTCCACCTGAAGAATATTAGCTTTTCTGATGAATCTGCTATAAACTACTTGCTTACAGTAATCTTATCAGGTCTGTAAGACTCTTCCAAAAGCTATTGACTGATAAGTAACTGTGTTGTAAGCACTTCCTGACACAGCCTGGTTTGGCCTTGTAAGGTACACAGAGGAAACAAACAAGCATTTGTCAATGCCGAACGTTCGCTTGCAGGTATTTGCAGTGGTGTTTGGCATGTATGGTGCTTTACCCTAATGCCCTGTGCGATTGCTGGTATTTGCACAATAAATTGTCAGCATGACCTTTTTGTTACCCCCATTGTGCGCTACATAGGCGGAAACACATTTTGGGCAGGATGTGAAAAATGACAGCTGTATTGCTCATAAGGAAGTGTGGTAAAATGGCAATGTTGAAAATCTGGAGTGGAAATATTGAAAATTCACAAACCTAGGAGCGTGCGTGGGAACTGTGCAATGCACGCTCGTAAAATAGTCATTGTTAGGGATTTTTTCACCAAATTGTCAACATTGCCATTTTAAAACCTCAGCTAATGAACAGTGTCACTGTGATTGTCTTACTGTGTGCCATACATTGATTTTGCACACCGACTGTGCCATTGTGCACTACATGGGCGGAAACACGTTTTGGGCAGGATGTGAAAAATGACAGCTGTACTGCTCATAAGGAGGTGTGGTAAAATGGCAATGTTGAAAATCTGGAGTGAAAATATTGAAAATTCGAAACTTACAGGCATGAGGGAACTGCACAACGCACTCAGAAAACAGTTATTTTTAGGAATTTGTTCACCAAATTTTCAACATAGCCATTTTAAGATCTCTGCTCATGACAGTGACACTGTGATTTTCTTAATGTGTCCCATACACTGAGTTCACACAGACTGTGCCATTGTACGCTACATGGCGGAAACACGTTTTGGGCAAGATGTGAAAATGACAGCTGCAGTGCTCATAAGGAGGTGTGGTTAAATGCAATGTTGAAAATGTGAGTGAAATATTGAGGTCGCAAACTTACTGACGTGCATAGGAACTGCGAATGAACACTTCGTGAAACAGTAATTTCTAGAATTTTGTCACCAAATTTTCAACACAGCCATTTTAAGACCTCTGCTCATGAACATTGTCACTGTGATTTTCTTAATGTGTCCCATACATTGAGTTCGCACCACACGGACTGCGCCATTGTGCGCTACATGGGCGGAGACACGTTTTGGGCAGGATGTGAAAAATGACAGCTGTACTGCTCATGAGGAGGTGTGGTAAAATAGCAATGCTGAAAATCTGGAGTGAAAATATTGAAAATTCGCAAACTTACGAGCGTGCGTAGGAACTGCGCAACACACACTCGTGAAACAGTCATTTTTAGGAATTTTTTCACCAAATTTTCAACACAACCATTTTAAGACCTCTGCTCATGATCAGTGTCACTGTGATTTTCTTAATGTGTCCCATACATTGATTTCACACACTGACTGAGCCATTGTGTGCTACATGGGCGGAAACACGTTTTGGGCAGGATGTGAAAAATGACAGCTGTACTGCTCATGAGGAGGTGTGGTAAAATGCCAATGTTGAAAATCTGGGTGGAAATATTGAAAATTCGCAAATCTCTGACGTGCGTGGGAACTGTGCAACGCTGCGTAAAAACAACCATTTTAGAATTTTTCACCAAATTTTCAACATTGCCATTTTAAAACCTCTGCTAATGAACAGTGTCACTGTGATTTTTCTGTGTCCATACATTGATTTCACACACCGACTGTGCCATTGTGCACTACATGGGCGGAAACACGTTTTGGGCAGGATGTGAAAAATGACAGCTGTACTGCTCATAAGGAGGTGTGGTAAAATGGCAATGTTGAAAATCTGGATTGAAAATATTGGAAATTCGCAAACTTACGAGCGTGCGTAGGAACTGCGCAACGCACGGTCAAAACAGTAATTATTTGGAATTTTTGCACCAAATTTTCAACATGGGGTTTTTGGGACCCCTTCTCATGAATGATGTCACTGTCATGGCACTATTCAGGCCCAAAGAGTGATTTCACGCAGTGACTGCGCAGTGACTGTGAAATCAACGTCGTGCCCGAATAGCCATGACAGTGACATCATTAGCGAGGGTCCAAAAACCCATGTTGAAAATTTGGTGCAAAAATTCCAAAAATGCCTGAGATATGCAATAAGTTGAAACCCCCTATCTAGCCCATTATACAGCTTACGGCATTTCCTCAGTTCGCAGTCACCTTTGAAGAGTGCAGGCGTGTTCCTGTCCACCGAAGATCATCGCGCGAGTCGGAGGTAAGTATGGGGTGAAGGGGTGTGGGAAGGCTGGAGTGCGCAGTGGGTGGTGCGGGTTGTGGGAGGGGGCTGGGAGACGCCATGGGACCGCTTTTATTTTACAGGTTTAAAAAAAAAATCCACCTGGGGACATTTGCCACGCTGGGGGTGGGCCCCAGCATGGCAGAAGATGGCTGGGGGCCGAGGAGCCGACGCGGGATTGGGCACCCCGCTGGCAAACTACGTGGGGGCCGAGAGCCGACGGGGATTGGGCACCCCGCTGCAAACAACATTTGCCATGCTGGGGTGGGCTTCCAGCGTGGCACCAAAAACTTTGGTGGCATGGCGTCGCGCGGGGGCTGGCGTGGCGCAGGTGACGCGTGACGCGGTGCTCCGTATGGCAGCAGTGTTTTGCTTTGAAGCAGAGGGACACCGCTGTCATACAGAGCTCCTGCACCCATTGGTGCAGGACCGCCATGCCTGCTCAAGGGAGCAGTGCATTGGATGGGAGAGGCACACCTCCAAAGTGTGCTACTCTCCCAAAACGTTCCTTGCGCATGCACGCAAGCGAACGTAAAAACAGTTTTCACCCCCTGGGGCACAGTCTGGATCACATACACAGCCCTTTAACCTGCACTCACTACAGGGCTTATGTCAAATCCTTAGCCCAGTGAATAACTCACAGTATCACAAATATTGCAACGCAAAAGTTATCAAACAACAATTTCAAACAAGTCAGCTGTGCACAAGGACAGACACAGTAAACAGTATTTCAATCACTCTGGGTTTAAACTCCCAATTTTCAAAGAAGTATTGCAAGCCCCTTCACTGGAAAGAATAATAACAATTTTAATATGTAAAGTAAGGTACACCTCCCTCTGCCATGAGCAAGACTGTCTTTCCTGATACTTCTAAGTTCAGTATTTTACCTTTCAGTTAGAAGTAGCCTCCACCTGAAGAATATTAGCTTTTCTGATGAATCTGCTACAAACCAAAGTACAATAACAATTGTAAAATGTAAACTAAGGTACACCTCCCTCTGCTGTAAGCAAGACTGTCCTTCTTGTAGATTCTAAGTTCAGTATTTCAGCTTTCAGCCAGAGGTAGCTTCCACCTGAAGAATATTAGCTCAGTAAGTTGAGTCTAGTGGGGGAGACGACCAGCTCGGTGAGGCTGGCAGCTGAGATGGCATCCTTGTAGCCACCTGTATCTGATCCAAACCAATTTATGTTAAAATCACCCATTAGGATTATCTCAGTGCCTGGTGGTTGGGAACGGACAAGGTCAAGGACGGAGTTGAGACCTTTACCTGGATCCCTGGGAGGGATGTAGACAGCAGCAATAGTCGATGCCTTGTTGTGAACCCTGAGTAGAATTCTGATGGGTAGTATCTGGGTGGTAGAAACTGAGGTGGGGTGGTTGAACACGGTGCCCTAGGAGAGTGTTTTTGAGGTAAAAAGCACATCCATCCACCTTTTTTAGTGGTCCTGTCAATTCTGAATACGCTATATCCTGGCAGGGTAATTGCACTGTTGGGTATTTTTGGAGTGAGCCAGATTTTGAGAATCACAAGAACATTAGGGTTGTGCTGGTGTGCAAATAACTGCAGGGCATCAAGTTTGGGTAGAAGGCTACAGATGTTAATTGTTGCAAAGGTGAGTGCCCCAGAGTGACTCTGCCAGAGGTCGGAGCTTGGGATTGTGGGGCCAGGGTTAGGGTGAATATTGCCAGACAGAAGTAATAGTAGAAGCAAGAGTTTCAGGGTGCACCATCGTAGCTGTTTGAGGGAGATTTTATTTGACCATTTGTTATTGGAGAGAAAGCTACTCTGTAAACGATGATCCCAGTAAGTGATGACATAGGCCAGAGGTGCGAGTGGGAACAGGCGAATGTAAATCACTCCATCTTGATTCCAGGAGCGGTGCAAGCCTGTCCTGGTGGTGGTTAGATATGGAGGGCATAGCCCAGTGGGTATGGTCCCTGACTGCTGGTAGATGTTGTCCAGCTGGAAGCACAGTGGCAGATTGGGATGGCAGGATCCAGGCAGGAATGCCATGGGAAACAGGGAGGAGACAATAATCAGACAGAGGGGCAGAGAGGGGAGGGCCATAGTGGATAGAGAGGTGAGGGTAGTAGAGGGTGAGAAAGGTCTGAGGGGGGAGGAGAATAACCAGTCAGGAATGAGGTGAAACGGGGGAGGAGGATGAGATGGGTACAGTAGAAGATTTGAGGGGGGTGTCAGGCACAGAAAGGAAGCAAGGGCAGTGAGGGGACGGAGTTGATTAGTAGATGGGGAGGAGGAGCAGGGAGGAGAAAGAGTAGGCAGTAAAGAGAGGAGGTACAGGAGAGAGAGTATCCAATAGGAAATGAAAGGGCGGGTCCCTAGGCAGAAGTGGGCAGAGCTAAGGCCTATTTAACTAAGGTGGGAGGTGGGGAGGGGTGGGCAAACAAAAATTTTCTTCCGAAACCCACTGAAGTCTATGGGCGCAGAGCCCAGCTGAACAGTTTGAATCAGTCATGATTGCAGGGCCAATCAGCGGCCGTGTGGAGCACAACAGTCCAATAGGAGATGGAAGCAACAGGCGATGGCCAATGAGAGCTTTTCAGCCCTTCCAGGTTCAGCCTGGGAGCTTACCAGCAAGAGGAGGGTTCCTTGGTGGTGAGTAGTGGTGGTGTGGGTGGCTGGCCCAGGTAGTCCTGGCTGCTCAGATGTTTGCCCGATCAGGGTCTGAGGGATCAGCAAGAGGAGGGTTCCTTGGCGGTGAGCAGTAGTAGTGTGGCGGCTGGCCCAGGTAGCCCCCGGCTGCTCAGATGTTTGCCCGATTAGGGGCTGAGAGATCAGCAAGAGGAGGGTTCCTTGGCGGTGAGCAGTGGTAGTGTAGGTGGCTAGCCCTGATAGCCCTGGCCGCTCAGATGTCTGCCCGATCAGGGGCTGAGAGATCTAAGGAAAGGAACAGAGTAACAGATTGTGAATCACAGTAATAACAAAGGGTGACACTGGAGAGTAAATCAGGGGCATGGGCAGTGGAGAGACAGAGGGGAATTAGGCAGAGGGGTGGGAGGGGAGGCAGCCACAGACAAGAGAAATAAGCTTGAACTGGCGCCAGAGGGAGGACAGAGGGGTGATTTAGTAGAATATGAAATTCACAGGGGGAGAAGAAGAGAGATGCAGGGTTTAGCAGCGGGGTGGGGGGAGGGTGGAGAGAAAGAGGACCTTAGAAATCTAATGGCTTCTAGGGCAGGACCCCTCAAACTTTCCATGATCCTTTTTCATTTCTTGGCCTTTGCACACTGCCACTCAGGTACCAAGGGGGCAACATAGTCTATCCAAGTCTCATAGTCATCCTCCCTCTGTGGAGTGGGGAGGGTACCTGAAAACATCCTCAGCTTGTGGTACATGTCATGACTAACTGCAGGCACGTATGTGGGTGCTGGCACAGGTGCGGCACAGAAGCCGGGGCAGGAACCAGTACTGGAGTGGCGGAGATGTTGGGGAAGGAACATCCTCAGGTGGCAGGAATAGTTTCTTAAAGTCCTCTACATTCTTTCCCTCCTCCAGCAACAACTTAGCCAACATCTCCTCAAAGGTCTCAGACAAAGGTAGGGGCTAACCCTCCCCGGGGACTTTGCTGTATTTGGTTATCACTCTCCAGGTGGCTGGGACCCCCTTTGAGGCAATTGTCTGTGGCACTTAGGAGCTGTCCACGAGGTCACTACACTCTACCAAGGCCAAAAAGGTTTGGGCAGTCAAATCAGCCTGTCGATCCACCACCACAGCGTTTTTCAAACATTCAGCTTTGGAAAGTGCTCCTTCTACAGTGTCCTTACTAATGCTCAAGAGAATATTCAGAGTGAGCAAGGCATTGTGGAAGTCAATCTCTTGCCCCGTACACCCCTCCACCAACTGGTGCACGGCCACTTCTATTGGGGTAGCCATTAACCTTTGACAACAATTCCTGATTTTGGCCACTGGGGGGGGGCGCTAATCCCAGTAGTACCTCCAAGATGTTACCCCTAGGTGGCGCTACCCGAAGGGATACTTCCCCTGCCTGCATGACTAAGTGCATGTTGAGGGGCCTGAGTTCTAGGAACGGGTACCTCCACCTGGAGGACAGGGTCAATGGTAGCGTAGCTGTCTTGGGTACAGCCCTCTGGGACACTGTTACGCAACTCTATTTCCTCTAGTGGCCTGCTTCACATAGCACACAATTGCAATTAACACCTGACATCAGATTTAACCCTACACTTGTTGCATTTACCACCGGGGCTGGTTCAGCTGGCTTGGCCCTAGAGACCCCCTGTGAAATAAGATTTAACACAACAGACAACAGTATTTCAATGGTTTCAGTACAGAGGAACACCACAACCAGTTTTAGTGTAAAAAGATTTAGATCTGATTTATTTAGGAGGCAGTAACAAGGAAGGGGCGCAATCTAGAGCTTGATTCTAATTATGATTAAGCATGCATGCCTCTAAGAGTCCCTCTATCACAGTCACACACACTCTAGATACCCAGTTGGAGTTACAGGCTAGCCTGAAGCATTGCCATGGGTAGGCTGGCATTACAGCTGTTGTTGGGGCCCTTAGGGAGGAAAAACATAGCATGCACTTTTCGCCCAAATTTGTATTCTGGAGCCGGAGGGCTCAGTTCGTGGCAATCAATCAAACAATTTGAATCGGTTGACACACTTTGATTAGGAGTTAGTTGCAGGGAGCTACCCTGTGATTTACTCATGATACTCAGACCAGGTTGCAGGTTGGACGAAATGGAGACCTCAGAATGAAGTGCCGGTTTGCCAGGAGAAGCAGGGCCTACACTATTCACCGTGGTGTTGTTCCTGTTCGTTGATGTTGAGCAGGGAGCCAAAACCCCAGGCAGGTCTCTTGTCAGGTGGTTCTCTGCAGTGTGAGCGGCATTCAGGGCCATAGTGTTGAGACCCAGACAGGCTGAGGGAAACGGATTCAGTCCGATCAGAGTTACTGGATACTGCTTCCAGCAAGTGTGATACATTCAAGCAGTGGGGAACCAAATCTTGACCCACTATTCGCATTCAGCACACTTACAAATCTTGACCCACTATTCGCATCCAGCACACTTACAGTAAAGGCAAAGGAATACCTCAGTTCGGATGTCAATCCAGTTGCAGCACACAGTATTTTCTGTGTAAACCGTATGCTCTGCAGTTGTGGTGGAAGTCCTGACAGGCCGATCGCACAACAGCAAGTCTTCGGTCCTCTTCAGGCAAAATTAGTCACAATTCAGGCTGAAAGTCACAAGTTTGGATAAAGTCCGATTCAGGCTTAAGGTCTCTTCACTTGGGAAAATGGTAGCCGGCAAGCCAGGCACAGGCTTCTCGACGATTTCCCCTGCAAAACTACGCAGGAGCAGCTGCTCAAATCTCTCGAGCTCCTCTCACTGTCAACTCCAACTCTACACTGACTCATTGCTGCAGGCAGCACCGGGACTTCCTAGAGATCCAAAAGGTTCGGTTGGTTGATCCATCTCTCTGTCACAGCAAGAGCTCCCCCACCAGGTCCATTTAGGCACCAAACTGTAAAAACTACAATTTCTACAGAAATTCACTCCCACAAGACACCTGGGGACAGACTCCATTTTAGGGTCCCCAAAGGTACTGATTGGCCCAAACTGGCATTCCGGAACCAAGATGGTGGTGCAAAACAGAAATGCCCATGCTGCAAAGGAAGGCAGGTTAGACAAACTACATTGTCATTATTATTAAACAGATAATCAGCAAACAATCACAGAGTCTAGCAGGGCTCCCCTCTGCACAATTAGCGATGGCAGAATGGAGTGGCTGTACTACAACCCGAGTGGGACTGGAGCCTAGAAACACTCGGCCGCCACCCAGATTAATTATAAACTACAAAATAGGCAGCTCTTAAAGAGACAGGCATGGAGGCTAACTGGGCACTCATGTGCAAACACCTTTAACCCCATAAAGACACAGAATGCCAGCATGGCAGTGGGCATTAAGGCACACCCAAGGAAGACTTTTGTGAACCCCCATCCATAGGGGAGTTATATTACTACCTTTGTTTGTATCTTGCCCTTCCTTGTTGACGTGGATCCTCTGTAAATGAGCAGTTCTTGCTCAGAGGTATTGTAATCCGAGATTTTAATAAATAAAAAATAAATAAAATTTGCTCTGTCTGCTTGTCTCCTTCTGCTGTCACAATTTTGTTTATTACAACTCAGCCTGTTGCTGTGGAGATAATTATGATGTCGTAAACAGGATATTATGATGTTGTGTAGATAAGCAGCCAAAGCTAATAAAGTTCAAGGGACAGTAATCTTGCTTTTATATCACTTCTCTCAGCAATAAAGAGCAAGCATTTGTCAATGCTGAATGCTTGCTTGCTGGTATTAGCATTGGAAATGCAGGAGTTAGACAGATGCAGAGAAGGAATGGCTATGAAGTAGTGAACTTCACATCAACCCCACCTACACCCTGCAGAGACGGACAGGCATTGGGGTATGCGTTTGGGTTATCGCCCATAATGATCATGCCATTTCACCTCACCCAATCCTGCAGACACAGACAAGTGTTGAGGTGTGCCTTGGGGTGTTTGGCTTTACAGTCACCCCACTCCATAAGGACATACGCTGAAGTGGATGCAGTGTAGGAGAATGGGGTGAACTCTGGTACCAAAGAGTCCAAGGCACTCCTTGATGCCTGTCACTAGCTGCAGGGTGGGGGTGGGGATGGAATGCCATGAGCAGTACAGTCAGCAATCCAAAGGCACACCCCTGATGCCTGTCAGTCTCTACAGGGTGGGACGTTATGGTTAGAAACCCTTACGCCCACGCTTATTTCCGCTTGTCCGGTCGAAGAGGAGTTGCAGTCATTACCCACACATTCAGACTCGTGATTAACATGCTACTGCTGACCCACTAACCCACCTTGTGCATGTTCCCATTAGTGGGGATCCCTCTCCAATGGCACACAGTAAGAAGTCAGGAGGATTTGGCTATGGTGGTTTATACGGAAGTTCTATGACTTACCAAGCAGAACTTTACCTGATTCAACTTGAAAGGAGGACGGCATAGAAAGTTGTACAAGAGGAACTTTTACAGTCGACAATGATATCAGGACACTTTGCCTGGGACTAGGGGAGTTCGGATATCCATGTTGCTGTTGCACTTATTACTACGACTGGATTTAGGATGGCCCTAGGGGGAAAGGGCCAATGTACATAGTTGTCATTTTCACCCAGATAATTTGTGGTCATTGATCCTGGTTCCTGGGTGGTTGGGGGGGATCACTGAGGCCAGCGCAGGTCCAGCGAAATCACAGACCAAGGATAGGAGGGATAAAGTACTGAAAGTTTTCATGTTAATGTTTTTCTACTTGAAATTTTGTGTTGTTAATTGGGGAAGGGGGACGGAGGGGGAGGGTCGATTATCTGCTAGGATCACATTAATACTGAGTCTATCAGTGTCAAATTCGTTACCGGCTTACCGACTTAGGGGGAATAGCGTATGATTTTACGATGTTGATAACATGGCTAATAGTACACATTTTGCCACATGGAATACCCGAGGGGGCAGAAAGAGGGAGAAACAGTATTAAGTTTTACACCATTTGAAGCTGTTGAATATAGATGTTATTTGTCTCCAAGAAACACATTTATTAGATATTGAGGTGGTCGAATTGCGCAGGCAGCAGTTCGGGCAAATTTTCAGTGCAGAAGGAACCACAAACAGTTGTGGTGTAATGATCCTCATTCGTAGGTCTATCCCATTTCAAGCCCTTAACATATTTAGGGACCCAAAAGGCAGATATATTTTTATACGGGGCTTGCTATATGACAAGGAACTAATGATAGGCAGTGTGTACGGACCCAATACAGACACACCTGAATTTTTTACCCAATTAATACGAGTCCTCCAACCCCATCTCTCTATCCCCATAATAATAGGGGGAGGCTTTAATTTAGTCCTTGACCCGTTCTGGGATCGATCATCTCCTCAGAAAACAACCCTTTCTCCCGCCCAATGCGGGAATTTACTGAACAAACTGGAACATGCGACATCTGGAGGATCATACACTCCAATGATAAGAAGTTCACCTACGTCCCTCCCGTACGTTCCTCCTTATCGAGGATTGATTATATACTCCTTTCCCATTCACTTATATCTGGAACATTGGATTCCTCGATTCTACCAGGGACTCCCTCAGATCATTCTATCGTGTCATGCTCAGTCTTAATGACCTCCCTCCCAAAGCGTGGTTCCAGATGGAAGCTAAATGACTTGTTATTAAAAGAAACCCCCTTTAACGAAAGAATACAAGAGCAAATTGATAATTTCTGTCAGACCAACAATGACCCTCAAGTTAGGCCAGATATTCGGTGGGGAGCATTTAAAGCATACATTCGTGGGATTCTGATCAGCACAGCTACCCATAGGAAAAGGACCGCCAATCACAGACTGGCGCAGCTGTTGGCCCAGATTAAAGCACTCTAGGATAATCCTTTCCCTGGGTCACGACAGGATCTTACCAGATTGAAAACGGCATATATGGAACTCCTTAGGGAAAAGGCAGATTATTCCATTTTAATGACTCAGGCTTCATATACCGACCAAGGGGAAAAGGCTGGCCGGTTGCTTGCTCTTAGGGTTAAGCAAATGGAATCTTCCCACTATATTACCTCCATAATCTCCTCACAAGACTCTTAAAACACGCCCAGAGGATATTATAAGAGAGTTTACCTCTTATTATAAGGACTTATATAGTCCCATGGAATCGCCTCCCACAACACAGCAATTACAAGATTATTTACGGGAGACTAACTTACCCCAACTAGCATCTGAGCAGCAAGCAGGACTGCTGGTCCTGATATCTGCCGTGGAAATCGCTGCGATCATTAAGGAGATACCGCTGCATAAAACCCCAGGGATAGATGGGTACTCGGCTCTCTTTTATAAAAATTCCAGACTCAACTAATCCCAATGCTCCTTCCGCTTTACCAACACATCCTGTTGGGTGCAGACGTAGACCCATTACTATTCGAGACATTGATTGTCTTGATCCCTAAACCAGGTAGGCCCGCCAACTTGGTAACTAATTACCGTCCCATAGCATTAATAAATCAGGACATCAAAATTCTTTCTAAACTGTTGGCCACCCGGCTGGAAAAGGTTATGGACACATTGATAGGTCCAGAGCAGGCGGGATTCCTGAGAGGAAGGTCGCCAGTGGACCATTTAAAGACCCTGTCACGTGTCTTCTCTGTGACCAGGGATGCACCCTACCCTTCGGCATTGGTCTCCCTGGACGCGGAGAAAGCATTCGACAGGGTACACTGGGAATACCTCTTTCTGACCCTGTAAGCTTTTGGTTTCCCAACAGTCTTTATAAACCGGTTAAGAGCACTGTACAAATCGCAGTCAACGAGAGTTTCAGGAAATGGGGTGATTTCCGAAAATTTTACTCTTCATTCTAGTACCAGGCAGGGCTGTCCCCTGTCACCATTACTATTCAATTTATACCTCGAACTGCTAATTAGAAAACTACAAAGCTGCCCAGAAATCCAGGGAATCCCCATCTACCCTTGTGAAGTAAAGGTATCTGCTTACGCCAAAGATCTCCTTCTCCAAATTGCTAACCCCTGCACGTCTATACCAAATATGCTGGAGATCATCAGCACCTTCAGCAAAATGTCCAACTGCAAGCTCAACGTTGGTAAAACAACGGTGCTTCCGCTCAATCACAGGCTTTTTAGATCGGACATCACAGTTTTTGGACTTAACTAGAAACAAGACTCCCTCAGGTACCTCGGTATAGAGTTATCCCGTAGTTCTAAGTTAGTTGCCAAGTTGAATCTCGACGCATTAGTAAACAATATCGCTCAAGATTTAAACAGATGGGCATCTTTCTCGATTTCATTATGGGGAAGAGTAAATTTAATTAAGATGAACGTGTTTCCACATTTATTATACCCGCTCTCTATGCTTGATATTTGGCTCCCTCTGTCCTGGTTCAGGAAACTCCAAGTGTTGTTCACTAAATTTCTCTGGGTAAATAAGTCTCCCCGGATAGCCTATTGCACCTTGACGGCCCCAAAGAATAATGGGGGCCTACGGCTTCCCAATCTCTGTCTTTATTTTTGGGCATCCCATACGAATAAATATATGCAATGGATTTCCCAAGAACACCTACGTACAATTCCGGTCTGGCTTAAAATTGAACTGGCATTAATACCGGCAACCGGACTGAACCCCACGGAACTACTACACATAAGGGAAAGTAGTTTACCGAAGAAACTTAAAAACACGACAATTCATACGTCCCTAAAAGTTCATGCTCAGATTTCCCGATTTCTTAATTATAGTTGCACCAAGGACATTAACCAACTGATAATTGGCAACCTAAACCTCAAAATAGCGGACAAACCGATACCCCCGTCCTGGCTTCCTGCCCTAAAGGACCTGGATATTTCAGATCTGATAAAGGATCATAAAGTCTGGCTTTCAAACCAGGAAATCGCCACCAAATGGAACATTCCTAACAAATATATTTTCAGGTTGTGCCAACTTAGACACGCACTGACACAATCATTCGGTCAAAAACCAGAGAACGGATATTTTATTCCGTTTCACAAAGACTTGGGTAAATGGAGTGGGGGTCCCAAGGCAATTTCTAAAATTTACAATACATTATACCGATGGAAATTACCCAATTGCTTTGGACCCGCGGAGGTATGGGAATCTCTTTTCCCAGGCCGGAATATTAATTGGACAATCATATGGCAGGCCTGTCACCAATTCATTAAACAGGATAGACTAAGGCTGATCCAATTTTCTATTTTGCATAATGCATATTATACTCCTGTTAAACTGGCCAAACTAGGCCTAAAGGGCACCAACTTATGTAACAGATGCCAGCAACAGGAAGGATCTTTATTGCACGTTTTTTGGTCATGCCCAAAGGTACTCCCTTTATGGGCTAATATTAGACAGCGCGTGGACCCCCTTTTGGGCTTAAATGACCTATTTACGCCCAAAATTTGTCTTCTGGGGGATCTTTCAGGTATAAAAGTGCGTAACAGGAAATACCACATAGCTCTCATCGCTATGTCGATTAAAAAACTGGTCCTGCGACATTGGCTGGACCAACAGGAGATTTCTTATAATGAATGGTTAGTTGAAATTTTAACCAACTTACGTACAGAAAAGACCATTGCTAATTTGAATAACACCATGACCGCATGCAATAAAATATAGGCCCCCCTTCATACCCTTTACTCACTACAGAAGTAATTTTCAAATGGCAGACCCTAATAACACCCCTAGACGGTATTAAGAAGATAGATCTCAACAGGCCACGTCACCTTACTTTTATTATCCTAGCAGATAAGGGGTTGGGAATCTCGGAAGAGGGTGGGGGGAAGTGGGATGGGGAGGGCATAGTGGACTCACGATTTGTATAGGTCTAATGTAAATGATGTTACTGTATTTATGTCTGCTATGTTGGTATGATAGTTAAAATAATAAACTTTCAATTGCAAAAACAAAAAGAAACCCTAACGCCCTGGGTGTTTGTTGATAGTTGCACTACAAATTTTCAACATGGCCTTTTTGTAACCCCCACCTTGTGAAAGCATTTTGGACCTCCTCTTGTGAACAGTGGCACTGTGATTTTCTGAATGTGTCCCGAACTTTGAGTTCCCACAACGACCGTGCCATTGTGCGCCAGATGTACGAAAACACAGATGGGGCATGATGTGAAGAATGACAGCTGTACCATTCATAGGGAGGTGTGAAAAAATGGCAATGTTGAAAATCTGTAGTGCAAATATTAAAAATGCTCGAACGTCCAAGCGTACATGGAAACTGCGCAACCCATGCACGTAACACAGTCATTTAGTGGAATTATTTCACCAAATGTTCAACATAGGCATTCTGTGACCTCTGCTCAGATGAACACTGTCAGTATGATTTTCTACAGCAACCGCGCAATTCTGCGCCAGATGTGTAAACGCATATTTTGGGCAGGATGCGAAAAATGACAGCTGTACTGTTCATAAAGAGGTCTGAAAAAATGCCAATGTTGAAAATCTAGAGTGAAAATACTACAAATTTGCGAAGTTACGAGGGTGCATGGAAACTGCACAAAGCATGCTTGTAACAGTCATTTTATGGACGTTTATCACCAAATTTTCAGGATGGGCATTTTAGGACCTCTGCTCATAAACAGAGTCACTGTCATTTTACATATGAACATACATACGAACATATGAATCTGCCAGCAGAACAGATCAATCGGTTTATCTAAGTCTGCCCAAGTGTGCAGTTAGCACCCTAGATTGCAGCTGCCCCAGCCTCCTCCCCTTCAGTTCCTGCCCCGCTTGTCCTAGCCCCTGCCCCCCCAACTCTTCCTCTTGCTTTATCCCACTCCTTCTTAAAGCTATTGACTGTCCTACATATTACCACCCCCTCTGGTAGTTCATCCCAACTAGACGTCACCCTCTCAGTGAAGTAATGCCTCCTTATTTTCCTCTTGAAATGTCCCCCTTCAACTTTAGTCCGTGCCCCTTCATCTCTCTTCCACTCCTCAGTTTAAACAGCCCCTCAGTGCTAGGTTTATTTACCCCCTCAGGTATTTAAACGATTCAATCATATCTCCCCTTCCCTCCTCTCCTCCAGTGTGTACATGTTCAGCTCATTCAGCCTAACTTCACTTGCCTTTCCTTCCATCCCCTTTAACATTTTTGTTGTCCTTCTTTGCACCGCCTCCAGTAACTTTATCTGTCTCCTCAGGTATGGCCTCCAGTATTGCAGACAGTACTCCAGGTGCGGTCTGACCAATGATCTGTAGAGCGGTAGGATCACATCCCTGTGTCTGGATGAGAACCCCCTTGTACTGCACCCCAGCATCCTGTTTGTCTTCGCTACTGCTCTCCTGCACTGGGCCGAGTTGTTCATGCTTCCAGTTACCAACACCCCTAGGTCCTTCTCCTCTCTGTGATCTCCAATCTCACCTCCCCAACCAATAGTCCCTCTTCTGGTTCTTAGCCCTGAAGTGGATCACCTTACACTTCTTTGCGTTGAATCCTGGCTGCCACTCTACCAACCATGTCTCTAGTTTGGTTAGGTCCCCCTGCAGTTTTTCCCATTCATCCTCTTCATCCACCACTGCCCCTAATTTGGTATCATCTGTGAACAGACTAACCCTGCTCCTCACTCCGTGTGCTGTATCAGAGATAAAAAGCCCAAATGGCACCAGGCCCAACACTAACCCCTGCGGCACTGCGCTTGTCACTGCTCTGGATGTCAAGAGCTCCCCCCACCACCATCCTCTGTACCCTCCCCTGTAACCAGTTCTCTAACCATTTAATCAGGTTGTTTTCCACCCCCACTGCCATCAGCTTCCCCCAGTCTCCCATGAGACACTGTATCAAAGGCCTTACTGAAATCCAAGTACAGGACATGTACCGCATGGCCCCTGTCCAACTCTCTTGTCACCCAGTCACAATACTCTATTAGGTTGGTTTGATAAGACCTCCCTGAGATGAACCCGTGTTGCTGCCCATCTTGGAGGCCATTACTCTCTAGGAATGCCACCAGCCTCTCCTTCAGAATCGCCTCCATAAGCTTATCCACTATGGACGTGAGACTGACTGGCCGATAATTTCCTGGCTCCTTCCTAGGCCCACTCTTGTATATGGGCAACACATGGGCCACCCTCCAGTCCTGGGGCACACTCACCCTGTTTCTAGGGAGGTGTTGAACAGATCTGCCAGCGACTCAGCCAACAGCTCCACCATCTTCCTCAGCACCCTGGGGTGGATGCCATTGGGACCTGATGCCTTGTCTATCCTTACTGCACTCGCCCCCTCTAGCACCTTACTGCCCCCCCCAGTCCATGCTGGTAGTGGACCATCCCTCTTCTTAGTGAAAACAGAGCAGAAGTACTCATTTAGAATTTCCGCTTGCCCATCCTCCTTTTCCACCCAATCCCCTCCCTGTTTTATCCTCACAATATGTTCCTTGCATTTCCTCTTTTCCCAGACATACCTAAAAAAAGTCCTTCTCTCCTCCCTTTATTCCCTGTGCTAACCTTAATTCCCTGGAGACCTTAGCGTTTTTCACACTCCTGGCCACTTCCCTTGACCAACTCCCATAAGTTTCCATATCCTCTCTCTTTGCTGTTCTCCTGTACTGTCAGTATGCAGCCCTCTTTTGCCCTCACCCCTTGCAGCACTTCCTTGTTCAGCCAGCATAGTTTCTTGGCTCTGCTCCTCTTACTCCTGGTCCTGGTGCAGGCTACTATGGCCTCTGTTAGCCCAGTCTTTATGACTCCCCAGTTTTGTTCTGCATCCATCCCCTGCCTTATATCCTGGAGTCTCCCTTGCAGTATTGCTTCCATCCTTCTAAAGTCCACCCTACTAAAGTTCACCTCCTTAGTGCCCGTGCCTTCTGTCTCCCTGAACAGCGCGAGAATGAGCCACACTGTTTGGTGGTCGCTACCCGCTAGTGAGTCCTCCACTCTTAACTCCCTCACTGCCTCTCCAATTGCCTGTACTAGGTCCAGAGTGCTACTAAGCCTTGTAGGCCCACTTACCAATTGTGTCAAAAGGCCATCCTGAAATGCATCAAGGAGCACCTGCTGCCTGGTACTGCTAGTGGCCGGGGTGCTCCAGTCAGTCCCTGGTAGGTTAAAATCTCCCACTATCACCACACTTCCCCTTCTACACACCATCTTTATCTGCTGTGCCAACTCCCCATCCAGTTCCCCGGATTGGGCTGATTGTCTGTACACCACTCCCAGCCTCAGCTTTCCGCCCTTGGAGTCCGGCAGCTGCACCTAATGCTCCTCTGTCCTCTCCTCTTCCCTTCTCCCTTGTCCTTTATGCATTTGATCCCTTCCCTCAAGCAGAGTGCAACCCCCCCTTCCAACTCCCCGAGTCCCTCCTGTGTATCCAGTATCCCGGGATTGCCAAGTCACAATCATGGTACTCTGTGACCCAAATCTCTGTCACTGCAGCAATGTCCACCTTCCCCTCTGAAAGGAGTGCCTGAAGCTCTGCAATTTTGTTCACCAGGCTTCTTGCATTGAGAGAGACCACCTTCCACCCATACCCCTCCTTCTCCTCACTCTTCTCCTTGGCCTGTGTCTCTCCTCCAGGTAGTCCGCACCCTTTGTCCTCCTTATTCTTACCGGGTGGTGGTGCCTTCTGTATTACACTCAGACCACTCTGCCCGCCCCCTCCCAGGGTTACTACGCCTCCACCTTTACCTGTATCTAGGGGGTGAGCTCAGTCTTTTGGCCACCTCCCCCACTAGTTTAATCCACCTTAGCAGAGAGATACCCCTCTAATCCTGTCTTTAATACTCCACTCCCCTCCCTGTTCATGTGTAGCCTGTCCCCCACGTACAAGTCACTATTCCCCAGACCCTACCCCAGTTAGTCACTAACCCATAATTTTTGGTGTGGCGCCAATCCCTCAGGCACTCGAACTCCTTGATCCTACCCTTCCTCCCCGTACTTGCACATGTGACCGGGAGTACCTCCGAGAATGCCACTGACTCCCACCCCCTCACACTGCCTGCCCAACTCCTCGAAACTCCCCCTCACTACTTCCACAGTCTCCCCCGCTAAGTCGTTTCTACCCACATGCAACACTAAATGAGGTTTCTTCTTGCCTCTCGCTGCACACTTGAGTAGTGTCTGCCCTGCCCCTCCTGCAGTCAGCCCGGGATTGCTTCAACTCAAATATGGCTGTGCCTATCCCCCCTTCATCCCCATCTCACCCCTTTCAGTATAGAATCCCCCAGGATGAGTACCCCCCATCCTGTAACCCCGTTCCCTTCTAATGTCCCTTCCACCACCCCAGTAGTCATTCTTCCCTGCCCCTTACCCTCCCCAGCTGCACCCTCTGTGACTTCTGTTTCTGTACCCCCTACTTCCACCTCACCCCTTTTCTCTGCCTTATTCCTCCCATCCCCCTTGAACCCCTTCCCAACCTGACTACTTCCTACTGGGCTTTATATGTCAACCTCCCATCCTCCCCTGCCGATTTCCAACCCCTCTCCTATCCCTGTTGTTGTCAGTTTATGGCCCCATTCCCTTCGACCCCGATAGTGATGCCCCTCCCATTCTTCCCCCTTCCCATAGCCTTCTCTCCTCCAGTCACGCGACCCTCCTTCCTTCCTTACTAGCCCCCCTTCTACCCTTTTGTCCTCGCGATCTCTTCCCCTACCTGTTGCCATCCCTCTCATGCCCTGCTTGTCCTCCCCCCAGTATGTTCCTGCTCCCCCCCTCTCTCTCTCCCAGAGCAGAGGCTCGAATCTATTCCTAGTCGATACCCCTCCTTCATCTCTTCCCCTATTAGTTCTCCCCTCTTACGTGTTCCCCTCCATCCCCACTGGTCCCTACCTTCCTGCAGCCATCTGTTCTCTCCCCTGGTACTCCCTGTGATCTCTTCCTCCCCATCAGGAGGCTCCCCCCTCACCTCTGGCACCCCCTCCCTTCTTCTCTCTTTTCTTCTAGTGCCTCTGATACTGGGGTCAATTTCAGTCCCTAGTTGTTCTTCCCTGTTCCCTTGCCATCTCCTATTCCCCAGCCAGGATGCTTACCATACTCATCTGCCTTGCCACTTAGACGCCTCTCTAGCCTCCATAGTTCCTCCCTCAAACTAACCAGTTGTATACAGACCGTACACCCCCCATTCTCCAAGCCTTGTTCAGGGTTATGGTGGACCCACACCTTGTATACCCCACCACCCTTCCAAAGATGCCTGCCGTATCGGCATGTGGCACATGCCCCATTTTGGCCCCCATCTTATGTTACGGGCTCTTACTCCCAGTTTGTGTACCCGACTATAACAGTTAGGCCCCTATTTACTTAAATTCCTGTTCCCCCCACACTAGTCCCCCTACTGCCCCCTTGCCAACTGGGTTAATTCAGTCTCAAATCTCATCCGTTAGATACTGTATTGCTATAGCAATCCTAAAGCCTTCTTGTCCATTTTTCACCCCTCAGCTACCATACTTTTTGTTTTCAGTCCTCACATAGTTTCACTTAGCCCAGTTAGAAATTCTATTGCACTCCAAGTATTACTCAGCTCAGTAAGAGAAATAAATAGAACAAATAAATATGTATTATTGTATTATGTATGCATCACGTTCGATACTGCCCTCTCCTTCCACACCCACATTAATGCCCTGTCAGCCGCCAGTAACTCTTGGATTGGCCTGCAATACCGCCACAGGGACTGCCTGCCTCAGGTTGCCCTCAGGCTGGCCATCACCTCCTCCATCTTGTCCCTCGTGGACTTTGGCATGCCCATCTACGCTGCAGCTGACAACACTGCCCTCTCCAAAATCCAACTCTCCATCAATAAGGCCTGTAGGCTCCTGACCGATGCCCCCAGCCGAACTCACACCTGCCTTCTCTATACTACCACCAATCTTCTCAACTTTGAGGAGCAACTGCTCTACCAGACCTGCCTTCTCACTAAGAAATCTCTGCTGGGACTCTCCCCCACCAGGGGGGTCTCCACCTCCCTACAACAGCTATCTTCGTCCGTCACCACCCATAGCTTTGTTAAGGCTGCTTTCAAGGTGCCCAGAACCAAGATCTCTCTTGCCCAGAGATCCTTCCACTACCGAGCCCCTACCTGGTTCAACTCCCTATCTAGCTGCATCTCCAACTTGCCAAAAATTGGCTTCTTCAAAACAGCCCTTGGGAACATATCTTTAATATCCGCTGTTGTAGGTGCAACTAACCCCCTGTTGTAACCTGTGGTTCCTGCTTGCCTTGTCCCCTGGCTCGCCAATGTCCACTGAACAGCCTCTCCCTTCCCCCGACCTACCCCTTCTCTACTAGGTCCAAACAGGGATGTAATCCACTGTCTTCTCTGAGGACCTACTATATCCATGAGGGTAACTCACAATTTTGTAACATTATGAAACCTAAGTAACATACAAACTATTACATTATGTAAACTAAGTGTATCTATGTTAAATGTTCCTTTTACTGCACTTGTAATGCTATCCTCTGTTTTAATCTGCACTGTAATAACTCTTGATATCTGCCCCCCACCCCCCCGCGACGAGGTGCCTTTGTAAATGAGACTCTGACTCAAAGGTTGTAAACCCGATTTGTAATGAATAAATAAAATGAATAAATTATTACAGCAATCCTAACAGTATAGCTCAGTACTTAGCTCAGTTAGAGAAATAAACAGAACAACTAAATCTGTATTATTACAGCAATCCTAAAAGTATCCAGTCATTGCTTTGTCTCCACCCCAGAGACCCTGCTGCAATATCAGACCACACAGGACCCTGAGCGGTAGGGTGGGCAACTCTAAAGCCCCGACAGAGCTCTGTCGAGCTCACTCACTCCCCCTCTCTCACTTGCTCGTTCTGTTTCTCATGGCGCTGCAGGCTGCCTATTTGTTTTTTTTATCATTTAACACTTTTCCTCCTTGCAGCCAGTCCTTGCTTTCCATCCAGCCACTGCTCCACTCCACCGCCACCCAGAAGCTTTCATGCCCAGCTGGCAGATGCAGCTACACCTGTGAAAGGGCCCCCCCATGGCTCCCACGCCCGGCGAGGAAACCAGTATCGGCAAATGCCTCAAGACGTCATCGGCCGGCGGAGCTGCGCCCATCAAGCTCCCACAGAACTATGCTGCTATATTTCCCCAATTTTTCTCCCCATTTGGGATCACAGACATGCAAAAATGTCTACACACATACGTGCAGACGTCCGCCACGGTCTCCCCTAGTTACACCATTGCTTGTGGTACCTCTGGGTGTCCCCAGGGGTCGATGCAGCGTGGTGTAAAGTCCCCAGCCCACCCCAGGACTGGGAGAGCTGTCTCCTGACGCTCAATCCCAGTGTTCCCCTGCCGACCTCTGATGACCCGAGCTTGTTCCTGAACCCGGGTCGGTGGCATAGCACGAGGTGTGGCATCCAGCGCCTCAACCCTCAGTGCAGGCTGCCCATTTATACTGGGCTCCTGCCTGTGTTGGCATCCTTTTCTGTCCACAAAGAAATCTGTAGCAGTCCCAACACAGCTCTGTTACATAGAAACATAGACTTTGACGGCAGATAAGGACCGCTAGGCCCATCTAGTCTGCCCATTTCCCTACCTACAGGATAGGCCGCAGATCCTAGTTAACCAACTGCCTATTTCTTCCTATCCCCTACAAGAATTGCCTTATGTCTGTCCCATGCATTCTTGAATTCTCCCACAGTTTTAGACCCCACAACCTCCTCAGGAAGGCTGTACCATGCATCCACTACCCTCTCTGTGAAATAATACTTCCTCACATTGCCCCTGAACCGCCCTCCTTCTATCTTTAAATTGTGTCCCCTTGTTCTTGCAAGTCTCTTTTTCTGAAAGATGCTACCCTCTTGGACTTTGTTTATTCCACTGAGGTACTTAAAAGTTTCTATCATGTCCCCCCCTCTCCCTTCTTTCCTCAAGGGTATACATATTAAGCTCCTTTAGTCTCTCCTCATATGGCTTCTCTTGCAGACCCTGCCTCTCTCTATACATCCCAGTATACCCCCGGCCCTCCCTACTGCCTTCTCACATTGCTTGCTAACCTTAAGGTCATCTGATATGATTACCCCCAGGTCCCTTTCCTTTTTTGTTGTTGTTACTACCTCCCCACCCATTGTGTATTCTTCCCCTGAGTTCTTGTTGAGGGAACTAGGAGAGCTTCAGTAGCAGACAAGTAGTGGAATTGCAGTATAATGTGGGGAGTGGTGCAATGCAGTGGCTGTGGTGCAGCCATATTCAGGCAGACCTTCTGGACACTGAGGTGCTGCTCTACCTGCATGCATCTATCTGGACTGCGGGATGAGGTAGCCAGACTCAGAGCGGAAGTAAACTGGGTCAGGAGTACCATCACCCCTATCCAGGGACCACCCAGTCCAATGCAACTGCCTCAAAGGATGCCGAGAATGAGGAGCACTTGGATGACAGTGGGCTCAGGGAGGGTTAGAGCAGTCAGGCAGAGGCACATCCCAGATCCTATTCCACTCAAGAACTCATATGCCACACTGGCAAACAAGGACAACCAAATACAGGTACCCAGAGAAGTGGAAGGAAAGGATGTGGAGGTTAGCCAAGGAGGTGACCTCAGCGGGAAAGCAGTGGACCCCAGAGGAGGAGGAAGGAATCCTGGTGGGGACTCCATCATAAGAGGGATCCAGCTAGGAACACAGGAGGGGGAGGACAGGGAGGTGAGGTGCCTACCAGGTGCCACGGCATGGAGGGATGGAAGGAAGATCCTGGGGATCACTGGGAAGGCAAGACGGGAGGGTGAGCTGGATGTCATTATCCACCTAGGTACTAATGACCTGGCAAATGGGGAGCCAAAGGAAGTTCAGGAAGAGTTTAGGAAACTGGGGAGGGGTCTCAAGCAAGTAGCTACGTCTGTCACTTTCTCAGAAGTACTACCTGTGAGAGGCAAGGAGCGAGGAGCATGCACCAGGAACTTTAACTCATGGTTGAAGAACTGGTGCTGTGAGGAAGGGTTTGATTCATTGGTGACTGGGGACCCACCTGGAGGATGGTGGTTTGTTCAAGCCTGACGGCCTGCATCCATCCATGAGGGGAATCCAAGCACTCAATGATAAGTTTAAATGCTACATTGACAAACATTTAAACTAGCAAAGGGGGGTGGCAGGCCAGCAAGGAGGGTACCTACTTGCTCACCCCCCACAGCTAGCAGTGGAACCAGTGAACCAGAGGAGTGGCTATCTCTGCAAAGCAGTGTGCAAAAGATGGAGATTAGCGCCCAAGAGGCGGATAAGCAGAAAAGGGGCAAAATTCAGCAGATGGGCAGACAGCAAGGAGAACCAGGGATAAATGACAACCAAGGAAGGGGCTGGAGTAGAACAGTGAGACAGTCTAGGAGGTCAAATCATGGAAAGCCATGTGTGCAAATGCCAGGAGCCTTAGCAACAAGATGGAAGATCTGGAGGCTGTCATGGTGCAGTCAGACCTGGACATTGTGGCCATCACTGAAACCTGGTGTAATGATAACCACGACTGGGAGATGGCCATACCTGGCTACAACATATTCAGAAGAGACAGAGCAGGCAGGAAGGGAGGAGGAGTGGCACTCTATGTGAAAAATGACATAAGGGCCACAGAGATCCAGGAGGAACAAAATGGGGGAGAGATACTGTGGGTTAAGCTGGAAAGGAAAATGGGGACAGCCATCCGCACAGGTGTGGTCTATAGACCACCAGCCCAGGAGGAAGAAACAGATAGGGAGCTGATGCTAGCCATCCAAAGGATGGCAGACAAGGGTGAGGTAGTACTGGTTGGAGACTTTAATATTCCAGATGTGGACTGGAGCATCCCAGCAGCAGCATCAACTAGGAGCAGATTTATCCTGGACTCCCTTCAGGGTGCCTTCCTCAAGCAACTGGTCATGGAACCAACTCGGCAGAAGGCAATACTGGACCTTGTGCTCACAAACAGGGACCGTGTGATGGGGGTAACAGTGGGGAGCACCTGGGAAACAGTGACCACCAGTCATTGTGGTTTGAAATCACAGAAAGAGCAGAACCAAACCACACAAAACACATGATCCTGGATTTTAGGGGGCAGACTTTGGGAAAATGGGGAGATACTTGAAAGAGGCATTAAGGGGATGGGACAGGAATCAGGGGTTGAGGAACAGTGGGCAGTATTTAAAATGGGGATTACAAGAACAACAGAATTATGTATTAAGCAGGTTAGCAAGAGGAAAGGGAAGAGGAGACCATTATGGTTTTCCAAAGAGGTATCAAAGAAAGTGAAAGCCAAAAAGATTGCATTCAGGCAATACAAAAAGACACAGGCAGAAGGGGATAGGGAGAAGTACCAGGAGAAGCAAAGGGAGGCAGGAGGTCAGTAAGGAAGCCAAAGCTCAGACAGAAGAACACATTGCAAAATCAGTGGGTAGAGGGGACAAAACCTTTTACAGGTACATAAGTGAAAAAAGAAAGACAAAGGGAAGGATAGTGAGACTGAAGGGGGAGGATGGGGAGCGTGGAGGATGACAACAGTAAAGCTGACATACTGAACAGGTATTTCTGCTCAGTCTTTACTGAGGAAGAGGAGGGTAATGGGTCTGAAGGGAGTACAAGGGGTGAGAATGGTGCAGAAATGGACATAAGTCCCTTTACACGAGAAAGGGTCCTGAAGGAACTGGAAGTAATAAGAGTTGATAAAGCAATGGGGCCAGATGGGGTGCATCCCAGGGTCCTTAAAGAACTAAGAGAGGTGGTGGCTGAACCTCTGGCTATCCTGTTTAGCCGATCACTGGAAACAGGGGAGGTACCCAAAGACTGGAGGACAGCAGATGTAGTCCCTTTATACAAAAGTGGGAACAAAGAGGAAGCAGGGAACTACAGACCAGTCAGCCTCACCTCTGTAGTGGGGAAGATCATGGAAGCACTACTGAAGGAGAGATTGGTGGAACATCTGGTTGTCAATGGACTACAGGACCCAAGGCAGCATGGTTTCACCAGGGGGAGGTCATGTCAGACCAACCTCATTGAATTTTTTGACTGGGTGACGAGTGGATCTGGGGAGGGCAGTGGACATGGCCTATCTGGACTTCAGCAAGGCCTTGGCACTGTGCCACATAGAAGACTATTACACAAACTGGGGAATATGGGTGTGGGCAGGACAGTAGTGTGGTGGGTAGGTAACTGGCTGGGTGGCAGGACACAGAGGGTGGTGGTAAATGGCTGTCACTCCACAGAGGAAGAGTGACCAGTGGGGTACCACAGGGATCAGTGCTGGGACCGGTTCTATTCAACATCTTCATCAGTGACATGGCGAGGACCTAGAAGGCAGAATTTCACTGTTCGCTGATGACACAAAGCTCTGTAACAGAGTAGACACACCAGAGGGTGTAGACAGAATGAGAAGCGACCTGCAGAAACTTGAAGAATGGTCAGGGGTTTGCAGTTGAAATTCAATGCAAAGAAGTGCAAGATAATGCATATGGGGCACAAAACCCTGGCACAATATATCAGTTGGGGGTGAGGATATAGCATGCACCAAGCAGGAAAGGGATCTTGGTGTTATCATCTCTGATGACCTCAAGGTAGGGAAACAGTGTGACAAGGCAGCAGGTAAAGCAAATAGGATGCTGGGATGTATAGGCAGGGGCATTACCAGCAGGAAAAGGGAGGTCATAATTCCGCTATACAAGACACTAGTGAGGCCCCACCTGGAGTACAGTGTACAGTTCTGGAGAACATACCTACGTAAGGACACAGACAGGGTAGAGAAGGTTCAGAGGAGGGCAACAAAGATGGTGCATGGATTGCATCACAAGTCCTATGAAGACAGGTTGAAGGAACTGAACATGTACTCCCTGGAGGAGAGGGAGAGGGATATGATAGAGACATACAAGTATCTTACAGGGAGGAACAGGGTGCAGGAAAACACTATTTTAAGCGAAAAAGATGTTCCAGGACTAGAGGCATGGGATGAAATTGGAGGAGGACGATTCAGAGGAAACATGAGAAGAATTTCTTCACAGAACGGGTGGTGGACAAGTGGAACACCCTGCCAGAGGAAGTGGTGGGGCTGAAACAATCACGGATTTAAGAATGCATGGGATAGACATAAAGGAATTCTGGAGGTCAGGGAGGTACAACAGACTTCTAGGAAAACAAACTGAACTTACAAGCTCAAATGGGCAGACTGGGTGGGCCATAGGCCCTTATCTGCCGACACTGTCTATGTATCTATGTATCTATATCTTGTTTCCCAGGTGCATTATTTTGCACTTCTTTGCATTGAATCCTAGCTGCCATACTTCTGACCATTCCTCCAACCTTGCCAAGTCCCTTTTCATCCTTTCCACGCCTCCTTGTGTATCAACCCTGTTGCAGATCTTTGTGTCATCTGCAAAAAGGCATACTTTTCCTTCCAGTCCCTCTGCAATGTCACTGATGAAGACATTAAAAAGGACTGGACCCAATACTGAACCCTGCGGTACCCCACTAGTAACCCCTTTCTTCAGAGTGGACTCCATTTACAATTACCTTCTGTGTCCTGTTGTCCAGCCAATGTTTTACCCAGGCTACCACCCTGGGTCCCACTCCCTAGCTGGTTAATTTGACTAATAATCTTTTGTGTGGGACTGTGTCAAATGCCTTGCTAAAGTCTAGGTAGGCCATGTCTACAGCCCCTTCCTGGTCTACTACTTTGGTCACCCAGTCAAAGAAATCTATTAGATTCGTCTGACATGACCTTCCCGCTGTGAACCCATGCTGCCTTGGGTCCCGTGCTCCACTGGCCTCTAGGTACTCAATTATTCTTTCCTTCAGAAGTGACTCCATCACTTTCCCTACCACAGAGGTCAGACTTGAGACTGAGACTGACAGGTCTGTAGTTTCCTGCCTCTGTCTTGGTCCCACTTTTGTGAAGGGGAATCACATCCGCCTTCCTCCAGTCCTTGGGTACCACACCATCCTCCCATGATTTATTAAAAAGAGTAGCCAGTGGTTTCACTAGTTGCTCACTTAATTCTTTTAGAATTCTGGGGTGAATTCCATCAGGACCCATTGCTTTGTCCACCTTCAGTTTTAGGAGTTCTTGCAGAACCCTTTCTTCTGTGAAAGGACTGGGATCGACCCCCCTATCAAGAGTGCTTCTGGTAATTGGATTAGGCACTTCCACCTCCTCTTTTGTGAATACTGAGCAGAAATATCTGTTCAGTATTCCTGCTTTTTCACTGTCCCCCTCTGCCCACTCACCGTTCATTCTATTCAGCCTCACTATCCCTCCCTTTGTCTTTCTACACTCGCTGATGTACCTATAAAAGGTTTTATCCCCCTTCTTAACTGAGTTGGCTATCTTTTCCTCAGTTTGGGCCTTTACTATTCTGACTTCCCTCCCTGCTTCCTTCTGCCTTAACTGGTACAGCTCTCTGTCCTGCTCCTTCTGTGTTTCCTTATACTTCCGGAATGCTATCTTTTTCTTCCTGACTTTCACAGCCACCTCTTTTGAGAACCATAGTGGCTTTTTCTTTCGTTTTGATTTGTTTATTTGCTTCACACAAAGGCTTGTTGCCTCTGTGATGGCAGTTTTGATAATTCCCCATTGTTGCTCCACACCTCCTTCTAGCCTGTTTGCTAGTGCTTTTCTGAGGCACTCTCCCATCTTGCCAAAGTCAGCCCTCCTAAAGTCCAGTACCCTCACTTTTGTATGGCTTGACTCTGTAGCTGAGTTTAACGTGAACCACACTGTTTGATGGTCACTTGTACCCAGATGGCAACCCACTTCTAGATCTGAGATCCTCTCGCTGCCCCCGTTTGAGAGTACGAGGTCTAAGACTGCTCCCTCACGAGTGGGTTCCGAAACTAGCTGTCTAATGCCTGCCACCTGTAGGGCATCAAGAATGGCCCTGCTCTTGGATGTGGCTGCAGCAAATGTGCTCCTGTTGAGCTCACTCTCTCCCCCTTTCTCACTCGCTCATTCTGTTTCTCCTGGCACTGCAGGCTGCCCTTTTGTACTGGGCATCTGCCTGCATTGGCACCTTCTTTTGCCCACAAAGAAATCTGCAGCAGTCCTGATAGAGCTCTGTTGAGCTAGCTCACTCCCCCTCTCTCACTCGCTCGTTCTTAATCTGTCCCAAACACTGATTTCCTACAGCGACCGTGCTATTCTGCGCCAGAAGTGTGAAAACACATTTTGGCCAGGATGTGAAAAATGACAGCTGTACTGTTCATAAAGAGGTGTTACAAAATGCCAGTGTTGAAAATCTGGCATGAAAATATTACAAATTTGCAAAGTTACAAGGGTGCGTGGAAACTGCATAATGCACACTTGTAATACAGTAATTTTATAGACTTTCCTCCACAGATTTGCAACATAGGTATTTTAGGACCTCTGCTCATGAACAGTGTCACTATCATTTTCTTAATCTGTCCTGAACACTGATTTCCCACAGTGACCGCGTTATTTTGCACCAGAAGTGCGAAAACACATTTTGGCGAGGATGTGTAAAATGACAGCTGTACTGTTCATAAGGAGGTGTGGGAAAATGCCAATGTTGAAAATCTGGAGTGAAAATATTACAAATTCACAAAGTTACGAGCGTGTGTGGAAACTGCACAACGCAAGCTTGTAAAACTGTCATTTGTTAGATTTTATCATCAAATTTGCAACATAGGCTTTTTGAGAGCCCACCTCATGAACAGTTGCAGTGTTATTTCGTTAATCGATCCCAAAAGGTGATTCCGTGCAGAGACCACGAAATCACCTTTCGGGACCGAATAATGCCATGAAAGTGACTGCATTCATGAGGATGGGTCCCAAAAATGCCCGACATATGCACCAAAGTTGAAAAAAACACTATTTATGCCATTATACAGCTTACCTGCATTTCTTGAGTTCGCGGTCAGCTTTGAAGAGTACAGATGTGTTCCCGGTCCACCGAAGATCATCCCCCCAGGCTCCGGAGGTAAGTATGGAGTGCGGTGTGTGTGGGGAGGTAGAGTACGCAGAGGGTGGGTGTGGGTTGGGGAGGGCACCGAACACTTTGAGGACCGTTTTCGTTTTTAGGTAAAAAAAACAAACAAACAGGCAATGCGGGTTAGTTTTCTTTTTTCACAGATGTGTTTGGTACACTTGGGTGGGCTCTCAGTGTGCCACCTGCATTTGTGGGGAGGGGAACAGAAACTGATGGGGATTGGGTCACTCTTGGCACAGAAATGGGTGGGGGGCATATGATGCCAAGGGGGATTGGGCACTCCCTCTGCACACAGCAGAAATCGGGGGCTTGAGGACATTATGCCAATGGGGAGTGGGCTCCCCCATCAGCAAATTGAACTGGGAAGGGGGACTAAAACAGATGGGGATTGTGCCCCACATCGGCAAAGAAAGACTGTTGGGGGGCGCATGATGCCGAGGAGGATTGGACACCCTTTCGGCACACAACAGAAATTTGGGGGTGGGGACATTATGCCAATGGGGAGTGGGCTCCCCATCAGCAAATGAAGTGGGTCGGGGGCATGTTGACAGGGGGATTGGGCACCCCCATCGGCTCTGAGGTAGCCGCATAGAGTCGCCATATTCCTGGTACTGTTACACCAGACAAGGTACCGCCCTGCAATGACGGGTCGCTCCCTCATTGCAGCGGAATTGCTGACGCTGCAATGACAAGGTGGCCCCTCATCGCAGCGGCCAAATCGCTTCAAGTTGGTGGCACTTCTGCAGAACCAGTGTCATCAGGACACTGGGTCTGCATTGGGTGCACACCACCAAGCCCACAAATGCAGTGCTGGCATTGGCTGTCACACTGCTGCACCTCCACAACCCACTTCTCTCGTAAGCTGCCACATAATGTTTTTTGTGCATGCGCGCAAGCAGACATAAAAAGGGAAAAGAATTGCAAAAATATAGTTCTGGCTGGATGATAGAGGGTAAATGCACAGAACACTAAAACAGTAGGTTGGATTCACCTGTGTATTTTTGCTTCTGTAAGTTTTTCACTGGTAAAAATGCTCAATAAAAATATATTACAAAAAAAAACAGTAGGTTGCAGGTTCAGTCCCCCTCAGGGCCACAGACAATATTGTCTAAGGAAATAGGAGCTATAGTAAACTTGTAGCTGGGCCAGTGGTCCAGTGGAATGGAGGGCTGAGGTGATGGATGTCTCACCTCCTGCCACACTGGCGACCTTGTTTGTGAAAGGACCAAAGTTGTATAGGGGATAGCATGGGAAGGATGATTTAGCGTCCATAGATGGATCTCCTTTAGGGTGAGGGGACAGTGTGTACTGCTGTTTGCTGCCACCTGGTGGAGAGCAGGTGGCACAGAAGTGGTCCCAAGAATTGAAGTTGGAGGCAGGTATTGAAAGCATGCACTGTCTTCATGGTCTACATGTGCTCTATTGCATGCCAACCACGATTCAGGGAGTAACCAGTGGAAAAGAACCCCCATCTGCAGGACGATGCTGCGACCCTTAAGGCACCACACCACCACCATCCATGGCACTCATTCACGTAACGAGGTATGAAGTAAATTGGGTAAGTCTTGGAGGTGGGATGAAGGCACTGGGGGTTGACAGCAGAAGGGAACTGATGGGGAAGGGCAGGAGGATAAAGTCCATAGAAAAAAGGCTGCAAAAATATCTGAATGATAAACTGAAGTGTGTTTAACTCTCACATTTGTCAAATTTCCTCAACTAGTATCAGAGGCTCTTTAAAGGGGATATAAGCAACATAAGCAATGCAATTTAAATCAACTATTGCTGGTGTTTTCTGTTCATTATTGACATGCTGTTAACTTAGTTAAATCTATTATATTTGCATTCTGTGTGCTGTTTTTTTCCCCACCTCTGTTTAGTACTTTCAAAAAGGCTCTTCCTGTCTGTAACTAGGAGGAAACACACACACACACACACACACACACACACACACACTGAGGCTTGATGTTTATCATCAAAGTCTGATGATGTCTGCTAGCTAGCTAATGGGTTGAAAACCATTGTGATTGGTAGAGCTTTATCCTTTGAAGTACAAGAAGTTTATACATTAGCCAGTTGAACACTATCATTGTTGGCCTTCTCAGCATTTGCTTTTGAAAGGCAAGTCTCCTGCATTTCTACATCCATTGGCTTATACAGTATACACCTACACAGCCCCCTACATTACAGTAACAATATGTTCACTTTGTGTATGTACGCAAGCAAACATAAAACAACCAAACACTGGCCACATGGCCTGGCAGTGGCTACTACAAGACTATTATGATATTTATGAGGGCAAAGGCCCACTGCTGCACCCCCATGCTATTCTGGTCTGCTATTTTCCCTGTGTCCCCAGGGTCCAAAATGCATATTTCTGTATAGCCCCATGACAGCCAAAATTCTCAGTGCATGCCATCACTCCCTTGCTGCTACCTGTAAGTGGGAAATGTGGAAGAGCAGCCAGGCAGAAAACAATAAAAATAAAACAACAACCAAACAGTGGTCACATGGCTTGGCAGAGGCCACTACTAGGTTACTGTAATATTTATGTGGGAACATTTTTTTAAAGTTGCACTGAGCCAGATATCTGACATTAGAAGATATAACTCCCCATGACCAGCTATATAACAAAATATCTAGAAATAAAAGACAGACATCTTTAAATAATGTATTTATATTTTCAACAGGTAAAATCAACTGAATTTATATCTAATTCCCCTCTCTCTCCACCCCAAGCCAGGACTCCAACTCCAGGACCCAGTCTTCTATACAGGTGTACAAAAAATAATCTGTTTTTCCTTGCAGTTATTCTCTCTCTCTCTCTCTGCGCCCCTCCACACCCTCCCAGACAGGAATCCTTCTTTGTTCATTTTTTTTTTACAGTTGCATAGCAATAGTTATGCATGATGTAATGGTAGTAGAAGAGAAAAACAGAGAGGGCTAAACAGGAACCGATTCACATTACATAGTTCTCATCCATGGTGAAATTGCCTTAACTCTGGTATAAATTAGATCACTGTGCTCCCTCTCTCACTTTATTACTCTCACCTCCCCGCTTCTTCTGCTAGTATTTTTGTGGCTGCAGTAGGCGGAGCCTGCAGACATTTCGCATGTACAAAAGGAGTGATGTCATGTTTTCTGTCCGTGGAACTGACTGAAGGTGTAAATAGTCTCCTCCGCCTTACCCTCCTCCAAGAAATGTTTTCTGCCCTCAAATAAATACGCTTTAATGTTAGTCAGTGGTTGCTGAGCATTATTTTCTTTCTTAAGTGGGAGGTACAAGAACTGGAACCTGAGTAGTGGGAGGCAGCATTAGTTTTTTGGGGGGAGTAAGATCCACTCCCACCTCCACCCAAGAAGCTCCTAAAGATCCACCCCACCTTTTTTTTGGTTCATGTGGGAGGGACATGAGGTGGATCTATCATGCTGGAACAATTGACTATCAGAGCTGCCTGGGGCATCAGAGCTTAAGCTTCAGAAGGAAATGCCTGAAACTGCATCCTTATACAGCACTTGCTTAAATAGCATGGGCTCAGCTTACATTCCTCTCCTGGTCACACATTTTCACAAATACATTCCAAGAGATGGAAAGTCCCTCCTGGTGGGTATATGGTGTTATTCAGACCTGTCCTCCAACCCTGCGCCCACCACCTTACTCTGTATTTTGCATCAGCTGAAGCATGTCTGTATAGCAAGAGGTTGCAGTTTATATATTTCATTGAGCTTGCAGTTTTAAAGGAGTAGTCCACAGTCCACTCAGAATTTGCAAAAACGTTTTGTTATAAAAGAGTGTTTAGATCTTTATATTAAGCCCTAGTGTGTCCCTCCGTCTGTCTGCTATTAGGAGTTTTTCCTAAATTAGCCTATACCTGAGCGCTAGCTAACTGGGGTTTCTGTAAGAAAACCCCTACTAAATTAAGCTGCAATTCACTATTGTTGTTTTCTGTGTGTGACAGGTCTAGCTTGCAGGAGTGTTTCAACTTTAACACTTTTAATTTCATCAAACTATACACAACCATAAAAGCACAGAAATTGCCCAGATCATTAGCACTATAATTAGTTAAGACTCTAGCTGTTTTCTTATAGAAAACCCACTCAGTTAGATTTCAAGTATTTGCTAAACTATAAATGTAGGTACCAGCTTTCTATTAGGTAGAACTAGCATTTAGTACTGATTTTGGTTGTGACATGATTTTCATTTATTTTACACATGAAGTGTATGGTATGAAGCTGCAGCCTAGAAACTGCAAAATACTTTCAAGTCACTTTTTCTCCTGTGTGTGGTATAGCATGAGCACAACAGGATGACAGTGACTATTTCAGCTACACATTTGATCCCATTTTACAATGGTTCATTTCACTACACATTTAGTGTATCCCACTTTTTCAAATAATAAAACAAATATTCGCCAACCTAAATAACTCACACATACACATTTTTATACTTTTTTAAAAAGATACTTCACATTTGTAACCAAAAACAAAACTGAATATCATGTCACAGAGCAAAATCAGCACTAACTGCCAGTTTTACC
This sequence comes from Neoceratodus forsteri, assembly GCA_016271365.2. NCBI lineage: Eukaryota > Metazoa > Chordata > Ceratodontiformes > Ceratodontidae > Neoceratodus > Neoceratodus forsteri. The sequence continues at coordinate 134,229,048 of CM028130.1, read as the reverse complement.
TATTAGAATAGAGGAAGCAGTAAAGTGTGGTGGTCTAAGGCTCTAAGCTGCAAAGCTGGTGTCCTGGGTTTGAATCCCACAGCCTCCACATGCGTACTGTGTGTCCCTGAGCACCTCACTTAACTTCCTTGTGCTCCCAGGTCACACCTGTAAACAAGCTTTAGTGTGTCTCTCCTGCTTAAAAAAAAGAAAGAATGCTGGTACCTACATTTACAGTTTAGCAAATACTTTAGAGCTAACTGAGTGAGTTTTCTGTAAGAAAGCTGCTATAGTCTTTACTAATTATAGCATTGATGATCTGGGGCAATTTCTGTGCTTTTAATTATTGTGCGTAGTTTGATGAAATTAAGTTTGAAAATGAAAACACGTAATACTGCTAGCTAGACATGACACACCCAAAAAACACAAATAGTGAATTAGAGCTATTTAGTAGCTGTTTTCTTACAGAAACCCCAGTTAGGTAGCTCTCAGGCATCTGCTAAATTGTAACTGTTGTCATTTGTGTTCACTGGATAAGAACAGTTACAAAGCTCTGCTGTTGTGAACTGATTTTAAGAAGCTCTCCATGTGCTTAAATCAATGGGCCTGGCTACATCACTGTCACAAGAGACAGGGTGCATTGTAGGAGGCATAAGGCAATAAACCTATTTGTGATGGAGATCCCCAGGGGTCATAAAACTACCCTAAAGCTAGCAGTCTAATTTAGGAAAAACTCCTAATAGCAGACAGAGGGAATGACACACTAAGACTTTACATACAAATCAAAACACTCTGCATAACATGTTTTTGCAAATTCTGGGTGGACTACTCCTTTAATTGAGCCATCCCCAATCTGTATCCTTCCAAGAACCACTTTGTGGTGTGTGCATAGCAGCATGATTATTTCACTCTTATTTACAGTTTTACATCTTTATCAGTTTTTAATTGCAACTGTGACTAAATGACCCACCGTGTAGCTTCCAGTCTCCCACTATACCTGCACACATTGCAGCACTGTTTCACTGCACGCAGGGAGATTGGAGGTTACCAGGACATATGTGGATGGCAGTGTGGAGCACCGGTGTAGGCTGCAATACTGGGATGAATCCATACCACAGTAACCTGACAGCTGTATGCACACACCCCCAGGGTGTACCCCCATGTTCCCACCTAACCTACCTCTCTGTCTGCACTTGCCTCCCCAAGGGCCACTTCCTGATGGTATCCATGTACTGTCCTCGATTACTCTTCTCACTATGCCGAGTGTTGGGAGTACCCTGCCTGCCCATGTGTGATGTGACAGCAATACTACCTGCAGAGCAGTGCCAGTAGTGAACACATACATTAGTGGAGCTCCTGAGTGCATCATGGAGCACTGCTGTGGTGGACAATAGACATGTGGCACTGTGTACAGTGGAGTAGGGGGGAACGCTGAAGGCAGTAGTAGAGGGTCTGCCTTCAGCCATATAGCAGCAGTACATGAACATCTGTTGTACCCAGGTGCCCTATTACTGGCAGAACTAATGCCATGTCTCCCCCATCTCTCTCTCTCTCCCCCTCCCCTTCCCTTCCTCTCACTGGCATAGTTCCCGATTCCAACATACAGATCTCCCCCCCTCGAACCTCTCTCTGTCACCTCCACAACATAAGTGTGTCTCATAACAGTGAAATATGGTTATTTACATAATATAACTGTGCCATATACATAGTACTCCATAGGACATGTAGGAGGGCATCTCAAAATGCAGCTGTCATCACCGAGTGCACCATGGGATGTGCTCTGCTACTACAGGGTTGAGACCACATACACTATTGCACTCAGTGTGGACAGGCCGTAATGTTTTCATACCATTATCCACCCTGTTCACTGGCAGTGTGGACACTCTGTAACATTTACTGTAACGGTTTGAATCCATTACAGCTTTTTCGAGTGTAGTGTGGACAGGGCCTGCATGTCTATGTAATTATCTATCTTTCTATCAATTGCATGTATCGCTGTTTTTACCTATTTCTAAAACAAACCTGCATATCACATTTGCCTGCACTCTGAGCACATACTTATGAAACTGTGCATATTTGTACTCCACTTCTGCATAGACCTCATACTTTCCTAATATTCCCATTATCACAAGCATAACTACTTTATCCTTATCAAAAGTAACCCCTTCTGAAAGTTACTATCACATTTTCTCTGCCAACAGTCCATCATCATTACACCTGACTTTCTGATATCAACACATTGCTTAAATATAACTTACATCACCTCATGGACAAAAACCCTGTTTCTCTAAAAAAAAAAAACCTGTGTAAATAATCCCAAGGCTGAACATATGCCAGCCATTACTTTTTCATGTACTGCCACCTTCTGTACCATAATGGGGATTTGCATATGTTTCCCACAATGCTTTGCATTATTGGGGTATGTACAATTGTGTTTTCTTTAAAATTTGTCTGTCTGGCCAGTATCATCCAGGATAACACATACATCAGTGGCATTTGCTCTGGGGTTCTTTTGTAAACCTACAGTGCATCCTATTTCTTCCATTAAAATGTACACCTCCATGTATTTTCCTAATAACGTGCATGCCTCCCTTAGAACAGAAACTAAAACAAATTTTACTACTTACAAATCATTGTGTTTTTTCTCCACATCTCCTTAACAATTCCACACAACTTCACTAACTTCATTATGCAGCCGTGGTGAATCTGACCAGATTTTGTTCCCTTTGTCAACCCATTTCCCTTTGTTCCTTTACAGGTCAGCCCAGATGTCATATGTCTCCTCATCCGATAAATTTACCTTTGATCTGTTCCTAACGCTTTAGTCTCTCCTGCTGAATCTGAGCCTTTGTGTCTTCTAAACCTCCTTTGTTCTTGCCTTCCAGGTCCCCACTGAATTACCTTATCCTTGGAATTACCATTTTCATCAGAGTAGGTACGTCCTGTTACATAATTAGTATTCCCTTGTATGGCTAGTGCTATTTTAAGGTGTGCTGCACCTGTTATAACTGATCATTCATAGAAGGCATGTTTGGCATCAGGGACTGGGGTGAGTTGAATCACATGAGGCACAGGCAAGAAGAAGAAGTGTAAAGCTTCATTTGCATTGGATTCCCTGGATGCTATTCACAATTCATATTGTTGTATTTTTACTATAGTCTTTAAAACGTTACCCTTTGTTCTTCATTACCAGGTTAACTTATGTGGTAAGATGATCCTTGCCTCTTAGAATTCACCTTCAGCCACTCACTCCTTTACTGAAGTCATACCCTTCTGACTGAGATGGTTCGTGACCACGGAAATTAAGTATTGATTTTACAAGCAGAAGACTGTGTCTTCAGAAAAGATTATGTTGCAGGAGTAGATGTGCTGTAGGCAACAAGGACCTTTCCCCTAGTGTGGTCTCCTAATAAACGCTGCTCACCAAAACATATTGGGTATAAATATTTTAGTCAAACCAAAAGGTCATTATTTTATGCTTGACATTTCGTAGTGATTCTACTACTTCTTCAGGAAGTAATGACCTTGATATTGCTTTCCCATATATTTAATGGCCATATTCTGGACTTTATTTTGTTGCTCAGTGCTGTTAGGTGTTTCTTGAGAAGGACATGATTTTAATTGCTTGCACTCTCCATTATTTATTGAATTATCGAAACTTCTACAAGGCCGAACCCCTTGTTTGTTTCATACTTTAGCCCTCATTTTTCACTGGCACTTTTTTTTTTGCCTTTAACATTTATTTTCTAAACTGCTTAAAGGTTATTTCTTGTTTGTTACTCACATCCACATTTACTTTTGAGTCGCACTGTTCTTACCGTTAGCATTTGTTTTCTTCCCAAATGTTTTCACAGTAATGGTAATCCGCCAACACGGAACCTTTCCACATTTTTTTAATTACTCTTTTTGCTCCCAACTGTGGCCTGTGCTCCCTTCCACTGGTGTCCCCAGCCCAACCTTCCCTCCATCCCAAGAACTTTCCTTGTTCTGATCCTCCATGGTGTGCCCCCCATTGTGAGGCCACTGGAATGGGACCAGGCCCTAATGGTAACTAAATCTGCATGGAGCACAGCCTGGTTGGTGGCTAGGGCACCTACAGGACATTGGTATTATCCAGCATCCAAGGTGGGGTTTATAACTTTTTCTGTCCCTCCAATGTAGTATTAAAAAAACAAGTAAAGAAAAATTTGCCAGCTATTACTGGGCTTCCTCCCAGCCTGCCAGGCAGTGTGATCTACTGCTTAGAGCATTTTGTTCCATATAGGTATTTTTCCCTCCTGGTGGCAGGATGGGCATTACATCAGCCCCTATTCCCATCCGCTGCAGCTGTCTTCAACTGCCTCTAAGATCAGGGACCACATCCTATGCGGGTTACCCCCTCCATGGTGGGGCCAGTGCCCTGGACCCAGAGTGGCAGAGCACGTTTGCAGCTGGATGGACAGGGCTTCATGAAGCCTGTTCTCCACTGTTTTCTCCTTTTTTCTCCCCAGGCCAACCGTGAGTGTGGAATGAACATGTTGTGCAAGCTGCACCTCCATGGAGCCACCCCGGTGCTCTGAACATGGGGCCTTCCTCCTAGATGTGACCTGCTGACACCTTCCACTGGATTTCTCCAGGTGGTGGTTGAGCAGCAGGCCACAGAACCCCCCACCTCAAGGGAGGAGAGCTATCCTTTGGACACTTGACCCCCCCAATCTGATCCCCGGCAACTCAAGCCTGTTCTTCAACTTGGGTCGCTGGCGTGACTGTTGGCGAGGTGCTTTACAGTGCCTCAGCCTTCCATGCCAGCCTACTGCTTACAGCATTGTTGAGAAATGAGAGATTGCTGTTTTGAACCCAACTAGAGTGAAACAGTCACTGTGGGACACTAAACAAGTCACACACCTAGCTAATCCATGCCTTTGTTCACACACAATTGCTTTATAAAAACATGCAATCAAGTATCACTGCAATTGACTAACACTTGCTTTCTATTCTTGTGATGTAACTCTGGAATATTATTATTATAATAATATTACATATATAATAATGTATGGGGGTCAGTGTATAACGCGAATTTAATACCCACCCGAGGTGTGGGATGCTACAAAAACCCTGAGGGTGAAGTCGAGTGGTTTATTAAAGCATCCCACACTGATGGTGGACATTAAATTCTCATTTATACACTCGCCCCCATACATTATTTTATGTAATTGCTGGCTTGCATTTTTTCACCTCATGAAGAAAAAAAATGTGTACATGCGTCAACTTGGAAAGGTATTTTTCAGAGACTGTGGTAAAAGTTACTAAAACTTGAAAGAAAGTTTTAGTTTTGTGCTGAACAATCTGTAGAATAAGCCCATTTTCGAAGGTGTTAAAAAGGTTTAATTCTGTTTTTTTTTCTTTGGGTTGCCTCAGAGATATTTTAATTAGGCGGTGATGTCAGGTGTCCTGTCCGTTTCTATAGAGGTAGGAGAGAGAGTGAGTAAGAGAGTTAGGGATCTGCCTGACATGTTGGTAAGTAGTTTAAAACATCTGGTGAGGCTAGGGACAACTGCTTCTTTTTTATTTAAAATTTTGTTTTTTTTTGCATTACTTTTACACCAACGACTGGGATTATTGAGGTGATTTACTGGATGGTTTTGACTGCTTGATGTGCGTTGAGTTACAGTGCAAGGCAGCAGAAGGAGCAGGTGGCTCTTGCTCAGTTATGACTTGTGGGTTATAACAGTGAATAATAACCTTCTATGGAAAAAACGCAAGCCACTTATTACAAATAAATTAAAATCCAAGCCACACTTTTATTCTACATCTCTAATCAGGCTAATGCATTAGCAGCTGTTTTGGTTTTGACCAGAATTTGTTTTAGTCTTGCAATCTCTCAATGTTTCTTTGTACTTCTCCCTGGCCTGGAGGCACCCTGGCCCTTTCCAGAAGTCATAAGCATTTTAGTTTGTTCAGGATCAGTTGCCTTGGTATCCCGTGATATGGGTGAAGCAAAATGAGTGACTCAGATATGAGCGGCTCAATTTACGGTTCCGAAGGAGTAGCGAGTGGGTTGAAAGGGTGAGGAGAGGGAATAGCGAGTGCAGAGCGACAGAATAGCGAGGGCGCATGACGGAGGCAATGGAATTGTGCTGTGGGTTAAAGGTAGGAGTGCAGCCTGCTACTGCAGAGCTGCCCACCCAGTATGGTGGATATGGTCAGTACGTGGAGTTCTGATGGTTCTGTGTTTGGGGCTGCCTGCACGTAAATGCTTTTTGGACTGGTGATGGCTATTGAGCTTTTTTTTTTTTTTTACTCCTGTGGTTCCCTCGGCTGTGTTGCCCCAGCCACAGTATCCCACCTGCACACTGTAGCCCGCATCCTCTGTATTCCCCTTTCCCCTAGTGTCTACCCCCCGAGATGACTATATGAATATCGGGGGCATTGGGGGCATAGCCCCCACATCAAACATTTAATAATATCGTCCCCTATTGCTCTGAATAGTGCCATCACTGTGTTGCTGTTTGGTGTGGTGGCACAGAGCAGACATTGTTTTTGGTGAAATGTAGTCACTGTGGTGTGAGTCACCACTGAAATGTCACTATTATGACTGTTGCCTTAGAAACATAGAAACGCAGAAGTTGACGGCAGATAAGGACCGCAAGGACCATCCATTCTGCTAATTTTTTCTACCTTTTGAAGGTGCCATCGGCCTTTACTCTGTCAATGGCCTATCTATTCATACTCATCTATATTGCTCCCTTATGCCTATCCCATGCCTGTTTGAAGCCCAGCACTGTATTCATATCACCCACTTCCTGAGGTAGTCCGTTCCATGCATCCACCACCCGTTCTGTAAAAAAGAACTTCCTCATATTACCCCTTAGTCGCCCACCCTCTAATCTCATGCTGTGTCCTCTTGTTCTGCTATTTTTATTATACTGAAACATGTTAGACTGCCTGCTGTCAATATCCCTTCCAATACACCCCAGTCTCCTATTAGCCTTACGATAGGCCCTGCTGTACTGGCTTGTCTGATAGAGGGAGTTACTAATGATGATTTCCAAGTTCCTTACTTCTGCCAAAGAGCTCAGTTTTATCCCTCTCATCTAGTGCTCTGTCCTGTGGTTGGTGCAGAGGTGAGGAGAGCTAGGTAAACTTTGACCCAGAGGAGCCGAGTTGGAATCGAGCTGAGTGCTCACTACGCGCTTCTGTGTTTGAGGAGAAGCCACAGATAACAGGACTGTTCTGCATGTTTTATTTTACAAAAGGAATCCCTGAATCTTTCTGAAGGGTGGCAATTCAGAGGATTATGGCTGAAAGACACACCATTCAGAACGGCAGAGAAGCGAAGATGCTGTTCGGACACTAAGAACTATAAGAAGTCGTCACCTGCATTTCAATGTAGACTTGGCTATGAGCTCCTTTGAACAACAGTGAACTTTGATCTACTAAAGCTCCACTAAAGCTAAAAGCGCTGTATTTTTCTCTTGCAGCTGTGTTAGCTGTTTTTTTTGTGTGTGTTTGTAGTTTCTTGATGTTTTGTGTCTGGCGTCTGTTGTAGTGGTTTCTGTGCTGCTATTGTTCATTTTGTTGGGTGTATCTTTGGTTTAGTTTTGGGGTGTTTCTTCTTGGAGATTAATGTTAGCAGTCTATTCGTTTTTAAACAGGAGTCTTTAATAATTTTAAATAAGTTTTAAAAATAAAATTTTTAGTGTTTTAAAATTCCCGGGGGTTTAGTCCATGTGACTAGAGTCATCCAATCGGAAGCTCCCTCATGTTCCTTCTATAAAAGCACATGCGCAGTGTCTCTTCCTTTAGATGCATTAGAAGCACTAGTGATGCAGATGCTAAAAATGTGGTCAGTAACCTGATAACATTAGATTGTTGCTACGATGTGTAACCCCTAGGTGGCGCTATTCCAAGGGCTACTAAATCTGCCTGCTTGGCTAGTTGCAGGTTAAGGGGCCTAAGTTCTGAAACAGGTGCCTCCACCCGGAGGTCAGGGTTAGTAGTGGTCAAGCTAACCTGGGCACAGCCCTCCGGGACACTGTAACCTCCCTCTTTCCCCTCTAGTGGCCTGAACACTGTACAATAATCACTTTCAAATACCCCTGGTACACCACACAAGTACCCACACTGTTTGCACTTACCACCAGGGCTGGTTCCTCTGACTCGACCCTGGGGACCCCTTGTAAAACAAGGTTAAGCACAGCAAATAGCAACAGTACAGAACTTTGAGCACAAACTGGAACCATAGTCAGATTACATGCAGAAAAAGTTAGATCTGCTTTATTCAGGGGACTTGAACAAGGGAGGGGCAAAATCAGGTTAATTAGCTTAAAGGTTATATCAATCAAGCAGTTATGCATGGGCTTTGAGTTCCCCCACACATTCCACCTCTGGGTACCCAGGTAGAGAAGAGATGGGCTAGCCAGGACAGTTGCCCGGGGTTGCAGCTGGTTGGGGTCCTGTGATGGAAAATACAACATGCACAGTACACAATATTTGTAATCCAGAGCCAGAGGGCTCAGTTCATAAAGGGAATGAAACAACAAGACAATCAGATGACACACTCAGATTAAGCTGTTGTTGTAGGGAGCTACCCTTGTATTTACTCACGATACCCAAGACTGGACACAGGCTGGACGGAAATTGAGACTGCAGGTGGTTGATCTGGAATGCCAGGAGAAGCAGGGCCCACACAAGTCACAGAGGCGTTGCTCCTGTTCAATCATGGAGCAGGGGGCTGATCTCCAGGCAGGTCTCTCGTCGACGGTTTCTCTGTGCAGTGGGTAGTCTGGCTGGGCCAGTCTGGCAAAGCCCAGACTGCATGGAGACAAGTTCGGAAGCAGTCCGTTTTGGGCTGGATACAGCTTCCAGCAAGCAGAACACAGTTCACACAGTGGGGAACTAACTCACAACCCACTAGCAGCTCATAGCACATTTACATGTAGGGGAATTCTACTATACCAGGCGAGGCGCTCCCCGGGCACAATCGCAAAGTATCTGCATACACCGGGAGTTTAGGGGTAGCTGGAACTCTTGACAGGCCGATTGCACTCAGCAAAGATATTTGGTCTTCTTCAGGCTGAGCCTGGCCCATTTCAGTAGCTTACTTTAGTCACACAAACTTGGATTTAGTCCTAAATAATTCTCTTCTCTCCCTCTCAGGAGCAGCAGGCAGACATGGAGGCCAAATTCTCAGCCTTTTCATAGTTCTCCATGCAAATCCACTCAGGATTGCTCTCAGAATCGCTTCAACTCCTTCTTGCTCAGCTTCCGGCTTAGTTCTAACTGAAAACTGCAAGCAGCCCGGGACTTCCCCAAGATCCAAAAGCTTTGGTTGGCTGATTTGGCTGTCAGTCAAAAGAGCCCCCTTCAGTTGAAAAAGGCGCAAAAGCTCAAACCACAGTTCCTATAGATTTTGAATTCAGATAGCTCCTGTAGTCCGGTCCCACCAGAACTGATTGGTCCAATTTGCAGTCCAGGACCAAGATAGTGGAGAACAAAACAGTCCTTGCTACAAAGAAAGTAGGTTAGAAAACTACATTATCATTATCATTCTAAATGGTTTTCAGTAAATAGTTACATCTTTCAACAGAGCTCCCTCTCAGATTACTTAAGCTGCAATTAGGCAGCTCTTAAAGAGACAGTACACAGAGGCTATACAAGCTCTGGTAATCGCATTTAAACTGCTAAAGCGCAGGACACCAGCCTGGCAGTGAGCATTTAGGCAAGCTCAAGGAAGACTTTTTGGGAACCCCCACTTGAAACTGAACCTCTCAGCATGCTCAATGCCAGCCCTTTCTGCACACTTTCTTGATGGAAGTCCAAAATCTGTGAAATAGAGGCCTTGGAAGGCTTAAAACCTGCCCCTCTGGCCCAAGATGAAAAAATGGTCCATACTCGAGCATAGGCTGTAGACATAGAGGTTTTTCTGGCAGCCATCAAGGTTTTAACTACTTTCTTGGAGAAACCTAATTTTAGGAGCCTCCTCCTTTCAGGAGCCAGGCTATGAGCTGCATTACACCTGGGTTTGGGTGGTGAATGGGACTTTACAACAGAAGGTCTCTTTGCAGCAGAAGGCAGCTATGTACTTGCTGAGCTAGATTCACTAGATCAGAGAACCGCTGTCTTCTTGACCACTCCAGGACTGTTAGAAGAAAGTTTCCTCTCAAGTGTCATTTTTTGTAAGACTTTCTGAAGAAGAGGTAGTGGAGAAAAAGCATATGCTCTGCTGAAGGACCACTCTTGAGTCAGAGTGTCCACTGCCTCTGCCTGTGGACAACGAAAATGGCTGAAGAACCTCTGGATCTCAGTATTGTGGCTGGATGTGAACAGATCTATCTGCGGTCAACCCAGCTGATTGCTCGGGAGTTCGAACTCCTCTGGGTTCAAATGCCACTCTCCGGTGTGAACATTTTCATGACTTAGCCAGTCGAACTGAATGTTCAACTCCTCTGCCAACAGAGAGAGAAGATTCTTCTCCACCCATCTCAGGAGTTAGGAGGCCTATCAAAGCACCTCCTTGCTATTTGTGCCTCCTTGGTTATTTATGTACGGCACTGTGATGGGGCTGTCTGACTGCACCTTTACTGTGTTGTTTTGCAGCATGGTCTGAAACCAAAGTAGAGCTAGGCAGACCATCCACATCTCCAGAACATTTATGTGGAGATACTATTCCTGTACTGACCAAGTCCCCCTGAGTGGGAAGTTGGTCCAGGACTGCCCCCCCCACCCGTGCAGACTGGCATCTGTTGTGAAAATAAACTCTGGGAGAAGTTCCAGTGGAACCCGCTTGCTGAGATTCTGCACGTTCATCCACCAATTCAGGGAGTGATGAAGCTGAGGGGTGAGGAGAAATCCTGGCCTGATAATCCTCCAATGATGGGTCCCAGGCCATCAGCAAACCCGTGTGAAGAGGGCACATATGGAAGCGAGCCCATGAGACTAAATCTATCGCTGCCATCATGAGACCTAGAGTTCTCAGCAGACTGTGGGCAGAGGTCGATGACTGATTCCTGAGCCACTGGATCTTTGATAATATCTCTTTCCGGGAGGGCGACAGAACAACCCTTCCTAGTTTCATGTCAAAGACTGCTCCCAGATGTTCCAGGGTCTGAGATGGCTCAAGAAAACTTTCCTCCCGGTTAATCACCCAGCCATGTGACTCCAGGATCTCCAGAGTTCTGAGCACTGACCTCTTTGCTAGAGGCAACGTCGATGCCAGAATGAGCAGGTCATCTAAATAAGGATAGACATGATGCCCTTCCTGTCAAAGCTGAGCCACCATAACTATCAACACCTTTGAGAAAACTCAAGGGACTGTTGCAAGGCCAAACAGAGCACCTTGTACTGAAAATGTTGGCCCAGTATCAAGAATCCGAGATACTTCTGGTGTGACAGACGGATGGGGATGTGAAAGTAAGCATCCGTCGGATCTATTGAGGCTAAGACATCCCACGGCTGAATGGTCCAGGTTATCGACCTCAGAGACTCCATCTTGAACGTCTTGTGGCATTCAAACTTGTTCAGATGCTTCAGATCTGAAACCCCTGGACTTCTTGGGAACTAAGAAACAGATCGAATAGAATCTTTGACCTTGATCACTTGGCGGGACTGACACAATGGCCCTGATTTGAATGAGGTGGGTCAGAGTGTCTGTGACACTGCCTGGTATTTTGCTGCTTGCTTGGAAACCGGGGATGGTAGAAAGTTCCCCCTTGAGGGAACAGTTAGGAATTCTACGGCATAGCCCAGGTGAAGAATTTCCAGAGTCTGACATTGATTGGATCCATCTTGAGAAGAACTCCTGAAGTCTTCCACCAAAGAAAGGGGACAGTGATGGGCCCACGTACCGTCATTGTGAGGCACCAGGCTTTTGTGGTGGTCCTCTTCCATGGCACCTGGCAAAGGCTCCTCAATTACTGTAACCCTTGTTGTCTGAGTAGGCTCCTCTATTTCTCTGGTTACCAAAGTTTCGAAAGGGAAAATACCCTCGGAGCGGCCATTATGTGAAAGGCTTGTAGGAGAACAGATGGACAACGAGGCAGTGATGGCAATCAAAATAAAGTAATTATTTATTAAGCAGAGCCAAATAAAAGCAAACTTTAAATGGCAAAATAAAAGAGAAGCAAATAAAGAAAACAAAAGTTCATCATGTAACAGCAGCTTGATAATTCAGCCTAGAAAACACTAGGACTGCCCATGGTCTTGAACCTTCAACACCCTTCTCCACACTGACTTGACTAGCAGAAGCCTAAGATGTAACCCCTAGGTGGCACTATCCCAAGGGCTACGACCCCTGCCTGCTTGGCTAGTAGTAGGTTAAGGGGCCTGAGTTCTGAAATGGGTGCCTCCACCCAGAGATTAGGGTTGGTCGTGGTCAAGCTAACATGGGCACAGCCCTCTGGGACACTGTAACTCCCCTCTTTCCTTACTAGTGGCTGGAACAATACACAGTAATCACTTTCACAATACCCCTGATACACCACACAAGTACCCACACTGTTTGCACTTACCACCAGGGCTTTCCTCTGGCTCAGCCCTAGGGGCCCCCTGTAAAACAAGGTTATACACAGCAAATAGCAGTACAGTACTCTTGCACAAACTGGAATCACAGTAAGGTGAAATGCAAAAAGAGTTAGCTCTGATTTATTTAAGGGACTTGAACAAGGGAGGGGCGTAATCAGGGTAATTTGCTTAAATGCTGTATCAGTCAAACAGTTATGCATGCATGCATTCAAAGTCCCTAAGCAGTCACACCTTCTGGGTACCCAGGTGGAGAAGAGATGGGCTAGCCAGAACTGCTGCACAGGGTAGGCCGGTGTTGCAGCTGTTTGGGGCCCTGTGATGGAAAAACAACATGCACAATACACACTATTTGCAATCCGGAGCTGGATGGCTCAGTTCGTGAAGAAAGAGAAACAACAAAGAAATCAGATGACACACTTAGATTAAACTGTTGTTGCAGGGAGCTACCCTGATGGTTACTCACAATACCCAAGACTGGACACAGGCTGGACAGAAATCGAGACAGCAGGTGGTTGATCTGGAGTACCAGGGGAAGCAGGGCCCACACGAATCATCGAGGCATCATTCCTGTTCAAGCGTGGAGCAGGAGGCTGATCCCCAGGCAGATCTCTTGTCAATGGCTTTCTCTGTGCAGCGGGTAGTCTGGCTGGGCCAGTGTGGCAAATGTAGACAAATTCGGATATAGTCCATTTTGGGCTGGATACGGCTTCCAGCAAGCAGACATAGTTCACAGAGTGGGGAACCAAATCATGACCCACTAACAACTCACAGCACATTTACATGTAAGGAAATTCTACTGTACCAGGCAAACCACTCTCTGGTCATGATCGCAGAGTCTCTGCACAAACCGGGGATTCAAAAGCAGCTGGAAATCCTGACAGGCCAACTGCATTCAGCAAAATCTTCGGTCTTCTTCAGGTATGAGCCTGGTAAAAATCAGTGGCTTACTTAGTTTCTCACAAACTTGGATTTAGTCCAAAATAATTCTCTTCTCTCTCTCTCTCTCTCTCTCTCTCTCTCTCTCTCTCTCTCAGGGGCAGCAGGCAGACATGCAGGCCACAACTCAGGCCTTTCCACAGTTCTCCCGTGCTAAACTACTCAGATGGTTGCTTGTCTGTCTCAAGCTGTTGCTTCTTCAGCTCCCAACATAAATCTGACTCAACTTCCAGCAAGCCTGGGACTTTCCCCAGAATCCAAAAGGTTTGGTTGGCTGATCTGTCTGTCAGTCACAACAAAGGCTCCCCCTTCAGGTGCAAAAAAGTGCCAAAAGCCCAAAACTACAATTCCTACAGATTTTGACTCCAGACAGCTCCTGTAGTCCGGCTCCATTTTAGGTTCCACCAGTACTGATTGGTCCAATTCAGCAGTCCAGGACCAAGATAACACTTCTATCTCCCTTACTGTTCCACCCCCCCCCGAGTACCTTTTGACAATCCCTCCTGTCAGCTACTCACAAATGTATCCTAATCTAGAAATGTTATGAGCTATTGTTGGTTAACTGTACAGTCTGTTTATATGCTGCTAAAATGTAATGTATCCTGTTGTACTACTATTATTCCCACTCCCCTTCCCCCAAGGATGTACTGTGAGACGAGCACTGTTGCTCAGTGTAACCTTCCTGGTGAAACATTTCAATAAATAAACAATAACTAAATAAAGATAGTGGAGATAAACAAAACAGTCCTTGCTGCAAAGAAGGCAGGTTAGACAAACTACATTATCATTATCACTTTAAATGATTTTCAGCAAATAGTTACATCTTTCAACAGAGCTCCCTCTCAGATTACTTATGACTGCAATCCAGGCAGCTCTTAAAGAGACAGTACACAGTGGCTATACAGGCACTCTCTGGCAATCACATTTAAACTGCTAAAACGCAGAACGCCAGCCTGGCACTGAGCATTTAGGCAAGCTCAAGGAAGACTTTTCGGGAACCCCTATTTGTAGGGGGGGTTACACTAGATATATATAGTTAGGCTCAGCCATGTGATGGGTTGACTCCACCCATCAGCAAACCTTATGAATTTACAACGTTTATAAATACACTTCTAAATATTTCATTATCCTAATAGTCTTAAATCCACAGCAGTATGTATATGCTACGTTTATGTACAAAGAAATGAGTCTGGATCCAGAGTTTAGTTCTGAGGTTCATCAGTAAGCTTCACCCTCAGAGGTTTCCTGCATAAATATAGTATTGAAGAGGCCGGCCGGCTCTATAGCAATGGGCTTCTGAGGAGGTGGTTTACTGATGAACACTCAGACACAGCAAGAATTACATTGTAGACTGCAGCATTCAAGAGCTTCGGATAAATTTCAAAACAAACCAATAACCACTGTAAGTATTCTCTTTAGTAGTAATTTATTCCCCCTTTGTATTAGTTTTACCAGCAAGCAACAACTTGCAATAAAGTCAGAAGTGCGTTCAGAAAAACAATCTCCTCTGTGGTAGTGTACACATTCACAGAAGAGAAGCGCGGGAACTCAGTCCAAGAAGCCGCACCGCCAAGAAGTTCTTTTGATACTACAGTCTTCTCCAGGTGGCGGCTTCTTGTTACATTCAGGGATTCTGCACAACCAAACCTACCAGACTGGACCTGTTCTAGCTGTGGATCCCTGCAGGAGTTTCTTTTTACAGGCGTGCAAGGCTATGGTGTTTCAGTAACGCCACACAGCAGTGAAAACTAATGTTATTTTACAACATTATTATGGGTGTCCCACACTCGAGCAGGAGGCACAATGTTCATTTATTTTAGCACATTGCTTAAATGGAATTAATGTCTACTAATGTCAGATTCCTTTCCTGACAACATAGGGGAAAGGGTGGGGGGTTCCAGTCAAGAACACCGGGACTTTCAGGGTCTCAGATATACAAAAAAGAAGCGGGTGGCAAGCTCAAGAGATAACCAAACAACATAAACACATACAACGAGGGGTACACGAATATAGCTGTTGTAACAGACTGGTATGCAATCAAACCGGAGGGACAACAGAGAGAAAAAAAAAAAAAAGACCCTTGAGACACGAGTATTCCTGACAAGTAGAACCCTTTCACACACTCCTCCCCACCTAAGACAAAACCAGATGGGTTTTGAGCACTTTAAGCCATCCATACTGTTATTCAATACACATTATCATCAGATCTCTCACAGGGAGAGACAGAGACATAGCCCACCCTCTCCTTAGGCTCCACCTTGGGGTCCCTTAATACAAATTCAGTAAACTGTAGGAAAGTACGTTCTTCCACATTCTCTAGATTCTTTACCCTGAGGTCTGATGACAGGTGTTTTTCTTTACCTGTCCCATATCTGGACATGTAATCTGCATTACAGTGTGAAGTGCCTTTACAATACTTAATCATTAACTGGTATGGCTGTAAAGAAAGATACCACCTCATGGTTCATGGATTTTTATCTTTCATCATGTGAAGCCAGCACAGTGGGCTGTGATCTGTCCATAACTCAAACTTAACTCCCAAAAGGTAAAAGCGTAAGGCTTCAATGGCCCATCTAATGGCCAAGCACTCCTTCGCTATAATGGAGTAACGTGTTTCCCTTTCATGTAGCTTTTGGCTAATGTATACTACGGGATGTTCCTCTTCTTCCACAATTTGGGTCAGCACAGCTCCAATACCACAACTTGATGCATCTGTTTGCACAGTAATGGGCAGTGTAAAGTCTGGAGCTCAGAGGACAGGAGAGGAACATAGTCTAGCCTTTATGGGACAAAATGCTTTCTCACAATCAGGGGTCCACTGCACATTATTAGGTTTGTGTTTTTATCAGGTCAGTAAGGGGGCTGGCTAGACTGGAACAGTTTTGAATGAACTGCCTGTAGTAGCTGGCTAACCCCAAAAAGGATCTGACATCCTTTTTAGTGATAGGTCTAGGGTTGTTAGCCACAGAGTCCACCTTGTCTATATCTGGTTTCAATTGACAGTTACCTATCTGGAAACCTAGATATTTTGTCTCTTGCATGGCTAAAGAGCATTTGCAGGGGTTGATGGTTAACCCGGCCTCCGTGATGGCAGTTCATACCAGGGACAGATGACGTACATGATCATCCCAAGAAGGGCTAAAAACAACCACATCATCTAAATATGCTGCACTGTAGGTGGCATGAGGCATAAGTATTCTGTCCATCACCCTCTGAAAAGTAGCTGGGGCACTGTGCAAGCCAAAGGGCATCATGGTAAATTGAAAAAGGCCTAAGGGTGTGCTGAAAGCTGTCCTTTCCCTGGCAGCTGGATCAAAGGAATTTGCCAATAACCTTTGGTTAAATCCAAAGTACTGATATATTGTGCTTTACCTAAGTGGTCCAGTATGTCGTCAATGCGTGGCATGGGATAGCTGTGAAATTTAGAAATAACATTTAGCTGTCTAAAGTCCAGGCAGATTCGCACACCACCTTCCTTTTTCCCCACGACAACCATGGGAAAACTCCATTCACTATGGGAGGGTTCTATAGAGCCTAACCCCTGCATTTTTTATGATTTCTTATATCACCTCTTCCCTAATCCGTTCTGGTAGCCTATAGGCCTTATGTCTAATGGGCACATCCTGGGTAAGGGAGATGTGATGTTCTACATCCTTTGCTCTCCAGGAGTCCCTGTAAATGCCTTTCTATAGGTCTGTAGGAGGGTGTTAATTTCAGCTATCTGCTGAGGTGACAAGTCAGAATTAACCTTTAGATATTCTAGTTCCCCTGAAGCTTCCAGGCATTGATACACCATGTCCAGTTCACTTTCTGGAGGTTCAGGATGTACATACCCACACATCTGAGAAGGTCTCTCAATCTAACGTTTTAAGAGGTTTATGTGATAAATGCGCCTCTTGTGTTTTTTGCGAGCTAATTCTATTTCATACGTGACAGGCCCAGTTCTCTTATTTATCAAATACAGACCTTGCCACTTCATGCGTAGTTTATTATCTGAAGATGGTAATAGTAGAAAGACTTTATTACCTGGAATGAATTCTTTGAACCCCGTACCTATGTCATACCGTTCCTTCTGGAGTGTTTGTTTGATCTGATTTTGTTGATGGGCCTTCTGTATGTACCTTCCTAATCACTGGCATAATTGCTTCAGGTATTCTAAGGGGTTTACACCTCTGTCTGTTTTCCCCTCCTCCCAGTCTTCCTTGATAACATTTAAAGGAACCTGGGATTCTGCCCATATAGCAACTCCCATGGGGAAAATCCTGTGGATGCCTGCAGGACCTCTCTGTATGCAAACACCAAATAAGGGAGGTAGGTGTCCCATTTATTTCCCTCCTTCTGCACAAATTTCTGCAGCATCTTTTTTTAATGTTTGGTTGAAATGCTCAACCAGCCCGTCAGTTTGTGGGTGATAGGGGGCAATGTGTATAGCCCCTATGCCTAGGGTCTGGGATAAGCGTTTCAACATCACTGAACAGAAATTGCTGCCCCGGTCAGTTAAGATTTCTCAGGGTATACCCATTCTACTGAAGATTTTACTCAGCTTGTCTGCTATCCTAGGGGCTGTGACACTACGTAGGGGAATGGCCTCCGGATGCTTCGTGGCATAATCACATACCACCAATATAAATTTATTACATTTGGAGCTTTTGGGAAGTGGTCTGGCAATGTTCATTGCTATCCATTCAAAAGGATTAGTAAACAAGGGCATCGGGAGTAGGGGCACCTTATCCTTCTTCCCAATTTTAGCTACCCTCTGACATTCCTCACAGCTATGACAATATTCAGCCACTTGCTCGTGAATGCCAGATCAAAAGAATTGGTGAAGAAGGCGACTCAGAATGCGATCCCTCCCAAGATGCCCTTCTAGGGGTATGTTGTGAGCCATCTCCAATAGCTGCTTTCTATATTGCTGGGGAACCATTAGTTGGTCTATGACTTCCCCATTCTGGGGGTTGGTACACACCCTATAAAGTAACTATTCAACATTTTATATTTTTCAGACACATTCTCATTTTTAGTGTCTTTAGTCCCAGCAACCTGTAAAAGAAAAGGAGTAGGGTTTGGTCTTCCCATGTGCCACCTTAAAATCAGCAGGATCAAACCCCTTAACTTGTATTTCAATAACAGGTATAACAGAATCTTTAACAGAGTCTATGTTAGTTTTAGTCCAATGTTCTTGACTTCTGATCTTCTTCTTTTTCTCGTTTGGTCTATATATATCCACATCAAATGTAAATAACTGTCCCAAAGAGTCATTTTGCTTAGCTTGGGTCCTGGTGGTAACAGCACTAAAGCTGGATGATAACAAAGTTTCAAAGTATGGATGGTCATGACTACTAAGTACTGGTACAGGGAGATGGGGTACAACACCCACCTTTAAGTATTGGCTCAAACCTAGAGTCTCAAGTAGGGTCTCATGTAAGCGGTAATAGTGCACATCCCCATGTATGCAAGTCACTCCTGTGGTAGACCCCTCTAGTTCTTTTGTAGGGTTTAATAGGTTAACTCTCACCAGTGTTTGTTTGCTTCCTGAGTCCAATAACTCTGAAACAGTTTTGCCCCAATTTGCACAGGTAGCAGATACTGTCCCCAGTTAGCAAGAACCAGTGGGCTCTGTTTTTTGTTTTGGACAGAATCGGGCGATGTGCCCTTTTCCATTGCATTCTCTACATATTATGTCTGGATTAAACCCCCTTCCAGGCTTATTATTGAATTTGGTTCTGGGGCTAGTGGTACTTTGAGAAGCATTGGTTATATTGGAAGGTCTTACCGTGGCTTGGTTGGAAGTTGTGCTCACAGGTCCCGTATGTCAATGGAGTCTAGCTGCCGAGTAGTCCTCTGCTAGGTGAATTGCAACATCAGAAGCCTCTGGGCAGTGCTCCTTCACCCAAAGCTGGACATCCTGTGGCAAAATCTGAATGAATTGTACGAGTATGATAGATTCCAAAATCTGGTCAGAGATCCTTGTTGAAAGCTGTAACCATTTAAAACAAAGGTCTTTCAGTTGGGTATATGCCTCTTGGGGATTGTCAGCAGAATTAAATCTGTAGGTCCTGAATCTCTGATGGTACATCTCGGTATTTATATCATACCCTTTTAATATTGCCTGCTTCACCTGGTCATAGTTGTTGGCATGAACACTGTCCACATGGCTATAGACAAATTGAGCTTTCTCCGTTAAATAGGGTGCCAACCTTATCACCCATTGGTCCCCCGGCCATGCACAGACTGTAGCCATCCTTTCAAATGTCATAATATAGGCCTCTATGTCACTGGACTCTGACAATTTCACCATTTTAATATCTTTATGGCCCCCTACAGGAGAAGGCAGAGGTCTACTGGTGCCCATTACCTGTATGGCATGGAGGGTATCAGTCCACCATGCCTCACTCTCCTTTCTGTCTCTCTCTCATATTGCCTTTCCATTTCAACCTGTCGAAGACATAACCATCGCAAGAGTTCATGTGTTTCTTCTGGGGAAGATTCCTCCTCTAGTATGCCACCACTCACCTGGGCTGCTCCTTCCACCTTCTCTCTCTCCATCTTTATCTCACTTACTTCTTCTCTCTTTGCCACTTTCCGCTTCACAACATCAAGTCCAGGAACCAGAGGTATCTGAAACTTCTCTGTCATAGATCTGGTCACCACACCTGGAACTTGGAATGGGTCTGCCTTGTCCTGCTGCATAGGTTGTTCACCTGGGCCTTAATTCAGACCCTCCAGTTGAAACAACTGCTCCAACCTGATCCCACCACTGCCACCATATGTGAATGGCTTGTGGGAGAACAGATGGACAACCAGGCAGTGATGGCAGTCAAAATAAAGTCATTATTTACTAAGAAGAACAAAATAAAAGTGAACTTCAAACGACAAAATAAAAGAGACGCAAACAAAGAAAACAAAAGTTCATCATGTAACAGCAGCTTGATAATTCAGCCTAGAAAACAATAGGACTGCCCAGGATCTTGAACCTTCAACGTCCCTTCTCAACTCTGACTTGACTAGCAGAAGCTCTAGATATATATAGTTAGGCTCAGTCATGTGATGGGTTGACTCCACCCATCAGCAAATCTTATGAATTAACAATGTTTATAAATACACTTTTAAATCTTTAATTATCCTAACAGTCTTAAATTCACAACAGTATATATATGCTATGTTTATGTACAAAGAAATGAGTCTGGATCCAGAGTTTAATTCTGAGGGTCGTCAGTAAGCTCCACCCTCAGAGGTTCCCTGCATAAATATAGTATTGAAGAGGCTGGCCAGCTCGATAGCAATGGGCTTCTGAGGAGGTGGTTTACTGAGGAACACTTGGACACAGCAAGAAATAAATTGCAGACTGCAGCATTCGAGACCTTCAATACATTTCAAAACAAACCAGTAACCACAGTAAGTATTCTGTTTAGTTCTCTTTAGTACTAAGTTGTTCCCCCTCTGTATTAGTTTTACCAGCAAGCAACAACTTGCGGTAAAGTCAGAAGTGCATTTGGAAAAACAGTCTCCTCTGTGGTAGTGCACGTGTTCACAGAGGAGAAGCAGTGGAACCCAGTCCAAGAAGCTGCACCGCCGAGAAGCTCTTTTGATACTACAGTCCTCTCCTGGTGGCGGCTTTGCTACATTCAGGATTCTGCACAACCAAATCTACCAGACTGGACCTATTCTAGCTGCAGATTCCTGCAGGAGTTCCTTTACAGGCGTGCAAAGCTATGGTGTTTCAGTAACGCCTCACAGCAGTGAAAACTAATGTTATTTTACAATGTTATTATGAGTGTCCCACACTCAAACAGGAGGCACAAGGTTCGTCTATTTTAGCACGCTGCTAAATGGAATTAATGTCTACCAATGTCAGCTTCCTTTTCTGACAACATAGGAGAAAAAGGGGAGGGTCCAATCAAGAACACCGGGACTTTCAGGGTCTCAGATATACAAGAAAGAAGTGGGTGGCCAGCCCAAGAGATAAGCAACATAAACACACGCAACCAGGGGTACACAAATATAGCTGTTGTAACAGACTGGTACACAATCAAACTGAATGGACAACAGAGAGAAAAGAAAAAAGAGACCCTTGAGACCTGAGTATTCCTGACAAGTAGAACCCTTTCACACATCATTTTGACCCCTTTGGGGTGCTGTGGTCTTATGCAGTTGTTTAGACACTAGGAGGTGGTCCTTCTTGTCCTGAAGATCCTTCAAAATAGAATCCAGGCCAGAACCAAACAACAAGCCTCCCTCAAATAGAAGGTTAAACAGTTTTGCTTTTGAAGCTTGATTAGCGGACCAATGACTGAGCCACATGCCCCTTATGGCTGATGCAATGTGGTAGGCTGAACAGGCTGACATGCATAAGTTCTTCACTGTAGAGTCACCAAGAAAGGTGGAGGCCATGGGCACCAGCTGCAAAATGATTGCACCTTCTGAATCCGATGGAACAAAGCTGGCCAGAGTAGTGACCCAGATATTTAAGGCTCTGGTGACAATAAATGAAGCATAAGATGTACAAAGATTTATGCCATTAAAGGCAAAAGCCCTCCTGCACGCGGCATCCACCTGCTTGTCATGAGCATCCGCTAGGGACAGAGTGCCTTGGATAGGAAGGGTGGCATGTTTTACTTAATTATAAACTGTCTTGTCTGCCAGAGGAGGAGCTTCTCACTTGTGAGACCTTTTTCTTAAAAAGGGAAAATTCTGTGTTTTTGGTTTGGGAAGATTTTTTTTCTGATCCACACCTGCCCATTCTTGCTCAATAATTTGGTCACAGAGAATAAAACCTGGGAAACATTTTGGAGTAGAGAAGGATGCAGTCAGAAATGGATTGACACCCCTCATCTCCAAGGACTGCTCCTCCTTAAGCTGTAAGGATCTACAAGATCTACAAGCCTCAGCAATCAAAGGGGACAAAGGCTTATTGTCAAATGGGGGTGGGGGAATCGGAATCCTTGACTTGGGTTCTGTTCACTCCTCTTCCTCCTCTCCTCCTCCTTCTCCTCCTCCTCCTCCTCAGAGGGGAGGTCCTCCTCATCAGAGAGCAATTTTGTTAGGTCAGTAGCTCCCCAAAATCCTCATCCTGGCCTTCTAAGAAGTCAAGATTGAGATCTGCCTGCACATCTGATTCCATAGCCTTCTCTTGCGGTGATCCACCTGGACGTGCTTGGATGGCCCCCCCTTACATGAGAGGCCTGGTTTGGGATTAGGTGTATCTGCTGGGATGTCCTGCAGAACATCAGGCCTCAAAAGCTCACCCAGGAGCAACAAAAGTGATTTTTGCAATTCTGCCTTCCCACTGCCAATGCACAGACCACGTGCCCTCCTCCCCAGCTCGGGGGACCAGCTGGGAGGAATTGTGAGAAAAATATTATGCTGAGGAATACAATGAGGGCAATAAGAGCCCATGGGGGAGTGCCTCATCACCCTTTTGCAGGTCTTACATCATTTCATAATTAATGGTCTCCGATAAGCCATGGTGCCAAGAACTGAAGTTACTACAGAACCCCGCCCCCCCAGGTTAAAATATATAAAATAATAATTATTAGCCCTATAGCTTGCTGGGCTTAAAAACTCAACAATGAACTGTGAACTGTACTAGCATGCTAAAAAGTGCTAAAATGGGTGTGCATGCTCACTAGTGGGTGTGCACAGGGTATTAACGCACTAGTGCAGATGTACATGCATTTGTGAGTGCACTAATACAATAGTGGAAAGTATTTAATAGTGATTGTGCTGCACAAGTGCTCCTAGTGCTGTGTAAGCATGTGCACCATGGGTGCATGCTTAAAACAATGGCAGGAAGACTGCCTGAGGAAGGAGCACATGCTCAGCGCTAATGACGGCACACAATGGACAAATGGAGGTCTGTGGTGGAAAAACACCAAAACCTCTACAAAATGTGCCAAAATCACACATTAGTTGCATAAAGTACTAATCACAAAATCTGAGGCTGGGGAGGAACCGATGCCAGAACTGAAGGAGCCCCAGAGACCCTACACTCCCAGAACAAATAATTTTGTACCTACGGCACCTTTTTCCTTTTTTTTTTAAATGGAGACCATTAAAAACACCCTAACAAGGCAGAAGTGGTTCCCAATCCACACAAGGAATGAGAAAAAAAGGCAGGTTATTCAATTTGAAAGCCACAGCTTAACAGGCACAATTTTAATTTAGGGGTGCTCCCTGGAACAGGCAGCCCCAACCTGCTATGCAAAACTGCAGCACCAAAAGAAGTCTTGAAATCTTGAAACTTGAAATTCTTAAGAGAAGATAAAAGTAGCTCTGTGCCCTTCAAATGGCATAACTAAACTGGGGAGTTGCTGTGCTTGGAATCCTCATTTCTTTCTTTCTTTCTTTCTTTCTTTCTTTCTTTCTTTCTTTCTTTCTTTCTTTCTTTCTTTCTTTCTTTCTTTCTTTCTTTTCCTTCCTTCCTCAGAAAACACCTTTGAGCAAAAGTTCTCTTTTGCAAAGGTTACATGTCTGACAGGTACAGTACAAGGAATGAGAAACACAACATCCATTCACCAGCTCAGGAAGAGCCTGGTCAGGTACAAACAACAACAAATTACCAGTCAAGGTAATATACACACTCTAGCATAGCTGTGCCAGGGGAACAAGTTTGCAAGTGCCAGTCATGTATAAGCGCAAGATACACATGGTATACTGGACAGAGGTCAATTAAAAGCAGCAGCAGGTTGATTTCATAGTGAGTTCTTCTTTTAAATATTTCCTAAAGTGTGTGATTTTAGAAAGCCCCACTAGGGATTCCAGGAGCTCATAAAGACATATGCCCAACATTCTAAAGCTTGGCTATGCCATTCCCCTGGTAGGGTGCACTATATCCAGTTATTTTGATTACTCCATTGATAATGTGGAGCTCTACAGAATTATATTTCAATTGCATGCATCCTAATTTAGTGAGGAGTTATGCTTGTGCAATGTCATAGATAGTTTGATAATATTTGAATGAATCTATTCATTTTATTTAGTTTTTGTTGACCAGGTAAGTGCACTAGACAAATCCTGCCTATTTTCAGGCACGGCCCAAGGGAGGGGGATACAGATGAATGCCAACTGACCTTGAACCAGATTAAGCTGTTGGTGGTATTTTTAGTGAATGAGAGAAATTTGGCCAGGACAGCAAGGAAATTCCCCTACTCTTCGATAAGTGCCATGGGATCTTTGACATCCACTTGAACTACCACCAATCCAGGCAAATGGGACCTCGGTTTAATGTCTTATCTGAAAGACGGCACCTTAGAAGTGCTGCACCTCTCATGCTGCACTACAGTGTCAGTACTGGGATATTAACCCAAGTGTCAGATGAGGAACTGAACCCACAGCCTCTGATCTCGCTGCCTCGGAGGTGAGTGTGCTACCTACTGAGCCACTGACACTAATTACACTATTGTGATTGTCATGCAGATACTTTTGCCATTTTCAGTCTCTGTCCCATGGGGAACTACCACCCTGTCAGGGTACCTATGAAGACAAAAGAACCCTCTTGAGGACGGTTCCACTCCTAGAGGTGCCATGGAAGATAATTCCTTTAGGCTAAAGGACCTTAGGAAGGATTCCCAAAAAGAAAGTAGCAAGCATGTTACAGAATGCTCCAAGCAGGAAAGGGACCCAGGGGTTATCATCTCTGATGACCTCAAGATAGGAAGTCAGTGCGACAAGGCAGCAGGAAAAGCAAACAGGATGCTGGGATGCATTGGCAGGGGTATCACCAGCAGGAAAAGGGAGGTCATAATTCCACTATACAGGACATTAGTGAGGCCACACCTTGAGTACAGTGTCTAGTTCTGGAGGCCTTACCTACGTAATGACATAGACAGAGTGGGGACAGTTCAGAGGAGGGCAGCCAAGATGGTGCAAGGTTTACATTACAGAACATACAAGGACAGGCTGAAAGACTTAAAGAGCTAGTGGAGCCAAAAGAGGTAGACAGGAAAATAATACAAATTTTAAGTAGCAGACAGTTGTAACTTTTAACTTCTGAGTATTTTTCTTTTCCTTTGCTTATCAGAAAGTATTATATGTGATAATATTGTAGCAGATATGGAATGGAACAGCTTTTGGCCTGGCAGCTGACGATCTAACTCTACTGCCCACACCAGATCATCAGCATTATGATCTCACGACAGTGACATCACAGGTGAATGACCTGGCAGTCACTCACTTGCTGTTCCTAAGTAGCAGTGATGTCACAGTCAATGAGGTCACAGTGCTGATGATGTAGTGGGGCAGTAGAGCAAGATATCAGCTGCCAGGCTAAGAGCTGTTCCACACATCACACCTACCAACATCAGGTAAACAATCTTCTAATTAAACAAAGGGAAAAGAAAAATGTACCTCAGATATAAAAGGTAATGGTTGGCTGCTTTTAAAATCTAATATTAGTTTTAGGCAGTGCAATAGCGTACCGGGTCATAATGTTGCACGCATAATAGCCTACAACATTATGGCTAAACGGCTACAGCGCAGTCCGTAACCACTACTGGTGCAATACCGCGTATACTGCTGTATGTGGTATTGCAACAGTAGCACTCTCCCAGGCAGAGGATATGACCTCTGCTGGGAGTGGGTCCTACCTAGTAGCTGCCGTGGCTCACAGGACTGAGCCACAGCAGCAGAAACCCAGGCACTGTGTCTGGGGCCAGGTTTGATTCCCGGTCCCAGAATCTTTTATTTTTGAAAACTTTCCAAATTGATAGCTGAATTTAAAGAGGAGGAGGATATAGGCACCTTTTTAAATTCCTTTAAAAAAGTTTGTATTCAGGCAGATATTCCTAGAGGGTCCTGGAGCTTCCAGCTATCTCTACTACTTACCGGGTATGCTCGGGACGCATTAGGTCAAATGGACAATGAGGACAGTAATGATTACAGCAAACTTAAAGCTGCACTTTTAAAAAAGTTTGATTTAACTGCAGAAGCATACAGAGCTAAATTCCATAAGCTCAGGAGAAGCCCTGACATGAGCTACGAGGAGCTAGCCATGAAACAACGTCAATGTTTAAAATGTTGGTGGAGGAATTAAAGCAAACTCTGTAGATAAAACTGAAAATGCTATTTTGTTATAACAGTTTTTGGGGCATGCCCAGCAGAGCTGAAAATATGGCTGAAGGACCGAGATCCAAAAACAGTGCAAGAGGCTGCTGAACTCTCGCACCACTATGCCAAGAACAGACCTGCTCTGAGAGCGAATGGGGCGGGTGTGGCAGTGCAGAAAAGGAAAAGCATGCCTTCAGGGCAGCTAAAACCCTTACTGCCTCCACTGAAACCAGTTAGCCCCAGGTTTCAAAGAAAAGATTTCTCTGAGAAAATAAACAAATGTTGGGTTTGTAAAGAAACTGGGCATATTGCCAGACAGTATCCCAAAAGGATGTGCAATATGCAAAATGGGGCTAGGAAAGAAGTGGGTTGTTTGTGTGTCCTTGGAAGCATGCCTATGAACATGAGGGAACACATGCACCCAGTCATGGTGAATGGTGTACAGACGCTAGGGTTAAGGGATACAGCGGCATCCCTGGTGTTGGTAAAAGGGGATCTGGTAGAGCCTGGTCAGCTTATACCCAATAAATTTGTAACTGTACAAGCATTCACTGGTGAGGAGACAACATTGCCACTCGCTAGTGTTCTTCTAGACTGGGGTGAAACAGGGAACTGTGCAACAGGTGGCTGTAGCCAAAATGTTAGCAGTTGACATCATCCATGGCAACAATCTCAAACAGGGGATGGTGTGTGCAGTTATCCGCAGCCAAGCGGCAAGGGAAAATTGTAGTTCCCTGGACCCCACAGAAGCCACTGTGGAAACCACTGGGAGGCTGGTTCCCCAGCCTGTCTCTCCTGATATGGAGACTAATGAAAAGGGGGTAGAAATTTCTCCAGTAGCAGTTAACCAAACAGCTATGGAGGGTTACTCTGAAGAAGGATGGGTGACCCATTGTCTGAGGGTTAGGGATGGCAGTGATTCTGAGTGTCCTGATGCTAGTGCTAGGGACCCTAGTTTAGAGACTGAAAGGGACCTGTCCCATACCTTGGGAATGTGTAAGGAGTATGCAACTGCTCAAAAAAGCGACCCTAGTTTAGAGAAGCTGAGGGCTTGGGCAGACTGATGGAGCACAGGGGGGCCATGGTAAACATAAGGTTTATTGGGAAAATGATCTGATGTATACTCAAGCTGTGAAGACAGAGGTAGGGGTGATAGGCAGGCAGCTTGTCATTCCCCAGGGTACCGTGAGCAGTTGCTCAAGATTGCACATGATATTCCCTTGTCTGGTCATCTTGGAATCGATGCAGCACGCAGCAGTTAGCCCAGAATTTCTATTGGCCCAACTTCACCCAGCAGGTGAAGGAGTATTGCCGGTCGTGTCACCGGTGCCAAGAAATAGGGAAGGCAGGTAAGAAACCCAAGCCACCCTAATTCCATTGCCATTGATGGAGAAGCCATTCCAGAGGGTGGAATGGATACGTGGGGCCTTTAAATATCCCCAGCTCCTCCGGGAAGAGGTTCATTCTGACTGTGGTGGATTATGCCACCTGGTATCCAGAGGCAGTCGCCTCTATCGCCAGTGAGGACAGACAAAGTAGCAGATGCCTTACTTGGGATTTTCTCCATGTTGGGTTTCCAACAGGAGGTTATCACCAATCGAGAGGGTTCCTTCATGTCAGATCTGATGAAATGTTTCTGGAAGAAGTGTGGGGTGGTGCAGAGATGCACGACACCTTATCACCCACAAGCCAATGGGCTTGTGAAAAGATTTAACGGTACCCTGAAGTCAATGCTCCAAGCGTTTGCTGAACAGCATGGGAGGGACTGGGAGAAATACCTTCCCCACCTGTTGTTTGCATACAGGGAGGTGCCCCAAGAGTCGACAGGGTTTTCTCCCTTCGAGCTCTTGTGTGGATGCTGGGTACGTGGGCCCCTAGACTAGATCTGGGAGGACTGGGAAGGCAAGCACGCCACCCAGGGCAGTCCCATAGTGGATTACATTCTTAGGTTTAGGAAAGGCTGAAGGAGCTTATGGGGACAGCCCAGAGCAAACCTGGCAGCTGCCTAATAGAAACAAAAAGTGTGGTACAACCACAGAGCCAGAGCTCACTGTACATGGTGGGTCAGGAAGTTATGGTCCTTATCCCGTCCGGAAAGACAAGCTGCAGACTGAGTGGGCAGGACCGCATAAAGCAGTCAGAAAAGGAAATGACATGAACTATATCATAGAATTACCTGACAGAAGACATATGAAAGAATGTACCATGTCAACATGATGAAGCCATATGCTAATAGGGCTGACATGGTGTTTGCAGTATGTAGTCCTGGGAGGGGAAGACGAAGGAGACCCCTTCTGGACTCTTCTGGAAGAAAGCAAGTGGAGTCCTCTGTGGAGACAGTTAAATTGTCTCCCCAGCTGGCTCTGGACAAGATCCAGGAAGCAAGGGAGGTTTTAACAGACTTTGCCCCACTGTTTAGTGCCAAACCTGGACTAACCCCCTTAGCAACATATGATGTAGAGAAAGGGACACAGACGCCCATACGGCGGACAACATATTGCATGTCAGTAGGTGTCCAAAAGGACATTAGGATGGAGGTGGAGGAAATGCTGGATTTAGGGGTAATCCAGAGATCCCTCAGCCCCTGGGCCTCACCCGTAGTCCTTGTGCCCAAACCAGATGTCTCTATTCATTTCTGTGTGGACTATCATGGACTGAATGCAGTCACAAAGTCAGACGCCCACCCGATGCCCTGGACAGATGAACTCCTGGACAAGTTGGGAGGGGTGACCTACCTTACAACTATTGACCTGACAAAGGGGTATTGGCAGATAGAGTTAACTGACAGAGCTAGGGAGAGGTCAGCCCTCATCACTCCGATAGGCTAATTTGAATGTAAAGTAATGCCTTTCAGAATGAAGAACACCCTGGCCACTTTCCAAAGGTTGGTGAACCAGGTGTTAAATGGTGCTGAGGAGTACGCCGTGGCGTACCTGGATGACATTGCCATCTTTAGTGCTAGCTGGGAGGAAGACTTGTCCCACCTTAGGGAAGTGCTGGGAAGGATACAGAGGGCTGGGCTCACTGTCAAAGCTGAGAAGTGCCAGGTAGCCATGGCTGAAGTGGCATACCTCGGGCATGTTATAGGCCAGGGACAGCTCCGTCCTAACCAAGTAAAAATAGAGGTGATCAAGGCATGGCCCAGACCAGAAATGCAGAAGCAGGTCAGGAGTTTTCTAGGGATAGCAGGGTACTATAGGAAATTTGTACTTGATTATAGTACCCTGGCTACTCCCCTATCTGACCTGGTAAAGAAAATGATGCCTAAGAAAATTACCTGGGAACCAGCCTGTGTAAAAGCCTTTACCAGACTGAAGGAGGCACTGTGCAGTGCTCCTGTGTTGACAAGTCCTGACTATAGGAGACCCTTTATAGTCCAGACTGATGCCTCAGATGTGGGTATTGGGGCAGTACTGAGTCAGACATCCAACCAAGGGAAATATCACCCTGTAGTGTATCTGAGTAAAAAGTTACTTCCCAGTGAACAAGATTACTTTACTGTGGAAAAAGAGTCTTGCCATAGTATGGGCCCTAAAGAAGTTGGAGCCATACTTATATGGGCAGCATTTTGAGGTACAAACTAACCTCAACCCCCTCATTTGGCTGACACAAATGGGAAAAACTAATGGTAGACTACTAAGATGGAGACTTGCCTTGCAAGGGTATGACATGATGATCTTACATAGGGCTGGAGTGACCAATCAGAACACAGATGGCTTGTAGCATCTATATGAGGAGTGAACTGACTTGGGAAGCTCATCCCATGCAGGGGATAGAGCCCCCAAATTCAAACTAGGTGGGGAGGAGTGTGATGCTTGGCCAGCTGGTTATGATTATTGTATGATATTTCTAAAATAAACATATAGTATGTGATTGTCTCACATAAGACATAGAAACATAGAAACATAGAATTTGATGGCAGATAAGGACCGCTTGGCCCACCTAGTCTGCCCATTTTCCTACTCTAACAGATAAGCTGCAGATCCTAATAAACCAACAGCTTACTTCCTCCTACCCCCACTAGGACTGCCTTATGTCTGTCCCATGCATTCTTGAATTCCCCCACTGTTCTTGACTCCACGACCTCCTCAGGGAGGCTGTTCTATGCATCCACAACCCTCTCTGTGAAAAAATACTTCCTCACATTACCTCTGAGCCATCCCCCCTCTATCTTCAAATTGTGCCCCCTTGTTCTTGCACATCTCTTTTTCTGAAAGATGCCACCCTCTTGGACTTTGTTGATTCCCTTGAGGTACTTGCAAGTTTCTATCATGTCTCCTCTCTCCCTCCTTTCCTCAAGGGTATACATATTGAGCTCGTTTAGTCTTTCTTCGTATGTTTTCTGGTGCAGACCCTGCACCATTTTGGTTGTCCTCCTCTGGACAGCCTCCACTCTGTCTATGTCTTTGTGGAGATGGGGTCTCTAGAACTGCACACAGTACTCCAGATGGGGTCTCACCAACTGTCTGTACAGAGGGATAACAACTTCCTCTTTTCTACTATTGATGCCTCTCCCTATGCATCCCAATATCCCCCCAGCCTTCCTTACTGCCTTCTCACATTGCTTACCCACCTTTAGGTCATCTGATATAATTACTCCCAGGTCCCTTTCCATTTTTACTGTTGTCAGTATCTCACCTCCATTGTGTACTCTTGCCCTGGGTTTTTGTTTCCCAGGTGCATTACCTTGCACTTCTTTCCATTAAATCTGAGCTGCCATACATTTGACCATTCCTCCAACCTTGCCAAGTCCCTTCTCATCCTTTCCACTCCATCTGGTATATCAACCCTGTTGCAGATCTTTGTGTCATCTGCAAAGAGACATACTTTTCCTTCCAGTTCCTCTGCAATGTCACTTATAAAGACATTAAAAAGGACCGGTCCCAGTACTGAACCCTGCGGTACCCCGCTAGTAACCCTCCTTTCTTCACTGTGGACTCCATTTACTATACCCTTTGCGTCCTGTTGTCTAGCCAATTTTTTATCCAGGCTACCACCTTGGGACCCACTCCAAGGCTGGCTAACTTGTGTATTAATCTTTTGTGTGGGACTGTATCAAATGCCTTGCTAAAATCTAGGTAAGCCATGTCCACGCCCCTCCCTGGTCTACTACTTTGGTCACCCAGTCAAAGAAATCTATTAGATTCATCTGACACGACCTTCCCATCGTGAATCCATGCTGCCTTGGGTCCTGTGCCCCACTGGCCTCTAGGTACTCAACAATTCTTTCCTTCAGAAGTGATTCCATCATTTTCCCTACCACTGAGGTCAAACTAACTGGTCTTTAGTTTCCTGCCTCTGTCCTGCTCCCACTTTTGTGAAGAGGAATCACATCTGCCCCCTCCAGTCCTCAGGTACCACCCCATCCTCCCACGATTTGTTAAAGAGAGTAGTCAGCGTGTCAGTTCTACCCTTAGTTCTTTTAGAATTCTTGGGTGAATCCCATCAGGCCCCATTGCTTTGTCCACCTTCAATTTTATTAGTTCTTTCAGAACCCTTTCTTCTGTAAATGGACTGGTATCGACCTCTCATCTTCAGAGTGTTTCTCTTGTTTGGTTTAGGTACTCCTCCTCTTTCTTTGTGAATACTGAGCAGAAATATTCGTTCAGTATTCCTGCTTTTTCATTGTCGCCCTCTACCAACATTCCCTCCCCTTTATTAAGCCTCAGTATCCCTCCTTTGGTCTTTCTTCGCTCTCTAATGTACCTATAAAAGGTCTTGTCCCCCTTCTTAACAGAGTTGGCTATCCTTTCCTCGGTTTGGACCTTTGCTATACTGACTGCCTTCCCAGCCTCTTTCTGCTTTAACTGATAAAGTTCTCTGTCCTTCTCCTTCTGTGTTTCCTTATATCTCCTGAATGCTATCCTTTTCTCCTTAACCTTCCCTGCCACCTCTTTTGAGAACCATAGCGTTTTTTCCCTTTGTTGTGTTTTGTTGATTTGCTTTACATAAAGGCTTGTTGCCTCCTGTGCTTCCATGGGTGCCCCCCGACCAGGTTTCAGTGAAGCTACAGGATGTATTAAACTGACCAGGAGATCTCTGTAATGTAATTTACTTCCTTGAGAAATTGCATTTTATGGCCTTTTTTTATGACCTGTTGCTGCTTTGAAGTTGGGAAGCTAAATATACATTTTATTACAGGACAGGACATAATTTAGCTGATTCCTTTTTTTCCCCCAATAATGTACTTTATTGAGTTTCCAATTAATATTGTACAATATAAATTAACACTCAATTCTAGCAACCATGTAAAGCATAACATTATTATAAAGGTTTTTAAGTCCATAAGCATAAATGCCAACAAACAAACAATAATTCAATACAAATTGTTTCATTGCTCAGGTCAAGGAGGAAATAAATAGGAATTAAAACATAACAATAACTGGTAACCATATACCTGATCCTAAACATAAATAGAATTCAACATAACAAGAGCAGTTTGTCTTAAGTGTAACATAAATTAAACAACTTATATCTGTGCATTTGAAATGGCCCTTGCAGTTGAAGCTAATTGGAGAAAGGGTCCCCAGATGTCAACAAATCTATTTAATGTATCAGTAATTAAATAAGATATTCTTTCATTGTTAGCAGTATAGCTCATCATATTTAGCCATTCAGCTAGAGAGGGCACCTGTGGGGTTCTCCAATATTTAAGAATGAATCTTTTGGCACAAATAGAGATGACAGAAATCCACAACTTCCGATTATAGGTAATGTCTATCTTGAATGTGAAATTCCCAAAATAAATATAAGTGGAAAGTGTGGTAGAACCATAGAAAGGGAAGCTTCACATTTCACTTTTACTTCCTGCCAGAAATTTTTAAGTGTGGGGAATTCCCACAGCATGTGCAACATGTTAGCATCAAGGGAATTACATTTTCAGCAGCATGCATCTGAAGAAAACCCCATTTCAAAACGTTTTACAGATGTTCTATAAAAATGATGTAAAACTTCGTATTGCGTGAGCTTACATTGGATGTCCTTACAACCGCGGTATGCATGGTCCCAGGTAATACTCCAATCATAGTCATCTAGCTCGACTCCCAACTCCTCTTCCCACTTCTGTTTGGCAGAGTAAGTGAGATATGGTGAGGTGAGAGAGAATGTGAGATTTATAAATTAAACTGGTGCCCCTTTTAAGTGGACCTATTTTAACCAGTTGATCCCACACCTTATTGCTGGGTAAGGAAAGATCTACCTAGGAGAGATGATCTACTAGAGTATATCTTAATTGTAGGTAGTAATGAAAATGGAACCATGGAAGGCCAGATTTCTCTTTAAGTTCAGAGAAGGACATAAATGCAGCCGAATCCTTATGTAGAAGGCCACCTATACAGTTGATGCCCTTTTGTGACCAGGTAATATTGG
Organism: Neoceratodus forsteri; assembly: GCA_016271365.2. Taxonomy (NCBI): domain Eukaryota; kingdom Metazoa; phylum Chordata; order Ceratodontiformes; family Ceratodontidae; genus Neoceratodus; species Neoceratodus forsteri. The sequence goes on along the minus strand of CM028130.1, from coordinate 134,195,220 downwards.
ACAAAGGTATTCCACCTTGTGTTAAAAAGGGATTGGACCAAAGAGGCATCGATATCAGTGGTATAGAGGAAGGATTAATTACTTTATGAACCTTTTTTATAACACGAACAGTGTTATTTAAACAGGGATTGCCCTTGAGAGTTATGGGAATTGGTAAGTATAGGAAGTCAATAAACTTATTAGGCATTATCAGCACAGATTCCAACAACATCCATAAAGGAAGTTGGGGGGTAATCTTAAACTAGGGAAGTAGAAGGGCAGAGGATTGCTTAAACATGAAAACTCATTGGTACCAGTCCCAGTGTGGAAGACCTAGGCCACCCAATTCATAAGGAGCTCAGAGTTTGCCCAGACTCAGTCTGGGAGGATTAGTACCCATAAGAAGGTTCTTACCATAGAATTTAATTTTATCCATAATTTGATTAGGTAGTAAAACAGGTATATTTGGAAAAAGATAGAAGATTTTTGGGCAGTGATCATTTTGACTGAGTTTACCTTACCCCAAAGTGAAAGGTTAAGACTCTCCCACCTTCTCAGGTTTTGCTCAATACTACAGAATAGAGGAAGGTAATTTATGTCAATCAATAAGTCCAGATTTGTCACAATTTGCAATCCTACATAAGTTATTTGATTCTTTACCCATTTGTTGTCAAATATTTCCTTGAGATTTCTTAGAATAAAAGGTGTAGGGTTTGGACATAAAGCCTGAGATTTGTCCCAGTTAACTTCAAGATCTGATAAGGAACCGAATTTTCTGAGAAGAAGTTTGAGGGCATTATACGGCTGCACTGGCCTAGAAAGAGTTAACAGCAAATCATCTGCAAAAGCAAATGATTTATGCGTGTATTTATTTATTTTAAATCAGATATTTCAGGATGATCAGCAATAGCTCTGATCAAGGGCTCAATAGCCAAAATAAAAAGGTGAGGGGATAAGGGACATCGTTGCCTGGTTCCAAAGGCCAAAGGGATTGTTTCAGATATTATTCCATTCGAGAGAATTTGAGCCAAAGAATTTTTATAAAATAATGGCACCCAAGATTGGAAATTACTACCACAGCCAAAATGTTGCTGAGCTAGAAACATATAGTCCCAAGACAATAAATCAAATGCTTTGAATAAATCTAAAGAAAAAACTAAGTAGCGTTCTTTAGATTTGTTAGCCAGCCACAGTACATTTATTAACCTTCTCACACAGTCAGCTCCTGACCTACCATGAATAAAACCCACCTGTTCCTTCCCAATAATATCACAAATTATAACTTGAATTCGAGCAGTTAATACCTTGGCCAATATTTTATAGCCAGAATTCATCAGTGAAATGGGACGATAACTATCACAAAGCAATGGGTCTTTACTTTTTTTGTGTGTGAGGGTGACCAGGGCATGGGTAAAAGTTTTTGGAAGGGAATCCTGGTCCAAAGCTTCTAGATACATATTAAGCAGGTGCTTAGATAACTTTGGATTTAATAATTTATAAAATTCCCCTGGGAGCCCATCTAATCCTGGGGTTTTACTATTGGGAAGGGTGTGAATGGCCTGAGAAATTCCATCTAGAGATAAGTCTTTATCAAGCTGTTTTTGCCTATCTTTTGATAGCTTGGGGGTATTGATGTCAGCAAGAAAGCAAGATATTTTCTCAGTATTGACCTGTTTCTGGGAATAGATTTTTGAGTAGAATTCTCTGAGCACCCGATTTATTTCAATATTTTTGTTCACCACCCTCCTAGTTGTGTCTTGAATACCCAGGATGATATTTTGATCTTGCAGCTTTTTAAGTCTGTGTGCAAGTAATTTCACCACTTTTTCTCCCGATTCCCAATATCCTTGCTTAACATGAAACAATGCATACTCTGTTTGTGCTGAACGCATCTTATTAATATTATATTTAACCAGTACAACTTCATATTGAAGAGATTTGTCAATTAAGCCTGATGCAATTGCACGACATTCAAGATTATTAAGTTTGATCTGCTTAGCTTCTAACAGTTTAGCTTTCTGTTTTTTTCCAGGAAGCAGAGAAGCTAGTGAATCTGCCTTGGATAAATGCATTGTAGGCTTCCCAGAGGCAGGCAAAGCTAACCTCTCCATTGTCATTTATCAGAAAGTACTCATTTGTTTCATTAATAAGCCAGTCAGAGAATTCCCTATCATGTAAGAGGGAAGTATTCATTCTCCATCTGAGCTCCTTTGGTCATCCCAACCCAAAACCAAATTCATTGAAATTATGTGTGATCTGAGATGACTATATTATCAATCTCAGTATCCAGGATTAAATTAACAGTATATCAGCCGATACACACAAAAAATCAAAGCGACTATAAGTGAAGTGGCGGTTGGAGAAAAAGTAAAATCTTTATCATGGGGGTGGATCCACCTCCAAATATCAGAATAGAGATAGAGAATTTAATAAGTTATGCAAGGAGTACATTCTTTATAAGGTGTTAAGAAGGCTCAGAGGATTCTTATCTAACAGTGGATCCATAACTTCAATAAAGTCACCTCCTAAAATTAAGTTGTAAGTAGATAAGTTAGAAATTATTTGGAAATCAGATCAAAAAACCAGACTGACCTGAGTTAGGTGCATAAATGTTACATAACACCACCTAGTGCTCCATCAATTAAACCTGCCAGAACCTGAAATCTGCCATCAGGGTCAGCAATGTGTGAAGTTTTAACAAAATGTATCCCTTTTCTGATAAGACCATCAATACCTCTTTTTTTTTTGCAGTTGTAAGAATTAAATTTCACTTGGGAAACCCAGGCTCTTGCGAGTTTAATCGATTCAGCAATATCTAGATGGGTTTCCTGTAACATAGCAATATCTACTTTTTTTTTTAAAGATAAGATAGCACTTTGTTCCTTTTAATAGGGGTCCCTAAACTGTTAACATTCCATGAAACAATCTTATATGGGTGCATGCTTAATTCCTTAAATGTAGATCACAGTGAGTATAACAGCAGTATATCTAGGGTTGGAAGTTGTAGAGTAAGTTACTTAAAAGTATACTATTATTTTGTAACAATCAATAAAAGCTTATAAAAGAAACATAATAAATAGAATACTATCTAATATAAAGTGTAATAACAGTAAGAGCAAAACTTTAAGATGGTAATATAATTAACCTACAAATTAACCGAGGCAAGATGAGAGATACTAATAAAATATCAAACTGATTCAACTTAAGGTCCAACTGATAGCTGAATATGTAACTAGATAGATTATGTCCTGAAATTTAACAGAACTAGTAAATGAGTTAAGATAAATTAGTCAAACTAACAACACTAGCAGTAGTCCAATTTAAACAGGAGATCAGTAGGGTGTAGTCTACTGCATAGCCAGATAAATCCACCGAACAACAGTCCAAGGCTACACTGGCTCTGGTAGATCAAAGCTATCTTTGATCTTGTCTGTAAGCTGGCAGAGGTCCTTGCAGGACCTTTGGCAGACCTATTTAATGCCTCACTACATTCGGGGTGTGTACCTCAGGACTGGAGGATGGCTCATGTGGTGCCCCTCCATGAGAGTGGCCCCAAGGATGAACCAGAAAACTACAGACCAGTGAGCCTCACATCCATCATGGGTAAGCTAATGGAGACTATCCTGAAGGAGAGGCTGGTGGCCCTCCCTAGAGGCCAAAGGACTATAGGACAGCAGACAGCATGGCTTCATATGTGGCAGATCCTGCCAAACTAACCTGGTCAAGTTCTATGACTGGGTAACTAGGCAACTAGACAGGGGCCATGCAGTGGATGTCCTGTATCTGGACTTCAGTAAGGCATTCGACTCAGTGCCGCATGGAAGGCTGGGAAGGAAGTTAGTAAGCACAGGGGCGGGTGCAAAGCTGGTGAGCTGGGTAGGGAACTGGCTTCAGGGAAGGCAACAGAGGGTGGTGGTGGGTGGGGAGCTCACACCCAAGGGCAGTGATGAGCGGTGTTCCACAGGGCTTGGTGTTGGGACCAGTGTTGTTTGGGATATTCATTGCAGACATATCATGGGACATCAAGAGCAAGATCAGTCTGTTTGCTGATGATACCAAGGTAGTGCGTGGTGGATGACCTAGGGGATGGCAGGGGTTGCAGGATGATCTGGCAAAGCTTGAAACCTGGTCAGACACCTGGCAACTGGGGTTTAATGCCAAAAAGTGCAAAGTGCTGCATTTTGGGATGAAGAACCCAAGGAGGAGTTACATGCTGGGGGGAGTGCAGCTAGCCCAGACAGAGGAGGAGAAGGATCTGGGTGTGCTCATTACAGGGTCAATGAACAACTCAGCACAATGTAGGAAGGCAGCTGCAAAGGCCAACAAAATGCTGGGTTGTATTGCAAGGGGTATATCCTCGAGGAGGGAGGAGGTGATTCTGCCACTGTATAGGTCATTAGTTAGACCACACCTGGAGTACTGCGTGCAGTACTGGCGCCTGTATCTAAAGAGGGACATTAAGTTACTGGAGGGGGTACAGTGCAGGGCGACAAAGATGATCAAGGGGCTGGGGGACTTATCATACGAGAGGAGGTCGAAGGAGTTGAATGTGTACTCACTGGAGGAGAGGAGGGACAGGGGTGACATGATTGAAACCTTTAAATACATGAAAGGAATAAACAAGATGGGTACAGAGGGGCTGTTCAAAGTAAGGGAAGGGAGGGCCACCAGGGGCCATGATATGAGACTGGAGGGAGGAAGGTTCAGGAGGGAGATGAGGAGACACTTTTTATAGAGAGGGTGGTGGCTGGGTGGAATCGTTACCTGCAGAAGTGGTATGCAGTAGAACAGTGGACTGCTTCAAAAGGGGATGGGACAGGACAAGGGGGAGGGTTAATGAAGGGGAAGGGTGGAAGGGAAGGGCAGCTGCAGAATAAGGGGTGCTAGCTGCACATTCGACCAGACTTGATAGACCTCTAGGCCTTTATCTGCTGGCAAATTTCGTATGTTCGTATGTAAGAAGAGGTGATCCTTCCCAAAAACTTGTATCAGGGAAATATGCCTTTCATTAAATAATTAAGTTGAAAAAGAAAGGGAGTTAAATTGCAATGAGAGGGACTACAAGCAATATAACTTTACTAAATATTAGATGTAATCAAGCAGTGAAATCAGTCAAAAAAAAAAAAAAAAAAAGCCCCACAGAACATATTACAGAAAAATGTAGGAAAGCAGCGTTATCTGGAACACCACTTAGCTAAGTCTATAAGGAGTAACGTTGTCTCTGGCTCCATAATGACACCCCGACATCCAGACTGCCCCTTAAAACCGCTATAAAAATGGTCATATGAACAAATCCAAGCAATTATCAACCCCAGTATATCTTGTTATGCTGACATACTGTGTTTAGACCATTCACGGATTTGTATTCACATGTTTGGCATTCTGGACAGCAGAGGTATCAAAAGCCTGTGAACAAGTATAATAAGCCTTCTTTGCATCAAGTGCACATATCATAAACAAAAGCCAGCACAGTAGAACCAGACAATTTGGAACAGAGACAGACCATGTTAAAAACCAGACACACAAAAAAACCAAAAAAAAGAGGTGGGGGGGTGATTTAGGCATAAACAATATGGGATCTGAATAGACACTAATAGACACTATGCACATTTTAACCTAGACACTTAGTTACATCAACTATCCTAGAAATATTTAAGAAATATATAAATTTCCCCGTCCTATCTCATTGCAATAAGTTGACTAAAATCATATATTTTATGACAGAACCAAAGAAACCTTCTGAATAACAACCCCCACCTGACAGCAAGCATTGCAAGGAACAACCATAAGGCTCATTAATAAAAAGTAGTTACAGCTCCTCTAACACTTTTAATTGACATAAGCTGAAACAGGATCTTCATCCCAATCATTTACCAACCATCGGTGCATAGCTCCTGGGTGGATCAATATTAGATTTGGGTGAAGATGATAACCCTTCAGCTCCTTTGCTAAAACTCAGCCATTTGACTCCAACAGCACAAGGAAGTTCCTCAGGTGTAGCGACCAACTCGCTCCCGTATTTCCTTTAAAATCGGAGTCATGTAAGGGAGTAGATGATCTTGTTGCACTAGGGTCCTGCACATCCATTTCCTGGCCCATAAACAGTTCTGTGAGTTCCGGTTCGAGAAATGATTGCTCTCTCTACTATGGGATCATTTTTTGGGGATATTCTGCAAGTTGGTTAGCCGAGGGATATTAGAAGGATGAGTCAAAGGTCTGGTTTTCCTTTTGGATCTCTTGACCCCCAGAAGAGTAACTCACAGAGCGAACAGCCTCCAAAAACAGGTGAGGGGTTGTAGATTCATAAATCTCAGGGGAAGGAGACTTGTTTAACCCACCAGCTCAGTGCAAGTCCAGAGGTCTGGAACTTTTAGATCCTGCGCGAGGGCCAGGTTGCGAGACTCTGACCCGTGGAGCCCTCACGCATCCTTTGAATATTGACGGTTGTGAGAATTTACAGCAGGATTATGGAAGTGAGATTCTTTGTAAGCCTGCATAAAACCCCATACTTCTTGTACTGAGGAGCATTTAATTGGATTCCTTTCAGGTCCTGAATAATTAACACTGCAGGATATTTGAAGTGGTACTGCAAGCCCAAGTCCATCAGGTGCTGTTTAGCCTCATAAAACTCCTTTCTTTTGGACACAATCACCGCAGAAAAATCCTAAAATAAAAGTATGCGCTTGCCTCTCCATTTCAGTGTTCCTCGTTCTCTAGCAAACCTCATCACCTCCTCTTTATCAGTAAACTTTAGAAAATAAATAATGATGGGTCTGGGTCACTGGTTCTGTAATTTGGGACCCAAAGATCTGTGGGACCTTTGAATGTCAAGGGGTTTGGGCCACTAAAAACTTAACAAATTAGGAAGCAAATCTTGAATGAAAGCAGTGGTGTTTTTCCCCTCAGCTCCTTCAGGAATGCCAAGTATCCTAATATTATTCCTATGTCTCCTGTTTTCTAGGTTGTCAACTTTCTGGGTCAGGAAGGATATTTGTTCTGACTGATGCTGTGTTAACTATTCTAAGTAACATACTGAGGAGGTTAACTCTGTTATTTTATTACTATTCATACCACTATGTGCGCCATTTCCACACTTTGTTTAGATAACGTGGCCGTGGATTGCATGACATCTGTTAATCCGATCTTGATTTTGGATAGAATATCTTTTAACTGTTCAATATCTCCTTTGGTGGCGAAGTTGTCGCTATGACCGTTTAAAGTGTCTTTATTGTGCCGCACTGACCCAGGAGAGCGGGGTGACTGGGCCTCCCATTCGGCATGCTTGGTAACTGATCTAAATTCAATTAAAATGGTAAATGTAGAATTAAAAAAAACAATTTGATTGATTGTAGCAGGGTAATAAGGAGATCGACAACGGGGGGTGTTTACTAACGCCCGACTATTAAAATGTATTTATTTATTGAATTTTGTTGACCCAGTAGGCCCACTGGGACTAGAAGTCCCTTTTTCAGGGGCGACCAGGGGGAGGGGGGATACAGATGGTAAGCAACTGAAATTTGAACCAGATTAAGCTGTTGGTGGTATTTTTAGTGAATGGGGGAAATTTGGCCAGGACACCGGGGGAAATCCCCTACTCTTTTCGATAAGTGCCATGGGATCTTTAACATCCACCTGAACTACCACCAATCTAGGCAGATGGAACCTTGGTTTAACGTCTCATCCGAAAGACGGCACCTCAGGAGTGCAGCACCCCCCCTCCTCATGCTGCACTACAGTGTCAGTATTGGGAAATTGACCCAAGTGCCAGATGTGGGAACTGAACCCACAGCCCTCTGATGTCCCAGCCTCAGAGGCGAGTGAACTACCAACTGAGCCTCTGAAATGATGGCAGAAATCACTAAACCAGCAAGGATCACCGTGGAGCTTACAGACTTGTGACCATCTTTTTCAAGCGCTGGCATGCGCACCCCAATTTAACCGATTCCTGTTGGCTATATCGCACTGAGGTGATGGATTGCAGGGTTGTAAACCTCAAAAGGAACTGGGGGATCAAAGACTCATAATTTGGGAAATGAGTTTTTGCTGATGTCACCTTATTTAATATACCTCCTGATAGGACATCATGTTTCTATTTTTTTTCTAAAAGGAGGAGCTAGATGACTCACAGAAGGGGTGTGGAGACATAGTTTAAACTAATACCTGTGTCTGAACTGTGTGACATATTATCTTGGGACTCTAGAGACACAGTTCTCTAATTACTGCACTTACAGAGGTAATACATTGGATAGAAATATCTTAATGTATTTTGGTAGGAGTTTGTTCTGTAGTTTTCCTTGTTTTTCTTTTAAGTGATTGTATGCTCTTTTATATATTGTTCTGTTTACATTTTACATATTTTTATCATCTTTTACTAAAATATTTTTTTTCAAGATACTGCCTGGGTGTGTCTTCCAAGTTCTTTTTGCATGTGATGTATACGTGGTTAAGTTTGACAGCTGTTCTGAAAGGCTTGATGTATTACTAAAGTGGGAAAAGGTAAGAATATACCTAAGATCTCTTATAGAGTTTTAAGGGTTCATTTTGGAAGCCTGGCTTGGTGTTCCTGGCAAAAGATTGTACCGCAACCCCCGAAGACGGTACATATCTGAGCCTGTACATTTGGGTATGCTAGCATAACATTCACAGTTGGAATCCCCCCAGAACTTGAGACTAAGGTGATTCAGACCCAAAAGCAGCCAGGAGGGTTACCCTGTTTGTTACCTGTTCACACTATTGTGCTCTGAGGTTGGCAGTATGGGGAGCAGAGGGCCTGACCTGCAGAGTGCATTTGTGACAGTAATTACTAGTAATAGCAATGGACTGGATTGAGCAATGACTGATATCAGTACTGAGAACAAAGGGGCATAGCTTCCACAAGGAGAGAGGTAATGGATAAAGGAAAAGGCCACCTGATAACTAGGAACCCCCAAAAGAAACAAAAGCAGAGACAAACAGGAACAGAGAAGAAAAGCACAGCAAGAATAGGGGACTAAAGGCAAAAAAGCAGAACTACAGCCAGGAGGCAAAAAGCAAAATACAGACCTAGAAAACTGGAGACACAGGGCAGCAGAAATCCCCAAGAGCACAAAGGAAGCAGGAGACAAACACCAGGAAAGGCTGGAGGAGCTACAGCAGAGCCTCCGGCTGCAGCAAAGAAACAATGCATCTGAGTGAGATTAAGGAGATGACTTAAACAGCTCAGGCAGAGGCATGGCTGGTTGCTCCCTCCCATTGGAACTGCAGTTATAGCCTTTGATTAAACAACTTAAATAAAATACATGGAATCATTTTAATGCTAACACTCAACTGGGAAAACTAAGAAACATGAGGTTTTATTTCTAAAGACCCAGTGAAAGAAAAAAAAGGCTTGAAGCCCAAATTGATGATGGCCAAGTCAGAAGCCATTAAAGTTAAGTGCAATCACCTTAACAAAAAAAAGATGTTATCCCCCCTGGAAAATGTTTAATGTAATCACTTTAAGCATGCACTGTTATAAATGTTTTAAGATGGTAGAGATGTGTGCTTTAATAATCTTAAGTACTTCACCAAATACTCTCATTTCACAATAATTCCTGGGGGTTGCTCATACTATTATTCTGTAGTATTTCTTCATTAGAAAACCTTCTAGTTTGGCGGACCCTAGTAAAATATATTTGAACAATAACATGCTGCAAAGGGTCACAAAAGAGCAGTAGTACTACTGTATTTTTTTTTCAGTTATGTTTCTTCTCCCCCAGCTCCGGAACTCTCTTGGGTCACTCTGCTCACCAGGTCCGCTCCACCGCCCGCTGTGGACCCTGCCTTCTTCAAAGTTGTTACTTTCTCCCTGAGCCCCGGGAGGGACATGGGCCTGCGGAGACCGAAGGGGCAGAGGCTGGGAACCAGCATTGGACATGTGGCGGTAGCATTGGGAGGGCTGTTGCCTATCCGGGCTGGAGGTTTTTTTTCTGTAGTAGTAGCAGTCCCCGAGATATCTCCTCCCCCCGAGCGTGGCATGCACTGATGCCATGGCACGTGGCAACCCTGTTGATGTCTACGACGCTCGCCCATATGTGAGGTCCGCATCCTGCAGGATCCCCGCTCCCCACCAGGGGTCGCTGGGATGCTGAGCAACCCATCACCCTCCCCCCAGGAGAGGAGAGCAGCCCAATGGATGCTCAATCCTCTCCCTCCCCTGCCGACCCACAGCGCCCGAGCTTGCTCCCAAACTTGGGGTACTACTGCATTTATCCAGGAAGAGTGCATCTCAACCCAGATAGTCACAAATTCTGATGTCTGTGGCAGAACTTCATTCTACTTGTCCGATTGCCAGAATAGAGGGATGTCTTGTCTATCCACTTTTACTTCCTTCTATAGAGAGAAGCCCACCAGGATGAAGCACATCACTGCAGAATTCTGTAGTAGATTTACTGCAGCAAACAATGCAGTTTCAATGGGAGTTAAGCCCTTTTGCCATGCAGCAAACCTGTGATACTGCACTTTATCCTGGCGGGCTTCACTGTATATCTGTTGTGCAACAGTATCTCTTACCTTTTCTATACTATTTTTATGTTTACTTGCAAGAAACATTATGTGCAGCTAGGAGAAAGCCGGGTGGTAGAGTGCGGCACTGTGGCAGCCAATTGCGGCACTGCATTTGGAGGCTTGGCACTGGTGGACCAATGCAGGCACACTGTGCTGATGACATTGGTTTCCAAAAGTGCCAGCAAGTTGAAGCGATTTATGGCTGCAATGAGGGCCACCTGCGTCATTGCAGCGTCAGCCATTCTGCTGCAATGAGGGTGACCCGTCATTTGCAGGGCGGTACCTGCCTAGTGTAACATTTTGTAAACATGGTGGTGGCTTGCCGCTGCCTCACAGCACCATGAAAGCCGGCGGGGAGCCAATCCCCTATCGGCATGCCCCGACCAGTTTATTTTCCAATGGGGAGCCCACTTCCTGTCGCCACAATATAACGTCCTCCCCCATTTGTTGTGTGCTGAGGGGGTGCCCGATCCCCCTCTGCCTCAGCCTCCCCCTAACAGTTGTTCTTTGCCGATGGGGGTCCCAATTCCCATCGGTTTAAGTCCCCCCCCAAACAAGACAGGTGGCACAATGGGAGCCCACCCAAGTGTGCTGAAAGCAAGCCTGAAAAAAAAAAAACCTTCCCCCAACAATCATTTATTTATTTATTTATTTTTTCTCCCTAAAAGAAAGGAAAGGGTCCCACGCTGGCCACCATCCCCTTCCCTAACCCGCACCCACCCCCTGCACATCCTACCTTCCCACAACCCCCTCATCCCATACTTACCTCTGGAGCCTGGCGCGATGATCTTCGGTGGACTGAGAACATGTCTGCACTCTTCAAAGCCGACTGTGAACTGAAGAAATGCCAGTAAGCTGTATAGTGGCATAAATAGGGTTTTTTTCAATTTTGGTGCATATCTCAGGCATTTTGAGGAATTTTGCCACCAAATTTTCAACATGGGGTTATCGGGATCCCTCTTCATGAATTCAGCCACTGTCATGGCGTTATTTGGTCCCGAAAGGTGATTTCTTGGTCACTGCACGGAATCACCTTTCTGGACCAATTAACAAAATGACAGTGCCAGAGTTCATGAGGTGGGCTCACAAAAAAACCTATGTTGCAAATTTGGTAAAACAAATCCAACAAAATGACTGTTTTACGATGCATTGCGCAGTTTCCATGCATGCTTGTAACCCATAATTTATAATATTTTCACTCCAGATTTTCAACATTGGCATTTTCCACACCTCCTTATGAACAGTATAGCTGTCATCTTTCACATCCTGAACGAAATTTGTTTTCGCACTTTAAGCCCAGAATAGCGCAGTCGCTGTGGGAGATCAGTGTTCAGGACACATTAAGAAAATAACAGTGGCACCGTTCATGAGCATAGGTCCTAAAATGCCTATGCTGAAAATTTGGTGACGAAAGTCCATAAAATGACTGTGTTACAAACATGCATTGCATAGTTTCCACGTACACTCATGACTTCACGAATTTGTAATATTTTCACTCCAGAATTTCAACATTGGCATTTGTCCACACTTCCTTATGAACAGTACAGCTGCCATTTTTCACATCCTGGCCGAAATGTGTTTTTACACTTTTGGCGCCGAATAGCGTGGTCGCTGTGGGAAGTCAGTGTTCAGGACAGATTAAAAAAAAAAATCACAGTGGCACTGTTCATGAGCAGAGGTGCTAAAATGCCTATGTTGAAAATTTTGTGACAAAAGTCCATGAAATGACTGTGTTACGAACATATGTTGAGCAGTTTCCACGCACCCTTGTATTTTCGCTCATTTGTAATATTTTCATTCCAGATTTTCAACATTGGCATTTTTTAACACCTCCTTATGAACAGTACAGCTGTCATTTTTCATATCCTGCCCGAAATACGCATTTTCACATCTGGCTCAGAACAGTGTGGTCGCTGTGGGAAATCAATGTTCGGGACAGATTAGGAAAATCATAATGACATTGTTCATGAGCAGAGGTCACAAAATGACTATGTTGAAAATGTGGTGAAAAAATTCCTCTAAATGACTGTGTTACATGCATGCGTTGTGCAGTGTCCATGTAAGTCCGGAAGTTCGGTTATTTTTAATATTTTCAAAACAGATTTTGAACATTGCCATTTCTTCACACCTCCCTATGAATGGTACAGCTGTCATTCTTCACATCCTGCCTGATATGTGTCTACGTACATCTGGTGCAGAATGGCACGGTCGCTGTGGGAACTCAAAGTTCGTGACACATTAACATAATCACAGTGCCACTGTTCATGAGAAGAGATCCCAAATGCTTTCATGAGGTGGGGATCACAAAAAGGCCATGTTGAAAATTTATAGTGCAAATATCAACAAACGCCCAGGGCGTTAGGGTTTCTAACCATAACGTCCCATCCTGTGCAGACTGACAGGCATCAGGGGTGTGCCCTTGGATTGTTGACTATAATGCTCATGCCATTCCACCACCACCCCACCACCCTCCGGCCAGTGACAGGCATCAAGGTGTGCCCTGGACTCTTCAGCCCCACAGCTCACCCCATTCTCCTATACTGCACCCATTTCAGCGTATGTCCTTATGGAATGGGGTGACTGTAAACAGAACACCCCAAAGCACACCTCAACATGTATCAGTGTCTGCAGGATAGGGTGAAGTGAAATGGCAAGAACGTTATGGGTGATAACCCAAGCGCATACCCCAATGCCTGCCTGTCTCTGCAGGGTGGAGGTGGGGTTGGCGTGAAGTTCAATACTTCACTGCCATTCCTGTTCTGCATCTCTCTAACTCCTGCATTACCAATGCTAATACCAGCAAGCAAACCTTCAGCATTGACAAATGCTTGTTCTATGACTGACATTGGTTGGCCACCTACGTCAGCCTTCTTGAATCTTTTTCCAGCTTACTATAATTTCCATTTCACATTTCCATCCCTCTCCACAACCTCTCCTCTAAGAGCAGTGCAAACAGTAAACAAAGCACCAAGCCATATGTCTTTAAAATATGTCCGGCATCAGAGCTGGCTATTTAACTGTAAAGTGCTTTAAATGCATGAAGTGCCTGAGTATGCAGAGAAATGAGTAAAGTGCAAGGTGCTTGTATAAGAAGAAAAATGAGGTTTAAAACATTATTATAAAGTGCTGCCAGAAATAAGGTGCTTACAGTACATGTTGAAATGGTTAAAGTACAGTGCGCAAATGGAATTAATTGATTGGCCTGAGGAACGTTGCTGTATGAGCACAGTAAATATGCCTAAGATTGAATGATAGCCAAAGGTACCTTTATGAATATGCTGCAGGATCCAAACTGAAAGCAGATAAAGCAGTAATGAGGACGTTATTTTAGAAATAAACTCCTGTAAGGTATACCCTCCCTATGCTTTCCCATAGAGAAATGCCAGTGGGGACATTTCAAAAAGGAAATGTTATTGTGAGCATTATGGAGTTCCCCAGTATAAGTATTTACTATTATACTGGAAGGAATTGGCTAGCGGTAAGAACCTGTTGCCCTGATGTACGCCACTCCCGATTGTGTAGAAACCCTCTTTTGTTTTGTAGTTTTTCCACAGTAAGTAAAAGTGGGAGCAGGTTGTAGATGTATCAGCTGAACATTTCCTTTTAGTTCTAACCTGCCGGTCCGTAACCTCAGTAATCTAGAAAGAAGCCCTTCACTGTGCCTGCCAAAGACAGAAAGAGTGCCCAAACTGTACAGGAGTGTAGTTCAGAACACAGCGGCAAAGCCTTTCACTTTCATTTTTCAGCTGCCACTCTGTGTTTCTAAATGAACTGCTAACTTTGATTATGTTTTAAAATATTACTGGCAACCAAGAAAGCAAATATCAGTCAGGAGACCAATAGTAGGGAGTTAGTATTGTAAACCCCAGGTAGCACTATCCCAAGGGCTACTAACCCTGCAAGCTTGGCTAGTAGCAGGTTAAGGGGCCTGAGTTCTGAAGCAGGTGCCTCCACCGGAGGTCAGGAGTTGGTAGTGGTCAAGCTGGGACACTGTAACCCCTTCCTTCCCCTCTAGTGGCCTGAACACTGTACAATAATCACTTTCACAATACCCCTGGTACACCACACAAGTACCCACACTGTTTGCACTTACCACCAGGGCTGGTTCCTCTGGCTTGACCCTGGGGACCCCCTGTAAAACAAGGTTATGCACAGCAAATAGCAACAGTACAGTACTTTGAGCACAAACTGGAACCACAGTCAGATTACATGCAGAAAAAGTTAGATCTGATTTATTCAGGGGACTTGAACAAGGGAGGGGCAAAATCAGGTTAGTTAGCTTAAAGGTTATATCAATCAAGCAGTTCTGCATGTGCTTTGAATCCCCCACAGTCCACCTCTGGGTACCCAGGTGAAGAAGAGATGGGCTAGCCAGGACCGTTGCTTGGGGTTGCAGCTGGTTGGGGCCCTGTGAGGGAAAACACAACATGCATAGTACACAATATTTGTAACCCGGAGCCAGAGGGCTCAGTTCGAAAAGGAAACAAAACAACAAGACAATCAGATGACACACTCAGATTAAGCTGTTGTTGTAGGGAGCTACCCTGGTATTTACTCATGATACCCAAGACCGGACACAGGCTGGATGAAAATCGAGACTGCAGGTGGTTGATCTGGAATGCCAGGAAAAGCAGGGCCCACATGAGTCGCAGAGGCATCGTTCCTGTTCAAGTGTGGAGCAGGGGGCTGATCCCCAGGCATGTCTCTTGTCGATGGCTTCTCTGTGCAGTGGGTAGTCTGGCTGGGCCAGTCTGGCAAGGCCCAGACCGCATGGAAACAAATTCGGATGCAGTCTGTTTTGGGCTGGATACAGCTTCCAGCAAGCAGAACACAGTTCACACAGTGAGGGACTAACTCACAACCCACTAGCAGCTCATAGCACATTTACATGTAAGGGAATTCTACTGTACCAGGCAAAGTTCTCCCTGGTCACAATCGCAAAGTCTCTGCACACACTGGGAGCTTAGGTGTAGCTGGAACTCCTGACAGGCCAATCGCATTCAGCAAAATCTTCGGTCTTGTTCAGGTAGAGCCTGGCCCACTTCAGTAGCTTTCTTTAGTCACACAAACTTGGATTTAGTCCAAAATAATTCTCTTCTCTCCCTCTCAGGAGCAGCACACCGACATGCAGGCCAAAAACAGCCTCTTCAGAGTTCTCCCATGCGAATTCACTCAGGATTGCTGCTCAGAATCACTTCAGCTCCTCTCATTTCACTTCCCAGCTCAGAACTAACTGAAAACTGCAATCAGCCCAGGACTTCCCCAAGATCTAAACGATTTGGTTGGCTGATTTGGCTGTCAGTCAAAGCAAGAGCTCCCCCTTCATTTGCAAAAAAGGCACAAAAAGCTCCAAACTAAAGTTCCTACAGATTTTGAATTCCGACAACTCCTGTAGTCCGGCTACATTTTAGGTCCCACCAGTACTGATTGGTCCAATTTGCAGTCCAGGACTAAGATAGTGGAGACAAACAAAACAGTCCTTGCTACAAAGAAAGCAGGTTAGACAAACTACATTATCATTATGATTCTAAATGATTTTCAGTAAATAGTTACATCTTTCAACAGAGCTCCCTCTCAGATTACTTAAGCTGCAATCAGGTGGTTCTTAAAGAGACAATACACAGAGGCTATACAGGCTCTGGTAATCCCATTTAAACTGCTAAAACGCAGGACACTAGCCTGGCAGTGAGCATTTGGGCAAGCTCAAGGAAGACTTTTTGGGAACCACCATTTGTAGGGGGTTACACCCTTCCCTGCCTGGGAAAACGTGGCATCCGTGTCAAGTCTGTACCTTCATAACATTGAAAATGCAACATATACAAGACATTTATACCATTAGCATGCTATACAAGTACTATCTGATTCATCAATTGGCATAACTTGTCACTTTACTATACATTTCAATGTATTCCAGTATATCATTTCCATTCTGACAATACATTATGCATATTTCAGCAGGTAAATTGAACATTACTACACAGAATCATTTAATAACTTCTTGTACTCTAAACAATGCAAGAGGAGGCCTTTCCTATCAGCTAACTTGGGACTGGATGGGGCAGGGCACCATGGTGAAGGGCAGAACAAGTAACCTGGAATGGGCATCAAGCTCAATTTGGGCAGTGAGCTCTGAGAGACATAAACACCTTTGTGGACTACATTGAGAGGCAAATCCACTGGCCTCCCGAGAATCGTAACTGAAGCATACCAGTGGCTTGACAGCTCGGCCAGTCTTTCTGGGGTGAACAACCACAGTCTCTGCACTTGCAGCAATGGTCTTGGAGCTTTCACCACTTGTGAGAGTGCCTCTGCATGAAGGAAATGTCAAGCTGGGAGCACTGTCAGCCCCTTGCTCTGTAGTCTCTGTTTCTACAACACTTGGCTCATTTTGAAGACACTCTGGCACTGAAGGGGGGTTGTCAGTGCTCTCATAGTGTTCCTCAAGTTCTGGCATGTCACCAGAAAGACTCATACCATCAGTCTCTCCTTCAGGCAAATCATACAGTTCCACGATACACAAAGACTCAGCATCCTCAGACGTGATACTTTTCACTTCACCTTGAGGGAGCATTGGCTCCAAGGATGATGCCAGGGCATTAGGCAGTCCAGAAGGTCCAGCTTTATCCCCATAATTCAACATAGGATTTCCACGAAACAACTGACTCAGTTCATATGAGTGGTAATAGGCATTATCACACTCACTGTCATCCGAGTTAGACTGGCAGTCACTATCATTCTGGGCCTGCTGTGGGGGAAGTCTTAAATCGGCAACCACGGGGGCAGGCTGACTGTTTCTTTCTTGCAGCAGCATGAGTCACTGGTCCAGGGGAATCAGTCTTGGTGGGTTCAGCCTCAATTATAACTTGACCAATAGATAGCAAGTGGTTATGGTGCATAGTCTTGACAACTTTGGAGTTATTCTCTGGGTGCACTTTGTACACTGGCAAATCATCCAACTTTCCAGCTATGACATGTGGAAGATGGTGCCATTGATCAGTAATTTTGTGTTTACCATGCAATCCTAAATTTACATACAACACACGGTCTCAGGCCTAAGCTCTTGGCCTTTACTTTTCTATCATGTCTCTCTTTGTTGGCTAGATTTCTTTTGGCGGCCATTGTCTGGACCAGTTGATAGGCATGGTTCAATTGAGCTTTCAGTTTCTGTCCATATTGCAGGTAATCTTGACTCGGACCCCATCGGAGAAATCCCAAAACAGACATCAACAGGCAGCGGGCCTCTCTCCGAACATGAGGCAGTAGAGAGAACCTGGTAGCATCATTCTTTGTGCAATTGTATGCGTCTACCAAGGTGCTAATCTGCTGGCTCCATTTATGCTTATCTCTTGGGTGGAGGGTGCCTAGCATGTCTAGCAGGGTGCGGTTAAAGAGTTCTGGTTGAGGATCCCCCTTCGAGTGATAAGGGGTGGTTCTTGACTTTTGCACCCCCCCAGAGAGAGAGCATTTCTTTGATTAGCCGACTCTCAAAGTCCCGGCCCCGATCAGAGTGAATTCACTGGGGGGCACCATAGTGGACGAAGAAATTTTCCGCTAGCACCTTGGCCACAGTAGATGCTTTTTGATCTTTGGTGGGAAAAGCTTGTGCATACCATGTGAAATGGTCTGTAACCACTAACACATTGCCAATGTTTCGCTGATCAGACTCTAAACTCAAGAAGTCGATGCAGACTAGTTACATTGGGATGCTGGTAGTAATGTTGACAAGGGGGGCAGCCCTCTGAGGCAGGGCTTTTCTCTGCAGGCAGCGACTACAAGCCATTACATGGTGCTCAACATCGGCCCCCATCTTGGGCCAGTAGAGCTGAGATTGTACTAGGTTAAGGGTCTGGTCGATACAGAGGTGGCCCATATGATTGTGGAGGGACCGCAGTACCAAATCTTTTAAGGCTGTAGGCAGGATCAGTTGTTGCTTTTCTGTTTGGCCACCCCGATCTACTGCCTCTCTATACAACAACTGATTAAGCAGCTTCAACCTGGGGCCTTCTTTAAACAATAAAGCAGTTCGCAGATCAGAGGAACGCAACTTGACACATCTTTTCCTGCCGAAGGCGTCCAAGTGCTAGCTGAATCATAGGATCTCGGATTGAGCCCACTGCATGCTGCCTTTGTCAAACTGAGGTAGTGTACTAATATCTAGAGCAGAAAAGTGGCAATACAGGCGGTATGCAGGTGTCAGAGGGGCCAAGAAATATGCTAAGCAGTCCGCTGTGTCCGTAGACATCTGTTCATTTCTACCAAACTTGTGTCATGGTGCTCGGATGTCAGGTTCATACAGCCTGACCCAGTCGCCTTGAAATGGATAGGCATCAGCATCAATATGATTCAGGCCCGGTCTGTATTCGACAGCATAATCATATGTTGACAATGCAGAAAGCCACCGTTGCCTTATGGTGTCTATCTTAGCTGGAGTCTGTACATATGTCAATGAGTTATTGTCAGTCCTCACCAATATTTTCACCCCTTAGAGGTAATCATGAAACTGGTTGACAAAGGCCCATTTTAACGCAAGGAACTCCAACTTATGCACGGGGTAGTTTCGCTCTGACGGGGTCAAGCTCCTACTGGCGAATGCCACTGTTCTCAAACCATCCTCATGGTCTTGATACAGTACAGCTCCTAGACTCTGCAGACTGGCGTCAGTATGCAGCACATAGAGTTTAGTGGGATCAGCATAAGCGAGAATGGGGGCATAGGTGAGCTGGTATATGACTTCGTGGAAAGCTGCTTCACAGTCAGGCATCCAACGGGACCCAAAAAGTTCATCTGGGCGGAAATATGCTTTGTCTGGTTCTTTGATGGACCCTTTTTTGTATTTCCGATTGGTAGGAGGGTAACCCTGGGTAAGATTCAAGAGTGGTTGAATCACTTTGAAATAGTCCTTTATGAACCGGCGGTCGTAGCCACAGAATCACAGCAAACGTTGTAGTTCTTTCAAATTGTGGGGCTGGGGCCAAGTAGTCAAGGCTTCAACTTTACTAGGAGCAGTCTCTGTCCCCTCTGCAGACATTATGTGCCCCACATACTTCACAGAGGTTTGGAAAAACTGGCACTTGTCAATGGACTTGTCAATGGACAGCTTGAGGCTGAAATCTTCCAGTCGGTCTAGTACTTTGAACAGTCGATTCTCATGTTGCTCTAGGGACCTCCCAAACACATTGACATCGTCCAAGTACACAGGCATTCCAGCAAATTCATGTCTCCCACGCTCATTCCATCAGTCGCTGGAAAGTGGCTGGGCGCCCGATATCCTATGGCATTCTCAGAATTATTAGAACCCCAAAGGACAGATGAAGGCTGTCTTCTCACAGTCCTCTGGAGCCATTGGAATCTGGTAATATCCACTGCGAAGATTCAGCACCGAGAACCATTTGCTCCCATTCAAACAATCCAGTGCATCTTGTATACTGGGCATGGTGTATTGATCAGGGATGGTCCGCCTGTTGAGGGTCCGATAATCCACACACATTCATACTGTTCCATTCTTCTTATGCAC
Source organism: Neoceratodus forsteri (assembly GCA_016271365.2). Classification (NCBI taxonomy): domain Eukaryota; kingdom Metazoa; phylum Chordata; order Ceratodontiformes; family Ceratodontidae; genus Neoceratodus; species Neoceratodus forsteri. The sequence goes on along the minus strand of CM028130.1, from coordinate 134,175,203 downwards.
AACCACAATGGGAGAAGCATTTGGGCTCCTGGATTCTTGTATCACACCAGCAGCTAGCATTTCCTGCAAGTGTCTTCTCGCATTGTCTATGTCTGCAGGGGCTAGGCATTGAGACCTCTCTTGAAATGGCTGTTCATCATGCAGGCGTATGTGATGCTCTGCACCCTGGACACATCCCATGTCCCATTCCTTCAACGAAAACACTTGATCTCTCTGGGCAAGTTTCTTGCTAATTCTAATCTTCCATTCAGCTGGCAACGGAAAGTCACAAAAATCAAACAAGTCAGGAGTCACTGTATCTGTCTTGCCAGGGGGCTTGTTGCTGGGCAACACTGCAGTGTCTGCGCAGTGTACAGTAGCTAGGGTGCATCCTCTGTTCACCCGGATCTTCCGATCTGATGCATTATGAGTCTGGACCATCACTCCTCGTGCATAGGCATGAGCACGAGCTAGCAAGATGCTGGGCTTAACCAATAATCCTTCCGGCAATTTTCCATTGCCTGGCGCGTCCAATATCAGTATTTTGTTCTTGACATCTTTGCAGAGGCGGACCTCCCCTTGAATGGTACACTGGGCGTTAGTGGCCAGTACCATTGAATCAGGATCCTTCTTCCACACGACCCCTACCGGTTCATCCTGGTCCACTCCCTTGGGGTTCTGTTGCAAATCATAGGCCTTCTTGATCAGAGCGGGAATTCTTAGGGCTCTCCAGTCCATCGCCCTTGTTTCTTGTGACAGAGTTATGCCAGTCTCCCAAACATATGGGCGTTGGCCCCAATTAACAGAGGAACCCCATCATACAGTCCAGTAGGGGGACACAATAAGGCCGGTGTCTGGACTTGCTCCTCTACACCAGTTACAGCTGCAGGAAATTACAACTAGATGCAGACATATTCTAGGTAGGGATAAGACTTGTCACTCAGCCCCCACACATGTAGACCTTCCAGGGATTGTAAGGGTACAACAGATAAATGTTTGTCATACCAGTCCTTAAATACAATGGTCACTTGTGACCCACTGTCCAGCACAGCCCGAGTAGGAATACCATTCACAGCCACGGTAGTCTCCATTGAAGGGCCCACTATTTTGGACCAGTCTGGAGAGACAGCAGCAGGGGCCTGGACAAATGATTTAGCCACATAGGGATTTGAGTTACTACTTCTTGAACCCTCACTGCGGTCATTTTGGGCACTCCTCGACCACTGATTTGTTCTACGAAGCTCTCCTTGAAGCCTGTATACAACTTTATCTAGGTCTTTTGTGGACTGGCATTCTCTCTTCATGTGCCCATCCTTCCCACAGTTATGGCAAAATATATTTTCTGGGATTTGGGGTGGCTGAGGCATCACACTGGGAGCTGGGCGGTGGTACTACCAACTGAAAGCCTTGGTGCCATCTCTGTCTGCTGTGTAGTGAGCATTTGGAGACATCTTGTCAATTCTCTTACTTTCATAGTCATGACATGAGTTTCAAGCTGCTGTCAGCAGGAGATGCCTGGGTGGACACCCCTGCCCCCATAGCAGATGCAGTTGGATAAGGGTCAGTTCCTGTACTTGCAGGAGCGGCCTTCATATAGAGACTGGTTTTTGTTTCCCTGAACTCCCTCAGCAGTTCATTCCATGGTGGCACACCCTCATTGGTCTCCACTTCAGAAGGGCTTTTCGATGCCGTCATCACTCGGGCTGCGCTCACCCTAGAATTACAATCCCCCTCTTCATCTTCAACCTCCCGGAGTTCTTTTATCAAGTCACAATAGTCCGGTGGGTTACCCCTTCTATCTGGGAGCCTTAATTGAAGGAGCTACAATTTAGAATGCTTTGCATGTTGCAGTATGTGCCCCAATCTCACATGGTTTAAGTCACTGGCGGCTACCCCACCTTTTCGGTAAGCCTTCTGCAGTGCTCTTTCCAGACGGGTAAAGTATGCAGACAAACTTTCCCCTGGCCATTGTTTTGTACCTTGAAATTTCTACATCAAGTTATCCCCTGACTCAATGCTCCTAAAACTGCCTTCTAGTGAAGATAGGTACTTCTGGACAGATGCATCAGGGTTTGTGGACCTCAGAAATTTAATGGCCTCTAGGGTGGGACCCCTCAAACTTTCTATGATCTTTTTCTGTTTCTCAGCCTCTGCACACTCCCATTCAGGTACCAAAGGGGCAACACAATCTATCCTGGTCTCCCAATCATCCTCCCCTTGGGGGGTGGGGAGGGTGCCGGAGAAGATTCTCAACCTTCGGTAAGAGTTGTGACTAATGTCGGGTACAGACATAGGAGCCAGCATTGACATGTGCACAGAATGAGAGGCAATAATGGGTGCTGGGTGGAAGGGGTGTTGGGGTAAACACCCCCAGGTGGCAGTAATAGTTTCTTTAAGCCCTCCACAGTTTTCCCTTTCTCCAGCAACAACTTAGCAAATTTCTCCTCAAAGTCTCAGATAGTGGAGGCTCATTCTCCCGGGATCTTTACTGTCTTTAGTTATCATTCTCCAGGCAGTGAGGGCTCCTCTGGGGTGGTAGTCCATGGCACTTTGGAACTGTCTACTGGGTCCTTACACTCTACTAATGCCATGAAACTTTGGGCGAGTAGATTAGCCTGTTGACCCACCACCACAGAGTTTTGTAAACATTCAACCTTGGAAAGTACTCCCTCTACAGTGTCCTTACTAGTACCCAGGGGAATATCCAGGATAAGTATAGCATTTTGGGGGTCAATCTCCTGCCCAGTACACCACCCCACCAACTGATGTACAGCCACTTCTGTTGGGGTAGCCATTTATTTTTAACAGCAATTTGCAAATTTGGCCACTAGAAGACACAAAATCCCAGCGGTGAGCCTCCAAAATGTAACCCCTAGGTGGCGCTATCTCAAGGGCTACTACCCCTGCCTGCTTGGCTAGTAGCAGGTTAAGGGGCCTGAGTTCTGAAACGGGTGCCTCCACCTGGAGGTCAGGGTTGGTAGTGGTCAAGCTAACCTGGACACAGCCCTCCGGGACACTGTAACCCCCCTCTTCCCCTTCTAGTGGCCTGAACACTGTACAATAATCACTTTCACAATACCCCTGGTACACCACACAAGTACCCACACTGTTTGCACTTACCACCAGGGCTGGTTCCTCTGGCTTGACTCTGGGGACCCCCTGTAAAACAAGGTTATGCACAGCAAATAGCAACAGTACAGTACTTTGAGCACAAACTGGAACCACAATCAGATTACATGCAGAAAAGTTAGATCTGATTTATTCAGGGGACTTGAACAAGGGAGGGGCAAAATCAGGTTAATTAGCTTAAAGGTTATATCAATCAAGCAGTTCTGCATTAGCTTTGAGTCCCCCACAGTCCACCTCTGGGTACCTAGGTGGAGAAGAAAGGGTTAGCCAGGATCGTTGCTTGGGGTTGCAGCTGGTTGGGGCCCAGTGATGGAAAACACAACATGCACAGTACACAATATTTGTAATCGGAGCCAGAGGCCTCAGTTCATAAAGAAATGAAACAACAAGACAATCAGATGACACACTCAGATTAAGCTGTTGTTGCGAGGGAGCTACCCTGGTATTTACTCACGATACCCAGGACTGGACACAGACTGGATAAAAATCGAGACTGCAGGTGGTTGATCTTGAGTCGCAGAGGCGTCGTTCTTATTCAAGTGTGGACCAGGGGGCTGATCCCCTGGCAGGTCTCTCGTCAATGGCTTCTCTGTGCAGTGGGTAGTCTGGCTGGGCCAGTCTGGCAAGGCCCAGACCACATGGAGACAAATTCGGATGCAGTCCATTTTGGGCTGAATACAGCTTCCAGCAAGCAGAACACAGTTCACACAGTGGGGAACTAACTCACGACCCACTAGCAGCTCATAGCATATTTACATGTAAGGGAATTCTACTGTACCAGGCAAAGTTCTCCCTGGTCACAATCGCAAAGTCTCTGCACACACCGGGAGTTTAGGGGTAGCTGGAACTCCTGACAGGCTGATCGCATTCAACAAAATCTTCGGTCTTCTTCAGGTTGAGCCTGGCCCACTTCATTAGCTTACTTTAGTCACACAAACTTGGATTTAGTCCAAAATAATTATCTTCCCTCCCTCTCAGGAGCAGCACACTGACATGCAGGCCAAAACTTAAGCCTTTTCAGAGTTCTACCATGCGAATCCACTCAGGATTGCTGCTTAGAATCACTTCAGCTCCTCTCATTTCACTTCCCAGCTCAGAACTAACTGAAAATTGCATGCAGCCCAGGACTTCCTCAAGATCCAAAAGATTTGGTTGGCTGATTTGGCTGTCAGTCAAAGCAAGAGCTCCCCCTTCAGTTGCAAAAAAGTTGCAAAAAGCTCCTAACTAAAGTTCCTACAGATTTTGAATTCAGACAGCTCCTGTAGTCCAGCTACATTTTAGGTCCCACCAGTACTGATTGGTCCAATTTGCAGTCCAGGACCAAGATAGTGGAGACAAACAAAACAGTCCTTGCTACAATGAAAGCAGGTTAGACAAATGACTCTATGACTCTAAATGATTTTCAGTAAATAGTTACATCTTTCAACAGAGCTCCTTCTCAGATTACTTAAGCTGCAATCAGGCGGCTTTTAAAGAGACAGTACGCAGAGGCTATACAGGCTCTAGTAATCACATTTAAATTGCTAAAACACAGGACACCAACCTGGCAGTGAGCATTTAGGCAAGCTCAAGGAAGACTTTTTGGGAACCCCCATTTGTAGGGGGGTTACAGTATACAGATACAGGAGTGAAGCACCCCCTTGCTCTCTCTCTCTCCCTGCAAACTCTGATGCAGCAGCATAGGAGCAGGCAGCTTGCAAATTAACCAAATAAAAGCACTCCTGAGCCAAAGCCAGCACTATGGGGTAGGTCTGTTATTTAACCCCCATAGTTGCTTGCTCCTGAACTGCCGCAAGTTGTTCGACCAATGGCTGAAAGTAAATGTAAATAAATTAGGGCAAAATGAAATATTTACCAATTGCTAGAGGTTTCAGCCATCAGAAAGTGCAATGTTGCTGGCTATAAAAGCCAGTGCCCCAATTTACACTGAGACTAATAAATGCCTAATATAAAATAACTGTTTATATACTGGTGTGGTATTGAACACCTTCACTGCAAAAGAGGCTTACTGAGCTGGCAGGAGACGGGAAAAGAGGAACACGCCCTCATTCTCCCATTCCCTTGGCCAACTCAGAGAATCCCGAGGAGCAAACTTTGTGTGCTAAACAATATTGAATAAAAGTGGAAAATACCCGTGAAGAGTCCCCCTGTGTTTAGTAAGTATTCCTGTAGGGCTTGTACCCTCAGACTAAAGGCATTTATAGCATTCCCAGAAAGTGCTATCACTGCCAGAAGGAGGGGCTTAACCCTATAATGAGTCCCCTCACAATAATTAAGTCTTTATGCATTATAGAAGGACTCCACCTGTATATGATTTGCAGGGTATGCTAAAGAATGTTAAGCCCAACGGATAGTAACAGCCAGCCTAGGTCTTCCAAGATATAAAAAGCAAAAGTCAAGGAAAACAGTTTTTTTTTAAACTTTATTTTTATGATTTTCAGTTATTAATAAATAACAGTTCCACATCACAGACATGCCATTGTAAATTTTACAGAACACTGGGAGACCTAAGGTCCCTTAATCACCAGAGTGGTGCATCTAAGACATTTTAATATCTCATCTGGAAGGTAGTTATTCAAATCATAACCCCTTAAAGTCCATTCTAACATTGCTGCAATCTAAGCCCAGGAGCAGTATGATTGGTGCGTTTTACTAAATGCTAATATAAGAATCCAACATTGGCATGCCCTATTTAGCGCTAGTGGTGTCATACATTGACCTTAATTAATAAGAAAACCAAGAATATAACATATATATCAGCACAATTCAGTATAGACCAACTGTGTATTTATAACTGATTTAAGGTACTGACTATCCAGTGGAGAACATTTATAAGCAACTCAACTCAACCCTCTTAATTGGAGCATCCCTTTTTTGTAAACCTAAAATGTCAATTATAGCTCAGTTTTGTTAGTCAGAGCTATAGAGTTCCTGGAAATTAAATACATGGGGGTTAAAAGTCTATATGTTAAGTCAAATGTTCCCTCTTGATCTCTGAGAGAGCTAACATACAGTTGGAATTGGCTCAATTAGTAGAAGAAAAAGAAAAGAAAGTCTTGTGGCCACAACTCACTGCTAGAGCTGACGATTACTCGGGTAAAGTAAATTAGAAACAGCTCAGAGCTCTACTTAGCTCAAAACAATTCAAGAGTCCCCATCTTCCTCTAGACTGACAGTTTCCTCCCCTTTGAATCTTCCTTTCTGGTAGCTCAATTGAAAGCACAAGGCTAATTTTCCAGCCTCAGCATGATTGGCGAATATCCAAACTTTGTCCTCATGGGCGATCCAAAGTCTGGCCAGGTAGATCATTGTGTGGGGTATAGAGGAGCCCACAGCTTTAGCGGACACCCTTAAGTTTCTTGCAGTGCATCCTCGTCACATAGCTGATGTCGGGAAGATGTAAACATTTCAGTCATCTTCGTGAGTGGTCCCAACTGTCTGGCCATCTGAAGGACTTTATCCCAGGTCCCCACACCATCTGTGACCACTAGAAGTGTACGAGGGATATTGAACTGTTCTCTGTAGCCCCGAGGGGTAATATGGTAAGTTTTGTGAAGGCCAAACTGATATTTCTAGCCTTCAGGTACCAACTTTTCGTTAAACCAATCTTGCAAAAATAGGATAGAGTGATCCCCTTCGATCCTCTCCGGTTAGCCCTGTATATGCAGATGTGAGGATCTGGCCTGGTTCTCTAGAGTTTCAAGCGAGACTCTAAAGTGTGCGTTTTCCTTAATAAGCATTGAGTTGGCCATCGCCGCCAAGTCTGCCTGACTTTTGGCTTCACTTGTGGTGCTTTTCAAATGATCCACCGTTATTTCTACGGGCGTCACACGAGTCCCAATAGAGTCTATTTTAGAGTTTAAATCAGTTACTGAAGTGATTAGCCTCTTTATTTTTAAACCCAGAAAGATCAGTGTTTCTTCTGAGTCTGATGTAGTTATGGCCTGTGCACTTATGTTGGACCTTGATGGCTGAGAGGTACTGCTCAATTTTCCTTTAGATCCTCCACCACGATCCTCCCGAGGGTTACCCATTATAACAATTTTAGGCTCCTCTTTCCAAAAATGTAGAATGTTCTTTTAAAATTTGTCTCCAAATTGGTGATTTTAAGTTTTGTTAATCTGTCAGTATGGAGATGTTTGAATCTTCTGCCACTCAGCTTGTGCTCCACAGAATCCCCGAAACAGTTTAAATACCTGATCACCTGACTGTGATGTCATGCCTAAAAATGTATTTAAGCACATCACTAGAGTTAGCTGCAGCCAGGAGGTCAGTTGCTTTCGGGCTGGAGAAGGTGCAAGACCTTCAGGATGTTCAGCATTGAGGCTGATGCTAAGCCATGCTAAGCTAAGGATTGCTAACCTCATTTTTGTTTTGATTTCTGTATTTTACCTGTTGTACTTTACAAGAAAATAAAATGGCAAAAGCTTTCGGGAGTTTTTTATGCATCTAAGTCTTGTCTACCTGTTTGAGTGCCCTTTGGGCAAGCACCACCATCCGCGGTCGCCTCCGATGGGGATTTCTGCGCCACCATGGTGAAAGGAGCCTGCAGCCTCCCGCCTCCAAGTCCTCGCTTGCAGGCGTCCACTTGCAGCCTTTTGGGCTAACACCACCATCCATGGTTGCCTCTGATGTGGATTTCTGCACCTCCATGGTGAGAGGAGCCTGCTGCCACCTGCCCCCGAGTCCTGGCCTGCAGGTATGGCCCGGACATGGCTCCGGGGAATCAAGGCTATTTGGGTCTCTCTGAATTTTCAAAGGGCAGGTGCCTTTCTCTGGGACAGCTCTCATTGGTTGCTTTGAACCACAATCTCCTGATTGACTCATTCCCTGCCAGGCATTTTCAACTTCTCCCGACTGGACTCTGCTACTACCATTTGCTAAATTTAGCCTATTTTTCCCTAATCATGTACTGCCTCTTATTCTGGACAAATTTACACAGTGCTGCATTAAATTTCAGCCTTTGCAGGAGTCTAGTCTCTTGCAAACTGCCCGATTCTACACGCACCACTCCCGAATTCTTTTCGGTTTAGAGTGTTAATTATTCTGTTGTAAACCGTGTACTAGAAATGGGTATTTAGAGTGCTAAGACTGAAATCTTGATCTCTGTTAGAGCTTAAACAATTTTGTGCTTGACCTGCTACCTAATTAAGGATTTTTGTAGTGCTAGCCATCTCTTAATTCTCTTGCCTGCCCCAATTGCTGCTTCTTTTGTTTTCCCCTTAGCAGACCCTGCTAGCGCCTAGCTCGCTGTCTGTGACCCCCCCCGATTTAACCTCCATTACTGTGCCACAGCTCTTTTGTGAAATTGTAAATGAGGAGTCCTCCCACCATTCCTGAGCTGTATCTAATCCCTGTCTGTCCCTTTCTCCCTCAGGCATTCCATTGTAGCCCTTTGGGCTAGCACCATGATCTGCGGTCACCTCCAATGGGGATTTCTGTGCCTCCATGGTGAGAGGAGCCTGCTGCCACCCGCCTCTGAGTCTCGCTTGCAGGTACTGCTCAGACACGGCTCCAGGAATCAAGGCTGTGTGGGTCTCTCTGAATTTTCATTCCACCCACCCACTCCCCACCACTCTTTAAATCCACCAACCCCCCGCACATAACCTGTCTTCACTGGTTCCTGCACATTACTCAAAATTTAAAGACACAGGCCCTCTCCTGCGCTTGGTCCCATCCTCCTGCTCCTTGTTCACTCACCCACCAGCCCCTCCTCCCACCGTTTTCTCCCTGATAAGTTTACCTAGTATAGAAGCGTTCTGCCTGCTTTCACTTCCCTGCTACCCCTTTGTTACAGTATCTTGCCAGCTTCTCCTGCCACCATGGACCACACTACAGCTCACACTGCTCGCTGTTTCACTGCCATCCTTCCTGGTGTTTATGGACTATTGTGCCACTGTGCTAGCCCGTGACCAGAGCACCTTGCCTTCTTCTCGTCACCCACTTGCCCCTGCTACAACCCTTCCCTCGCTCCTCATGGAACTATCCTCCCTTGGCCCTATCACCCTCTCCTTTCTTTTTAATCTGGAATGCCTTCAACTTGTCCACTACCTAGCCTCCCTCCCTGTTCTCTTGAGGTCCCCTCCTACCCCTATATACTCCTACTATCCCTCCTTCTCCGAGCTGGAGACACTGAATGCAACCCTGGTCCACCCAACTCCCACACTGCCCCCTCCTTCAACATCTGGGCTGATGCCCCGGGGCTGAAAATTGTACACATCAATATATGCAGTCTTCCCTCCAAGTTCCCTGACCTGGAGGCATGGGTTGTGCTATACAAGCCTCACGTCTTGGGACTTTCCGAAACCTGGCTAAAGCCTCACCTTGCTGACACCACTTACCAACTACCTGGGTACTTCTCCCTGTATCTCGATAGGCCATGAAGAAAAAGGGAGCTGGAGTTGCACTATTCATTAGGGAACCCCCTCTCAGTCAATGTTGTCCTCTGTTTTGATCCTATCTTACCTAGCAAATGGCTCCTATCTGAACTTACCCCGGAAGCTAATAAGAAAGTCTACATAGGCTGCTACTACAAATCTCCCACCATTGGAACTGAGGGCCTAGACAGCTTCCTCGCGGGCCTGAGCTCCTTATCCCCTCATAGAGGTGCCATTGTCCTTGGTGATTTAAATTTAAACTGGCAGAGTACCCACCAGTCTTACTATGCTTCCCTCCTAAAACAACACAACCTGGTCCCAACTATTATGCTTCCCACCAGGCAAAACCTACGTACGGGCACTCAGACCCCTCTGCACTGGATCATCACCAACAGGGATGATTATGTACTGCATGTTGGAACCATGGTGGACTCCATTGGCGACCACTGCCCTATGTATCTCCTCTGGTCATCTAAATTTAAACATCCCTCCCAAATACCTGTCCTTCCACAATTTCAGTAGCCCCTAACTCTCTAACCTCCACGAGGAGGCATGGTTCTTGGACTGGTCTGCTCTATATTCACTTCCTGATGTGACACATGCAGTAACCCTCTTCACAGAGAACCTTATGACCCTACAGTACCGGCACTTTCCGGTCACCACAAGAAGGGTCAGAGGCGGCTGCTCACGCTGGGTCAAGAAAGACCTCCTTACTCTTATGAAGGATAGGGATCATGCTTGGTCACCTACAAAGCATACACTCCCTTCCCTCTGGGATGCATACAGGTGCTGGAGGAACCTATGCAAACATCTGGCAAAATCTCTTAAGCAGACTCACTTCCGTAATCTCCAACAAGCTAACCTTGGAGACCCTAGGATATTCTGGTCATCCATCAGCTCCTTTCTAAACCCCCACTCCAATAAGGCTGCCCTGCAACTGAAGTCCCTGATGGCCTTATTATGGACCCTCTGGAAGTGACCAGGGATTTTAACGACAAATTCTCTGATCTATCCATGTATCTAAGTAAACTCCCTTATGGCCAGCCAAATAACTTGGTCCCCATCCAACCCACCACTGACCTCTGCAGGACCACCACCCAACCCCAAATTCCCCTTCTTCAAAACTCTCTCAGAGCAGACACTGCTAAGTTCCTCAAAAGCCACCCAAATCACGGTCCCTGAGGCTGATAGTCTATCCCAGTCTTCCTTAGGCTCCTCTCCCCAGCCATCATTGAACCACTCACTTGTATCTTTAACCTTGACCTCCCACCTCCTCCATGCCTGATCACTGGAAGACTGCAAGGTGATTCCATTTTCAAAGCTGGGGACCCTCTATCTACTGACAACTATCGTCAATCTCCATCCTCCCCACCTTAGTAAACTACTCAGAAAGCTGCCACCATCTACTTGCTGACTACGCTAGGCAGACACAACCTCCTGTGTAGCCAACAGCATGACTTTTGACAAACATTCCAGCCACTGCCCTTGCACTTCTGATCCACACCATCCTCATAAATACGGACCATGGTAATGCCACTGGCACAGTCTTCACTGACCTTTCAAGGCATTAGACATGGTAAACCATGCCCTTCTCCTCTCCAAGCTACGTTGCCTTGGCTGTTCTTAAAAGGTTACTACCTGGTCAAGAGCTACCTCACTGATCATTACCAATTTGTGTGTATTGGCCCTGCCCGCTCCCCCACCCTGCCTGTCTCTACAGATGTCACACAGGGCTCCATCTATATGGACCGTGGCCTACTCACTGGGGCCGTCTTTATCGACCTGTCTAAAGCCTTCGACATGGTACACCATCATCTCATGCTAAAGAAGCTCCAATCCATTGGAGCATCTGACCAAGCCCTCTCCTGGTTACATAGCTATCTTGACAATCGGACTCAGGCGGTAGCATTTCACAAGGCCCTTTCTTCGCCCTAAACATCTCCGTGGAGTTCCCCAGGGATCCACTCTTGGACCTCTACTCTTTCCTCTTCCTAAATGATATTCCCACCATGTCCCGGCATAGCTGCACTCTTATATGCATGAATGACCTTGTTCTCTACTCTGGGTCAAAATTGGTTGCTGCCATCAACTCCACTCTCACTAATGACTTCCAATTCCTGCAGACCTGGCTCTCTAGCAACCACCAAGTCCTGAACCTAGAAAAAACCTGTGCTATGCTATTCGGATCCTCTAAGAAACTGTCTGCCCCTGCGAACAGGCTCCGGGTTCAATGCCTTGATGGTTCCCTCATCTCAAACACTGGAGTCCTTCGTACCTTAGGGTCACTTTGGATCCCACACTTGACCTATACTAACACGCCAATATGGTGCCGTGCCGCAAATGCTAAATTGGCGGAGCTTATCGCGCGCCACTCCCTCACTCCTTCCGGCCAGACTTTCTGTTGAGAGGTATTCTCTTCCCAGCTCAATATGCTCTGCCCCTCCTCTTTGCTGCAAACTCTGCTACACTCCACAAATGGGACACTGTCTACAACAACATCTGTAGATTCGCCTTAACTGCCCCACATCTTACCCATCATTGTCTCCTTTACGCTGGCTTAAATTGGCTGTCACCTAAGGATATTTGAGCCTACTCCCTGGGCTGCTTTATCAACTCCTTGTCTAGACCTCCCTGCCCTGTCTATCTTGCCAACCTCCTGACTCCTGCCTCACACACCCGTACCCTCATGTCTTCCTCTGTCCCCATGCTCTCCACTAGACCTTGCATGACAAAAATGGGTGAAAAGGCATTTGACCATTTTGCTCCCAAATTCTGGAACTCACTCCCCCTTATGGTGAAACGTCATCCTCCATCGAGAATTAAAACTCGCTGTTCACCCACCTCCTAGCCTCTGGCCAATGCAAATGCTCTTAATTTGCTTTGTCCCACTGCAGGCTGTCGGGTCTGACCCAGAGTACTACACAAATGTTCTCCCATGCAATTTGTCTAGGTGGCTATGAACCTTGATGTCTTTACTGTCCTCAGCTGTCTTATGGTTACCCTAATTGCTTTATTTACATCCTTATTATGATCTATGCCTAAAATGTACCCTTATGTAACTGTTACTGTACTACCCAATGTATATCTTTTTGCTTCTGTACACCTATATTATGTCTGTGCATTTCTGCATATTGTAACCAATGTCCTGTGCTCTCCCGGGTCGTGCCTGAAAATAGGCAGGTCTGTTACCTAGAGCACTTACCCGGTTACCAAAAGCTAATAAATAAATAAATATTGGGCCCCCTGCTATTCTCTTTATTTATTAAATCCCTCCCCTCGGACTGTCTCAGCTCTCACTCTCTCCTCTATACTGATGACCTTATGCTCTTCTACAGCGACAAATCTCCCACTTACATTTCCTCAGTTTTCTCTCTAAACTATGCTGCAACCCAAAACTGGTTCACAGATAATCTCCTCCTGGTTAATGCCAAAAAAACAAAATCCATGCTGTTTGGATCAAAGCCTTTCCTAGCCGAATCCAAAACTCACTCCCTCTCAACATTGTATCCTCTGATGGCCAAGCCCTTGAAAGACGTACATTTCAAATACCTAAGAGTCCTACTGACCCCATCCTTTCTTTTTCCAAACACATCAACTCAGTTTGGAGGTTCCACCAAAAATTAGGTGCCGCCTACAGATTCGGCAATACCTCACTCTGGAGGACCGACTTGCCATCATATTAGGAAGACCTGCTCCCAGTCCTAGACTACTGATCCGCTATCTACCCCAGGACATCCACTACCCTCATGGCCAAGCTATCCTCTGCTTATAATAGTGTCTGTCATTTTACCTTGCTGGCCCCTTTCACTACACACCACTGTGTCCTCTACAATTCACTAGGATGGCTCCCGCTGCAAGGCCGTTTCAAACTAGCTATGTGCTGCATGGTGGATTCCGCCATCTGTATTGGCCAGGAATCTCCCCTTGCAGCCCTCCTCACTGTCCAAACTCTGCACCGCAGCCTCTGCTCAAACAGTATCCCCCCTCTGACTACTCTCAGGATATCCACCAACATGGGTGGCAGAGCCTTGTCAGTGACAGCCCCTACACTGGAATAAACTGCCTGCCGAGCACTGCTCCATCGACACGCACTGCCAGTTCAAAACCTGCTTCAAAAACTGACTCCTGATGACTTCCTACTGTCACTGTTTCCCTGGGTGGTTCATCCATTTTCCTGGCTGTTCTCACCGCTTGAACTTTAGTGCCTATATTTGTTAATCCTACTACCCACTCCTCCTCTCACCCTTCCTTTCCTCTCCTCTACTTGCTATGCCTTATCCTCTCATTCTACATTTACTGATGAACATTTGCTTGTCTCCTATGAATTGCTGCTGATCGACTTTATGTATATGTATTCTCTTAATAATGTAACACATATTGGATGTATATATTCTGGAACCCTGTATTTTGTGGTCTGTTTTTCACACCTGTATCCTATGTACTATTGTAACTTTTTTATTGATTTGTTATACTGTCTATTGTTCCATGCTTTGTTGTTTGTAACATTAATTCTGTGCCACAGTATGTGGCACGGGTCGTGCCTGAAAATGGTCCCTGGGATCAACGCACCAAAGTCATAAATTCTGAAATCCCACACCTGGTGACAATATCACTTTTAGTGCTTTTTACCTTTTTTTATTTTTTTGTTATTTTAGAATTTTGTATGGGAAAAGCACACCGAGTCAAAGCTCATTTTTAGGTGCAACCTGGGAGTACACTACTGTTACTGTTTACTGTACACATTGCTGGCAGTATAGCCTAGAGGTTACAGCAATGAATTGTGAATGAGCTTGGTACATCCAGCAGACTTGGGTTTGAGTTGTACAACCTTCACTTGCATACTGCATGAACCCTGAGCAAGTGCTTACCCTCTGTGTGTTCCCAGAATGCACATGGAAATGAGCTTCAGCTCAGCGGGCCTTTCACAGCCAAAAATCTAAAATAAAAAAAAAATAGATAAATGTACCCCCAAAGGTGGGGTTTACCTTGAGCATCTGGAAGCTTGAGGTATCTCCACCCAGAATGCCTGCATCTTTGGACTGGAACTGGTGCTGGAGGCCAGAAGAAGAGGCAATGTTATTTGTCTTGTTGTTCTTTCATTCTACAGCGATGATGAAAGGAGTGCCCCTGCACCTGAAGAAGAACTAGAAGGATTGCTGATGTCCTCTTGGTAACCTGGACTGCATCTTGGCTGGATTAGGTGTTTAAAAGAAGGTAAAGTAGCAGCCAGCAGCAATACTGTTGTGTGAATCAGCAGCCAGGCGTAGAACAGAATGTAAACTGATGGCCATTACCACCTTGTTGACCTCTGACCCCAGTGATTGATCAACTGGAATGTAAGGGGTCCTGGTAAAGACTCGGGCATTTTGGAGGAACGGAAATGGAGTGTTTGGCAGCATTTTACAGCCACTGAGGGAGCCAGATTGGGAGTGGCAAGTCTGACAACCAATAGGAGACTAAATGAGGAGGTAACTGGGTTGAACCCTTACCCCAGTCTAAGAAGAATTTAGGGCAGTCCTCAGTCCTTGTCAAGAGACTGGAAAGAGAGGTGCTGAGGGTGCTGAGGCCCAGCCAGGCTCGAGCCAGAGATCCTGGCGGTAGCTGAATCTGGTTGCAGAAAGCTCCATTTGAGCTGAGAAAATGTTCTGTGAAGCTATGAAAGATGGCATTGGTTGTAATCAGAGGTGAAAATAAACCATTTTATCCTGTCTGGTGTGCCAAGGGAGGAGATGGCCAGGACTGTGGCTTCAGGGTACTTGTATCCTTGATTTCATGAGGAGTCACTGGAGTGAGGCAGGGTTGCTCATCAGTCTCAGTCCATCTGAACTTGTCATGGTGCCACATGCTGGCTGAGAGGAAAATGGAGCTGCAATGCAGGGATCAGCCCTAGCACAGGCCTACCTCCACCATCAGGTCTGGATTTATGGTTTTGAGGTCCCCCCAGTGGGATTAATAAAGTCATGATGCCCCCTTGCTTGGCTCGCTATCATCCCATATGTTTGACTATAGCCCATACACGTACTATTTTATCTTATTCTCAGTACAACCAGTGGTATATTTACATTTTTAGGAGGAGACAGCAGTATCAGTCCTTGGGCTGTTCTTCCTATCCTTTCCATTGCTGTCCATCTGCCTCTTATTGACTGGGTCATAGTTTGGTGAGGCATTTCATGACATCATGATGTCACATCAGAAGGAGCTTAACAACCCTTTATTGTTGTTTTAAGAAGATAAAGAGATTTAAAAAAAAATGAAAAACGAATAAGGTAAACCCCTGTGAATGAATGGGGGCCCCAAGTGACTGCAGGATTGACTGGTACCTAAAACCAGCTATGTCCACCAAATGCGGCTGCTGTGTCTCTGCATATCCAGAAGTGTTGGAAGCTGTTTTCCATTGGCACAGGACACATGAGCACTGGCTTATAAGCCAGAAACTGCTGTTGCTGAATTTTCCTTGGGAGGATTACAAATATGTGTTGTAGTCCTAGTTGGATTACAGCTGGTTCTGCCATAAGAAAAGCACTAGGTGATGTAAAAAGCAAGCTTGCATATCTGTAAGTGTACCAATGCAAGATCCTGGGCACTGCGACATCAGGCTTTCAGCAGCACATCCGGCTGCCGCTGCCTCGACTCCCTCTCCAAGTCTGACTGTCATCGTGGTCCTCCAGCTCGGATTGAACCTTCAGGTACGGCTGCTAGTTGAATTCCGGCGCCGAAGCCTCCTATTGGTACGGCTTTGTGCTGGTGAATCCTAATTGGTCCACTCTCTGCCTCCCAGCCCTTTCGATTGGTGCGCCTTCTCTATGGGCTTTTGCACTGTTCCGAGGGACTGAGTTTGGCCGCCGATATACTTTGTTACTGTAGGAACCCTGTAATTTTTCTCCCACCACCCCACCCCCTCCCAGGCCTCCTTTAAATACTCAATCGCTCCTCCCACCTTGTCCATCTCTCCTCTCTCAGTGCTCGTGGCATCTATAGCTCCTCCTTCTTTCCCTGACAGTCATTTTGTGCTCTCTCATTAATCAATCTCACCCAAAACCTCAACCCTAGCTCCCTTTTTCTATTTTTTGTTTTTCTACTCTCACACTTCCTTGTTCCCTGTTGTGTCCTGACCTGTCTTTCTTTCTTTTCATAGCCAGTACCTACACCTGTCTAAACTATGAAACTACTTATGCTACTGTCTTTTCTTATACCTTCCCTTGCTCTGCTCCACCTATCCTTACCCACTGTTCCCACTGACCCTACGGCTCTTCCACTTTTTCAGCCACATGACTACATATTTTCTAACCATCTCCTGCTACCCTCTCTCCATTATGATACAACTCCTCTTCTTTCTAATAGGCCCTGGCTACTGTTGATAGCCCATGCACTAAAACACTGTCCCCTGAACGCAAAGACCCTATGTCCGTTCCTGCGGCACAAACTTTGGGATCTCCTCCTACTAGCCCTGCTGCTCTCTGGAGATATGCACTCTAACCCGGGACCAAGCAACAACATTCAGAAGCCCTCTCCAATGTCAAGGGCCTTACTGTTATGCATGAATATCAGGAGCCTACTGCATAACTTTGCTGAACTACAAGCCTGGGTCACCATTAACAGGCCGGATATCATCTGCCTTTCGGAAACCTGGCTTAAACCTTCTGTCCAGGATTCTCAGTGCTCACTTCCCTCCTACAATCTCCTGAGATTTGATAGCCCCCCTCCTAAAAGTGTGGGGGGGGGCACAGCCATCTATTTTAAAGATCACCTACAGGTCACCACTATCTCCTCAACTCCCCTATTCCACTGCAAAGCACTTCATGTCCTCCTAACTCTTGGCTCAAAAAAAAATACATATTACCTGCGCCTATAACCCCCCATCAGGTGGTACAAAAGGTCTTGATGACCTTCTTGATCAGACTTCACTTCTATCCGGGAGAACTGAGGTTCTTTTACTTGGCAATCTCAATCTAAACTGGCTTGGAAACTCACTACATGCTCTACAGTCCAAGATCCAAAGTTTCAACCTTCACCAGGTGATCAGTGACCCCACTAGAACTGCCCTGCATTCAAATTCCAGTACTCTGCTGGACTGGATAGTTACCAACCACCCAGAAAATATTATCTCCTCTGGCATTTTAGCAGATGCCATCACAGACCACTCCCCCACTTTTTGTATATGGGGCAAAACAAGACCCTCCCCCTCAAAGCCCCGGTTTATCACCTTTCGTAACTATGTTAAGTTTGACCCACAATCCTTCCTATTGAACATTGCCACTGTTGACTGGACCCCACTCTTTAACTCTAATGACCCTCAGGCTGCTCTAAATATATTCCTGACTCACTTCCTGTAGGTCCAGGACAAACATTGCCCTCCTGTTACCCGTCGGGTAAAAAATTAAAATACTCGGTGGCTAAAGGCCGACCTTCTCGCCAAACTGCGACAGTGAGACCAATCCTGGCTACTCTACAAAAGCATGGGCCTCCCAGCTGACTTAAATTCCTACAGAGCCCTCAGGAACTCCTGCAAGAAGGAAATCAAAAGGACAAAAAGTGCCTATTGCAAGGATCTTTTAACCAAATCCTATGGTGACCCCAAAAAATTCTGGTCCCATGTTAAATTCTTCCTAGGATCAAATCCTGCCCCCACTGCAACTGATATGTCTCTCAGTGGTGTCCACTGCAATAATCCCTCCACTATTGCAAACTTTCTAAATATCCAGTTCTCTGACGTCTCCAACTACACCTCTACTTTCCCAGCCAGACCGTACTCGAATGAACAACCTGAAGCTACTGGGCCCAAATTTCATTTCAAGGCTGTCACTCACCTTGAAGTTCTAAGACTGCTCAAAAGTATCTCTGATTTCACTGCTGCTGGGTCGGATAACCTTGAACCCAGAGTCCTAAAGCTAGCAGCCCCACACATAGCAGCACCTCTTGCAAAAGTGTTCTCCCTCTGCCATAGCTATGTCCCAGATATATGGAAGAATGCCAAGATTACCCCTGTATTCAAAAAAGGGGACCGTAAAAATCCCTCAAACTATAGGCCCATTGCCATATTACCTGCTCTTAGCAAAATCCTTGAGAAGCTCGTAGTCACTCAAACCATTGACTTTCTGCTGAAACTAAACCTTCTCCGTCACCCAACATGGTTTCCATAAAGTCATAGCACCACCACCACTTTACTCAAATTTACGTCTGATACCCTAGCAGCCATGGACTCAGGTCTCCTAGCAGGGCAATCTTTATAGATATGATGAAAGCTTTCGACCTAGTGGATCATCTATCCTTCTCTCTACTCTAAGATCACTGGGCTTCTCACATGGTGTGACTGCATGGTTTGGCAGCTACCTGACAGATCGGACACAATCGTTAAATTTAACTCCATCTTGTCAGATTACGCTACCATAAATATTGGTGTGCCACAAGGTTCTATTCTAGGTCCCTGCTTTTCTCCATTTTCATTAATAATGTTGCCTCACACTTTCCCCATACAGCTTCCTACTATATGCTGATGACATTGTCTTGTACACCAGCTCTAAGAATATTTCTGAAATCAATCAACAACTCTCCCAAGACTATCAACAAATTGAAAAGTGGTTGTTAAGAAATCAGCTTGTCCTAAATGTCTCTAAGAATCAAGCCATGCTGTTTGGTTCCAATGCTAAACATAAACTTGCTCAACCCACCTTTAATGTCTCCACTATTAATGGCTCATCACTCATGGTTGTACCCTCTTTCAAATATCTGGGTATCACTCTTGATCCAGCCCTCACTTTTGATCTTCATATCCAGCAGACTTGCAAACTGACTAACATGAAACTTGGTATGGCCTACTGCTCCAACTACATACTCACTCCATCTGCTAGGCTTGCCATAGGCCATGGCCTACTACTTCCCTCACTCATGTATGGGGTGGCAGCATATGCCTCATCAGGTAAGACTAGCTTTCAGAAGTGGGATGTCATGTACAACAATATTTGTAGATATGTGTCCACCTTACATCAACTAAAACACCACTGCCTCCTCTACTCTGAGCTTGGATGGGTTTCTCCATCAGCATACCATGACTATGCTCTCTGCTCTGTCATTGATAATATCATCTGAAATCAAACACCCAAGCCTCTGGTGGAACTATTCATAAACCAGACATCCAGCTATGGACTACATTCAGCTGTCAATGCCCGAGTTGCTATTCCTAGACACCACTCCTCCAAAGATGCTAGTGCTTTCTCCTGCCATGCCCCCCAAAAATGCAACTCCCTTCCACTAACTATTCATCGGGCATCCTCCCATGCCTCTTTTAAGTTATTGCTGTGCAACCATCTTGCCGTCTCGTGCTCTTGCTCCCACTTCAAACCCCCTAGCCCAGTTTTTTTCTGAACCTTAACCATTACCCTTACAGCCTTTCCATGCTCCTTTCCCTTAATTAAATAGCTTCTGTACTGTCCTGTCTCTTTAGCTTGTTACAATGCAATTTTAATTACAGCTATTCATCATCCTCACCAATTTCCTCCAATCCCATCCTAGCCCACCTCTGTTGCACTCTTCTCCCTGCCCCAACTACTCCTCCTGTTTTTCGCATTCCATCTTCCTCGACTGCTAGATGGCACTCCTGCTTATTTTTAGCTAATTGGACTGCTGCCTAATTGCTTCCTGATGATTTTTATTGTTGCCCTCCCTCATTTGTATTATTATCTAGTTTTTGCATAATTTTTTGTACCTATTTGTATTTCTACTTGTTCCCACTACCTGCACTGTATTACTATGTATGTAAAGCACTTACTGTATAAATGATTGTACTTTCATTTTGTTCAAAATGTTTTTGTTTCTGTATTCTCCCGGGTCGTACCTGAAAATAGTCATTGCTATGGCTAGTGCACCTTACCCGGTCAACAAAAACTAAATAAATAAATAAATAGTTTACCTGGGTCCCCAGTAGTCAGAACAGGACTGCAGTTAAAAACATGATTGCTTTGAAAGTTATTTACAACTGTTGGTATCTGTAGCTGAGGGTAAGTCTTAGAGTACTGTAGGCCTTGCTGGAAATGTTGTGTGTAAGGGTGTTGGAAGGCCAACTACACCATCTCAGCAGGGAGGCCTCAACACTGATATTGCATAGCTGGAGGTGACATACTAAAAATATTTGGAGTACTGTATTGTTGATATTACCTAAAAGCATTGGTAAAACTATGTTGCATAACCATTGTTCTCTTCACAGGACCTTAGTTGCTGACTAAATAAAGTCATGTTAGTTTCTAAAATTTGGTGTGTGAGCATATTATAAGATGTCTAACCTAATTGGTGCAAAAATGTTTACAATTTCAATTGAAGTGTGGGTACTGGTATAGACTGGTTTCCAAGTGGTGTCTGATAGCTACTGTGGAGGTGGGATGGTACTGCATCCCAGGGGGCAGTATTCTAACTGTGACCAGGCCCACTATTTCCTTCTCTGGCTGGAGGCACCATGCTATTCCCCTTGTACCCTTTGCAAAAAAATCAATCAATCAATCAAGTTTTATTTAATAGAATACATTTTTTCATTGTGACTCAATGCGCTTCACAATAAATTCTAAATTTGTTTTAAGTATAATACAAATCATACAAACATAAGATAAATACAAACATTAATTATCAATAAAAGCATACTAACTACTCACAAAAGCTTGATTAAATAAAAAGGTCTTCAGGTGAGGTGAGGAATTTATTGAGCCCAGGCCCTTCAAACTTGCTTGGCCCCTAGTGGGGCAAAGCAGGGGTAGTAACGGAGCAAGTAAGATCTGTAACATTTGCACGGTGACCCAGCTATATCATCATCACCACTGTTTTCTAATCTTTGCTTCCTTTGATTATTAATAAATGTATAATTTTGTTTGGAGTTACAGGAAATATGACAGCACTCATACCATTTCTGTTTTTCACCCTTTGTTTACTTGACATGCCACTATGGACTCTTAGCAGGCAAAGGAAGAGGTATTTCATCTCTGAAACATGAGATAAAATAACCAGTGACAGAATGGTGCCATCTGTAACAACTTGCCATATAACTTTGTACTGTAGTTTTTGTAGTTATTTCATTCTAGCTGTGCAGATGAGTTTGAATGGCTCTATGAGGGGGAAAATGAAGCCTCTGGAGAGTGACTGCAGTTTCTTTGTCCTGTAGCTATAGTAGCCCCTGACCAGTTAATGGGAGAACTTCAGAGTTTCTAAGCCAAAAGAGTTCTTTCATGTCACAGGGGAGAGGCTGTGGCTAATGCCAGAAGCAGTCAGTCCTGCTGTATGAGACAGGAGGTAGGACAAAGGAGGTGTTCTTTGGAATACACAAACTCCTGAAGTCCAGATCAGACCAGTTTCCCAAGGAGACTTGTACCTATGGACACAAATAACTGGCCTGCAAGTGATGTCACAGGGCCCATGTGCCAAGGGTGGGTGGAGACTGTTTTTGGGAACCTTGTTAAACCTGAGGTTTGTGAGACACTGGATACTCAGGTTGGGACACCTAGCAGTTACCATCTACGGTTCAAGTCTGCCCTGATTCACCAAGGTATCCTGTGTGGTAAGCTATTCTACTTTGCTTAACAGGGAGAGAAGAGTGAGATAGTTTTTGTTTGTTTTCTATTGTACAAAACTTTTTTTTATCTCTGTAGAATTACTGTTCCCCATAGCTTTAGTGTAGTATCCTGTATTATATGTGTAAATAATTTTGAAGTATTAATTATTATGTTCATATACTTCATGTTTCAGTGACTGAGTCCTTGAAGGTACAGATAACTGGGTTATACTGACAGCAACTGTATTCTGTCTCTGAAGAGAAGGCTACAGTTAACATATTTTGCTTCTAAAATGTGGTGTTCTTAGCTGTGATAGAGAGGGATGGGTCATTTACACTTTGGTAAGGAGTACTGTGCTCTGTGGGCAGTGGCTGTGGTGGGATTCAGACCTCGAGATACCCCTGAGGGGAGTGGCCTATGCTGAGTGGTGGCAGATACTCCCTTGCAGGCATCTGAAGGGTTTAAGAAAGCTAGTAACAGTTGCATGCTGAGTCTGGGAGGACCAGTTTACCACATCGCCCCTTTTCCCTCTGAATCCAACATGATACCCCTGGTTATGGGTCTGCGCAAAACTATCAGAAGAAACCTTGAATGCAATGAAATAGGGGGAAAAATAGAATGAAATGATAAAGGATTTTTTAGCTGCAGATTCTCACCCTTCAAGCTCCTGGTTGACCATAGGGTAAGGGATCCCTTGATTTGGTAAAGGATGAATGGGAGAGTGAATGTGCTTCCCAAGGGAAATCTGATGTAGAGTATGTTCTGAATTTCAGGTCATTGCCCAGGAGCAGATAACCATTGCACAACAGAGGCAGAAGATGTGGTACAATCACGGGGCCAGAGCTCTGGAGTATGAAGTTGGGCAATGAGTGACCGTACTCATCCCTGTCAAACAGAATAAATTACAGGTGGCTTGGTAAGGGCCTTTCTTGGTGGCCAGGAGACTGAATTATGTTAATTATATGGTGGAGCTACCCAACAGGAGGCACAAACAGTGAGTCTAACACATAAGCAGGATGAAGCCCTACCATGACTGGGACAAGATGGTCCTGGCTGGTTTCACTGCAATACAATGGCGCTGTCATTGTTGACACCTAACATCAAGCGGAACAATGCTGACTGTCAGTGTTCCCATCAGGAAGAAGTGTTTTATTGCAGGGGCTTCGCCCCCCCACCCCACCATCTCTATTTAACCAACTCTGAGTCGGAACTGGTTCACGGTGGGGGCACAATACCGGGTATAGCTGCATCAGCAGACAGCAGACCACCACAGTGACCAATTTTGACATGGCGATATTTATCATTGTGGTGGTGTTCACTGTTGGAATGTCGCTGTGGTGAGGTGATACCGTCCTGGCTGTGTGCAGCTATTCAGAAGAGGAGGCTAAAGCAGACCGCTACTGGATCTCCTGGGAGAGGTTAAGGAGAATCCTCAGTGGGTGCTGTCACTCACTTGAGCAGCTGACACCAGCCCAAGCTGCTCAGATGTGTGGGGTACTGCATACAGTTGGTGAGATATTCATAGGGAAGCCAGGGTACAATGTCAATCACCCACCAGCAGGTCAGGCCCTCTGCTCCACAGTGCCAACCTCTGAGTGCAGTATTGTGAACAGTTAACAGAACAGGGTAACCCTCCTGTCTGTTTTGTGAGTCCGAATCACCTTTGGTCTCAAGTTCTAGAGGGATTCAAACTGTGAACCTCTTGCTAGCATACCCAATGTACAGGCTCAGATAATTCTGCTCTTTGGGGGGGGCAGATATCTTTCGCCTACGGCACCTAACCAGGTGTACAAAATGAACCCTTAAAATCTCTATGAAAGACCTCAGATAAACTCTTACCTTTTCCCTGTTTGGTATTACCATTAAGCTACATACAGTGTCAACGTTAACCATATATGCTTCGCTTGTCAAAGAAAGAATTTCGAAGGCACACCAAGCAGTCTCTTTAAAATAGAGGTTTACTTAAAACAGATAAAAATGTAAATACAGAGCAATATATCACAAAACATACAATCACTTAAAAGAACAAAGTTTAAAGTGCAGACTCCTACCAACCATACACTTAGACTTGTCTATCTAATGTATTCAACTCTTCTTACAGAGCTGATAGATGTTGTAGCTCAGAGAGTCCAAAACAGGAATGTCTCTAAAGGTCAGTCACAGCATAATTAAAAAAACTGTCTTGAACCTGCCTTCTCCATGATGTCACCTAGCTCCTCCTCTGTTTATTAAAAATTATACAACCAGGATGTCTTATCAAGCGGGGGTAAATTCTGTGACTTCAGCAAAACTCTGTTTTCAAATGACTTCTTTGAATCACATCCCCTCTTTGATCTTGAGTGGTTTCCTCCTCCTTCAAAGATGTCGAAGAACTTTTACAGCTCTACCAGATCTCACTGAGGTGTAATATGCTTTGTAACACCAGATGAAATTAACTGGGCTTCCTCTGAAGATGCCATAAAATGGATATTTTAGTTTCTGGCCTTCAAAGAAGCACAGCTCAACAACAAGACCATAAAATGCAAGTCTTTGGAAGTTAATCCCATTACAGAGATCTGCTGTTTAACATATATCCTGTCAGTTTAAGTGATACCTTGGGGGGGGGTGTCATCCCAGGGCACAGGATTTCTCATGACAGACAATCACACTATATTTTTTTATATTATAAAAATCATTGAGTAATCAGAACCAGCTGTCCAAGTGTCACAATCCTCCACATTTAGACCAAATTTGGGGGCTCTATCACCTGCATGGGATGAGCTTCTCAAATCAGTTCACTCCTCATAGACGTGAGACAAACCATCTGAGTTCTGATTTTTCGCTCCAGCCCTATGTAAGATTTTCATGTCATACCCTTGCAAAGCAAGACTCCATCTTAACAATCTACCATTAGTTTTTCCTATTTGCGTCAGCCAAACCAGGGGGTTGTGGTCAGTTTGAACCACAAAATGCTGCCCATACAAGTATAACTCCAACTTCTTTAGGGCCCACACTATGGCAAGACACTCCTTTTCCACAGTAGAGTATGCCTGCTCCCTGGGAAGTAACATTTTACTCAGGTACACTACTGGGTGATCTTTCCCTTGGTTGGATGTCTGATTCAGTTATTGCCCCAATACCCATGTCTGAGGCGTCAGTCTGAACTATAAAGGGTCTGCTATAGTCAGGACTTGTCAAAACAGGAGCACTGCACAGTGCCTCCTTCAGTCTGGTAAAGGCTTTCTCACAGGCTGGGTCCCAGGTAATTTTCTTTGGCATCCTTTTCTTTACCAGGTCAGATAGGGGAGCAGCCAGGGCACTGTAATTGGGTACAAATTTCCTATAGTACCCTGCTGTCCCTATAAAACTCTGACCTGCTTCTGCATTTTGGGTCTGGGCCATGCCTGGATCACCTCTATTTTTATTTGGTTAGGATGGAGCTGTCCTCAGCCTACCACATGCCTGAGGTATGCCACATCTCCCATGGCCACCTGGCACTTCTCGGCTTTGACAGTGAGCCCGGCCCTCTGTATCCTGCCAAGCACTTCCCTAAGGAGGGACAGATGTTCCTCCCAGATGGCACTAAAGATGGTAATGTCATCCAGGTACGCCATGGAGTACTCCTCAGCACCATTTAACACCTCGTTCACCAACCTTTGGAAAGTGGCCAGGGCGTTCTTCATTTCAAAAGACATTACTTTAAATTCAAATAAGCCTATCAGGGCAATAAAGGCTGGCCTGTCCCTAGCTCTGTCCGTTAACTCTACCTGCCAATACCACCCTGGTCAGGTCAATGGTCATGAGTAGGTCGTCCTCCCAACTTATCCAGGAGTTTGTCTGTCCAGGGCATCGGTGGGTGTCTGACTCGTGACTGCAGTCAGTCCATGATAGTCCACACAGAAATGAGTAGAGCCATCTGGCTGGGCACAAGGACTATGGGTGAGGTCCAGGGGCTGTGGGATCTCTGGATTACCCATAAATCCAGCATCTCTTCCACTTCCCTCCTAATGTCCTTTTGGACAGCCTCTGACACCCGATATGCTGTCCGCCGTATAAGCGTCTGTGTCCCTGTCTCCACATTGTGCGTCGCTAAGGGGGTTAGTCCAGGCTTGGCGCTAAACAGTGGGGCAAAGTCTGCTAAAACCTCCTTTACTTCCTGGATCTTGTCTGGGGTCAGCTGGGGAGACAATTTTACTGCCTCCACAGAGGACTCCTGCTTACTTTCTTCCAGCAAGTCCAGAAGGGGGTCTTCTTCATCCGTCCCCTCCCCAGGACTACACACTGCAAACACCATGGCAGCCCTATTAGCGTATGGCTTCATCATGTTGACATGGTACATCCTTTTTGTCTGTCTTCGGTCAGGTAACTCTATAGTATAGTTCACGTCATTTACCTTCCTAACTACTTTGTACGGTCCTGCCCACTCAGCCTGCAGCTTGTCTTTCCGGACCGGAATAAGGACCATGACTTCCTGACCCACCATGTATGAGCGAGCTCTGGCTCTGCGGTCATACCACACTTTTTGTTTCTGTTGGGCAGCTGCCAGGTTGCTCTGGGCTGTCCAAATAAGCTCCTTCAGCCTTTCCCTAAACCTAAGAACATAATCCACTATGGGAGTTCCTGGGTGGCGTGCTTGCCTTCCCAGTCCTCCGTATCATGTCTAGGGGCCCACTTACCGGCGTCCATATAAGAGTTAGAAGGGGAAAATCCTGTCGACTCTTGGGGCACCTCCCTGTATGCAAACAACAGGTGGGGAAGGTATTTCTCCCTGTCCCTCCCATGCTGTTCAGAAAACACCCAGAGCATTGACTTCAGGGCACCATTAAATCATTCCACAAGCCCATTGGCTTGTGGGTGATACGGTGTCATGCATCTCTGCACCACCCCACACTTCTCCCATAAACATTTCATCAAGTCCGACATGAAGGAACCCCCTAGATCGGTGATAACCTCCTGTGGAAACCCAACACGGAGAAAATCCCAAGTAAGGCATCTGCCACTTTGTCTGTCCTCAGTGAGGATAGAGCGACTGCCTCTGGGTACGGGAGGCATAATCCACAGTTAGGATGAAGCTCTTCCCTGAGGAGCTGGGGTATTTAAAGGCCCCACGATATCCATTCCCACCCTCTGGAATGGCTCCTCCACTTGGGCAATGGAATAAGGGTAGAGTGGGTTTTCTTGCCTGCCTTCCTATTTCTGGCACTGGTGACAAGACCTGCACTCCTTCACCTGCTGGGTGAGTTAGGTAATAGAAATTCTGGGCCAACACGCTGCATAGTGCATGCAATTCCCAGATGACAGACAAGGGAATATCATGTGCAGTCTTGAGCAACTGCTCACGATACCCTAGGGAATGACAAGCTGCCTGCCTGGCCCCTCCCTCTGTCTGCACAGCCTGAATATACATCAGTTCATTTTCCCAATAAACCTTATACTATGTTTACCGTCACCTCCCTGTGTTCCGTCAGAGTCTTCCCAAGCCCTCAGCTTCTCTAGACTAGGGTCACTTCTCTGAGCAGCTGCAAACTCCTCACACATTCCCAAGGCATGGGACAGATCCCGTTCTGTCTCTAAACTATGGTCCCTAGCACTAGCATCAGGGCACTCAGGACCACTGTCATTCCTAACCCTCTGACAATGGGTCACCCCTCCCTCCTCAGAACAACCCTCTGTAGCTGTTTGGTTAACTGCTACTGGGGAAATTTCTACCCTCTTTTCAGTCATCTCCATATCAGAAGACACAGGCTGGGGAACCAGCCTTCCAGTGGTTTCCACAATGGCTTCTGTGGGGTTCAGGGAACTACAATTTTCCCTTGCCACTTGGCCGTGGGTAACTGCATGCACCATCCCCTGTTTGAGATTGTTGCCCAGAATCACATCCACTGCTAAGGTTTTGGCTACAGCCACCTGTTGCACAGTTTCTCCTGTTTCCCCAGTCTAGGAGAACACTGGCGAGTGGCAATGTTTTCTCCTCACCAGTAAAGTCCTGTACAGTGACGTATTTATTGGGTATAAGCTGACCAGGCTCTACTAGATCCCCTTTACCAATGTCAGGGATGCCCTGTGTCTCTTAACCCTTGCATCTGTACACCATTCACCATGACTGGGTGCATGTGTTCCCTCATGTTCACAGATATGCTTCAGGGACACAAAACAACCCACTTCTTTCCTAGTACCATTCTGAGAACTGCTCATTCTTTTGGGACATTGTCTAGCAATATGCCCTGTTTCTTTACACACCCAACATTCATTTCTTTTCCAGAGAAATCTTTTCTTTGAAACCTGGGGCTAACTGGTTTCAGTGGAGGCAGTGAGGGTTTTAGCTGCCCTGAAGGTGAGCTTTTCCCTTTCTGTACTGCCATGCCCATCCCATTCGCTCTCAGAGCAGGTCTGCTCTTGGCATAGTGGTCCGAGAGTTCCGCAGCCTCTTGCACTGTTTTGGGATCTCAGGCCTCCAGCCAGGTTTTCAGCTCTGCTGGGCATGCCCAGAAAAACTGTTCTAACAGAATCACATTTTCAGTTTTATCTACAGAGTTTGTTTCAATTCCTTCCTACCAATGTTTTAAAAACTGACATTGCTTCATAGCTAGCTCCTCGTAACTCATGTCAGGGCTTCTCCTGAGTTTATGGAATTTATCTCTGTATGATTCAGCAGTTAATTAAATTTTTTTAACAGTGCAGCTTTAAGTTTGCTGTAATCATCACTGTCCTCATTGTCCATTTGACCAATGCATCCCAAGCTTTCCTGGTAAGTAGCGCTAGACAGGGACAGGATGGTGCTACAAGAGGTAAAACCATCAAAAATGGAGACCAATGAGGACCAACGCCGTAGTCTGGGTAACAAGCTTCCTGAATTATTGGCCTTGATGGAGAGGAAAATCTGGATATTGGCAGTCACAGAAACATGGTACACACAGAACCATGACTGGGGTGTAAACATACCAGGATACACCATCTACAGGAGGGACAGGGAGGGTAAAAGAGGAGGTGAAGTAGCTCTCTGCATAAGGGACAGCATCAAAGCAACAGAACAAAAGTGTAAACGGAGAGGAGAGGAAGCCCTGTGGGTCAATTTGGAGACAGACAATGGCATCACAATCTGCACAGGGGTTGTATACAGACCACCATCTCAGGGGGAGGAAATGGACAAGGAAATGATAGAAAGCATCCTTAAAATGACAGAAAAAGGAGATATATTGCTAATGGGGGATCTGAATATGCCAGATGTTAACTGGAGTGCATTTGCAGCAGCCACTTCTAAGAGTGGAGTCATTTTAGATGCCCTACAGGGGGCATGTCTTAGACAACTAGTAACGGAACCCACTCAAAAGGGAGCAATCTTAGACATGGTACTTTCAAATGGAGATGGCGAGAGGATCACAGATTTAGAAGTGGGTAGCCATCTGGGAACTAGTGACCATCAAACAGTATGGTTCACGATAAACACAGAGGTAGAATCAAGCCATTCAAAGGCAAAGGTACTGGACTTCAGGAGGGCAGACTTTGTCAAAATGGGTGAGTGCCTAAGGAATGCACTAGCAAATGGGCAGGAAGGAGGGGTGGAAGAACAATGGGGAATAATCAAAACTGCCATCACAGAGGCAACAAGCCTTTGTGTGAAGCAAATAAACAAAATAAAACGATGTAAGAAACCACTATGGTTCTCAAAGGAGGTAGCAAGGAAGCTTAGGAAGAAAAAGAGAGCATTCAGGAAGTACAAGGAATCACAGAAGGAGCAGGACAAAGAATTGTATCTGTTAACCCAAAGGAAGCAGGAAAGGTAGTCAGAACAGCAAAGGCCCAAACTGAGGAAAAGATAGCCAACTCAGTTAAGAAGGGATAAAACCTTTATAGGTACATCAGGAGTGAAGGAAGCCCAAGGGAGGATAGTGAGGCCTAATAAAGGGAGGGTGGGCAGAGGTGACTGTGAAAAGGCAGAGATACTAAACAAATACTTTTGCTCAGTATTCAAAAATGAAGAGAGGGAGGTACCTAAACCAAACAATAGAAACATGCTGGAAACAGGGGTTGATACCAGTCCTTTCACAGAAGAAAGGGTTCTGGAAGAACTCTTAAAACTGAAGGTGGACAAAGCAATCGGGCCTGATGGGATTCATCCCAGAATTCTAAAAGAACTAAGGGTAGAACTAGTGACACAACTGACTACCCTCTTTAATAAATCATGGGAGAATGGGGTGGTACTTGAAGACTGGAGGAGGGCAGATGTGATTCCACTACACAAAAGTGGGAGCAGGGCAGAAGCAGAAAACTACAGACCTGTTAGTTTACCCTCAGTGATTGGGAAAATGATGGAATCACCTGAAGGAAAGAATTGTTGAGTACCTAGAGGCCAGAGGGCGCAGGACCCAAGGCAGCATGGATTCACAGCGGGAAGGTCATGTCAGATGAATCTAATAGATTTCTTTGACTGGGTGACCAAAGTTGTAGATCAGGGAGGGGCTGTAGACATGGCCTACTTAGACTTTAGCAAGGCATTTGACACAGTCCCACACAAAATATTAATATACAAGTTGGCCAGCCTGGGAGTGGGTTCCAAGATGGTAGCCTGGGTAAAAAATTGGCTGGAGAACAGGACACAAAAGGTAATAGTAAATGGAGTCCACTCTGAAGAAAGAGGGGTTACTAGTGGGGTACCACAGGGTTCAGTACTAGGACCATTCTTCTTTAATGTCTTTATAAGCGATATTGCAGAGGGACTGGAAGGAAAAGTATGTCTCTTTGCAGATGACACAAAGATCTGCAATAGAGCTGATCCACAAGGTGGGGTGGAAAGGATGAGAAGAGACTTGGCAAGGTTGGAGGAATGGTCAAATGTACGGCAGCTTAGATTCAATGCTAAGAAGTGCAAAGTCATGCACCTGGAAAACAAAAACCCAGGGGAAGAGTACACAATGGGGGGTGAGATACTAACAACAACAAAAATGGAAAGGGACTGGGGGGTAGTCATATGAGATGACCTAAAGGTGAGCAAGCAATGTGAGAGAGCAGTAAGCAGGGCTGGTGGGATACTGGGATGCATAGGGAGAGGCATCACCAGTAGAAAACAGGAAGTTGTTATCCCTATGTACAGACAGCTGTTGAGACCCCATCTGGAGTACTGCGTGCAGTTCTAGAGACCCAATCTCCATGAAAGACATAGACAGGATGGAGGCAGTCAGAGGAGGGCAACTATAATGATGCAGGGTTTGCACCAGAAGACATATCAAGAGAGACTTAGGATCTTAATATGTAAAGCCTTGAGGAAAGGAGGGAGAAGTGGGACATGATTGAAGCTTTCAAATACCTCAAGGGAATCAACAAAGTCCAAGAGGGTAGCATCTTTCAGAAAAAGAGGTGTGCAAGAACAAGGGGGCACAATCTGAAGCTAGAGAGGGGATGGCTCAGAGGTAATGTGAGGAAGTATTTTTTCACAGAGAGGGTTGTGGATGCATGGAACAGCCTTCCTGAGAAGGTTGTGGAGTCAAAAACAGTGGTGGAATTCAAGAATGCATGAGACAGACATAAGGCAATTCTCGGGGGTTAAGGGTGGAAGAAGTAGGCTGTTGGTTAGCTAGGATCTGCAGCTTATCCATTAGGTAGGGAAATGGGCAGACTGGGTGGACCAAGCGGTCCTTATCTGCTGTCAAATTCTATATTTCTATGTGGAAGCTCCAGGACTCCCTAGGAATTTTAGCCTGAATACAAACTTTTTCAAAAGAATTTAAAAGGCATCCATATCCTCCCCTCTTAAATTTGGCTATCAATATTTGGAATTCAATTTGTAACCCAGTCCTGTAGTCCCAGTTAAACCCAAGCCCCTTACCTGCTCTGGTGCTGGAGATTGGAATTGTAGCTTCTCCAGTTCATGTCGCCTCTGGCGCCTGCTCCTCACGGTCTGCCTCTGCAGTTCAATGGTCCACTCTCATTGTTCTTGCTCCCTCTTCTCCTCCTCTGCAGCTCGCTGGCACTCACATCCTCATGCTCAACCTTCCACTGTTCCCACTCTGCCTCTCATCTCTCTCTTGTCCACCTCTCGCTGTTCTCGCTCCCTCTTCTTCTGGAACTCCAGCTCCATTCTGCACAACTCAGTCTGCAGCCTGAGTACTTCTGGCTCCAGAATGCTGGTGACTTCCCCCTGCTGCTGTGGCCCTTCACTGGCACTAGCCTTGCTGCCCTTCTCATCAGATCTGGACACTGCACTGGCCACTAGCCCTTCCACACTCAAGGTTCGGTCCCTTACAGTCACTGTCTGTGACTCAATGCTCTGGGTATCTGCTACCCTCAGGGCATCCACGAGGTTCTGTTTGGTGGCTTTCACCTTACATGGGACTCCTCTGTTCCTACACAACTGCTTTAAGTAGTCTACAGTATGCTCACTGTAGTTGGGAAGCCATCTTCTTCCCCTAACTACATTACTCTCACTTGCACTGAAAAAAATAAAACAGGTAGGAACTTGACTGTAAGCCAAGTGATATAGTTCTGTTTCCTTTTCAAAAAATAAATCACTGCCCTTTCTTTGCAAGTGAGCTGTACAGTTTCAAGCTGACACACTGAACAATAAAAGCTTGTAATACCAAAATTATGCACACCACTACTAACCAGTCTGTCACAACCCCACTCAGCTGGTCAGGCCCTCTGGTCCCACAGTGCCAACCTCTGAGCACAGTATTAGAACAGTTAACAGAACAGGATAACCCTCCTGTCTGTTTTGTGGGTCCGAATCACCTTTGGTCTTAAGTTCTGGAGGGATTCAAACTGGGAACCTCTGCTAGATATCCCAATGTACAGTCTCAGATAATTCTGCTCTTCAGGGGGCCAGATATCTTTCGCCTATGGGCACCAAGCAGATGTACAAATGAACCCTAAAAACTCTGTGAAAGACCTCAGATAAACTCTTACCTTTCCCAGTTTGGTATTATCATTAAGCTATGCACAGTGTCAACTTTAACCATATATACTTCGCTTGTCAAAGAAAGAATTCCAAAGGCACACCAAGCAGTCTCTTTAAAATAGAAGTTTACTTAAAACAGATAAAATGTAAACTGTAAATACAGAACAATATATCACAAAACATACAATCACTTAAAAGAACAAAGTTTAAAGTGCAGACTCCTACCAACCATACACTTAGACTTGTCTATCTAATGTATTCTTCTTTCTTACAGTGCTGATAGATGTTGTAGCTCAGAGAGTCCAAAACAGGAATGTCTCTAAAGGTCAGTCACAGCATAATTAAAAAAACTGTCTTGAACCTGCCTTCTCCATGATGTCACCTAGCTCCTCCTCTGTTTATTAAATATTATACAACCAGGATGTCTTATCAAGCAGGAGGTACATTCTGTGACTTCAGCAAAACTCAATTTTCAAATGACTTCTTTGAATCACATCCCCTCTTTGATTTTGAGTGGTTTCCTGCTCCTTCAAAGACATCAAAGAACCTTTACAACTCTGCCAGATCTCACTGAGGTGTAATATGCTTTGTAACACCAGGTGAAATTGACTGGGCTTCCCCTGAAGATGACATAAGATAGATATTTTAGTTCTTGGCCTTCAAAGAAGCACAGTTCAACAACAAAGCCATAATATGTGAGTCTTTGGAGGTTAATCCCATTACAGAGATCTGCTGTTTAACATATATCCTGTCAGTTTAAGTGATACCTTGGGGGGGGTCACCCCAGGGCACAAGATTTCTCATGACAGACAATCACAATACATTTTTTTATATTACAAAAATCATTGAGTAATCAGAACCAGCTGTCCAAGTGTCACATACTACACTGGGAGAGCACCATATCGATACAGGGTCCCAAGCCCCACAGTGTCAGGAACCCTACAGAGTCACAGAAGGAGTAAGACATGCCATAGAGGGGGATATCAAGGAGATTCTGGCTCTCTGGGTGATACAGGAGTCTAGTAGTCTCTAGGCCCCCCAGTTGTACTGATCCCCAAAAAGGATGGGACCACGATGTTCTGCATTGACTACTTCAAGTTTAACAGTTGCACAAAGCCGGATGCATACTCAATGCCCAGGATGGATGAGGTCCTAAAGAGGTTAGGGGGGGCCCTTTACCCATCCACCATATACATGACAAAGGGCTATTGGCAGAGGTCCCACAACAGACTTTTCAGGGCACTAAGTGGCACTAATTGATCTAATGAAAACTCAGTAGGTTGAATGTACAAAAAAAGAGTTCACTTTTGTTAAGTACAAATCCACAAGAATGTTTTATTAAAAATAACATGGACGTTGACAAAAATACCAAATAGATACACACATACGTACATACATACATACATACATAACAGCAGTGTCAGTGGCTCAGCAGGTAGCACACTCACCTCTGAGGCCGGGAGATCAGAAGGCTGTGGGTTCTATCCCCACACCATGTACTTGGGTTAATATCCCAATACTGATGCTGTAGTGCAGCATGAGGGGGTGCTGCACTCCTGAGATGCTGTCTTTCTGATGAGATGTTAAACTGAGGTCCCATCTGCCAGTGCTGGTGGTAGTTCAGGTAAATGTTAAAGATTCCATGGCAGTTCTAGAAAAAAGTTGGGAAATTTTGTTTATTAAGGTCATATCAACAATCACAAGAGATAGAAAAAATAAAAGAAAAGATACAAATGAAGTACAATAAAAGGAAACAAATCAAAACTCAAACACATATCAAAAACATTCAAATAACAGGTACATCAGTAGTAGTAATCCATAAGAGATTTCTCAAGCTTTTGAATACATGTAGCATTCTGCATAGTTTTTTTCAGTATAATAAAGGTTTCAAATATCATTTTGTATATTACCAATCAATTCTTCATGTAAAATCAACTTTTGTTGTAGAGTAAACACATATCTGACATTCCAAATGCACCATTTTATGATAGAAAAAATAACATTTAAAGTATCCAGATCCAATGCGCCCAAATATGATCATAAACCCCCTATATGAAAGCATTATAATGCACATTCCTCAAGACGGGCATATTCCATTTTGTGCAACAGTATCCTAAAATTTACAATATAAGAACATGAAAAAACAAATGCCCCACTGTCTCCAGCTGTGCCACACATTGCGGCCTGGAACACAACCTATCCTCCTTCATCTTATGTTTCTGATTAGCTTTAATATTCAGTTTTTCATGACAACAAAGCCACAACACATCTTGAAATTTCAGTGGTACCCTTCTACAGGAATTCAATCGAAGAACTGAAGCCCTATATACAGGTCGGCATAGTGAAAAGGTTATCTCTTCTCGAAAATAAGCTTCCTGAACCAAGTGGTAGACTTGTTTTTTAGTCTTTGTAAGGACCATAGGGAACATAATATGCCATTTATGCAATTTTACAAAAATATCCCTGTAATATTGAGGAGCAAAATAAACAGTCCTAAAAACCCTTTGAGTATCATTTTTCCACCCTCATAACCAAGCCGACAGCTTCCAGGTAAATAATGCTAACCATCCAGAGGTCAATTGTTGACAAACTGGTTTAATATTACTAAATAAAAATGAAGAAATAAAAAAAAAAAACACAGGGTTAACCATATTCAAACCACCCTGTTTCCCTTTAGATATAAAATATTTCTCTTTAACGGATTTAATCTACTCCCCAAACAGCAGTAAAAAGACTTAATAATGTGGTTTCTCTCTGGGGTGGAAAGATTGCACTGATAAATAAAAAGACAGGCAAAAGATAAGTCTTAATCAAGTAAACCCTTTTCAATTTTCCAATCATAGATTTATTCCAATTACAAACTATATCTTTACCACACTGTAACTATACATCCCAATTAACCAAGTCCTGCCTATCCAGATCAAAATTAATCCCCAACACTCGAATAGGGCCATCAGCAACCGGTATCCCCACAATATCTAATATGTTTTCCTCCTGATGTAACCCAACCCATTTACACTTACTTTTTGTCTATTTAAACAAACCCCTGAAGCCTACCCAAAAAAAATCACAAAATTCTACCACAATCTGTACAGCTCGGTTATTAAATAACAAGAGACATAAATCGTCAGCATAAGCTACAGCAGTAGTCGATAATGTCATATTAGAAATAGACAGTGGTAAAAAAAATTTCTATCATTTAAAAGTCTTAATAAAGGATTCAAGCAAAATACAAACAACAAAGGGCTTAAGGACAACCCTGGCAAACCCCTTCTGACTCGAAATCATAGGTTCCAAAACCCATTCACTAAAGGTCTAACAATTGCAGTATGATAGACAAGCTGCGACCAGGTAATAAAGATATCAGGAACCCAATATTGTTTTAATGTAAACCAAAGAAAGGCATGATCTACTGAGTCAAATGCTTTTCTTTGATCCAGCTACACAATCCACTCCTCTGAAGCCCCTAGGGTCCAAGATTCAAAAAATTCTCACAATAAAAGTAAGACATCAGTCAACTTACTACCAGGGATTGCACAAAATTGGTGTGTCAAAGTAACATACTGAGCTATACGAAACAATCTATTGTTCAAAATCTTAGTCAATATCTTGAAATCAACATTTAAAAGGCAAATAGGTCTCCAATTATCCAAGCATTTCCTATCTTCTTTTTTATATAAAAAATAGTAATCCCTGTTGACATATCTAATGGAAGCCCAGATGTATGAAGCAGATAATTAAAAACCTGAGCTAATTCCTCAGCAACAAGAGGAACAACTAATTTATAAATCTACTGGGATACCATCAGTACCCACACCTTTCCTTTAGTAAAGGAAGTGACAGTATCAACAATTTCAGATGCCGTTATATCTCTTACAAGAAAGCTTAATTTCACTATAGGACATTGCGGAATAGTAAGGAGAAGAAAAAGAAGCAAAAATGCAGTTAGATCAGTATGTTGTTTCGTACATTGAATTTCCAGAAACTGAGAAACCTCCAACAAAATATCTCGCTGAGTAGTAATAACATTATGCTGAGCCTCCCACACAGCTTCCATTTTTTATTCTGAACCCTAGATTTACAACTCAAAGAGGGGCATACTGAGTCTAAATGTCCCTTTGTACCAAATCTTTGCCGCATATGCAATGATTCGATTTGTTTTTCATGAAACAGTCTCATTTCAGATTGTACTCCCTTAATCTGAGTATCAAAATTATGTTTAGTAGTCTGTGCTAAGCTCATTAAATGTTGCAAATGTTTCCTAGAGCTCTGGTATCGAATTCTCTGAGCATCCCTATTCTGCCTTCCTAGAGTGCGTAATAGTGTTCCTAACACTAATTTAACATTATCCCACCAAAGCATGGGATTATCAAAAATAGAAAAAAATGTTTTTTGACCATAAAGCAAATACAATATCTGATGGGTCACAGACATCGTATTCAATAAGGAAGTATTAAACTTCCACAGTCCTGGACCGTTATAGGTATCTAAAGCCTCAATTGATAGAGAAAGTTCCTTGTGGTCAGAGTATGCCACTGACCTGTGAGTTGCACTTCTAATTACCATACGATTACTTAAAAGAAAAATCAATACGAGTAGTATGAGAACCCTTTGAAAGTCGGATCCCACGATTTGTATGAGAATGATAGGCATCAATAAGACTAGCTGTCTGCAAGGTATTTATTAAAAATAAAGAATCATTAAAATTGTTAGTAGTAATAGTATCCCGACCCTATCATGTTTAGCCAACCCACAATTAAAATCATCACCCCATATCACATTTTGTGAGGAAAATAAAAGGTCTAATCAACTGAAAAACCTCTACCTGGGCAGATTTAGTTTGGGGCACATAAACATTAATAAGTCGATAATAAACAGCATCAACAAGAAAATCCAATAACATTACCCTGCCAGGCAATAAGTCAAAAATTTTAATAAGTCTAATCTGAACAGAAAACAAAATCCCAAGCCCCGTACAGGCACCTAAACCTAAAGACCAATAAGAAGGTCCTACGTGCTATTTAGATTGGGCCTGTATTAATTCTCGAGTAGTATGCAGTCTGGTATCTTGCACCAGAATAACATCAGCTTTGGTAGAAATGAAATGTGAAAACACCCCACCCCATTTCTTTTTATTCTTCAAACTATTAACATTAATAGTGATTAATGTTAAGGAATGCACCATCTTTTAGAATCTCAAGGAGGTTTACGACCCGATTTTTCAGACCCACCACATTTTTGCTTAGTTTTACTCTTTTTTGGAGTTAAACCCTTTTATAATCATCCCCTTTCTCGCTAAAATCTGAATCAGAGCAAGCTTCAACATGACTCAATTCTTCTGAGGAGCATTCCGACTCATGACCTGAAACCTCCACAGCTTTACATAAAGGTTGAAATCTATTGGAAGTTTTAGTTTCTGAAATTGTATGCACTTTTAGTGCAGGTTGCTGCCAAGTACGTCTCCTGGTAACACATTTTTCAAACTCAATACTAGGGGCAGGGACAGGGGCAGGTGGGGGGACGGGGTGGAGCATATCTTTTTTCACAATAACCGGTATCCCAACAGGAACCTGACTCTGAGTGGTAGTAGAAGAGGTACCACCAACAGACTCAACACCCAGAGTCATATTCCCATCATCCACTTCCAGGAGAGGAATAGACTGTGGGACAGCATCCAACGGCTGAGGGCAATGTCACTATCATGAAGAACCTCACTAGGTTCAGACAAAATCAAATCAGGAAACAAAGTAGTAGCATGTTTCCTCTGTTCCATAACAAACAAAAGCCTCTGTTCCTCACGTCCCTGACCCAGTTCGAGATATGTGCAGCTTGCTGACAATTACCATAAGAATGACCAGACTTTCCACAAAGATTGCACAGCAATTCATTAGTACATTGCCAATTCAGATGACCCAACTTCCCACACAAAGAACATTTCGCTTTATCACAATCATTTCTAAATATGTCCCACATCCCCACATTTGTAGCAACTCTTCGGTTGGCCTGGGTAAAAGAGAACACCTCTATCACCTCCCCCTCCCCAAAAAATTGGGCAAATACTGAAGATCCCCCATCAAGTGTTTGTAAAATAATTCGCACCCTCCAACCACCCGTCCAGATATTCTCTGTATCAAAAATAGCCTCAGGATGTCCTAAGACCATACATCTCTGTTTAAACCAAAACAGCAGATCAGTAACGATCACCCCCTCATTACGGAAGAGGATTGTGACTGTTTTCTGTGCAGGCTTAGACAAAGGAATAACATCAAAAGCTACCCACAACGGAGTATTTTTAACAGAATTATAGCATGCCCAAAATTTGTTCAAACCAGTCTGCAATTTAAAACTAATATCAAAGGATTTCTCCCCAGACAC
The DNA here is from genome assembly GCA_016271365.2 of Neoceratodus forsteri. Lineage (NCBI taxonomy): Eukaryota > Metazoa > Chordata > Ceratodontiformes > Ceratodontidae > Neoceratodus > Neoceratodus forsteri. The sequence continues at coordinate 134,135,943 of CM028130.1, read as the reverse complement.
ATAAATGAGAGCATAAAGCTCGGCAGCATGAAATTTCAGACTTTCCTTCAATAACATTTTGCCCACATAAACCCCGTCTGGAAAGACAGCAAGAGAACCCTTATAAATTAATCTAACAGCATTATGCCATTTAGCAGCAAAGAGTCTCTTTTGAAAAAAGGAAGCATAAGACCGATTATTCTGTTTCTGCCCCCCCCCAACGACCATTAGTCCCGGTGTGTCCAGCATCATGATCAAGACCCTGTCCAGTGTCCATACTATTCTCTTGGGGACGAGTTCTATCCAAGCCGCCACCATCCTCATCTGAAACTCCCAGCGAGGTATGCTCCCCAAGCTGACCGGCTTCCCGAGAAGCAGTTTTGAAGTGCAAACGCAGGTTCTGAGTTAAGGCAAAATCAGATGACAAAGAATCAGACAATACAGTACCTTGTCCAGAACAGGGAGTCGGAGGACGGACACCAGGCACCAGACCAACCCCAAGCCAGAGGCCTTCCCCAGGAAGACGAACTCCAGGAATTGACACCGGAGCAAAGCCAGATGTCCATTGTCGAGTGGTAGGGGAATGAACCCAACCAGCAGCCTTCAGTGAACTTTCTATGGTCCACGGTTCTTGTAAGTCAAATTCCGAATCTGCCCAAGAGGTAGGACCAGCAAAGGTTTTTTTCTTAACTCTACCAGGAGATGAAGCCAAAAAGAAACACAGTAGCTTCAGATTGTGCAGTGGTAGTAGACTGAAAAACAATCGGACCCTGCTGTTCCTATACATAGCGGTCATTAGGGACAGTCTGAGACAGTATATTCTGGGATGGCTCCAGACAACTCCGCCAGTCGCCATTTGCTTGCCCAAATCAACAACATGGAAATCAGTGTTTGCAGGAAATGTAGCAGCATCAAGAATATCAACATGATTCTTCATAACATGTCCTGAAGCAAGTGTTGATAAAGGTCGTAATAAAGGTGGCTCTACCTTCACAGAAAACTGCCGAGTTTCCACATCAGAAACCACAGTCCTGTCAGTAAATTCCATAGACGAGACCTTCTTTCCCTCGTCCACAAATTCACCTGAATCCAAACATCCTTCCGCATCATAAAAGGTTTCCACTTCACCAGTTTCAATTGGCAAAGGAGCAGCCATCGCTACAAACTCCTCCACGGCCTCCTCTCAGCACACACAGGCCGAAACTGACTCAGAGTCAGACAGCCGGTCCCCCTACCTGCAAGCAGGGGAATTTCCCCGGTGCCCTGGCCAAATTTCCTCCCATTCACTAAAAATGCCACCAACAGCTTAATCTGGTTCAAGGTCAATTGGCATTCATTTGCATTCCCCTTCCCTGGTTGTGCCTGAAAATAGGCAGAATTTGTCTAGTGCACTTACCCGGTTAACAAAAACTGAATAAATAACTAATACATATATATATATATATATATATAATATGACCCCTTTGAGGCTTACCTTAAGTGCCCTTTTCTCCCATTTTCCTGCTGCTCCACCGTCCTCCTGAATCCCTGTATGGCTCACCACCACGGCCCGAGTCTTGTTGGCCCCAGGTTCCCGATTTGGCCCAGTACTTGGTTTTGGCCCAACTGAGCTTAGCTTCTTGTTCCCAATCTGCTGCTGCTCTTCTGTATATACTGAGCAAGTGGGATCATGCAGGTGCTCCGTAGCACCTTCCATCTACCAACCACAGTTCTGCAGTCTTCTGGGAGCCTCAGTGGTTCTGGTGCCCTATACTTAACTTGGGACCGGTGACCTTAAGGAGGAGGCAGAGAAGTCACTTCAAAGTTTAAATAAAAAGTTTGGAATCAGGGCATGAGCGAGGGCTCATGAATCATTCATGAAACTCATGAATATTAATGAGGGTGTTGATGCTGCCTAGGGGGACAGAGTTTCGGTGGCAAAGACAGAATTGTATGGGGGCTAATTGCCCAAGAGTGGGCTCCCTTGAAAGGGCATTCTTTGGGCTTCAATCTTGTGGGGTGTTTGGGTTGAATAAAGTGACATGTTGTGTTGCACCAGAACTGAAAGGGGAGAGACTGTATAAAGATGTATGGGACCTTATGTAAACAGATGGAAGCAGACATGTTGTTTGACATTTAACCTCAGTGCTGCAGCCAATCACTGATCTAGGCACCCAAACTGGACACAAAGGAACTCCTGGGAAAAGGAGGGGACTAATTCTGGTGCCTTGATCATACCCTAATAAACGAGCAGGAAATATTGATCACTATGGTATCCATTATTGATAGGCTCCACCAGCCAATCAGAATGCTGGATTTTTAAATGCTAGAATGTGGACTTTCTGGGATGTTGGCAGTCTGTTCCCAGGCTTTGTATGAGTCAGGAGTACCTTGTGAGATTGGACTTTAGATGTGAGGGGCTTACCTAGGCCCTGAGTGGAGACTGCTATACCGCTGAATTGGAGATTGCTGAGATGGAGACTGCTGTGGGCAGAAACAGAATGAGAGGGAAAGAGAAAGAGACTGAACTTTGGTGCTGATTCCCCAGGTATGGAAGAGTTGCTTGCTGTTCATGGGAGAGACTGAATGCTGCAGACACCCTACACTGGGAACTTGAGCTAGACGAAAGGACTGAGCAAATTAGCTGAGTGCTACAGTTTCTGCTAGAAGGTCGTTTGCTGGTATGGGCTGCAATTGCATTTTCTTGAAGAGGCAGAGCTTCTCTGATTGTGGGGTGCTAGCCAGGAATGCGTGTGTCCTGAGTGAACTGGTTAAAATGGTTGAGAGCTGGGGTCTTGCTGCAGCTGAGGAAAGAGTTGGACACTGCTAAACAGAAAGTGTGGACTAGTGTGCAGGGGGCTGTTGCTGCTGGTTTCCCCTTGCTGGATTGCACTGGCACTGATCAAAACAGAGGCTAGCACCCACCAAAATTGGCACTGGACTTTATTGAAGTGGCTGCCTGGAAAATTGTGCTTGTTGAGAGCTCAGTGTAGGATCTGCAGGAGGATGTCCACCATTTGGGAGTCATCACCCAGAGCCAGGAGGGAACTTGCTAATCCCTCCAAAGTGGGACTCACTGTCACAGGAGGTCGCAGGTCTTGCACTCAAGTGCAAGGGTGCTCGTGTGGGATCCGGGTTGTGGGGCCACTCCCAGGTCTGGGCCTTCTGGTGCTGGTGTTGTCCTGTCACAGTGCACTGCAGTGGGCCAGACGTGACTGAAGGTGACAAGTGGCCAGAACTACAATCAAGGTGACCAGCTGCAAGATCCTCGAGCAAGTTCCATCCATTCGGAGGATTCCGGCTGGCCTACTTCTTGATTTGCTGCACAGCGCCAAGGAGCTCCATTTTCCCTGTTGCTGAGATCTTCAAACCGTGAGTACCCAGGACCCGCTCCTGGGAGGGATAAAGGGAACTGCTTGTTAATCATTTTCAAATTTCTAAAATATTTCAGGGCCCCTAACAGCGGCCAACCCGTGGCACCGTACCAGGCCTGCACCTTGTGGGTACCCCTAAGAACATCTGGGAAACACTGGTACCAGTGAGGGTGGGTTTGGCCTGCAGGCCCCAGTGTTTGGTTTGTTGCTATATCATTAATCAGTCTTTTCTATCCACAGCCATCCTTGGTCCCGATACCCCTTTCCTAGTCCTATACCCCCAAAAACTGAAGTTTACTGTTTGAAATGTGTGTGCAGGAATTCTCTGAGTCTGTCAAAGCATTACTGTTCATGGTTTATGGTGGTATTGAATTGTTGGGTATCCAGGGTGTATGGTGGTTGGTAGGGGAGGTGGGTAGGTGCAGCATCCCAGGGGGCTGTACCAGCCAGTCACCTGACCCGCTTCTAATTCTCTCTGGGTGGAGGCACCACACTATTTTTATTATCTTTGGGATAGGACTCCTGATTACCACCATAGCAGGACCCATGCCCCTTAACCTGTTAGAGGGACTACAGGTAGAGGTAGTAGCCCACTGGCACATGAGACATGGGCTACATCTTTGGAGAGCACCACTGGGATCTCCTGTTCACTAGCCACACCCATCATGGAGGACAATCGTCTACTCCCCCAGCCTTCATGTAGGCCTCAAGAGAAAGATAAAGTGAGGTTGGTTGAATGGAGCGGGAGTATGAGGATGGACCCCCTGAGGTCTTCTGCGGTGCTGGGAGTACCCCCGAGATGGACGAGGGCAAAACAGAAAGGCACTTGTCCACCCTAATGAAACTGGGTAAAGTGAAGTTGTGGGGACAGATGATTGACTCAGGTACTGGGAAGTTAACTGTGTTGATGGAATGTATAAATGCTATAGAGGCTGCCTGGGTGCCATAGGCCATAAAGGTAGAGGGCAAGGCAGAGGCCTGGGCTATAGTGACAATGTTCAGCGTGGTTTCTCCAGGGGAGGAGAGCCTGACCCTTTACAGGCCCTTGCGCTAGATGCGAGACTTAGGCCCAGGCAGGTGACCGCACCCATGGAATCTTATAGGAAGTTGAGGATGGTTTCAGGGGTAAAGCCTACTTCCATAGGGGAGGAGGATTATAAATCATGGATAAATTATATGTTACCACTGTTCCAAGACTGGCAATGCAGTGAAGGGGAAAAACAGAAAAAGTTAACAGAGAGCTTGCGGGGTCCTGCTCTTGATGCCATTTGATCCCTCTGGACCACTGACCCAGAGGCCAAGGTAGAAGACTATATAGCTGCCTTGGACAGTGCTTTTGGCAGTATGCAGAAGTGAAGACTTAGGTGCGGGTTCAGAGCAACCTGCCAGCAGAAGGAGGAACTCTTGTCTGAATATGTGCAGAGGCGGAGAAGGCTCTGCAGAAGGTATAAAGGAAGAGGGGATCCAGGCCTCTGACTTGAATAAGACTAGGTTAGAACAAGCACTGAGGGGTGCCCGGTACTCAGAGTTATTGCTACTAAAGCTGGGTCTGAAAAACAAAATGAATAATCCATCTCTGCTCCAGGTGCTGCTTAGGGAGTTGAGAGAGGTGGAGGAAAGGGACTCCAAATGGGGGGCTCGGTCCACTTTAGTAGCTACTGCCCAGGTCCAGGAAGCCACTTCTCTAGCTGAGGTTTCTGAGGTAAAAAAAGTTACTTGCAAGAATGCAGGGAAATTTTGGATAAGATTGGTGTTGGACTGGTCCTTTTAGGACCCCTGAGCTTCTGCTGAACAGACCACTCAGGCAGCCTCTACCACCCTTCCTGTAATGGGCCTGGGGGTGTCACCTACCCTGCCCCCTATAGTACCTCAGATTGAAGCCTGGTTTCAGTAACTGAATCAAGTTGCAAATAAGCTAAAGACCCAGGGGGTGGTAGGGCTGGAGCTCCGAACCCATAGCTGTGGCCCAAGCAATAGCCAAGTTTCCTCTCCTGCTCCCTTTGCAATCACCCCCATTTCCTTTTCTGTTCCCTTAGTTCCCAGTAGCCTCAAGCTATCCACCACCCAACCACCTCCTGAGGCCTATTATCCAGGACAACCTAAGCAAAAGGGATAATCTGTTACCATTGTGGAAGAAATGGGCATTACTGGAGAGGTGCCAGGCACCAGCAGATCCCTCCAGTGGCTAACAGACTGTTGGGCAAGGAAGGAAAGCCACAGGAAACTTTAGTGAGGCCTGGTAAAGGAGCATACAAGGCCCCATGCAAGTCCAACTCTACAGCTAATGTAAAAGCCTCTTCAGCGAAAGTCACCTCAAATACACCTCCTTGATATGCACAGGTTAGTGAGGCCATCAACTGAAACCCTTGTCACCATAGAGAAGTCCCCAGAAGGCCATCTTGATAGTGGCTCCCAGGTCACTATCATCTTAGTAAGTATTCTGTTTAGTTCTCTTTAGTACTAAGTTGTTCCCCTCTGTATTAGTTTTACCAGCAAGCAACAACTTGCGGTAAAGTCAAGTGCATTTGGAAAAACAGTCTCCTCTGTGGTAGTGCAGTGTTCACAGAGGAGAAGCAGTGGAACCCAGTCCAAGAAGCTGCACCGCGAGAAGCTCTTTTGATACTACAGTCCTCTCCTGGTGGCGGCTTCTTGCTACATTCAGGGATTCTGCACAACCAAATCTACCAGACTGGACCTATTCTAGCTGCAGATTCCTGCAGGAGTTCCTTTACAGGCGTGCAAAGCTATGGTGTTTCAGTAACGCCTCACAGCAGTGAAAACTAATGTTATTTTACAATGTTATTATGAGTGTCCCACACTCAAACAGGAGGCACAAGGTTCGTCTATTTTAGCACGTTGCCTAAATGGAATTAATGTCTACCAATGTCAGCTTCCTTTTCTGACAACATAGGAGAAAAAGGGGAGGGTCCAATCAAGAACACGGGACTTTCAGGGTCTCAGATATACAAGAAAGAAGTGGGTGGCCAGCCCAAGAGATAAGCAACATAAACACACGCAACCAGAGGTACACAAATATAGCTGTTGTAACAGACTGGTACACAATCAAACTGAATGGACAACAGAGAGAAAAGAAAAAAGAGACCCTTGAGACCTGAGTATTCCTGACAAGTAGAACCCTTTCACATCATTTGACCCCTTTGAGGTGCTGTGGTCTTATGCAGTTGTTTAGACACTAGAGGTGGTCCTTCTTGTCCTGAAGATCCTTCAAAATAGAATCCAGGCCAGAACCAAACAACAAGCCTCCCTCAAATAGAAGGTTAAACAGTTTTGCTTTTGAAGCTTGATTAGCGGACCAATGACTGAGCCACATGCCCTTATGGCTGATGCAATGTGGTAGGCTGAACAGGCTGACATGCATAAGTTCTTCACTGTAGAGTCACCAAGAAAGGTGGAGGCCATGGGCACCAGCTGAAAATGATTGCACCTTCTGAATCCGATGGAACAAAGCTGGCCAGAGTAGTGACCCAGATATTTAAGGCTCTGGTGACAATAAATGAAGCATAAGATGTACAAAGATTTATGCCATTAAAGGCAAAAGCCCTCCTGCACCGGCATCCACCTGCTTGTCATGAGCATCCGCTAGGGACAGAGTGCCTTGGATAGGAAGGGTGGCATGTTTTACTTAATTATAAACTGTCTTGTCTGCCAGAGGAGGCTTCTCACTTGTGAGACCTTTTTCTTAAAAGGGAAAATTCTGTGTTTTTGGTTTGGGAAGATTTTTTTCTGATCCACACCTGCCCATTCTTGCTCAATAATTTGGTCACAGAGAATAAAACCTGGGAAACATTTTGGAGTAGAGAAGGATGCAGTCAGAAATGGATTGACACCCCTCATCTCCAAGGACTGCTCCTCCTTAAGCTGTAAGGATCTACAAGATCTACAAGCCTCAGCAATCAAAGGGACAAAGCTTATTGTCAAATGGGGGTGGGGAATCGGAATCCTTGACTTGGGTTCTGTTCCTCCTCTTCCTCCTCTCCTCCTCCTTCTCCTCCTCCTCCTCCTCAGAGGGAGGTCCTCCTCATCAGAGCAATTTTGTTAGGTCAGTAGCTCCCCAAAATCCTCATCCTGGCCTTCTAAGAAGTCAAGATTGAGATCTGCCTGCACATCTGATTCCATAGCCTTCTCTTGCGGTGATCCACCTGGACGTGCTTGGATGGCCCCCACATGAGAGGCCTGGTTTGGGATTAGGTGTATCTGCTGGGATGTCCTGCAGAACATCAGGCCTCAAAAGCTCACCCAGGAGCAACAAAAGTGATTTTGCAATTCTGCCTTCCCACTGCCAATGCACAGACCACGTGCCCTCCTCCCCAGCTCGGGGACCAGCTGGGAGGAATTGTGAGAAAAAATATTATGCTGAGGAATACAATGAGGGCAATAAGAGCCCATGGGAGTGCCTCATCACCCTTTTGCAGGTCTTACATCATTTCATAATTAATGGTCTCCGATAAGCCATGGTGCCAAGAACTGAAGTTACTACAGAACCCGCCCCCAGGTTAAAATATATAAAATAATAATTATTAGCCCTATAGCTTGCTGGGCTTAAAACTCAACAATGAACTGTGAACTGTACTAGCATGCTAAAAGTGCTAAAATGGGTGTGCATGCTCACTAGTGGTGTGCACAGGGTATTAACGACTAGTGCAGATGTACATGCATTTGAGAGTGCACTAATACAATAGTGGAAAGTATTTAATAGTGATTGTGCTGCACAAGTGCTCCTAGTGTTGTAAGCATGTGCACCATGGGTGCATGCTTAAAACAATGGCAGGAAGACTGCCTGAGGAAGGAGCACATGCTCAGCGCTAATGACGGCCACACAAATGGACAAATGGAGGTCTGTGGTGGAAAAACACAAAACCTCTACAAAATGTGCCAAAATCACACATTAGTTGCATAAAAGTACTAATCACAAAATCTGAGGCTGGGGAGGAACCGATGCCAGAACTGAAGGAGCCCCAGAGACCCTACACTCCCAGAACAAATAATTTTGTACCTACGGCACCTTTTTCCTTTTTTTTTTTAAATGGAGACCATTAAAACACCCTAACAAGGCAGAAGTGGTTCCCAATCCACACAAGGAATGAGAAAAAAGGCAGGTTATTCAATTTGAAGCCACAGCTTAACAGGCACAATTTTAATTTAGGGTGCTCCTGGAACAGGCAGCCCCAACCTGCTATGCAAAACTGCAGCACCAAAAGAAGTCTTGAAATCTTGAAACTTGAAATTCTTAAGAGAAGATAAAAGTAGCTCTGTGCCTTCAAATGGCATAACTAAACTGGGGAGTTGCTGTGCTTGGAATCCTCATTTCTTTCTTTCTTTTCTTTCTTTCTTTCTTTCTTTCTTTCTTTCTTTCTTTCTTTCTTTCTTTCTTTCTTTCTTTCTTTCTTTTCCTTCCTTCCTCAGAAAACACCTTTGAGCAAAAGTTCTCTTTTGCAAAGGTTACATGTCTGACAGGTACAGTACAAGGAATGAGAAACACAACATCCATTCACCAGCTCAGGAAGAGCCTGGTCAGGTACAAACAACAACAAATTACCAGTCAAGGTAATATACACACTCTAGCATAGCTGTGCCAGGGAACAAGTTTGCAAGTGCCAGTCATGTATAAGCGCAAGATACACATGGTATACTGGACAGAGGTCAATTAAAAGCAGCAGCAGGTTGATTTCATAGTGAGTTCTTCTTTAAATATTTCCTAAAGTGTGTGATTTTAGAAAGCCCCACTAGGGATTCCAGGAGCTCATAAAGACATATGCCCAACATTCTAAAGCTTGGCTATGCCATTCCCCTGGTAGGGTGCACTATATCCAGTTATTTTGATTACTCCATTGATAATGTGGAGCTCTACAGAATTATATTTCAATTGGCGTACCTAATTTAGTGAGGAGTTATGCTTGTGCAATGTCATAGATAGTTTGATAATATTTGAATGAATCTATTCATTTTATTTAGTTTTTGTTGACCAGGTAAGTGCACTAGACAAATCCTGCCTATTTTCAGGCACGGCCCAAGGGAGGGGATACAGATGAATGCCAACTGACCTTGAACCAGATTAAGCTGTTGGTGGTATTTTAGTGAATGAGAGAAATTTGGCCAGGACAGCAAGGAAATTCCCTACTCTTCGATAAGTGCCATGGGATCTTTGACATCCACTTGAACTACCACCAATCCAGGCAAATGGGACCTCGGTTTAATGTCTTATCTGAAAGACGGCACCTTAGAAGTGCTGCACCCCTCTCATGCTGCACTACAGTGTCAGTACTGGGATATTAACCCAAGTGTCAGATGTGAGAACTGAACCCACAGCCCTCTGATCTCATGCCTCGGAGGTGAGTGTGCTACCTACTGAGCCACTGACACTAATTACACTATTGTGATTGTCATGCAGATACTTTTGCCATTTTCAGTCTCTGTCCCATGGGGAACTACCACCCTGTCAGGGTACCTATGAAGACAAAAGAACCCTCTTGAGGACGGTTCCACTCCTAGAGGTGCCATGGGAAGATAATTCCTTTAGGCTAAAGGTACCTTAGGAAGGATTCCCAAAAGAAAGTAGCAAGCATGTTACAGAATGCTCCAAGCAGGAAAGGACCCAGGGGTTATCATCTCTGATGACCTCAAGATAGGAAGTCAGTGCGACAAGGCAGCAGGAAAAGCAAACAGGATGCTGGGATGCATTGGCAGGGGTATCACCAGCAGGAAAAGGAGGTCATAATTCCACTATACAGGACATTAGTGAGGCCACACCTTGAGTACAGTGTCTAGTTCTGGAGGCCTTACCTACGTAATGACATAGACAGAGTGGGGACAGTTCAGAGGAGGGCAGCCAAGATGGTGCAAGGTTTACATTACAGAACATACAAGGACAGGCTGAAAGACTTAAAGAGCTAGTGGAGCCAAAAGAGGTAGACAGGAAAATAATACAAATTTTAAGTAGCAGACAGTTGTAACTTTTTAATTCTGGAGTATTTTTTCTTTTCCTTTGCTTATCAGAAAGTATTATATGTGATAATATTGTACTGAACATGTGGAACAGCTCTTAGCCTGGCAGCTGATATCTAACTCTACTGCCCCACACTAGATCATCAGCATTACGATCTCACTGACAGTGACATCACAGGTGAATGACCTGGCAGTCACTCACTTGCTGTTCCTAAGTAGCAGTGATGTCACAGTCAATGAGGTCACAGTGCTGATGATGTAGTGGGGCAGTAGAGCAAGATACGTCAGCTGCCAGGCTAAGAGCTGTTCCACACATCACACCTACCAACATCAGGTAAACAATCTTCTAATTAAACAAAGGGAAAAGAAAAATGTACCTCAGATATAAAAAGGTAATGGTTGGCTGCTTTTAAAATCTAATATTAGTTTTAGGCAGTGCAATAGCGTGCGAGGTCATAATGTTGCACGCATAATAGCCTACAACATTATGGCTAAACGGCCACAGAGAGTCCGTGAATCACTACTGGTGCAATACCGCTGATACTGCTGTATGTGGTATTGCAACAGTAGCATTTCCCAGGCAGAGGATATGACCTCTGCTGGGAGTGGGTCCTTAGTAGCTGCCGTGGCTCACAGGACTGAGCCACAGCAGCAGAAACCCAGGCACTGTGTCTGGGGCCAGGTTTGATTCCCGGTCCCAGAATCTTTATTTTGAAAACTTTCCAAATTGATAGCTGAATTTAAAGAGGGGAGGATATAGGCACCTTTAAATTCCTTTAAAAAGTTTGTATTCAGGCAGATATTCCTAGAGGGTCCTGAGCTTCCAGCTATCTCTACTACTTACCGGTATGCTCGGACGCATTAGGTCAAATGGACAATGAGGACAGTAATGATTACAGCAAACTTAAAGCTGCACTTTTAAAAAGTTTGATTTAACTGCAGAAGCATACAGAGCTAAATTCCATAAGCTCAGGAGAAGCCCTGACATGAGCTACGAGGAGCTAGCCATGAAACAACGTCAATGTTTAAAATGTTGGTGGGAGGAATTAAAGCAAACTCTGTAGATAAAACTGAAAATGCTATTTTGTTATAACAGTTTTGGGGCATGCCCAGCAGAGCTGAAAATATGGCTGAAGGACCGAGATCCAAAAACAGTGCAAGAGGCTGCTGAACTCTCGCACCACTATGCCAAGAACAGACCTGCTCTGAGAGCGAATGGGGCGGGGTGGCAGTGCAGAAAAGGAAAAGCATGCCTTCAGGGCAGCTAAACCCTTACTGCCTCCACTGAAACCAGTTAGCCCCAGGTTTCAAAGAAAAGATTTCTGAGAAAATAAACAAATGTTGGGTTTGTAGAAGAAACTGGGCATATTGCCAGACAGTATCCCAAAAGGATGTGCAATATGCAAAATGGGGCTAGGAAAGAAGTGGGTTTGTTTGTGTGTCCTTGGAAGCATGCCTATGAACATGAGGGAACATGCACCCAGTCATGGTGAATGGTGTACAGGCTATGAGGTTAAGGGATACAGCGGCATCCCTGGTGTTGGTAAAGGGATCTGGTAGAGCCTGGTCAGCTATACCCAATAAATTTGTAACTGTACAAGCATTCACTGGTGAGGAGACAACATTGCCACTCGCTAGTGTTCTTCTAGACTGGGGTGAAACAGGGAACTGTGCAACAGGTGGCTGTAGCCAAAATGTTAGCAGTTGACATCATCCATGGCAACAATCTCAAACAGGGATGGTGTGTGCAGTTATCCGCAGCCAAGCTGCAAGGAAAATTGTAGTTCCCTGGACCCCACAGAAGCCACTGTGGAAACCACTGGGAGGCTGGTTCCCCAGCCTGTCTCTCCTGATATGGAGACTAATGAAAAGGGTAGAAATTTCTCCAGTAGCAGTTAACCAAACAGCTATGGAGGTTACTCTGAAGAAGGATGGGTGACCCATTGTCTGAGGGTTAGGGATGGCAGTGATTCTGAGTGTCCTGATGCTAGTGCTAGGGACCCTAGTTTAGAGACTGAAAGGGACCTGTCCCATACCTTGGGAATGTGTAAGGAGTATGCAACTGCTCAAAAGCGACCCTAGTTTAGAGAAGCTGAGGGCTTGGGCAGACTGATGGAGCACAGGGGCGATGGTAAACATAAGGTTTATTGGGAAAATGATCTGATGTATACTCAAGCTGTGAAGACAGAGGTAGGGGTGATAGGAGGCAGCTTGTCATTCCCCAGGGGTACCGTGAGCAGTTGCTCAAGATTGCACATGATATTCCCTTGTCTGGTCATCTTGGAATCGCATGCAGCACGCAGCAGTTAGCCCAGAATTTCTATTGGCCCAACTTCACCCAGCAGGTGAAGGAGTATTGCCGGTCGTGTCACCGGTGCCAAGAAATAGGGAAGGCAGGTAAGAAACCCAAGCCACCCTAATTCCATTGCCATTGAGGAGAAGCCATTCCAGAGGGTGGAATGGATACTGTGGGGCCTTTAAATATCCCCAGCTCCTCCGGGAAGAGGTTCATTCTGACTGTGGTGGATTATGCCACCTGGTATCCAGAGGCAGTCGCCCTATCGTCAGTGAGGACAGACAAAGTAGCAGATGCCTTACTTGGGATTTTCTCCATGTTGGGTTTCCACAGGAGGTTATCACCAATCGAGAGGGTTCCTTCATGTCAGATCTGATGAAATGTTTCTGGAAGAAGTGTGGGGTGGTGCAGAGATGCACGACACCTTATCACCCACAAGCCAATGGGCTTGTGAAAAGATTTACGGTACCCTGAAGTCAATGCTCCAAGCGCTTGCTGAACAGCATGGGAGGACTGGGAGAAATACCTTCCCCACCTGTTGTTTGCATACAGGAGGTGCCCCAAGAGTCGACAGGGTTTTCTCCTTCGAGCTCTTGTGTGGATGCTGGGTACGTGGGCCCCTAGACTAGATCTGGGAGGACTGGGAAGGCAAGCACGCCACCCAGGGCAGTCCCATAGTGGATTACATTCTTAGGTTTAGGAAAGGCTGAAGGAGCTTATGGGGACAGCCCAGAGCAACCTGGCAGCTGCCTAATAGAAACAAAAAGTGTGGTACAACCACAGAGCCAGAGCTCACTGCACATGGTGGGTCAGGAAGTTATGGTCCTTATCCCGGTCCGGAAAGACAAGCTGCAGACTGAGTGGGCAGGACCGCACAAAGCAGTCAGAAAAGGAAATGACATGAACTATATCATAGAATTACCTGACAGAAGACATACGAAAGAATGTACCATGTCAACATGATGAAGCCATATGCTAATAGGGCTGACATGGTGTTTGCAGTATGTAGTCCTGGGAGGGGACAGACGAAGGAGACCCCTTCTGGACTTTCTGGAAGAAGCAAGTGGAGTCCTCTGTGGAGACAGTTAAATTGTCTCCCCAGCTGGCTCTGGACAAGATCCAGGAAGCAAGGGAGGTTTTAACAGACTTTGCCCCACTGTTTAGTGCCAAACCTGGACTAACCCCTTAGCAACATATGATGTAGAGAAAGGGACACAGACGCCTATCACGGCGGACAACATATTGCATGTCAGTAGGTGTCCAAAAGGACATTAGGATGGAGGTGGAGGAAATGCTGGATTTAGGGGTAATCCAGAGATCCTCAGCCCCTGGGCCTCACCCTGAGTCCTTGTGCCCAAACCAGATGTCTCTACTCATTTCTCTGGACTATCATGGACTGAATGCAGTCACAGTCAGACGCCACCCGACGCCTGGACAGATGAACTCCTGGATAGATGTAAATAATGCCTTTCAGAATGAAGAACACCCTGGCCACTTTCCAAGGTTGGTGAACCAGGTGTTAAATGGTGCTGAGGAGTACGCGTGGCGTACCTGGATGACATTGCCATCTTTAGTGCTAGCTGGGAGGAAGACTTGTCCCACCTTAGGGAAGTGCTGGGAAGGATACAGAGGGCTGGGCTCACTGTCAAAGCTGAGAAGTGCCAGGTAGCCATGGCTGAAGTGGCATACCTCGGCATGTTATAGGCCAGGGACAGCCCGTCCCTAACCAAGTAAAAATAGAGGTGATCAAGGCATGGCCCAGACCAGAAATGCAGAAGCAGGTCAGGAGTTTTCTAGGATAGCAGGGTACTAGGAAATTTGTACTTGATTATAGTACCCTGGCTACTCCCTATCTGACCTGGTAAAGAAAAATGATGCCTAAGAAAATTACCTGGGAACCAGCCTGTAAAAGCCTTTACCAGACTGAAGGAGGCACTGTGCAGTGCTCCTGTGTTGACAAGTCCTGACTATAGGAGACCCTTTATAGTCCAGACTGATGCCTCAGATGTGGTATTGGGCAGTACTGAGTCAGACATCCAACCAAGGAAATATCACCCTGTAGTGTATCTGAGTAAAAGTTACTTCCCAGTGAACAAGATTACTTTACTGTGGAAAAGAGTCTTGCCATAGTATGGGCCCTAAAGAAGTTGGAGCCATACTTATATAGGCAGCATTTTGAGGTACAAATCAACCTCAACCCCTCATTTGGCTGACACAAATGGGAAAAACTAATAGTGACTACTAAGATGGAGACTTGCCTTGCAAGGGTATGACATGATGATCTTACATAGGGCTGGAGTGACCAATCAGAACACAGATGGCTTGTAGCATCTATATGAGGAGAACTGACTTGGGAAGCTCATCCCATGCAGGGGATAGAGCCCCCAAATTCAAACTAGGTGGGAGGAGTGTGATGCTTGGCCAGCTGGTTATGATTATTGTATGATATTTCTAAAATAAACATATAGTATGTGATTGTCTCACATAAGACATAGAAACATAGAAACATAGAATTTGATGGCAGATAAGGACCGCTTGGCCCACCTAGTCTGCCCATTTTCCTACCTAACAGATAAGCTGCAGATCCTAATAAACCAACAGCTTACTTCCTCCTACCCCCACTAGGACTACCTTATGTCTGTCCCATGCATTCTGAAATCCCCACTGTTCTTGACTCCACGACCTCCTCAGGAGGCTGTTCTATGCATCCACAACCCTCTCTGTGAAAAAATACTTCCTCACATTACCTCTGAGCCATCCCCCTCTATCTTCAAATTGTGCCCTTGTTCTTGCACATCTCTTTTTCTGAAAGATGCCACCCTCTTGGACTTTGTTGATTCCCTTGAGGTACTTGCAAGTTTCTATCATGTCTCCTCTCTCCCTCCTTTCCTCAAGGGTATACATATTGAGCTCGTTTAGTCTTTCTTAGTATGTTTTCTGGTGCAGACCCTGCACCATTTTGATATCCTCCTCTGGACAGCCTCCACTCTGTCTATGTCTTTGTGGAGATGGGGTCTCTAGACTGCACACAGTACTCCAGATGGGGTCTCACCAACTGTCTGTACAGAGGATAACAACTTCCTCTTTTCTACTATTGATGCCTCTCCCTATGCATCCCAATATCCCCCAGCCTTCCTTACTGCCTTCTCACATTGCTTACCCACCTTTAGGTCATCTGATATAATTACTCCCAGGTCCCTTTCCATTTTACTGTTGTCAGTATCTCACCTCCATTGTGTACTCTTGCCCTGGGTTTTGTTTCCCAGGTGCATTACCTGCACTTCTTTCCATTAAATCTGAGCTGCCATACATTTGACCATTCCTCCAACCTTGCCAAGTCCCTTCTCATCCTTTCCACTCCATCTGGTATATCAACCCTGTTGCAGATCTTTGTGTCATCTGCAAAGAGACATACTTTTCCTTCTAGTTCCTCTGCAATGTCACTTATAAAGACATTAAAAGGACCGGTCCCAGTACTGAACCCTCCGGTACCCGCTAGTAACCCTCCTTTCTTCACTGTGGACTCCATTTACTACTACCCTTTGCGTCCTGTTGTCTAGCCAATTTTTATCCAGGCTACCACCTTGGGACCCACCCAAGGCTGACTAACTTGTGTATTAATCTTTGTGGGACTGTATCAAATGCCTTGCTAAAATCTAGGTAAGCCATGTCCACGCCCCCTGGTCTACTACTTTGGTCACCCAGTCAAAGAAATCTATTAGATTCATCTGACACAACCTTCCCATCGTGAATCCATGCTGCCTGGGTCCTGTGCCCCACTGGCCTCTAGGTACTCAACAATTATTTCCTTCAGAAGTGATTCCATCATTTTACCTACCACTGAGGTCAAACTAACTGGTCTTTAGTTTCCTGCCTCTGTCCTGCTCCCACTTTGTGAAGAGGAATCACATCTGCCCCCTCCAGTCCTCAGGTACCACCCCATCCTCCCACGATTTGTTAAAGAGAGTAGTCAGGGTGTCAGTTCTACCCTTAGTTCTTTTAGAATTCTTGGGTGAATCCCATCAGGCCCCATTGCTTTGTCCACCTTCAATTTTATTAGTTCTTTCAGAACCCTTTCTTCTGTAAATGGACTGGTATCGACCCTCATCTTCAGAGTGTTTCTCTTGTTTGGTTTAGGTACCTCCCTCCTCTTTCTTTGTGAATACTGAGCAGAAATATTCGTTCAGTATTCCTGCTTTTTCATTGTCGCCTCTACCAACATTCCCTCCCCTTTATTAAGCCTCAGTATCCCTCCTTTGGTCTTTCTTCGCTCTCTAATGTACCTATAAAAGGTCTTGTCCCCTTCTTAACAGAGTTGGCTATCCTTCTCGGTTTGGACCTTTGCTATACTGACTGCCTTCCCAGCCTCTTTCTGCTTTAACTGATAAAGTTCTCTGTCCTTCTCCTTCTGTGTTTCCTTATATCTCCTGAATGCTATCCTTTTCTCCTTAACCTTCCCTGCCACCTCTTTGAGAACCATAGCGTTTTCCCTTTGTTGTGTTTTGTTGATTTGCTTTCACAAAACATTGTTGCCTCCTGTGCTTCCATAGGTGCCCCGACCAGGTTTCAGTGAAGCTACAGGATGTATTAAACTGACCAGGAGATCTCTGTAATGTAATTTACTTCCTTGAGAAATTGCATTTATGGCCTTTTTTATGACCTGTTGCTGCTTTGAAGTTGGGAAGCTAAATATACATTTATTACAGGACAGGACATAATTTAGCTGATTCCTTTTTCCCCAATAATGTACTTTATTGAGTTTCCAATTAATATTGTACAATATAAATTAACACTCAATTCTAGCAACCATGTAAAGCATAACATTATTATAAAGGTTTTAAGTCCATAAGCATAAATGCCAACAAACAAACAATAATTCAATACAAATTGTTTCATTGCTCAGGTCAAGGAGGAAATAAATAGGAATTAAAACATAACAATAACTGGTAACCATATACCTGATCCTAAACATAAATAGAATTCAACATAACAAGAGCAGTTTGTCTTAAGTGTAACATAAATTAAACAACTTATATCTGTGCATTTGAAATGGCCCTTGCAGTTGAAGCTAATTGGAGAAAGGGTCCCCAGATGTCAACAAATCTATTTAATGTATCAGTAATTAAATAAGATATTCTTTCATTGTTAGCAGTATAGCTCATCATATTTAGCCATTCAGCTAGAGAGGGCACCTGTGGGTTCTCCAATATTTAAGAATGAATCTTTTGGCACAAATAGAGATGACAGAAATCCACAACTTCGATTATAGGTAATGTCTATCTTGAATGTGAAAATTCCCAAAATAAATATAAGTGGAGAGTGTGGTAGAACCATAGAAAGGAAGCTTCACATTTCACTTTACTTCCTGCCAGAAATTTTTAAGTGTGGGAATTCCACAGCATGTGCAACATGTTAGCATCAAGGGAATTACATTTTCAGCAGCATGCATCTGAAGAAAACCCCATTTCAAAACGTTTTACAGATGTTCTATAAAATGATGTAAAACTTAGGTTGCGTGAGCTTACATTGATGTCCTTACAACGCATGGTATGCATGGTCCCAGGTAATACTCCAATCATAGTCATCTAGCTCGACTCCCAACTCCTCTTCCCACTTCTGTTTGGCAGAGTAAGTGAGATATGGTGAGGTGAGAGAGAATGTAGATTTATAAATTAAACTGGTGCCCTTTAAGT
The DNA here is from genome assembly GCA_016271365.2 of Neoceratodus forsteri. Taxonomy (NCBI): domain Eukaryota; kingdom Metazoa; phylum Chordata; order Ceratodontiformes; family Ceratodontidae; genus Neoceratodus; species Neoceratodus forsteri. Next base: position 134,117,659 of record CM028130.1, on the reverse strand, counting down.
GGACCTATTTTAACCAGTTGATCCCACACCTTATTGCTGGGTAAGGAAAGATCTACCTAGGAGAGATGATCTACTAGAGTATATCTTAATTGTAGGTAGTAATGAAAATGGAACCATGGAAGCCAGATTTCTCTTTAAGTTCAGAGAAGGACATAAATGCAGCCGAATCCTTATGTAGAAGGCCACCTATACAGTTGATGCCCTTTGTGACCAGGTAATATTGGACAAAGGTATTCCACCTTGTGTTAAAAGGGATTGGACCAAAGAGGCATAGATATCAGTGGTATAGAGGAAGGATTAATTACTTTATGAACCTTTTTATATATACGAACAGTGTTATTTAAACAAGGATTGCCCTTGAGAGTTATGGAATTGGTAAGTATAGGAAGTCAATAAACTTATTAGGCATTATCAGCACAGATTCCAACAACATCCATAAAGGAAGTTGGGGGTAATCTTAAACTAAGGAAGTAGAAGGGCAGAGGATTGCTTTAAACATGAAAACTCATTGGTACCAGTCCCAGTGTGGAAGACCTAGGCCACCCAATTCATAAGGAGCTCAGAGTTTGCCCAGACTCAGTCTGGGAGGATTAGTACCCCATAAGAAGGTTCTTACCATAGAATTTAATTTATCCATAATTTGATTAGGTAGTAAAACAGGTATATTTGGAAAAAGATAGAAGATTTTTGGGGCAGTGATCATTTTGACTGAGTTTACCTTACCCCAAAGTGAAAGGTTAAGACTCTCCCACCTTCTCAGGTTTTGCTCAATACTACAGAATAGAGGAAGGTAATTTATGTCAATCAATAAGTCCAGATTTGTCACAATTTGCAATCCTACATAAGTTATTTGATTCTTTACCCATTTGTTGTCAAATATTTCCTTGAGATTTCTTAGAATAAAAGGTGTAGGGTTTGGACATAAAGCCTGAGATTTGTCCCAGTTAACTTCAAGATCTGATAAGGAACGAATTTTCTGAGAAGAAGTTTGAGGGCATTATACGACTGCACTGGCCTAGAAAGAGTTAACAGCAAATCACATCTGCAAAAGCAAATGATTTATCGTGTATTTATTTATTTTAAATCAGATATTTCAGGATGATCAGCAATAGCTCTGATCAAGGGCTCAATAGCCAAAATAAAAAGGTGAGGGATAAGGGACATCGTTGCCTGGTTCCAAAGGCCAAAGGGATTGTTTCAGATATTATTCCATTCGAGAGAATTTGAGCCAAAGAATTTTATAAAATAATGGCACCCAAGATTGGAAATTACTACCACAGCCAAAATGTTGCTGAGCTAGAAACATATAGTCCCAAGACAATAAATCAAATGCTTTGAATAAATCTAAAGAAAAACTAAGTAGCGTTCTTTTAGATTTGTTAGCCAGCCACAGTACATTTATTAACCTTCTCACACAGTCAGCTCCTGACCTACCATGAATAAAACCCACCTGTTCCTTCCAATAATATCACAAATTATAACTTGAATTCGGCAGTTAATACCTTGGCCAATATTTTATAGCCAGAATTCATCAGTGAAATGGGACGATAACTATCACAAAGCAATGGGTCTTTACTTTTTTGTGTGTGAGGGTGACCAGGGCATGGGTAAAAGTTTTGGAAGGAATCCTGGTCCAAAGCTTCTAGATACATATTAAGCAGGTGCTTAGATAACTTTGATTTAATAATTTATAAAATTCCTGGAGCCCATCTAATCCTGGGGTTTTACTATTGGGAAGGTGTGAATGGCCTGAGAAATTCCATCTAGAGATAAGTCTTTATCAAGCTGTTTTGCCTATCTTTTGATAGCTTGGGGGTATTGATGTCAGCAAGAAAGCAAGATATTTTCTCAGTATTGACCTGTTTCTGGGAATAGATTTTGAGTAGAATTCTCTGAGCACCGATTTATTTCAATATTTTGTTCACCACCCTCCTAGTTGTGTCTTGAATACCCAGGATGATATTTTGATCTTGCAGCTTTTTAAGTCTGTGTGCAAGTAATTTCACCACTTTCTCCCGATTCCCAATATCCTTGCTTAACATGAAACAATGCATACTCTGTTTGTGCTGAGCATCTTATTAATATTATATTTAACCAGTACAACTTCATATTGAAGAGATTTGTCAATTAAGCCTGATGCAATTGCTGACATTCAAGATTATTAAGTTTGATCTGCTAGCTTCTAACAGTTTAGCTTTCTGTTTTTTCCAGGAAGCAGAGAAGCTAGTGAATCTGCCTTGGATAAATGCATTGTAGGCTTCCCAGAGGCAGGCAAAGCTAACCTCTCCATTGTCATTTATCAGAAAGTACTCATTTGTTTCATTAATAAGCCAGTCAGAGAATTCCCTATCATGTAAGAGGGAAGTATTCATTCTCCATCTGAGCTCCTTTGGTCATCCCAGACCAAAACCAAATTCATTGAAATTAAGGTGTGATCTGAGATGACTATATTATCAATCTCAGTATCCAGGATTAAATTAACTACAGTATATCAGCCGATACACAAAAAAAAATCAAAGCGACTATAAGTGAAGTGGCGGTTGGAGAAAAAGTAAAATCTTTATCATGAGTGGATCCACCTCCAAATATCAATAGAGATAGAGAATTTAATAAGTTATGCAGGAGTGACATTCTTTATAAGGTGTTAAAGAAGGCCTAGGAGGATTCTTATCTAACAGTGGATCCATAACTTCAATAAAGTCACCTCCTAAAATTAAGTTGTAAGTAGATAAGTTAGAAATTATTTTGGAAATCAGATCAAAAAACCCAGACTGACCTGAGTTAGGTGCATAAATGTTACATAACACCACCTACGTTCCCATCAATTAAACCTGCCAGAACCTGAAATCTGCCATCAGGGTCAGCAATGTGTGAAGTTTTAACAAAATGTATCCCTTTTCTGATAAGACCATCAATACCTCTTTTTTTTGCAGTTGTAAGAATTAAATTTCACTTGGAAACCCAGGCTCTTCGAGTTTAATCGATTCAGCAATATCTAGATGGGTTTCCTGTAACATAGCAATATCTACTTTTTTTTAAAGATAAGATAGCACTTTGTTCCTTTTAATAGGGTCCTAAACTGTTAACATTCCATGAAACAATCTTATATGGGTGCATGCTTAATTCCTTAAATGTAGATCACAGTGAGTATAACAGCAGTATATCTAGGGTTGGAAGTTGTAGAGTAAGTTACTTAAAAGTATACTATTATTTTGTAACAATCAATAAAAGCTTATAAAAGAAACATAATAAATAGAATACTATCTAATATAAAGTGTAATAACAGTAAGAGCAAAACTTTAAGATGGTAATATAATTAACCTACAAATTAACCGAGTTGCAAGATAGAGATACTAATAAAATATCAAACTGATTCAACTTAAGGTCCAACTGATAGCTGAATATGTAACTAGATAGATTATGTCCTGAAATTTAACAGAACTAGTAAATGAGTTAAGATAAATTAGTCAAACTAACAACACTAGCAGTAGTCCAATTTAAACAGGAGATCAGTAGGGTGTAGTCTACTGCATAGCCAGATAAATCCACGAACAACAGTCCAAGGCTACACTGGCTCTGGTAGGTCAAAGCTATCTTTGATCTTGTCTGTAAGCTGGCAGAGGTCCTTGCAGGACCTTTGGCAGACCTATTTAATGCCTCACTACATTCGGGGTGTGTACCTCAGGACTGGAGGATGGCTCATGTAGTGCCCTCCATGAGTGGCCCAAGGATGAACCAGAAACTACAGACCAGTGAGCCTCACATCCATCATGGGTAAGCTAATGGAGACTATCCTGAAGGAGAGGCTGGTGGCCTCCCTAGAGGCCAAAGGACTATAGGACAGCAGACAGCATGGCTTCATATGTGGCAGATCTGCCAAACTAACCTGGTCAAGTTCTATGACTGGGTAACTGAGGCAACTAGACAGGGGCCATGCAGTGGATGTCCTGTATCTGGACTTCAGTAAGGCATTCGACTCAGTGCCGCATGGAAGGCTGGGAAGGAAGTTAGTAAGCACAGGGCGGTGCAAAGCTGGTGAGCTGGGTAGGGAACTGGCTTCAGGGAAGGCAACAGAGGGTGGTGGTGGGTGGGGAGCTCTCACACCCAAGGGCAGTGATGAGCGGTGTTCCACAGGGCTTGGTGTTGGGACCAGTGTTGTTTGGGATATTCATTGCAGACATATCATGGGACATCAAGAGCAAGATCAGTCTGTTTGCTGATGATACCAAGGTAGGGCGGTGGTGGATGACCTAGGGGATGGCAGGGGTTGCAGGATGATCTGGCAAAGCTTGAAACCTGGTCAGACACCTGGCAACTGGGTTTAATGCCAAAAAGTGCAAAGTGCTGCATTTTGGGATGAAGAACCCAAGGAGGAGTTACATGCTGGGGGGAGTGCAGCTAGCCCAGACAGAGGAGGAGAAGGATCTGGGTGTGCTCATTACAGGGTCAATGAACAACTCAGCACAATGTAGGAAGGCAGCTGCAAGGCCAACAAAATGCTGGGTTGTATTGCAAGGAGTATATCCTCGAGGAGGAGGAGGTGATTCTGCCACTGTAGGTCATTAGTTAGACCACACCTGGAGTACTGCGTGCAGTACTGGCGCCTATATCTAAAGAGGGACATTAAGTTACTGGAGGGTACAGTGCAGGGCGACAAAGATGATCAAGGGGCTGGGGACTTATCATACGAGAGGAGGTCGAAGGAGTTGAATGTGTACTCACTGGAGGAGAGGAGGGACAGGGTGACATGATTGAAACCTTTAAATACATGAAAGGAATAAACAAGATGGGTACAGAGGGCTGTTCAAAGTAAGGAGGGAGGGCACCAGGGGCCATGATATGAGACTGGAGGAGGAAGGTTCAGGAGGAGATGAGGAGACACTTTTTATAGAGAGGGTGGTGGCTGGGTGGAATCGTTACCTGCAAGTGGTATGCAGTAGAACAGTGGACTGCTTCAAAGGGATGGGACAGGACAAGGGGAGGGTTAATGAAGGGAAGGGTGGAAGGAGGGCAGCTGCAGGATAGGGTGCTAGCTGCACATTGACCAGACTTGATAGACCTCTAGGCCTATTACTGCTGGCAAATTCGTATGTTACAGTATGTAAGAAGAGGTGATCCTTCCCAAAAACTTGTATCAGAAATATGCCTTTCATTAAATAATTAAGTTGAAAAGAAAGGAGTTAAATTGCAATGAGAGGGACTACAAGCAATATAACTTTACTAAATATTAGATGTAATCAAGCAGTGAAATCAGTCAAAAAAAAAAAAGCCCCACAGAACATATTACAGAAAAATGTAGGAAAGCAGCGTTATCTGGAACACCACTTAGCTAAGTCTATAAGAAGCACGTTGTCTCTGGCTCCATAATGACACCCGACATCCAGACTGCCCTAAAACCGCTATAAAAATGGTCATATGAACAAATCCAAGCAATTATCAACCCCAGTATATCTTGTTATGCTGACATACTGTGTTTAGACCATTCACAGTTGTATTCACATGTTTGGCATTCTGGACAGCAGAGGTATCAAAAGCCTGTGAACAAGTATAATAAGCCTTCTTTGCATCAAGTGCACATATCATAAACAAAAGCCAGCACAGTAGAACCAGACAATTTGGAACAGAGACAGACCATGTTAAAACCAGACACACAAAAACAAAAAAAAAGAGGTGGGGGTGATTTAGGCATAAACAATATGGGATCTGAATAGACACTAATAGACACTATGCACATTTTAACCTAGACACTTAGTTACATCAACTATCCTAGAAATATTTAAGAAATATATAAATTTCCGTCCTATCTCATTGCAATAAGTTGACTAAAATCATATATTTTATGACAGAACCAAAGAAACCTTCTGAATAACAACCCCACCCTGACAGCAAGCATTGCAAGGAACAACCATAAGGCTCATTAATAAAAAGTAGTTACAGCTCCTCTAACACTTTTAATTGACATAAGCTGAAACAGGATCTTCATCCCAATCATTTACCAACCATCGGTGCATAGCTCCTGGGTGGATCAATATTAGATTTGGGTGAAGATGATATCCTTCAGCTCCTTTACAAAACTCAGCCATTGACTCCAACAGCACAAGGAAGTTCCTCAGGTGTAGCGACCAACTCGCTCCTATTTCCTTTAAAATGGAGTCATGTAAGGAGTAGATGATCTTGTTGCACTAGGGTCCTGCACATCCATTTCCTGGCCCATAAACAGTTCTGTGAGTTCGGTTCAGAAATGATTGCTCTCTCTACTATGGGATCATTTTTGGGATATTCTGCAAGTTGGTTAGCGAGGATATTAGAAGGATGAGTCAAAGGTCTGGTTTTCCTTTTGGATCTCTTGACCCCAGAAGAGTAACTCACAGAGCGAACAGCCTCCAAAAACAGGTGAGGGTTGTAGATTCATAAATCTCGGGGAGGAGACTTGTTTAACCCACCAGCTCAGTGCAAGTCCAGAGGTCTGGAACTTTTAGATCCTCTGAGGGCCAGGTTGCGAGACTCTGACCCGTGGAGCCCTCACGATCCTTTGAATATTGACGGTTGTGAGAATTTACAGCAGGATTATGGAAGTGAGACTTTGTAAGCCTGCATAAAACCCCTACTTCTTGTACTGAGGAGCATTTAATTGGATTCCCTTTCAGGTCCTGAATAATTAACACTGCAGGATATTTGAAGTGGTACTGCAAGCCCAAGTCCATCAGGTGCTGTTTAGCCTCATAAAACTCCTTTCTTTTGGACACAATCACATGAAAAATCCTAAAATAAAAGTATGCTTGCCTCTCCATTTCAGTGTTCCTCGTTCTCTAGCAAACCTCATCACCTCCTCTTTATCAGTAAACTTTAGAAAATAAATAATGATGGGTCTGGGTCACTGGTTCTGTAATTTGGGACCCAAAGATCTGTGGGACCTTTGAATGTCAAGGGTTTGGGCCACTAAAACTTAACAAATTAGGAAGCAAATCTTGAATGAAAGCAGTGGTGTTTTCCCTCAGCTCCTTCAGGAATGCCAAGTATCCTAATATTATTCCTATGTCTCTGTTTTCTAGGTTGTCAACTTTCTGGGTCAGGAAGGATATTTGTTCTGACTGATGCTGTGTTAACTATTCTAAGTAACATACTGAGGAGGTTAACTCTGTTATTTTATTACTATTCATACCACTATATGCCATTTCCACACTTTGTTTAGATAACGTGGCGTGGATTGCATGACATCTGTTAATCGATCTTGATTTTGGATAGAATATCTTTTAACTGTTTCAATATCTCCTTTGGTGGCGAAGTTATCGCTTATGACCGTTTAAAGTGTCTTTATTGTGCCGCACTGACCAGGAAGCGGGGTGACTGGGCCTCCCATTAAGCATGCTTAGTAACTGATCTAAATTCAATTAAAATGGTAAATGTAGAATTAAAAAAACAATTTGATTGATTGTAGCAGGGTAATAAGGAGATCGACAACGAGGGTGTTTACTAACGCCCGACTATTAAAATATATTTATTTATTGAATTTTTTGTTGACCAGTAGGCCACTGGGACTAGAAGTCCCTTTTTCAGGGCGACCAGGGAGGGGATACAGATGGTAAGCAACTGAAATTTGAACCAGATTAAGCTGTTGGTGGTATTTTTAGTGAATGGGGAAATTTGGCCAGGACACGGAAATCCCTACTCTTTCGATAAGTGCCATGGGATCTTTAACATCCACCTGAACTACCACCAATCTAGGCAGATGGAACCTTGGTTTAACGTCTCATCCGAAAGCGGCACCTCAGAGTGCAGCACCCCCTCCTCATGCTGCACTACAGTGTCAGTATTGGAAATTGACCCAAGTGCCAGATGTGGGAACTGAACCCACAGCCCTCTGATGTCCCAGCCTCAGAGGCGAGTGAACTACCAACTGAGCCTCTGAAATGATGGCAGAAATCACTAAACCAGCAAGGATCACCGTGGAGCTTACAGACTTGTGACCATCTTTTCAAGCGCTGGCATCGCACCTCAATTAACCGATTCCTGTTGGCTATATCGCACTGAGGTGATGGATTGCAGGGTTGTAAACCTCAAAAGGAACTGGGGATCAAAGACTCATAATTTGGAAATGAGTTTTTGCTGATGTCACCTTATTTAATATACCTCCTGATAGGACATCATGTTTCTATTTTTTCTAAAGGAGGAGCTAGATGACTCACAGAAGGGTGTGGAGACATAGTTTAAACTAATACCTGTGTCTGAACTGTGTGACATATTATCTTGGGACTCTAGAGACACAGTTCTCTAATTACTGCACTTACAGAGGTAATACATTGGATAGAAATATCTTAATGTATTTTGGTAGGAGTTGTTCTGTAGTTTTCCTTGTTTTTCTTTTAAGTGATTGTATGCTCTTTTATATATTGTTCTGTTTACATTTTACATATTTTTATCATCTTTTACTAAAATATTTTTTCAAGATACTGCCTGGGTGTGTCTTCCAAGTTCTTTTGCATGTGATGTATCGTGGTTAAGTTTGACAGCTGTTCTGAAAGGCTTGATGTATTACTAAAGTGGGAAAAGGTAAGAATATACCTAAGATCTCTTATAGAGTTTTAAGGGTTCATTTTGGAAGCCTGGCTTGGTGTTCCTGGCAAAGATTGTACGCAACCCGAAGGCGGTACATATCTGAGCCTGTACATTTAGGTATGCTAGCATAACATTCACAGTTGGAATCCCCAGAACTTGAGACTAAGGTGATTCAGACCCAAAAGCAGCCAGGAGGGTTACCCTGTTTGTTACCTGTTCACACTATTGTGCTCTGAGGTTGGCAGTATGGGAGCAGAGGGCCTGACCTGCAGAGTGCATTTGTGACAGTAATTACTAGTAATAGCAATGGACTGGATTGAGCAATGACTGATATCAGTACTGAGAACAAAGGGGCATAGCTTCCACAAGGAGAGGTAATGGATAAAGGAAAGGCCACCTGATAACTAGGAACCCCAAAAGAAACAAAAGCAGAGACAAACAGGAACAGAGAAGAAAAGCACAGCAAGAATAGGGGACTAAAGGCAAAAAGCAGAACTACAGCCAGGAGGCAAAAAGCAAAATACAGACCTAGAAAACTGGAGACACAGGGCAGCAGAAATCCCCAAGAGCACAAAGGAAGCAGGAGACAAACACCAGGAAAGGCTGGAGGAGCTACAGCAGAGCCTCCGGCTGCAGCAAAGAAACAATGCATCTGAGTGAGATTAAGGAGATGACTTAAACAGCTCAGGCAGAGGGCATGGCTGGTTGCTCCCTCCCATTGGAACTGCAGTTATAGCCTTTGATTAAACAACTTAAATAAAATACATGGAATCATTTTAATGCTAACACTCAACTGGGAAAACTAAGAAACATGAGGTTTTATTTCTAAAGACCCAGTGAAAGAAAAAAGGCTTGAAGCCCAAATTGATGATGGCCAAGTCAGAAGCCATTAAAGTTAAGTGCAATCACCTTAACAAAAAAAGATGTTATCCCCTGGAAAATGTTTAATGTAATCACTTTAAGCATGCACTGTTATAAATGTTTTAAGATGGTAGAGATGTGTCTTTAATAATCTTAAGTACTTCACCAAATACTCTCATTTCACAATAATTCCTGGGGTTGCTCATACTATTATTCTGTAGTATTTCTTCATTAGAAAACCTTCTAGTTTGCGGACCCTAGTAAAATATATTTGAACAATAACATGCTGCAAGGGTCACAAAAGAGCAGTAGTACTACTGTATTTTTTTTCAGTTATGTTTCTTCTCCCCAGCTCCGAACTCTCTTGGGTCACTCTGCTCACCAGGTCCGCTCCACATCGCTGTGGACCCTGCCTTCTTCAAAGTTGTTACTTTCTCCCTGAGCCCAGGAGGGACATGGGCCTCTTGGAGACCGAAGGGGCAGAGGCTGGGAACCAGCATTGGACATGTGGCGGTAGCATTGGGAGGGCTGTTGCCTATCCGGGCTGGAGGTTTTTCTGTAGTAGTAGCAGTCCCGAGATATCTCCTCCCCGGCGTGGCATGCACTGATGCCATGGCGCGTGGCAACCCTGTTGATGTCTCGCCTTCGCCCATATGTGAGGTCCGCATCCTGCAGGATCCCGCTCCCACAGGGGTCGCTGGGATGCTGAGCAACCCATCACCCTCCCCAGGAGAGGAGAGCAGCCCAATGGATGCTCAATCCTCTCCCTCCCTGCCGACCCACAGCGCCCGAGCTTGCTCCCAAACTTGGGTACTACTGCATTTATCCAGGAAGAGTGCATCTCAACCCAGATAGTCACAAATTCTGATGTCTGTGGCAGAACTTCATTCTACTTGTCCGATTGCCAGAATAGAGGGATGTCTTGTCTATCCACTTTTACTTCCTTCTATATAGAGAGAAGCCCACCAGGATGAAGCACATCACTGCAGAATTCTGTAGTAGATTTACTGCAGCAAACAATGCAGTTTCAATGGGAGTTAAGCCCTTTTGCCATGCAGCAAACCTGTGATACTGCACTTTATCCTGGCGGGCTTCACTGTATATCTGTTGTGCAACAGTATCTCTTACCTTTCTATACTATTTTTATGTTTACTTGCACAAGAAACATTACGCGCAGCTTAGGAGAGAAGCGGGTCGTGGAGGTGCGGCACTGTGGCAGCCAATTGCGGCACTGCATTTGGAAGCTTGGCACTGGTGGACCAATGCAGGCACACTGTGCTGATGACATTGGTTTCCAAAAGTGCCAGCAAGTTGAAGCGATTTGCTGGCTGCAATGAGGGCCACCTGCGTCATTGCAGCGTCAGCCATTCTGCTGCAATGAGGGTGACCCGTCATTTGCAGGGCGGTACCTGCCTAGTGTAACATTTTGTAAACATGGTGGTGGCTTGCCGCTGCCTCACAGCACCATGAAAGCCGGCGGGGTAGCCAATCCCCCTATCGGCATGCCCCGACCCAGTTTATTTTCCAATGGGGAGCCCACTTCCTGTCGCCACAATATAACGTCCTCCCCATTTGTTGTGTGCTGAGGGGTGCCGATCCCCTCTGCCTCAGCCTCCCCTAACAGTTGTTCTTTGCCGATGGGGTCCCAATTCCCATCGGTTTAAGTCCCAAACAAGACAGGTGGCACAATGGAGCCACCCAAGTGTGCTGAAAGCAAGCCTGAAAAAAAAAACCTTCCCCAACAATCATTTATTTATTTATTTATTTTCTCCCTAAAAGAAAGGAAAGGGTCCCACGCTGTACCATCCCTCCCTAACCCGCACCACCCTGCACATCCTACCTTCCCACACCCTCATCCCATACTTACCTCTGGAGCCTGGCGCGATGATCTTGATGGACTGAGAACATGTCTGCACTCTTCAAAGCCGACTGTGAACTGAAGAAATGCCAGTAAGCTGTATAGTGGCATAAATAGGGTTTTTCAATTTTGTTGCATATCTCAGGCATTTTGAGGAATTTGCCACCAAATTTTCAACATGGGGTTATCGGGATCCCTCTTCATGAATTCAGCCACTGTCATGGCGTTATTTAGTCGAAAGGTGATTTCTTGGTCACTGCGGAATCACCTTTCTGGACAAATAACAAAATGACAGTGCCAGAGTTCAAGAGGTGGGCTCACAAAAAAACCTATGTTGCAAATTTGGTAAAACAAATCCAACAAAATGACTGTTTTACGCGTGCATTGCGCAGTTTCCATGCATGCTTGTAACCATAAATTTATAATATTTTCACTCCAGATTTTCAACATTGGCATTTTCACACCTCCTTATGAACAGTATAGCTGTCATCTTTCATCCTGAGCGAAATTTGTTTTCGCACTTTAAGCCCAGAATAAGCATGATCGCTGTGGGAGATCAGTGTTCAGGACACATTAAGAAAATAACAGTGGCACCGTTCATGAGCATAGGTCCTAAAATGCCTATGCTGAAAATTTGGTAATGAAAGTCCATAAAATGACTGTGTTACAAACATGCATTGCATAGTTTCCCACGTACACTCATGACTTCACGAATTTGTAATATTTTCACTCCAGAATTTCAACATTGGCATTTGTCCACACTTCCTTATGAACAGTACAGCTGCCATTTTCACATCCTGGCGAAATGTGTTTTACACTTTTGGCGAATACTGCTGATCGCTGTGGGAAGTCAGTGTTCAGGACAGATTAAAAAAAAATCACAGTGGCACTGTTCATGAGCAGAGGTGCTAAAATGCCTATGTTGAAAATTTTGTGACAAAAGTCCATGAAATGACTGTATTACGAACATATGTTGAGCAGTTTCCACGCACCCTTGTATTTTCGCTCATTTGTAATATTTTCATTCCAGATTTTCAACATTGGCATTTTTAACACCTCCTTATGAACAGTACAGCTGTCATTTTCATATCCTGCCCGAAATACGCATTTTCACATCTGGCTCAGAACAGTGTGGTCGCTGTGGGAAATCAATGTTAGGGACAGATTAGGAAAATCATAATGACATTGTTCATGAGCAGAGGTCACAAAATGACTATGTTGAAAATGTGGTGAAAAATTCCTCTAAATGACTGTGTTACATGCATCGTTGTGCAGTGTCCATGTAAGTCCGGAAGTTCGGTTATTTTAATATTTTCAAAACAGATTTTGAACATTGCCATTTCTTCACACTCCCTATGAATGGTACAGCTGTCATTCTTCACATCCTGCCTGATATGTGTCACGTACATCTGGTGCAGAATGGCACGGTCGCTGTGGGAACTCAAAGTTAGTGACACATTAACATAATCACAGTGCCACTGTTCATGAGAAGAGATCCCAAATGCTTTCATGAGGTGGGGATCACAAAAGGCCATGTTGAAAATTTATAGTGCAAATATCAACAAGCATGGGGCGTTAGGGTTTCTAACCATAACGTCCCATCCTGTTACAGACTGACAGGCATCAGGGGTGTGCCCTTGGATTGTTGACTATAATGCTCATGCCATTCCACCACCACCCCACCACCCTCCGGCCAGTGACAGGCATCAAAGGTGTGCCCTGGACTCTTCAGCCCCACAGCTCACCCCATTCTCCTATACTGCACCCATTTCAGCGTATGTCCTTATGGAATGGGGTGACTGTAAAGCCGAACACCCCAAAGCACACCTCAACATGTATCAGTGTCTGCAGGATAGGGTGAAGTGAAATGGCAAGAAGCGTTATGGGTGATAACCCAAACGCATACCCCAATGCCTGCCTGTCTCTGCAGGGTGGAGGTGGGGTTGGCGTGAAGTTCAATACTTCACTGCCATTCCTGTTCTGCATCTCTCTAACTCCTGCATTACCAATGCTAATACCAGCAAGCAAACCTTCAGCATTGACAAATGCTTGTTCTATGACTGACATTGGTTGGCCACCTACGTCAGCCTTCTTGAATCTTTTCCAGCTTACTATAATTTCCATTTCACATTTCCATCCCTCTCCACAACCTCTCCTCTAAGAGCAGTGCAAACAGTAAACAAAGCACCAAAGCCATATGTCTTTAAAATATGTCGGCATCAGAGCTGGCTATTTAACTGTAAAGTGCTTTAAATGCATGAAGTGCCTGGTATGCAGAAAATGAGTAAAGTGCAAGGTGCTTGTATAAGAAGAAAAATGAGTTTAAAACATTATTATAAAGTGCTGCCAGAAATAAAGGTGCTTACAGTACATGTTGAAATGGTTAAAGTACAGTGCGAAAATGGAATTAATTGATTGGCCTGAGGAACGTTGCTGTATGAGCACAGTAAATATGCCTAAGATTGAATGATAGCCAAAGGTACCTTTATGAATATGCTGCAGGATCCAAACTGAAAGCAGATAAAGCAGTAATGAGGACGTTATTTTAGAAATAAACTCCTGTAAGGTATACCCTCCTATGCTTCCCATAGAGAATGCCAGTGGGGACATTTCAAAAGGAAATGTTATTGTGAGCATTATGGAGTTCCCAGTATAAGTATTTACTATTATACTGGAAGGAATTACTAGCGGTAAGAACCTGTTGCCCTGATGTACGCCACTCCCGATTGTGTAGAAACCCTCTTTGTTTTGTAGTTTTCCACAGTAAGTAAAAGTGGGAGCAGGTTGTAGATGTATCAGCTGAACATTTCCTTTTAGTTCTAACCTGCCGGTCCGTAACCTCAGTAATCTAGAAAGAAGCCCTTCACTGTGCCTGCCAAAGACAGAAAGAGTGCCCAAACTGTACAGGAGTGTAGTTCAGAACACAGCGGCAAAGCCTTTCACTTTCATTTTTCAGCTGCCACTCTGTGTTTCTAAATGAACTGCTTAACTTCTGATTATGTTTTAAAATATTACTGGCAACCAAGAAAGCAAATATCAGTCAGGAGACCAATAGTAGGGAGTTAGTATTGTAAACCCCAGGTAGCACTATCCAAGGGCTACTAACCCTGCAAGCTTGGCTAGTAGCAGGTTAAGGGGCCTGAGTTCTGAAGCAGGTGCCTCCACCGGAGGTCAGGGTTAGTAGTGGTCAAGCTGGGACACTGTAACCTTCCTTCCCCTCTAGTGGCCTGAACACTGTACAATAATCACTTTCACAATACCCTGGTACACCACACAAGTACCCACACTGTTTGCACTTACCACCAGGGCTGGTTCCTCTGGCTTGACCCTGGGGACCCCTGTAAAACAAGGTTATGCACAGCAAATAGCAACAGTACAGTACTTTGAGCACAAACTGGAACCACAGTCAGATTACATGCAGAAAAAGTTAGATCTGATTTATTCAGGGGACTTGAACAAGGGAGGGCAAAATCAGGTTAGTTAGCTTAAAGGTTATATCAATCAAGCAGTTCTGCATGTGCTTTGAATCCCCCACAGTCCACCTCTGGGTACCCAGGTGAAGAAGAGATGGGCTAGCCAGGACCGTTGCTTGGGGTTGCAGCTGGTTGGGGCCCTGTGAGGAAAACACAACATGCATAGTACACAATATTTGTAACCCGGAGCCAGAGGGCTCAGTTCAGAAGGAAACAAAACAACAAGACAATCAGATGACACACTCAGATTAAGCTGTTGTTGTAGGAGCTACCCTGGTATTTACTCATGATACCCAAGACCGGACACAGGCTGGATGAAAATCGAGACTGCAGGTGGTTGATCTGGAATGCCAGGAAAAGCAGGGCCCACATGAGTCGCAGAGGCATCGTTCCTGTTCAAGTGTGGAGCAGGGGCTGATCCCCAGGCATGTCTCTTGTCGATGGCTTCTCTGTGCAGTGGGTAGTCTGGCTGGGCCAGTCTGGCGAGCCCAGACCGCATGGAAACAAATTCGGATGCAGTCTGTTTTGGGCTGGATACAGCTTCCAGCAAGCAGAACACAGTTCACACAGTGAGGACTAACTCACAACCCACTAGCAGCTCATAGCACATTTACATGTAAGGGAATTCTACTGTACCAGGCAAAGTTCTCCTGGTCACAATCATAGAATCTCTGCACACACTGGGAGCTTAGGTGTAGCTGGAACTCCTGACAGGCCAATCGCATTCAGCAAAATCTTGGTCTTGTTCAGGTAGAGCCTGGCCCACTTCAGTAGCTTTCTTTAGTCACACAAACTTGGATTTAGTCCAAAATAATTCTCTTCTCTCCCTCTCAGGAGCAGCACACCGACATGCAGGCCAAAACAGCCTCTTCAGAGTTCTCCCATGAATTCACTCAGGATTGCTGCTCAGAATCATTCAGCTCCTCTCATTTCACTTCCCAGCTCAGAACTAACTGAAAACTGCAATCAGCCCAGGACTTCCCAAGATCTAAACGATTTGGTTGGCTGATTTGGCTGTCAGTCAAAGCAAGAGCTCCCCTTCATTTGCAAAAAGGCACAAAAGCTCCAAACTAAAGTTCCTACAGATTTTGAATTCAGACAACTCCTGTAGTCCGGCTACATTTTAGGTCCCACCAGTACTGATTGGTCCAATTTGCAGTCCAGGACTAAGATAGTGGAGACAAACAAACAGTCCTTGCTACAAAGAAAGCAGGTTAGACAAACTACATTATCATTATGATTCTAAATGATTTTCAGTAAATAGTTACATCTTTCAACAGAGCTCCCTCTCAGATTACTTAAGCTGCAATCAGGTGGTTCTTAAGAGACAATACACAGAGGCTATACAGGCTCTGGTAATCCCATTTAAACTGCTAAAGCACGAGGACACTAGCCTGGCAGTGAGCATTTGGGCAAGCTCAAGGAAGACTTTTTGGGAACCACCATTTGTGAGGGGTTACACCCTTCCCTGCCTGGGAAAACGTGGCATCCGTGTCAAGTCTGTACCTTCATAACATTGAAAATGCAACATATACAAGACATTTATACCATTAGCATGCTATACAAGTACTATCTGATTCATCAATTGGCATAACTTGTCACTTTACTATACATTTCAATGTATTCCAGTATATCATTTCCATTCTGACAATACATTATGCATATTTCAGCAGGTAAATTGAACATTACTACACAGAATCATTTAATAACTTCTTGTACTCTAAACAATGCAAGAGGAGGCCTTTCCTATCAGCTAACTTGGGACTGGATGGGGCAGGGCACCATGGTGAGAGGGCAGAACAAGTAACCTGGAATGGGCCGAAGCTCAATTTGGGCAGTGAGCTCTGAGAGACATAAACACCTTTGTGGACTACATTGAGAGGCAAATCCACTGGCCTCCCGAGGAATCGTAACTGAAGCATACCAGTGGCTTGACAGCTCGGCCAGTCTTTCTGGGGTGAACAACCACAGTCTCTGCACTTGCAGCAATGGTCTTGGAGCTTTCACCACTTGTGAGAGGTGCCTCTGCATGAAGGAAATGTCAAGCTGGGAGCACTGTCAGCCCCTTGCTCTGTAGTCTCTGTTTCTACAACACTTGGCTCATTTGAGACACTCTGGCACTGAAGGGGGTTGTCAGTGCTCTCATAGTGTTCCTCAAGTTCTGGCATGTCACCAGAAAGACTCATACCATCAGTCTCTCCTTCAGGCAAATCATACAGTTCCACGATACAAAGACTCAGCATCCTCAGACGTGATACTTTTCACTTCACCTTGAGGAGCATTGGCTCCAAGGATGATGCCAGGGCATTAGGCAGTCCAGAAGGTCCAGCTTTATCCCATAATTCAACATAGGATTTCCACGAAAACAACTGACTCAGTTCATATGAGTGGTAATAGGCATTATCACACTCACTGTCATCCGAGTTAGACTGGCAGTCACTATCATTCTGGGCCTGCTGTGGGGGAAGTCTTAAATCGGCAACCACGGGGCAGGCTGACTGTTTCTTTCTTGCAGCAGCATGAGTCACTGGTCCAGGGAATCAGTCTTGGTGGGTTCAGCCTCAATTATAACTTGACCAATAGATAGCAAGTGGTTATGGTGCATAGTCTTGACAACTTTGGAGTTATTCTCTGGGTGCACTTTGTACACTGGCAAATCATCCAACTTTCCAGCTATGACATGTGGAAGATGGTGCCATTGATCAGTAATTTTGTGTTTACCATGCAATCCTAAATTTCCATAACAACACGGTCTCCAGGCCTAAGCTCTTGAGCCTTTACTTTTCTATCATGTCTCTCTTTGTTGGCTAGATTTCTTTTGGCGGCCATTGTCTGGACCAGTTGATAGGCATGGTTCAATTGAGCTTTCAGTTTCTGTCCATATTGCAGGTAATCTTGACTCGGACCCCATCGGGAGAAATCCCAAAACAGACATCAACAGGCAGCCGGGCCTCTCTCCCGAACATGAGGCAGTAGAGAGAGAACCTGGTAGCATCATTCTTTTTGCAATTGTATGCGTCTACCAAGGTGCTAATCTGCTGGCTCCATTTATGCTTATCTCTTGGGTGGAGGGTGCCTAGCATGTCTAGAGAGGTGCGGTTAAAGAGTTCTGGTTGAGGATCCCCCTACGGTGATAAGGGGTGGTTCTTGACTTTTGCACCCCCAGAGAGAGCATTTCTTTGATTAGCTGACTCTCAAAGTCCGGCGATCAGAGTGAATTCACTGGGGGCACCATAGTGACGAAGAAATTTTCCCTTAGCACCTTGGCCACAGTAGATGCTTTTGATCTTGGTGGGAAAAGCTTGTGCATACCATGTGAAATGGTCTGTAACCACTAACACATTGCCAATGTTTCGCTGATCAGACTCTAAACTCAAGAAGTCGATGCAGACTAGTTACATTGGGATGCTGGTAGTAATGTTGACAAGGGCAGCCCTCTGAGGCAGGGCTTTTCTCTGCAGGCAGCGACTACAAACCCTTACATGGTGCTCAACATCGGCCCCCATCTTGGGCCAGTAGACTGAGATTGTACTAGGTTAAGGGTCTGGTCGATAGCAGAGGTGGCCCATATGATTGTGGAGGGACCGCAGTACCAAATCTTTTAAGGCTGTAGGCAGGATCAGTTGTTGCTTTTCTGTTTGGCCACCCCGATCTACTGCCTCTCTATACAACAACTGATTAAGCAGCTTCAACCTGGGCCTTCTTTAAACAATAAAGCAGTTCGCAGATCAGAGGAACGCAACTTGGACACATCTTTTCCTGCACGAAGGGCGTCCAAGTGCTAGGCTGAATCATAGGATCTCGGATTGAGCCCACTGCATGCTGCCTTTGTCAAACTGAGGTAGTGTACTAATATCTAGAGCAGAAAAGTGGCAATACACAGCGGTATGCAGGTGTCAGAGGGCCCAAGAAATATGCTAAGCAGTCCGCTGTGTCCGGAGACATCTGTTCATTTCTACCAAACTTGTGTCATGGTGCTCGGATGTCAGGTTCATACAGCCTGACCCAGTCGCTCTTGAAATGGATGGGCATCAGCATCAATATGATTCAGGCCCGGTCTGTATTCGACAGCATAATCATATGTTGACAATGCAGAAAGCCACCGTTGCCTTATGGTGTCTATCTTAGCTGGAGTCTGTACATATGTCAATGAGTTATTGTCAGTCCTCACCAATATTTTCACCCTTAGAGGTAATCATGAAACTGGTTGACAAAGGCCCATTTAAGCAAGGAACTCCAACTTATCGCGCGGGTAGTTTCGCTCTGACGGGGTCAAGCTCCTACTGGCGAATGCCACTGTTCTCAAACCATCCTCATGGTCTTGATACAGTACAGCTCCTAGACTCTGCAGACTGGCGTCAGTATGCAGCACATAGAAGTTTAGTGGGATCAGCATAAGCGAGAATGGGGCATAGGTGGGCTGGTATATGACTTAGTGAAGCTGCTTCACAGTCAGGCATCCAACGGGACCCAAAAAGTTCATCTGGGCGGAAATATGCTTTGTCTGGTTCTTTGATGGACCCTTTTTTGTATTTCCGATTGGTAGGAGGGTAACCCTGGGTAAGATTCAAGAGTGGTTGAATCACTTTGAAATAGTCCTTTATGAACGTGGTCGTAGCCACAGAATCACAACAAGCGTTGTAGTTCTTTCAAATTGTGGGGCTGGGGCCAAGTAGTCAAAAGCTTCAACTTTACTAGGAGCAGTCTCTGTCCCTCTGCAGACATTATGTGCCCCACATACTTCACAGAGGTTTGGAAAAACTGGCACTTGTCAATGGACTTGTCAATGGACAGCTTGAGGCTGAAATCTTCAGTCGGTCTAGTACTTTGAACAGTCGATTCTCATGTTGCTCTAGGGACCTCCCAAACACATTGACATCGTCCAAGTACACCAGGCATTCCAGCAAATTCATGTCTCCACCGCTCATTCCATCAGTCGCTGGAAAGTGGCTGGGCGCCCGATATCCCTATGGCATTCTCAGGAATTATTAGAACCCCAAAGGACAGATGAAGGCTGTCTTCTCACAGTCCTCTGGAGCCATTGGAATCTGGTAATATCCACTGCGAAGATTCAGCACCGAGAACCATTGCTCCCATTCAAACAATCCAGTGCATCTTGTATACTGGGCATGGTGTTATTGATCAGGATGGTCCGCCTGTTGAGGTCCGATAATCACACACATTCATACTGTTCCATTCTTCTTATGCACAACCACAATGGGAGAAGCATTTGGGCTCCTGGATTCTTGTATCACACCAGCAGCTAGCATTTCCTGCAAGTGTCTTCTCGCATTGTCTATGTCTGCAGGGCTAGGCATTGGAGACCTCTCTTGAAATGGCTGTTCATCATGCAGGCGTATGTGATGCTCTGCACCTGGACACATCCCATGTCCCATTCCTTCCATGAAAACACTTGATCTCTCTGGGCAAGTTTCTTGCTAATTCTAATCTTCCATTCAGCTGGCAGCGGAAAGTCACAAAATCAAACAAGTCAGGAGTCACTGTATCTGTCTTGCCAGGGGCTTGTTGCTGGGCAACACTGCAGTGTCTCGCGGTGTACAGTAGCTAGGTGCATCCTCTGTTCACCGGATCTTCCGATCTGATGCATTATGAGTCTGGACCATCACTCCTCGTGCATAGGCATGAGCACGAGCTAGCAAGATGCTGAGCAACCAATAATCCTTCGGCAATTTTCCATTGCCTGCGCGTCCAATATCAGTATTTTGTTCTTGACATCTTTGCAGGCGGACCTCCTTGAATGGTACACTGGGCGTTAGTGGCCAGTACCATTGAATCAGGATCCTTCTTCCACCACGACCCCTACCGGTTCATCCTGGTCCACTCCCTTGGGGTTCTGTTGCAAATCATAGGCCTTCTTGATCAGCGCGGAATTCTTAGGGCTCTCCCAGTCCATCGCCCTTGTTTCTTGTGACAGAGTTATGCCAGTCTCCCAAACATATGGGCGTTGGCCCCAATGACTGGAGAACCCCATCATACAGTCCAGTAGGGGACACAATAAGGCCGGTGTCTGGACTTGCTCCTCTACACCAGTTACAGCTGCAGGAAATTACAACTAGATGCAGACATATTCTAGGTAGGGATAAGACTTGTCCTCAGCCCCACACATATAGACCTTCCAGGGATTGTAAGGGTACAACAGATAAATGTTTGTCATACCAGTCCTTAAATACAATGGTCACTTGTGACCCACTGTCAACACAGCCAGTAGGAATACCATTCACAGCCACGGTAGTCTCCATTGAAGGGCCACTATTTTGGACCAGTCTGGAGAGACAGCAGCAGGGGCCTGGACAAATGATTTAGCCACATAGGATTTGAGTTACTATCTTGAACCCTCACTGCGGTCATTTTGGGCACTCCTCGACCACTGATTTGTTCTCGAAGCTCCTTGAAGCCTGTATACAACTTTATCTAGGTCTTTTGTGGACTGGCATTCTCTCTTCATGTGCCCATCCTTCCCACAGTTATGGCAAAATATATTTTCTGGGATTTGGGGTGGCTGAGGCATCACACTGGGAGCTGGGGCGGTGGTACTACCAACTGAAAGCCTTGGTGCCATCTCTGTCTGCTGTGTAGTGAGCATTTGGAGACATCTTGTCAATTCTCTTGCTTTCATAGTCATGACATCAGGTTTCAAGCTGCTGTCAGCAGGAGATGCCTGGGTGGACACCCCTGCCCCCATAGCAGATGCAGTTGGATAAGGGTCAGTTCCTGTACTTGCAGGAGCGGCCTTATAGAGACTGGTTTTTGTTTCCTGAACTCCTCAGCAGTTCATTCCATGGTGGCACACCCTCATTGGTCTCCACTTCAGAAGGGCTTTTAGTGCCGTCATCACTCGGTGCGCTCACCCTAAATTACAATCCCCTCTTCATCTTCAACCTCCCGGAGTTCTTTTATCAAGTCACAATAGTCCGTGGGTTACCCTTCTATCTAGGAGCCTTAATTGAAGGAGCTACAATTTAGAATGCTTTGCATGTTGCAGTATGTGCCCCAATCTCACATGGTTTAAGTCACTGGCGGCTACCCACCTTTTGTGTAAGCCTTCTGCAGTGCTCTTTCCAGGCGGGTAAAGTATGCAGACAAACTTTCCCTAGCCATTGTTTTGTACCTTGAAATTTCATCAAGTTATCCCTGACTCAATGCTCCTAAAACTGCCTTCTAGTGAAGATAGGTACTTCTGGACAGATGCATCAGGGTTTGTGGACCTCAGAAATTTAATGGCCTCTAGGGTGGGACCCCTCAAACTCTATGATCTTTTCTGTTTCTCAGCCTCTGCACACTCCCATTCAGGTACCAAAGGGGCAACACAATCTATCCTGGTCTCCCAATCATCCTCCCCTTGGGGGAGTGGGAGGGTGCGGAGAAGATTCTCAACCTTGGTAAGAGTTGTGACTAATGTCGGGTACAGACATAGGAGCCAGCATTGACATGTGCACAGAATGAGAGGCAATAATGGGTGCTGGAGTGGAAGGGGTGTTGGGGTAGGAACACCCCCAGGTGGCAGTAATAGTTTCTTTAAGCCCTCCACAGTTTTCCCTTTCTCCAGCAACAACTTAGCAAATTTCTCCTCAAAGTCTCAGATAGTGGAGGGGCTCATTCTCCCGGGATCTTTACTGTCTTTAGTTATCATTCTCCAGGCAGTGAGGGCTCCTCTGGGGTGGTAGTCCATGGCACTTTGGAACTGTCTACTGGGTCCTTACACTCTACTAATGCCATGAAACTTTGGGCGAGTAGATTAGCCTGTTGACCCACCACCACAGAGTTTTGTAAACATTCAACCTTGGAAAGTACTCCCTCTACAGTGTCCTTACTAGTACCCAGGGAATATCCAGGATAAGTATAGCATTTAGGTCAATCTCCTGCCCAGTACACCACCCACCAACTGATGTACAGCCACTTCTGTTGGGGTAGCCATTTATTTTTAACAGCAATTTGCAAATTTGGCCACTAGAAGACACAAAATCCCAGCGGTGAGCCTCCAAAATGTAACCCCTAGGTGGCTATCTCAAGGGCTACTACCCCTGCCTGCTTGGCTAGTAGCAGGTTAAGGGCCTGAGTTCTGAAGCAGGTGCCTCCACCTGGAGGTCAGGGTTGGTAGTGGTCAAGCTAACCTGGACACAGCCCTCCGGGACACTGTAACCCCTCTTCCCCTTCTAGTGGCCTGAACACTGTACAATAATCACTTTCACAATACCCTGGTACACCACACAAGTACCCACACTGTTTGCACTACCACAGGGCTGGTTCCTCTGGCTTGACTCTGGGGACCCCTGTAAAACAAGGTTATGCACAGCAAATAGCAACAGTACAGTACTTTGAGCACAAACTGGAACCACAATCAGATTACATGCAGAAAAAGTTAGATCTGATTTATTCAGGGACTTGAACAAGGAGGGGCAAAATCAGGTTAATTAGCTTAAAGGTTATATCAATCAAGCAGTTCTGCATTCGCTTTGAGTCCCCACACAGTCCACCTCCTGGGTACCTAGGTGGAGAAGAAAGGGGTTAGCCAGGATCGTTGCTTGGGGTTGCAGCTGGTTGGGGCCCAGTGATGGAAAACACAACATGCACAGTACACAATATTTGTAATCCGGAGCCAGAGGCCTCAGTTCATAAAGGAAATGAAACAACAAGACAATCAGATGACACTCAGATTAAGCTGTTGTTGCAGGGAGCTACCCTGGTATTTACTCACGATACCCAGGACTGGACACAGACTGGATAAAAATCGAGACTGCAGGTGGTTGATCTTGAGTGCATGGGCGTCGTTCTTATTCAAGTGTGGACCAGGGGCTGATCCTGGCAGGTCTCTCGTCAATGGCTTCTCTGTGCAGTGGGTAGTCTGGCTGGGCCAGTCTGGCAAGGCCAGACCACATGGAGACAAATCGGATGCAGTCCATTTTGGGCTGAATACAGCTTCCAGCAAGCAGAACACAGTTCACACAGTGGGGAACTAACTCACGACCCACTAGCAGCTCATAGCATATTTACATGTAAGGAATTCTACTGTACCAGGCAAAGTTCTCCTGGTCACACCGCAAAGTCTCTGCACACACGGGAGTTTAGGGGTAGCTGGAACTCCTGACAGGCTGATCGCATTCAACAAAATCTTGGTCTTCTTCAGGTTGAGCCTGGCCCACTTCATTAGCTTACTTTAGTCACACAAACTTGGATTTAGTCCAAAATAATTATCTTCCCTCCTCTCAGGAGCAGCACACTGACATGCAGGCCAAAAACTTAAGCCTTTTCAGAGTTCTACCATCGAATCCACTCAGGATTGCTGCTTAGAATCACTTCAGCTCCTCTCATTTCACTTCCCAGCTCAGAACTAACTGAAAATTGCATGCAGCCCAGGACTTCCTCAAGATCCAAAAGATTTGGTTGGCTGATTTGGCTGTCAGTCAAAGCAAGAGCTCCCCTTCAGTTGCAAAAAGTTGCAAAAGCTCCTAACTAAAGTTCCTACAGATTTTGAATTCAGACAGCTCCTGTAGTCCAGCTACATTTTAGGTCCCACCAGTACTGATTGGTCAATTTGCAGTCCAGGACCAAGATAGTGGAGACAAACAAAACAGTCCTTGCTACAATGAAAGCAGGTTAGACAAATGACTCTATGACTCTAAATGATTTTCAGTAAATAGTTACATCTTTCAACAGAGCTCCTCTCAGATTACTTAAGCTGCAATCAGTGACTTTTAAAGAGACAATGCATGAGAGGCTATACAGGCTCTAGTAATCACATTTAAATTGCTAAAACACAGGACACCAACCTGGCAGTGAGCATTTAGGCAAGCTCAAGGAAGACTTTTGGGAACCCCATTTGTAGGGGTTACAGTATCTGAATACAGGAGTGAAGCACCCTGCTCTCTCTCTCCCTGCAAACTCTGATGCAGCAGCATAGGAGCAGGCAGCTTGCAAATTAACCAAATAAAAGCACTCCTGAGCCAAAGCCAGCACTATAGGGGTAGGTCTGTTATTTAACCCCATAGTTGCTTGCTCCTGAACTACCATAAGTTGTTAGACCAATGGCTGAAAGTAAATGTAAATAAATTAGGGCCAAAATGAAATATTTACCAATTGCTAGAGGTTTCAGCCATCAGAAAGTGCAATGTTGCTGGCTATAAAAGCCCAGTGCCCCAATTTACACTGAGACTAATAAATGCCTAATATAAAATAACTGTTTATATACTGGTGTGGTATTGAACACCTTCACTGCAAAGAGGCTTACTGAGCTGGCAGGAGGCAGGGAAAAGAGGAACACGCCCTCATTCTCCCATTCCCTTGGCCAACTCAGAGAATCCGAGAGCAAACTTTGTGTGCTAAACAATATTGAATAAAAGTGGAAAATACCCGTGAAGAGTCCCCCTGTGTTTAGTAAGTATTCCTGTAGGGCTTGTACCCTCAGACTAAAGGCATTTATAGCATTCCCAGAAAGTGCTATCACTGCCAGAAGGAGGCTTAACCTATAATGAGTCCCCTCACAATAATTAAGTCTTTTATGCATTATAGAAGGACTCCACCTGTATATGATTTGCAGGGTATGCTAAAGAATGTTAAGCCCAACGGATAGTAACAGCCAGCCTAGGTCTTCCAAGATATAAAAAGCAAAAGTCAAGGAAAACAGTTTTTTTAAACTTTATTTTATGATTTTCAGTTATTAATAAATAACAGTTCCACATCACAGACATGCCATTGTAAATTTTACAGAACACTGGGAGACCTAAGGTCCCTTAATCACCAGAGTGGTGCATCTAAGACATTTAATATCTCATCTGGAAGGTAGTTATTCAAATCATAACCCTTAAAGTCCATTCTAACATTGCTGCAATCTAAGCCCAGGAGCAGTATGATTGGTGCGTTTTACTAAATGCTAATATAAGAATCCAACATTGGCATGCCCTATTTAGCGCTAGTGGTGTCATACATTGACCTTAATTAATAAGAAAACCAAGAATATAACATATATATCAGCACAATTCAGTATAGACCAACTGTGTATTTATAACTGATTTAAGGTACTGACTATCCAGTGGAGAACATTTATAAGCAACTCAACTCAACCCTCTTAATTGGAGCATCCCTTTTTGTAAACCTAAAATGTCAATTATAGCTCAGTTTTGTTAGTCAGAGCTATAGAGTTCCTGGAAATTAAATACATGGGGTAAAAGTCTATATGTTAAGTCAAATGTTCCTCTTGATCTCTAGAGAGCTAACATACAGTTGGAATTGGCTCAATTAGTAGAAGAAAAAGAAAAAAGTCTTGTGGCACAACTCACTGCTAGAGCTGGCGATTACTCGGGTAAAGTAAATTAGAAACAGCTCAGAGCTCTACTTAGCTCAAAACAATTCAAAGTCCCCATCTTCCTCTAGACTGACAGTTTCCTCCCTTTGAATCTTCCTTTCTGGTAGCTCAATTGAAAGCACAAGGCTAATTTTCCAGCCTCAGCATGATTGGCGAATATCCAAACTTTGTCCTCATGGGCGATCCAAAGTCTGGCCAGGTAGATCATTGTGTGGGGTATAGAGGAGCCCACAGCTTTGGCGGACACCCTTAAGTTTCTTGCAGTGCATCCTCGTCACATAGCTGATGTCGGGGAAGATGTAAACATTTCAGTCATCTTGCGTGAGTGGTCCCAACTGTCTGGCCATCTGAAGGACTTTATCCCAGGTCCCCACACCATCTGTGACCACTAGAAGTGTCTGAGGGATATTGAACTGTTCTCTGTAGCCCGAGGGTAATATGGTAAGTTTTGTGAAGGCCAAACTGATATTTCTAGCCTTCAGGTACCAACTTTTCGTTAAACCAATCTTGCAAAAATAGGATAGAGTGATCCCCTTGATCCTCTCCGGTTAGCCCTGTATATGCAGATGTGAGGATCTGGCCTGGTTCTCTAGAGTTTCAAGCGAGACTCTAAAGTGTGCGTTTTCCTTAATAAGCATTGAGTTGGCCATCGCCGCCAAGTCTGCCTGACTTTTAGCTTCACTTGTGGTGCTTTTCAAATGATCCACCGTTATTTCTGGCGTCACACGAGTCCCAATAGAGTCTATTTTAGAGTTTAAATCAGTTACTGAAGTGATTAGCCTCTTTATTTTTAAACCCAGAAAGATCAGTGTTTCTTCTGAGTCTGATGTAGTTATGGCCTGTGCACTTATGTTGGACCTTGATGGCTGAGAGGTACTGCTCAATTTTCCTTTAGATCCTCCACCACGATCCTCCCGAGGGTTACCATTATAACAATTTTAGGTCCTCTTTCCAAAAATGTAGAATGTTCTTTTAAATTTGTCTCCAAATTGGTGATTTTAAGTTTTGTTAATCTGTCAGTATGGAGATGTTTGAATCTTCTGCCACTCAGCTTGTGCTCCACAGAATCCCCCCTGGAAACAGTTTAAATACCTGATCACCTGACTGTGATGTCATGCCTAAAATGTATTTAAGCACATCACTAGGAGTTAGCTGCAGCCAGGAGGTCAGTTGCTTTCGGGCTGGAGAAGGTGCAAGACCTTCAGGATGTTCAGCATTGAGGCTGATGCTAAGCCATGCTAAGCTAAGATTGCTAACCTCATTTTTGTTTTGATTTCTGTATTTTACCTGTTGTACTTTACAAGAAAATAAAATGGCAAAAAGCTTTGAGGAGTTTTTATGCATCTAAGTCTTGTCTACCTGTTTGAGTGCCCTTTGGGCAAGCACCACCATCCATGATGCGCCTCCGATGGGATTTCTGCGCCACCATGGTGAAAGGGCCTGCAGCCTCCGCCTCAAGTCCTCAAGCTTGCAGGCGTCCACTTGCAACCTTTGGCTAACACCACCATCCATGGTTGCCTCTGATGTAGTTCTGCACCTCCATGGTGAGAGGAGCCTGCTGCCACCTGCCCCGAGTCCTGGCCTGCAGGTATGGCCCGGACATGGCTCCGGGAATCAAGGCTATTTGGTCTCTCTGAATTTTCAAAGGCAGGTGCCTTTCTCTGGGACAGCTCTCATTGGTTGCTTCGAACCACAATCTCCCTGATTGACTCATTCCCCTGCCAGGCATTTTCAACTTCTCCGACTGGACTCTGCTACTACCATTTGCTAAATTTAGCCTATTTTTCCCTAATCATGTACTGCCTCTTATTCTGGACAAATTTACACAGTGCTGCATTAAATTTCAGCCTTTGCAGGAGTCTAGTCTCTTGCAAACTGCCCGATTTCACACGCACCACTGCCGAATTCTTTTCGGTTTAGAGTGTTAATTATTCTGTTGTAAACCGTGTACTAGAAATGGGTATTTAGAGTGCTAAGACTGAAATCTTGATCTCTGTTAGAGCTTAAACAATTTTGTGCTTGACCTGCTACCTAATTAAGGATTTTTGTAGTGCTAGCCATCTCTTAATTCTCTTGCCTGCCCCAATTGCTGCTTCTTTTGTTTTCCCTTAGCAGACCCTGCTAGCGCCTAGCTCCGCTGTCTGTGACCCCCGATTTAACCTCCATTACTGTGCCACAGCTCTTTGTGAAATGTAAATGAGGAGTCCTCCCACCATTCCTGAGCTGTATCTAATCCCTGTCTGTCCCTTTCTCCCTCAGGCATTCCATTGTAGCCCTTTGGGCTAGCACCATGATCTGCGGTCACCTCCAATGGGGATTTCTGTGCCCTCCATGGTGAGAGGAGCCTGCTGCCACCCGCCTCTGAGTCTCGCTTGCAGGTACTGCTCAGACACGGCTCCAGGAATCAAGGCTGTGTGGGTCTCTCTGAATTTTCATTCCACCCACCCACACTCCCCACCACTCTTTAAATCCACCCAACCCCCCGCACATAACCTGTCTTCACTGGTTCCTGCACATTACTCAAAATTTAAAGACACAGGCCCTCTCCTGCTTGGTCCCATCCTCCTGCTCCTTGTTCACTCACCCACCAGCCCCTCCTCCCACCGTTTTCTCCCTGATAAGTTTACCTAGTATAGCAAGCGTTCTGCCTGCTTTCACTTCCCTGCTACCCCTTTGTTACAGTATCTTGCCAGCTTCTCCTGCCACCATGGACCACACTACAGCTCACACTGCTCGCTGTTTCACTGCCATCCTTCCTGGTGTTTATGGACTATTGTGCCACTGTGCTAGCCGTGACCAAGAGCACCTTGCCTTCTTCTCTGTCACCCACTTGCCCTGCTACAACCCTTCCCTCGCTCCTCATGGGAACTATCCTCCCTTGGCCCTATCACCCTCTCCTTTCTTTTAATCTGGAATGCCTTCAACTTGTCCACTACCTAGCCTCCTCCCTGTTCTCTTGGGGTCCCCTCCTACCCTATATACTCCTACTATCCCTCCTTCTCCGAGCTGGAGACACTGAATGCAACCCTGGTCCACCCAACTCCCACACTGCCCCTCCTTCAACATCTGGGCTGATGCCCGGGGCTGGTGTACACATCAATATATGCAGTCTTCCTCCAAGTTCCTGACCTGGAGGCATGGGTTGTGCTATACAAGCCTCACGTCTTGGGACTTTCTCAAACCTGGCTAAAGCCTCACCTTGCTGACACCACTTACCAACTACCTGGGTACTTCTCCTGTATCTCGATAGGCCATGAAGAAAAAGGGAGCTGGAGTTGCACTATTCATTAGGGAACCCCTCTCAGTCAATGTTGTCCTCTGTTTTGATCCTATCTTACCTAGCAAATGGCTCCTATCTGAACTTACCGGAAGCTAATAAGAAAGTCTACATAGGCTGCTACTACAAATCTCCCACCATTGGAACTGAGGGCCTAGACAGCTTCCTCTGGGCCTGAGTCCTTATCCCCTCATAGAGGTGCCATTGTCCTTGGTGATTTAAATTTAAACTGGCAGAGTACCCACCAGTCTTACTATGCTTCCTCCTAAAACAACACAACCTGGTCCCAACTATTATGCTTCCCACCGGCAAAACCTACGTCGGGCACTCAGACCCCTCTGCACTGGATCATCACCAACAGGGATGATTATGTACTACATGTTGGAACCATGGTGGACTCCATTGGCGACCACTGCCTATGTATCTCCTCTGGTCATCTAAATTTAAACATCCTCCCAAATACCTGTCCTTCCACAATTTCAGTAGCCCTAACTCTCTAACCTCCACGAGGAGGCATGGTTCTTGGACTGGTCTGCTCTATATTCACTTCCTGATGTGACACATGCAGTAACCCTCTTCACAGAGAACCTTATGACCCTACAGTGCCGGCACTTTCCGGTCACCACAAGAAGGGTCAGGCGGCTGCTCACGCTGGGTCAAAGACCTCCTTACTCTTATGAAGGATGGGATCATGCTTGGTCCACCTACAAAGCATACACCTCCCCTTCCCTCTGGGATGCATACAGGTGCTGGAGGAACCTATGCAAACATCTGGCAAAATCTCTTAAGCAGACTCACTTCCGTAATCTCCAACAAGCTAACCTTGGAGACCCTAGGATATTCTGGTCATCCATCAGCTCCTTTCTAAACCCCCACTCCAATAAGGCTGCCCTGCAACTGAAGTCCCCTGATGGCCTTATTATGGACCCTCTGGAAGTGACCAGGGATTTTAACGACAAATTCTCTGATCTATCCATGTATCTAAGTAAACTCCCTTATGGCCAGCCAAATAACTTGGTCCCCCATCCAACCCACCACTGACCTCTGCAGGACCACACACCCAACCCCAAATTCCCCTTCTTCAAAACTCTCTCAAGAGCAGACACTTAAGTTCCTCAAAAGCCACCCAAATCACGGCTCCTGAGGCTGATAGTCTATCCCAGTCTTCCTTAGGCTCCTCTCCCCAGCCATCATTGAACCACTCACTTGTATCTTTAACCTTGACCTCCCACCTCCTCCATGCCTGATCACTGGAAGACTGCAAAGGTGATTCCCATTTTCAAAGCTGGGGACCCTCTATCTACTGACAACTATCGTCCAATCTCCATCCTCCCCACCTTAGTAAACTACTCAGAAAGCTGTCCACCATCTACTTGCTGACTACATAGGCAGACACAACCTCCTGTGTAGCCAACAGCATGACTTTTGACAAAACATTCCACCGCCACTGCCCTTGCACTTCTGATCAACCACATCCTCATAAATACGGACCATGGTAATGCCACTGGCACAGTCTTCACTGACCTTTCAAGGCATTAGACATGGTAAACATCCCTTCTCCTCTCCAAGCTCGTTGCCTTGGCTGTTCTTAAAGGTTACTACCTGGTCAGAGCTACCTCACTGATCATTACCAATTTGTGTGTATTGGCCTGCCGCTCCCCACCCTGCCTGTCTCTACAGATGTCACACAGGGGCTCCATCTATATGGACCGTGGCCTACTCACTGGGGCCGTCTTTGTCGACCTGTCTAAAGCCTTGACATGGTACACCATCATCTCATGCTAAAGAAGCTCCAATCCATTGGAGCATCTGACAAACCCTCTCCTGGTTACATAGCTATCTTGACAATCGGACTCAGGCGGTAGCATTTCACAAGGCCCTTTCTTCGCCCCTAAACATCTCCGTGGAGTTCCCCAGGGATCCACTCTTGGACCTCTACTCTTTCCTCTTCCTAAATGATATTCCCACCATGTCCCGGCATAGCTGCACTCTTATATGCATGAATGACCTTGTTCTCTACTCTGGGTCAAAATTGGTTGCTGCCATCAACTCCACTCTCACTAATGACTTCCAATTCCTGCAGACCTGGCTCTCTAGCAACCACCAAGTCCTGAACCTGAAAAAACCTGTGCTATGCTATTCGGATCCTCTAAGAAACTGTCTGCCCCTGCGAACAGGCTCCGGGTTCAATGCCTTGATGGTTCCCTCATCTCAAACACTGGAGTCCTTCGTACCTTAGGGTCACTTTGGATCCCACACTTGACCTGTACTTAACACGTCAATATATTGTGCGTGCCGTAAATGCTAAATTGGCGGAGCTTATCGCATCGCCACTCCCTCACTCCTTCCGCTAGACTTTCTGTTGAGAGGTATTCTCTTACCCCAGCTCAATATGCTCTGCCCCTCCTCTTTGCTGCAAACTCTGCTACACTCCACAAATGGGACATGTCTACAACAACATCTGTAGATTCAGCCTTAACTGCCCACATCTTACCCATCATTGTCTCCTTTACGCTGGCTTAAATTGGCTTCACCTAAGGATATTTGAGCCTACTCCCTGGCTGCTTTATCAACTCCTTGTCTAGACCTCCTGCCTGTCTATCTTGCCAACCTCCTGACTCCTGCCTCACACCCGTGCCCTCATGTCTTCCTCTGTCCCCATGCTCTCCACTAGACCTTGCATGACAAAATGGGTGAAAAGGCATTTGACCATTTGCTCCCAAATTCTGGAACTCACCCCCCTTATGGTGAAGCGTCATCCTCCATCGAGAATTAAAACTCGCTGTTCACCCACCTCTAGCCTCTGGCCAATCCAAATGCTCTTAATTTGCTTTGTCCCACTGCAGGCTGTCGGGTCTGACCCTGAGTACTACACAAATGTTCTCCCATGCAATTTGTCTAGGTGGCTATGAACCTTGATGTCTTTACTGTCCTCAGCTGTCTTATGGTTACCCTAATTGCTTTATTTTACATCCTTATTATGATCTATGCCTAAAATGTACCCTTATGTAACTGTTACTGTACTACCCAATGTATATCTTTTTGCTTCTACACTATATTATGTCTGTGCATTTCTGCATATTGTAACCAATGTCCTGTGCTCTCCCGAATTAGTGCCTGAAAATAGGCAGGTCTGTTACCTAAGCACTTACCGGTTACAAAAAGCTAATAAATAAATAAATATTGGGCCCCTGCTATTCTCTTTATTTATTAAATCCCTCCTCGGACTGTCTCAGCTCTCACTCTCTCCTCTATACTGATGACCTTATGCTCTTCTACAGCGACAAATCTCCCTTACATTTCCTCAGTTTTCTCTCTAAACTATGCTGCAACCCAAAACTGGTTCACAGATAATCTCCTCCTGGTTAATGCCAAAAAACAAAATCCATGCTGTTCGGATCAAAGCCTTTCCTAGCGAATCCAAAACTCACTCCTCTCAACATTGTATCCTCTGATGGCCAAGCCCTTGAAGACGTACACATTTCAAATACCTAAGAGTCCTACTCGACCCCATCCTTTCTTTTTCCAAACACATCAACTCAGTTTGGAGGTTCCACCAAAAATTAGGTGCCGCCTACAGATTCCGGCAATACCTCACTCTGGAGGACCGACTTGCCATCATATTCAGGAAGACCTGCTCCCAGTCCTAGACTACTGATCCGCTATCTACCCCAGGACATCCACTACCCTCATGGCCAAGCTATCCTCTGCTTATAATAGTGTCTGTCATTTTACCTTGCTGGCCCTTTCACTACACACCACTGTGTCCTCTACAATTCACTAGGATGGCTCGCTGCAAGGCCGTTTCAAACTAACTATGTGCTGCATGGTGGATTCCGCCATCTGTATTGGCCAGGAATCTCCCTTGCAGCCCTCCTCACTGTCCAAACTCTGCACCGCAGCCTCTGCTCAAACAGTATCCCCTCTGACTATCTCAGGATATCCACCAACATGGGTGGCAGAGCCTTGTCAGTGACAGCCCCTACACTGGAATAAACTGCCTGCCGAGCACTGCTCCATCGACACGCACTGCCAGTTCAAAACCTGCTTCAAAACTGACTCCTGATGACTTCCTACTGTCACTGTTTCCCTGGGTGGTTCATCCATTTTCCTGGCTGTTCTCACCGCTTGAACTTTAGTGCCTATATTTGTTAATCCTACTACCCACTCCTCCTCTCCCACCTTCCCTTTCCTCTCCTCTACTTGCTATGCCTTATCCTCTCATTCTACATTTACTGATGAACATTTGCTTGTCTCCTATGAATTGCTGCTGATCGGCTTTATGTATATGTATTCTCTTAATAATGTAACACATATTGGATGTATATATTCTGGAACCCTGTATTTTGTGGTCTGTTTTCACACCTGTATCCTATGTACTATTGTAACTTTTTATTGATTTGTTATACTGTCTATTGTTCCATGCTTTGTTGTTTGTAACATTAATTCTGTGCCACAGTATGTGGTACGAGTAAGTCTCTGAAAATGGTCCCTGGGATCAACGCACCAAAGTCATAAATTTGAAATCCCACACCTGGTGACAATATCACTTTTAGTGCTTTTTACTTTTTTATTTTTTTGTTATTTTAGAATTTTGTATGGGAAAAGCACACCGAGTCAAAGCTCATTTTTAGGTGCAACCTGGGAGTACACTACTGTTACTGTTTACTGTACACATTGCTGGCAGTATAGCCTAGAGGTTACAGCAATGAATTGTGAATGAGCTTGGTACATCCAGCAGACTTGGGTTTGAGTTGTACAACCTTCACTTGCATACTGCATGAACCCTGAGCAAGTGCTTACCCTCTGTGTGTTCCCAGAATGCACATGGAAATGAGCTTCAGCTCAGCGGGCCTTTCACAGCCAAAAATCTAAAATAAAAAAAAAATAGATAAATGTACCCCCAAAGGTGGGGTTTACCTTTGAGCATCTGGAAGCTTGAGGTATCTCCACCCAGAATGCCTGCATCTTTGGACTGGAACTGGTGCTGGAGGCCAGAAGAAGAGGCAATGTTATTTGTCTTGTTGTTCTTTCATTCTACAGCGATGATGAAAGGAGTGCCCTGCACCTGAAGAAGAACTAGAAGGATTGCTGATGTCCTCTTGGTAACCTGGACTGCATCTTGGCTGGATTAGGTGTTTAAAGAAGGTAAAGTAGCAGCCAGCAGCAATACTGTTGTGTGAATCAGCAGCCAGGCGTAGAACAGAATGTAAACTGATGGCCATTACCACCTTGTTGACCTCTGACCCCAGTGATTGATCAACTGGAATGTAAGGGTCCTGGTAAAGACTCGGGCATTTTGGAGGAACGGAAATGGAGTGTTTGGCAGCATTTTACAGCCACTGAGGAGCCAGATTGGGAGTGGCAAGTCTGACAACCAATAGGAGACTAAATGAGGAGGTAACTGGGTTGAACCCTTACCCCAGTCTAAGAAGAATTTAGGGCAGTCCTCAGTCCTTGTCAAGAGACTGGAAGAGAGAGTGCTGAGGAGTGCTGAGGGCCCAGCCAGGTTCGAGCCAGAGATCCTGGCGGTAGCTGAATCTGGTTGCAGAAAGCTCCATTTGAGCTGAGAAAATGTTCTGTGAAGCTATGAAAGATGGCATTGGTTGTAATCAGAGGTGAAAATAAACCATTTTATCCTGTCTGGTGTGCCAAGGGAGATGGCCAGGACTGTGGCTTCAGGGTACTTGTATCCTTGATTTCATGAGGTCACTGGGTGAGGCAGGGTTGCTCATCAGTCTCAGTCCATCTGAACTTGTCATGGTGCCACATGCTGGCTGAGAGGAAAATGGAGCTGCAATGCAGGGATCAGCCCTAGCACAGGCCTACCTCCACCATCAGGTCTGGATTTATGGTTTGAGGTCCCCCAGTGGGATTAATCATGCTATCATCCCATATGTTTGACTATAGCCCATACACGTACTATTTTATCTTATTCTCAGTACAACCAGTGGTATATTTACATTTTAGAGGAGACAGCAGTATCAGTCCTTGGGCTGTTCTTCCTATCCTTTCCATTGCTGTCCATCTGCCTCTTATTGACTGGGTCATAGTTTGGTGAGGCATTTCATGACATCATGATGTCACATCAGAAGGAGCTTAACAACCCTTTATTGTTGTTTTAAGAAGATAAAGAGATTTAAAAAAATGAAAAACGAATAAGGTAAACCCCGTGTGAATGAATGGGGCCCCAAGTGACTGCAGGATTGACTGGTACCTAAAACCAGCTATGTCCACCAAATGCCGCTGCTGTGTCTCTGCATATCCAGAAGTGTTGAGGCTGTTTTCCATTGGCACAGGACACATGAGCACTGGCTTATAAGCCAGAAACTGCTGTTGCTGAATTTTCCTTGGGAGGATTACAAATATGTGTTGTAGTCCTAGTTGGATTACAGCTGGTTCTGCCATAAGAAAAGCACTAGGTGATGTAAAAAGCAAGCTTGCATATCTGTAAGTGTACCAATGCAAGATCCTGGGCACTGCGACATCAGGCTTTCAGCAGCACATCCGTGCCGCTGCCTCGACTCCTCTCCAAGTCTGACTGTCACCGTGGTCCTCCAGCTCGGATTGAACCTTCGAATGCGCTGCTAGTTGAATTCGGGCGCGAAGCCTCCTATTAGTGCGGCTTTGTGCTGGTGAATCTAATTGGTCCCTCTCTGCCCTCCCAGCCCTTTCGATTGGTGCGCCTTCTCTAAGGCTTTTGCACTGTTCGAGGACTGAGTTTGGCGCCCGATATACTTTGTTACTGTAGGAACCCTGTAATTTTCTCCCACCACCCCACCCCTCCCAGGCCTCCTTTAAATACTCAATCGCTCCTCCACCTTGTCCATCTCTCCTCTCTCAGTGCTCGTGGCATCTATAGCTCCTCCTTCTTTCCCTGACAGTCATTTGTGCTCTCTCATTAATCAATCTCACCCAAAACCTCAACCCTAGCTCCTTTTTCTATTTTTTGTTTTCTACTCTCACACTTCCTTGTTCCTGTTGTGTCCTGACCTGTCTTTCTTTCTTTTCATAGCCAGTACCTACACCTGTCTAAACTATGAAACTACTTATGCTACTGTCTTTTCTTATACCTTCCCTTGCTCTGCTCCACCTATCCTTACCCACTGTTCCCACTGACCCTCAGGCTCTTCCACTTTTCAGCCACATGACTACATATTTTCTAACCATCTCCTGCTACCCTCTCCATTATGATACAACTCCTCTTCTTTCTAATAGGCCCTGGCTACTGTTGATAGCCCATGCACTAAAACACTGTCCCCTGAGACGACAACCTATGTCCGTTCCTGCGGCACAAACTTTGGGATCTCCTCCTACTAGCCCTGCTGCTCTCTGGAGATATGCACTCTAACCCGGGACCAAGCAACAACATTCAGAAGCCCTCTCCAATGTCAAGGGCCTTACTGTTATGCACATGAATATCAGGAGCCTACTGCATAACTTTGCTGAACTACAAGCCTGGGTCACCATTAACAGGCCGGATATCATCTGCCTTTCCGAAACCTGGCTTAAACCTTCTGTCCAGGATTCTCAGTGCTCACTTCCCTCCTACAATCTCCTGAGATTTGATACCCCCCTCCTAAAAGTGTGGGGGGCACAGCATCTATTTTAAAGATCACCTACAGGTCACCACTATCTCCTCAACTCCCTATTCCACTGCAAAGCACTTCATGTCCTCCTAACTCTTGGCTCAAAAAAAATACATATACCTGCCTATAACCCCCATCAGGTGGTACAAAAGGTCTTGATGACCTTCTTGATCAGACTTCACTTCTATCCGGGAGAACTGAGGTTCTTTTACTTGGCAATCTCAATCTAAACTGGCTTGGAAACTCACTACATGCTCTACAGTCCAAGATCCAAAGTTTCAACCTTCACCAGGTGATCAGTGACCCCACTAGAACTGCCCTGCATTCAAATTCCAGTACTCTGCTGGACTGGATAGTTACCAACCACCCAGAAAATATTATCTCCTCTGGCATTTTAGCAGATGCCACAGACCACTCCCCACTTTTTGTATAGGGCAAAACAAGACCCTCCCCTCAAAGCCCGTTTATCACCTTTAAGTAACTATGTTAAGTTTGACCCACAATCCTTCCTATTGAACATTGAACTGTTGACTGGACCCCACTTTTAACTCTAATGACCCTCAGGCTGCTCTAAATATATTCCTGACTCACTTCCTGTAGGTCCAGGACAAACATTGCCCTCCTGTTACCCGTCGGGTAAAAATAAAAATACTCGGTGGCTAAAGGCC
Source organism: Neoceratodus forsteri (assembly GCA_016271365.2). Taxonomy (NCBI): domain Eukaryota; kingdom Metazoa; phylum Chordata; order Ceratodontiformes; family Ceratodontidae; genus Neoceratodus; species Neoceratodus forsteri. The sequence continues at coordinate 134,080,057 of CM028130.1, read as the reverse complement.
GACCTTCTCGCCAAACTGCGACAGTGAGACCAATCCTGGCTACTCTACAAAGCATGGGCCTCCCAGCTGACTTAAATTCCTACAGAGCCCTCAGGAACTCCTGCAAGAAGGAAATCAAAAGGACAAAAGTGCCTATTGCAAGGATCTTTTAACCAAATCCTATGGTGACCCAAAAATTCTGGTCCCATGTTAAATTCTTCCTAGGATCAAATCCTGCCCCACTGCAACTGATATGTCTCTCAGTGGTGTCCACTGCAATAATCCCTCCACTATTGCAAACTTTCTAAATATCCAGTTCTCTGGCGTCTCCAACTACCCTCTACTTTCCCAGCCAGACCGTACTCGAATGAACAACCTGAAAGCTACTGGGCCCAAATTTCATTTCAAGGCTGTCACTCACCTTGAAGTTCTAAGACTGCTCAAAAGTATCTCTGATTTCACTGCTGCTGGGTCGGATAACCTTGAACCCAGAGTCCTAAAGCTAGCAGCCCCACACATAGCAGCACCTCTTGCAAAGTGTTCTCCCTCTGCCATAGCTATGTCCCAGATATATGGAAGAATGCCAAGATTACCCTGTATTCAAAAAGGGGACCGTAAAATCCCTCAAACTATAGGCCCATTGCCATATTACCTGCTCTTAGCAAAATCCTTGAGAAGCTCGTAGTCACTCAAACCATTGACTTTCTGCTGAAACTAAACCTTCTCCGTCAGCCCAACATGGTTTCCGCAAGAGTCATAGCACCACCACCACTTTACTCAAATTACGTCTGATACCCTAGCAGCCATGGACTCAGGTCTCCTAGCGGGGCAATCTTTATAGATATGATGAAAGCTTTCGACCTAGTGGATCATCTATCCTTCTCTCTACTCTAAGATCACTGGGCTTCTCACATGGTGTGACTGCATGGTTTGGCAGCTACCTGACAGATCGGACACAATGCGTTAAATTTAACTCCATCTTGTCAGATTACGCTACCATAAATATTGGTGTGCCACAAGGTTCTATTCTAGGTCCCCTGCTTTCTCCATTTTCATTAATAATGTTGCCTCACACTTCCCCATACAGCTTCCCTACTATATGCTGATGACATTGTCTTGTACACCAGCTCTAAGAATATTTCTGAAATCAATCAACAACTCTCCCAAGACTATCAACAAATTGAAAAGTGGTTGTTAAGAAATCGGCTTGTCCTAAATGTCTCTAAGAATCAAGCCATGCTGTTTGGTTCCAATGCTAAACATAAACTTGCTCAACCCACCTTTAATGTCTCCACTATTAATGGCTCATCACTCATGGTTGTACCCTCTTTCAAATATCTGGGTATCACTCTTGATCCAACCCTCACTTTTGATCTTCATATCCAGCAGACTTGCAAACTGACTAACATGAAACTTGGTATGGCCTACTGCTCCAACTACATACTCACTCCATCTGCTAGGCTTGCCATAGGCCATGGCCTACTACTTCCCTCACTCATGTATGGGGTGGCAGCATATGCCTCATCAGGTAAGACTAGCTTTCAGAAGTGGGATGTCATGTACAACAATATTTGTAGATATGTGTCCACCTTACATCAACTAAAACACCACTGCCTCCTCTACTCTGAGCTTGGATGGGTTTCTCCATCAGCATACCATGACTATGCCTCTGCTCTGTCATTGATAATATCATCTGAAATCAAACACCCAAGCCTCTGGTGGAACTATTCATAAACCAGACATCCAGCTATGGACTACATTCAGCTGTCAATGCCGAGTTGCTATTCCTAGACACCACTCCTCCAAAGATGCTAGTGCTTTCTCCTGCCATGCCCCAAAATGCAACTCCTTCCACTAACTATTCATCGGGCATCCTCCCATGCCTCTTTTAAGTTATTGCTGTGCAACCATCTTGCCGTCTCGTGCTCTTGCTCCCACTTCAAACCCCCTAGCCCAGTTTTTCTGAACCTTAACCATTACCCTTACAGCCTTTCCATGCTCCTTTCCCTTAATTAAATAGCTTCTGTACTGTCCTGTCTCTTTAGCTTGTTACAATGCAATTTTAATTACAGCTATTCATCATCCTCACCAATTTCCTCCAATCCCATCCTAGCCCACCTCTGTTGCACTCTTCTCCCTGCCCCAACTACTCCTCCTGTTTTCGCATTCCATCTTCCTCGACTGCTAGATGGCACTCCTGCTTATTTTTAGCTAATTGGACTGCTGCCTAATTGCTTCCTGATGATTTTTATTGTTGCCCTCCCTCATTTGTATTATTATCTAGTTTTTGCATAATTTTTGCTATTTGTATTTCTACTTGTTCCCACTACCTGCACTGTATTACTATGTATGTAAAGCACTTACTGTATAAATGATTGTACTTTCATTTTGTTCAAAATGTTTTTGTTTCTGTATTCTCCGGTCGTACCTGAAAATAGTCATTGCTATGGCTAGTGCACCTTACCAGTCAACAAAAACTAAATAAATAAATAAATAGTTTACCTGGGTCCCCAGTAGTCAGAACAGGACTGCAGTTAAAAACATGATTGCTTTGAAAGTTATTTACAACTGTTGGTATCTGTAGCTGAGGTAAGTCTTAGAGTACTGTAGGCCTTGCTGGAAATGTTGTGTGTAAGGGTGTTGGAAGGCCAACTACACCATCTCAGCAGGGAGGCCTCAACACTGATATTGCATAGCTGGAGTGACATACTAAAAATATTTGGAGTACTGTATTGTTGATATTACCTAAAAGCATTGGTAAAACTATGTTGCATAACCATTGTTCTCTTCACAGGACCTTAGTTGCTGACTAAATAAAGTCATGTTAGTTTCTAAAATTTGGTGTGTGAGCATATTATAAGATGTCTAACCTAATTGGTGCAAAAATGTTTACAATTTCAATTGAAGTGTGGGTACTGGTATAGACTGGTTTCCAAGTGGTGTCTGATAGCTACTGTGGAGGTGGGATGGTACTGCATCCCAGGGGCAGTATTCTAACTGTGACCAGGCCCACTATTTCCTTCTCTGGCTGGAGGCACCATGCTATTCCCTTGTACCCTTTGCAAAAAATCAATCAATCAATCAAGTTTTATTTAATAGAATACATGTTTTCATTGTGACTCAATAAGCTCACAATAAATTCTAAATTTGTTTTAAGTATAATACAAATCATACAAACATAAGATAAATACAAACATTAATTATCAATAAAAGCATACTAACTACTCACAAAAGCTTGATTAAATAAAAGGTCTTCAGGTGAGGTGAGGAATTTATTGAGCCCAGGCCCTTCAAACTTGCTTGGCCCTAGTGGGGCAAAGCAGGGTAGTAACGAGCAAGTAAGATCTGTAACATTTGCACGGTGACCCAGCCTATATCATCATCACCACTGTTTTCTAATCTTTGCCTTTGATTATTTAATAAATGTATAATTTTGTTTGGAGTTACAGGAAATATGACAGCACTCATACCATTTCTGTTTTCACCCTTGTTTACTTGACATGCCACTATGGACTCTTAGCAGGCAAAGGAAGAGGTATTTCATCTCTGAAACATGAGATAAAATAACCAGTGACAGAATGGTGCCATCTGTAACAACTTGCCATATAACTTTGTACTGTAGTTTTTGTAGTTATTTCATTCTAGCTGTGCAGATGAGTTTGAATGGCTCTATGAGGGGAAAATGAAGCCTCTGGAGAGTGACTGCAGTTTCTTTGTCCTGTAGCTATAGTAGCCCTGACCAGTTAATGGGAGAACTTCAGAGTTTCTAAGCCAAAAGAGTTCTTTCATGTCACAGGAGAGGCTGTGGCTAATGCCAGAAGCAGTCAGTCCTGCTGTATGAGACAGGAGGTAGGACAAAGGAGGTGTTCTTTGGAATACACAAACTCCTGAAGTCCAGATCAGACCAGTTTCCAAGGAGACTTGTACCTATGGACACAAATAACTGGCCTGCAAGTGATGTCACAGGGCCCATGTGCCAAGGGTGGGTGGAGACTGTTTTTGGGAACCTTGTTAAACCTGGGGTTTGTGAGACACTGGATACTCAGGTTGGGACACCTAGCAGTTACCATCTCACGGTTCAAGTCTGCCCTGATTCACCAAGGTATCCTGTGTGGTAAGCTATTCTACTTTGCTTAACAGGAGAGAAGAGTGAGATAGTTTTGTTTGTTTTCTATTGTACAAAACTTTTTTTATCTCTGTAGAATTACTGTTCCCCATAGCTTTAGTGTAGTATCCTGTATTATATGTGTAAATAATTTTGAAGTATTAATTATTATGTTCATATACTTCATGTTTCAGTGACTGAGTCCTTGAAGGTACAGATAACTGGGTTATACTGACAGCAACTGTATTCTGTCTCTGAAGAGAAGGCTACAGTTAACATATTTTGCTTCTAAAATGTGGTGTTCTTAGCTGTGATAGAGAGGGATGGGTCATTTACACTTTGGTAAGAGTACTGTGCTCTGTGGGCAGTGGCTGTGGTGGGATTCAGACCTCGAGATACCCCTGAGGGAGTGGCTATGCTGAGTGGTGGCAGATACTCCCTTGCAGGCATCTGAAGGGTTTAAGAAAGCTAGTAACAGTTGCATGCTGAGTCTGGGAGAGACCAGTTTACCACATCGCCCTTTCCCTCTGAATCCAACATGATACCCCTGGTTATGGGTCTCGCAAAACTATCAGAAGAAACCTTGAATGCAATGAAATAGGGGAAAATAGAATGAAATGATAAAGGATTTTTAGTTGCAGATTCTCACCCTTCAAGCTCCTGGTTGACCATAGGGTAAGGGATCCCTTGATTTGGTAAAGGATGAATGGGAGAGTGAATGTGCTTCCAAGGAAATCTGATGTAGAGTATGTTCTGAATTTCAGGTCATTGCCCAGGAGCAGATAACCATTGCACAACAGAGGCAGAAGATGTGGTACAATCACGGGCCAGAGCTCTGGAGTATGAAGTTGGGCAATGAGTGACCGTACTCATCCCTGTCAAACAGAATAAATTACAGGTGGCTTGGTAAGGGCCTTTCTTGGTGGCCAGGAGACTGAATTATGTTAATTATATGGTGGAGCTACCCAACAGGAGGCACAAACAGTGAGTCTAACACATAAGCAGGATGAAGCCCTACCATGACTGGGACAAGATGGTCCTGGCTGGTTTCACTGCAATACAATGGCGCTGTCATTGTTGACACCTAACATCGACGGAACAATGCTGACTGTCGGCGGTGTTCCCATCAGGAAGAAGTGTTTTATTGCAGGGGCTTCACCCCACCCACCATCTCTATTTAACCAACTCTGAGTCGAACTGGTTCACGGTGGGGCACAATACCGGGTATAGCTGCATCAGCAGACAGCAGACCACCACAGTGACCAATTTTGACATGGCGATATTTATCATTGTGGTGGTGTTCACTGTTGGAATGTCGCTGTGGTGAGGTGATACCGTCCTGGCTGTGTGCAGCTATTCAGAAGAGGAGGCTAAAGCAGACCGCTACTGGATCTCCTGGGAGAGGTTAAGGAGAATCCTCAGTGGGTGCTGTCACTCACTTGAGCAGCTGACACCAGCCCAAGCTGCTCAGATGTGTGGGGTACTGCATACAGTTGGTGAGATATTCATAGGGAAGCCAGGGTATACAATGTCACCACCCCACCAGCAGGTCAGGCCCTCTGCTCCCACAGTGCCAACCTCTGAGTGCAGTATTGTGAACAGTTAACAGAACAGGGTAACCCTCCTGTCTGTTTTGTGAGTCCGAATCACCTTTGGTCTCAAGTTCTAGAGGATTCAAACTGTGAACCTCTTGCTAGCATACCAATGTACAGGCTCAGATAATTCTGCTCTTTGGGGGCAGATATCTTTTCGCCACGGCACCTAACCAGTGTACAAAATGAACCCTTAAAATCTCTATAAAGACCTCAGATAAACTCTTACCTTTTCCCTGTTTGGTATTACCATTAAGCTACATACAGTGTCAACGTTAACCATATATGCTTAGCTTGTCAAAGAAAGAATTTGAAGGCACACCAAGCAGTCTCTTTAAAATAGAGGTTTACTTAAAACAGATAAAATGTAAATACAGAGCAATATATCACAAAACATACAATCACTTAAAAGAACAAAGTTTAAAGTGCAGACTCCTACCAACCATACTTAGACTTGTCTATCTAATGTATTCAACTCTTCTTACAGAGCTGATAGATGTTGTAGCTCAGAGAGTCCAAAACAGGAATGTCTCTAAAGGTCAGTCACAGCATAATTAAAAAACTGTCTTGAACCTGCCTTCTCCATGATGTCACCTAGCTCCTCCTCTGTTTATTAAAAATTATACAACCAGGATGTCTTATCAAGCGGGGTAAATTCTGTGACTTCAGCAAAACTCTGTTTTCAAATGACTTCTTTGAATCACATCCCTCTTTGATCTTGAGTGGTTTCCTCCTCCTTCAAAGATGTCGAAGAACTTTACAGCTCTACCAGATCTCACTGAGGTGTAATATGCTTTGTAACACCAGATGAAATTAACTGGCTTCCTCTGAAGATGCCATAAAATGGATATTTTAGTTTCTGGCCTTCAAAGAAGCACAGCTCAACAACAAGACCATAAAATGCAAGTCTTTGAAGTTAATCCCATTACAGAGATCTGCTGTTTAACATATATCCTGTCAGTTTAAGTGATACCTTGGGGGGTGTCATCCCAGGGCACAGGATTTCTCATGACAGACAATCACACTATATTTTTTATATTATAAAAATCATTGAGTAATCAGAACCAGCTGTCCAAGTGTCACAATCCTCCACATTTAGACCAAATTTGGGGGCTCTATCACCTGCATGGGATGAGCTTCTCAAATCAGTTCCTCCTCATAGACGTGAGACAAACCATCTGAGTTCTGATTTTTCGCTCCAGCCCTATGTAAGATTTTCATGTCATACCCTTGCAAGCAAGACTCCATCTTAACAATCTACCATTAGTTTTTCCTATTTGCGTCAGCCAAACCAGGGGTTGTGGTCAGTTTGAACCACAAAATGCTGCCCATACAAGTATAACTCCAACTTCTTTAGGGCCCACACTATGGCAAGACACTCCTTTTCCACAGTAGAGTATGCCTGCTCCCTGGGAAGTAACATTTTACTCAGGTACACTACTGGGTGATCTTTCCTTGGTTGGATGTCTGATTCAGTTATTGCCCCAATACCCATGTCTGAGGCGTCAGTCTGAACTATAAAGGGTCTGCTATAGTCAGGACTTGTCAAAACAGGAGCACTGCACAGTGCCTCCTTCAGTCTAGTAAAGGCTTTCTCACAGGCTGGGTCCCAGGTAATTTTCTTTGGCATCCTTTTCTTTACCAGGTCAGATAGGGGAGCAGCCAGGGCACTGTAATTGGGTACAAATTTCCTATAGTACCCTGCTGTCCCTATAAAACTCCTGACCTGCTTCTGAATTTTGGGTCTGGGCCATGCCTGGATCACCTCTATTTTTATTTGGTTAGGATGGAGCTGTCCTCAGCCTACCACATGCCTGAGGTATGCCACATCTCCCATGGCCACCTGGCACTTCTAAGCTTTGACAGTGAGCCCGGCCCTCTGTATCCTGCCAAGCACTTCCCTAAGGAGGGACAGATGTTCCTCCCAGATGGCACTAAAGATGGTAATGTCATCCAGGTGCACGCATGGAGTACTCCTCAGCACCATTTAACACCTCGTTCACCAACCTTTGGAAAGTGGCCAGGCGTTCTTCATTTCAAAGACATTACTTTAAATTCAAATAAGCCTATCAGGGCAATAAAGGCTGGCCTGTCCCTAGCTCTGTCCGTTAACTCTACCTGCCAATACCACCCTGGTCAGGTCAATGGTCAAGGTAGGTCGTCCCTCCCAACTTATCCAGGAGTTTGTCTGTCCAGGGCATCGGGTGGGTGTCTGACCTGTGACTGCAGTCAGTCCATGATAGTCCACACAGAAATGAGTAGAGCCATCTGGCTTGGGCACAAGGACTATGGGTGAGGTCCAGGGCTGTGGGATCTCTGGATTACCCATAAATCCAGCATCTCTTCCACTTCCCTCCTAATGTCCTTTTGGACAGCCTCGACACCAGATATGCTGTTCCGCCCGTATAAGCGTCTGTGTCCCTGTCTCCCACATTATGCGTCGCTAAGGGGTTAGTCCAGGCTTGCGCTAAACAGTGGGGCAAAGTCTGCTAAAACCTCCTTACTTCCTGGATCTTGTCTGGGGTCAGCTGGGAGACAATTTTACTGCCTCCACAGAGGACTCCTGCTTACTTTCTTCCAGCAAGTCCAGAAGGGGTCTTCTTCATCCGTCCCTCCCAGGACTACACACTGCAAACACCATGGCAGCCCTATTAGCGTATGGCTTCATCATGTTGACATGGTACATCCTTTTTGTCTGTCTTCGGTCAGGTAACTCTATGAGTATAGTTCACGTCCATTTACCTTCCTAACTACTTTATGCGGTCCTGCCCACTCAGCCTGCAGCTTGTCTTTCCGGACGGAATAAGGACCATGACTTCCTGACCCACCATGTATGGCGAGCTCTGGCTCTGCAGTCATACCACACTTTTGTTTCTGTTGGGCAGCTGCCAGGTTGCTCTGGGCTGTCCAAATAAGCTCCTTCAGCCTTTCCTAAACCTAAGAACATAATCCACTATGGGAGTTCCTGGGTGGCGTGCTTGCCTTCCCAGTCCTCCGTATCATGTCTAGGGGCCCACTTACCCGGCGTCCATATAAGAGTTAGAAGGGGAAAATCCTGTCGACTCTTGGGACACCTCCTGTATGCAAACAACAGGTGGGAAGGTATTTCTCCCTGTCCCTCCCATGCTGTTCAGAAAACACCCAGAGCATTGACTTCAGGGCACCATTAAATCATTCCACAAGCCCATTGGCTTGTGGGTGATCTGATGTCATGCATCTTGCACCACCCCACACTTCTCCCATAAACATTTCATCAAGTCCGACATGAAGGAACCCCTAGATCGGTGATAACCTCCTGTGGAAACCCAACACGGAGAAAATCCCAAGTAAGGCATCTGCCACTTTGTCTGTCCTCAGTGAGGATAGAACGACTGCCTCTGGGTACGGGAGGCATAATCCACACAGTTAGGATGAAGCTCTTCCCTGAGGAGCTGGGGTATTTAAAGGCCCCACGATATCCATTCCCACCCTCTGGAATGGCTCCTCCACTATGGGCAATGGAATAAGGGTAGAGTGGGTTTTCTTGCCTGCCTTCCCTATTTCTTGGCACTGGTGACAAGACCTGCAATCTCCTTCACCTGCTGGGTGAAGTTAGGCTAATAGAATTCTGGGCCAACCGCTGCATAGTGCATGCAATTCCCAGATGACCAGACAAGGGAATATCATGTGCAGTCTTGAGCAACTGCTCACGATACCCTAGGGAATGACAAGCTGCCTGCCTGCCCCCTCCCTCTGTCTGCACAGCCTGAATATACATCAGTTCATTTTCCCAATAAACCTTATACTATGTTTACCGTCACCTCCCTGTGTTCCGTCCAGAGTCTTCCCAAGCCCTCAGCTTCTCTAGACTAGGGTCACTTCTCTGAGCAGCTGCAAACTCTCACACATTCCCAAGGCATGGGACAGATCCCGTTCTGTCTCTAAACTATGGTCCCTAGCACTAGCATCAGGGCACTCAGGACCACTGTCATTCCTAACCCTCTGACAATGGGTCACCCTCCCTCCTCAGACCACTCTGTAGCTGTTTGGTTAACTGCTACTGGGAAATTCTACCCTCTTTTCAGTCATCTCCATATCAGAAGACACAGGCTGGGGAACCAGCCTTCCAGTAGTTTCCACAATGGCTTCTGTGGGGTTCGGAACTACAATTTTCCCTTGCCACTTGGCGTGGGTAACTGCATGCACCATCCCCTGTTTGAGATTGTTGCCCAGAATCACATCCACTGCTAAGGTTTTGGCTACAGCCACCTGTTGCACAGTTTCTCCTGTTTCCCCAGTCTAGGGAGAACACTGGCGAGTGGCAATGTTTTCTCCTCACCAGTAAAGTCCTGTACAGTGACGTATTTATTGGGTATAAGCTGACCAGGCTCTACTAGATCCCCTTTACCAATGTCAGGGATGCCCTGTGTCTCTTAACCCTTGCATCTGTTACACCATTCACCATGACTGGGTGCATGTGTTCCCTCATGTTCACAGATATGCTTCCAGGGACACACAAACAACCCACTTCTTTCCTAGTACCATTCTGAGAACTGCTCATTCTTTTGGGACATTGTCTGGCAATATGCCCTGTTTCTTTACACACCCAACATTCATTTCTTTTTTCAGAGAAATCTTTTCTTTGAAACCTGGGGCTAACTGGTTTCAGTGGAGGCAGTGAGGGTTTTAGCTGCCCTGAAGGTGAGCTTTTCCTTTCTGTACTGCCATGCCCATCCCATTCGCTCTCAAGCAGGTCTGCTCTTGGCATAGTGGTCCGAGTTCCGAGCCTCTTGCACTGTTTTGGGATCTCAGGCCTCCAGCCAGGTTTTCAGCTCTGCTGGGCATGCCCAGAAAACTGTTCTAACAGAATCACATTTTCAGTTTTATCTACAGAGTTTGTTTCAATTCCTTCCTACCAATGTTTTAAAACTGACATTGCTTCATAGCTAGCTCCTCGTAACTCATGTCAGGGCTTCTCCTGAGTTTATGGAATTTATCTCTGTATGATTCAGCAGTTAATTAAATTTTTTTTTAACAGTGCAGCTTTAAGTTTGCTGTAATCATCACTGTCCTCATTGTCCATTTGACCAATGCATCCCAAGCTTTCCTGGTAAGTAGCGCTAGACAGGGACAGGGATGGTGCTACAAGAGGTAAAACCATCAAAAATGGAGACCAATGAGGACCAACGCCCGTAGTCTGGGTAACAAGCTTCCTGAATTATTGGCCTTGATGGAGAGGAAAATCTGGATATTGTGGCAGTCACAGAAACATGGTACACACAGAACCATGACTGGGGTGTAAACATACCAGGATACACCATCTACAGGAGGGACAGGGAGGGTAAAGAGGAGGTGAAGTAGCTCTCTGCATAAGGGACAGCATCAAAGCAACAGAACAAAAGTGTAAACGGAGGAGAGGAAGCCCTGTGGGTCAATTGGAGACAGACAATGGCATCACAATCTGCACAGGGTTGTATACAGACCACCATCTCAGGGGAGGAAATGGACAAGGAAATGATGAAAGCATCCTTAAAATGACAGAAAAAGGAGATATATTGCTAATGGGGATCTGAATATGCCAGATGTTAACTGGAGTGCATTTGCAGCAGCCACTTCTAAGAGTGGAGTCATTTTAGATGCCTACAGGGGCATGTCTTGAGACAACTAATGTGGAACCCACTCAAAGGGAGCAATCTTAGACATGGTACTTTCAAATGGAGATGGCGAGAGGATCACAGATTTAGAGTGGTAGCCATCTGGGAACTAGTGACCATCAAACAGTATGGTTCACGATAAACACAGAGGTAGAATCAAGCCATTCAAAGGCAAAGGTACTGGACTTCAGGGAGGGCAGACTTTGTCAAAATGGGTGAGTGCCTAAGGAATGCACTAGCAAATGGGCAGGAAGGAGGGTGGAAGAACAATGGGGAATAATCAAAACTGCCATCACAGAGGCAACAAGCCTTTGTGTGAAACAAATAAACAAAATAAAACGATGTAAGAAACCACTATGGTTCTCAAAGGAGGTAGCAGGAAGCTTAGGAAGAAAAGAGAGCATTCAGGAAGTACAAGGAATCACAGAAGGAGCAGGACAAAGAATTGTATCTGTTAACCCAAAGGAAGCAGGAAAGGTAGTCAGAACAGCAAAGGCCCAAACTGAGGAAAAGATAGCCAACTCAGTTAAGAAGGGGATAAAACCTTTATAGGTACATCAGGAGTGAAGGAAGCCCAAGGGAGGGATAGTGAGGCCTAATAAAGGGAGGGTGGGCAGAGGTGACTGTGAAAAGGCAGAGATACTAAACAAATACTTTGCTCAGTATTCAAAAATGAAGAGAGGAGGGTACCTAAACCAAACAATAGAAACATGCTGAAACAGGGTTGATACCAGTCCTTTCACAGAAGAAAGGGTTCTGGAAGAACTCTTAAAACTGAAGGTGGACAAAGCAATCGGGCCTGATGGGATTCATCCCAGAATTCTAAAGAACTAAGGGTAGAACTAGTGACACAACTGACTACCCTCTTTAATAAATCATGGGAGAATGGGGTGGTACTTGAAGACTGGAGGAGGGCAGATGTGATTCCACTACACAAAAGTGGGAGCAGGGCAGAAGCAGAAAACTACAGACCTGTTAGTTTACCCTCAGTGATTGGGAAAATGATGGAATCACTTCTGAAGGAAAGAATTGTTGAGTACCTAGAGGCCAGAGGAGCGCAGGACCCAAGGCAGCATGGATTCACAGCCGGAAGGTCATGTCAGATGAATCTAATAGATTTCTTTGACTGGGTGACCAAAGTTGTAGATCAGGGAGGGCTGTAGACATGGCCTACTTAGACTTTAGCAAGGCATTTGACACAGTCCCACACAAAATATTAATATACAAGTTGGCCAGCCTGGGAGTGGGTTCCAAGATGGTAGCCTGGGTAAAAATTGGCTGGAGAACAGGACACAAAAGGTAATAGTAAATGGAGTCCACTCTGAAGAAGAGGGTTACTAGTGGGGTACCACAGGGTTCAGTACTAGGACCATTCTTCTTTAATGTCTTTATAAGCGATATTGCAGAGGGACTGGAAGGAAAAGTATGTCTCTTTGCAGATGACACAAAGATCTGCAATAGAGCTGATCCACAAGGTGGGGTGGAAAGGATGAGAAGAGACTTGGCAAGGTTGGAGGAATGGTCAAATGTACGGCAGCTTAGATTCAATGCTAAGAAGTGCAAAAGTCATGCACCTGGAAAACAAAACCCAGGGAAGAGTACACAATGGGGTGAGATACTAACAACAACAAAAATGGAAAGGGACTGGGGGTAGTCATATGAGATGACCTAAAGGTGAGCAAGCAATGTGAGAGAGCAGTAAGCAGGGCTGGTGGGATACTGGGATGCATAGGAGAGGCATCACCAGTAGAAAACAGGAAGTTGTTATCCCTATGTACAGACAGCTGTTGAGACCCCATCTGGAGTACTGCGTGCAGTTCTAGAGACCCAATCTCCATGAAGACATAGACAGGATGGAGGCAGTCCAGAGGAGGGCAACTATAATGATGCAGGGTTTGCACCAGAAGACATATCAAGAGAGACTTAGGATCTTAATATGTAAAGCCTTGAGGAGAGGAGGGAGAAGTGGGACATGATTGAAGCTTTCAAATACCTCAAGGGAATCAACAAAGTCCAAGAGGGTAGCATCTTTCAGAAAAGAGGTGTGCAAGAACAAGGGGCACAATCTGAAGCTAGAGAGGGATGGCTCAGAGGTAATGTGAGGAAGTATTTTTCACAGAGAGGGTTGTGGATGCATGGAACAGCCTTCCTGAGAAGGTTGTGGAGTCAAAACAGTGGTGGAATTCAAGAATGCATGAGACAGACATAAGGCAATTCTCGGGGTAAGGGTGGAAGAAGTAGGCTGTTGGTTAGCTAGGATCTGCAGCTTATCCATTAGGTAGGAAATGGGCAGACTGGGTGGACCAAGCGGTCCTTATCTGCTGTCAAATTCTATATTTCTATGTGGAAGCTCCAGGACTCCCTAGGAATTTTAGCCTGAATACAAACTTTTTCAAAAGAATTTAAAAGGCATCCATATCCTCCCCTCTTTAAATTTGGCTATCAATTTGGAATTCAATTTGTAACCCAGTCCTGTAGTCCCAGTTAAACCCAAGCCCCTTACCTGCTCTGGTGCTGGAGATTGGAATTGTAGCTTCTCCAGTTCATGTCGCCTCTGGCGCCTGCTCCTCACGGTCTGCCTCTGCAGTTCATGGTCCACCTCTCATTGTTCTTGCTCCCTCTTCTCCTCCTCTGCAGCTCGCTGGCACTCACACTCCTCATGCTCAACCTTCCACTGTTCCCACTCTGCCTCTCATCTCTCTCTCGCTCCACCTCTCGCTGTTCTCGCTCCCTCTTCTTCTGGAACTCCAGCTCCATTCTGCACAACTCAGTCTGCAGCCTGAGTACTTCTGGCTCCAGAATGCTGGTGACTTCCCCTGCTGCTGTGGCCCTTCACTGGCACTAGCCTTGCTGCCCTTCTCATCAGATCTGGACACTGCACTGGCCACTAGCCCTTCCACACTCAGGTTCGGTCCTTACAGTCACTGTCTGTGACTCAATGCTCTGGGTATCTGCTACCTCAGGGCATCCACGAGGTTCTGTTTGGTGGCTTTCACCTTGCATGGGACTCCTCTGTTCCTACACAACTGCTTTAAGTAGTCTACAGTATGCTCACTGTGGTTGGAAGCCATCTTCTTCCCCTAACTACGCTACTCTCACTTGCACTTAGAAAAAAATAAAACAGGTAGGAACTTGACTGTAAGCCAAGTGATATAGTTCTGTTTCCTTTTTCAAAAAATAAATCACTGCCCTTTCTTTGCAAGTGAGCTGTACAGTTTCAAGCTGACACACTGAACAATAAAAGCTTGTAATACCAAAATTATGCACACCACTACTAACCAGTCTGTCACAACCCCACTCAGCTGGTCAGGCCCTCTGGTCCCACAGTGCCAACCTCTGAGCACAGTATTGTGAACAGTTAACAGAACAGGATAACCCTCCTGTCTGTTTTGTGGGTCCGAATCACCTTTGGTCTTAAGTTCTGGAGGGATTCAAACTGGGAACCTCTGCTAGCATACCCAATGTACAGTCTCAGATAATTCTGCTCTTCAGGGGGCCAGATATCTTTCGCCTATGGGCACCTAAGCAGATGTACAAAATGAACCCTAAAAACTCTGTGAAAGACCTCAGATAAACTCTTACCTTTTCCCAGTTTGGTATTATCATTAAGCTATGCACAGTGTCAACTTTAACCATATATACTTCGCTTGTCAAAGAAAGAATTCCAAAGGCACACCAAGCAGTCTCTTTAAAATAGAAGTTTACTTAAAACAGATAAAATGTAAACTGTAAATACAGAACAATATATCACAAAACATACAATCACTTAAAAGAACAAAGTTTAAAGTGCAGACTCCTACCAACCATACACTTAGACTTGTCTATCTAATGTATTCTTCTCTTCTTACAGTGCTGATAGATGTTGTAGCTCAGAGAGTCCAAAACAGGAATGTCTCTAAAGGTCAGTCACAGCATAATTAAAAAACTGTCTTGAACCTGCCTTCTCCATGATGTCACCTAGCTCCTCCTCTGTTTATTAAATATTATACAACCAGGATGTCTTATCAAGCAGGAGGTACATTCTGTGACTTCAGCAAACTCAATTTTCAAATGACTTCTTTGAATCACATCCCTCTTTGATTTGAGTGGTTTCCTGCTCCTTCAAAGACATCAAAGAACCTTTACAACTCTGCCAGATCTCACTGAGGTGTAATATGCTTTGTAACACCAGGTGAAATTGACTGGGCTTCCCTGAAGATGACATAAGATAGATATTTTAGTTCTTGGCCTTCAAAGAAGCACAGTTCAACAACAAAGCCATAATATGTGAGTCTTTGGAGGTTAATCCCATTACAGAGATCTGCTGTTTAACATATATCCTGTCAGTTTAAGTGATACCTTGGGAGGTCACCCCAGGGCACAAGATTTCTCATGACAGACAATCACAATACATTTTTTATATTACAAAATCATTGAGTAATCAGAACCAGCTGTCCAAGTGTCACATACTACACTGGAGAGCACCATATCGATACAGGGTCCCAAGCCCCACAGTGTCAGGAACCCTACAGAGTCACAGAAGGAGTAAGACATGCCATAGAGGGGATATCAAGGAGATTCTGGCTCTCTGGGTGATACAGGAGTCTAGTAGTCTCTAGGCCCCCAGTTGTACTGATCCCCAAAAAGGATGGGACCACGATGTTCTGCATTGACTACTTCAAGTTTAACAGTTGCACAAAGCGGATGCATACTCAATGCCAGGATGGATGAGGTCCTAAAGAGGTTAGGGGGCCCTTTACCCATCCACCATATACATGACAAAGGGCTATGGCAGAGGTCCCAAACAGACTTTTCAGGGCACTAAGTGGCACTAATTGATCTAATGAAAACTCAGTAGGTTGAATGTACAAAAAAGAGTTCACTTTGTTAAGTACAAATCCACAAGAATGTTTTATTAAAAAATAACATGGGCGTTGACAAAAATACCAAATAGATACACATACGTACATACATACACACATACATAACAGCAGTGTCGAGTGGCTCAGCAGGTAGCACACTCACCTCTGAGGCGGGAGATCAGAAGGCTGTGGGTTCTATCCCACACCATGTACTTGGGTTAATATCCCAATACTGATGCTGTAGTGCAGCATGAGGGTGCTGCACTCCTGAGATGCTGTCTTTCTGATGAGATGTTAAACTGAGGTCCCATCTGCCAGTGCTGGTGGTAGTTCAGGTAAATGTTAAAGATTCCATGGCAGTTCTAGAAAAAGTTGGGAAATTTTGTTTATTAAGGTCATATCAACAATCACAAGAGATAGAAAAAATAAAGAAAAGATACAAATGAAGTACAATAAAGGAAACAAATCAAAACTCAAACACATATCAAAAACATTCAAATAACAGGTACATCAGTAGTAGTAATCCATAAGAGATTTCTCAAGCTTTTCGAATACATGTAGCATTCTGCATAGTTTTTCAGTATAATAAAGGTTTCAAATATCATTTTGTATATTACCAATCAATTCTTCATGTAAAATCAACTTTTGTTGTAGAGTAAACACATATCTGACATTCCAAATGCACCATTTTATGATAGAAAAATAACATTTAAAGTATCCAGATCCAATGCTCCTAAATATGATCATAAACCCCTATATGAAAGCATTATAATGACATTCCTCAAGACGGGCATATTCCATTTTTGTGCAACAGTATCCTAAAATTTACAATATAAGAACATGAAAAAACAAATGCCCACAGTCTCCAGCTGTGCACACATTGTGGCCTGGAACACAACCTATCCTCCTTCATCTTATGTTTCTGATTAGCTTTAATATTCAGTTTTCATGACAACAAAGCCACAACACATCTTGAAATTTCAGTGGTACCTTCTACAGGAATTCAATCGAAGAACTAAACCCCTATATACAGGTCGCATAGTGAAAAGGTTATCTCTTCTCGAAAATAAGCTTCCTGAACCAAGTGGTAGACTTGTTTTTAGTCTTTGTAAGGACCATAGGAACATAATATGCCATTTATGCAATTTTACAAAAATATCCCTGTAATATTGAGGAGCAAAATAAACAGTCCTAAAACCCTTTGAGTATCATTTTTCCACCCTCGAACCAAGCCGACAGCTTCCAGGTAAATAATGCTAACCATCCAGAGGTCAATTGTTGACAAACTGGTTTAATATTACTAAATAAAAAATGAAGAAATAAAAAAAAAACACAGGGTTAACCATATTCAAACCACCCTGTTTCCCTTTTAGATATAAAATATTTCTCTTTAACGGATTTAATCTACTCCCCAAACAGCAGTAAAAAAGACTTAATAATGTGGTTTCTCTCTAGGGTGGAAAGATTGCACTGATAAATAAAAGACAGGCAAAAGATAAGTCTTAATCAAGTAAACCCTTTTCAATTTTCCAATCATAGATTTATTCCAATTACAAACTATATCTTTACCACACTGTAACTATACATCCCAATTAACCAAGTCCTGCCTATCCAGATCAAAATTAATCCCCAACACTCGAATAGGGCCATCAGCAACCGGTATCCCCACAATATCTAATATGTTTCTCTCTGATGTAACCCAACCCATTTACACTTACTTTTTGTCTATTTAAACAAACCCCTGAAGCCTACCCAAAAAATCACAAAATTCTACCACAATCTGTACAGCTCGGTTATTAAATAACAAGAGACATAAATCGTCAGCATAAGCTACAGCAGTAGTCGATAATGTCATATTAGAAATAGACAGTGGTAAAAAAATTTCTATCATTTAAAAGTCTTAATAAAGGATTCAAGCAAAATACAAACAACAAAGGGCTTAAGGGACAACCCTGGCAAACCCCTTCTGAACCGAAATCATAGGTTCCAAAAACCCATTCACTAAAGGTCTAACAATTGCAGTATGATAGACAAGCTGCGACCAGGTAATAAAGATATCAGGAACCCAATATTGTTTTAATGTAAACCAAAGAAAGGCATGATCTACTGAGTCAAATGCTTTCTTTGATCCTACTACAATCCACTCCTCTGAAGCCCCTAGGGTCCAAGATTCAAAAATTCTCACAATAAAAGTAAGACATCAGTCAACTTACTACCAGGGATTGCACAAAATTGGTGTGTCAAAGTAACATACTGAGCTATACTGAAACAATCTATTGTTCAAAATCTTAGTCAATATCTTGAAATCAACATTTAAAAGGCAAATAGGTCTCCAATTATCCAAGCATTTCCTATCTTCTTTTTATATAAAAATAGTAATCCCTGTTGACATATCTAATGGAAGCCCAGATGTATGAAGCAGATAATTAAAACCTGAGCTAATTCCTCAGCAACAAGAGGAACAACTAATTTATAAATCTACTGGGATACCATCAGTACCCACACCTTTCCTTTAGTAAAGGAAGTGACAGTATCAACAATTTCAGATGCGTTATATCTCTTACAAGAAAGCTTAATTTCACTATAGGACATTGAATAGTAAGGAGAAGAAAAACAAAAATGCAGTTAGATCAGTATGTTGTTAGTACATTGAATTTCAGAAACTGAGAAACCTCCAACAAAATATCTCGCTGAGTAGTAATAACATTATGCTGAGCCTCCCACACAGCTTCCATTTTTATTCTGAACCCTAGATTTACAACTCAAAGAGGGGCATACTGAGTCTAAATGTCCCTTTGTACCAAATCTTTGCCGCATATGCAATGATTCGATTGTTTTTCATGAAACAGTCTCATTTCAGATTGTACTCCCTTAATCTGAGTATCAAAATTATGTTTAGTAGTCTGTGCTAAGCTCATTAAATGTTGCAAATGTTTCCTAGAGCTCTGGTATCGAATTCTCTGAGCATCCCTATTCTGCCTTCCTAGAGTGAATAGTGTTCCTAACACTAATTTAACATTATCCCACCAAAGCATGGGATTATCAAAATAGAAAAAATGTTTTTGACCATAAAGCAAATACAATATCTGATGGGTCACAGACATCGTATTCAATAAGGAAGTATTAAACTTCCACAGTCCTGGACCGTTATAGGTATCTAAAGCCTCAATTGATAGAGAAAGTTCCTTGTGGTCAGAGTATGCCACTGACTCCGTAGTTGCACTTCTAATTACCATACGATTACTTAAAAAGAAAAAATCAATACGAGTAGTATGAGAACCCTTTGAAAAGTCGGATCCCTACGATTTGTATGAGAATGATAGGCATCAATAAGACTAGCTGTCTGCAAGGTATTTATTAAAAATAAAGAATCATTAAAATTGTTAGTAGTAATAGTATCCCGACCCCTATCATGTTTAGCCAACCCACAATTAAAATCATCACCCCATATCACATTTTGTGAGGAAAATAAAAGGTCTAATCAACTGAAAACCTCTACCTGGGCAGATTTAGTTTGGGGCACATAAACATTAATAAGTCGATAATAAACAGCATCAACAAGAAAATCCAATAACATTACCCTGCCAGGCAATAAGTCAAAATTTTAATAAGTCTAATCTGAACAGAAAACAAAATCCCAAGCCCCACAGGCACCTAAACCTAAAGACCAATAAGAAGGTCCCTCGTGCTATTTAGATTGGGCTGTATTAATTTCTAGTAGTATGCAGTCTGGTATCTTGCACCAGAATAACATCAGCTTTGGTAGAAATGAAATGTGAAAACACCCCACCCCATTTCTTTTATTCTTCAAACTATTAACATTAATAGTGATTAATGTTAAGGAATGCACCATCTTTTAGAATCTCAAGGAGGTTTACGACCCGATTTTTCAGACCCACCACATTTTTGCTTAGTTTTACTCTTTTTTGGAGTTAAACCCTTTTATAATCATCCCTTTCTCGCTAAAATCTGAATCAGAGCAAGCTTCAACATGACTCAATTCTTCTGAGGAGCATTCTGACTCATGACCTGAAACCTCCACAGCTTTACATAAAGGTTGAAATCTATTGAAGTTTTAGTTTCTGAAATTGTATGCACTTTTAGTGCAGGTTGCTGCAAATCACGTCTCCTGGTAACACATTTTTCAAACTCAATACTAGGGGCAGGGACAGGGGCAGGTGGGGGACGGGGTGGAGCATATCTTTTTCACAATAACCGTATCCCAACAGGAACCTGACTCTGAGTGGTAGTAGAAGAGGTACCACCAACAGACTCAACACCCAGAGTCATATTCCCATCATCCACTTCCAGGAGAGGAATAGACTGTGGGACAGCATCCAACGGCTGAGGGCAATGTCACTATCATGAAGAACCTCACTAGGTTCAGACAAAATCAAATCAGGAAACAAAGTAGTAGCATGTTTCCTCTGTTCCATAACAAACAAAAGCCTCTGTTCCTCACGATCCCTGACCCAGTTCGACTATGTGCAGCTTGCTGACAATTACCATAAGAATGACCAGACTTTCCACAAAGATTGCACAGCAATTCATTAGTACATTGCCAATTCAGATGACCCAACTTCCCACACAAAGAACATTTAGCTTTATCACAATCATTTCTAAATATGTCCCATCCCCACATTTGTAGCAACTCTTGGTTGGCCTGGGTAAAGAGAACACCTCTATCACCTCCCTCCCAAAAATTGGGCAAATACTGAAGATCCCCATCAAGTGTTTGTAAAATAATTAGCACCCTCCAACCACCCGTCCAGATATTCTCTGTATCAAAAATAGCCTCAGGATGTCCTAAGACCATACATCTCTGTTTAAACCAAAACAGCAGATCAGTAACGATCACCCCTCATTACGGAAGAGGATTGTGACTGTTTTCTGTGCAGCTTAGACAAAGGAATAACATCAAAAGCTACCCACAACGGAGTATTTTAACAGAATTATAGCATGCCCAAAATTTGTTCAAACCAGTCTGCAATTTAAAACTAATATCAAAGGATTTCTCCCAGACACATAAATGAGAGCATAAAGCTCGGCAGCATGAAATTTCAGACTTTCCTTCAATAACATTTTGCCCACATAAACCCCGTCTGGAAAGACAGCAAGAGAACCCTTATAAATTAATCTAACAGCATTATGCCATTTAGCAGCAAAGAGTCTCTTTTGAAAAAGGAAGCATAAGACCGATTATTCTGTTTCTGCCCCCAACGACCATTAGTCGGTGTGTCCAGCATCATGATCAAGACCCTGTCCAGTGTCCATACTATTCTCTTGGGGACGAGTTCTATCCAAGCCTCCACCATCCTCATCTGAAACTCCCAGCGAGGTATGCTCCTAAGCTGACCGCTCCCGAGAAGCAGTTTTGAAGTGCAAACGCAGGTTCTGAGTTAAGGCAAAATCAGATGACAAAGAATCAGACAATACAGTACCTTGTCCAGAACAGGGAGTCGGAGGGCGGACACAGGCACCAGACCAACCCCAAGCCAGAGGCCTTCCCAGGAAGGCGAACTCCAGGAATTGACACGGAGCAAAGCCAGATGTCCATTGTCGAGTGGTAGGGAATGAACCCAACCAGCAGCCTTCAGTGAACTTTCTATGGTCCACGGTTCTTGTAAGTCAAATTCGAATCTGCCCAAGAGGTAGGACCAGCAAAGGTTTTTTCTTAACTCTACCAGGAGATGAAGCCAAAAAGAAAACACAGTAGCTTCAGATTGTGCAGTGGTAGTAGACTGAAAAACAATCGGACCCTGCTGTTCCTATACATAGCGGTCATTAGGGACAGTCTGAGACAGTATATTCTGGGATGGCTCCAGACAACTCCCGCCAGTCGCCATTTGCTTGCCCAAATCAACAACATGGAAATCAGTGTTTGCAGGAAATGTAGCAGCATCAAGAATATCAACATGATTCTTCATAACATGTCCTGAAGCAAGTGTTGATAAAGGTCGTAATAAAGGTGGCTCTACCTTCACAGAAAACTGCGGAGTTTCCACATCAGAAACCACAGTCCTGTCAGTAAATTCCATAGACGAGACCTTCTTTCCTCGTCACAAATTCACCTGAATCCAAACATCCTTCCGCATCATAAAGGTTTCCACTTCACCAGTTTCAATTGGCAAAGAGCAGCCATCGCTACAAACTCCTCCGTCCTCCTCTCAGCACACAGGCGAAACTGACTCAGAGTCAGACAGCGGTCCCCTACCTGCAAGCAGGGGAATTTCCCGGTGCCCTGGCCAAATTTCCTCCCATTCACTAAAATGCCACCAACAGCTTAATCTGGTTCAAGGTCAATTGGCATTCATTTGCATTCCCTCCCTGGTTGTGCCTGAAAATAGGCAGAATTTGTCTAGTGCACTTACCGGTTAACAAAAACTGAATAAATAACTAATACATATATATATATATATATATATATATAAATATGACCCCCTTTGAGGCTTACCTTAAGTGCCCTTTTCTCCCATTTTCCTGCTGCTCCTAGCGTCCTCCTGAATCCCTGTATGGCTCACCACCACGGCCCGAGTCTTGTTGGCCCCAGGTTCCCGATTTGGCCCAGTACTTGGTTTTGGCCTAACTGGGCTTAGCTTGTTCCCAATCTGCTGCTGCTCTTCTGTATATACTGAGCAAGTGGGGATCATGCAGGTGCTCCGTAGCACCTTCCATCTACCAACCACAGTTCTGCAGTCTTCTGGGGAGCTCCTCAGTGGTTCTGGTGCCCTATACTTAACTTGGGACGGTGACCTTAAGGAGGAGGCAGAGAAGTCACTTCAAAGTTTAAATAAAAGTTTGGAATCAGGGCATGAGCGAGGGCTCATGAAACTCATGAATATTAATGAGGGTGTTGATGCTGCCTAGGGGACAGAGTTCGGTGGCAAAGACAGAATTGTATAGGGGGCTAATTGCCCAAGAGTGGCTCCCTTGAAAGGCATTCTTTGGGCTTCAATCTTGTGGGGTGTTTGGGTTGAATAAAGTGACATGTTGTGTTGCACCAGAACTGAAAGGGAGAGACTGTATAAAGATGTATGGGACCTTATGTACAGATGGAAGCAGACATGTTGTTTGACATTTAACCTCAGTGCTGCAGCCAATCACTGATCTAGGCACCCAAACTGGACACAAAGGAACTCCTGGGAAAAGGAGGGACTAATTCTGGTGCCTTGATCATACCCTAATAAACGAGCAGGAAATATTGATCACTATGGTATCCATTATTGATAGGCTCCACCAGCCAATCAGAATGCTGGATTTTAAATGCTAGAATGTGGACTTTCTGGGATGTTGGCAGTCTGTTCCCAGGCTTTGTATGAGTCAGGAGTACCTTGTGAGATTGGACTTTAGATGTGAGGGGCTTACCTAGGCCCTGAGTGGAGACTGCTATACCGCTGAATTGGAGATTGCTGAAATTGGAGACTGCTGTGTGGCAGAAACAGAATGAGAAGGGAAAGAGAGAAAGAGACTGAACTTTGGTGCTGATTCCCAGGTATGGAAGAGTTGCTTGCTGTTCATGGAGAGACTGAATGCTGCAGACACCCTACACTGGGAACTTGAGCTAGACGAAAGGACTGAGCAAATTAGCTGAGTGCTACAGTTTCTGCTAGAAGGTCGTTTGCTGGTATGGGCTGCAATTGCATTTTTCTTGAAGAGGCAGAGCTTCTCTGATTGTGGGGTGCTAGCCAGGAATTGCGTGTGTCCTGAGTGAACTGGTTAAAATGGTTGAGAGCTGGGGTCTTGCTGCAGCTGAGGAAAGGAGTTGGACACTGCTAAACAGAAAGTGTGGACTAGTGTGCAGGGGGCTGTTGCTGCTGAGTTTCCCCTTGCTGGATTGCACTGGCACTGATCAAAACAGAGGCTAGCACCCACCAAAATTGGCACTGGACTTTATTGAAGTGGCTGCCTGGAAAATTGTGCTTGTTGAGAGCTCAGTGTAGGATCTGCAGGAGGATGTCCACCATTTGGGAGTCATCACCCAGAGCCAGGAGGGAACTTGCTAATCCTCCAAAGTGGGACTCACTGTCACAGGAGGTCACGGGTCTTGCACTCAAGTGCAAGGGTGCTCGGTTGTGGGATCCGGGTTGTGGGGCCACTCCCAGGTCTGGGCCTTCTGGTGCTGGTGTTGTCCTGTCACAGTGCACTGCAGTGGGCCAGACGTGACTGAAGGTGACAAGTGGCCAGAACTACAATCAAGGTGACCAGCTGCAAGATCCTCGAGCAAGTTCCATCCATTCGGAGGATTCCGGCTGGCCTACTTCTTGATTTGCTGCACAGCGCCAAGGAGCTCCATTTTCCCTGTTGCTGAGATCTTCAAACCGTGAGTACCCAGGACCCGGCTCCTGGGAGGGATAAAGGGAACTGCTTGTTAATCATTTTCAAATTTCTAAAATATTTCAGGGCCCCTAACAGCCGGCCAACCCGTGGCACCGTACCAGGCCTGCACCTTGTGGGTACCCCTAAGAACATCTGGGAAACACTGGTACCAGTGAGGGTGGGTTTGGCCTGCAGGCCCCAGTGTTTGGTTTGTTGCTATATCATTAATCAGTCTTTTCTATCCACAGCCATCCTTGGTCCCGATACCCCTTTCCTAGTCCTATACCCCCAAAAACTGAAGTTTACTGTTTGAAATTGTGTGTGCAGGAATTCTCTGAGTCTGTCAAAGCATTACTGTTCATGGTTTATGGTGGTATTGAATTGTTGGGTATCCAGGGTGTATGGTGGTTGGTAGGGAGGTGGGTAGGTGCAGCATCCCAGGGGCTGTACCAGCCAGTCACCTGACCCGCTTCTAATTCTCTCTGGGTGGAGGCACCACACTATTTTATTATCTTTGGGATAGGACTCCTGATTACCACCATAGCAGGACCCATGCCCTTAACCTGTTAGAGGGACTACAGGTAGAGGTAGTAGCCCACTGGCACATGAGACATGGGCTACATCTTTGGAGGCACCACTGGGATCTCCTGTTCACTAGCCACACCCATCATGGAGAACCCAATCGTCTCCCCCCCAGCCTTCATGTAGGCCTCAAGAGAAAGATAAAGTGAGGTTGGTTGAATGGGCGGGAGTATGAGGATGGACCCCTGAGGTCTTCTGCGGTGCTGGGAGTACCCCGAGATGGACGAGGCAAAACAGAAAGCACTTGTCCACCCTAATGAAACTGGGTAAAGTGAAGTTGTGGGACAGATGATTGACTCAGGTACTGGGAAGTTAACTGTGTTGATGGAATGTATAAATGCTATAGAGGCTGCCTGGGTGCCATAGGCCATAAGGTAGAGGCAAGGCAGAGGCCTGGGCTATAGTGACAATGTTCAGCGTGGTTTCTCCAGGGAGGAGAGCCTGACCCTTTACAGGCCCTTCGCTAGATGCGAGACTTAGGCCCAGGCAGGTGACCGCACCCATGGAATCTTATAGGAAGTTGAGGATGGTTTCAGGGTAAAGCCTACTTCCATAGGGAGGAGGATTATAAATCATGGATAAATTATATGTTACCACTGTTCCAAGACTGGCAATGCAGTGAAGGGAAAAACAGAAAAAGTTAACAGAGAGCTTGCGGGGTCCTGCTCTTGATGCCATTTGATCCCTCTGGACCACTGACCCAGAGGCCAAGGTAGAAGACTATATAGCTGCCTTGGACAGTGCTTTTGGCAGTATGCAGAAGTGAAGACTTAGGGTGCGGGTTCAGAGCAACCTGCCAGCAGAAGGAGGAACTCTTGTCTGAATATGTGCAGAGGCGGAGAAGGCTCTGCAGAAGGTATAAAGGAAGAGGGGATCCAGGCCTCTGACTTGAATAAGACTAGGTTAGAACAAGCACTGAGGGGTGCCGGTACTCAGAGTTATTGCTACTAAAGCTGGGTCTGAAAAACAAAATGAATAATCCATCTCTGCTCCAGGTGCTGCTAGGGAGTTGAGAGAGGTGGAGAAAGGGACTCAAATGGGGGCTCGGTCCACTTTAGTAGCTACTGCCCAGGTCCAGGAAGCCACTTCTCTAGCTGAGGTTTCTGAGGTAAAAGTTACTTGCAAGAATGCAGGGAAATTTTGGATAAGATTGGTGTTGGACTGGTCCTTTTAGGACCCCTGAGCTTCTGCTGAACAGACCACTCAGGCAGCCTCTACCACCCTTCCTGTAATGGGCCTGGGGTGTCACCTACCCTGCCCTATAGTACCTCAGATTGAAGCCTGGTTTCAGTAACTGAATCAAGTTGCAAATAAGCTAAAGACCCAGGGGGTGGTAAGGGCTGGAGCTCGAACCCATAGCTGTGGCCCAAGCAATAGCCCAAGTTTCCTCTCCTGCTCCCTTTGCAATCACCCCCATTTCCTTTTCTGTTCCCTTAGTGTACCCAGTAGCCTCAAGCTATCCACCACCCAACCACCTCCTGAGGCCTATTATCCAGGACAACCTAAGCAAAAGGGATAATCTGTTACCATTGTGGAAGAAATGGGCATTACTGGAGAGGTGCCAGGCACCAGCAGATCCCCTTCGAGTGGCTAACAGACTGTTGGGCAAGGAAGGAAAGCCACAGGAAACTTTAGTGAGGCCTGGTAAAGGAGCATACCAAGGCCCCATGCAAGTCCAACTCTACAGCTAATGTAAAAGCCTCTTCAGCGAAAGTCACCTCAAATACACCCTTGATATGCACAGGTTAGTGAGGCCATCAACTGAAACCCTTGTCACCATAGAGGAAGTCCCACGAAGGCCATCCTTGATAGTGGCTCCCAGGTCACTATCATCTTCAAGACCTGGTGTGACAGACACTTATCCCACCTGGAGTTGCAACCTTTGGAAAGACTACACATGTAGGGGCTTAGTGAAAAGTCTTACCCCTACCTCGTATATGCCAGAGTATGGATGGCTTTCCCCACTAATGTAGCTGGAGTGGAGATGCAGTTAATCTGTCCTGAGACTGGTGTGTATGATGGAATACCGGTGCTGGTGGGCACAAATGCCACATGTTCAGGAGGCTTGCTCAACTTTGCCAGGCCAGAGAAGCAGAACAGTGAAGGAAGAAATTGTCCATTCATCCAGTGGTCCAGGATGGAGGCCTATAAGAGACAAGGGCAAACCCCTTGAAGGGGTAGATGAATCTACGGGCATAGTTTGGAGGAGAGATGCCAAGGAGTTTTGTTGCCCCTCCCCAACATACAGTGCAATATCAATGGAGTAGTGCAGCTAAAAACAGGATGTCAAGAAGAAAATTTTAATGCTAGATGTCCCTGAGGAACACTGATTGCCAGCTGGAATATTATTGAAACCCACTGTCTTACGGCCCGGATGCATGCTTATGTTGAAGAGTTACTGTGCGAGTGAGGAACATGTCTGACAGAGAATGGTTGTCAGAAGGGCCAGACATTAGCCAGGATTTACTGTGCCGACACAGCAGTGCAGCCCACTGCTCGAGGAAAAAGTGATTATGGTGGTATTGATCCTACCTTGTTGATTTGAGTAACTCCCCATCGCGGAGAAGTGGAAGGAGCATGTTCAAAGAAGTTGTCTACCAGGACAAACATGTTTTCTTTGCATGAGTGGGATGTTGGCTGCATTACGGACAGCCATTGCATAAGGCTCACAGATAAGTGCCCCTACAGGGAGAGATCCAGATGTCTAGCCCCCGTGGACATAGATGATGTAAAAGGCATCTTCAGGAGATGCGACTGCAGGCACCATCCAGGAGTCCAGAAGTCCATATCGTCACCTGTAGTGGTGGTGAGGAAAAGAGTGGGGCTATTAGGATGTGTGTGGACCACAGCACCTTGTACAAGCACACGGTGCCAGATCAATATACAATGCCACGAATACAAGATGCTCTAAACTGCTTGAATGGCACCCAGTGGTTTTTGGTTTTGGACTTAAGAAGTGGGTATTATCATAACCCTAGGCAGCACTACTCCAAGGCTACTACCCCTGCCTTGTCTGGCCAGATCAAGGTTGAGGGGCCTGGGTTCCCAAACTTTACTTTAACTGGTTCTTTCCATGGTTTTACATAATGCGCAGTGCTGAGGGACCACATGATGCAAGCTACCGGGTAGTCGCTCCTCTGCATAGCTCCAGCCTCCCGTTTCTATATTTTTGCTTTCTGGTATACTCTCGCTCTCTAAACCTCTAATTTCAAGTTATTCTGCTTCCCTACAACTTTGTGCCCTTGCAGAGTGATTTTGAGAGAGAATGGACGTTTACATGAAAAACAACAGCAGAAACACACCCGCCAGTTACACCAGAGAGGCCTCAAAAAATCCGGGCCTCGAGTGGAACAGAAAAGGGAGATGTTCTGAATCTAGGGGCGGATCAGGAGCTGCTCACATTGTCTAGATTTCTGGAGGAATTTAAACCTTTTAGAGATGAGATTAAGGAAATGGCATCAGAAATGAAATCGCTCACGAGAAAAATAGAAGAAATTACCCTCGCTACCTCAGACAACACAACTAGGATCTTCTCTTTAGAGAAGCAAGTCGAGAGGTTCGAGCCTGAGATGGCAGCAATGCGTCAGAAACTGTCTGGAATTGAGATCAAGATTGAAGACCTTGAAGGTCGTAGCGGAGAAACAATGTTGTGATCCCGGGTTACCAGAGGGAGAAGAGGGCCAGAATACCATAGCTTTTATCCAGAAGTTGGTAGAAGATTGCAGGCCCTTCCCATTTGGGGCTAAATATATTATTGATAGAGCCCACAGGTCATTAAGACGAAGCCCTCCCGAGCAATGCCCAGACCTATAATTTGTCGTTTCTTAAATTTTTTAGGCGCACAACATTTCCTGTACAAAGTGAGAGAACTCCAAGAAGTTCGCTGGGAGCAAGTTAAGCTTAGAATAGCAAGATATCCCAGGTTCAGTCCGCTTGAAGTGTGTGGCTTTAAATCCTGTTGTTTCAAAAATTATTGTGAGCTGGACTTAAATTTCATATGGGATACCTGGCCAGACTGATAGGTACAGGTGGCTGGTTCCTGGGCTACCCTCGAAGATCTGGAGGCAGCGTTGGCTGGTTTAAAATTAGCACTGCCAGATCTCTTCAAGGACACGTGAAAGGCCATAGGTCTCTCGACAAGATGAGAACCGCTTTGAGAAGGCTGGGCACTCATGTAAAGGGATCTTCTGAAAGCAACGGTTACACACTCTTGGACTCTCACTTCAGCCTGAATATGGGGCAGAAAGGACTTTCTTTTCTTTTTACAGTGATCTAGTTGTAGATGCATGCTCTTACTTGTCTTGTCTGGGTCTGGGGTTTGGGCCTTCAGTTTTCTAAGTGTTCCAATCATGGAGCATATTCCTGCTTGTTTTGTCTGGGTCTGGGGTTTCCAAGTAATCAAGCGATTTCTCACTAGTTTTCATATTGGCAGAAAACAATGCCTATTTAGTAACATCTGGGCTCCCCTCTCCTGTGGGAGTTCGGAAAGGAAGGGTTTGGTGGAAGGCTTTAGCCTTTTGGGAAATCAATTACAAGGGCTGTGATGTCCCTTCCTTTGTAAGGTATCAGGGTGCTGTACACACTCATAACACAGGAGGGGTTTGTGCTCCATGCGTGTTACGTGCCAAGGGCTCCTAAAGCAGGAGATAAGCTGGTATTCACTGGGGCAAAGGTGCAGCAACTGGGATGAGAGGATCGAGGGCTTGTCCATATAGGGCTGGAGAGCCTGTTGAGAGCGAGGCCCATTCAGTGTAAGTTATGTTTGGCTGAGGCCGACTTCCTGATCTTACGCTCTGAGGCACCTTATCACATTTAACAAACGATATGCCCTTGTGGCCGTGATGTCACTGAGGCGATGTTTTATCGATGTTGGCTTACTCCAATGGCCCTCATTAGGGGATAGGCGGTAGATACAAGGGCTTGTATTGTAGGGATGTTGCATTCTCTCTCTTTCAGTTATTACTAGCATCTTAAAAAGGGAATGTATTATAAAGAATACAGGGTTTGGGGACGAGCTTTTCGGGGGCTGGGAGGGTAGTAAATGGAGTATTGCTGAGCGTTGTTAGTGATAAGGGGGTTAGGTGAATGATTTTTGGATTATGTTTTGAGTTACGGATGATGTGGATTGTTCGAGGGTAATCGGGGTGGGAGGGACAGGAGTTCAATGGGGTGGGAGACCGAACCGCAGATTCTGGGAATAGAATCACCTGTTACATGACTGCAGGATATGTTAGATATTTTATCTGGATTATACCTGATATAATAGATGGCTCAGAATATTAATATTGCTACATGGAATATGAAGGGGATCAGGAAAAACTGAAACAATATCAGGTACTTAAACACCTGAGTTTGTTACGTGCCCAGATATCATTCATACAAGAATCTCATTTAGTGGATTCTGAAGTATTACAACTGTAGACAAAAGATAGGTCAGGGTTTTTCATACTCTGGGGAACCAATAGTTGTGGGGTCATGATACTGATTAACAGAAATATCCCATTTGTCCCTTCTCAGGTATTTAAGGATGTGGAAGGCAGATATGTCTTAGTGCAGGGCACTATTTGGGCCATGCCATTGGTTTTAGGTAGTATACGGTCCAAACACAGACGATCCCTCCTTTTTATGAAATTGATTTCCACGATTCTTCCTATACCTGTTCCAATTATATTAGGGGAAGATTTTAATTTAGTTTCGGATCTGAATTTGGATAGATCAAGCACTGGGTCAAGGGAACTGACACCTGGACACAGGGCCTTTAAGGAAAATGATGGATCAGTGCGAGATTGTGCGATGTCTGGAGGTCCACATCCTAATATTAGGGAATATACTTATTACTTCGCCAGTTCATGGCACACAATCTCGCATTGATTACCTACTAGTTTCTCATGAGCTCTTGCCAGGGTCCTATCCACCTCGATCCAACCGGGTCCAATATCGGATCATTCTTTAGTTTTGGGTAATTTGGCTTTTCTTAATATCCCAAAGAGAGACCAGATGGAAATTAAATGAACAATTACTAAAAGATGAAAAGTATAGAAGAGAGGTGAAAAGAGCAGATAAGAGTTTTCTTTTCCACCAAGCCAATAGATAGTGCAAGACTGGATATTTTATAGGAGCCTTTAAGGCTTATATAAGGGGTATTCTCATTAGTCTAGCTACAAGGAGGAAGAGGGCACAGGAAATGGAGTTACTGTTTTATTGTCTCAGATACGGTATTAGAAAGCATACACCCAGATATAATTACTCAAGAGGAGTCACAGAAGTTATTAATATATAAAGATAAATATCTGGGAATGTTAAGAGAAAAGGCTGAGTTGGCAAATAATCCGAATAAAGGCCAGTTTTACAGATCACGGAGAAAAGGGCACCTGTTGGCTCTCGTTTAAAACAACAAGAATCAGCAAGATTTATACCCCTAATAAGGTCTCAGTCTGATGGGACCCTGAAGGTATCCCCTCAGTGATAGTCCAGAATTTGCTACCTTTTACGAACAATTATATAGGGACATGGATAGTCCTCCACCCATTCAAAAACTGGATGAGTATCTCAAGGAAGCTCATCTTCGTTACTATCTGACTCTCAAAAGAAATTCATATCTTCCCTTTATCACAGGAAGAGATAGCAACTGTTATAAAGGACTTGCCTATGGGTAAAGTCTCGGGTCCAGATGGGTTTCGGCCTTATTTTATAAAGCTTTTATGGAGCAACTACTTCCCGTGTTGCATCGGCTCTATTTGCATATTTTGTCTGGAGAGATGGCAGATGCACATCTGGTTGAGGCATTGATAGTTTAGTTACCTAAACCAGATAAAGACCCAGAAATGTTTCAGAGCTATAGGCCAGTATCTTTGCTGAATCAAGATGTCAAAATTCTCTGAAGATAATGGCAGATAGACTAACCCTAGTTCTTCTGGATCTTGTGAGTATGTCTCAAGTGGGATTTATGAGAGGGCGTGCATCTTCAGATCATCTGTGTACTCTCTTCCATGTCTTCTCAGAGTCCAGGGATGCCATATATCCTGCAGGGTTGGTCTCCTGGACCGAGAAGGCATTTGATTGGGTTAACTGGACTTTTCTATTTCAAGCCCTCAAGGCATTTGGATTCCCATCCATGTTCATAGATTGGATCAGGGCAATTTACGGTCTCCTACAGTGAGGATTTAAGGGAATGGAACCTTCTCCAAGTCTTTTACACTGCGGTCAGGAGCAGAGGCAGGATGCCTCTCTCTCCATTACTTTTCAATTTTTACCTAGAACCCCTTATTCAACATATTCTCAACAATGAAGGGATACAAGGTATTCCATTAGGAATGAGGTAGTGAAAGTAACAGCGTACGCTGATGACCTTCTCCTACATTTGGCTAATCCGTTAATATCCATCCCGAATATGCTAAGGAGGTTGATAGATTTAGTAGTTTCTCGAATTATAAGTTAAATCCCAATAAGACATCCTTTTTCCGTCATAACCATAAAGTTTTTAAGGCTGACATTATTTCTCTGGGACTATGCAGGTCACCGGGCTATTAAATATTTAGGCATAAAATTAACGTAATCCTCCTTGTGGTTTAAGGAGAACCTGGACCCCCTTCTGCAGGGGATCACTCAAGATTTAGAGATGGGATAAACTCCCGTTATCTTTATGGGGTCATATTAATATTATTAAGATGAATGTGTTTCCCGTTTATTTTATCCTTTGTCACATCTTAATTCATTCGTCCCCTAAGTTGGTTTCAGAAAACACATAAACTTTTACCAAGTTTATTTGGTGAATAAGAGCTCCAGGCTGGCATACCACAAATTAGCTGCACCAAGAATGAGGGGGTTGTGGATTCCTTACTTGCCCATCTACTACTGGGCTAGTCATTTAGCTAAATACCTGAGATGGCAGACCGGGTCCAGATAACATGAACCTGGCTTGGCTTAAGAATGAATTAGATTTTTTCCAATCTATGAACATGGACCCCTGACTATACTTTACCTAAAAATATCTCAGATGCAAGATATTAATAAATGTCCCACTCTCATGACCTCACTAAGAGTACATTCATGATTGTGTGCTCTTTCCTGCACTACAATCAAAGTAATGATCTAGCTCAATCTATTTGGAATTCGGCTTTCACTATAAACAAACAGAAACTTTCCGTTCATGGTTCCCTCACTTAGGAGAGGGGATAGTATCTTCATTTCTGGATGAAGTTGGTAAGTGGCTCTCATTTTCCCAGTTCATTACAAGTTCAAAATACGGGTCTCAGACTTTTAAAGTGTTTCAACTGAGACACTTGTTAACCACGGTCTTTGGGGACACTCCACCCCGTCCACCGACCTTTGCATTGGTATCTGAACTTTCCCTTTACTAGTCTCTTCTGGTGTGATTTCTAAGATTTATCAAGTCTTGTTCTGATGGAGGTTTGGATGGTGGTGGCCCCACCAACTTCTGGGTTTCATTTTTCCCATTATACTTTTAAGTGGTCCGTCCTCTGGATGTACTGTCATAAATATGTATCCCAAGATAGAATTACGTCTCATGCAGTTCCACATCTTGCATAACTTATACTATACCCCAACTAAACTGGTGAAATGGGGCCTTCTTGATACCGATAGGTGTAACAAGTGTTCCCAAGATACAGGATCACTTTTCCATTTTTCTGGTCGTGCCCGGATAGCATCATTATGGGAGCATATAAAACCAATCTGGATCCTTTACTGGGTCTACAGGACTATTTTACACCGGATATTTGCCTGTTGGGGATCTCTCCTCCACAAAGGTTAAAATCCAGAGATTTCACATATCTATGGTGGCGCTTTCAGTTAAAAAGTCATTCTTAGGCGTTGGAAGGAAAGAACGGCCCAACATATCAGGAGTGGCTCCATGAGATCTTAGCAAATATCGTGCAGAAGGCTATTGCTAGCCTTAAAACAGACTACATAGGTATAAGGATATCTGGGATCCCTTCATACTTTAATTACGGTGGCTATGAGTAGTGTGAAGCGAGGGTTACCACCTAATTACTCTTGGTATAGGTAGTTAGCGGGTGATAGTGCTAGAATGAACTGCTGTGCGGGGAGGGGAGGGAAGGGTTGGGGGCAGTATGATTGTTTTATGAATCCTATGTCAAAGTGCTCATTACTGCCTCCTGTAATGTGAAAATGTGGTGAATAAACTTTGAATTGAAAAAAATAATGCATGAGTGCCTCCACCCAGAGTTTACCTTTTAAGTGGGCTAGCTGTTACCTGGTACAACCCCTGTGATGTCATACCACCCACTCTGACCATTTGCCACCCAACACATGACCCAATAACAGCTCCCCACATTTCAGACACTTCTGTAATTAAAGACTCTCTCTAATAATATGCTCATGACAACATAATTGCAAAACAGGAACAACAATATTTATTTGGTGGGCACTAGGAATTAGAGGTTATATAGTGATTATTAATATGTACATATTTACATTTGATTAGTCTAATTCATTTGGAATTGGTGCTGGTGCAAAACCCTCCAGCTGGGTAGACACCAGTTAAACTAGAAGAAGCAATCACTTTGTGGCATCGTGGATATCCAGAGCCCTGGCTACCTAAACTGCATAAAATCAGATGGAACACATTTAACTTTTACCCACCACTGGTACCAGATCCCCAGACTTGGTATGAAACCCCACAGTCTCATTCATTTAACCTGGGTACCTAGTTACCAAAGTCCTTAGATGGTTGCAGGCCTGGTGGACAGTGCAGCTGTGCGTTGGCTGACTTGATTTAAAGAAGAGATCGTGTTTAACTTGAAAATAAACTAATAAACAATTTCTGATCCGTTGAAGTGCGCGGGGTTGCCCTGCATGATGCAGTCACAATATTTGGTTGGATATAACCAGTCAGTCGGTCACACCAGGTTTAAAGGTTAAGCATCTTTCTCTTTAGCACAGTTATATGATTTTAAACACTCAGCACTTTTATATGGTTTGACACACTCAGCACAATTATAGAAGGGATAGCACCTTCCACCAGGGGCCAGGAGGGCTGCCCTCGTCAGATTACTTTAAGGAAAACAGTTATTTCCAGGTTACCAAAATCCGATTTCAACTTCAGGTTTCTCAGCCCGTTACGTGGCTTGTGGCAGTCAGGCTGAGCCCCTTACTGAATGCTCCCTTCCAGTCCTGTAGGCTCCAGCAGACATCACATATCATCACATTTCTACTCTGTTCTCGGCTCGCTATGGATCCCCGGAACAGTCACGGTCATCAAAGTTCTATCATACGGGTCCACCCTTGCTGGGCTAAGGTTATGCGCAGCAGTTGCAGGTGCAGACCAAGAACAATCTTAGATAGAACAGTTACTTGGGCAAGGCAGCCCCAATTCAGCAAGATTTCTTTTGTTCTTGCCCCAGGGTACAAGAGTACTCACTCAGGCTCCTCACGGTAGATCTCCGCTATGAAGGTTCCTGACTTCTTCAGTCCTCTCACAACTGAGGTTCAAATCAGCTCTCTCATAGCTGGCTTGATGTCATCAGGTTGCAGGTCCATGTCTTTCCCCAATGTGGAAGGAGGGCTAGCACCTGAGGACATTCTGTAACCCCAGGCTAGCAGGTACTACATAAAACTAAATAACTTAAACTTTTGCTAAGAAGGCAAACACCCACTCCTGGATGGAGAGGATTAGCTGGATGTCCAGTCTTGGATGCATGGCTGGGGCTAGAGCCCCCACCTGTAGGGGTTCCCGCTCAAATCTGCTAAAATGCTGAAAACAGTCTCTTGTAGGGCCCTCCTGAAGCTCCTGATTGACTGAAGCTTTTGGGTGATTGGCCTGCGATTGGCTGGAGGGCCTGCCAATCAAGAAAATTGATTATGCATGAACCTCACTCCATGCATAGTTGGTTTTTTGTTTTGGTGCCTGAAATTAGGTCCCTGCAGTTCCTAATGAGTACTGGAAGTTTCCCATGAGCTTTGGCTAAAGTCCCACAGATCCTGACTTTGGATATTCTAGCTTTACGATTTGCTGTGCTGCTCTGTAATGGCTGCTGAAAACACGGTGGTCCAGATGTTCAAAACTTTGTTCTGAGGCTAAATTAGTACTGCCTGGCGGGCAAAGTTAGTCTGGAGCAGAAAGCAAGCTATATTCAAAAGGAATAGCCCAGGGCAAACAGCCTCTCTATATAGCATGGGAATAAGGCTGGGCAAACTGGGCTGGGAGTGCAGGGCAAGCGTAGCCCTGTAATATGACAGCTCTGAATATAGCAACCAGGAAGTGCAGACCACAACAGCAACACAGTGCTGGCGATGTGAAGGTAGGTGAGGCAACCCTATGTGGCCAGCGTCTGTTCCAGCAATTGCATGGACCCAGTACAGCTGCAGGGAACAGCCTATGGGACAGTACAGTGTGCAAAACAGTGTAATATTCCTGAACCATTTGCATGGAGCTAGCGGCGTTTTGCACGGGATTAGCGCGTGGGCTAAGCTGTTTGCCCGGTGCAAACACATGACGTGCTAAACCTTGCCATATTCAAAAGCAACATGCAAATGAACCTACTTAGGTAGTCTCTGGGCAGACAGCCACATTAGTATCTCGTTATGCCCTGATTTGCATGCAGTTAGGCCAGCGTTACTGCAGGGTCCCACAGCTCCACCTGTAGGTCAGTCTGGAAGTACAGGGCTGGCGGATCTGACCGCAGCTCCACCTGTAGGTCAGTCAGGCAGTGCTGCGATGATAGCTGCAGGCTACATGTAAACAGTACAGCATAGCATAGCATATCAGTACCCGGGGACAACACAGCATAGGCACAGGTGGTGGTGCTGCATGCAACAGTCACACTGTAGGTCATGCTACAGTGCACAGCAGACACTACAGTAGCGAGGGGCCGGTGTGTGAGGGACACACCAATGCCTATGGTAAGTAGGGCAGTGATGACCACTGCACTGTACACAATGACAGGCCCAGCTTGCAGGTGATTACTGACAGTGGACTGTACTGTTACGCTGTTGTGTGAACCACAAATGCTGCACCTGTGGCATGGGCTGCTCACAGTGACATATACATGGCTGGCTGTGTGTGCTGTGGCATCTGTACAGTTGTGCGGTATGTGGCTGGGGGACCGCGTAAGATCCAACAGGCACACTGGTGGTGGGGTATTCCCACTAGCCCATGTGCACTGCATGATGTGTCCCAGCCTTGTGGCTACACCTGGGCTGTGGTGAGGTTTGGCCACCTACACCCTCCCTCAACAGCCACCATGCCCACAGTGCTGCATGTGTGTGTGCTGGCATCTGTTGGTCACCACAGACGTATGGTCTGCAGGTGTGTGCTGTATGGCTACATTACCATGATGTCCCCTGTGGCCAGATCACCCTTACTGCCTGGCATGGCTGGGATTGGTGGTAGCTGTTGGCATCATGGTGGTGCCATCAGTGAGCAGTATGTGTCCTCCATGTCTGGCATTTTCTAAGTGTCATACTCATATGTTAGGGTTAGCAAGCCCATGAGCCTGCTGAAACATCACACAAAGCACCAATGTCATGAAAAGCTGTTTGCCCAGGGTTAAGACCAGCTTTTCTTGGGTGATAAATTGTACCATGCTAAGGGTCGTACTAAATTGTGCTAAACATCTTAGCGCCGGGCACTTGCCGATGGAATATCCCATGGTGCCTGTATTCATGTTCAGTGTGCCCTTGAATATAATTATGGTTTGCCTGGTGCTAATGCAATTTGTACACGCTGTTTGGCCTTTTGACTATAGCAGACCACACGCTGATCCCACGCTGAACCAGCGCAAACGGTTTTGCACACCGCAAGCTTTTGAATATCTGGGCACAGTCCCTTAAGCAGATCAATACAGTCACAAACAAAGTCCTGGTGCAGCCAGAATAAATTAGATAGTTGCCCAAATGCCCCACAGTTCAGTATTCATGACGACTGGGCTCCGGCTCATTAATATTCATGAGTCCCAATCATTACCACCTCGTAGAGCTCTTATTTCTTCCCAAAGCGGGCACTCAGGGCTCTGTCCTGGTCTCTGGGTCCCACTGATCAGGCGGAACACTAGGATTGGCAAACACTTTCTTGATCGACTGCAAAGCAAGTGGTCACTAGATCAAAGTGCCGCGCCTCATGCCTGCACGAGCCCGCTGCATTGAGTGCTTATCTCAGCGGGTGATCGCTGTCTGGATTTTTGAGCCCTGCAGGTCTTGGAATTACTTCGGCACTTCCTCAGGGCAAACAGGCACAGAATGACTCCGGGGGCAGAAAAAATATGCAGGCTAACAGGAGGCGACTGGCAGGAGAGCAGAATGGGAGAAATGGGCTGAAGGTATGCCTCAATTTGGTAGGGGATTACAATTAAATTCCCATGGCCCCATGGGGATCGGAGAAGACAGCTTTTATATGTCCCCTAAGTTTTATGAATTTTTGAGGATGCCTCAGGGCATTTGGTGCCCTACAGCGTTTCAGCACCTCATGAAAAGGGCTTTGGGGGACATGAACCTGCTGGAGTGCTTGGTTTACTTAGACAACATTATCGTGTTTGGAAAGACATTGGAAGAACATGAGTCCCGACTGCTGAAGGTGTTAGACGGCTGGAAGAATTTGGCCTGAAGCTCTCTGTTGATAAATGCCAATTCTTTCAAGCCTTGGTCAAATATGTTGGACACATCATCTCTGCCAAAGACATTCAGACCGATCCCAGTAAAGTGGAGGCCCTCACCTCCTGGCCTAAACCCAGAAACCTGAAAGAACTACAATGGCTGCTAGGTTTTGTGGGTATTACTAGAGATTTGTGAGGACTACACCAGAATAGTCAGGCCTCTTTTGAACTTACTGCAGGGTATCCTCCAACAAATAAGAGCAAGAAGACCCCGGGATGCCAAGTTGAACAACTGAAATATTTTTGACTATCTGAACCTTTTGGCTCCGGTGGACTGAGGAGTGTGATAGGGGTTTGAGGGCATTATTTACTGTCTACCTCATGCACCGGTGGTCACCTCTTCTGACCCACAGAAGTCCTATATCCTACATACAGATGCAAGTTTCAGTGGCTTAGGGCAGTACTGTATCAAGAATACCCAGAGGGTCTGCACCCAGTAGCATATGCGAACCAGAGTCTCAACCTCTCGGAAAAAAGGTATCCTGTCCAATAGTTGGAGTTTTGGCATTGAAGTGGGCTATTGTGGACCAGTTTCATGATTACCTGTCTGGGTGAAGATTACTAAGAAGACCGACAACAACCCACTTACTTATGTACAGAACACAGCCAAACTAGATGGAGTCGACCACTGATGGTTGTCGGCCCTGTGTACCTATGACTACAGCATAGAGTACCAGCCTGAGCTGAATAATATAGATGCTGATGCCTTGTCCCGGCGCCCTTTAACTCAGAGGTGAGGATTCCAGCTGGGTCAAGATACCCAAACAAGTGGTAAAAGCATTGTACAAGAAGTTTGATGGTGATGAGTTCCTTCTCTTGAAGATGCCCCTCGTTTGGTGGACTGTTTAGAAGCATCTGGGAGTACTGCCACCTGACCACACTGGACATGAGGTCCTTGCCACAGCTGACTACTCAGGACTTAAAAAGAGCAGCAGGACAGCTCCATTATGGGGAGAGTAATTCAAGTGCCTCAGAGGAAAGGAGACCCAGCTCAAGTAAAAGCTAGTGATTCACATGCTCAGTTATTACTGTGGAATGGTCAAAGTTGCAGCTAAAGGAAAGTTTGCTCTACAAGTGACTCAGAACCAGCAGGGGCACCCGTGTGTAGTTGGTATTGCCTGATTGTTTTCAAGGCCTGGTGATGAAAGTTCTACACGATGATATGGGCCACTTGGGCAGCAAACACATCTTGGAATTGGTAAAGAGCAGATTCTATTGGCCCAAGATGGAAGAATATGTAGAATATTATTGCAAGAATTGTCGATGGTGTATCCAGAGAAAGCACTTTCCCAAAGGCTGCCCTGCTAGTGAATATCAGTACCAGTGCACGATGGAATTAGTGTGCATCGATTTTCTCATGTTGGAGCCAGACTCCGGGAATATCTTCAATATATTGGTGGTTACAGATAATTTCACCTGGTGCGCTCAAGCTTACCCCACTAAGGACCAGAGGGCCTCCATGGTGGCCAAAGTGTTGGTCGAAGTTATTTGTCCATTACGGAGCACCTCAAAGAATCCATTCAGGCCAGAGACATGATTTAGAGCTGGTTGATAAAGAGCTCTTGTCCTTATGGGATATCAGAAAGTCCCAGACCATGCCCGACCACCCCAGGGTGACCCCTAGCCTGAGAATTCAACAGAACCCTATTAGATATGCTGGGCATCCTGGATCCAAGAGACAAGTGTACCTGGAGCCAACAAGTGAGCACTTTGGTCCACATACAACTGCTCAAAAATGATGCCACAGGTTTCTCTCCTTACCATCTGATGTTTGGAGGAGGCCCATCTCCCGTAGACCTGTGTTTCAGAGTGTCAGTGGACGGCATCAAAGAGAATGAATACTTGCAACATGTGAAATCTGAAACAACAGTTGAATGATGCCTATTAGCTAGCCTCAAAGAGAGCCACCAAGCAAAATCAGGCCAATAAAGAGAGGTATGATGAAGTGCGAGCACAAGACTTGGCGTCTGGTGACTGAGTACTACTCAGGAGTTTGGCATACCTGGGAAACATAAAATTGCTGTCTGGTGGGGAAGTACACTGTATGTAGTAGTTGAAAAGCTGTTAGAACTATCTGTATACAAGATTCGATCAGAGGAGACACCAGATGGTATGAGGTGATGCACAGGAGCCACCTTCTTCCCATTGGAGATAACATTTTGGATCAGAGACTGATTCGATAGAGCTGCCTGTACTTCAAACACTCACGCTGCTGCGAACAACAGCAGCAGACAGATGGAGATGCTACAGGGGCTGGACCTGCCCAATTACTGGAGGTACTCGAGGAAGAAGATTCGCAGATGAATCAGGTGGGAGGCTGAGGACATGCCTGTGTTTTTACCCTACCCCTGAGCTAGAGACTGTTTTGGGGACCGCCCTTGATGTTAGAGACTAGTTCTGTGGTAGGCGGGCTCAGTTCAAGTGACACGGAGGTCCCCAGGGTTGACAGACAGGAGAGCTGTACATGGCTGTGCCTGGGAAGCAGGGTGCTGAAGGGAGACTGCTCCTTCTACGCCCTCGAAGGGACCACTTAGCACTTGAATACTAGTCCGGCTGAGCCATTTGAGTGGTTCGGAGCAGTCCCCTGAAGAAGCGCTTCGGAGCCGCATCGAACTTGAATACTATTTCAACTGGGCCTTCTGAATGGCACCAAGACAGCATTCCTGGACAGAGGGTGCAGGAGAGGAAGAGCTGGAGCACTCAGCCCCAGCTCAAGAAGAAGCACAGGCCAAGGGAATGTGAGCATAGATCTGCCTCTGAACAGGAGGTAGCCACTAGACCTGAAGTGCAAGAAACCCTCAGAAGGTCAGGGAGGACTGTACAGCCCTACTGAAGTTGACTTATGATGCACTGGGGTGCCCACTGACCTGCCCTTATTTGTAGTACACAGGGGTATATAACACACCCAGGTCGTTGGAAAGTGTGTTTATGTGCCCTGTTAGTACTAGAACCCCCAGGCCCGAGGGAAGGTGGCCAAAAGGAAAAGAGAGGGTGAAAAGAGTACAGCGGAAGAGTGGTACAAGTATAGTATGAGGTACTAAAGTTCCTATGGTCCTAAAGGTTAAACATATGGAGCCATATCTTATGTGGCTAGTGAGTTAATTAAAGGGTAAAGTTTGTGCTGAACTGTATATATTGTTTTCTGTTTATAAATGGCTAATGTTATAATAGTTAGGAACCAGGTGTGTAGTTAGATAGTTAATGTGTATTAATGCTAAAACTTGCTTGAATGCAATTTTATAGTACTTTATGTAACCCTTAGGTGGCGCTATCCCAAGGGCTACTACACCTGCCTGCTTAGCTAGTTGCAGGTTAAGGGGTCTGGGCACTGAAATGGTGTTTTCCACCCAGGGACAGAGTTGTTAGTAACTAGGCTAACCTGGGTACAGCCCTCCGGGACACTGTAACCCCTCTCTTTCCCTCTAGTGGCACTAGAACAATATGCAACACACACTTTACAGTAGCCCTATTCAGCATACAAATCCTATACTGTTTGCACTTACTACCAGGGCTGGTTCCACCGTTTGACCCTGGAGACCCCTGTAAAACAAGGTTAGGCACAGCAAATAACAACAGTATAATGTTTTGGTATAAACTGGAACCACAATCAGACTGAATGCAAAAGAGTTAGATCTGATTTATTCAGGGCATTGAATAAGGAGGGCGTAATCAGGTTGATTGATTCTAAAACTGATCTAGTCAGGCAATTATACATGCACTTTTAGTCCCTGCACAGTCACATGCTCTGGGTACCAGTTGGAAGTAAGGTGGGCTAGCCTGGAACATTGCCGGGTAGGCCAGCGTGGCAACTGGTTGGGGCCCTGTGATGAAATGAAAAGCATGCACAACCACACACAATTTATAATCCGGAGCCAGGAGGCTCAGTTCGTGATGATTAGACAAAACAATCAGATCAGATGACACACTTTGATTGAGCTGTTGTTGCGGAAGCTCTCCTGGTGTTTACTCACGCTACCAGTACAGGACACAGGATGGATGAAATGGAGATT
Organism: Neoceratodus forsteri; assembly: GCA_016271365.2. Classification (NCBI taxonomy): domain Eukaryota; kingdom Metazoa; phylum Chordata; order Ceratodontiformes; family Ceratodontidae; genus Neoceratodus; species Neoceratodus forsteri. The sequence goes on along the minus strand of CM028130.1, from coordinate 134,037,368 downwards.
GCAGAATGACTTGCTGATTTGCCAGGAAAAGCAGGGCCCACACGATTCACCGTGGTGTTGTTCCTGTTCATGATGTTGAGCAGGGGCTGATCCCAGGCAGGTCTCTCATTGATGGCGTTCTCTCGCCTGAAGTAGCTGGCTGGGCCAGTGTGACAGGGCTCAATCCAGGTGAGACAGTTCAGATATCAGTCTGGGAAGGCTGGATGCAGCTTCCACCAAGTGTGGCACAATTGAATGGTGGGGAACCAAATCGCGACCCACTAATAGCAAACAGCACATTTATAGTAAAGCAATCACCATACCACAATGCGGATCGCAGTCCAACAGCAATATCAGTGTCTCTGAGCAAAACCGGGAATCTTGTGGCAACTGGATGTCCTGACAGGCGAATACGTACAGCAGATCTTGGTCTTCTTCAGGTTTAAATCTGGTTACTTTTCAGTGGCTTTGTCACAATCCAATTCAGATACAGTCCAATTGCTAAGTCTTTCAAAGGATTCCCTCTTGAGGGACAGCAGGCAGACAGACCAAACTCCGCCTTTCCACCAAACTCCAGCGTGAACTACATGAAGCAGCTACTCGAATCTCTCGGCTGTTCACTCTCCAAACTCTACCTCCAGACTGACTCACTGCAGCAGGCAGCTTGGGAATTTCCTTCGGTCCAAAAGGTTCTGGTTCGCTGATCCATCAGTCTGTCAAGCAAGAGCTCCCTCCAGGTGCATTTAGGTGCCACAGTCTCAAAACTACAATTCCTACAGAAATTCACTCCCACAAGACCCTGGGGACAGACTCCATTTTAGGGTCCCCAAAGGTACTGATTGACCCATTCTAGCAGTCCAGGACCAAGATGGTGGTAATAAACAGAAATGTCCTTGCTGCAAAGAAAGCAGGTTAGACAAACTACAATATCATTACTATTCTAATAGATAATCAGCAAATAAGTACGCTTCTAACAGAGCTCCCTCTAGCAAATAGTATGACAGAATGGGCGATTATCTGCAACCTGGGTGGGACTCGAGCATAGAAACACTCAGCCCTCTCCCAGATTAAATAAGCACCACATTATAGGCCACTCTTAAAGAGACAGAGCACAGAGGCATTAAGGCACTCTCATACAAAAATTTTTAAAAGCGCTAAGACACGGGATACCAGCCTGGCAGTGGGCATTTAGGCACACCAAGGAAGACTTTGGAACCCCCATTTGTGGGGAGTTGCACCTTCTCTGCCTGGAAAAACTTGGCATCCGCATCAAGTCTACACCATCACAATATTGAAGAAGTAATATATATGAGATATACGTGACATTAGCATACTATTGAAATAATATCTGATGCATCAGTTAATGCAAACTTATCACATTACTATACATTTCACTATATTTCACTATACCATACCTTCATTGACAATACTTATGTCTGTTTCATACATTCTATATTGATTCTATTATGATTAACATACAATGAACAGTTACCTATGACTTCATGTTATAACTTATTGTACAGTAAACAATGTGGGAGGCCTTCCTATCAGCAAACTTGGGGCTAGATGAGACAGGGACACCATGTTCTGAGGAAGAACAATTAATGGGAGGTGGCAGTCAAGCTCAGTTTGAGCAGTGAGCTTTTGGAAATGTAAACACCTTTATGGATCACATCGAGAGAGGCAAGTCCACAGGCCTCCTAGAGGAACCATAACCAAAATGTAGCGCTGGCTTAACAGATCACCCAGATTTTCTGGGGGCAGAAAAGGCTCTGGGCAGTCAACATTGTCATTGATTTCTCCTCCTGTAGTGAGAGATGCCTCTGCACTGGTTGGAATGTCAAATTGGGAACACTATCAGCTCCTTGCTCTGTAGACTCTGTTTCCACAATACTTTGCTCATTATTATCTTCTGAAGAGGGCCCAGGTTGCTCATTCTGAGGAGACTCTAGCAGAATTCGACTGCGGCACTGAAGGGGTGCTACCAACACTTTCATATTGTTCTTCAAGTTCTGGTATGTCACCAGGGAGACTCAGACCATCAGCCCCTTCTTTGGGCAAGTCAAACAGTTCTACGAGACAGAGAGTCTGCAACCTCAAGCGTGATACTTTGCACATCATTTCAGGGGCATTGGGTCCAGGGAAGAAGTTGGGGGTTAGGCAGTTCTGAAGGCCCAGCTTCATCCCCACAATTCTGCAGAGGATTGCCTCGAAACAACTGACTCAGTTCATATGAGGATAATAGGCATTATCACAGTCACTCTCATCAGAGACAGATGAACAGTCATCATTATCACTCTGGGCCTGCTGAAGGGAAGGCCTTAGTTCTGGAACAACACGGACAGGTTGACTCTGTTTCCTCTTTGCAACAGCACGAGTCACTGGCCCAGGAGAAGTGTCAGGTGTTGGTTCAGCATCAATAACTTGGCGATGGGCAGTAAGTGATTACAGTGCATGGTCTTCACAGTTTTGGAATTATTTTCTGGGTGCACCTTGTACACGGCAGATCATCAATTTACCAACTACTATGTGGAGAAGATGGTGCCATCTATCAACAATTTTGTGTTTTCCATGCAGTCCCAAATTGCGTAGTAGCACCCTATCTCCGGCAACAACTCCTGGTCTTTTACTCATCGATCATGTCTTTCTTTGTTGGCAAGATTTTGCTTAGCAGCCATAGTTTGAGCTAGTTGATAGGCATGATTCAACTGATCTTTCAATTTCTGTAAGTTTCAGTTCGGACCCCATCTGGAGAGACCCCAAAGCAGACATCAACTGGCAGTCGGGCCTCCCTCCCGAACATGAGACAGTGGGGAGAACCCAGTAGTGTCACTTTTGGTGCAATTATGCGCATGTACCAAAGTGCTGATCTGCTGGCTCCACTTATGCTTGTCTTTTGGATGGAGGTGCCCATCATGCCCAGAAGGGTCTGCAGTTAAAGGGTTTGGTTGGCGTCCCCTGTGGGTGATAGGGGTGGTTCTTGACTTCCGTACCCCCACAGAGAGAGCATGTCTTTGATTAACCTACTTTCAAAGTCTCTGCCTTGGTCAGAATAGATCCGCTGGGGGTACCATAGTGCACAAAGAATATTTCCACTAGCACCTTGGCCACGGTAGAGGCCTTCTGATCTTTAGTTGGAAAGCTTGTGTGTACCATGTAAAATGATCAGTAATTATCAACACATTGCCAATGTTCTTTTAGTTGGGTTCTAAGCACAGAAGTCTATGCAGACCAGTTCCATGGAGGCACTGGTAGTGATGTTGACAAGTGGGGCAGCTATGTTAATCATAATAGAATCAGTATAGAATGTTTGAAAAGCTTTCTGCTGGGGCAGCGACTGCAAGTTTTGACATGATTCTCAACATCTGCCCCCATCTTTGGCCAGTAGAATCGGGATCATACCAGGTCAAGAGTTCTATCAATACCGAGGTGCCCCATGTGATTGTAGAGGGACTGCAGTACCAGCTGCTAAAGGCCGTGGGTAGGACCAACTGTTGCTTGTCTACTTGACCACGATGATCCACTGTCTCTCTGTATAGCAATTGATCATGCAACTTTAACCTGTGGTCTTCTTTGAACAATAGAGTAGTTATAAGTCAGGGGAATGCAACACGGACACATCTTTCCCTGCATGAGGCGTCAAGTGTTTGTTGAATCAAGGGATCTTGGGATTGAGCCCACTGAATACTGTCATTGATCGAACTGAGGTAGTGCACTAATGTCTAAAGCAAAGAAATGGCAATAGGCAGCCAGTATGCAGGTATCAGGAGTGCCCATGCAATCTACTAGGCAGTCCACTTTATGCACAATATGCAACAAACACTTTCACAGTAGCCCCTATTCAGCATACAAATCCCTACACTGTTTGCACTTACCACCAGGGCTGGTTTCACCAGTTCAACCCTGGAGACCCCTGTAAAACAAGGTTAGGCACAGCAAATAACAGTACAATGTTCTTGGTACAAAACTGGAACCACAGTCAGATTAAATGCAAAAGAGTTAGATCTGATTTATTGAGGGATTGAACAAGAGAGGCGTAATCAGGTTGATTGATTCTAAAACTGATCTAGTCAGGTAATTATGCATGCACTTTTGGTCCCTGTACAATCACATGCTCTGGGTACCCAGTTGGAAGTAAGGTGAGCTAGCCTGGAACATTGCCGGGGTAGGCGGGCGTCAGAGCTGGTTGGGGCCCTGTGATGAAAAGAAAAGGCATGTACAACCACATACAATTTGTAATCTGGAGCCAGGAGGCTCAGTTTGTGAATTCAACAAAACAATTAGATCAGATGACCCACTTTGATTGAGCTGTTGTTGCAGGGTGCTACCCTGTTGTTTACTCATGCTACCCAGTACAGGACACAGGTTGGACAAAATGGAGACTGCAGGATGACTTGCTGGTTTGCCAAGAGAAGCAGGGCCCACCACGATTCACCGTGGTGTCATTCCTGTTCGTGATGTTGAGCAGGGGCTGATCCCAGGCAAGTCTCTCATCGATGGTGTTCTCTGCATCTGAAGTAGCTGGCTGGGCCAGTGTGACAGGGCCCAGGCCAGGAAAGACAGTTTGGATATCAGTCCGGGAAGGCTGGATGCAGCTCCCAGCAGTGTGGCACAATTAAACAATGGGGAACCAAATCATGGCCTTACTAATAGCAAACAGCACATTTATAGTAAAGCAATCACCATACCACAATACGGATTGCAGTCTGGCAGCAATATTAGTGTCTCTGAGCAAAACCGGGAATTCTGTGGCAACTGGATGTCCTGACAGGCCCGATCGGTACAACAAATCTTTGGTCTTCTTCAGGTTAAATCTGGTCACTCTTCAGTGGCTTTGTCACATTCAATTTGGATACAGTCCAATTGCTGATCTTTCAAAGGATTCCCTCTCGAGGGACAGCAGGCAGACAAGCGAACTCCGCCTTTCCACCAATCTCCCGCGCGAACTACATAGAAGCAGCTATTCGAATCTCTCGAGCTGTTCACTCTCAAACTCTACCTCAGACTGACTCACTGCAGCAGGCAGCTTGGGAATTTCCTTCGGTCCAAAGGTTCTAGTTGGCTGATCCATCAGTCTATCAAAGCAAGGGCTCCCCCTCCAGGTGCATTTAGGTGCCACAGTCTCAAAACTACAATTCCTACAGAAATTCACTCCCACAAGACCCCTGGGGTCAGACTCCATTGAGGTCCCCAGAGGTACTGATTGACCCATTATAGCAGTCCAGGACCAAGATGGTGGTAATAAACAGAAATGTCCATGCTGCAAAGAAGTCAGGTTAGACAAACTACAATATCATTACTATTCTAATAGATAATCAGCAAATAAGTACCGCTTCTAACAGAGCTCCCTCTGCTCAAATAGCAATGGCAAACGGAATGATTATCTGGCAGCCTGGCGGACTCAAGCATAGAAACACTCAGCCCCTCCCAGATTAAATAAGCACCTTGTTATAGGCAGCTCTTAAAGAGACAGAGTACAGAGGCATTAAGGCACTCTCATACAAACACTTTTAAAATGCTAAGACACAGGATATCAGCCTGGCAGTGGCATTTAGGCACACCCAAGAAGATTTTCAGGAACCCCCATTTGGGGGGTTACATTACTTTTAAGGCTTGGCATGAAGCCAAGCATTTAAAGGAGTGAGGATGTAACCCCCTTTGGGAGCTTACCTTAAGTGCTCCTTTTTCTCCTGTTATTTCCCTCCACTCCTGGCATCCTCCCCAAATCCCTTCTTGTTTCGTCCCATGGCTGCTCTTCTGTATATACTGAGCAAGTGGAGATCTGCAGGTGCACCATAGTGCCTTTCAACTACCGATCATGGTTCTGCGGTCTTCTGGGAGCTCCTCGGTGGTCCCAGTGCCCTCTTAAGCTAACAGGGACGGTGACCTTGAAGAAGCGGCAGAGAAGCCACTTTAAAGTTTAAGTAAAAGTCTGGAATTGGGTCATGATCGAGGGTTCATGAATCATTCATGAGTCCTCATGAATATTAACTAGGGTGTCGCTGCTGCCTAGGGAAAGAGTTTTGATGGCAGCAACAGAACATGTATGGGGCTAGTTGCCCAAGAGTGGCTCCTTGAAAGGGCATTGTTAGAGCTACAACCTGGTGGGGTGTTTGGGTTGAATAAAGTGACATGTTGGGCTGCACCAGAACTGAAAGGGAGAGACTGTATAAAGATGTATGGGACCCCATATAAACAAATGGGAGCAGACATGTTGTTTGACATTTAACCTTGGTGGTGCAGCCAATCACTTATCTAGGTGCCCAAACTGGACACAAAGCGACTCCTGGGAAAATGAGGGGAGTAATTCTGGTGCCTAGATCATGCCCCAATAAACGAGCAGGAAATATTGATCTCTATGGTATCAAATTTCTAAAATATTTCAGAGCCCCAACAGCCAGCCAACCTGCTGCACCATACCAGGCCTGCACTCAGTTGGTACCCCTAAGAACATCTGGGAAACACTGGTACCAGTAGGGGTGGGTTTGGCCTGAGGGGCCCCAATATTTGGTGTGTTACTATATCATTAACCAGTCTTTTCTATCCACAACGATCTTTGGTCTCTGTACCCCCTTCCCTAGTCCTATACCCCCAGTAAAGCTGTGGTTTACTGTTTGAAATTGCATGTGCAGGAATTCTGTGAGTCTGTCAAAGCATTACTGTTCTAGGTTTATGGTGGCATTGAATTGTTGGGTATCCAGGGTATGGGGTGGTTGGTGGGGAGGTGGGTAAGTGCAGCATCACGGGGCTGGACCAGCCAGTCACCTGACCCGCTTCTAATTCTCTCTGGTTGGAGGCACGCTATTTTATTATCTTTGGGATAGGACCCCGATTACCACTGTAGAAGGACTCAGGCCCTTAACCTGTTAGAAGGACAACAGGCAGGGGTAGTAGCCCACTGTCACATGGCACCTGGGCTACATATACAAATATATACATATACATACATACATACATGTATACATACATATCAGTAAAAGCAGGGACAAAAGACAGACCTGAAAATGAGCATGGAGGTAGGAAAAACTAGGGATACCTGGCACGCCTCACAAATGAGGCTTCATCAATGATCAGTTGCCTAAGTTTCAAAATGTCCTTATGTTCTCTTAAAAGCATAAATCACTCATGCTCCATTATCTCATAATCTAACTTCAATAAAAAGATCATACGTTTTAATACATTCAAGTAAATCATCACATTTAAAAAACAGTGAACTGACAGGCATGTATTTAAATCATCTGACTTTTAGATACTTAACAATGCAGATTTAGCTAATTTATTCACAAGGCATTTCTTATTGTTAAACAAAGATTAAATGAGCAGGCTGGATCATTATAAACTCATGCTTGCTTGTTGAATGGTCACGAATGCTGTTTGATCCTCTTTGCATATTGCTGATGAGAGTTGAAATAACTTAATTGACTGGGTCATTCTAAGCCAATTTAAACAACTAAAACTTAAGAAATAAAACATATATTGTTAATTGCACACAAACAAAAAAAAAATTCAAAGACCAAAATACACTTCTGTCTATTTCAGTTATGTCACATTTGACCCCTTCTGCTATAATCCGATAAAGAAATATTGCAAATAAAATTCTGTAATTTATGATTTTCACTTGATCCTATCACCCACACATACACATTTGCAAAATACAAAAATAAAGTTAGGTAATTCATTCAGAAATGTAGCACATATTTTAAATGGAGCAGGAATAATTTGGACGTAATATATACATAGCAGGATATTTCAGGAAGTAGATAAGTACATGCAGAGGCGACAAATCTACTTGCATTAATGTATTCGATGCGGCTTAGATTAAAGTGTAGAGTGGATGCAGGTTTGCAATACTACAGACTCTGGCCCACATATTCAAATGAGATGTGCTGTACAAAGCGGAGATAAGCTTTCGCATCCTGGAAAATGCATGGCCAGTGTGATATTCAAAGGTTGAAATGTGTCATGCAAGTTGGAATACACAATAATGCCCATTATAATGTATGCTGTGCAGAAAAAGGGGGCAGATGCCTGAATATGTCATGCATGTGTATATTCAGCCAAACTGAGTGAATGAATGAATACTTTACTTTTAACGCCTTTCCAAAACCAAAGCGCTTTTACAACAGATCAATACATAAAATTAAACAAAATCAAAAATCAATCAATAAATATATTTTAAAAATCTGGATATGCCAGATTAAACAAATATGTCTTTAGGGCTGACTTAAAACTTTGGACAGTCAAGCAATCTCTCACCGATGAGGTAGAGAATTCCACAAGGTTGGGGCCATAAACTAAATGATCTTGCCCCAGATGTCTTTAAGCGGACCCTGGGAATCTCTAGCAATCCCTCATTGGTGGATCGGAGCTGACGGGAAGGACAGTAGGGACGAAGAAGATCTTGCAGGTAACTAGGTCCCTGAGCGTGCAGGGCCTTATAGGTCAGTAGACCGACCTTGAAGGTAATCTGCCACTGAATTGGCAGCCAGTGCAGTCCACAGAGGACAGGCATTATATGACTGGTCCTTGACATACCAGTCAAAAGCCTGGCGCGCATTCTGCACTAGCTGCAAGTGGTGGATATCTACCCCGATAGCCCTAGGTACAGGGCGTTGCAGTAGTCAAGCGGGAGGTAGCGAAGGTGTGGACCAACGTTGGAAGGTCATCAGCAGGAACCAGATGCTTCACTCGGGCTATATTCCTCAGATGGTAAAGGAAGTTTTGACAATGGCTGACACCTGATGTTTAGGGTCAGACAGTCATCAAATATGTTACCCAAGTTCCGCACATGGTCTGAGGTTGCCAACTGGGTCCCCAAGCCAAAGACCTGAAGGTGACCTAGTCAGCAAACCTGCCCCTGATGACTTGGGTCTACATCCAACACCTCAGTTTTTCGGGGTTTAACGCAACCAGCTCACAGTCATCCAGTCCTGAATCTCGGTGAGACAGTTATTAAAGACTGAGACAGCATCACCCTGGTTGAGCACGAAGGACATGTACAGCTGAGTATCTTCTGCATAGCAGTGAAAACTCAAGCTGTACCGCCTAATGATACGCTCCCAATGGCAGCATATATACGGAAATAACATGGGTGCTAGAATGAGCCCTGTGGCACCCCAGAGGATGGGGAGTGATGCTGAGGAAAAAAATCCCAGACACCACCCTCTAGGTCCTACCGTTGAGGAATGATTGAAACCAACTGAGGACTGAACCAGATAGTGCACAGATAAACCGCAGGAGCTCCAAAAGCACTCCATGGTCAACGATATCAAATGCCACAGAGATCAAGAAGGACCAAGATGGAGCAGGTCTTTCGATCTCTCGCTATTAGGAGGTCATTTAGTACCTGAACAAGGGCTGTCTCAGTACTGTGTCTCTTCCTAAATCCGGACTGGAGGAATCATAGATGTTGTGGCTGGAAAAATGATCATCCAGCTGCAACACCGCCTTCTCAATAACCTTACCCACAAAGGCAGGTTAGAGACAGGCCTGTAGTTAGCCAATCATTCCGGGTCCAACGAGGTTTTTTTCAGAAGGGCCTGATCACGGCTTCCTTCAAGGGGTCAGGAAAGATCCCTTCTCCAATGACAACCAGACTATCTCGGCAAGGATCGGGCGATTTTATCCACACATCCTACTAAAAGCGGGTGGGCCCGGGTCCAAACTACAGTTGATCGGTTGCAGCGATTGGATGATCATCACTATGTCATTGATTGTGAGCCGGTCAAAGTCAGACCACACAAACTGGGTGTCCGACATCTCCTGCTGACCACCACAACTCCTGTTTGAGAGAGTTAGAAGGAGATCAGACCTGATGCGCCAACCTTATCCGCAAAGAATCGAGCAAACTCCTCACACAGTTCCTGTGAAAATACTCTCTCAGGCTGAAGACAGAGTGGATTGCACAGTCTGGCCATGGTCCAAAGAGCTGGGCTGGTCGATTCTGTGCAGCAGCAATTTTCCTGGACAGGAATTCTGCCTTCTTACGGTAATTGCTGATTGATAAACATGATAGTGGTCCATCAAACTAAGCCTGTCACATTCCAGACCCGACCTCCACCAACATCTCTCAAGCCTTCTCCCACTCTCCTCAATTCCTCAAGTCTCATCAAACCAAGGAGACTTGGGGGCGAAGGAGTGAGTCGAACACGTTCAGGAGCAATGGAATCCAGGGCCCCTACTATTGCCTTGTTATAGAGCAAGAACCAGGTCCCCAGAATCCATGCATTCACTCGGCAAACTCGATAGATCCAGCACCGCCATCAGACCTTCCATGGTAACACCCTCAAGGCGGTGCGGACCATCTCCATAGGGGCCGACCTACAGGGCAGAAAACTGAGACAATGGTGTGATGGTCAGACCATCCAACTGGCTCCACCACCAAGTCGGATATCTCCATCCCAGGAGGAATACCAAGTCCAATGAATGACCATCTATATAGGTAGAGGAGAAATAACCTGTGAAGCCCAGCAAATTCATTAGCTGGAGGAAGTCCTGACCAAACTACGAGAGTTCATCATCGACCCAGGCATTGAAATCCCCAGGATCAGCCATCTGGAGGATTCCAATGTCTTATCAACAATGAAGTCTGCAGCTTCCTGCAGGAAAACATTCCCATGACCTGGTGGACGGTAAATGAGAAGAATCCTGTACCCCACACCCTCACCCAAGATACATTCAAAGGAATTGGTAATTCCTACTGGTACCTCCATCAGGTTCAGTTCTATTCTAAAACAGATTGCCACCTCGCCCCTCTGATCAGTCTCGGACGGTGCATCACCGAGTACCGACTGGTACAGCTGAAGCCAAAACAGGGCCAGCATTATCATCCAGCCAGGTCTCGGTGATGCATGCCAGGTCCGATGATCTGACAAGATCAGCTATTATAGCAGTCTTGTTCTTAATGGACCTCGCGTTACATAACACCGTCTGAGTTGGATGGGTTGCGGTGAAGACCGAGCCACTTGCCTGCCGCAGGCAGGCCCTTGGTATGAGAATCAGGCAAGGAGAACCCCTCTCCTGAACCCATTTCGCCCCAGGGCATCTTCTCGTCCTCACTATCCCAATCCGTCCACTCCTTTATTATTCCCTTCAGACCCGGCTTCCAAGTTCCTCCTCCTCACAATCCCCAGAGCCCTACAACATCTATATACCTCCGGGATATGGGGGACAGTTAAAGGGCGGAGGTCCTTCAGCGGGAGGGAGAATAATGCCTGACCATCCGAATAACTCCCCAACACATCTTCACACAAAAATACACACACTAAATTCAGACCAATAACACAACACCATACACCCAACCACTCAGCTCTCAATCATACACAAAACACCAAGCAAACACAAAATAAATAAAAACAGAACAAATTATAAGTTACAGCAAGGTTATGAGGGAAAGTTACCACAATTCTCTCCAAAACAGTTTATACCTTCTGGGAGCTCTCCCTCACCAGAAACAAATATCCCCCACCAAAATCTCACTTCAGCAGTACAATTTGGGATATAATCTATGAATCAAATAATCTTTAAAAGAAAGCAAGACACTTTTAATATTCCCAATATGTCCTTAAACTGTCTGAAGAGAACACATTCATATTGTCCACCAGGCAGAGAGTAAAATAAGTCCCTTAAACTGTCTATAAAAAAGAAACTGTCCATCAGGCAAGAGAATAGAAGAACGTTCTTAGTGGGCTGTGGGGATCTCACCAGCTCACTTTCTGATATTGATTTTCACTGAATTTAAAGGTCTATGGCCTCAACATCAAACGCTGCTTCTTTATTCCAGTTCTTTGCCTTCTGATCCTCTCTAATACCAAACAGCAAACCATCCCCGAGAGGAACACCAGCAGGGATCTAAGTAAATTAGATCTGGGTGAGGGACAAGCTCTTCAGCTCCCCCCAAGACCCACAAGGCTCCTGCTCCTGCTACTTGTCCTCCGACAACAGCGGATCCAGTCCTCACACCAAATCCTACCAGCAGCACCCCCAGGTTCAGGTTCAGGGTAACCAAATCGGAAAAGTCAGCGATCTTCTCGACTGCTAGAAGATAAAAAGGCAGCCAATCAACCAGCTCGCTGGAGTCAAGCGGCAAGAATAACAGGAGTGGCTCAAATAGTCAGCAAGACTCCACTGAAGCCCAACAGCCCAGTCCCAACACAGCACCTCACTCTTGTTGCGAAACCAAAGTTTTACTTTAGTTCAACAATCGGCAATCGGAAAGAGGCAAACAAAAACCACAGCTTCTCTTCCCACTCTCAGAGGTACCAACTCTTAATTATCAGTCTCCTCATCCTCAAACCTGATTCAGCTCTTTCTAAATCGTGAGAAAGTCATAGATAGAGTACAGATGGTATTCCAGTTTTCCGTTTAAAGAAAACTGACACAGTTCTAAATCTGGATCAAAATAATAAAAGCGATTTACTAAAACGAGCTGAACTTACGACTAAGCATAAAATAAACAACAAGCAAGGATAAACTAAATCAAGAACTAAAACAAAACACAACTCTAATCCTGCTCCCGACGACTAGCCCAGCATGCCACCATCTTGGATATCATATCATCCTAGCATGTGATGCGAAACCCAAAAGTGCAGTACACAAAATTAGGTACAAAGGGCAGCCCTAAATAGGCCAGCCACCCAGAGGATGGCTGCACCACTCAGCAGCAATGTCTGGGCTTGCTTTCATGGCAGCAGTAATGGCTGATGTGAGGAGATGGAGGAACAGCAAGACAGTTGTGGAATGGCCTGTAAGCAGTATGCCCACATAGATGGTACCCATACCTCTCAACCTCTCAGCATTAAAAATCATAGCACTGGCCTTTACAAATCATAGCAAAGGGCCAGAATGTGTAGTACTTTCTTATTTTAAACAATATTATCTCTACAGATAGTGAGTCCCATATAGTTAGTGATAAGGAATGTTTCTATCAACTTAGTTCAATGATTTAATAGTTTGTGTGTCCAGAAATAGCACTAAAACTATGAGGAACATCAGTAAACCTATGCAGAGCAAGGGTAAATTTGAGGTGAAAATCACAGCGCTATGCAGAATTCATAGCAGTTGAGAGCTATGTGGGTACCAGCCACATGTCACATTCGAACAGTTCAGTGACACCGGACATCATGGGCTGGTACTGGCTCAATAGGGCAATTCTGAGACAGCTCTGTGAGCTGATCCATGATGAGCTCCAGTAACCCACACACAGAAGTCATGCCATGATGGTGGAGACCAAGGTCAGAGCAGCACTGTGCCTGCTCACCATGGGCACCTCCAGATACTGGTGGGTGACACCACTGGCATCACCCAGTCGGCCACATCCCACCTCCCAACAGTTCCTCACCACTCTGCTGCTCCATGCTACTGAGTTCATTCAATTTCCTAGCACACCAGTGGAGTGGACAGCAACAATGCAGAACTTTCACAGGGATGCATGCCTACCGGACATGCTAGGGGCATTGACTGCACCCATGTCGCCATGAGAGCATCACCTGGTGGAGATAAGGAAATCTATGTAAACAGGAAGGGGTTCCACTCCATAAAAACTGCTAGGTGGTGTGCGATGCCATGGGGTGCATCACACATGTCTGTGCCCGCTACCCTGGGAATGCCCATGATGCCTATATCTGGCAACGTTTCGAGTCTGGGAGATACCCAGTGGCCATCTTGTGGGTGAGTGAAAATAGCCACAAACAAGGTGCCCTCACGGCTGCACAGTGCAGTGATGGCGGTTGTTCAGGTGCTGCCCAGTAGAATGGTGTTGCTACAATGGCTGATAGCCATGTGGCGCTAGAGGATGGGGAGGGAGGCAGAGATGGGACCAGAATAGGACTGACACTGAACAGATGTGGGATGCTGCCATAGGAGGGAGTTCATGAGATGGTGTGCAACAGGCACAGGCTACAGGGATGGTACCAGCCAGTAGGGACCTGTGACAATATGTGAGAGGTAGCGACTGTGATGCATTGGAAGGGCAATGCTGAGTAGCACATCCAGGCTGGGACTGTGGCATGTCCCACAGATCAAATGCCATGCAGTCCTGAGTGATAGTGATAGTGGACGTACAACAGTGGGGAAGTGCCATAGAGGGGTGCGGGAATATGCAACTGTGTCACTGTGTCACGGGAAATGTGCTGATGGGGCTGACCAGCTGTAACAGGTCTGTGTGGAGGGCAGAATGCCATGGATGTGTACATAGATACATAGATACTGTTGGCAGATAGGGCCTATGACCCACCCAGTCTGCCCATTTGAGCTTGTAACTTCCTTTATATTTTTCTAGAAGTCTGTTGCCCTTACCCTGACCTCCAGAATTCCCTTATGTCTATCCCATGCATTCTTAAATCCCATGATTGTTTCAGCCCCACCACATCCTCTGGCAGGGTGTTCCACTTGTCCACCACCCTTTCCGTGAAAAAATTTTCCTCACGTTTCCTCTGAATCGCCCTCCTCCAATTTCATCCCATGTCCTCTAGTCCTGGAACACCTTTTCACTGGAAAATAGTGTATTCCTGCATCCTGTTCCTCCTGCAAGGTACTTCTATGTCTCTATCATATCCCTCTTTCCCTCCTGTCCTCCAGGGAGTACATATTCAAGTCCTTCAGCCTGTCCTCATAGGACTTGTGATGCAATCCTGTACCATCTTTGTTGCTCTCCTCTGAACCTTCTGTGCCCTGTTTATGTCCTTACATAGGTAAGGTCTCAGAACTGTACACTGTACCCAGGTGGGGTCTCACTAGTGTCTTGTATAGTGGAATTACGACATCCCTTTTCCTGCTGGTGATGCCCCTGCCTATGCATCCCAGCATCCTATTTGCTTTACCTGTTGCCATGGCACTGTTTCCCTACCTTGAGGTCATCAGAGATGATAACCCCAAGGTCCCTTTCCTACTTGGTGCATGCTATATCCCCACCCTCAAACTGATATGTTGTTCCAGTGTTTTGTGCCCCATATGTATTATCTTTCACTTCTTTGCGTTGAATTTCAACTGCCAAACCCTTGATCATTCTTCAAGCTTCTGCAGGTCCTCCTCATTCTGTGTACACCCTCTGGCATGTCCATTCTGTTACAGAGCTTCATGTGGTGAACAGAAATTCTGCCTTCTAGGTCCTGCACAATGTCACTGATGAAGACGTTGAATAGGACCAGTCCCAGCACTGAACCATGTGGTACCCTACTGGTCACACTTCCCTCTGTGGAGTGACAGCCATTTACCACCACCCTCTGTGTCCTGCCACCAGCCAATTACCCACCCACCTCACTACTGTTCTGCCCTCCCATATTCTCGAGTTTGTTTAATAGCCTTCATGTTTCACAGTGTCAAAGGCCTTGCTGAAGTCCAGATAGGCCACGTCCACTGCCCTCCCTGCTCCACCTCTCTTGTCACCCAGTCAAAAATTCAATGAGTGTGGTCTGGCATAACTACATGTAGTCTGTTGGCAATGAGATATTCCACAAATCTCTCCTTCAGTAGTGCTTCCATGATCTTCCCACTACCGAGGTCAGGCTGATTGGTCTGTAGTTCCCTTCCTCTTTGTTCCCACTTTTGTATAAGGAGACTACATCTGCTGTCCTCCAATCTTTGGGTACCTCCTGTTTCCAGTGATTGGCTAAACAGGATTGCCAGAGATTCAGCCACCACTCTCTCTTAGTTCCTTTAGAACCCTGGGGTATACCCCATCTGGCCTCGTTGCTTTATCGATCTAATTCCTTCCAGTTCCTTTAGGACCCTTTCCGTGCAAATGGACTTGTGTCCATTTCTGTACCATTCCTCCTTGTACTCCTTTCAGGCCTTCCCTCCTCTTCCTCAGGAAAGACTGAGCAGAGATATATCTGTTCAGTATGTCAGCTTACTGTTATCATGCTCCATGCACCCCCATCCTCCCCTTCAGTCTCACTATCCCTCCTTTGTCTTTCTTTTTTCACTTATGTACCTGTAAAAGGTTTTGTCCCTCTACCCACTGATTTTGCAATGTGTTCTTCTGTCTGAGCTTTGGCTGCCCTTACTGACCTCCTGCCTCCCTTTGCTTCTCCTGGTACTTCTCCCTATCCCTTCCTCCTGCGTCTTTTTGTATTGCCTGAATGTAATCTTTTGGCTTTCACTTTCTGCTACCTCTTTGGAAAACCATAATGGCCTCCTCTTCCTTTTCCCTTGCTAACCTGTTTAATGCATAATTCTGTTGCTCTTGTAATCCCTGTTTTAAATATTGCCCACTGTTCCTCCACCACTGATTCCTCCCATTCCCATTAATGCCTCTTTCAAGCATGTCCCCATTTCCCAAGTCTGCCCTCCTAAAATCCAGGATACATGTTTTTGTGCAGTTTGGTTCTGCTCCTTTGATTTCAGACCACAGTGACTGGTGGTCATGATTTCAGGTGCTCCCAGACTGTACCCCTATCACACTGTCCCTGTTTGTGAGCACAAGGTCTGGTATTGCCTTCAGCCAAGTTGGTTCCATGACTAGTTGCTTAAGGAAGGCACCTTAAAGGGAGTCCAGGATAAAACTGCTCCTGTTTGATGCTGCTGCTGGGAGGCTCCAGTCCACATCTGGAATACTGAAGTCTCCAACCAGCACCACCTCCCTTGTCTGCCATCCTTTGGATGGCTAGCATTAACTCCTATCTGTCTCTTCCTCCTGGGCTGGTGGTCTGTAGACCACCCCTGTGTCAGATGGTTAACCTCATTTTCCTTTCTGGCTTAACCCAGAGTATCTCTCCCACATTTTGTCCCTCCTAGATTTCTGTGACCTTTATGCCATCTTTCACATAAACATAGATACATAGACTTTGACACCAGATAAGGACCGCTTGGCCTACCTTGTCTCCATTTCCCTACCTATTGGATAAGCTGCAGATCCTAGTTAACCAACAGCCTACTTCTTCCTACCCCACAAATTGCCTAATAAAGTGCCACTCCTCCTCCTTCCTGTCTTCCCTGTCTCCCCTGTCTCTTCCGAACATGTTGCAGCTGGGTATGGCCATCTCACTGTTGAGGTTATTATTACACCAGGTCTCTGTGATGGCCACAGTGTCCAGGTCTAACTGCACTGTGACAGCCTCCAGGTCCTCCATCGTGTTGCTAAGGCTCCTGACATTTGGCACACATGGCTTCCATGATGTGAACTCCGTGTATACTAACATATGACCTTCTTTCACACAGGAGACAGTGCAAACCCCATCCAGCAGGATGCTCACCCCAATACTGCGATCCACGTCCGATGCAGAAGAGAAGTACAATGTGGCACACATGGCTACATGTAACATCATAGAGCATGTGTTTGGCATGCTGAAGATGTGCTTTGGATGCCTGGACAGATCTGGTGGTGCCCTACAGTATAGCCCAGACAAGGCCTGTGGCATATTCTTGTCCTGCTGCATGCTACACAACATGGCCATACACCATGGAATAGTTGTCCAGGTCCCAGAGGGTGACAGTACAGAGGACGGGGGCTGCCAGATGAGGGTGAGCATCTACTGCAAGACTGGAGGGACCCAGGATTGACCCTAAGGGGACTGTGTTATGGGGGACACCATTGCGCAGGAACATTTGGGACCCCAAAGATGAGTAATGCAGTCAGCCTTGACACTGCAGTCAAGCACACATGCACAGTATATGTGGATGCATGAAGTACCCTGCAGTAATGTACAGTATCAACCAATCATCCCATTGTGATGTGCAGACAGGTGTGCTGAGGTCGCATGAACACATGTCCACAGGAGGGACAATAATGCCAAGGATGCACCGAGGCAGCTGTAGTGGATTAGCATGGGTCAGAGATAGATAATTTGCACATACATACCCACAGTGGTAAGCCACAGGTGCCTCATCACTTCCATGCTGTTCCCATGACATCATGGCTCTCATCCATGTCCCAGATGCCATCCAAACAGTGTGCCAGTGCCACAGGGGTGGGTAGGTGGGGCACTGTGGTCACAGGTGTAGACAGCACACAGCTGTAGGCACTACAGGGTAGATGTCACCCACCAGTGGCCATGAGGCATCGTGAGAGGCCAAAGGGCCCTGGACACCTCAGGGTGTGCACGTTTGGCCTCCATGGACATGTACATGGCTTCGCCCCAGAGGCATGGTGACTCCAGTGAGGATCCCAGGGCCAAATGGGGCAAGACCTCAGTCTCTGAAAGGTTGACCCACGTGACCTTGATTAGCTACGTGTCGAGGTGGATGTGGAGAACCGAGCACTGTAGCCAGGGATGGGTGGGTTCCAAGGGCAGGGGATGGGGTGTCACAGGCAATGCGACCACTGTGTGTTTTTGGGGTGCTGTTGTTGCTGCATGCTGTGCAGCATCTAGTATAGTGACTACATGCAACCAGTGCTGCAGTGCCCTCCGTGTAGCCTCTACAACACTGGAGAAGCCTGCAGTAATGTCCAGCGTGTAACAGGCGAATAGCCCTCATGATCTCCGCATGGTGGACAGAAGCCCGCTCTTCATGGAGCCATAATTGTGTCTGCAACTCCTGCACTGCATCATGGAGTGCTTTCTGGTTCTCTACAGGGGCCTCAGTAGCCTTGTGTGTTCCAACAGCTTATTGCCCAGGGCCATGTGGTGTTGTGCAGGTGGGGCTGCTGATCCAGGGCTGGCCTGCCATGTGACCGCCATAGCATTTGGCTGCCCATGGCTGGCTGCTGGGGAAGTGGGGATGTGGCGCGTACATCCACAATGCATGCTGGGGCTTTTGAACATGCTGCTGGTTAGGCTGTGGCTGGTCACCTGTTCCCCATCACTGGGCAGCAGTGCCCTCAACTGCACCTTAGCAGGCTGCATCATGATGCCCTCTGCCTGTGCTGTGGCCTACTGCAAGTGGTGGTCTACCTGCTGCACATGGGCTGGCCCTGGATGGCTGCTGGTGGCATGTGCAGTGTGTGGAGATTCAGGCTGGGCCACATGGAAGGCGGTGTTCAGGATAATGTTTAGCTTAGCTTTTTGTTGACGGGTAAGTGCACTAGACAAATCCTGCCTATTTTCAGGCACGACCGGGAGAGGATACAGATGAATGTCAACTGACCTTGAACCAGATCAAGCTGTTGGTGGTATTTTTAGTGAATGAGGAAATTTGGCCAGGACACGGGAAATTCCCCTACTCTTTCGATAAGTGCCATGGGATCTTTAACATCCACCTGAACTACCACCAATCCAGGCAGATGGGACCTCGGTTTAACGTCTCATCCGAAGACAGCACCTCAAGTGCAGCACCCTCTCATGCTGCATTACAGTGTCAGTACTGGGATATTAACCCAAGTGGCAGATGTGGGAACTGAACCCACAGTGCTCTGATCTCCGGCCTCAGAGGCGAGTGTGCTACCTACTGAGCCACTGACACTGTACAATGTCCATGTACAATAATGCTGTTGATCTGGGTGATGTCATCATCTTCAGTGTCTGAGGCGGCGCATCCAGAGCTGTGAGGAGTGCCTCGGCTGACAGGGAGATGGTGTCATCATCATCACCGTCTGCCCCCATGATTGTGAGTCCACAGTGGTGGGCACCACACTGGCTGTCACTGTGGTCACAGGTACATTGCTATGCTGTGTGTGCAGCTGTACCCGGGGAGCTCCACCTGTCCCAAGATGTGATGCTGCTGTGGAAACAAAGGGAGAGCATGGTTAGAGATGCATGGCCATGGCAACATTACATAACATACACAGGTAGGTGCTCATGCATGTAACAGGGTGCAGGTGGATACAAACACAGGCATGACAGTGTGAGCAGGACACATGGCAGACATGCTAGGATACACACAGATGGAGTGGCATGCACACCCATACAGTGGTTGCTGCTCTATGTCCACACAGTGCTACACATAATGGATAACATGCCACACAGACATTCAGCATGCACTCGCAGGACCAGACCTGACCTGTAACATGCATACTCACAGTACAGCGATGGCGACCACCCATTTCTAATCCCCACTGGAAGCTCTTCCACAGCCACATGGCAGAGGGTTGTGGCAACAAATGTCTCCTCGTGTGTCATGACAGAAGGTCTGGAGGGTCTGCCACCGTTGCCTGATGGGATGCACAGTAGCTCCTTGCAATGCTGCTGGATGCTGCTGATCTGCTTAATGTACTCCGGGGAGTACGGTTGTATTCCCCTGAGCATTCATGGTCTCTGCAATCTCCCTCTAGCCCTGTTCCTGGTCCTGTGGTATCCCATACCTATGACAGCGTAGCTCCTCCTGCAGCATGTAGACCTCATTGAGGGTCTTAAGCTCTTCCTTCATAAAGTTATGACGTTGTCTTTCAGATGCCATACTGGTGCTTGTGGAACAAACAGATAAGGATAGGCCCAGTTGCAACATATTGCCATGTGAAAAAATAACCATGCACAGAACAAGTACAGACACACAGAAACATGACAGAAATACCTTCAAGGTTGCAGTACCTTTCAGTCTCCTGTGCAGAGTGGTGCGTGAGGCCTGCTTTTAGAGCACTGTGCATGCAAATGAGCTGAACACATTCCAGTAATGAGATGCAAATGTGTGGACTGGGCACAGACTGTGCAATGAGGCTATATACATATCCTGGCTGAATATTGCAAAGATCGCCAGCGTATGTAATCTGTTATCACCCATTTCCAGTTGCTCCACTGAACGCCATGGTGCATTTACATTGCTTCATTGCTGTGCCCTCATACTATGCCACTGTGTTGGGTTGGGGTCTGGACTGTTACTGTGTTGAGCCCAGTTGTGCTACTACAGGATATTGGTATGGCCATGACTGTCTCATGTGTGGAACAATAGCCATGACTGTCTCGTGTGTGGAACAATAGCCATGACTGTCTCGTGTGTGGAACAGAGCATATCCCTCTCTGGTGCAGCCTGTGCCATGCACATGGCAGTGGTGGGCAGCCATGGTGGTCTTGCATCAGACACTGTGTGGGGTGTTGCCACACCATACATTGATGGCCATGTGTCACGTGTGTTTGTGGCCGTGGCTGTGTGTTGGTATTGTCCAGTGTTCACCATTGGCTATTGCCTGCCAGCCCTTCCTATTGGCCTATGCCACTGTCTCCCTGTGCAGCCTGTGTGTGATGCACAGCAGTGGGTGTGACCACCCCTCGTCCCCATCAACGACACTGCACATGCGGCCGTCTGTGTATGTGCCACCATCCACTGTGCAGTTTGTATGCAGAGTCAGAATGGCCCACCCAGTTTCCTGGAAATTTCCATGTCGGCTCCTCTGTTGGGTACATGGCCATCATCTATACATACTCTGTGAATGTGTGGTGTTCTCATCTATTTACTGCTAATATTATTGCATATTTGGGACCTGCCTGTATATGTATGCTGCAGGCACAGTGCTAGGGTATCACATTGATATGAGATACTGTTCTGTGTGTGTTATCCTGGGCTGTCATCCATTTGATTTTCCCAGTGGGCCCTTACCAACTGTCTAAGTCGGCCCCTGTACTCCAGTCTGGCCGTGGTTGTGGTTGACCATGTGGACGTACCCACAGACACAGCCGTTGGCCTTCACTGCCCACCTCCATATACAGTATGTGCCGGCCTGTTGAGTCACCCTCTGAGCTGGCTGTGCCTAGTGATGGGTGTCGGCCTCATGGCGCCCCTCTGTGGCGGTACGTGGGTATGCACCTTGTTTACATAAAGGCTCCTCTGCTCCATGTGATCTGTGCATAGGTGTTGTCCTGTGGTGCTACACATGGTTCCATTGGGGGTGGTCTGTGAGCTTGGCATGCCTCCATGGCACATCAGGGACAGTGTTTGGGCATGCCCCACCCATTGCCATGGCCCTGCCACTGTGGCTGATGGGTAGTGTCCCTGTCCACTGCATGTCCAGTGGACCAGTGCAGAGGCAGTGCCCCATGGCTGTGTGCCATCCAATATTATTCAGCTGGCATGCTGGTGCCAGTGTTCACTCCTGCATGGACATTTGCCGACTGTGCCCAGGATTGCCAGACTATAGGTGGTGTCCTGGGCATGTGAGGTGTTGCTGAGTCCACACCTGGGTCCATGCTGCATGCCGTCCATCCTTGCTTGCATGTGAGGCCCACTGTGGGCAGTCTGGTGTGTCTATTGTGGTGCTTCCAGCACACCTGTAGCCATCTCACACATGCCTCTGTGTCTGGATGGTGTGCCATGGTGGAGGCCCTGTGCATCCAACACACAGCCATGTAACTCTTCACAACATTGCCCTGTGCCATGGTGTCTGCATGTCCTGCACTGCCATTGTCTGCTGCCACCCACAGCCCATGTGATGTGCTTTGTGACACACATGTCCATGGCACATCAGCGATCACTGTTGCATGTGGCACTGTGGCAGAGCCTGTACAAGAACTTCCTTATATACGGCTGCACGTCACCACCATTGTTGGTTGGGGGCCAGGACTATCTCACCAGACACGACAGACCATTGTCACTGATGCTAGTTTTGTATTTCTGTTTATTCCCATGGGACATGCCCGGCCATGGAGAACTGGAGCCCAGGGATGGAGCCAGCAGGGGGCGCAACAATGGAGTGGTGCGTCGAGGACCCAGCAGCTGCTGCAGTGAATCATAGTCCAGCAGGGGCCATGCTGAAGGCTATTCAAGCCATTGGCTGGTCCGTGTCAGCCATTTGTGTGTACCTTGGTGCACTGCGCCACAGACAGGCACAGCGCTGTGACCCTGTAGGCACACAGGTGTCACATGCACCTTGAGCATGTTGTCATGCACCTACCCATACCCCATCCTATTAGTTGTGCCCCTACCTCCCTTCTCTTCCATTTCACCAGCTTCATCCCTGTATATAGTTGTACATAGTTTTATATTATTGATGTTGCCAGTTCAGTTGTTTCTCTGTTATTGTTTGTGTTCTGTCTTTTTGTTCTCTGCTGTTTTAATCTGTTTTTACACTGTTATTAAATATATGTTTTGACTTTTCACATGGCTGTGTGCAGTGTGTTCTTCCATAGGGATAGTTGCCAGGTGTTTGGCACATGTGCTACCCATCCACGTGTCCACAGGTGCACAGGTGGGTGCAGGCTTTCACATCACCCACCACTCCCTGTCCCTAGGGACTGTGGGGTAACATTAGCTGCAGCTTGTACCCCTGTGTGCCCATGTGCCTGTGTCCTACACTGTCATTGGCCATGTCATGGTGTCAGTGAGGGCCCCATGTGTGTGCTCTGGCTACATGCCATTGTGGTGGTGTGCTGGTGACACACTGGGCCATCCATCACACAGGCATGTCTTCAGCAGTGTTACTCAGCATCTGCCTTCAGCACTGTCCATTGGTCACGGACATTGCTGGGGTCCCTATCCATGGCCATGTGTGTCAGCTCTTCCTGGTGTGCATTGCTTTCCACATGCCTGCCCATGTTTGCAGGTGTACAGTGCTGGCCACTCACTGGCTCTGCATCAGGCCCTTGTGGCCACTGTGGTGTGCCACTGTGTCTGTCCTGTCCCCTGGGTTGCTGCTGTTGTGCCATCGCTGTTCTCACATGCGCCCATGCAGTGTGCTACTGCAACTGTTTGTGCATCAGTCCCTGCCTGTTGTGCATGGTTTCCCCATATTCAGACATGGCCTGCTGTGCCTCACATCTTTGGTTGCACGATCACTCATGCTTGGGATATTCAATCGGACAGTGTGCGGTTGCTTTTAATGGTGCATCTTCTGAACATCCCACTTTTGTGCTGGTGCATTTAGATGCGCAGTGCATTCACTTGAGTGGTGCACCCTGCCACTTTTTTTAAACTTTTATTTAACATTTTTCAACATGGACTGCAGAACAAATAAAGCTTATTACAAAACCACAAAGAATAAAGAATCAATGTTTAATAACATCTCATACATTCATTATGCTGGGAATTAATGAAAAATAAAACCGGTTATCAGTAAATATCAACAATGAGGTCCCATGACGGAGAGGTCCCTAGGTCTAAATAATGAATCAACTAATGCTAAGATAATTTTACTGTTGCTGAACTATATAATAACTTTGGTAATCACCCAGATAGTCTATAAACAATATTTGATGATGTCCTGGACTTTAGGAGGGCTGACTTTGGGAAAATGAGAGAGTGCCTCAGAAAAGCACTAGCAAACAGGCAAGAAGGAGGGTGGAGGAACAATGGGGAGTGATCAAAACAGACATCACAGCGGCAACAAGCCTTTGTGTAAAGCAAATCAATAAAACACAATGAAGGAAAAACCGCTATGGTTCTCAAAAGAGGTGGCAGGGAAAGTTAAGGAGAAAAGGACAGCATTCAGGAAATATAAGGAAACACAGAAGGAGCAGGGCAGAGAACTTTATCGGTTAAAGCAGAAAGAGGCTGAGAAGGCAGTCAGAATAGCAAAGGCCCAAACCGAGGAAAGGATAGCCAATTCTGTTAAGAAGGGGATAAGACCTTTTATAGGTACCTTAGGGAGTAAATAAAGACCAAAGGAGGGATACTGAAGCTTAAAAAAGAGGAGGGAATGTGGGTAGAGGGTGACAGTGAAAAGCAGGGATACTGAACGAATATTTCTGCTCAGTATTCACAAAGGAAGAGGAGGGGAGTTACCTAAACCAAACAAGAGAAACACTCTGAAGATGGGGGTCGATACCAGTCCATTTACAGAAGAAAGGGTTCTGAAAGAACTAATAAAATTGAAGGTGGACAAAGCAATGTGGCCTGATGGGATTCACCAAGAATTCTAAAGAACTAAGGATATGACTACTTACACTGCTGACTACTCTCTTTAACAAATCATGGGAGGATGGGGTGGTACCTGAGGACTGGAGGCGGGCAGATGTAATTCCTCTTCACAAAGTGGGAGCAGGACAGAGGCAGGAAACTACAGACCAGTTAGTTTGACCTCAGTGGTAGGGAAAATGATGGAATCACTTCTGAAGGAAAGAATTCTTGAGTACCTAGAGGCCAGTGGGGCACAGGACCCAAGGCAGCATGGATTCACGATGGGAAGGTCGTGTCAGACGAATCTAATAGATTTCTTTGACTGGGTGACCAAAGTAGTAGACCAGGGAGGGGCTGTGCACATGGCCTACCTAGATTTAGCAAGGCATTTGATACAGTCCCATACAAAGATTAATACACAAGATAGCCAGCCTTGGGTGGGTCCCAAGGTGGTAGCCTGGATAAAAAATTGGCTAGACAACAGGACGAAAAGGGTAGTAGTAGTAAATGGGTACACAGTGAAGAAAGGAGGGTTACTAGCGGGGGTACCAGGAGTTCAGTACTGGGACCGGTCCTTTTAATGTCTTTATAAGTGACATTGCAGAGGAACTGGAAGGAAAAGTATGTCTCTTTGCAGATGACACAAAGATCTGCAACAGGGTTGATACACAAGATGGAGTGGAAAGGATGAGAAGGAAGTTGGCAAGGTTGGAGGAATGGTCAAATGTATGGCAGCTCAGATTCAATGCAAAGAAGTGCAAGGTAATGAACATGGGAAACAAAACCCAGGAAGCGTACACAATGGGGGTGAGATACTGACAACAGTAAAAAATAGAAAGGGACCTGAGGGTAATTATATCAGATGACCTAAAGGTGGGCAAGCAATGAGAAGGCAGTAAGGAAGGCTGGGGGCTACTGGGATGCATAGGAAGAGGCATCAATAGTAGAAAACAGGAAGTTGTTATCCCTCTGTACAGACAGTTGGTGAGACCCCATCTGGAGTACTGTGTGCAGTTCTGGAGGCCCCATCTCCCCAAAGACATAGACAGAGTGGAGGCTGTCCAGAGGAGGGCAAGCAAAATGGTGCAGGGTCTGCACCAGAAGACATCTGAAGAAAGATTAAAGGAGTTTAATATGTATACCCTTGAGGAAGAAGGAGAGGGGACATGATAGAAACTTTCAAGTACCTCAAGGGAATTAACAAAGTTCAAGAGGGTAGCATCTTCCAGAAAAGATGTGCAAAACAAGGGGCACAATTTGAAGATGAGGGGACGGCTCCAGAGGTAATGTGAGGAAGTATTTTTCACGGAGAGGATTGTGGATGCATGGAACAGCCTCTCTGAGGGAGGTCGTGGAGTCAAGAACAGTGGGGGACTTCAGGAATGCATGGGACAGGCATAAAGGCAGTCCTAGTGGCGGGTAGGAGGAAGTAAGCTGTTGGTTAACTAGGATCTGCAGCTTATCTGTTAGGTAGAAACGGGCAGACTAGGTGGGCCAAGCAGTCCTTATCTGCCATCAAATTCTATGTTTCTATGTTTCTATGTTAAGTAAAGGAAGATAAAAAATCTATAAAATAAATACTGAAAATACTGCAGAAGTATATGAATAGTGGATAACTGGATATCTGAATAAGTTAATAAACAGTAAGGAAATAACAATGGGGGATGGGTTCAGATCTCCTACTTCTGACATGGCCAGGGTGTTTTGAAAAATAAATAGCATTCCCCTGCACTACTCCATCAACAAAAAGAAATAAATTATCACTCTGGGGTCATTAATGGTAACCTTCCCTCTGCTCCTATACAGGGAAACCAGCTTACTCCACCTAGGAGACAAAATCCTGTCTGTGGGCCATAATATATAGTACCCAATGTCTTAGCCATGACTGTAAGACTTTCCATTTTGTAAATTTGTATCACCAAATCTTGCCACTCTTTTATAGCTAAGATTACAGGCATAAGCCGTTTTCTAGTGATGGCCTTTTTGCTGCCAGAAACAAATATTCATAATTTTTTGATAGAAATATCTCTCATCCCTCTTTCCAAATTAAGAAAATAAAATGTCTCCTCAGTTAATTGGAGTAAGTACCCACAATCTCCACCACTGCTACCCTAAATTTGTCCTAGAAGGGCTGATCAATTCCAAAAATATGGCCATGGGTGGCAGGAGCAGAACTGCAGCCCCTCCAACAGTTCGCCTCTGTGAGGAAGATATTTTACCTGAATGGCTGGCGTTCTGAAAAATCTAACCATCTTCCATGAGAACTCCTCCATATGTATGATGCTGTGCCCAGGTGTAAACTTTTAAATGATTCTCCCAAACCTGATTTGGAATGTTAATTCTCAAATATTTTCCCAGGACCTTCTGTCTGTTTTGAGAATGTCTCTTTGAGGGTGGTATAGCTTTATAAATATAAGATATTGTGTGCTGCAACGGGCATCTCCCTGCAGCACCAGCCTTAAAACCTCAATAAAGGTGGGATCTCTTCACCGGAGTAAGCACTGAGGGAAGAGTCTTAATATCATTTATGGCTGCAGATATCTGAATTTATCTTGGGGCTGAAGGCGATACTGGAGTGACACTTCTTCAAAAGGTAACAATGCCTTTTTTATAAAAATGGAGGATTGCATAAATACCTAATCTGGTCCAAATATAAAAGTCATTGTCCAGTTTAGCCACCTGAAAAGGTTGAAGATATCATTGGGAATATAATAAATCCCTGTATTAGGTGAAGAACCTCACATCAATAATGTTTCCCAACAGTGTATAGTGTTCATAGTGTATGGGTTTTCTGTTATTTGTTTTACGGGAATGTCAACATGACCAAGTAGTATCTTATGTATACTGGTTAGATCCTCTTCCCTTATTTCTAAGTCCGCCATTTGGCTGTATAATATGTGCTAAGTGAAAACAATATAATCCTAAAATGAGCTGTGACATAATAACTGAATAGATCTGGGAGAGCCAAGCCCCACCCATCTCGATGGAAGCTGGAGGACTGACAGCCAAACACGGACTCCCCAGATGTAGCTTGACATTTTTATTTCTTTAAAAAGAAGTTTGGTGGGGCTATTGGTAGAGACTGAGCAAAATACAAAAATCTGGGAAGCAAGTTCATCTATATAACTTCCACTCACTGTATGAATGGAAGCGGAATGGTAAATCCAGTGTAAATTGTTGCAACAAAGGAGCATAATTATATTTATAGAGTTGAGTTCGATCTTTTGTTAAATAGTGTCCCAAATATTTTAACGATGGCAAATCCCATCTAAAAGGGTATTGTTCCTTATAGAATCAACAGTAAATTGTTCAGTTGCAAAACCTCAGTTTTGCCTGCTAGTTCCCAAATCTGTCCAGCAGCTTCCACAATTGGGGCAGAGACTGCTCCGTTGAGATAAATAGATGAACAGATCATCTGCATATAATGCAAGTTTATGAAATTCTCCCTCCACCAACAGGCCCTTAATGTCCACTGTGTGGTGTATTTGCCTGAGCCAATGGCTCAAGATAAATAGCAAAGAGCAGGGTTGATGAAGGGCTCTCCTGTCTCCTGCCACGAAAGAGGGAATAGGACAGAAACATAACCATTAATTTTATATATGCCATCGGGTTATTATATAAGGCCATAATTATTTTCTGGAACCTATCTGAGAAGTCAAACAATCCCAAGGATGCAACCAGGAATGGCCAAACCACCTGGTAAGGCCTTCTCTACATCTGGACTTAGCAGCAAAAAGAGGCACCTGATCGAGGCGTAGTGTAACAAATGATGGGATCTCTTAATATTATCCTGTGACTGTCTGGAAGATATAAAGCCACAATAGTCTAGGTTAATAATTGAAGGTAAAATCATCTCCAGTTCCCAGACAGCACAGTCCCAAACAGTTTGTAATCTATATTCAGCATTGATATTGGCTGGTAAGAGGTGCAAAACCTATGACCTTTTCCTGGCTTAGGGATGCTCAAAATAGTGGCATACCTCCATGACTGGGAGACAAGTCTCCCCTCTATGATTTCCCTGCACAACTCAACCAACTGGGGATGAAAAGGTCTTTAAAGGCTCTATAAAATTCTCCGAATAACCATCAGGTTCAGGGCTCTTACCAAATTTTAAATTTTTCATAGCCACTTTTAACTATAAGTGGGTGATAGAAGCTTCTAATTTAGCTATATGCTCCTGTGTAAACTTTGGCGTTTCAATTTCTGGAGAAATTGAGAAGTTAACTAATGGATTAAAGGGGCTGTCTGGGAGTACAACTTTGTGTAAAAAAGTCTAAAAGCTTCTGTGATCTCAGATGGTGATTTCACCACATCACTCCATCTTGAGGAATGAATCTGAGTAATTGTGTTCTGGGTGAGTTGCTGCCTCAGCCTATGTGCTAGTAAGACGTGTGGCTCCCCGGCATCACTTGTAAAATTTCTGTTTGAGAAATTGCAAGGCCTGTGCTGTTTTTATGTCTAAGAGGTGCTGAAGTTGTTACCACAACAAATGGGGCTATAGCCTCATCCCCATGGCATGTCTCTGCTTGAGATCCAGAAACCATCCCTGGAGTCGTCCATACCCTCTGATTGTTTCTTTTTGTAACATGACATATTGCACTATATCTCCTCACAGAACCACCTTAATCATGTCCCACAAGAGGGAGGGGCCTACATCGAATGTTCATTTTCCTGCTGTATTTGAGGTATACTACTTTACCATGTCCCTAAATTCCAGGATGTTTAATAAATAATTATTAAAATGCCATAATGTTGCTTTATGCCCCATGTCCAATCTAGGGTAAAATAATTTGACAGTGGTCTGAGGGGCAAAGGTCTGATCTCAGAGTCTCTTAAGAGATGGGCATGCTCCCAGGACACATGGCAAATATTTATTTTTGTATAACATTGTGAGGCACAGAGTAATGTGTATAGCCTCTGCACATAGGTTTAAATATTGCCAGGTATCCAACCAGCCCATCTCCTTAAAGCACGCCTGTGCAGCTTGATGGGCCATCTACCTCCTGGGGACCTCGGGTTGGTGGTATTCCTGCTGTCTAATACCATGTTATAGTCCCTCCAACTACAAACACCCTTGTTGGTGTTCCGTAATCTTTTGTAATAAGAGGTAGACAGTGGTGGCATATAGAACCTAGCGGGATATATAGGCTTGCTAATGTTAGTGGGGCTCCCTCAAACATACCAACAACTATAGCTAATCGGCCCTCTGGGTCTGTATAAGAAGACTGAACATGAAATTGTGATGCCCTAGATACTAATACAGCCGTACCTCTACTTCTTAATGAGAGGCCACTACATGGATAAATCCAAATTTTGCTAGCTTTTGATGCTCCAATTGATCTAGGTGAGTCTCCTTTAGTAGAATAAAGGAGGGTCTACATTTTTCAATAGAGAAATGACTTTATATCTTTTGATTGGGTTGTTAAACCCATTTACATTTGAGAGCAAACTAATAGTTTAGAAAGAGGCGCCATTTCAGATATATTTTGTCTATATTAAATTCTATAGCCCAAAATTATACAGGGATCCTCTTTGATTTCCAGTCCCACCCCAGGTCCCTCTGGTAAAGTAGTCCTATTGCAGTATATAAATTACTGTATAACAGAATGAATTCACTGCCCTTACATTTCACTTTTTGTCCACTCTGACATTTTCATGGCAATTTGATTTAGTCAAGTGCAAGAGCAAGCTAGCTTGTCTGTTGCGGTATATATTTTACCAGCATGCAATTCTCACTGGATTTTCAGAACAGTGAATATAGTATAACCCCATTTATCCGAACAGCGGTTATCCGAATCTCGGATTATCCGAAACTTCACACTGTCTCGGTGTAAAAGCACATTTATTTTACAGGCTTTAATGATCTGATATTGCTTAGCACTCTTAACGCTCTTACCTTTGTGTTTAAATGTGCATAGAACCTTAATAGACTCTGCTTAACTCCCTGACCTGATTTCAATTAAGTAATTAGCCACCACATTAGCCAACACTTAAAAGAATATCACTTGCAGCAGTCAGCAGCTCACTGCAGCAGACTCAGTCATGGCTGCTAAGTGCAAGATATGTCTTCTCCTGATTGAACAAAAGCTACGTGTTCTACAATGTCTAGAAAGCAGAGAAGAATGTTGCCATTGCAAGAAAGTTTAACGAGATAACGCCACTGTTTGTGACATCAGACACAGCAAGAGAGAAGCTGAGGAAGTACGTGGCAACCATGGATTGTACTGGCGGCACCTGTAAAGAAAAAGCATGAAGGCCAGCAAAGATGAAGTGCTGGATAAAGCATTGTAACTCTGGTTTATCCAGAACTGTGTCAAGGAGTGCCCATTTCTGGTCCGATTTTAAAACACAAAGCCATAACATACCATCACAACCTCAATGGCCACGATGATTCTTTCAGCGCAAGTGAAGGCTGGTTAAATCAATTTAAAATTGCCATGGAATTTGCCAGTTGTCTGTGGCAGGTGAGCTACTGTCTGCTGCTACTGAAAGCATTACTCCGTTTCATCAGAAATTGTCCAATCTTATGTTGTCTGAGGGCTCACAGACACACAAATTTACAGTGCTGATGAAATGGGTGCCTATTGGAAAATGTTACCAGAAAAAACTTTGACTGCCTGCAACGAGAAATGTGCACCTGGTTTTAGAAAAAACAAGGAGAGATTACGGTTCTTGGCTGTTGTAATGCAACAGGAGCACATCATTTAAAGCTGCTAATCATTGGAAAATCTATGCACCCCAGATGCTTTAACACATTAATATGGCAACATTACCTATCTACACAGCACAAAGTAATGCGTGGATAAATGCAACAATTTTTAAACAATGGTTTCAGTCGGATTTTGTACCTGCTGTTTGAATATTTTTGAGATCCATTGACCTCGCCCCGGGCAATTCTCTTAATTGACAATGCGGGTGCTCATCCTGATTTAGAACAATTGACATCACCTGATGGTGGGGTCCGCTGCCTATTTTTGCCTGCAAACATCACATCAAAATTACAACCGATGGACCAGGGTATTTTAGCGACCCTCAAAGACTCTATAGAGGTAAGCTTCTGTCAACAGTGCTTGCCGATGAAAACGATCAGCTTATCCTAACAGAAGCAATAAAAAAATAAACATAAAGGATGCTTGCTACCTTTTAGGAGAGGCATGGTCAGAAATTCGAACAGACACAATTGTCCGTTGCTGGTAAAGTCCGAGGTCTTGAGTGCTCCACAAGAACAAAGTGTGGTTATCCAACCTGAAATTGTTGAGGGCTTGGAGCTGATTAGAATTACAAAGCAGACAGAATGTACACCAGGCGCTGTCCATCAATAGCTGAAATGCGATGAAAACGATGATGATTATGGGAGCTAAATGATTTGGACATCACTGCGATTGCACAAAACACACCGAGGTCATGGAAGCAACAGTGGTAAGAGGAGGATGATGCGGGGGCAGAACATGCAGGTACCAACAGTGAGTGAGGCAATTGAGGCATTCAATAAGTGTATAATGTGGCTAGAAACCCAATCATCCACTGACTATATACACACTCTAATGCTACACAAACCTAGACTGCAGGCTGTGGAGCAGTTAAATAAAACAAGAAAACAGACTGCCGTCACACAATACTTAGTATCGTTTAGTAATAGTTTTGTTTTTGTGACCTACCTAGTACCAAAGTACCTGTACTGTATTGCATACAATTCACTTTTAATGCACTTTTAATGAAGCACTTTTACAACCTGTTTTAACATTTTAACATTTTAGCAACGTTAAACATTTTGTATTGCAAATCGCAACTGGTATTTTTTGTGTTGTTTTCGATTATCCGAATACCCGATACATATTTTTGATGTCTCCATGCATATTCGGATAATCGGGTTTATACTGTATAGCAAAATTTTATTCCAGCGAAAATAATGTCTTATACAGTAATTCCCTCTCTCCATTGACCATTAAACCAAACTTAAATCTAAAGTCCCAGCAAATTCTATGATGGACCAACCGTAGGGGAACTATAAATCCCAGCAGAAGCATATAAACATCATGGTAAAGTAAAAACCCAATTAGACAGAGAACAGCAAACAAGAACTACAGCATTGAAATGGAAACAATCAAAATGTCTCTTTCAACTCCCAAGGTAAGAAGGCTTTAAATATTGCCCTTTATTTGAACCACAGGTATTGAAATGAAGATACGAGGTCGTGGTCCAGGGAGTAAGGAACATCCTTTGCTATTCGGTCTCCTTTGCTGTGAGGATGTTGCTTACGCAGCTGACCAATAGAGCCAAATACATCATCACCAGAACAGGGATAGAGCCCTACCAGGGCCATCAAGCCAGGCATCTTGAAACACAGAGATGCCAAGGCTTTGACCCAGGGTACAAGCCAATCAGCAAGGAGCTGAGCAAATAGGCAGCCCACATATTCATGTCACTGCATTCCCTCGCCCTACTAACCTGCCCTGGAATAATCAAAAATGGTAGGGATAATAGTATCATAGTTGTGATATGAGTTCCTATAAAGGAGTTCCAGATCTCAGCAAGGTGTACCCCTTATCAAGATCCATGTGCCAGAAACTCCTATCAAATGCCTCGGAGGCCCCCAACTAAGCAAACTAAGTATATATAACTAAATGAATCCTATATTGCTTATTAAAACATTCTGGTAAGCTTGAAAATTTGAAGGTATTTCAACATAAATTGTCTACATGTATTAAATGAAAAAGAAACGAAATACAGCAGCTGCTTCATAATAGTAATAATAATAATTTTATTTATTTATGTATTTAGTTTTGTTGACCTGGTAAGTGCACTAGACAAATTCTGCCTATTTTCAGGCATGACCAGAGAGAGGATACAGATGAATGGCAACTAACAATGAACCTGATTAAGCTGTTGGTGCTATTTTTAATGAATAATAAGTAAGTAAGTTAAGTAAGTAAAATTTATTTCTTTCAAGCGCTCTTCCCAAGCTCAGGCACTTTTACAATAATTCAAAAACACTTTAAAACACACTACACAAGACAATAAATACAGCAGTCATAGATAACACCCACTTGTTACATCCCAGCAAATGGTTGGGTAAAAGAAAAGTCTTTAGCTGTTTTTAAAACTTTCCACAGTCAGGCAATCTCGTATCTGACGAGGTAGAGAATTCCACAGGGTCGGTGCCATAAAAGGCAAAGATCTACCTCAAACGTCTTTAAGCGTATCCTAGGTATCTCTAGCAATCCCTCATCAGAGGAGCGAAGAGAGCGAGCAGGACAGTAAGGCACCAAGAGCTCTTTCTGATAGTGAGGTCCCAGATCATGTAGAGCCTAAAGGTCAGCAATGCAACCTTGAAGGTGATCCGCACTATATTGGCAGTCAGTACAGATCACAGCACAGGTGTCATGTGGCTAGAGCTTGAAACTCCCATCAACAACCTGGCCATCGCGTTCTGCACAAGCTGCAGGCGGAGGATATCCACCTGGCAGCCCTGGATAGAGGCATTGCAGTAATCAAAATAGCTGGTGACAAAGGCGTGGACCAGGGTAGGAAGATCTTCAGGTGGGACCAAGTGTTTCACCGGGCAATGTTCCTCAGATGGAAAAAAGCGGATTTGACTACAGCCAACACCTGCACCTTCATAGTCAGGCCTTTGTCAAATATCACGCCTAGGTTACGCACTTGGCCCAGAGGCCAAGCGGGCTCCCCAAGATAAAGACCTGAGGGTTTCCAGTCCAAGCCCTATTGTCCTCCCTCCAGGGTCCACAACCAATACCTCAGTTTTCTCTGAGTTCAACCTAAGCCAACTAGCACTCATCCAATCCTGAATCTCCAGGAGGCAGTTATTAAACACTGTGATAGAATCAGACTCCTGTTCAGGCATAAAAGATAGGTAGAGCTAAGAATCATCAGCATAACAATGAAACCCAGCCCATACCACCTTATAATGTCCCCCCAATGGAAGCATATACACGTGAATAACATGAGGGACAGCACAAACCTACAGTACCCACAGGGTAGCAATGAGTGGCCCAGTGTAAATTCAGGACACCACTCTCTGAGATCTGCCTTCCAGAAATGATCGAAACCAACTGTGGACTGCTGCCCTTAGACCACAGAAAAACCACAGGTGGTCGAGCAGTACCCCATGATCCATGGTGTCAAATGCTGCTGAGAGATCCGGAGAACCAAGATGGAGCGGGTCCTCCGATCTCTTGCCATCAGGAGATCATTCAATACCGAACAAGAGCCATTTCTGTACTATGCCTTTTCCTGAAGCCGGATTGGAGGGTCATAGATATTGTGGCTGGACAAATGATCCTCAGTTGCAGAGCGACCACCTTCTCAATAACCTTCCCTACAAAGGGAGGTTAGAGACTAGTCTGTAATTTTCTGGGCAGTCGGGGTCAAGAGAGGTTTTTCAAAGGGGCATACTACTGCCCTTTAAGGGATCCAGGAAGATCCTCTCTCTAATGACACCACCACTATCCCAGCCAGGACTGGGCCGATAACATCTACACACCCCACCACCAGGTGAGTAGGGCCTGGATCCATCTTACAGTAGGTAAGTCGAAAAGTCTGGATGATCCTCACTATATCTATTACTGCTGGTAGGCTAAGGTGGACCAGGACAGCTGGGCTTTAGTACCACCTGATTGACCAGTGCAAGGTCCAATGGAAGGGCGCTATGGATCTCATCCCTAATGGTGGATACCTTGTCAGCAAAGAATTTCTCAAATTCCTCACACTGTACCTGTGATAACACTCTGCCAGTCTGAAGACAGACTGGATTGCCGATCTGTCCACAGTCCAGAAGAGCTGGGATGGTCTGTTCTTTGCTGCAGCAATTTCTCGGACAGGAACTCTGCCTTCTTATGGGAAATTGCTGGTTGGTAGAGCTTGTAATGTTCTAACAATTCAAGTCTATCCACCTCCAGTTGAGTTTTCCACCAGCATCTTTCCAATCTTACGTCCCTTCCTCTTCAACTCACGGACCTCCCCATCAAACCAGGGAGCCCCA
This sequence comes from Neoceratodus forsteri, assembly GCA_016271365.2. Lineage (NCBI taxonomy): Eukaryota > Metazoa > Chordata > Ceratodontiformes > Ceratodontidae > Neoceratodus > Neoceratodus forsteri. Next base: position 134,001,754 of record CM028130.1, on the reverse strand, counting down.
AGTGAAAATGCGGAAAGCGAACACGAATTGAGCAATGACATCCAGGACCTCAACTACGGCCCTATTATAAGCTAGGACCAAAGGTCCTAGATCCATGCTATCCTTGAAGACCCGAGAAGTCCAGTTCCATCATTAGGCCTTCTGAGGTGACCCCTCTTAAAGGACAGAACTGTACTAACTCCATAGGGGCAGGCCTATTTCAGGGGCCGCAAATCTAAACCTCAGGGCATGATGGTCAGACCATCCGACTGGCTCCACCTCCACATTGGATATCTCCATCCCCAGATGGAACACCAAGTCAGTGTGTCCCCCCATGGGTTGCAGAGGTAATAACCATGACAGGCCCAATGAATCCATCAGTTGGAGGGTTTTGACCAAATTGGCGAGAGTTCATCGTTGACCCAGGCATTGAAATCTCCCAGAATTAACCATCTGGGAGACTTCAATACCATATCGGCGATGAAGTCCGCAACCTCCTTCAGGAACTCTCTTCCATCCCTGGTGGACGGTAGATGAGAAGGGTCCTGTAGCCTGCACCTGCACCCACTATGCACTCAAAGGTGTTGGTATCATGTGATAATAATAAATCTTTACTTATAAAAAGCATAATTCAGCAGGTATCAAAGCACTTTTACAAAGCTTAAAAGCTATAAATTAATAATAGGAAATCCTCACTTTAACAACAAACAGCCAAATATATTAATCATCTGAGAAGGCCTGTGAGAATAAATAAGTTTTAGATTCACAGTCAGGCACCCTTCCCTAACCCAGTGAGGTAGAATTCCAAAGGTAGGGTCCGCAAATGCAAAAGCTCGAGCGCCAGAGGTCTTCAAACAGACCTTGGGAATCTCCAGCAATCCCTCATTGGCAGAGTGATGCAGATGGAGGCAGTAGGGACACAGGAGATCTTGCAGGTAGCTCAGTCCCTGTCCATGTAGGGCTTTATAGGTCAGCAAGCCAACCTTGAAGGTGATTAGCCACTGAACTGGCAGCCAGTGCAGTTCAGCGCAGCACAGGTGTGACATGGCTAGATCGAGACAGCCCAGTCAACAACCCAGCCACAGCATTCTGCACCAGCTGCAAGTGGCCATTCAACCCCGGTAGCTCTAGGTACAGGGCATTGCAGTACTCAAGGTGAGAGGTCACAAAGGCATGGACCAAAGTTGGATGGTCACCAGGTGGAATCAGGTGCTTAATCCGGGTGATGTTCCTCAGATGGTAAAATGAGGTCTTGATGACGGAGGATACCTGAGATTTCAGAGTCAACCCCTCATCAAGAATAATGCCCAGAAGCTTAGAGCCAAAGCACCAAATCTCCAGGTCATTAAATGTTCTAGGGCTGCCTGTAGATAATAAAGGCTGACTATAGTCCTAAGCTTGCTGGAACACAAAGCATGTCAATTATATAGTCTGGATCCTGTGAGCTAAGGATACAGGTTTTATATAAAGCAGCTCTGGGGGCACTGTGGCACTTTAAGCTAGAGAAAATAAAAACAGTCTGACAGAAAAGCGTTGGTGATCCGCTATGGTCTCTGCATTCAGCCTCGTGTCCCCACAGGTAATGCTATTCATCTAGAATCTGAAGGATCAGCTGTCAGTTTTAAACTGTCCACATATTTATCACTGTCACATGATACCAAAAGGAACAAAAGGTGGGTCAGTATTAGTAACTAACTGAATGAGGGCATTGGAGTTCTCAGTATTGCATATTAGGGTACTGGAGGTTAAGTCTGAGCATGCCCAATATACCAAGCTGTGTTAGCATTTTGACATCATATCCACAGCAGGGAAAAATAGAAAAATCAGGAAGGTCTTGCTCTCTGCATCCTTTGAGGAGTGAGGAGCAGTAGAGGATATTCGGGAGGACTTGAGAAGTTCTTGGATGTTTGCTAATGTTGTCAGGGCAGACTGCTCCCTGCAGCTTGGTGATGATTAAGATTGCCCATTCTCATTCTGCTTGACTTCAGTAAAATGTTTGACATGGTGCCACACTGGGCCATAATCAAAAATTACAGAAACAAAATTAAGCAGATGCGTCACAAAATGGATACAACAATGGCTAACAAACAGAACACAAAGAATCTCAATTAATGGGTACCTGTCTGCAGAGGGTAGGGTGACAAGTGGGTACCACAGGGTTTGGTCCTGGGCCCTGTGTTATTTCAACTCTTTATTGCAGACCTTGGAAATGAGTTGAAAACAAAATAACAAAATATGCAGATGACACAAAATTAGGAGGGCCATGTGCAACATTTACAGAGATAGAATCTATCCAGAAAGATTTAGATCTGGTATCTAGCTGAGGCCTTTAGATGGGAATGACATTTAACATGGATAAATGTTGCGTTATTCACATAGGCAAAAACAACAAAAGACAAGTTATATACTAAGTAACTCAGTCTTAAAGAATTCTGAAACAGAAAGAGATCTAGGTGTCTTAACTGACACAGAATTGGACTTACTGCACAATGTACAAATGTCATCAGTAAAGCCAATAGAGTAGCATCTGTTTTAAAGAGAAATATAAAAAGTAGGAAGTCTACTGTCATTCTGCCTCTTTACAGATCATCGTAAAGGCCACAACTCGTCTATGTAGTCAACTCTGGAACCCACATAAAATAGACATCAAAAGAATTGAAACACTACAACACAGAACGACTAAAATCATTCATAAAGTCAAAGAACATAACTATGAAGGTAGATTAACAAACTTAGAGTTGTACACACTAGGGCTAAGAAGAAAAAGGGTGGCTTGTTATTACATTATGATATGATAAATGACCCTATTTTTGCTAAAGAAATAAACATTACATTTAACAATACAAAAACAGAGTTCACGTATCACAGATCAAGGAACGAACTTTAGGAATGATAGAGAGTATATTTTTACTGAGAGAGTCATGAATCTGTGGAACGGACTCCCAGAGGTGTTAATCGTGAGTCAAAACAAAGATACAGTTAAGAAGAAGGTTGGACCAATTTATAAACAGCGTTGGAGAACTTAAATTCTGTCTAAACTCATAGGAGCCATCATGGGCCTCTGGCCTTCTAAACTTCTTTCTTATTAGTGACATACTCCATTCTGACCGTTGCAAGCATGGGGGAGGATCAGTGCTCATATCCTCATCTTCCAGTAGACCTTTATCTTTCAATGCCTGGTGTTTCCCTTCTCCAGGGATGTGTAGAGCATGGTGCCAGAATCCCAGAAAATTCTTAAGTGTGCTGGGTAGGGGTTTGAAAAGCGGATCTGCCTGGTTTTAGGCCCAAAGAATCCACATTCACTAGCCTTTTCTGTAAAACTTGAGGCGGGTAGTCTTGATCAAATAAAAGCTATGGCGGTTATATTCCACCTGTTTATTAGACCATGCCGGCCATAATATCTGTTTTTGTCTCTGTAACTTGAGAATTTAACCACTATTGATCTACGCACTCTGAAGGGCCACTCCAGGATTACTGTAGGAGCAAAAGAAGCATTCAGGAAACCCTCTATCACATTATAGTACAGTACCCTCTTTACAGCCATTCACATGATCAAACCATAAAAATGTTCTTACAAAATATGCTAACGTGAACTATGATCCCTATTCATCCTTATGCATCCTATGACTAAGGATGAAGCTGATCTAATATCTAGATTTCTTGTCTCTGTGGTAAACTATAAAAGAAGCGCTCTCTTGTACGTTTAACTCAATGCACTAAATTTTTATTACATTTTAATATTAATGTCAGACAGTATTGCCTATTTATGGCTGCTATTTTGTTTTAATATAGATATAGTATGCAGCATTATTATGAATGATTTATGCTTTTATCTATTTAATCATTCCTTTGTGAATGTCCAACATTTTAATGATTTGCAAGAACAATAAACCATTACCACTACTACTACTACTACTACAACTACACTATCGATTTTGGTCTGGCTTTTTGAGCCAAGGAGTAAACTCAGTACACCTGTTCAATACAGAACTGCAGAGTAGAGAATAGCCAACACATGTTTCAAAATAGCTTCTATAAAGTATACCATCTGTCCCATCTCTGAGCCCTCAGTAAGTCATACATTCTGAGATTGTCCATCCGGGACCGGCCTTCAAATCCGAGAATTCATTGTGTAGTTTTCTTGTTGTTCTATCATAAAATCTACAGCGGTATATAGTTGCAGGACAGAGTCCTCCGACTTAAGAAATCTGGTCCTCAGCATCTTGCATTCTTGTTTTACTGCTGAAAGTTTATTATTGAGGCTGCAGAATTCTTGCTGGGTCTCCATTCTAAAAGTTTTGGTTTCTTGCAAAAGGGTCTCAAATCTGGATCTTGAAAACTTTTCCATTTCCATGTCTGTAACCACAGTAGGCCCTGTTTCACTTCATGGAGAGGTGTCACCACTGTCTTGAGAGCCCGTCGGGTTAAATCAGTTAGCAACTCCAATATCTCCCTGGAATTTGATTGATTTGTCTCTCTTCTTGCTCTTGTAGACATATTCACCAATTTTAAATGAGAATATAGTAATTGGAGGAATTTGAAGGCATGAATTGCTGGAGCTGAAAAAATCAGCCTGCCATCCAGGGTTGACGTCACTGGAAGTCCCACCCTGCCACTTTTGAATATGGGGCCCTTTCATTTATACTTGTGGCTTAGAAGAATTTTAACTAAAAATACTGTTGTCATTTTCATCATATTCCCAAATAGAATGGATAAAAATATTCAAACAACATATATTCACACAGTACAAGTGCTGTAGCCAATATATCAGAACTCAAAATCATAAAGATAATATAGATAAATATATGAAAATTGTGACTAGAGAAATGGCTTTGCACACATTTGGACTTCAAATACTATGTGCTTCACACTCAACTGTATGAAATAAATAAACACAAAGGCCCCATTTTCAAAAGGTTAGCATGGCACAAAACTTGGTTTGTACTGCACTAACCTGGAGTGCTAAGCGCCATTGTGCTGATATTGGCCGCTAGACAGGCGCTAGCAGAGGAGCATTTTTTTTGTGCCTCCCCAGCTCCTGGCCAGCCTCCTTCAGGCCACCTGGGCCCTGCTGGCACCCCCCCCCGAGATCAGCCACCACCACCTCAAATTGCAGTTATGTCAGGTGGGTCCCCTCCTCTGAGGGAGATAGGCACCAGTGGGGTTGGCCAACACACTCATTTTCTTGGCCTGGGTGCTGCTGAGGTGGTCTTGGGCTGTCTCTAAGCTTCTGTGGCAGTGGGGCAGCGACCGCCATCAGGTTGGCCATGAAGCACTTTTCTGTTTACTCCTGGGGCGTGGCATGCCACTAACATCAAGGCATCGACAGCATTTACTATGCCCCATTAGTCAGTGGGACCCAACATGTTGCCGTGCCCCGGCCTCCAGCAGGAGTCAGCAAGCACTGGGTCATCTCTCTCCCTCACCCTGAGAGAAGGCAAGCAGTTGTCAGACACTCAAGCCTTCTCTCCTTGGCCAGCCCCTCCAGCCCTGGGTCCATTCCTGAACTCGGGTCACCAGTGTTGCAGGCAGAAACCAACTGCTGCACCTATGGACTGGCCAGCAGTGTAGTTTAATGCTTCTGAAACCCAGCCCTTAACACTGTGCAGAGGGGTGGGTGCCCTGCACACCCTCCATGCACTGTGAAGGGCTAAATACTATGGTGGTCCAGTTGTCCCTCCTAGCCCTGACCCCTGTCCCTGATTCAGTAAAGTTATCCTTGGTAGTCCAGAGGTCCCTCCTAGCCCCGATCTCTGACCATGTGTTACAAAAACACATTGGTGTTCCAATAGGTCCATCCCTAGCCCAGATCCCCAACCATGTATTCCAATAATACATTGGTGGTCCAGCAGTCCCTCCCTAGGTCCGAACCCCGACTACATGTTACAGTAATGCATTCATGTTCTAGCAGTCCTCCCTAGCTCTGATCCCAGTCATGATAAACCACCCCATATCCCTTGTAGTCCAGCGGTCCTCCCCGCATGAGCCCCGATCCCATTAATAAGAAAAGTATCCCTGTTAGTCAAGGCCCCTGGCATTCTGCAATTCTGCAGTTGCAGAATTTTCTGCAGAATTGGCATCATGTTGCAGAATATAAGAATACATATACTGCCACAGAATTCATTGTTTTGGGTGAATTTTCATTCAAATATACTGTTTTTCCATACTGTCACACTTTCTTTCCCATCTTATTTATCCTGAAGCCCTCCTATATGCTCAGCATATGATGTCATCACATCATGTTTAACCAATGGCAGGACTGAATTCTGCCAGAGAAATTAATAAATCATGCTCGAGAAATCAGAAATGCTGCCATAGAAGCAAAGCAGCCCTGCCGCATGAATCAGAAAATTCTGCTGCAGAGCACTAAGGGCCCTGCTGGTAGTGTAGCAGTCCCCCCCACCCCTAACACTGACCTGCCCATATCCATTAAACAAGACCATCCCTGGTGGTCTAGTGGCTCGCACCTCCAACTCCAGAATATATTGTCCTACCACCCACTCTCCTCTCCTGTCCTAACCCCAAGGAGTTGGGACCAACAAACCCTTTGCTCACCACCTTGACCAGCCACTGGCTGACTCTAGGGGATCATGTACTATACAATCATGTACAGTAGCGTGACCCTATAGAGCTCAGTTGGTGGCTGGCCGACATGATGAGTAGAGGGCTGTGCCAGTTGCCAACCCTCAGAATTAGGATGGGGGAGCGGGTAGTGGGACACCACATTCTGGGGTGGAGGGGTGGGACCATTAGACCACCAGAGACAGTCCTGTTTGATGGATGGGGCAGGTTGGGGTTAGGTGGGGGACCGCTACAATACCAGGAATGCATTTTTTGAATGGAATCAGGGCTTGGGGTGGTGTACCACTGGACTACCAGAGATATGGGGGGTTATGATGACTTGGATTGAGGCTTAGGGAGGGACCGCTGGACCACCAATGCATTTTATAACACGGGTCAGAGATCAGGGCTAGAGAGGGACTTCTGACCACCAATGCATTATTGTAACATATGGTCAGGGATCAAGGCTAGGAGGGACCACTGGACCACCTGGTCTAACAGTTTCTTTATAAGGAGAAGGTTTGGGGCTTGAGTGGGAGGACCTGGCCAGGTGCACTCGAGGGCCATGCTTGTATGCAGATGAGCTCATAATGGGCATGTAAATGGCCTGATAGCACTGTGCATGCCCAATGAGCTCATCTGCATGTTTGGGCTAAATATCATCCACAGGGGTCAGCGGTGCAAGCCAGTGTGTACAGCGGTTTACCCCATGGGTGCTCTTCGCACGGTGCCCTGGTAGCATGGCACAAACCATGGCACTTGCTGGCTGTGTGCCACGCTATCATGGCCTGATATTCAAATGGGTAGTGCAATTAGTTTGCATCATGATATCTGTTGAATGTGGCACCAGAGCCAGCTGGCCCCTTTTTCACATGGCTCACATGTTTGCATGTACAGCCAGCCAGCTCTGAAAATGGGGCCCATGAGCTCTGGTTTTAAAGCTATGTGCCCAATATTTAGAGCTATCATATGAATAAAAGCCTCCCCACAAAACATGCCAGGTAGTAAGGTAAACACTGAGGTACAGTGCTCAACAGAGGGCAGGACAGGGTAAATGGAAAAATAGACAAGGGCAAAAAGAGCAGGCATGGGGAAAAAAGGATAAAGCCAACATTAAATGGAGGCAATGAGTACCAATGCCCATAGTCTGGGAAACAAGCTTCCTGAGCTAGTAGCCTTGATGGAAAATGAATAATTGGATATTGTGGCAGTCACGGAAACATGGTACATGGAGAACCATGACTGGGATGTCAACATACTGGGTACACAGTCTGCCGAATGGACAGGGAGGGAAAAAGATGAGGTGGAGTAGCTCTATACATAAGGGAAGGGATCAAAGCTAAAGAACTAAAAAGTAAAGGGGAGGACAAGAGGCACTCTGGGTCACCTTGAAACAGGGAATGGCATCACAATCTGCACAGGGTTGTATACAGACCCCGTCTCAAGGGGAGAAAATGGACAAGAAAACGATAGAGGACATTCTCAAAATGGCAGAAAGGAGATACTGTTGATGGGGACCTGAATATGCCAGATGTTAACTGGATGACATGTACTGCAGCCACATCCAAGAACAGGGTTATTCTCGATGCCCTGCAGGGGTAGGCCTTAGACAGCTAGTGTTGGAACCCACTCAGGAGGGAGCAATACTAGACTTGGTACTCTCAAATGGAGAGAGGATCACAAATTTAGAAGTCAGTAGACATCTGGGAACAAGCGACCACTGCACAGTGTCCTTCACAACAAGCACAACCATGGAGACTAGCCATACAAAACAAGCACACTGGACTTTAGAAGGGCTGACTTTGGCAAAATGGGTGAATACCTGAGGAATACACTAGCAAATGGCCTAAAAGGAGGGGTGGAAGAACAATGGAGAAAAATCAAAACTGCCATCATAGAGGCAACAAGCCTTTGTGAAACAGATAAAGAAAACAAAGTGGAGTAAAAAACACTATGGTTCTCAAAAAGAAGTGGCAGGGAAGGTTAAGGAGAAAAAGGCTGCATTCAAAAGTATAAGGAATTGCAGAAGGAGCATGACAGGGAACTGTATCAATTAAAGCAGAAAGAAGTGGGAAGGCAGTCAGAATAGCAAAAGCCCAAACTGAGGAAAAAATAGCCAATTCAGTTAAGAAGGGGTTAAAACCTTTTATAGGTACATTAGGGAGCATAGAAAGGTTAAGGAGGAATAGTGAAGATTAATAGGAGAGAGAGGAGGTGGGCAGAGGGAGACAGTGAAAAGGCAGAGATACTGAATGAATACTTTTGCTCAGTATTCACAAAAGAAGAAGATGAAGAGGAGTTACCTAAACCAGACAATAGAAGCAGTATGGGTAGGGGTTGACACCAGTCCAGTTACAGAAGAAAGAGTCCTGAAAGAACTCCTAAAACTCAAGGTGGACAAAGCAATGGGGCCTGATGGGATTCACCCCAGAATCCTAAAAGAACTAAGGGAGGACCTAGTGACACCACTGACCACACTTTTAACAAATCATGGCAGGATGGGGTGGTACCTGAGGACTGGAGGAGGGCAGATGTGATTCCCCTTCACAAAAGTGGGAGCAAGGCAGAAGCAGGAAACTACAGACCTGTAAGTTTGACCTCAGTGGTAGGAAAATGATGGAATCACTTCTGAAAGAAAGAATTGTTCAGTACCTTGAGGTCAGCAGGGCACAGGACCCAAAGCAGCATGGATTTACAGTAGGAAGGTCATGTCAGACAAATCTAATAGATTTCTTTGACTGAGTGACCAAAGTAATAGACCAGGAGGGACTGTGGATACGGCCTACCTAGACTTTAGCAAGGCATTTGACACAGTCCTGCACAAAGATTAATAATCAAGTTAGCCAGCCTGGGAGTGGGTCCCAGGGTGGTAGCCTGGGTAACAAACTGGCTGCACAACAGGACACAGAAGATAATAGTGAATACATTCAGAAGAAGGGGGATCACTAGTGGAGTACCTCAGGGCTCAGTACTGGGTCCAGTCCTCTTTAACATCTTTATAGGCAACATTGCAGAGGGTCTGGAGGAAAGGTATGCCTCTTTGCAGATGACACAGAGATCTGTAACAGAGTTGATACACAAGGGGGTAGAAAGGATGATAAGGGACTTGGCAAGGTTGGAGGAATGGTCAGACATATGGCAACTTAGATTCAATGCAAAGAAGTGCAAGTGATGCACCTGGGAAACAAAACCCAGGAGAAGAGTACACAATAGCAGGGAGGTACTAACAACAAAAATGGAAAGGGACCTGGGGTAGTCATATCAGATGATCTAAAGGTTGGTAAGCAATGTGAGAAGTCAGTAAGGAGAGCCGGGGATACTGGGATGCATAGGAAGGGGTATCACAAGTAGAAAAGGAAGTGGTTATCCTCTATACAGACAGTTGGTGAGACCCAATCTAGAGTACTGTGTTCAGTTTGGGAGACTCGTCTCTACGTAAGACATAGACAGGATGGAAGCAGTCCAGAGGAGGCAACTAAAATGGTGCAGGGTCTGCATCAGAAACCATATGAAGAAAGACTGAGAGAGCTTAATATGTATACCCTTGATGAAAAGGAGGGACAGGGGATATGATAGAAACATTCAAGTACCTCAAGGGAATAAACAAAGTCCAGGAGGGTAGCATCTTTCAGAAAAGAGATGTAAGAACAAGGGGCACAATTTAAAGATAGAGGGGGACAGCTCAGGGGTAATGTGAGGAAATTTATTTTCATGGAGAGGTGGTGGATGCATGGACCTGCCTTCCTGGGGAGGTTGTTGGGTCTAAAATAGTTGGGAATTCAAACATGCATGGGACAGACATAAGGCAATTGTAGTGGAGGTGGCAGGGAGTAGGCTGTTGGTTAACTAGAATCTGCAGCTTATCCAGTAGGTAGGAAATGGGCAGACTGGGTGGGCCAAGTTGTCCTTTTCTGCCATCAAAGTCTATGTTTCTATGTTTCTAATAACATTGTTACAGTAAGTCTAGCTTACCATCAGATTCTTGTATGTTGGATTGGTTAGCAAAGAATATACCATAAGCAGTATGTAATAAAGAGCAGTTTTATTACAAATACTCACATCAGACATGTAACAAAGCAATCACAAGGGAGCCAATGTCCCACCATTCCTTGAGCATGGTCTCTTTCTCTCCGAGGAGTTGGTGTGCATACAATTATATATGACTGGTAAGAGTGCAGTTACAGATTTGATAAACATACAGCAATGGATAAGGCATGTAAACAAGGCGGCTCCTTGGGCAACAACATAGGAAACAAAGTTGCAAGGCAAGTAAGAATCTCAGAACAAAGAAAATGCATTGTTAGCTATATGTTATGAAAGTAGCATAAGGAAATGCACATGACATGATACTTTGGTATAAGACACAAATTACACATGATTATATGACTATATGAGAACACAAAGCGAACACACTTAACCTAGGTAGACACAATAAATAAAAGATATGCATGTCAGATGTAATAAGCATAAAACATGTATAAAACCATAAAATGATGTAAACATAATATACAGCAGCATATAACAGTAGCAAGCACAGTTCTAGCACCCATACTTGTACAATGGATACCTAGTTCTATATGTTAGTGCAATACAGCAATATCACAGTGAAAATATACAAGGTTACTTATAGTATGAACATGTGGGTCAGTAGATGGTTTGGGACCCAGGTATAACAGCCCCTTCTTGTTGTCATGCTGAAAAGGCAACACAGCAAAAAAAGATGGTCAGGTGTGTAATGGTATGTCTTATTTCGTTAACAAGCCTGAGGTACTAGCCCTGCAAAAGAACCGCAGCCATGCAAGACGCTGGTTAAAATCGCCTCAGACAGCAAAGGGTCAGTGGTGGATGCATCAAAACAAGATATAAATTACTATCAAGCTTTAAAACATTGATTTGAATATCTGCTTTCAAAGCACATAAAACTCATAATGTAAATTAATTACATCTCTATAGCATACTGATAGTCAGGGTGACTGTGAAAGGAGTCCTATTCAGGAGTTGACACAGGGTAATCTCAGATGGTTAGATCATAAAACACAAAACAGAAACTAGGTATGTCAACACCACAGTGGATATGTGTACATGAAAAATTGTTGGCGTGCATTATCACAGAGCATTGTTTGTAAAACAATGTTAAAATCACTGTCCATGTGTAAAGAACAGTCCATACTGAGAGTGGAAAAGGCAGATAACAGCGACGTATGGGACGGTGGTGTACATGTTTGATTGAAGAATCTAATAACAATGTCCTTAAAGAGGATCCAGTCCATAAGGTTCGAGATGGTAACCACAAAGCAGTGTAGTAACATTTGAAATATAATTAGTGAAAGTTAAGCAACCCATGGGGCATACGTGACACATGAGTCTGTGCAGAGCGTGTACCAACACGTAAGAAAGGTAATGATTATGTAGCTGGCTGCTGGTTGGCTGGATTGGCAAAGGCCTTGGCAAGAGTTGCATGAGATTGTCCATTGAATTTTCAATGTACTAGCCACACCTACACAGGCATAGCCTTTTGTGAAAAGAACAATTTGTGCACAAATATTGAGAGCTCATAACAGAACAATAAAGAACACAATTCATGAAAGAACAACCAAAGCACGGTCCATAAAGAATGATCAAGAACACCGTCCATAAAAGAACAACCAGTTAAATACGAGGTACCAACAAGTTTGGAGAACCAGCCATGAAGAAAAGTTACATGTGTTGCTTGAAGATCTTACCAGTACCACTCTGCGGGAACCTAAAACTTGTACAACTTTGTTAAAACTTAGTTTTAAAACACACATATAGTTGGTTTGAATTGGAAAAGGAAAATTATATGGTTATTAGCAATGACTTTGCTTATGGTGTGGTGTGACACAGACAAGTGATGGCATCGGCCATGCACTTGGAGGTGCAGGTCGAGGTCCAATAATGAGAATATACCATTTATTCATCCGTGAATACACCCTGGTTCCAAGTCTCAGAAGAGGTTGTGACAGTAGGGAAAAAAACTTAGTTTCCTGCATATGTGTTGCTATTTGGCCTAGTTTGGGCCTATCTCTTCAAATAAAAGTGTGATACTATGCTTATTATAAGCTCTTCAAACCTTTATCATATGGCAGGATGCCATTTACACCATGTAACACTGGACTATACAACAGTGCCTGTTGTGCCTATGGTATTTGAAAAAGTCCCGTTTGTTAGGTCTGTTATCTGGGTGAAACACTCCTAGGAGTCAGTAGTGTGGTGCTCTGAAACTGGGTCTTGAGTATGTATCAGTTCTATTGCAAAAGGGTCTGGTAACATGACACTATGAAACCTAGAAGTGTTTGTATTGAAGCAGAATTTACATTCTGCCATATTATGTGTGTATACACATTATTTACAAGGGCACCTGAGAGTGATGAAGCAATCAGACCACTAGTTGGTCTGAGTTTATTTATTTATTTACTTTTGTAACCAGGTAAGCACACTAGACAGCCAACTGCCTATTTTCAGGTGTGACCGGAGAGTTACAAGGTATCCATGAAACAAATACAGAGTCGAGGTTACATACAAGAGCCACATGCTCCAACAGTGGGTAAAATAGCTTAAGGTACAGACAGGCTCAAAGCTGGACTGAGAGCAAACAAGTGACAGATAGGCATGACGTCATAGGAGGTAGAATAACATCAAATAACAAACTAGAAATTAGTATCAAAGAACAACTCAAATGGTACATAGATACATAGACAGTGTCGGCAGATAAGGGCCTATGGCCCACCTAGTCTGCCCATTTGAGCTTGTAAGTTCAGTTTGTTTTCCTAGAAGTCTATTTCCTTACCCCTGACCTCTAGAATTCCTTTATGTCTATCCCATGCATTCTTAAATACCGTGATTGTTTCAGCTCCCACCACTTCCTCTGGCAGGGTGTTCCACTTGTCCACCACCTGCTCTGTGAAGAAATTCTTTCTCATGTTTCCTCTGAATCGTCCTCCTCCAACTTCATCCCATGCCCTCTAGTCCTGAAACATCTTTTCGCTTAAAATAGTGTTTTCCTGTACCCTGTTCCTCCCTGTAAGATACTTGTATGTCTCTATCATATCCCCTCTCCCCTCCTCTCCTCCAGGGAGTACATGTTCAGTTCCTTCAACCTGTCTTCATAGGACTTGTGATGCAACCCATGCACAATCTTTGTTGCCCTCCTCTGAACCTTCTCTACCCTGTCTATGTCCTTACGTGGTATGGTCTCCAGAACTGTACACTGTACTCCAGGTGGGGCCTCACTAGTGTCTTGTATAGCGGAATTATGACCTCCTTTTCCTGCTGGTGATGCCCTGCCTATACATCCCAGCATCCTATTTGCTTTACCTGATGCCTTGTCACACTGTTTCCCTACCTTGAGGTCATCAGAGATGACAACCCCAAGATCCCTTTCCTGCTTGGTGCATGCTATATCCTCACCCCCAACTGATATATTGTGCCAGGGTTTTTGTGCCCATATGCATTATCTTGCACTTCTTTGCATTGAATTTCAACTGCCAAACCCTTGACCATTCTTCAAGTTTCTGCAGGTCCTTCTCATTCTGTCTACACCTCTGGTGTGTCTACTCTGTTACAGAGCTTGTGTCATCAGCGAACAGTGAAATTCTGCCTTCTAGATCCTGTGCAATGTCACTGATGAAGATGCTGAATAGGACCGGTCCCAGCACTGATCCCTGTGGTACCCCTGGTCACTCTTCCCTCTGTGGAGTGACAGCCATTTACCACCACCCTCTGTGTCCTGCCACCCAGCCAGTTACCTACCCACCACACTACTGTCCTGCCCACACCCATATTCCCCAGTTTGTGTAATAGTCTTCTATGTGGCACAGTGTCAAAGGCCTTGCTGAAGTCCAGATAGGCCATGTCCACTGCCCTCCCCTGATCCACCTCCCTAGTCACCCAGTCAAAAATTCAATGAGGTTGGTCTGACATGACCTCCCCTGGTGAAACCATGCTGCCTTGGGTCCTGTAGTCCATTGACAACCAGATGTTCCACAATCTCTCCTTCAGTAGTGCTTCCATGATCTTTCCCACTACCGAGGTGAGGCTGACTGGTCTGTAGTTCTCTGCTTCCTCTTTGTTCCCACTTTTGTATAAGGGGACTACATCTGCTGTCCTCCAGTCTTTGAGTACCTCCCTGTTTCCAGTGATTGGCTGAACAGGATAGCCAGAGGTTCAACCACCACCTCTCTTAGTTCTTTAAGGACCCTGGGGTGCACCCATCTGGCCCCATTGCTTTATCAGCTCATATTACTTCCAGTTCCTTCAGGACCCTTTCGTAAAGGGACTTGTGTCCATTTCTGCACCATTCTCACCCCTGTACTCCCTTCAGACCCATTACCCCCTCTTCCTTAGTAAAGACTGAGCAGAAATACCTGTTCAATATGTCAGCTTTACTGTTGTCATCCTCCACCTGGCTCCCATCCTCCCCTTCAGTCTCACTATCCCTCCTTTGTCCTTCTTTTTCACTTATGTACCTGTAAAAGGTTTTGTCCCCTTTAATCACTGATTTTGCAATGTGTTCTTCTGTCTGAGCTTTGGCTTCCCTTACTGACTTCCCTGCCTCCCTTTGTTTCTCCTGGTACTTCTCCTATCCCCTTCTGCTGTGTCTTTTGTATTGCCTGAATGCAATCTTTTGGCTTTCACTTTCTTTGCTACCTCTTTGAAAACCATAATGGTCTCCTCTTCTTTCCTCTTGCTAACCTGCTTAATGCATAATTCTGTTGTTCTTATAATCCCCATTTTAAATACTGCCCACTGTTCCTCAATCCCTGATTCCTGTCCCATTCCCTTAATGCCTCTTTCAAGCATCTCCCCATTTTCCCAAAGTCTGCCCCTAAAATCCAGGATACGTGTTTTTGTGTGGTTTGGTTCTGCTCTTTCTGTGATTTCAAACCACAATGACTGGTGGTCACTGTTACTCAGGTGCTCCCCACTGTTACCCCATCACACTGTCCCTGTTTGTGAGCACAAGGTCCAGTATTGCCTTCTGCCGAGTTGGTTCCATGACCAGTTGCTGAGGAAGGCACCTGAAGGAGTCCAGGATAAATCTGCTCCTAGTTGATGCTGCTGCTGGGATGCTCCAGTCCACGTCTGGTATATTGAAGTCTCCAACCAGTACTACCTCACACTTGTCTGCCATCCTTTGGATGGCTAGCATCAACTCCCTATCTGTTTCTTCCTCCTGGGCTGGTGGTCTATAGACCACACCTGTCGCGAGATGGCTGGCCCATTTTCCTTTCCAGCTAACCCACAGTATCTCCCCCATTTTGTTCCTCCTGGATCTGTGTGACCCTTATGTCATTTTTCACATACAGTGCCACTCCTCCTCCCTTCCTGCCTGCTCTGTCTCTTCTGAGATATGTTGTAGCCATGTATTGCCATCTCCCAGTCATGGTTATCATTACACCAGGTTTCAGTGATGCCACAATGTCCAGGTCTGACTGTACCATGACAGCCTCCAGATCTTCCATCTTGTTGCTAAGGCTCCTGGCATTTGCACACATGGCTTTCCATGATTTGACCTCCCTAGACTGCTTCACTGTCTCTCCAGCCCCTTCCTTGGTTGTCATTTATCCCTGGTTCTCCTCTGTCTGCCCTTCTGCTGAATTTTGCCCTTCTCTGCTTATCCACCTTTTGGACACTAATCTCCATCTTTGCATACTGCTTTGCAGAGATAGCCCTCCTCTGGTTCAAAATTGTTTTGGAGCACACATGTATACTCTAGCCTGACCTGAATGTCCATGGTTAAAGAAGACTCAGTGCTGGACAGGGGAGGTAATTGATACTGAACAATAATGCCACTCCACCTGGGGCAGTAAGTGCCTAAAGAGAGTTACCAGCAGAGGTAACAGTGCAAGAGAAAACTGCACCCTGGGGGGACTCCCACAAAGAGATGGGGAGGGAGAAAACACTGGGTATTATGCGGAGCATGAGCAGGTTGATGCAGCTTTAGGAAGTCCATAGGGATGTTTTGAAGCAGAGGTGGGAGGGGAGGCACGAACTTGAGCCAGAAGGAGTTTCACATTTTGGCACATAGACAGTGAATGCCCAATCACCTGTGAGTGTTCGGTCTTGGGGACCAGGCGGGCCTGGGTTGTACATGACCTGGGTGGTAGGCGGAGGCGTGTTTCAGGGAAGGGTGGGCGACGCCAGTGGCGGTTCTTACTATATTATCAACTAAGTTGCCGAGGGCGTAGGTGCGGTGCTTTTCTGGGGTAGCCACTCCAGTTGAGAGTAGAGCATACAGCAATGTGTGAGACGGGGAGCCAAGAGTGCTAGTGGCATATGTTGTTGTAAGCGGTGTCCCATTTTGCAAGGCTTGAGGGCCAGGACAGGAGCAAAGCAACAAGCCCATAGGTGAGTGTGGGAAGTAGAATCCCCCTAGTTATAGTAAGCTGGGCTGCGGGGTAAGGCAGTCTTTAGCTCTATAGGCTAGGCTGAGCTTGCCATTTGTCGCACTACAAATATTCCAATGTGTGAGAGAGATCCAAGTGAGGATCGGGGTAACTCCTAGGTTCCTGGCAGAGTCAATGACCGGCAGGAGGGTCATTAGACCCCTAGATTTTAGGGGTGTCATGCAGGAGGAGGTTTGGCAGCGGAGCCAAAAGCATGGCCTGAGTTTTCTTCAGGTTGACCGTCAGTTTGTGCCCATCAAGCCAGTTCCGGATAAGAGAGAAGTCAGAGTTCAGCTGGGAGTTGATGCTGGTGGTATCATGAGAACTGGCTAGGATGACAAGGTCATCAGCATAAAGGGTCAGGTGCCCATTGGTAGTGGCAGAGGGTAATTCGTTGATGAACAGGGGAGAACAGAATGGGTCCAGGGCGGATCCATGGGGTACCTCGCTGTTTACTGGTGAGAGGGTTGAGAGGATTGATTAAAACAGGTGTATTGCTGCCTACCCCAAGGTAGTTGGAGAACCAGTCAAGGCATGGAGGGAGAATCCGTGAGACTGCAGAGTGGAGAGGAGGAGGGGTGGTCCACCCTATCAAAGGCTTTAGAAAGATCAACAAACATGGCCCCAATCAAATTGTCTTGGTCAGTGTGGGACCTAATCT
Organism: Neoceratodus forsteri; assembly: GCA_016271365.2. Lineage (NCBI taxonomy): Eukaryota > Metazoa > Chordata > Ceratodontiformes > Ceratodontidae > Neoceratodus > Neoceratodus forsteri. The sequence continues at coordinate 133,984,147 of CM028130.1, read as the reverse complement.
TGGAGGTGACCATGGCAAGAGCAGTCGATGTTCTGTGCCCTTTTCTGAATCCAAGCTGGTTGGGGATAGGACATTATATCCCTGGAGGTAGTGGGAAAGTTGCGAGGCAACAGCCTTTTCCAGGAGCTTGCAGGCAGCCGATAAGTAGCAATGGGCGGTAATTATTGACATCTTTAGAGGTTCGCCATGTTTAAGGACAGGAACAACCTTAGCAACCTTCCATATGTCAGGGATGATCCCTGAGAAAAGTGAAGCGCTGAAGATGTGGCGACGGTCAGGCGAGGAGGAGATCCCCAGGCTGAGTAGCTTAGGTTCTGGGCTGTTGTGGCCTGCTCCATGTGGTGAGAGAGGCGGCAAGGAGCTCCTGATTCTGCAACAGTGATCCTTTAGGTAGAAAGGCGGGCCAGGGGGCCCGCTCAGCAGTTTGGGGCAGAGGAAGGGAGGAGGGGAGCAGGCAGGTCAGTGAACTTGTGGTTAAAAGAAGTGGTGATGCTTAGTGTGTTATTGCAGTTGGTTCCCCAAATGAGCATGTCAGTGAGTTGTTCCTTGGCCAACCCTCCAATGAGGTTTTTACATTTTACAGAGCGCGAGGTCATTTGCGAGGCAACGAAGGCAATACTGCAGTACTCATTTTTGGCGGTACATGTATGTCGCTTACAGGAGTTTCTTAGCTGGCGATACTCCAGGAGGTTGTTGTGGTTGTGAGAAAGCCTGTGTTTTACCCAGCATTTGTCTTGCTGTTTCATGAGGAAGACCACTGTGGAGCCACTTTGTGACTGTACCTCTAACTCTCCTCTTAAAGAAGGTGCGTGCCTTTTTGCAGTGGGACAAATGCTGCAAGGAAGTGGTCTAGGGCTGTGACAGGGTCATTTGTAGCAGTGATCCTTGACCAGTCAACTCCCTGTAGGTCCTCAACGTGAGTTATTAATTATGAGTTTAGAGTAGTCCCTCATCTGGATCACTCTACAGGGGGCTTTAGGTGGGTTAGAGCCCCATATGCAGAAGATTGGCGAGTGATCGGAGATGGAATCAGGGAGTATGCCTGAGTGGACAATTTTGTCGAGTCAGTTGCTTATAACCCAGTCAATGAGCGTCCCATGTGACTATGAGGGACAGCCTTGTGGTTCCGTGATGACCTGACTGAGAGCAAGGCCAGAGAGCAGAGGCTCAATCTGCTTAGAAATGGGCCCCAGCCAGTTGAGGTTTAGGTCCCCTAGGATGAGGAGCTCATTTGAGCCAACCTTGCTCAAGTAGGAGGTGAGCCCCAGTATACCCCCTTTGGTGGGTTATAGGTGCAGACAAGATGCACATTTTTGTATTCCTAGTAGGAGGAGTGTGTGAGAAACTCACAGGGTTGGGGTGACAGGGGTAGATGTGCAACTGTAGACACATTCAGGTGCACCTTATAATATATGAGCAAACCCGCTGCACTTACTGCCTGCCCTATCAAGCCGGACAAGGCTGTAGCCGAAGGAGGAGCAGGCAGAGTCAGGGGTCGGGAGCTTAAGCCAAGTTTCAGTGATGCCCAAAATGTCGGGCTTATAGAAGACTGCCCAAGCTGTTAGTTCCATAAGGTTTTGTAGGATGCTGCAGATGTTAAGGAGGGCTATTTTGGGCCTTTGGCCACCCCAGGCTGGGGGAGGCTTATGGGAGGCAGGGGAGGCTGGGAGACCCGGACTGCTGGCTGGGTGACCCGTCTGTGCGAGAGGGCCATGTTCCTGGGTTGTGAGCTGGCCAGAGGCGTGTACAGCGGGATAAATTGGACCTACCAGCGGAAGGGGGCCAGGGTGTGTAACTGGAGGCTGGCTGAGAGGGGCAGCAGCTAGGTCTGGGTGTGGGGACGGAGCAGCACTTACTGGGGGACTTGCAGGGGTAAAGAGGAAAGTAAACTCTACTGAGATGGCTAACAGGAATTGACTGTGGATGAAATAGAGGAAGTAGAAATGCCCCTAGTGGCAAGACTGTATAGCCTGCCAATGGAAAAGTGGGCTGATATGTTTTAGCCAACACGTGACCTGGTATAAATTGGGGTGATGACCATGGGTGGTGGTTGCGCGGTGGCGCAGCCGGTGGGGCCAGCACCTCGCACAGCACAGCACCAGCTCGTTGAGCCAAGTAGCAAGGCAGAAATGGCTGGGCCAGGTGTGCTGGCTCCTCAGGTAATGTCTATTTCAGTCCAAAAGTAGAAAAACACCCAGAGGTTGGAGACAGGAGTCGCTAACAGCACGCTCTATCGGTGCTTGGCGGAGGAGTGGGGTGGGGAGGGCCAGTCAGGCAGTCCTTACGACCTCGGATCCCTCGCAGGAACAGATACCCTGTAGGAGACAGAGAATCTAGGATGAGTCCTTTTATACTGTAGATAGAGGGGAGGGGTAGAACTAGAGTACAGTGGTGGAGGGACCAGGGTAGAAAATGTGGGAGGAGTAAGGGAGAGCAGATTAGGCAGACACAGGCTTAAACAACTATCAGCCCTAACAGAGTGACTTTTGTTTAATGAAATAGACAAACCTAAATTGTAAGCCCTTTAAGAGTGACTAAAGCATATACAATAACAGCCCTGTCTAAGTTGACAATTGCCTAAACATGTATACTGTAGGTCTGAACTTAAAATAACTTCCCTGTAAGAGTGGCTTTAAAACAAACAAGATGGTAGGTACAGCTATGCTTTAAGGCAACCTAGGTAATTAAAATGGCTGGCGCTGAAATGAGGTGAATATAGAGCCAGGTGGCTTTTGTTTAACAATGTGCCCACAAACTTTACAATTACAGCCCTGTGGTAGTGGCTTTAGCATACAAAATATCAGCCCTGTAATGCGGTGAATATGCAGACCAAGAAGCTTTGTTAACAATGTTGCACTAACTGTAGAATTACAGCCCTGTAGGGGTGGCTTTTAAACAGACAGGTAGGTACGGCTATGCTTAAGGCAACCAGGGTATTAGAAATAGCAGGTACTGATACGTGAGAACATTTAGCCTGAGTGGCTTTATGTATAACAATGTATGCTCAAACTTGAAGTTACAGCCCTGTAAGAGTGGCATAAGCATAAATAAATCAGCCCTGGACGCTGAATAATTCAGCCCAAGAGACTTTTTGTATAAGCAACGAGGCACGAACTAGTACAGCCCCTGTGGGTGCTTTACACAAACAAAATGGCAGGTACAGCCAATGCTTAAGGCAACCAACGTCATTTAGATGGCAGGCACAGATACATGGCAAATATTCAGCCCAGTTAAGGTAACTATTAAAAGTCAGAAATGGCTTGCAGAGCGGTGCTAGGGCTTGAAATAAAAACTATCTTCATTCATATGTCGACCAAAAGGCACCTCGCACAGCACAGCACCAGCTCGTTGAGCACAAGCAGCGAGGCAGAAGCGGCCGAGCCGGCGTTCAGGCTCCTCAGGTAATGTCTATTTCAGTCCAAAAGTGAAAAATACCCAGAGGTTGGAGACAGGAGTCACTAACAGCAGCTCCCTGTGCTTGGGCGGGGAGTTACCTGGCGGATTTGTCGGTGCTTCAGGGGGTGGGGGCGGGGAGGGCCAGTCCAGGCAGCCCTCACGACCTCGGATCCCTCGCAGGAACAGGCACCCTGGCAGATTTGTCGGTGCTTCAGGGGTGGGGGTGTGGGAGGCCAGTCCAGGCAGCCCTCACGACCTTGGATCCCTCGCAGGAACAGGCACCCTGTAGGAACATTGGGTAGGCTTTTTCTCTGTTGGGGTAACAACAGTTGGAAACATGACAGTGCTAGCAATGGAATGAGGTGTACAATATTATGGATGTATGAGTACAGTACAGGTGTAGAAACCTGTGTGTTGTGCTTGGGCCTGGCATATAGATAGGATGCCAGTGGGTGACCTTCTGGTGTAGGGCCTACCTTGGGTATGCCGTTAGCTAGGTGGGCCTTAGGGATTTGTTGTTGATTGCTAGCAGTCAGCCATTTATTCTGTGAGATTGGTTAGGGGCCACCACTATAGTGTTCAGATATGCATGGTTATCATGGTTATCATACATATATATACTGTACTGGTTTACAATCAATTTTACAGCGCACACTTTCCTCATTCAGTGGGCACGAAGGCTACGTTACAGCTTAGCAATCACTTGAGGTCTAACTGAGTGCGTATTCTGTAAGAAAACAGTTAGAGTCTTTACTAACTGTAGCCCAGATGTCCTAAAGTGATTTTGTATCTTTTATGGCTGGGTGTAGTTTAATGAAATTAAAACCTTTAAAAGCCAAAACATTTACTCCTGCTGGCTAGACCTCGACAAATATATAGAAAACAAAATTATTGAATTAGAGTTATTTAGTTGAGGCTAAAACTTCAGGCTCCCAGGTTCAGATTACTGCTGCAGTATTTTTCCTCACTGAGTAAGTGGTGCTGGATGCATAACTGTCACATGAGACGGGAGACATGGTAGGACAAAGAAGAGCAACAAATCATGCTAACATGGAGATCCCCAAATGCCATAAAACTAGGAGCAAATTTAGAGAAACTCCTAATAGCAAACAAAGGAAGGGAAGGGTACACCAGGACTAAACATTTATTTATTTATTTAACAATTGGTAACTGGAAAAGGCACAATGAGCCAAGCTTCGTTTCCAGGTGTAACCTGGGAAGAGAGCGAGGAGACAAGTAAATACAATAGTATACAGTATATGTTACAAAACACATAAGGTGCAAACAACAGTAGTGTGACATTTTCAAGATAAGGGTATCAGGAGTGAGAAACAAAATCAAGCAACTGGTAGAAAATGACAGTGCAGATCAAGCAAAGGTGAAAATGACAGTGCAGAGAAATAGGAGTCATCCAACCATCTCAAGTGAGGGGATGAATTGGGAGGTGGAGGAAAGGCAGGTCAGGGAGGGAGCTGGCAGGTGTAGAAAGGAGGTGGAAGGAGTTTAAGCTGATGATTAAGGGTGGTTTGGGAGGGTGAGGTGGAGTGTTTTATTTTATTCAACCATTTTACCTGGACGGTACCACTGAGTCGATTAGCTTGTTTCCAGATATGACCTGGAGGAAGGAAAAGTGGAGGTGCAATACTGTTGAGTAACTTTAGTACATTCAAAACAGAACATTGCAAATCAACAAGTGTAGCATGGAGCAGGTTCCAGAGGAGAAGGAGACAACAGAGAGAAAGTTGACTGCTCAGCAGAGGAGCAAGCGTGTGGGAGGGACAAAGTGCTGCGGATCCCTGGAGCAATGAGACAAATGGGATGGGAGAGATGAGAGTGGTTACATATGAGGCAGTTTCTCAAACCAGTATTTAGTGATGAAAGAGCACGTTGATACAGGTGATGGGAGGAAGAGGAGGATGAACAGGGAAGAGTAGAGTGTGCAGTGATGGGTACAAGGGAGTGAGTTTGTGGCAAAACAACAGAAAACATTACAGAAGGTGTCCAGTCTGGCAAGCATACAGATTAAAGTCTTTGCCATATTGGTCCTTGTAGAACAGATCCAGAAGCAAATGATTTGATGCCTTTGATTGGACCAACATAGATGTAACAAAAAGAACAAAGTGCTTTAGCTTCAGACCAACACGTCCTTCGTCAGAAGCTTAAGGACTTGGTCTGAAAGCTAAGCATTTTGTTCTTTTGTTACATCTGTGTTGGTCCAATCAAAAGGTATCAAATAATTTGCTTCTCAGTCTGGCAAAGGAAGAGGAGGAGTAATACAGTATACTACAACAGTGTAGTCAAAACTGGAAGCATCATTCTGGTAACCAGTTCCCTGTGGACAGATAGGGACAGCTAGACTTTATTACAGTATAGGGCACCAAGTCTGGGATGGAGTTTAGCCAGAATGACATCAATATGACCAGAGAAGCTGAGCCTGCTATCAAGCCATACCCCAAAGTACTTTTTTTTGCTCTATTTGTTTATCCTCCACACAGCCAAGCCCTTCACTGACCACCCAACCAGCCACCAGCATTCAGGGACTTATCTCCTCCCAGACGTTCTCCACAGCTTACCCCCTGTGGCAGAGTTCAAGAGGATTCTACACCACTGCATCATAGATGGTGTGGGCTCTTGGCCCAAGTGTCCCCATGGCTTGGCCCCCTGTGGTGGTGGTCCGCCAGTGGGTGCATACCCATTGAAGAATGGATCTGGTGTGGGAGAGCCCTGGAAGCTGGCACAGAGCTGCAATACAGTCAATGCCAGTCACGCTACACCTTGCCATTTTTCTATTTTCTTGTAAGGAGGTCAGATGTACAATGCAGTCTATGATGCACCACGCCGCTACCGTGCATGGGGCGTTGGCGGCTGCCAGCCCTCCAACCCCAAAGTTGCACTGGTTGTCCCACATCTATGCCACAGGTCAGACCAGTGCCATGAACCCACACCCCTCCCCAAAGAGCAGAACCATCCTTGAATCCCCAATCTTTATCTCCTGCCAGCCCCGGTGAACCAAGTCCATCACTGAAGCCTGGTAGCCAGCATGGCAGCAGGTGAGGCATGGATGCCTTTGCCCTCCATGCCACAGGGCCACCATACCACAAGGTACTTAAAGGAATGGACCACATCAAGGAGAGACCACCCAGGGTGGTGAAAGAAGGGAGGGAGCAAGCCAGGACAGTTTCTGTTGGAGCCAAAGGTCATGGACACTGTTTTCTTTGTGCTGACCTGAAGTTGGTTGGCCTTAAATCAGTGCTGGACATTGTGGAAATCTTTCTGGACTGTGACATCAACAGCCTCAGATGATAGGCCTGAAGTGTATAGAACAGTGTTGTCTGCATAGCATGTGAATCTACGAACTGACACGGGGGTCATTGAAAAAATGGAGAAGAGGATGGAACTCAGGGTGGAGCCTTGTAGGACCCCAGCATGGATGGGGATAGGGAGGACAGGATATCACCATCCAGCACTGACTGCTGATGACCTGAAAAGTAGGAGTTAAACCAACCAACAACAGAGTCTGATAGGCTAGCAGAACTCAGCTTGTCCAGGAGAGGCAGGTGGGCCACCAAACTAAATGCTTAATTGGCTAGATCAATGAAAATGGCTGCGATAATGCTTCTGATCCATCCCAGAGATGATAGTAACACGTGGGCCATACATACAAATAACATACAAATCAAAACACTCTGCTTAACATGGGTTTTGCAAATTTTGACTGTAGTACCCCTTTAAACCATGATTGCCAGAAATAAAATGATTCAGGAGAACTCACAACTCAATATCGCCTCATGGCCCTTTAAAATGCTAATAGGGCCTTGAATATTAGGTTGGTTGAACTACAGAAGTAAGAGAAGGAAAGGACCTTCTCCATGTCTTGAAAATCTGGTTTGCAGTGGCCTTACATTTAGAGGAGGAGTGCTTGCATGCTAGTTTGTCTGGGCCTAGAAGATTTCTCCATGGTCAGTGGAACAGCAGCAGGACTTACCACGTGCTGCCCTGCTATGACTATGGGAGTAGTTACAACGAAAAGCCTTTGGGGAATCTCAGTCACTTAGCTGTGACTGTGCAGTTCTCACATTTCCTGACCTGTCATATGTTACCAGAGCATGGAGAAAGAAATTTGATGGGGCGTATGCAAAACTGAGAAGTGTAGATGTGGTGCACTCATGGCCAATGCCACAAGGCTCGAATCCAGTATAGTGGGCTTCTAGATCAATCCACAAATGCTGCAGCGCCCAATAAGTGAGTCACGGCCATCATGAAGGAATGTGAGGTGACGGGGCAGCAGGAGACACTGGAATCAGAGGAGGACATTTGGACTTGTCTGTAGTGAAGTACCTCACTTGACTATGGATGGGTATATTGGCCCTGGACTCGTGTAACCCTATGTATCCTAGAAGTATTGCTGTTTCGATCCTTTTGTAGTATGTACTCAGTGTTTTGATGTGAAATCATGCTTGGATTTGCTTCACCTTATGCTGAAACTGGAGATTATGGGATTCATTGTAATGGTAACCACCACTTGACGGCCATGTGCACTCTCTTGTTTGGATTCTCTGCAGACAGGTTCTGACTGCTGAAAATTGTGGGACACTAGAATCTAATCATATTATTCTGTGAGCAGTTTGATTATTATGTTGAGGCAGTATTGCATAGTGGTTAAGGCAGTGGGCTGCAAACCTGGAGACCTGGGTTTGAATCCCATCAGCCCCACTTGTATACTGTGTGACTCTGAGTAAGTCATTTAACTTCCTCATGATCCCAGGTCACACCTGGAAACAAGCTCTGGGTTAGTGTGCCTTTCCTGGTTGAACAATTTCCCTTTTCCCTTTCTGCTTTTATTGTGCAGCTCTGCAGGAAGAAAGGGGGCAATACTCTAGAACGTTAAAGAAAAGTTTAACTATTAGTTTATGCAAATCAGTACATTGAGTTAAATTCTTGATATCATTTTAAGTCTTGGTAATTTAGCACTTTGGGTGCTGTTGTGGGTCTTCTGCAAAGTGCTAAAATATGTTTGTATTATCTATTTCTGGAAAACGAACAGCTTGATTTCAGCATATGTTTGAATATTTAATACTTGACAGTTTTTCCTCACACTTGTGGGTTTGAGCTTATTTTTATCATAAATGGTTTCTCATTTTCATTGCATATTACTGATTTCCACCATAGCCTTAAAGGAAAACTACATGCAAGAATTATTAAAACGCATGCACATTGTGTTTTATGTTTCCTTGCACTTGCACAAGAAACATCTTAGGACAGTACCATTTGAGAGGGTGTGTCAGGGACAAGTCCAATGCAGAGCACAATACAGTGGGCTCAACCCTGACAAACCAATGACCACTGAAGTCGAGTGTGACGGCCATCAAAATTTCACAGCAGGGAGCCACCACACTGGAGAAAATGAGAGCGCTTCATTCCTCTCATTTACATAGCCAGAATTGCAACTCTGCAGACCCTCCACTCTCCCACTGCTGCAGTCCACCCGCACCCTCCGCTCCCCCACTGGCCAAGCATCTGTCATTAAACCCTCCTGATCCCTCCCACTGCTGCTGTCCTCCCGTTCCTGTCCCAGTCCCAGGCATCTAATCAAACCCTCCTGCTCCCTCCCACTGTGTTCTGCCCACCCCACCCTCCGTTCCCCACTGGCCCAGCATCTGTCATTAAGCCCTCCTGACCCTCCCATTGTGTGCTGTGCACCCCACCCTCTGTTCCCTGTTCCTGTGCCAACATCGGGTGCCCAACCCCATGTTGGCATCATGTACCTCATCCCATGTGGCACACTGGGAGCCCACCCCAGTATGCCCAAATGTATTTCTTTTTTGTACCTATACATAAAAGACCATCCCGACCTCATTTTTAACCTGTAAAGAGAAAACAGTCCTCATCATGTCCCCAGTCCCCTTCCCCTGCTCCCATCCTCCCACTGAGCACCCACCTCCTGCATCATCACCTTACTCTATACTTACCTCCAGAGGTCAGTGCTGTCATCTTCTGAGGACTACGATATGTCTGCACTCTTCAAAACCAACGGCAAACTGAAGAATCAAACTTAGCGCCATATAATGGCAGTCAATGGGTTTTCTAGTTAGGTTGATATCTCAACCATTTTAAGGAATTTTAGCCCCAAATGATCAACATGGGTTCTTGGGACCCCAACTCATGAGCACTGTCACTGTCATTTCATTACTTGGTCCTGAAAGGTGATTTTGGTTGCTGCGTGGAATCACCTTTGGGACTGGTTAATGAACGACAGTGCCACTGTTCATGAGGTGGGGTCTCAAAAAGCTCATGTTGGAAATTTGGTGAAAAAATTCAAAAAATCACTGTTACAAGTGTGCATTGTGCAGTTTCTACACACGCTGCTAACTTTGCCAATTTTAATATTTTCACTCCAGATTTTCAACATTGCCATTTTTCCACACCTCCTTGTGAACAATACAGCTGTCATTTTTCACATCCTGCCCAAATGTGTTTTCGCAGCTGTGGCACAGAATGTCGTGGTCGCTCTCAGAAATAACCTTTGGGATGAGTGAACAAAATGACAGTGGCACTTTTCATGAGTTGGGGTTCCAAAAGGCCATGTTAAAACTTGGTGAAACAACTCCAAACAAGAATTTCTCAATGCCGAATATTTGCTTGCTGGTATTGGCATTGGTACTACAAGAGTTAGAGAGCTGCATAATAGGAATGGCAGTGAAGTACTGATCGATGCCAACCCCACCCCCACCTTGCAGAGACTGACAGGCATTGGGGTGTGACTTTTGGTCGCTGGGCATAAAACTCATGCCATTCCACCTCACCTACCCCACCCCACTCTGCAGACACAGACAGGTGTCATGGTGTGCCTTGGGGTCTTTGGCCCTTATACATCACCCCATTCCATGAGGAAATAAGCTGAGATGGGTGCAGTATAGAGAATGGAGTGAAAGTTAGAGCTGAACACCCCAAGGCACACCTCGATGCATGTCACTGGCTGCAGGATGGGGTGGGAGTGCAATGGCATGAGCATTACAGCCGACAACCCCAAGTCACATCCGACTCCTTTCAGTTTCTACAGGGTGGGCGTTACAGTTGAAAACCCTAATGCCCCAAGCATTTGTTGGTATTTTCACTACAAATTTTCATCATGGGCTTTTGGGACTGTAACTCATAAATAGTGACACTATAATTTCATTACTCAATCCCCAAGGTGATTTTGACTGGCGACTACCTATCAGGCTCACCCTGTAGAGGACTGGAGAATCTGCTGAATCGCGCTCAGTCTGTCAGGAAGGTGAAGCTGCAGTGAGACTCCGAGTAGCTGTGTGTTCGGTCCGGGCCATAGGAGCAGCTGCCTGGTATGGTACCCCTCTGTTGCTTTCCATATAAATATGTGAGAAGTATCTGAAGTTCAGGCTCAGCCCTGAGAGTGGTGGGAGAGCGGTTTTCTTCTGGAGTTGTGAGTAATAAAGCAGGGTAGCTCCATGTTACATGTTTCTAGCAAGGGCAAGATCTTCAGGTTGCTTTGCTGACTGCACTCACTGAGCCTGCTGGGCTCCATCTAATCTTGAGGAACTAAACACTCATTTGTGTCAGGGCCCCAACCAGCTGCATTGAGGAACTAGCCTTTAGGGCTTGGGTACCCATAGATGGCAACTTATAAGTTAGACCTGTGCACAGAGGCCTGGTAGCTACTCATATATTGTAGTGGTAAGCCAATCACCCTGATTCTCCCTGGTCCTTGTTATTTTCCCTTAAATAAATCAGATTGCTTGTTTTGCAAAAGTACACTGGCTAGTTTGTGTATTAATAGTGACCTACGCACAGTGAATATTGTGTAACTGTACCTTACTTTCCAGGGGTCCCGGAGTGAGCTGAGTGGTTTGAGCGGGGGTAAGTGCCTATGGTAAGGACATTGCAACTAAAGTCGTGGGCCACTAGTGGGAAGAAAAGAGGGTTGCAGCAACCCAGAGGGCTGTGACCAAGTCAATCTCGACTGTTCTAACCCGACCTCTGGGTGGAGGCACTGCCAATGGATCTGGGCCCCTCACCCTGTTACAGTTAAGGCAGGCAGGGGTAGTAGCCCTTAGGATAGCATCCCTGGGGGTTACACACCTAACACAATACACACCTGCCACATAAACCATGTGGAAACATTCAGCATTGACAAATGCTTGTTGTTTTTCTGATGGTCCCTGGTAAGCTGTTCCATGTGTCTGTGACAACATTTTTTTTTACTTTCCTGCCAGTTTTGTGGCCCTCACCCCTGGGGTAGCCATTCAGGCTTTAAATTTGATGGACTGCATCTGACTAAGGAGGAGTCAGTGCATTGGGGCAGAAGTTTGACGTCTTTGCAGAATATTTAAACTAGCAAATGGGAGAGGGGTGCAGCACCTCATCGTTGAATGGGAAGAACACCCTCCTCAGCTAGCGGTCAAACAGGGATTCAACATGTTTGCAGTTTATTTGCATCACCAGGTAAGAAAAAGGTTTGTCTCCATACAATGCACAGGGTAATGCCAAACCTCACCCGACAACTAACACCAAAATCTGGCCAATGGAAAATCATGTACACAAATGCTCACAGACTGGAAAATAAGATCCCAGACCTACAGGCAATAATGTCAGAGGCTAAACTGGACATAGTAGCAATTAGTGAGACGTGGTTTACCAGTAACCACACTTAGGGAGACTTCAGTACCTGGCTATGTATTGTTCAGAAGAGACTGAGGTGCAAAAAGTGGGGAGGAGTGGCCTGTATGTCAATGAAAATATCAAAGCTACAGAAATTCAGAATACACATAAGAGCCAGAAGAACTGTGGATCACCCTGGAAACAGGAAATGGGACAGCCATAAGAACTGGGGTTGTCTACAGGCCCCCAGACCAGGGGAGGACATAGACACATTACTGTTAGAAGATATACAAAACATGGCAGCTAAAGGAGAGGTTCTGATAATGGGAGACTTCAACATGCCGGATACAGATTGGTCAATACCAGCAGGAACATCTGCCAGAACTAGACACATAGTGGATTCCTGCAGGGGAGGGCCTCAAACAACTGGTACAGCAACCCACAAGAGACAGGGCTATTCCTAGATCTAGTACTGACTAACAAGGAAGGGATCACAGATCTCCAGGTAGAAGGTCACTTGAGGGCCAGTGACCATCACATGGTATGGTTCAATTTGGCTACTACATCTAAATCATCCCATTCCAAGGCAAAAATATGGGACTTCAGAGGAGCTGACTTTGATAAGATGGCCAACAGAGTTAAGCTAGCCCTGGCAAAAAGAAACATAGGGTGAGGGTACACAGGCAAAGTGGGCAAGCATTAAGGATGCAATACTTGAAGCAACATCCATTGTGTTAGACAGAAAAGGAAGTGCAAAGAAGGAAACCACTTTGGTTCTCAAATACAGTAGCAGAAAAGGTCAGAGCCAAAGGCTGGCCTTCAGGAAATATAAAGGGAACACAGCTGGATGAAGATAGGAGGCATACTAAACTGCCCTAAGGGAAGCAGGGAAGGCAGTAAGGCAGGCAAAGTCCCAAACTGAGGAATCACTAGCACGAACAGTAAAGAAGGTGACAAGACTTTCTATAGATACATTAGTGAAAGGAGAAAGTCCAGAGGGGTATTGCTAAGCTTAATGGAGAAAAGGGAGCATGTGAGTAGGAGGACCCTGTAAAGGCATCTATCCTAAATAGATACTTTTGCTCAGTATTTACTGAAGAGAAGGTAGGACAGAGCCCACAGGTCAACATCAGGGACACCGGGGAGGGAGGTGAGCACTACTCCCTTCACAAAAAGAAAGAGTCCTACAAGAGCTTGCTAAGCTCAGGGTGGATAAGGCAATGGGACCTGATGGCATACATCCCAGTGTACTTAAGGAGCTAAAGATGGAACTAGCAGAGCCATTAGCAGAACTGTTTAGTGAGTCTCTGAGCACAGGAGAGGTCCCAGAAGACTGCAGAAGGGCTCATGTGATCCCGCTCGCAAGAGTGGTAGCAGGGAGTAGGTGGGGAACTACAGACCAGTCAGTCTTACCTCAGTAGTGGCAAGATTATGGAGGCACTCCTTAAGGAAAGGATAGTGCAACACCTGGAATCCATAGGGCACAGGATCCAAGACAGCATGAGTTTACAAAGGAAGGTCCTGTCAAACTAATCTCATAGATTTCTTTGACTGGGTAACCAGAGTGGTGGACCAAGGGGAGCAGTTGATGTCGCCTACCTTGACTCAGCAAAACTTTGACACTGTTACACATAGAAGATTGATAAATAAGCTGGGTAGGCTCGGGGTGGGTCAGAGTTGGTCAACTGGGTGGCAAACTGGTTGACGGGCAGAAAACAGAGAGTGGTGGTAAATGGTATACAGACAGAAGAGATGCAAGTCACAAGTGGGATACCTCAGGGATCAGTCCTGGGGCCAGTCCTCTTCAACATCTTCATTAGTGACCTTGCAGATGGACTGGAGGGCAAGGCTTGTCTGTTTGCAGATGACACCAAGATCTGCAACAGAGCAGATTATCCAGATGGGGTGGGCAGAATGAGAAGAGATCTGGATAAACTAGCAAAATGGTCAGAAGAGTGGCAACTTGGATTTAATGCAAGAAGTGCAAAATCATGCACATAGGGAAGAGAAACCTGAAGCCACCTATAGATTGGGAGGAGTTGCTAGCAGTCACAAAGGAAGAAAGAGACTTGGGCATCATCATCACCGATGACCTGAAATCATCCAAGCAGACCTCTAAAGCAGTAGGTAAGGCTAGGGGGTGTTAGGGTGTATTAGTAGGGGTATCACAAGTCGTAAGAGGAGGTAATAATCCCCTTTACAAGACACTGGTTATGCCCCATCTGAGTACTGCGTGCAGTATTGGAGGCCACACCTTCACAAGGACATTAACCAAATTGAGGCAGTCCAGAGAAGGGCAACCAAAATGGTGCAGGGACTGCATCAGAAGACATATGAGGACAGATTAACAGAGCTCAGTATGTATACCCTTGAACAAAGGAGGAGAGAGGTGATATGATCGAGGCATTCAAACACCTTAAGGGCATTAACAAGGTGAAAGAGTCTAACATGTTTAAATATAAGAAAAATAGCAGGACAAGAGGACACAGCATGAGATTAGAGGGGGCCTATTAAGAGGGAATGTGAGGAAATTCTTTTCACAGAAAGGGTGGTGGATGCATGGAATGGCTTACCACAAGAAGTGGTGGCTATGAATGCAGTGCAGGGCTTCAAACAGGCATGGGATAGGCATAAGGGAGCAATACAAATGACTATGAATAGATAGGCCACTGACAGAGCAAAGGCCGATGGCACATTTATAAGGTAGAAAAGAAATGGGCAGACTGGATGGGCCTTTATGTCCTTATCTGCCGTCAACTTCTCTATGTTTCTATGTTTCTATTATTGTCGTTGATCTGTTGGAATTTTCCCAGAATGCCTCTAGGAATGTAGTGTGAATGAGACATAAGTCTTTCTAAGGTATGTTGGCATTATTATTACCAGTGATAGAACTTTACAAAGAAAATTGCCGCAGATCCAGAATAACGACAGTTGGCACTTAGAAAAATCTGACTTTGCTGGGTAGGGAGGAAAACACTTTTTCAAAGCAGTTAACTTTCACAAGCAGTTGCAGTTAGATGTTATGACTAGATAATAACTTGGATCCTGGGCTCTTAGTTCCAATGCAAGCTCTAATTCATATAATTCCCAGAGACATTCTGGGAAAATTCTAACAGATGATAGCAATAACAGAGCCTGAATGGCTACTCCCAAGGGTCAAAAACTTAAAAGTAAAAAAAAAAAACACTTGCTACAGGCAAAGGTAACAGAATGCTAGGGATCATCAGGAAACAAAAACCAGCATACAACGTGTCTTTTTATAAATTTTGCATGTAGTTTTCCTTTAAGATAGATTGTTTAGACCACTGCTAACCTACAGTATAATCCATTTGGTGGTTCTGTGTACTATATATTGTATGCCTGACATGAGCAATATTGTATGATGTTCTCTTGTAAAAACATAGAATAGCATTAAAACAAAAGAGTTCCATCCAACCAAGGGCACTCTATACTGCAACAAAGCCTGCATCCACTCCCTGCTCTGCCGTTGAGATCATTCTTAAAATGATCTTGCTGGTGCTAACTATGTGGATGTATTTTATAGAGCTGTACCAAAATCCACCTAGCCAGACTGGACCCTCTCTTCTATTCCTTCTGCTGTTTTGCCACTAACGCTCTGCTACTAACTCATCAATGTCTCCTGTGTTATTACCTCTGTCTTCTGTCCTTAGACTTTTGCTGCTGCACACTGTGCCCTTTTCTATCCAAGTACCATACTTGCTTTCCTCACTACCTGCTTCTCCCGCCACCTATTTGTTCTGCTCCTTCATGCCTAAACCTTTTCTGTGCTCCATGATTGGACATCTTCTGGTCAAGCTACATTCTGTGTATGTCATCCCACCATCTGGACTAATCTTCCTGCTCCATATGCCTTTCCTCCTCTTCCTCTCTGAAATTCTTCCCTAAATTACCTCTTTACTGCCACTTACACTTGCTACTAGCTACCCATGTTAATGGCTTTTGAATCAAGTTGTAACCCCTATAAATGGGGTGCCCAAAAGTCTTTCATGAGCTCGCCTAACTGCTCACTGCCTGGTTGGTGTTTTTGCTGAAGTCATTTAAATATTGTTGCCAGTGAGTGCCTTTAAAGCCTCCACGTACTGTCTCATTAAATGCTGCCTGACTGCAGATATAATTATGCTAAATGGGGGTCTGAGTGTTTCCCCTGCTCGAGTCCTGCCGGGCTGCTGAATAAGCGCCCGTTTTGCCATTGCTAATTGTGCAGAGGGAGCCCTATTAAGAGATGTAACTAATTGCTGATAAACATTTAGAGTGATAAAGATATAGTGTTTGTTCTAACCTGCCTTCTTTGCAGCAAGGACTGTTCAGTTTAGCTCCACCATTTTGGTCCTGAACTGCGAATTGGACCAATCAGTACTGGGGACTCTAAAATGGAGCCTGCTCAGAATGGGACTGTATGGATTACCAGTTGGGATTTGTAGTTTAGACTGTTGGCGCCTTTTGCAACAGAAGGAGGAGCTCTTACTGTGATTGACAGCTAAACTGCCCAACTGAACCTTTTGGATCTAAGGGAAATCCCTGAGCTGTCTGCTGGCAAGCCAGATCTGAGTTGGAAGCTGAGAGAGAAGGAGCTCGCATAGTTGAGAGGTCATGTTGTGCAGTAGTTCACGTGGGAGAACCGTGGAAGGCCTGACTTCTGGCCTGCTTGTCTGCTTTCTGCACTGAGAAGAGAGAGAGAGAGAGAGATTGTTTCAGACTAAACCGAGCTGTGTGCTGTAAGCAAGCTGCTGAATTGGGACCAGGCTTAACCTGTAGAAGACCGAAGATTTTGCTAAAAGTGATTGGCCTGTCAGGAACTTTAGCTACCATTGTGCTCCGGGTTTTGGCAGTGATTTTGCGATCGGGATCGAGGAGCACCGGCCTGGTACAGTAAACTTTTTACATATAAATGTGCTGTGAAGTGGAGGGGTCATAATCTGGTTTTCCATCAAGCTGAAGTTGTCCTGAGGACTGGAAGCTGTGTCCAGCTCAGGCGGACTGAATCCACCTGCTACTCAGTGCAGTTGAGCCCTGCCACGAGGGCCCTGTCTCCCTACCCTGCTTCTTCTGGCAATCCAGAACATCCAACTATCGTCTCGACCATCGCTCATCCTGTGTCCAGCTTTGGGTATCGTGAGTAACAAACAGGGTAGCTTCCTGCAATATACCTTTTAAATCAAAAGTGTGTCATCTGATTATTTTGTTGTGTTGTTTCACAAACTGAGCCCTCTGGCTCTGGATTACAATCAGTGGGTGTGCATGTTATTTCTTTTTCTCACAGGGCCCCTACCAGCTACAACGCTGCCTACCCCGGCAACGGTCCCTGGCTAGCCCCCTTCTCCATCCTGGGTACCCATAGAGTGTGACTGATTGGGACTCTGACTGCATGCACAGCTGTGATATAGAGTGTGATTAAGCCAATTAACCTGATTGCCCCCATCCTTGTTATAGCCCCTGAATAAATCACATCTACTTTTTTTCTGCAATTTACATTGACTATGGTGTCAGTTTATGCCTCAGGTATTGTATAGTTGCTTTAAGTCTTGCATCACCTTATTTTATAGGGGTCCCCAGAGTCAAGCTGAAGGAACCAGTCCTGGGGTAAGTGTTAAATCTAGGTGTATGTGTAAAACCTATCGGGGTGTTGGGAAGGTAAACATTGCATGCTGTGTGGGCCGCTAGCAGGAGACAAGGAGGGGTCACAGTCTTCCAGAGGGCTGTGGCCTGGTTAGTCAGACTAATACCAACCCTGACCTTGGGTGGAGGCACCCATCACTGAACCTAAGCCCCTTAACCTGCTATTAGCCAAGCAGGCAGAGGTAGTAGCCCTTGGGATAGCGCTTAGGGGTTCATACAGTGCTTTGCAAACCACTCATATTTTATTTTATTTTCGTCTGTGCTCTTTTCATGTATTCACACACCATTTGTAAACAATGCCTGAAATGAAAAATATACAGTATATATCATTAGGGAGCCCACCACCTTTGCTGTAGGATCGGACATATTTAACAGGGTTTTGGGATATGTTTCCTCCTTGCATGCTGTATTTTTACACATTATGTAGTCTGTTTTATGCCTTTATAGGGATACATTTTACAAAGGAGCAATTTTTCCCATTTTGCTGCTAGAACTGAGTCAGACTTTAATTTCACTCCTCGAAATGAGTTGCCCGGTCCCCACTTTCTTCACAACTGTTTGTAAATATTTTGCTTTCATATTTTATTTATTTATTTAAAAGTTGGTAACCAGGAAAGGCAACAGAGCAGAAGCTTGTTTCCAGGTATGACATGGAGAGGGGTACAGAGAAAAAAATATAGCATTGATAGCAAAGTTGTAACAATATGTAGAAATTTTTACTTAATAAAAAGGATGCTTTTTACAATAGAGAAATATCTATTAAATACAAACAATATTTACATGGTCCTATACAATGAGTTGCAGCAAGGAGAGGGAACAGTGAAAACAGGTAAATGAGTACCAGGAAGGAGAACAGATACAGGAAGTAGTAGGGGTTGGTTTGAGTAGGTGCTTGAGAGCAGGAAGGAGGCAGAAAGATGGATTTGGAGGGAACACTATTCCAGAGGAAAGGGAGTCTATAGGACAAGGAAAGTTTGCCAGCTGATGTGCGTATACAGTACGTGGGAGGGAAAAGTGTGGGCGCAGATAGACTGCGAGTTGTAGGGTGAGGGATTTACCGGATTAAGGATCTTTCCTGTACCGCTTTTTTATGTTTTCGTATATCATTTGTAATCTGTTTAATGTTAGTATCCTTGTAATTTCTGTAATACACTAAATCTATACTCATATGCACATAGGAAGAAGCCAGCAGAAGAAGGCCATTTGGTCTATCTAGTCTGCTCGATTACAGGGTCCACAGCTTGAGCTGTCCTTGCCCCCTCCCCAGTCCTCCCATCCTCCATACCCTTGATCCTTACCTTCCCTATGCCTAGCCCAGCCTCTTCTGAAGCTGCCCACTGTCTTCAATGAGACCACCTCTTACAGCAGTGCATTCCAAGTGTCCACCACCCTCTTTGTGAAGAAGTGCTTCCTAACCTCCCTCCTAAACCTCCTCCCCAGCTTAAGACTGTGCCCCTAGTGTTATGGTTGCCACTCAGCTTAAAGACCCTCCTTATCAACCTTATTTATCCCTTTCAAGTACTTGAAGGTCCCAATCATGTCCCCCCTGTCCTCCAGGAAATACATGTTCAGTGCCATCAACCTCTCCTCATATGCCTTACCCTGCTTACTCGCTATCATCTTTGTAGCCCTCCTCTGGACCTTCTCCAGCAGGGTAATGTCCTTTTGAGGTGTAGGCACCAGCACTGAACTCCATACTGCAGATGTGGCCTCACCAGTGACCTGTGGGCAAGGCAAGGCAAGGCACATTTTATTTAAAAGATGCTCATCCCGGAGGCTCTGGGCACCACATGTTAAAAAATTCCATATACATACAAATACAAAGAATAAATAAATAATGCACTTATAAACATCGATACACATCATTAAAATTAAAATAATACCCTTAACAGCCACAATAAGCTCAAGGGAAGCCAGAGATTATTTTAGATATCAAATTCAGAACTCAGGTTAAGGATGTACAACACAGTCTGGGAAGGCCTGATTATGTAAGAAGGCCTTGAGGTGGACCTTGAATACTTCAACAGAAGGTCCTCCCTAACAGCTGGAGCAAGTGAATTTCACGGGACGGGGCGGCGACACTAAATGCTCTGTCGCCCGGCTGTTTTTTTAACCTCGTCCTGGGGATTGCAAGGAGGCCCCTAGAGGAGGAGCAGAGGTGCGGACTGAGACAGCAGGTTTGAGAAGATACCGGGTAACAAGGGCAGTATAACCTTCTATCTCCTACTACTGATTATCCTCACTATGCATCCCAGCATCTTGTTTTCCCTTGCTGCTGTTTTCTTGCACTGTGTGGAGTGCTTCAGGTCACTAGTGATCATCACTCCCAGGTCCTTCTCCTCTTCTCATGAAGATACCTAGACTGCAGATACCTGGACTCCACCCAGGTAGTATTCTGTCCTGGGATTCTTGGCTCCAATGTGCATAACTCTGCATTTCTTGGCATTGAAGCCAAGCTGCTGGATCTTTGCTTTCCATACTGTTACCCCACCCCCATGGCAACCTGACAGCAAGCCTTATCTATGTGTACACTCACAGTCACCAATTTTCAAAAAAGAAATACATTTTACAAAGTTTCTCCTCTGACATCAGAATTTCCTGAAGTTTAATTTGTTAGATATCTTTTATTGAAGCAACACGTAGATGAGTGCTGAGTCTGGCTAGTTGGATGCTCGGTTTATGCTCGGTTTGTTATTGTTTCAGTGTTTATTGATGTTGCATGTACTCTTCCACCTCTCAGGAAACCCTGTTGAAAATTAGGCTTTGCCCAAATCTGTTTTTCCTGAAGAACAAATCTTATTAAAGAAATGAATATTGTACATAGATTACAATACAGGAGCATTCCTGGCCACACAGCCCCGTTTACAGCTATTTTAAGTTTAGTCCAGCAACAGCAATACACATATTGGGCTCTATTCACTATAATGCGGATTGCCTGTGCGCCATGTATCAGAGGCATGTAGGCAACCCTAAGTGTGATTGCCACACAATGGGACCTGTGGCAGCATTTGTGAAGAGCGCATGTCAGTTGCGCACCAGGGCGAGCTGAGGGTGCACTTCATGCATTGTCCATGCAGAATGGCACTGCGCACCATTCTGGGGCTGCAGCATGTCCATGGGGAGGGCCTGGCATAATGTAATATGCACACCCACAAGTCATCAGCAGGGCATGGCGGCCATGGGAACCCCCACACACAACTGCCACATCTGGCTGAGTCACCTGGGTGGGCCGAGGCAGATGTTCGGGCATCGCCGCTGATTCCTCACTGGATGGTGTGCACCATCCCAGGACCCCTGCCTATACACAGATGGGGATCCACTATGGGAACCAGGCTGGGCATCTACTGGATGCCCACCAGCATCTGGTGCTCCGCTTCTGCATTGCCACGATCCTCCTCTGCTTGGTTGCATGCCAAGGGGTGGGGGCATGGACAGGTGGCCAGCGGTCATGCATCAGCCAGTGCATGCTGGGGCAGGGGTGTGGAGCAGTGTGGGCAAGTTATGCATATTTTAGCATGATACCTGCCCGTTGTGAATCCAGCCATTGTAATTAAAATGAAGTTACTGTTTATGCCAGAAGACATTTTTCTTACATCACAAATGACCAAATTTCCTTTAAAAAATGTGGTTGGGTTGGCGTGGAGAAGGCCAGCGTGGTAGTTCAGTGGCTGTGCAGCCACTTGCTATCTGACAACCCTGGTTCTTACCCAAGTCTGGGACATTTGGAGTGACCTGGATGGAGGCATGGTGGGTGCCTGTCTCCTGGTTACCTGGGGTGCATGCAGGAGGGATACTTAAGGAGGAGCTGCATGTTACTGTCCCCTTGCCTGATGCATGCTGCAGAGCATCATATGTCCAAAGAAGGTCTGGCAGTGGAGTAGGAATGAGCCAACAACTTTAAGGGCCAGCTTGAAAAATGTTTTGTGAGGCTTTATCTCAGAGCGGCTGCAGTTTATGAGGGACGAGGAATCTGGCAGCCAAGATCTCATACATGTAATCTCATACCACAACGAGATCTCGCCGTCAATAAGTGTCCTCACACATATCATGCTGTATCATAGCAATGGAAAACAGCAACTTCAATTAATGTTGCTTTTTATTATCGGGGCTCTGCCCATCCCCCTTAAGGTAAATATCCCTTTCTATTTTATTTTCCGTTGTTATCATCTGAGGGCTCTGCCCCGTACCCTCCCAAATGCCAGTGCCGTGACATCGTCTTCCCGAGTTCATATTACTACTGTTCGAATACCTATGAATATAAAAGTGACATCAAGAAGACACTGTATTCTAGTCAGTGATAACCCACTATGCATGAGAATCTCAGCTGATGTATTTCCCATCCCTCATAAACTGCAGCTGGGCCTCTATTTCCCCACCTATAAGTTTACAATAACCATTAATGCATATGAAATATTTATACCGTAGGTTCGTTTGTATCAATCCCACTTATCATCTGCAGTTTGTCCATGCTGCCCTGTTGCCCTTTGCTGGCACCAGGATTGAGGAACTGAACAAAGTAATTTGTCCCTGCTTCTGGGAACACCAGTATCAAGATCAGATGTTTTGAGTTATGGAGCCCTGTTGCTTCTTTATTCTAATACCCCCATGAAACTAGAGTTGGAATCATAGCACAGACTTCACTGCTGCTGACAACCTTTATTTCATATGGATAAGCAACGTAAAAATAGAAACTTGCAAGTTAAGTCTGACAGTAAAATATTTCTTAATGCTGACCTCTGAGGCAGTGGACCCCCTGACAGTACGGGACATACCACAGCTGCATCTCTTGCACCCCCTTGTCATGGCCCTGAAGTGGAGTTATGGAAGAGGTGGTTGAGTGGTCTCACTAGGCACCTGATGTTCCTAGGAAGGTCTCAGCCAGGCTTACCACACAAGTTGTGGCTCTAAGAGAGTGACTGGGAGGCATTCTGGGAAAAAAAAAAAACAGACAGGGCAGTCGGGGTGGACGAAGTTTCCCTACACTCCAAGCCCACAGAAGTGTCATTGGGCTCTGCTCCTCCTCAATGGCTTCTGCCCACCAAAATCCACCAGTCAAACAGAAACATAGGCGATGACAGTTGAAAAGGACCATTGGTCCATCAAGTCTGCCCATATTACCTTATCAGACCCCAGAGTCTACTGTCTCTGTGGGGCCTTTTGCATTGTTCCCCTTTTGTTATCTATGTTTCTGCCCCCACCTCACACTGAGTAGTTAATATCCCTTCACTCGATCCCAGCTGAGTTTGAAGACATTATGGTTTTGCACCACCACTTCCATTGACAGACCATTGCATGGCTCAGCCACTCTTTCTGTAAAATAATACTTCCTCACCTTCTTTTTAAACCTTCCCTATTAACCTCCACTTGAGACCCCTTCTCTGTCTTCTGTGTTCCTAGCACATAGCACCTCACAGTCCACCTTCTTAATTCCTTTCTGGAACTTGAAGGTCTTCTGTCATATCCTCCTTTCTCTTTTGGTTTTGGTGAATACATGTTCAGTGCCTTTAGCCTCATAGGATCTGACCTCCTCGCCCTAATAATCTTGATCATCCTATGCTATACCTTCTCTGGCCTGTCCCTGTCTTTTTTAAGGGTAACCCGTGAGGATGGCACATGAGGAAGGGTGCCATCCATAATGGCGACTCATTCCCCAGTGAATCCCTTATGGTGATGGGAGGGTAGGGTGACCAGATTGGGGTGGGCAAAATGGGCATCGGGATGTCGCTATATATATACATGCGGGGGTGGGAGTGAGTATAGCGTGGGCTGAGAGGGACAGAAGAGCTGTAGGGGAGGTACTGCGGTGGGTTGCTGAACTGCATCGTGACATGCGGGGTTGGCCTGTGGTTGGGGTGGGAGAGGTGAGGTCGGGTCTGGTCTGGGCGCTGGTGCAATTTTATTGCTTGGCCCAAACCTTTATTTTTTCATGTTTTCACCCCAACATGCACCCCCTGAGTTGAGAATCCTTTAGTAGGGGTTGTGGAGGGGCACAACCCACAGAAAGCATTGAAAAGTAAGTCCCCGTGCTATTTTCCTGTGCTGCGGTGTCAGGAGTGCCGAAAATGCTGCATCGCTATCCCACGCGACAATGGCGATCACCTCTAGGCTTTCGCCATTATCACATAGAACCTTTTTAGGTGGGGACTTGAGGACTGGACACAATACTCCAGGTGTGGCCTCACCAGCGAACTATACAGTTGTAACAGTACCTCTGCCTTCTGTGTTGAACCCTCTCCCAATGTACCCCAGCATTTTATTAACCAGTTACTGCTAGCCTTGTTATATTGGCTAGTTCGTTTAAGGAGTCACTAATGACTTTGTCCTAGGTCCCTTTCCTATGATGTTGTGTCAGGCTTAACCCCTCCCATATCCAGTACTCTGTTCTGGGATTTTTTCCTAAGCACATATCTTTGCAGTTTTTGGTACTGAATTTTAGCTGCCAGACTTTGGACCAGTTTTTCAGCCTTTGCAAGTCTCTGCAATACTCTCATCCCTTCACATTGTCAGTCCTACGACAGAGTTTAGTATCATCTATGAATAAGCACAACATGCCCTGAATTCCATCTTCCATGTCGCTGCTGAACATATTGAAGAGGACTGGGCCCTGTGGTAGTGACTCTCTTTCCTCTGATCTGACCTCATTCACCACAATTTTCTGTTGTCTCCCTCCAACCAACTCCCTTTCCACTTTACTATTTCCTTAACTGTTTTCAGAGCCCTGTCTTCTTCAGCAGGCTTTGATGTGGCACTGAGTCGAATGCCTTGCTAAAGTCAAGGTAGTGTAAATCTACAGCATGGCCCTTATCAACTACCTTGGTTACCCAAGTCAAAAAATACTCTCAAGTTAGTCTGAGAAGACATCCCTGTCATAAATCCATGCTGCTTACTATCTGGAAGTCAATATTTTTCCAGGTGTTCTACTAGATCTTCTTTCACTAGTGTCTCCAACAGTCTCCCACCACAGAGATAAGACTGGTGGGTGTATAGTTCCAGCTGCTCCTTGTCACCTCCCTTGTGCAGCTGAACCACAGCTGCCATCTTCCAGTCCTTGGAACCACCCTTGCTGCATAGAGCTATTGAATAGCCCCACCAAGGGTTTTGCTAACACCAGTGCCTGTTCCTTAGCACACTCAGATCGTCCCACCCGGCCCCAGGGCCTTGTTTACTTTCAGAGCTGCTAGCCCCTGTTTAGGTTTTTCACAAGTAAATTTCTGCAGTTTCATTTGGAACCCTGTATTAGCTGCTTTTATACCACTGTCCAGCAAAGGCCGCTATTCTCTCTAGTGAATACTGTCTATAATGCATGAGGGGCCAATAAGGGGTTCCATAGGAAGCTCCTTATAATCCAATGTAACAGTTCAATTTACCTTTGTTTGCTATGTACTTATTGTGAAGGAGTTGTGGGATAACAGATGAACCAGACACGAACTTCAGGTTCAACACACAATCTCTGGGTGTTGTTTATTCAAAATACAAAGTAAGCTTCTGTAATGTTATATTCCTCTTCACTACATCAGTTTGCAGCAACAGACTTTGTATGTCCTTTCTCTGCACTTAGCCAGCACCTACTGACACTGATCTCTGATCTAATTTATCAGTTGAGATGTAGCCTCCACCCTATGCAGGCCCCATTTGCTTGGGTAGTGGGGCCAAAAAGAAAACAAAATAAACAAGCTATAGACTAAGAATCTCAATGCAGAATCACTAAAAGAAGGGTTACACCAAAGGGCATTGACAACAAATCAAGTTTCAAAGAAATACAACATCATACCTACTTCCATAATGCACAGCATCATGGGGTATATGCAAATCACCATGAAATTCTACACTTACTCAGTTGATAGCAATTTTCATGCATTTTAAATAGTACAACTAACTTAATTTCTATAATAGTCTTCTAGTACTTTTACCATTATCAAAAACACCTAGTTCCATGGTATTTTCAACATTTACAGATTTCATAAACATAAGGTATATATATCAAGGTATTTTATGACATAGTGCTATTACATACTAATTCCAACAATGATTAAAGAGGGTCTATGGTCACAAATTACTGGCATCAATAAATTCAGAATATGGATCAACATAGCCCCAATCACCCTCATGCCAAAGCAGGGATCCCTAAGTCATTTTGTTTAAAAGTTACAAATCATTTTACAACCCTAAATTCTCTGCCTGTTCAAAAAGTCAGTTTCAGTGAAGAGATGCTGACGATTTCATCTCCTGAACTCACAGTATATCCCTCCCTGTCAGCAAGCTACAGGGCCTGCTTCTCAAAGTTAAAAACTATGTGCAAATGGTTTTCTCCAGTAAAACAGGCAGCACCGTTCAATAAACATTGCTTTAAAACCTATCGTGTTTCAGGTTTTGCAACAAAATTGACAAATTCATAGTTTTATTTTTGGTGCTTCTTTGTTGTGGTCCTTTTCTCCTGGGTTGCTGGATGCTAAGTCACAGCACACTAATATGAGATTTGCAGACTGGATAGCTCTGATGTGGTGAAAGGCTGTGATCATTCACACCTATCATTCAATTGAGGTGATTTCTCAGGATGGCACTTTAAATCAATTATTCCATCACCCTGTAAATGGGATTGGGAGAGGTAGTGCTATTTTGAAACCTTACTAAGAGTCTCTATGCAGTAGCCAGCTCAATGCTTAATCACTCAATCAATATTTTATTCGTCATCAAAGCATGAATGAATGGGATACTCAGTTGAGCAGAGCTCATTTTCTGTTTTCTCATTGACAGGCTGTTACTTGAGCTATATTCAGACTCATCTGCGTTGTACTCCACATTACAGTGATTGTTTTACCAGGGCTAACACTTCCACCTAATAGGAATTAACACATATAAGGCCCTATTAAAACTTATTGTAAAGCAGTCAATGACAAACAGCAATGCAGTTACCAACATAGCAACACTTATAGCAAAACAACTACACTTACCAACATAGCAACACTTGAAGCAATTCCAAACAGGCACTGCAGAGTAGCACTTCACATGGTATCAGCAGCCTGGATGCATGCTGACTCAGCATCCTGCAACACTGGGAAATGAACCACACCAAAAGGCATTAAAATACAAATTTGTCAACTTTGTTACAAAACCTGAAACACATAGATTCTGTAGCACTGTTTTTAGAATGGTGCTGCCAGTTTTACTTGTGAAAACCATTGCAGAATGATCTTTTAACTTATAGAAACGCTGACAGGGAGGGCTAGACTGTGGGTTCAGGAGATGACATCATCAGCACCTCTTCACTGAAACTGGCTTTTGAACAGGTAGTGAAATCAGGGTTACAAAATAGCCCATAACTTTAAAATGAAGTAACACAGAAACCTAATGTTTTGTATGAGATTTATTGGGGTGTGGTTATTCTAATTCTGCAATGTAGCACTTTTGACCAGAGTCCTCTTTAACACAACCTGTTTTACATTTATTTATTTATTTTTGTTGACTGAGTAAGTTCACTAGACAAATTCTGCCTATTTTCAGGCATGACCCGGGAGGGATGCAGATGAATACCAATTGACTTTGAACCAGATTAAGCTGTTGGTGGTATTTTAGTGAATGGGATTTGGCCAGGGCACAGGAAATTCCCTACTCTGTCAGCAGGAGGCTTGCCGTCTGCTGCAGAGTCAGTCTTTCTTGACTACTCATGGAGAAGGACATGGAGGGTGTAGTGCGCTTGCTGCACTGCCTGTATGGTTGATGCTTCTACGGTGGTGATTCCTGTTATGGATTCTGATTCACAGATTGCTGAAGTGCCTTCTGGGCCTGTTCTAGACCAGACTGCTGTTTCTACAATGGAGGAATTTACTCTGGAACCTGTCTTACCGTCTACAAGAGATGTTACCAGTACGGATGTTGTTTCTCTACCTTTTCAAGCTGTGGTTTTGGTAGATCGTTCTTGGCCAGGTGAATTGCCTTCCCCCCCTGAGTGCACGGAAAGTGCTGTGGACTCTAGCAGGAGTTGTCAGGTTCGCTGACATCCCAAATACTCCCACATTAGGTGTGAGCAGGACTCTCTGATGCTGCTTTGTACCTGCGGCGGTGATTTTCCAAACTGACCCTGTGAAGCAGGATGGTGTTTCAACGTTTTTCTTTTACGGCCCCTCAGCGACTCGTTAAGCGGTCAGCATCGCATACTGGTTGGGCTGACTCGGTTTTGGATGATATGGAGCAGTGGTTGGTGGAGGCGTTCTCTCAGGGCAGCGGGATGAGTGCGTTCTCCTGCTTCCAGCAGTGGACCTCAGGGTTTGCCCGATCACGGATCCCAGGTGTACAGATCGCCACGAAGCCCCTCTGTCTTCTCCAGCACCTTCACAGACTGTGCAGTGCTCTTCGGTGAGTGATCGGATTTACATTTAGACACTGACTTGGAGTTACTCCCAATCCTAAACTTGCCTTCCCACTGCACTCTGTACTTTCGTCCTGGGACCATGTGGGTACTGTTTCTTCATCCCTGCTCCATCTGGTGATTGTCATCGGAACTCCCCCTTCTACCTCTACAGCTTCCCACCGGTCTTGGGGGTGAGCTGTGACCTCCTCAGGGGGTAACAATGCTGGCTCCTCCAAAACTTACCCTTCCTTTTTCAAGAAAAAGGTGTTACCAGCTAAGAGACATAATGCTGTTCAGTATTGTGTATAAAGGGGCCTGGATGTGTTTCCAGATAGGAATATGTGGGGAAGCGCTGCTTAAACATAGTTTGCATTTTCTAGCTACAGAATTGTATGCTCTCATCCATGTTTCTGGTGAGCGTTCTTTTGACGTTAGCTTTAAATTGCAGGCTGGTTTGGAAGTCTTTTGGAACAGGTATGGGTCAATAAAGTGTACTCCGCTATGGGCTCCATTTGAGGTTATTCCCTTACTAAACCTGCTCAGAAATCTGTTACAGTTCTTTTTCGTAATGAGGGTGTCAGTGTGACCGACTTGCTTTTTGGCTCAAACAGCGGTGTAATGTTTTGGGGCCCTAAGCCATTTTGATAGTAAAGACATTTGGACGGGGGTTGGAGGTTTAAGGTTCTTCTTTGGGAACTAAATGGTTCTTTACAACATCTACCAAATTCTTTTTTTGGGGGTGACCATGGTGTTTTATTTTACCCAGGCCAGCCTAAATCTTGTTATAAATGTGGTGCTCCAGGACACCTTAGTAGTGTCTGTGATAAAATTCGTTGCTCCTTATGTGGAAGCTGGGTCATATGTCCATGCATTCTTCTGAAGTGGCCAGTTGTAATTTATGTGGTCTTCCAGGTCATACCTATGGAGAATGTAAACAGGCTGCTTCTTCCAAATCTGGTTCTGAGGATTTTGAGGAGCAGCGATTACTGATTAAGCTTGCTCAACAGGCGCATGTACGGTCAGGGACCCCCTTGTCATCAGATTCCCAGCCTTCTGCTACCATGTCAATGTTGCCCTCTCCTCCTGAATTTTGCTCTGAACCCTTCCTGTAGTTCAAGAGACTCAGGTAGTTTCTATGTTGATAGACTCTACTGACCCCCTCCCTACCTTTGGTCCTCCCACTGTGGGAACCGGGGACTTACTTATCCCTTCCTCTCCTGATATGCCTTCGCCTCCTCCTAAGGACTTGGCGCTGATCCCGACCTTAGGGTAATGCGCCACGGGAGTTGGAGACAACCAGCCCCAAGGTTCACAAAATTTCGGAAACCCAAACTTCTAATCGATTTCAACCTCTACTTTTGGAACCTGATTCTCTGGATAAGAGCTCTGAAGTTTCTTCAGAGGGTTCTCAAAGTGCTGATCCCTGTTCTGATTCTGAATCCAGTGTGTTAGGTGAGCAGGTGGCAGGCTCCTCAAAGGAGGCCTGCCCCTAAAGGAAAAAGAAAAAAGCTTCAGGTTCTGGTAAATCTAAATTGTTTAAATCCCTTAATTTCTTTGAATGTGCCTTTCTGCCCAGTTAACTTTTTGACGATTAATGTCAATAGGATTAAAAATCCAAGAAGCGTAGCGGAGTCTTTTCTCATTTACTGTCCTCCCATGCGGATGTTATTTTTTTTCAGGACACAAGACTACACACTGCCCTTGAGGTTCGCCATGCTAGAAGCGGCTGGTACAAGGGTCCTTCTTACTGGTCTTTTGGTTTGGATGCATGTATTGGGGTAGGGATTTTATTTACTTTACCTGTTCGACTTATAACATTGATAGATTTGGTGCCAGGGAGGGTTATTTTGTTGGATGTTAAGATTCATAACACTTATTTTCATCTCATTAATATTTATGCCTACAAATGAAAGCTGACAGAGTGGATATTGGTCCTCAAGAGTGGCAGGAGCTCCGGTCACACTTATCAAGCCTTTTTAAAGATATCCTTTGTTTCACTTACAACTATTTCTTCAGGTAGTCTATTCAGAGGTTCACCACCCTCTGTGTATAAAATACTTAGCATTCTGAATCATATAGCCTTAACTTGTAGTTAGTGTCCTCTCGTTGTGGAGTTAATGTCATTAAAATCAATATTCGGCTCATTTATAAGGTAAGGAGTATACATTATATCGTAAAAGAGCAATAAGTCACCTCTCTACCGTTGAATCTTCATGGTATACCACACTTATTACTGAGCCGAGGTAGATGTTTGATACAGTTTTTCCTGCCCATCCTTCTGTTACCCTGCCCTAGCCTGACAATCCCCTTCCATCTTTCTTTTTTCTCTTATAGAACTGTTTTCCCCTCCTTGTTCCCTCTTCACTATGTAGCTCCATGTCTGCCTTTGTGATCCAGACTATCTTATTGGCCTCTCTGGTTTTATCCTGGTACCGTTGCATTCTTCAACCTGCTCTTCTTTGTATCTTACAAAGGCCCTCTTTTAATGCTTACTGCCTCCTGACCCTTTCAGTTGCCTTGAGAATTGCCCCTTTTACGTTGATTGCGCATGCGCAAGAAGCATATTGCGGCATCTTGCTGCAGAAGCAGGTTGTGGAGGAGTGGCACTGTTGTGGCCAGTGCCCCACTGCCTTTGAGGCTTGCCCGCTATCCCAATGTGGTGGCATGTTGCTGCTGACACTAGTTCAGTCAGCATGCCACAACCTTAAGGCTACTTCAGCTGCTGCAATCAGGGGCCACCTTGTCATTGCAGTGTCAACTATTCACTGCAATGAGTCACGCGACCCTCATTGCTGGGCCGAACGTTGGTACAGTAATATTGTTTGTGAACATGGCGGGTTGCCGCCATATTCACCACAATAATACTCAGCCCCACTGGCGGGTGCCCAATCCCCTCGGCAGAATGTGCCTCCTATAACAGTTTTGTTGACTGATGGGGGCCCCAATCCCCATTGGTTTGAAGCCCGTCCCAGTTCATGTTGCCAGCGGAGGAGCCACTCCCCATTGGCATAATGCCCCCAAAAACAGATTTGTGCCAAGTGGGTGCCCAATCCCCTTGGCTCTTGCATCCCATTTTGTGCCGACAGGGTGCCTAATCCCCATTGGCTACAGCCGCCCCAAAAAACACTCAGTTGAAATGCTGGGACCCCACCCCAGCATGCCAATTCCCTGTAAAAAAAAATATGTCCTGAGATGCTTTTTTTTAAACCTAATAAAAAGAAAACAGTCCCTCGCGGTCTCCTGCTCCCTCCCACAACCCGCACCCACCTCTGCACCCTGCCTTCCACCCCCCTCACCCCATACTTACTCCGGAGCCCGCACGATGATCTTCAGTGGACCGGGAACACATCTGTACTCTTCAAAGCCAACTGCGAACTGAGGAAATGCGGTAAGCTGTATAATGGCATAAATAGGATTTTTAGCTTTGAAGCATATCTCAGACAGTTTTGGAATTTTGGCACCGAGTTTTCAACATGAGGTAATTGGGCCCCTCCACATGAATTCAGCCACTGTCATGGTGATAATCGGTCACAAAAGGTGATTTCAGGTCACTGCATGGAATCATGTTTTGGGACCTATTAATGAAACAACAGTGCCAGTGTTCATGAGGTGGGGTCTCAAAAGTCTATGTTGCAAATTTGGTGGAAAAATAAAAGACTGTTTTATGGCGTGCATTGAGCAGTTGCTACGCTTACGTCGTAATCTCCACTCAACTTGCAATATTTTCACTCCAGATTTTCAACATTGCAGTTTTTATGCACCTCCTTATGAATGGTATAGCTGTCATTTTCACATCCTGGCCAAAATGTGTTTTCACAGTTCCAGTGCAGAATAAGCGCGTTGCTGTGGGAAATCAGTGTTCAGGACACATTAAAGAAAATTACAGTGACACTGTTCATGAGCAGAGAATCCTAAAATGCCTATGTTGAAAATTGTATGACAAAAAGTCCATAAAATGAGTATTCTACTGCGATGCGTTACGCAGGTTCCATGCTGCGCTCATAACTACACATTGCAATATTTTCATTCTAGATTTTCAACATTGCCATTTTCCACACCTCCTTATGAACAGTACAGTCGTCATTTTTCACATCCTGGCCAAAATGTGTTTTTGCATTCGCGCGAGAATAGACGGTCGCTGTGGGAAATCAGTGTTCAGGACGCATTAAGAAAATCAAAGTGACACTGTTCGTGAGCAGAGGTCCTAAAATTCCTGTGTTGAAAATTTTGTGATGCGACTCCATAAAATGACTGTGTTCTGGCGTGCATTGTGCAGTTTCACGCATCCTTGTAACTTCACAAATTGTAATATTTTCGCATGATTTTCAACACTGGCATTTTTACCGCCTTATGAACAATACAGTTGTCATCTTTCACATCCGGCGAAATGAGTTTTACGTGGTGAACTGCAGAATAACATGATCGCTTTTGAAAATCAGTGTTTGGGACAGATTAGGATTGAACAAGTGAGAGAAGTGACCGAGCTCAGCTGAGCTCTGCCGGGACTGCTGTGGATTTCTTTGTGGTCAGAAAAAGGTGCCAATGCAGGCAGGGCCCAGTACAAAGGGCAGCCTGCAGTGCGGGAGAAACAGACTGAGGCGAGTGAGGAGGGGGTGAGTGAGCTCAATGGAGCTCTTTGGGACTTCTCGGATTTCTTTGTGGGCAGAAAAAGGCAGCAATGCAGGCAGGGGTTCAGTACAAAGGGCAGCCTGCAGCAGTGGGAGAAATAGAATGAGCAAGTGAGAGAGGGAGAGTGAGTTCAATGGAGCTGTATCATGACTGCTGCGGTTTCTTTGTGGGCAGAAAAGGCACCAATGCAGGCAGGAACCCAGTATAAAAGGCAGCCTGCAGCACCGGGAGAAGCGGAATGAGCGAGTGAGAGGGGGTGAGTGATCTCAATGGAGCTTTGTCGGGACTGCTGCAGATTTCTTTGTGGGCAGAAAGAGCCAGCAGAGGCAGCAGCTCCGTACAAGGGCAGCCTGCAGCGCCAGGAGAAACAGAATGAGTGAGTGAGAGAAGGGAGTGAGCGACCTCAACGGAGCTCTGTCAGGACAGCTGCAGTTCTTTGTGGGCAGAAAAAGGTTCCAACGCAGTCAGGAGCCCAGTGCAAAAGGGCAGCTTGCAGCGCCGGGAGAAACAGAATGAGCGAGTGAGAGAGGGGGTGAGCGAGCTCAATGGAGCTGTGTCGGGACTGCTGTGTATTTCTTTGTGGGCAGAAAAGGTGCCAATGCAAGCAGGACCCCAGTACAAAAGAGCAACCTGTAGCATCGTGAGAAACAGAATGAGAGAGTGAGAGAGGGGAGTGAGCGAGCTCAATGAAGCTCTGCTGGGACCCATGGTCCTCTGTGGTCCTGTATTATAGCAGGGTCTCTGGTGTGGAGATAAAGCAATGATTGGATACTTTAGGATTGCTGTAATAATACAGATTTAGTTGTTCTGTTTCTTTCTCTAACGGGTCTAAGTACTGAGCTATACTGCTACGATTGCTGTAATAATACATATTTATTTGTTTTGTTTATTTCTCTAACTGAATTGAGTAATACCTGGAGTGCAATGGGATTTCTAACTGGGCTAAGTGAAACTATATGAGAGCCGAGAACAAAAAGTATAGTAGCTGAGGGTGAAAACGGACAAGGAGGCTTTAGGATTGTTACAGTAATACAATATCTAGCGGATGAGATTTGAGACTGAATTACCCCGGCTGGCAAGGGGCCAGTAGGGGATTACTGTGGGAGGGGACAGAAATTTGAGTAAATAGGGCCTAACAGTTGTAGTAGGGTACAGAACCTGGGAGTAAGAGCCCGTAACATAAGATGGGAGCCAGAATGGGACAGGTGCCACATGTCAGTAGGGCGGGCATCTTTGGAAGGTTGGAGGTGGTACAGGGTGTGGGTCTGCCATGATCCTGGACTGGGCTTGGAGGATGGGGATATATGGTCTGTAGATGACTGGCTAGTCTGAGGGAGGAACTGTGGAGGTTAGGGAGGGTGTAAGTGGCAGGGCAGATGAGTATGGTAGGCATCCTGAGGAGAATAAGGGATGGCAAAGGGGACGGAGGAAGAATAACTAGGGACTGAAACTGACCCCAGTATCAGAGGCACTAGCAGAAAGAGAGAGAGAAGGAAGGGGTCCCCAGGCGAGGGTGGGGGCCTCCTGATGGAGGAGGAAGAGACTACGAGGAGTACCAGGGAGAGGCAGATGGCTGCAGGTAGGGAGGGATCAGGGGTGGCACGGAGGGAACAACTAGGAGGGGAGCTGATAGGAGAAGAGATGTAGGACAGGTATCAACTAGAATAGATTCGAAACTTTGCTATCTGACAGAGAGGGAAGCAGGAACTTACTGAAGGGGAGGACAAGCGGGGCATGAGAGGATGGCAACTGGTAGGGGAAGAGATAGCGAGGACAAAAGGGAAGAAGGGGCTAGTAAGGAAGGAAGGGTGGTGACTGAAGGAGAGAAGGCTACGGGAAGAGGGAAGGATGGGAGGGCATCACTATCGGGGTTGAAGGAATGGGGGCTCTAAATCGACAACAGCGGGGATAGAAGAGGGTTGGAAATCAGCAGGGAGGAGGGAGGTCAACATGGAAGCCCAGTAGAAAGTAGTCAGGCTGGGAAGGGATTCAAGGGGATGGGAGGAATAAGGCAGAGGAAAAGGGGTGAGGCGGAATTAGGGGTACAGATACAGAAGTCACAGAGGGTGCAGTTGGTGGGGTAAGGGACAGGGAAGAACGAATACTGGGGTGGTGGAAGGGGCATTAGAAGGAAAGGGGTAAAGGGCACAGGGAACTCTTCCTGGGGGATTCTATAGTGAAATGGGTGAGATGGGGCAGAAAGGGGAAAGGCACAGCCATATTTGGGTTGAAGCTATCCCCAGGTTGACTGCAGGAGGGCAGGGTAGGCACTGCTCAAGTGTACAGAAAGGGGAGAAAGAAACCTCATTTACTGTTGCATGTGGGTACAAACGACTTGGCAGTGGACACTGTGGAAGTGGTGAGGGGAGGTTTGAGTACTTGGGCAGGCAGTGTGAGGGGTGGGGAAGTCAGTGGCATTCTTGGAGGTACTGCGGTACCATGTGCAAGCATGGGGAGGAACGGCAGGCTTGAGGAGTTTGAATGGCTAAGGGATTGGTAACACACAAAACATTATGGGTTAGTGACTAACTGAGGTAGGGTCTGGGGGAATAGTGTAGGACAGGGTACACTGGAGCAGGAAGGGAGGGAGTATTAAAGGCAGCATTGCTGCCGGGCCACTAGCACTGAGGGTTGAGGTGCTGGACACTGGTGACCCAGGTTTGGACATAAGCCTGGGCCACCTGGGGTTGGCAAGGGAGAGGTAGGATTGAGCTTCTGAGAATTGCTCTCCTATCCAGGGGCAGGATCCAGGGACCCACCGCCTGTAGTGGCCCCTGGTGACGACAGTGGATGCCACTACAGCAGTGTAGTAAAGGGTGGTGGAGTGTGGCAGATGTTGGCAGACTGTGCCTAAGCGTCATTGCATGCCCACACTCTGCAAAGGGAGAAAAGTGGAAAATGGGCTACGGTTAGGCAGCATGAGCTTACGACACCCCCTGCCTGCCCGAATGGTGCCTTCTGAACGGATCCTGCTCTCGTGGTGGAAGCCTGGGAAGCTCCTTACCACCCCAACATTGGGGTAATCGGTGGAGGTGAGCAGGTCGAGCCCTGATATTGGGTCAGGGCTCGGGGGGTCGGTCGGGATGACCAAGCCGACTGTAGCCCTGTGAGAAAATATGTAAAAATAAATAAAAAGCCAGGATTAGAGGGCATATCTCTACTAAGGTGGATTTAAACAAATGGGTTGGGGTTTAAAGACTGAGGTTGGTAGAAAGGTCTGGACAGGGAGCCTGATGAGCTCACTGCCTAGATATAGGTAATGGCGGAGGTGTAGTAACCCTGGAAGGGGCAGGCAGAGTGGTCTGAGTGTAATATAGAAGGCACCACCACCCAGTAAGAATAAGGAGGAGAAAGGTGCGGACTACCTGGAGGAGGACACAGGACAAGGTGGAGAAGAGTGAGGAGAAGGAGTAGTATGGGTGGAGGTGGTCTGACTAAATGGATAGAGAACTGGTTACAGGAGGGTGCAGAGGGTGGTGGTGGGGTAGCTCTCGGCACCCAGAGCAGTGACAAGTGGGGTGCCACAGGGCTCACTGGTTGGCCCAATGCTATTTGGGCACTTTATCTCTGATATATCACACGGAGTGGAGAGCAGGGTTAATCTGTTCACACATTATACTAAATCAAAACAAATACTTATAGTAGCAGAGCCACCCCCAACACATACATACACATTCCCGAAAAGGTGCTTAAAAGCCTGCAAGTCATTCAAATCAATTCCATTTTCTCATGCACTTGGGGTTCAATGCCAACAAGTGTAAAATCATGTACCTAGGGATAGGAACACTGATGCTGGGTATAGGATGGGGAGGTACTGATACTCACTAGACACGAAAGGGTCCTTGAGGGTATTATATCAGAGGACCTCAAGATGGCAGTACACTGTCGCAGAGCTATGGGCAGGGCAAATTAGATTCTGGGGTGCATAGGAGTGGCATCTCCAGTAGGAGGAGGAGGGATGTTGTGCTGCCATTGTCTCACTCCGTGGTATACCCCCAGCTGCATTACCATGTCCAGTTTTAGAGTACACACTTCAGAAAGGACATAAGGTCAAGGTTTTACAGAGGACAGCAACTAAAATGGTTCAAAAATTTTCTCAGGAATCCCTACAAGGAAAGGCTGAAGAATCTCAACATCTACACTCTGGAAGAGAGGAGGGTGAGAGGTGACATGATCAAGACCTACAAAGTACCTCACAGGGTAAAGTGTACAGTTGGGGAGTTTTTCTTCAAATGAGGATAAGCACCCAAACCAAGGACATACAATGAAGCTGGAG
Organism: Neoceratodus forsteri; assembly: GCA_016271365.2. NCBI lineage: Eukaryota > Metazoa > Chordata > Ceratodontiformes > Ceratodontidae > Neoceratodus > Neoceratodus forsteri. The sequence continues at coordinate 133,947,245 of CM028130.1, read as the reverse complement.
GGGCATTCAGGATAGATGTAATGAAATATTTATTTACTGAAAGGGTGGTAGATGCCTTAAACAGACTGCCAGGAGAAGGAAGGAACCTAAAATGGTAGGGGCATGAAGCATGCAAGGATAAACATAGGGTATATTAGAAAAAGGGAAGGAGGGGTCAACGGAGATCAGTAGGGCTATGGAAGTGGAGTAGGTTCAAGTTGACTGCAGGAAAATCCATTAAGCAAGTGTAACCCCCAGGTGGCGCTATCCAAGGGTTTCTACCTCTGCCTGCTTGGCTACTGGCAGGTTGAGGGCCTAGGTTCTCGACAGGTGCCTCCACCCAGAGATCAGGGTTAATAGTGGTTAAACTAGCTTAGACACAGCCCTCTGGAACACTGTGACCCTCTATTGTTCCCACTAGTGGCCCACACAGTTCACGGAGTTACCTTCCCAATACCCTGCATATGAACACTGATTGCATATGTAGATACCACTTACCCTCGAGGACGGATTCTGCAGCACGTCCCTGAGGACCCCTGTAAAACAAAGGTTAAGCAACATACACAAACACAGATTGCAATGCTGGTTCTATATGTACTAACTCCTCAGACAGTATAAAGTTCAACAATAACAAATCTAGTTTATTCAGGGAACTGGAACACGGAAGGGGAAATCAGGTTGATTGGCAATATTCAAATCACAGTACTGTACAGGCATAAAAGGGTCCAAAACTCACACTATGGGTACCCAGGATGGTAGAGGCTAGCCAGGTCTGTTGCCTGGGTTGGCCAGCTGGTGCAGCTGGATGGGGCCCTGTAGGGAGAAAATATATGCACAGAAATTGTAATCCGGAGCCGGATGGCTCAGTCCACAAACAGAAGCACACAAAACAATCAGTTGACACACTTTGATTAAATGAAGGTGAGGGAGGTACTCATTTGTACTCACAACCCCAAACTGAGAGCTGAATTGAGGTGGTGGCTATGGATGGCCAGGATGAGCAGGGCATGGAGATGATACCCTTGTGGCAGGGCCTAACTGATTTGAATAACAGGACAGTTCAGTCCGATTAGCTTTAAGTCCGGCTTCCAACTTCAGCTTACAACTAACAAGACAAGGGGAAAAGGGATTGCGATCCCTCAAGCACTAGACACATTTATATGTAAAGGAAATTACTATACCAGACAGCTGCTTCTCGATCCTGATCGCAAATACTGCAAAACCCGAGAACACACGCAGCAAGAGTCCCAGACAGGCCGATCGCACTTCTGCAAATCTTGGTCTTCTACGGGCAAGTCTGGTTTGCACCTCCCTTCTTTCCACAACTCGAATTCAGTCCGAATGAGCACTCGCTAATGGCTACAGGCCAACTTCAGGACCTTACATGCGCCACCCTGCCGAACTGCACGCCCGCAGCAGAACAGAGCTACTACTCCCCAGGAACAGTTCAAGGCCTTTCCTTAGGCTCCACGCAGGTTCAGTTGGTGGATTCAACTATCAATCACTGCAGGGCTCCCTCTATTGGTGCAAAAAGGTGCCAAGGTCCAAACTACAGCTCCCAGAAGCACCTGCCATGCATTCCTCTTAAGCAGGCTCCCGGTGAGAGTCCAAATTCTGGTTGGCTCAGACAATCTCCATTTTAGGGCTCCCTAACCCAATTGGCCCAGATTAACAGTTCAGGTCTAAAATGGAGGGCAACACACACAGAGTCCCAGCTGCAATAAAGGCAGGTTAGACAAACTGCACTTTTACTAGTGCTGCAAATGATTTCAGGAAAACAGTTACATCTTTCAGATGGGCTCCTCTGCACTCTTAGCAACTGCAGAAATGGAGTGATCAGATGGCAGCTCAGGGTGGGATTTGAGCATTAACTACACAGTCCCCCATTCAAGCTAATTTAGCCTGTGAGCAGACAGCTCTTAAAGAGACAGTACCAGAGGCTCTAAAAGCACTCACAGATAAACGGCAAACACCGAACACACCATTCAGGCTGGGAGCACTTAGCCAGCTCCTAGAAGACTTTTGGGAACTCCATTTTCAGGGGGTTACACCTTCCTGGCCTGAAAAACGTGGCGTCCGTGTCAAGTAGCTACCCTTAAATCACTTTAAGGCAGAACAGTTTAAACTTGCATCCCTTTTAAACAACAATCAGCATATTAAACCTTTGTTATATACACTTATACTGTATTACACAGTCTACTACTGGTCACACAACATTACACATACAAACATTTTTAAATCAGGTCATTGCTTCCTGTACATGAAACCTGGATAGAGGAGCCCTTCCTATCCGCTACCTCAGGGTTGGATGGGGCAGGGGCACCATTCAAGTCTGAGACAAGTAACCTGGAGTTAGCACCTATGCTCAGTTTGGGCAATGAGCTCGGGGACACATACCGTCCCTTATGGACCACATTGAGAGGCAGATCTACAGGCCTCCCAGGGAATCATAGCTTAAGCGCACTACAGGCTTCACAGCTTGACCAGTCCTTCTAGGGGAACTGCCACGGTCTCTGCACTTTTACTCTCACTTTCTGCAGTGTCTGTACTGGCCATGGAAATGGCCTTAGGTAGAGAGGCTAGAACCTGGGGCACTTTCTGTTCCAGTAGTTGCAATCTCTGCAGTCACAGTATTTGGCTCACATGGGGAGTTTTCTGACAATGGCAGTGAACCATCAGGACACTCAAAATGCTCTTCTTGCTCTGGTATGTCACCAGTCTGTCCCAGTTCATAATTTCCTCCTTCATGAAGCTCATACAGTTCCACGATGCACAGTGATTCCATGTAATCCAACTTAATACTCTGCACTTCACTTTCTGAGAGTATTGGCTCCAGGGACAAAGCTGAGGGCTTAGACAGTCCCAAAGGCCCAGTTTCGTCTCCATAATTGACTAGAGGTAGCCTTGAAACAATTGGCTCAGTTCATAAGAGGGTAATACCAAAGTTGCATTCACTTTCCTCTGACATGGACTGACAGTCATGTTCAACTGGGACTGGTTGTGGAGAACACTTTAACTCAGCATCTGTAGGTGCAGACTTTCTTTGCTTTTGCTTAGCAGCAGCTCAGGTCACTGGTCCAGAGAGGCACTTTCTGGGGCTCAGACTCAGTCAAGATTTGTCCAATGGGCAGTAAATGATTTCTATGCATTGTTTTAACATCTTTGACTTATTTTCAGGCCTTACTTTGCACACAGGCAGATCGCCTAGTTTGCCCACTACAATGTGAGGGAGATGGTGCCACCTGTCGGCAATCTTGTGTTTGCCATGCAGTCCCAGGTTTCTTAACAATACCTGACCCCCGGAGTTTCTGTGCCTTCACCTTTTATCATACCATTCTTTGTTGGCCAGATTTCTTTTGGCAGCCATGGTTTGAGCCAGTTGGTATGCATGATTTAGCTGGGCCTTTAACTTTTGCACATACTTTAAATAGTTGTCAGCTCGAACCCCATCTGGAGAAACTCCAAAACATACATCTACTGGTAGTCGGGCTTCTCTCCAAACATCAGGAGAAAGCATCTCTTTGATCAAATGACTCTCAAAGTCCCTCCCTTGATCAGAATGGATTCATTGTGGAGCACCATAGTGAACAAAAAGTTTTCTACAAGTACTTTTGCCACAGTGGAGGCCTTCTGGTCCTTGGTGGGAAAGCTTGGGCATATCTTGTGGAAATGGTCAGTGACTACCAGCACATTACTAATATTTCTTTGATCTGGCTCCAAACTCAAAAGTAAATACAGACCAGTTCCTTTGGGGTGCTGGTGGTGATGTTAACTAGGGGCAGTCCTCTGGGGCAAACTTTCCTCTGTAAGCAATGACTACATGTTCGAATGTGTTGTTCAATATCAGCCCCCATCTTAGGCCAACAGAATCTGGATCTCACCAAGTCAAGAGTTCTGTCTATGCCAAGGTACCCCATGTGGCTGTGTAGGGACCTCAGCACTAAGTCTCGAAGGAAGTGGGCAAAACTAGCTGTTGTTTGTCTATTTTTCCCCTCTGTCTACTGTTTCCTGTATAACAGTCAATTAATCAGCTTCAATTTAGGACCTTCCTTGTATAACAATGCAGTTGTTAAATCAGTGGAACGTAACTTAGATACATCTTTCCTGTGTAGAGGGCTTCTAAAGCTGGTTTAATCATAGGATCTCAGGATTGAGCCCACTGAAGACTGTCATTGTCTAGCTGAGGCAAAGCACCAATGACTAATGCAGAGAAGTGGCAATAAGCAGTAGGTATGCAATTCTCAGAGGGCCCCAAACAATCCACCAGACAGTCCACTGTGTCTGTGGCGACTTGTTCCTCTCTGTCAAACTTCTGGCAGAGTGCTCGAATATCAGGTTCTGACAGTCTGACTCAGTCATTTTTGGAAACAGACCTCCAGGAGAGAGCATCAGCATCTAGGTTGTTCAGGCCTGCTCTGTATTCAACAGCATAGTTGTATGTAGATAATGCAGAAAGTCACCTATGGCAAGTGGCGTCCAACTTGGCTGAAGTCTGCACATGGGTCAGAAGATTGTTATCAGTTTTACCAGTATCTTAGCCCCATACAAGTACTTGTGGAATTGATCAACAATGGCCCACTTCAAAGCTGGGAACTCTAACTTATGCACAGGATAGTTCTTTTCAGATAAGGTCAGGGTTCTGCTGGCAAAGGCCACTGGTCTCAGACCATTCTCGTGCTCCTGGTACAACACAGCCCCCAAACCTTGTGAGCTAGCATCAGTGTGTAGGACATAGGGTTTTGCTGGATCTGCATAGGCAAGGACAGGAGCGTGGGTAAGTTGATATATAATCTCATGAAAAGCAGCTTCACAATCAGGTGTCCATCGACCCCAAAAACTTAATTGGGATGGAAATACACTCTCTCAGTCTCAGGAAGTAGACCTCTTTTATTTTTGTGGGTAGGAGGGTAACCTTGAGTGAGATTAAGTAAAGGATGGATCACTCTTGAATAGCCCTTGATGAAAGCGGCAATAGTAGCCACAGAATTCTAAGAATCTTTGCAGTTCTTTAGATTGTGGGCTGTGGAAAGGTGGTCAAGCCTCAACTTTACTCCGGTCGGTCTCTATTCCTCGGTGGAGACTATATGTCCCACATACTTTGCAGAGGTTTGGAAGAACTGACATTTATCAGTGGACAGTTTCAGGCCAAAGTCTTCCAGTCGGTTCAACACCTTGAACAACCTATTCTCATGTTCCTCCAGTGAGCTGCCAAACACAATAACATCATCCAAGCATACCAGGCACTCTAATAAGTTCATGTCCCCACTGCACGCTCCATCAGTCTTTGAAAAGTGGCTGGGGACCTGAAATCCTTGGAGCATCCTCATGAACTCATAAAAACCAAGCGAGCAGATGAAGCTGTCTTCTCACGGTCTTCTGGGGCCATCGGGATCTGGTAGTACCGCTCGAAGATCCGGCACAGAGAACCACTTGCTACCATTCAGGCAATCTAGAGCATCCTGAATGCAGGGCATTATATACTGATCAGGGATTGTCCACTGGTTCAAAGTACGATAATCACGCACATCCTTACTGTCCATTCTTTTCTCACTACCATGATAGGGAAGCATATAGACTTATAGATTCTTGGATTACACCAGCAGCAAGCATCTCTTGCAGATGACATCTCACATCATCTATGTCAGCAGGGGCCAGGCTTGAGACCTCTCACAAAATGACCTTTCATCATGCAGCGGATATGGTGCTCAGCTCCCCACACATCCTACATCCCATTCCTTTAAAGAAAACACCTGGTCTCTCTAAGCAAGCTTTCTCTGATCCTCACTTTCCATTCAGCTGGCAACGGGAGTCACCGAAATCAAACAAGTCGGGCGTCACTCCATCATTCTTCCCAAACTCTTGTTACTGGGTAGCACTGCAGTGTCTGCACAATGTACATTAGCCAGGTGCAACCTCTATTCACTTGAATCTCTTTATCAGACACATTATGAACTTGAACCATTACCCTTCTGGCATAAGCATGGGCTCTGGCAGGCTAAATGCTTGGCTTGACCAGCAGTCCTTCTGGCAATTTTCCATCACCTGGTGCATCCAGCATTCGTATTTTATTCTTGACATCCTTTCTGATATGGACATCCCCTGAAAAGTGCACTGGGAATTTGGCACCAGGATTAGAGACTCAGGATCCTTTTCCAAACAATTCCAACCGGTTCCTCTGGTTCCACTTTTCCAGCATCTCTCTGGGCATCGTGAGGCCTTCTTGATCAAGGCTGGAATTCTTAAAGCTCTACCAGTCCTGGACCCCTGTTTTTCATCACACAACTGTGCCAACTGTCCAAACATATGTGCATTAGTCCCAGTTAGTAAAGGAACCCCATCATACAGTCCAGTAGGGGGACACCCTAGGGCCAGGGTCTCCATTTGCTCTGCCACTCCAGCCACAGAGGTGAGAAAGGACAACCAAATTCGGATATAGCCAGAGTAGGGGTAGGCCTTCTCACTTAAACCCCAGACATGCATTCCCTCCAATGATTACAGGGCACATCAGACAAGTGCTTCTGATACCAATCCTGGAACATAATTGTCACTTGGGAGCCACTGTCTAACACAGCTCTTGTAGGCACTCCATTCACTTTTACAGTGGTCTCCAAGGAGGAACCCACCACTTCAGACCATTCGGTGGCACTGACCTGGATGTTGATCGGGCATTGGCCTGGTGTCATAACTTTTCGAGTAGCTCCCCTGGTGGCCGGGTGTAGGTTCTGCGATGCCAGGCCACTAATCTATTAGTAGCTTTTCTCAAGTTCTCTGGCAAGCAAAAGCTGACTGATAATGCCCATTCTCCCCAACGGTAGCAGAACTTAATGTCTCTAGTGTCCTGGAAGGGTGGAGGGTCACTTTTCTTTTGGGGTACCTCTTGAGCCCTGCAGGGCTCCTCTTGGACTGGGGGCCTACATCCTTTGGCTCCTGAAACTCCACCATGGTTGGGGGTGAGGTCCACCCTTGCAGCTCCCCACCATCTCTCTCTCAATTCTCGCAGCTCTGCGAGCAGGTTGTCCTCAGTCGGGTCTCCAGGGAAACAACATTTACTCCGACTCCACTCTTGGGCTCAGAAGGACCCTGATACATATCTGGTTCTCTGAATGCCTCAGTCAGTTTCTTAATCAAGTCTCTCAACTGTTGAGCCTTATCTAACTCACCTCTTTTCGGGGTCTGGCAAGTGTTCACGGCCCCAGCACAGGGCTCCTGCCCTCTTCATCAGTTTTAATCTCACGGTTTCTTTCATCAAATGACAGTACTCTGGAGGGCTTGCCCTCCTGTCTTACAACAGAGCTTCAATATCATTATGCTCGAAAATCTAGCTGACTTCAATATGTGGTCTAATCTGACCGGTTTAACTCTTGACGGCCTCCCCTTTTCAATGGGCCCTCTGCAAAGCCCTCTCTATCCTAGTGATAAAAGCAGACAGTTTCTCATTTTCCACTGTTTGGCTGACTTGAATTTCACAATAAATCATCCCCTGATTCTGTGCTGTCAAACACCCCTCCAGGGCAGAGAGATATTCTGCTGCAGTTGCCTCCGGACTAGTAGCACGTAGGAACCAAATGGCTTCCAGGGCAGGGCCTCTCAAGCTCTCCATCAAGCGCCTCTTTCCCCTCGAACATTGCCATTCTTGTACTAAAGGGGTGGCATAGTCCATCCAGGTCTCCAGATCATCTTCCCTCAAGCCACTGGGACAGTACCGGAGAAAAGTCTAAGCCTTCTATAGGAGTCCAACTGTATCAGGGGAATTATAATGGGTGAGGCAGCTACTGGGGAGCTCTTGGGGACACATAGGATGTGGTTGGGAGTGCATGGGCATGTGGTCCTCTGATAGATCTAACACTATTACCAACTCTTGGGCAGTTTTCCTTCTGATGCTAACAGCTTAAGCAACTTCTCTTTAAAACTGTCAGTACTAGGAGACCCACCCAGGGTGACCAGCCCACTATTTATTATTTATTTATTTGCTTTTGTTAACGGGTAAGCACACTAGACAGCCAAGTGCCTGTTTTCAGGTGCGACCGGAGAGTTACAGAGGACAACTTTACATAACCATTGAGGAATCAAAAGAAATACATAGCATAACAACAGGCAAATTCAAGACAGGCATTAGAGGACAGTAGGCACAGAGTACATTCATGGACAGCTGAGGAATTGAGTAAGTTGCATAGGGAGTAAACGGGGATTTCAAGGCTGACTCTAGGCGAGGTGTCACCATGTTCATACAAGGGCATTTGAGGAGTCTGTAAAAAAAGAAATACCAGAAATAACAGGCATTTGAGGCTGACACTAGGACAAGGTTGGCACAGTGCATTGCAATAGAGAGGGTAGGTGGAATGAAATGGAGGTGGACAGTAGAGTAAAACAGAAGCAAGACAGTGGTAAGTGCCTGTGGAGGAGGGGCCAGGCGGAGGCCTAGTCCAGGATTCCTGGCCAGTTCCCAAGAGAAGTGCAAGAAGCACTGAGGCCTCCACCCTAATAGATTGAAGGGAAGGGAGGGGCAGAGGAGTAGGGCTACAAGGAGCAGGAATAGGGGAGAGAGGTTTCAGAAAGTTCCAGAGGAAGTTCTAAAGCTAGGATGGGAGGAGGAGGACTGAGTGGACTCGGAGGCGCGAGTTCCAGAGTATGAGGCATATGTGAAGAAGGCCGATCCCCACAAGGGTGAGGGTTCTGGGAACCAGGCATTCCTGGTTTGTCCCAGATCTTAGGTGGTAGGAAGGGCACCTGGTTTAAGGGAAGAGGCTAAGGCAGGAGGGGTGCCAGAGCGGATGATACTGTCAATGAAGTTACCTAGGACAAAGGGCGGTGTTGGGGAGCCATTCCAGGTGGCTATATAAGTCACAATGGTGGGTGAGGGAGGCGAGCGCAAGTGACAGACATTATTGTAGGCCGTGGTCCCACTTTGAGAGGTTGGATTTGGGAGCTGGGGCAAAAGCTACGAGTCTGTAGCAAGTGAGGAGGAGGACCCCTAGCTGGGGCTAGCGAGCAGCGGGGTGAGGCAGTTATTGGCTCGGTAAGCAAGGCAAACTTGCAATTTGTGGCCTTGCAGGCGTTGCGAATGTGCGAGGTAAGGTCCATGTGTGGGTCCAGGGTGACACCCAGGTACTTGGCAGAAGTTACTGTCTCAAGGAGCGAGTCGTCCGCCCGGATCAACAGGGGCAGGGCAAGTTTTATTTTGTTCAGGGACCCAAACAGCATGGATTGGGTTTTTGAGATTGAGGGTGAGCCTGTGGTCCCCAGCCAAGTTTGGATGCATTCAAAGTCGTAATTCAGGTGGAGTTTATAGTTGAGATGTCCCGGGAGCTGACCAGGAGAACTAGGCTGTCAGCGTACAGGGTGGTGTGACCATGGACAGTGATGGATGGTAGGTCATTGATGAATAGTGAGAATAGGGTTGTACCAAGGACTGATCCTTGAGGACCCCACAGTGGACTGTAAGAGGTTGGAGTCGTCCGGTTGAAGTAGGTGAATTGCTGTCAGTTGGAGAGGTAGTTCATGAACCAGGCATGAGCGGAGGAGGAAAATCCGAGGATAGGAGCTTGGAGCCGAAGAGCAAGTGATCCACCCTATCAAAGCTTTAGAGAGGTCCACGAAAATGGCTCCAGTGAGGTTGCCTAGGTCAGCACCAGTCCGGATCAGTGAAGTGACCACAGCAAGGGTGGTAGACATGCTGTGTCCTCTCCTGAAGCCATGTTGAGCAGGAAAGAGGATGTTGTGGTCCTGGATATATTGGAGAGCTGGGAGGAAACGGCTTCTTGAGAAGTTTACTAGTGGCGGATAGAATGGCTATGGGCGGTAGTTGCCAGGATCCTTGGGATTTCCTGGTTTTGGGATAGAACGATCTTGGCCACTTTCCATAGATTGGGAATGAGCCCAGGGTTAACAGAGGTGTTGAATAGGTGTGAGATGGGCCTGGCAAGGAGGTTGGCCCCAGTCTGAGCAGTTTAGGCTTGAGACTGTCATATCCTGCGCCAGTGTGAGGGAGAGGCCTGAGAGTAGCCTCTGAGTCTCCTTAGGTGAAATTTGTCTCAGTTGGAAGGGGGCCAGGGGTGGAGGCCAGGTGAGGGGCCCTGGGGAAAGATGACTGGGGACTGGAGGGGCAGGCAGGTTGGAGAACAGGGAATTGAAGGTGTTTGCTATGGTGTGGGGTTATTGCAGCTGACTCCATCAACAAGTGAGGTCAGTGACCTGAGCCTTGGCTGACCCCCAATAGCGTTTTAATAATTTGCCAGAAACTCCTCGGTTGCTGCCAGAGGAAGCAAGGCGCTTTGCAGAACTCACTTTTCGCTGAGTGGATGGCCCTTTGCAGGAGTTCCTGAGGTGTCTGTAAGCCATCAGGTCACTAACGCTTTGGGAGGCCTTGTGTGTAGCCCAACTTTTGTCCCTGGCCTTCATAAGGGAGAATAGGTCCCCATTTAGCCATTTGGTGATGGTGCCCCTCACCCTCCTCTTAGTGAGGGGGCATGTTTATTCTGAAGGGAAAAATTTGGCTAGGACTAAATCCAGAGCTTGTGAGGGGTCGTTGGAGGTAGTGACCTCTGTCCAGTCAATAGCTCGGAGGTCAGGCAGAAAGTCATGGGTATTAAATTTGGAGTAATCCCTTAGTTCAATCACCTTGCTAGGGATTTTAGGCTGGGAGGTCCCCAGACACAGTAGGTAGGGGAATGATCAGAGATGGCGTCCGAGAGGGTTCCTGAGGATATAATATTGGCAGGCCTGTTGGATAGGATTCAGTCAATAAGGGAGCCTGAGATGTCTCCTGAGGCGAGCCTGGTGGGTTCGGTTATGACTTGGGTTAGTGCAAGACTCGAGAGCAGAGGCTCGCCTAAGTTGCAGTTTGTACCCAGCCAGTTGAGATTGAAGTCGCCTATTAGTAGGGTTTCGTTAGGACCCACTTTGGTACCGATGCAGTCAAGCAATGAAGAGAGACCAGTCAGGTCACCCTTAGGTGGAATGTAGGTGCATACCAGGTGGATTTTCTTTGTATGGCCCAGCAGGAGGAGAGCGCAGAAACTCACATGCAGGTGGGGTGGCCGGTGAGTGGTCAATGGTGGTCAAGTTTAGGCATTTTGTAGTAGAGGATTACCCCACTGCCTCTCTTCTACCTGGTCTGTCATGTCTAAAGTGGTTATAGCCCAGAAGGGTGCACTGGGTATCAGGTATATGGGGCTTGAGCCAGGTTTCTGAGAGGCCCAGGATATCAGGCTTATGGTAGGCGCACCCATGCTGTGAGTTCGGGTTTGGTTGCGAGGAGGCTGCGAGGTTCAGGTGAGCAACTTTGAGCCCTTTTGAGGAGAGTCACGGAGGGGAGAAGAGGCAGAGAGGGGATAGCGTGCCAAGAGTGGAGGCCATAACCCCAAGCAGGTCCTGCTAGCTCTGGTAGGGGATATGTAAGGACAGTAGTGATAGTACCCTTTACAGCTGGACAGGATGAGAGAAGAAGAGAAAAAGAATCAGAGAGATGGGCTGGAAGTTAGGGAGTTTGTCCAAGGGAGGAAGGAGAGGTAAATTTATGTATAGGTGCCCAGGCAGAGCACAGGAATTTGGTAGCACAAGGGAAAAAGTAAGAGGCTGAGCTAGGTGTGAGTGGATTTAGTAAAAGGGTGAAGAGAGTGCAAGGCTGATAGTACGGCCACTAGTGGTGAGAGAAAATAACCTGCAAATGGCAAACAGGGCTGATAGGTTATTTTCCACACACCACATGGCAACTCACACCCTATTTAACAGAAAGCCGACCAAGGGTGGTGGTGGGGGGTGGGGGAGCTGAATGCACAGCGTTGGCGGGCTAGTGCTCCCACGCCCGACCGAAGAGGCGTGCTCAGGCTTTGAAATTGGCGCCAATGAAATTCCTCGGGCAGCTGCACTGCTGCAGGGAGTGAGTCCAGGGTCCCTTTTAACAAATGCACCGCAGCCCAGGAGAATGTGCATTGCAGCTCAGGAGAAGACTCTGTTGATTTCAGTTTACCTGGCCGTCAGGAGATAGTGCTCTGCGATGCTGTGGCTGTGTCCTGCTGGGCTGGGGAGGGCTACTGGATCGAGCCTCGGCCCCAAGAGACCAGGGGTATGTGGGTGAATGACCCTCCATCCATTCTGGGCACCTTCAGGCAAAATCATAGGGGTACCTTTTCAGGGTCTATCGGGGAACTGCAGGAGAGCAGCACTTGCAGAGTTTGTTCAAATAAGTCAACAAATCGTCCCCTTACTTCAACTTTGCCCACACATTTAACATGTTCTACAGTGACCACAATGTCAGCACTGTTAGTCCCCAAGGGACATCCAGCAACAGAATAGCCATTTGGGGATTCATCTCCTCAGCCTCACTCCACCCCATCAATTTGTGCACCATTAGCTTATGGGGGCAATTTTAACTGAGTGTAGTAAGCCCCTCCATTTTCTCCCCTAAACTGAATATAATTGGGTAATTCTCCCATGTGGCCACTAGAGGGCGCTAATCCCAGCAGTGCCTCCAAGATGTAACCGCCAGGTGGCGCTATCCCAAGGGGCTACTACCTCTGCCTGCTTGGCTGCTGACAGGTTGAGGGGCCTAGGTTCTATGACGGTGCCTCCTCCTAGAGGTCAGGGTTAATAGTGGTTAAACTAGCTTGCACAGCCTCTGGGACACTGTGACCCTCCTTTGTTCCCACTAGTGGCCCACACAGTTCATGGAGGTTACCTTCCCAATACCCTGCATATGAACACTGATTGCACATATAGATACCACTTACCCTCGAGACGGATTCTGCAGCACGTCTCTGAGGGACCCCTGTAAAACAAAGGTTAAGCAACATACACAAACACAGATTGCAGTGCTGGTTCTATATGTACTGACACCTCAGACAGTATAAAGTTCAACAATAACAAATCTGTTTTTTGGGAACTAGAACATGGGAGGGGAAATCAGGTTGATTGGCAATATTCAAATCACAGTACTGTACAGGCATAAAAGGGTCCAAAAGTCACACCTGGGTACCCAGGATAGTGGGGGTTAGCCAGGTCCATTGGCCAGCTGGTGCAGCTGGATGAGGCCCTGTAGGGAGAAAATATATGCACAAAGAAATTGTAATCCGGAGCCGGATGGCTCAGTCCACAAACAAGCACACAAAACAATCAGTTGACACACTTTGTTTAAATGAAGGTGAGAGGAGGTACTCCATTTGTGCTCACAACCCCTAAACTGAGAGCTGAATTGAGGTGGTGGCTGTGGATGGCCAGGATGAGCAGAGCATGGAGATGAGACCCTTGTGGCTGGTCCTAACTGATTTTGATAGCAGGCAGATTCAGTCGATTAGCTTTGAGTCCAGTTTCCAGCTTCAGCTCACAACACACAAGACAAGGAGAAAAGGAATTGTGATCCCCTACAAGCACTAGACACATTTATATGTGAAGGAAATTACTATACCAGGCAGCTGCTTCTCGATCCTGATTGCAAATACTGCAAAACCTGAGAACACACGCAGCAACAGAGTCCCCTATAGGCGATCACACTTCTGCAAATCTTTGGTTTTCTACGGACAAGCCTGGTTCTGCACACTTCCTCCTTCTCCTTCCACAACTTCAGTTCAGTCTGAATGAGCACTCGCTAATGGCTACAGGCCGACTTCAGGACCTTATATGCGCCATCATGAACTGCATACCGCAGCAGAACAGAGCTCCTACTCCCTATCACAGTCAACTCGCAGCTGGCCTCCTGAAACAGTTCTGGACATTTTCCTTAGGCTCCACACAGGTTCAGTTGGTGGATTCAACTGTCAATCACTGCAGGGCTCCCTCTGTTGGTGCAAAAAGGTGCCAAGGTCCAAACTACAGCTCCCAGAAGCACCTGTCATACATTCCCCTTTAAGCAGGCTCCATGTGAGGTCCAAATTCTGATTGGCTCAGGCAGTGTCTATTTAGGGCTCCCCTAACCCAATTGGCCCAGATTAGCAGTTCAGGTCCAAAATGGAGGGCAACACACACAGAGTCCAGCTGCAATAAAGGCAGGTTAGACCAACTGCAATTTTACTAATGCTGTAAATGATTTCAGGAAAACAGTTACATCTTTCAGATGGGCTCCTCTGCGCTCTTAGTGACTGCAGAAACGGAGCGATCAGACAGCAGTTCAGGGCGGATTTGAGCATTAACTACACAGTCCCCCATTCAAGCTAATTTAGCCTGTGAGCGGGCAGCTCTTACAGAGACAGTAACAGAGGCTCTAAAGCACTCAGATAAGCGGCTTATATGCGATCACCATTCAGGCTGGGAGCACTTAGCCAGCTTCTAGAAGACTTAAGGAACCCCCATTTGCATGAGGTTACACAAGCTCATTCACAAGGAGATCCTGATGGACGTAGGCAGAATAAGACATGCAGTAACATATACAGGCAGTAGTTACAAGTAGGTAGAGAACACTTGGGCAGACTGGATAGGCTGAGCGGTCCTTTTCTGCTGACAAATCCTATGTTTCTGTGCCATCATGTGTTAATTCAGGTGCAATGTTTATTTAAAGTTGGCCTACCATACATCCAGATGTAAGGTACAGTAAATTACCAAATTAGATGCAGCCCACTTACAGTACTCAACCCCAGTGTTTTGAGAAGCCTTTACTCTTCATAAGGCTGCTTAAAGAGCTGGGGCTCTATTTCAGTGTCCACACCAGTATGATGATCTTAAAATCGATGCCGCATCTGAATGAGTACTTCGTTCTTGCTCACCCCATTTCTTCCCACTTTGAAACCTGCTTGTCCTGAGTTACTTTTCAGCTGGCAATGCCTCGCCTGTGTTGGAAGATGACTAATAAGCGGCACTGAAAGATGTCAGACTTCACATACTCTGAAGGCAGCTGCTCACGGACAGAAATAAGGAAGTTCTGCTGGGGTAGTAGGAGGAAGTAAGCTGTTTAACTAGAATCTGCAGCTTATCCATCAGGTATAGAAATGGGCAGACTAGGTGGGCCAAGCGGTCCTTATGTGCCGTCAAATTCTAGGTTTCTGTTTCTCACCCACCATCTTGGCAAGAAGAAGGCTGCAGCTGTGGCCGCTGATGACTATTAGGGTGTGGGGATGGGGGACCAAAGCGGACAGACATAAGGAGATACAATCATAATAACAATTGTGAGACCTTCACCAGCTTTCCAAAATGCTTACCAGTAAAAGGCCATTCTATGAAGTTGTTCAAATGGCAACACAATCTGGTGAGCCCTCTGTCTGCCATCTGACACCAGGCATCAAATAGCATAAATTGCCTACACAGAAGCAGTGAGGTCATGTGGTTACTGAAATACTGGAGCATACAGATTTAGAAGAACATAGAGAATAATGAACAGGCAAGTGGTGTTATGGATTTTTAACACACGAGGTGTGTGATGACCCATAAACCTCGAGAGAAAAGCTCAAGATGTTTATACAGTCATCACATACTGAGGTGTGAAAAAAAATCCATAAAAACATACCTATCTTTTATTTTTATAATTGTTGTTTTTTGTGCGCTTTGTGCAGCTTTGAATGGCTTAGCACGGCTTTGCGTGGGTGTATTAAATGATCAGAATGCCATAATAACCTGATTTCGGTTATTACAGCATTTGACAGTACTCATAATCCAGTTGTTAAATAGGGTCACCAGTTATTATAAAAGAATATCACACAGAAGCTGGCACATATGCCTATAGCAGCTGTCTCCTGTTCCTCAGTAGTTATATTTATACCCTTGAGGTACTTGAATGTTTCTATCCTATCCCTCTTTCCCGTCTTCCACTAGGTACATATTGAGGTCCCTTAATTTCTCCTCATATGTCTTGTGTTGCAAATGCTGTACCATCTCATTCGCCCTTCTCTGGACCATCTCCAGCCTGTTAATATCCTAATGAAGGTGCGACCTCCAGAACTGCACAAAGTACTCCATGTGAAGCCTGACCATGGTTTTATATAATGGCATCACTACCTCCCTCCTTATGCTAGTGATACCCCTGCCTATGCACCCCAGCACATCACTGGCCCTCCCAGCTGCCTTACCACTTTAACATTTTCAGGTCATCTGAAATAACAAACCTCCAGGTCCCTTTCCTTCTTTGTGACTGTCAGGAACTCCCTCCCATCCCCATCCTGTAACGTTCCCTAAGGTTTCTGTGATCCAGGTGCATAATTTTGCACTTTTGTGAATTAAACTTAAGTTGCCAGTCCTCAGACCATTTCTCAAGCTTCCCAGGGTCTCTCTAATTTTTCCATCTCTTCTGGGGTATCCACTGTCTTACAGATCTTGGTGTCATCTGCAAACAGGCAGACCTTTCTCTTCAGCCCTTCTGCAATGTCACTAATGAAGACACTGAACAGGACTGGCCCAAGAACCAATCCCTGTGGCACCCCACTGGTCACCCCTCTCCCAGACTGTGCCACATTTACCACACTCTCTGCTTCCTGTCTGTTACCCAGTTTCTAACCCAGTTTACCACCCTTTCCCCATGCCCAGCCTACTCAGCTAGTTTATCACCCTTCTATGTCGGACGGTGTCAAAGCCTTTGCTTACATCAAGGTAAGTGTTGTCTACTGCCCCACCCTGATTTACTTCCTTTGTCACCCAGTCAAAGACATCAACCAGATTTGTCTGACATGACCTCCTACTGTGAATCCATGTTGCCTATGGTTCTCGGCTCCGATGGCTACTACATGCCCCACTATCCTTTCTTTAACCAATGTCTGCATGATCTTCCCCACTACTGAAGTGAGGCTGACTGGACTATAGCCTTTGAAACTGTTGTACTGCTGTGGCCCTTGTACCTCCCTCTTCTGTGAATCCTGAATAGAAAGACACAGTGGATGTTTTTTTTTTTGGGGAGACATGACAGTTCTTAGGCATGGTACTTTCACTTCCAAATAGCCAAACAGCACATATAAGCAATCAACATTCGGCATTGACAAATGCTTGTTTATAATCCTCCCATCTTTCCTCCAGTCCCTTGTTCTATCTTACTCAGCTAACCTGTTCAGCACCATTTCCCTCATATGGTTGAAATCCACCCTCCTGAAGTCTAGAACAATGGCCTTAAACAAGGGCTTACAGGTACCCAAGACCACCTCTAACTACATAGTATTGGGGTCACTGGATCCCAGTGGTTCCCCAACCTGTACCCCATCTACTGTTTCCAAATTGGTGAGTACCACATCTAGAATGACTGACTGTCTAGTGGGAACCCTGACCTGTTCTACCAACATATAGTCCTGCAAGACATCAAGCGAGGCATGGATTCTGGCACTCCTGGTCACTGGGATGTCCCAGTCTATGTCTGGCAGGTTGAGGTCTCCCACTATTACAACCTCCCCTTGCGCTCCTCCCTACTTCAGCACCCAGTTCCTTATCTCTCTCTTCTCCCAGCCTTGGTGGCCTGTAAACCACCCTTGGAGAATCATCCTACTGACAGCTCTATGTTTTCCGAAAGCTCCTCAGGCGTGTGCTCATAGAAACCCCAGTGCAGAGCATGGGTTGCTAACTCCAACTAACAACAGACCAAAATCCCAAAATGCTCTGCACTCAAGTGCCAGTGAAATTCCAAATAGCACCAACCTTTCTTTTCCAATAAACAAAGAGTTTTATTGAAGTGTGGTGCCTGGATTCACAATTTACATTTGCTGCTCCTTCAGTTTAAATTACAACCAATATAAATGCATCCAACAATAAGTACTATATACCAGTGCTTTGAGCACATGTGGTCTTCCTCAGGGGTGAATAATGCTATGAGACACTGTCTTTTATAGACACTCTGCCAGAGGATTGACTGCCCCATGCGCTTCAACCACGTGTGTGGTCTTCCTCAGGGTTCCTGTATGTTATTTTAGCCCAGTCTGGGCTTAAATACCTTGTTCATGATCTCCTGCTTTTTGCTTAGCTCCTTAGAGCAAGTGGGGATTGTTAGTCAATGGGAGGATGCTTTTGAAGTTCTCCAACTGCCGTTGAAGTAAAAAATAGGAGGTGTTTGTCGGTCCCAGTGCTCCTAGTGTATTAATTGGGGACTGGAGACATGAAGGAGTTCGGCAAAAGCCCTCTCCATGTGTCAAATAACAAAGTTTGGAAGCGGGGCATAAAGTAGGGCTCATACATATTAATGAGCCCTGCATGAATATTAATGAACTGTTGCTGCCCCTGGGGACTGTGTTTCAGCAGTGACTAGGAAACTTCAGGGTGATTTGCCCAAGGGTGCGCTTGTTTAAAAGGGGCAGTTGGGATTTCAGTCTGGTGGGGTGCTGTTGGGGATTCCATAGTATTTTGGCTGCAAAAGAAGTGAGAAGTGGAGAAACTGTATGAACTGAAATTAACTCCATTGAACTGAATGGGAGCTGACATGTTTATGACATTTGACCCCATTATTCCATCTAGGTACCCACAATTGTGACAGAAGGACTCCTGGGCAAAGGAGGGACTAACTCTGGAGCCTAGAGCATGCTCCAATAAAACAGCAGAAAATATTGATCGCTATGGTTATTACTTATTGATAGTCTCCTTTAGCCAATCAGAACGCTGGAATTTCGGCTGAAACTGTGTGGACCTTTGGGATTTTCTTCAGTCTGTTCCTGGGCTCTGTTTGAGTCAGGAGTACCCTGTGACAGTGGATTTGAACATCAGGGGCTTACTCAGGCCCCATGTGGAGATTGCTGTGTTGCTGAATTGGAAGCTGTTGTGTTGCAGGATGGGAGATTTCTGAGCTGCAGAATCGAATTGAGAGGGAAAAGAAAGAAAGAGACTGAACTGTGAATCCTGTTTCTCCAGGTAATGAGAAGATGCTTGGCTGTTGGTGGAGAATAAAAATGCTGCAGAACCCTACACCAAGAAGCTGGACAAGTTGAGAAGGCTGAGTGGATTATCAATGCTGCTACAGTTATTACAAAGAGGTTGTTTCTGGAGTGGGACTTTGCAATTTTCTTATGAGCATACGAACATATGAAGAAACAGCAGAAGAAGGCCATTTGGTCTATCAAGTCTGCTCATGTTGCAGGGTCCACAGCTTGAGCTACTGTCCTTACCCTCTCCCCACTCCACCCATCCTCCCTACCCATGACCCTTACCCTCCCCCATACCTGTCCCAGCCTCTCTTAAAACTGCTCACTGTCTTCAATGAGTGTACCTCTTTCGCAGAGAATTCCAAGTGTCCACCACCCTCTCTGTGTGAAGTGCTTCCTGACCTCCCTCCAAAATCTCCCACCCTCCAGCTTAAGACTGTGCCCCTCATGTTATGGTTGCCACTCAGCTTAAAGAGACTCTCCTTATCAACCTTATTTATCCCTTTCAAGTACTTGAAGGTCCCAATCTTGTCCCCCCTCTCTCTCTCCTGTCTTCCAGGGAGTACATGTCCAGTGCCCTCAACCTCTCCTCATATGCCTTGCCCTGCTGACCAGCTATCATCTTTATAGCCCTCCTCTGGACCTTCTCCAGCAGGTTGAAGGGCAGAGCATCTCTGGTCATCAGGGTGCTAGCTAGGAACTGTGTGTGTGTCCTGGTGATCTGGTTCTAGTGGCTGAGAGCTGAGGTTTTGCTGCAGCTGAAGAACAGAGCATGGACACTGCTAATCTGGGAAGAGTGGACTGGTGTGCAGGGATTGTTGTTACTGAGTTCCCCTGCTGAATTGCACTTTTGGAGAGGCTAGCACTTACTTAAACTGGCATTGATTTCTTTGGAGTGACTGTCCTTCATGTTGAGAATTCAGTGCAGGGACTGCAGAAGGACTTCCACCACTGGGAGTCCTCACCCAGAGCCAGGAGGGAACTTGCTAACCTCTCCCAAGTGGGACTCACTGTCTCAGGAGGTCATGGGTCTTGCACCCGAGTGCTAGGGTGCTCCAATCATGGGAGCCAGGCTGTGGGGCCACTCCCAGGTCTGGGCCTTCTGGGACTGGTGTTGTCCTGCCACAGTGCTCTGCAGTGGGCCAGAAGTGGCTGAAGGTGACAGTGGCCAGAACTACAATCAAGGTGACCAGCTGCAAGATCCTCCAGCAAGTTCCATCCAGACAGAAGGATCCTGGCTGGCCTGCTTCTTGATTTGCTGCACAGCTCCAAGGAGCTCCATTTTCCCTGTGGAGAGCTTCAAACCATGACTCGTGAGTACCCAGGACCTGGTTCCTGGGAGAGAAAAGGGAATTGCTTGTAAATCATTTTCAAGTTTCTAAAATATTTCAGGGCACCAACAGCAGCCAACCCGTGGTGCCGTACCAGGCCTGCACCTAGTGGGTACCCCTAAGGACATCTGGAAAACACTGGTCCCAGTGGCGGTGGGTTCAGCCTGTGGGCCTCAATGTTTGGTGTGTTCCTATATCATTAACCAGTTTTCTATCCACAGCCATCCTTGGTTCCGAATTCTTCCCATATCCTATAGCCCTCAATAAAGCTGTGGTTTACTGTTTGAAATTATGTGTGCAGGAATTCTCTGAGTCTGTTAAAGCATTACTGATCATGGTTTATTGTGGTACTGAATTGTTGGGTATCCAGTGTGTGGCGTGGTTGGTAGGGGAGGTGGTAAGTGCAGCATCCGGTGGGCTGCACCAGTCAGTCACCTGACCCACTTCTAATCCTCTCTAGGTGGAGGCGCCATGTTATTTTATTATCTTTGGGATAGGACCCCGATTACCACCGTAGCAGGACCCAGGCCCTTAACCTTTTAGAGGGACAGCAGGCAGGGTAGAAGCTCACAGGCACATAGTGCCTGGGTGACATATTTGGAGGCCCCTGGGATCTCCTGTTCACCTGCCATGCCCATAATGGAGAACCAAATAAAAGACCCTGTGGGTCCCCAGAACGCAAGTCTACTCCCCCAGCCTTCATGTAGGCCTCAAGAGAAGGATAAAGTGAGGTTGGTGGAATGGAGCAGGGCATGAGGATGGGCCCTCCAGAGGTCCTTTTTGGTGCTGGGAGTACCCCCAGGATGGACGAGGGTGAAATAGAAAGGCACTTGTCCACCCTAACCAAATTAGGTAAAGTGAAAGTGCAGGGACAGATGCTGGATTCAGGTACTGGGAAGTTAACTGTGTTGATGGACTGTTTAAATGCTATAGAGGCTGCCTGGGTGCAGGAGGCCATAGAGGTAGAGGGCAAGGCAGAGGCCTGGACTATAGTGACAATGTTCAGTGTGGTTTCTCTGGGGAGGAGGAGCCAGACCCTTTCCGGGCCACTGTGCTAGATTGAGGCTTAGGCCTGGGCAGGTGCCCACCGCCATGCAATCTTATAGGAAGTTGAGGATGTTTTCAGTGGTAAACCCTACTCCTGTGGGGGAGGATGATTATGAGTCATGAATAAACTATGTGTTACCACTGCTCCAAGACTGGCAGTGCAGTGAAGGGTTAAAATGGAAAAAGTTAACGGAGAGCTTATGGGGCCCTGCTCTTGTTGCCATTTGATTCCTCTGGGCCACTGACTCTGAGGCCAAGGTAGAATACAGCTGCCTTGAACAGTGCTTTTGGTAGCATGGAGACATGTGAAGATGTATGGTGGGGTTCAGAGCACCTTGACAGCAGAAGGGGAACCCTTGTCTGAATATGTACAGAGACATGAGAAGGCTCTGCAGAAGGTATATAGGAAAGGGGATCCAGACCTCTGACTTGAATTCGACTAGGTTAGAACAAGTTCTGATGGGCACCCGGTACTCGGAGTTGTTGCTACAAATTTGGACCTGAAAGACAAAATGAGTAATCCACCTCCGCTCCAGGTGCCACTTAGGGAGGTGAGAGAGGTGGAGGAAAGGACACCAAATGGGGTCTGGCCTTCTTTAGTAGCTACTGCCCAGGTCCAGGAAGCCACTTCTCTGGGTGAGGTTTCTGAGGTAAAAGGTTAATGCAAGAATGCAGGGAAATGTTTAATAAAGTTGGTGTTGGTCCTATTAGAACCCTGAAGCTTCTGCTGAGCAGTCCACCAGGCAGCCTCTGCCACCCTTCTTGTGATGGGCTTGGGGTGTCACCTTCACTGCCCCTATAGTACCTCAGATTGAAGCCTGGTTGCAGGAACTGAGTCAAGTTGTAAATGAGCTAAAGACTCAGGGAGTGGTAAGGGCATGGGCTTCTAACCCATAGCTATGGCCCAAACAATAGCCCCAGTTTCCTCCTGCTCCTTTTAATTACCCCAGTTTTCCTTCTGTTCCTTTAGTGTACCCAGTAACCCCTGCTATCCACCACCCCAACTTCCTCCTGATGCCTATTACCGGACCACCTAATCGAGAAGGGATAATATGTTACCATTGTGGAAGGAATGGGCATTACTGGAGAGGTGCTAGGCACCAGAAGATCCCTTTAAGTGGCCAACAGACTGTTGGACAAGGAAGAAAAACCACAGGAAAACTTCAGTGGGGCCCAGTAAAGGAGTGTAAAGGAGCCCCATGCAGGTCCAGCTCCATAGCTAATGTAAAGCCTCTTCATCGAAGATCACCTCAAGTGAATGCACCCTTGATCTGCACAAGTTAGTGGGGCCGTCAACTGAAACCCTTGTCACAACAGAGGAGTCCCCACCTAAGTCATCCTTGACAGTGGTTCCCAGGTCACTATCATCTTCAAGACCTGGTATGACAGATACTTATCCCACCTGAGTTGCAACCTTTTGAAGGACTACAAGTGTGGGGACTTAGTGAGGAGTCTTACCCTACCCCGGATATGTCAGAGTATCAATCAATCAAACTCATTTTTATTGTATGGCTAAATAGCCTTTACAAAGAAGAATGGCAATAAAAATACAGAAAAAGATATGCAATATACATACATCATAAATGCAGTCATTAAAATTCAGCAGTTCTATTTAATATAGCAGCAATATCATGTCTAGCAGCAGAAGTATAGTTCATGATCACATCTATATATAGGAGGACATTCATTAACATATTAAATTATATTTATTTTCCTTCTTATTTCTTTAATAGTAAAGAAATACTTAGATAACTCTACATAGAGACCATGCATCTTCTGTATGGATAAGTATGTTGGTAAGCAGAATTTATCTGTCTGATAGATATTATTAACAAAGGCCCTAGCCAATAAGACCTTTGCTTTGAATATCATCTACAGTTCCAGAGTACATGTACTAGGTCTTCTTTCTCTCCGAAACTGCAATCACATTCAACAGATTGTATGCCGGTCTTTTATGTCTATAAGCCAAAAGGTTACTATGAAACTGTTCAAATTTATAGCTCAAAATACAAGTCTATATCTAGGTTCCATTATAATATCTAAGTATGGTTTGTAGCCATGATAATAGTTACTGTCTGCAAACCATTTAGCATAGAGTGATTTTGTTATGTGTTCTAGGTCATCATTATTCCAGAATCTAGTCACCTTTCTTAGCACATATTTCTTATATTTCAAGCATAGAGTTATTCCTTGATAAGTAGCCCACCTGAGATTGGTTAGTTTATGTTTTATCAATAGCGTAATTATCTTGTTAAACCAACACCCTATTTGTAGCCCATCCCATGCCACCTCTCCTTTTCACTTAGACAATGCCTGACCAGTTTACTTTGTTCTAGTCTTGTGTATTTTATCCAGTAGTTAATCCTTCTGCTTTCAATAGATGTGGTAATATTAACTAAACCTAATTCCGACCTCAGGTAGGCTGCTGGGCAAGAATGACCCGACCGTAGCATTTTCTGTAGAGTTTTATAGATAGGTACCATAAGCTTATTCGTATTTCTTTCTTCCCAGACTTCAGCTCCACATAGGAGCTGGGTTTTAAATTTTGTTCTAATTACTTATAACAAAGGTTTAATTGAGAATCCATCATATTTAAAATTAAATCTTGTTAGACCTGCTACTGTTTGCCTTAATCTATCTAATAATCTCTCAGTGTGGCTAGTCCATGAGCAATTTTCTTGAAATAAAAGTCCTAAATAAGTGTAGTGAGTGACAACTTCCAGTGCATTGCTACTCACCATCTACCTTTATCTTTTCCTCGTCCAAAGACTATTACTTTAGATGTGTTCATATGAATTTTTCAACTTAAGTTCAGTTGACCTTTCAGTAATAAAATTTAGTTTATTCTGTAGGCCTTTTGCTGATAGTGACAGGATGACAATGTCATCCACATAAGCTAAAAGTGGACGGGAACTGTGTTGATCTTTGGTGAGTCCTTGTCACTTTCTTCACAGCCATTTAGCATGTCATCAATATACAGGGAGAAAAGAGTGTGTGTGTGTGTGTGTGTGTGTGTGTGTGTGTGTGTGAGGGAGGCAGTACACAGTGCTGCCTCACACCCTATTACATTTAAATCAAGTTGTTAGTTGACCCTGTGGCTCATACTAACTTTTGGCCATGTAGTTGAATAAAGTTGTGCTATAATTGCCACTAAATTTTGTTCAATACCTCTTTCTACCAGCATTTTCCATAACAGCCTAGAGATGCTATCAAAGGTAGATGAATAATCAATGAAAGTCATATAAAATTGCTGACCTGTTAGCTTTATGTATTTTCGATAAGTTGTTTTAATACAAAAATGCTTTCAATAGTTGAATAGTTGGATCAAAATCCAGCCTGATATATTGAGATTCCACCTGTTCCATCTACCTCTCTTTTAAGTCTGTCCAACATGACCTTGGAGAAAATGTTTAAGTTTACATCAAGAAGGCTGATGGGCCTATACATTCTGAGGTCTGTTAGGCTCCTTTCTTGTTGATCAGTACACTATTAGCACCAGCCCACGTATTTGGATAACTATTATTGATAATACACTTATTACAGAATAGAGTCAGGAGCTTAATCCATAAAGGACAGCAGATAAAAAGATTTCTGCTGGGATCCCATCTGATCCTGGTGCTTTTCATCTTTTAATGTATATATTGCAAGATAAATTTCACCTGCTGTAACTGGTTGAAAGTTAGTGTTAGTCCTGAATACAAAGGAGGGACAATTTTCCTCCAATGGATCATAAAAGATACTAATGAAGAATCTCTCCATTTGTCCTCTGAGATATATGCTTCAATGTCTGACTTAAATTTATCAGTCCCTTTGGCTTCTAATGTCCAAAATAATTTGCCATCTTTATTCTTGAATACAGTTAGCATTTTTTCCATTGTTTTGTGTAAATCTTTGTTTTTTTCCCAAAAGTAATTGCTTATGCTTTCTTCTCTCTTTATTTAGTTCAGCTAGAATTGTTTTAGAACCAGAATTTGTATATTTTCTATACAGTTTTTGGATACCAGACTTAGATTTTTACAGTTTTATCAAACCAGGTGTTTCTATTGTCATCGTATCTAGCTGGAGGTGACCTTCCCAATGTGTTCTTGATTTCAGAAAACAGAGCATTTGTTAGAGTGGACAATGTCAAGAAATCCATATCATCAATCAACTGTACTGAATAACTTGCAATTGAGTTCTGTATAATATCTAATAATGCTAAATCCAATTTTGATTCCAAATTATCCTTTTGAGGATCTAATTTCTGTAAAAGGTAGATTGGCTATATCCCTTGGAGTTTGTATTCCCCACATCTTTGTACTATCTAACACAATCAGGAAGTGGTCACTTTCAGCTCTGACTGGGATGGAGAAGTTGCACCAGTACTGTAGGTTGCCTGTCCAGAAAGCATAATCACATAGAGGCCTCTAGTAGATATGAAGGTACAATCACCTTCCATGTCCCCTTAAAGCGCCCATTTAGGTGGTACAAATTAAATCATAAAGCACCTCTATTAGGTGCTTCCTGAATTATTTATGATAAGGTCTTTAGATTTTCTTGGTAGAGATGAAGATAAATCCACTATATCAGTATTTAAGAATAAGGGCTTATCGAAAATGCTATCATATATACCAATGTGGGCATTAAAATCACTGAGTAACAATATCTCAGCTGTAGGAAATTCTGACAAAACATTCATTAATAAGTTCATAAGAGTAAACCAGACATCATATATATAAAAAGTGGAATTCTCAGGAAGAATATAGGAGTTTATCAAAACCATTTCCGCATTCCCACTCTGAGAATAACTACTATAGAACTATTATAAATTTTAGATCCAACGAGCTTACAGAATATGTACTGCTAATTTTAATAAAGATTATCAATCCCCAGAGTGCCTCCCAAATTTTGCTGACCTAACTCCTGAGATTTGATAACCTTCATATCCATTCAACTGCACAATATCAGTTGAGGAATGCCAGATTCCTATATACATATGATTTCAAACTCTAGTAAAAGCTTATGAACTCATTATCAACAAGCTTGTGGACCAGCCTGCAACATTCCACGATATATATCTTGTCCCTAAATTAGATTCGGATGTATAACTAATATTAGTGCCCTGCCTTTGAGATAGTTATTCCTCTTCATATCCTGCCAGTTTCATAAATCTGTTTGAAAGTGGCAGAAATTCTTGATCTGCTTCCAAGATAGTCATCCTGTCACAAGGGCTACTCCCTTCAATACAGTGGCATCCACAAGATTAAGGCCAAGACAGTCTAACTTTGATGTTTGATTTAAAATTATATCAGCCAAATCTAAAGTGGAAACCATTATGTCAATCTGGCTTCCTGATTTAGCTTTTCTGGTTGAAATAGAGCCAGTTTCCCCAATTGAAACTGTCAGGAAGTTACCCAAAATATCTTGTATTGCCTGTGTTAGTTTTTCATCATTTTCTTCCTTTAGAGGACCCATTTCAAACATTAATAATGTTTTCTGTTTGGTCACCACTTTGTGGTTTGCTCTAGATATGTTAAAGTGGTCTCTGTTTGGGAATGAGAGAATAAGTTTTTCATCCTTAATTAACCAACTATTGACCCATACATGATTGGCTGTTCTTGGCAAGACAAATCTTATGTTAATAACAGTAACTGCAGTGGTAGGAATGTTTTGATTTCAACAATATCATCCTCAGTTAACTCAATGTCTAGTTTTATTTAAGAAATGTCAGTACTTGCAGTTCAACATTTGCTGGATCAAAACTGACCCATTGTGCTGGCTCATTATAACCCTAATTAGGGGAACATTTCCCTTCCTTATTTTCATTGTATGTTTCCTTTACAGTAACATTTGGATTCAGATAACTGTTTCCATTTTATGTTTGCTTGCACGCATGTACAAGAAACATAGTGCCATCATCTGAGTTTTCAGAGGTGTGTCAGCATCTTCCAATTCAGACAGTGTGTTTGCAGGCGTGGTCACAGTTCTCCAATCACTGCTGAAGCTGTCTATGACAGCAGTTGAAATGCAGTGGCATACAGTTGAAAGAGGGAGCTATGCTTCAGTGAGCAGCTCCTCCCCCTCACACACACAGATTAACTGTGTCTGTTGCCTGATAGGATGGTGCAGTCTTGTATAGCTTAGACTAGAGAGACAAGCCACACATCATTACTTTAATAAACTGTTCCCTGCCAAAGCAGGATCACCAAAATGTGGGTGCCTAACAGTCCTTACTCATGCCAGCTCTCCAAAGCACGTCTTCATGGACTCCATGGGTTCTAATCCTCCAGAAAAAATACCTCAGCATTTGATATGAAAACTCAGACTTCGTTGTATGCATAATTCCAAGCATTTTCTCTTACTAGACACTGTCAATGTGAACTCCCGGCTAAAACCTATGCAAACGAACTTAAGCGCACTGTACTACCTGCAGCTTACAAAGAACTGCCAGAATGCACAAAGAACATGCTGCTATGAATTTCAACAGCAGCCAGTGGGGAAGGTTTTCATGACTGAAGCACTTTAATGCGCTTTTAGTGCTGTCATACACACCCCTGTGTGGTAATCACTAAACTGCACACTCAGTCTGAGAATGCAGCTTCAAAATATTTTTTCTCTGAATTGCCGTGAGCTGGCATTTAGATAGAATCACACAGCTCTTTCTCAAATCAGATGCTCAATGAAGTCACATCACCTTATGACCCTAAACATCTTAGGGTTGGACAAGTGCCCAACAAAATAGCGAAAACTAGGTATAGAAAAGAAAACACAAATTCAACCATAGCTCACAATCAAATCCACCCTTTTCTCCAGTGAATCTGAAGCCCCTAACAGCCCACCCTGGGTGCTCATGCACTCCTGCACCCGCACAACATATAGCCAATGGGGTGCTGTTGCATCCTATTTCATAATTTCTGATCCGTTACCACCATACTGATACAGTAATACTTTTTATGGCTCGAAAACTGCTTGACATTGGCTGAATTATAAATGGCATCCCTGTTTGACGCTGTGGTGCGGAATATGGTGGTCCTCAAATTTAAGCCAAGTATTGCATGCAGATATGTTGTTATTGACTCATGTCACTTACCATTTTATACATCTATTGATTTTTTCAATTCACTTTGCTGACAAATGTTGATCGCAGGATTCTGGTGTCACAATTCAGTTCAGCGACGTGTAACATCTTAGTGCAGATGCTAAGTAACTGTTTTAAAATGCTGAAAAAGTTAACAGTCATGAAAATGCATGAACTCCTTTCTTCAGTGTCTGGAGCTGCAGTGGTGTTATTGGCAAGTGCATATCCCTTTGCTCCAGATCTATCAGTGAGATATCTATTCTGTGAAATGGACAGTGGCTGAATGTTATCAGCTGACAGTTTTCATTTCATTATCAACAGGTAATATTCAGGGCTTTGCAAATGTAACTTTGCTGGTAGCACAGTTTCATGCCCCAAGTGTCTCATCAGTTAGTGGTTATATCTTAACCGATGATCACAAAAGTATGAAAAGATTTGCCGCTGAGTAATGTAAATGCCAATCCACCAAAGCACCTTTAGGCTGCAAACATAATTTGAACGTATAGGGATTCTGGACTGTATCGCCTCCGGGCACAGCAACGGGTTAATAAGTTTAAGCACATTCTCAGGACATTGTTTCACTTGCCCTCTGCCCACTACGATCCTGGTCACCTGAAATAAACCTGACATTTTAGTATCTGTTTTACATCTTGGCTCAGTTAGGCAATCAGCGCTGTAAGAACATAAATGGACATATAAATGGGGACTATAAGAACATGCCGTGGGTGCTTGTGCCTTAGTCCAGCTGTGCAACATCAGCCTGAAGCTCAGTGTAGGGCTTACTGTCTACCACTTTGTTCACCCCCACCCATGTACCTGTACCATTTCACATCCTTCCTTGCTTTAGTCCAGCTGTACTACATCAGCCTGAAGCTCTGGTAGGGTTTACTGTCTACCACTTTGTTCACCCCATGTACCTGCACCATTTCACATCCTCCCTTGCTTTAGTCCAGCTATGCTACATCAGCCTGAAGCTCTGGTAGGGCTTACTGTCTACCACTTTGTTCACCCTCCCCCATATCGCTGTGCTACATCAGCCTGAAGCTCTGGTAGGGCTTACTGTCTACCACTTTGTTCACCCCCATATACCTGCACCATTTCACATCCTCCCTTGATCTACAGTGAGTGGATCCCTTATTCATACGCCACATATGCACGCACAAAAAAAAAAAACGGTCTTCAAAAATTAAGATACATTTTTATGTTTGTTATGTTTGCTTGCACGATGTGCAAGAAACATAGTGCCATCATCCCAGATTTCGAGGTGTGTCACCGCTTCTTCCAATTCAGTCATTGTGTTTGCAGGCGAGTCCCTGTGTCCATCGCATGATGGAGCTGTTTGTCGACAAGCTCCAAATGCAGTGGCATAAGCAGTTCAAAGGGGGGAGCTTATGCTTCAGTGAGCAGCAATAAGATATCGCTTGGCCGCGCGCAGCTCCTCCCACACACACACGCATTTGGTGCGCGTGCCCCTGTACACATGCACACACTGTATAGCCGACGGGGTGCTCAATCCTCCGTCGGCTGTGCTGCACCCCCACCCCCAAAGTTTTTCCAAATGCCACGCTGATGCCCACCCCAGCATGGCAACTCATGATATAGCCGGGGTGCCCAATCCCCCGCCAGCTTCACTGTCCCCCCCGACTCAGGTGCCACATGGGAGCTCACCCCAGCGTGGCAATCGATGCTTTGGGCGACGGGGTGCCCAGTCCCCATCAGCTGAATGCCCCCAACATGTCCTTGTGCCACGCTGAGAGCCCACCCCAGCATGGCAAATGTCCCGCTATCATTGGAAACAAAAGAACACCTGTAAAGAAAAACAGTCCCACATAATCTCCTGGCCCTATCCCACAACCCGCACCCACCCACTGTGCACCCTGCCTGCCCACACCCTCTTCACCCCATACTTACCTCCGACCTCGCCGCAACGATCTTTGGTGGACCGGGAATACATCTGCACTCTTCAAAGCCAACCGCAAACTGAGGAAATGTCGTAAACTGTATAATGGGCTAGATAGGGGTTTCAACTTTATTGCATATCTCAGGCATTTTTCGAATTTTGCACCAAATTTTCAACATGGGGTTTTGGGACCCCTTCATGTCATGGCATGTTATTCAGGCCAAGGGTGAGTTCACAGTCACCGCGTGAAATCACCTTTTGGGACCGATTAACGAAATTACACTGCCAGTGTTCATAAGGTGGGCTCTCAAGAAGCCTATTTTGAAAATTTGGTGGAAAAATTTCAAACGACGACTGTTTTACAAGCGCCAGTAGTTCCTATGCACGCCGTAGTTCGCAAATTTTCAATATTTACACTCCAGATTTTCAACTTTGCCATTTTACCACACCTCCTTATGTGCAGTACAGCTGTCATTTTTCACATCTGCCCAAAATGTGTTTCCACCCATGTAACACACAATGGCGCAGTTGATGTGCGTAAATCAATGTATGGGACACATTAAGAAAATCACAGTAACACTGTTCATGAGCAGAGGTCTTAAAATGGCTATGTTGAAAATTTGGTGAAACATTCCTAGAAATGACTGTTTTATCTAGGGTGCGTTGCACAGTTCCTATGCATGCTCATAAGTTTGCAAATTTAATATTTTCACTCCAGATTTTCAACATTGCCATTTTATTACACTTCCTTATGAACAGTACAGCTGCCATTTTCATATGCCACCCAAAATGTTTTCAGACATGTAGCTATAATGGTGCTGTTAGTGTGTGAAAGCAATGTTTGGGACAGATTAAGAAAATCACAGTTACCCTGTTCATGAGCAGAGGTCTTAACATGGCTATGTTGAAAATTTGGTGACAGAAGTCCATAAATGACTGTGTTACGAGTGAATATTGTGCAGTTTCCACGCACTCGTAAGTTCATGACTTTGTAATATTTTACGTCCAGATTTTCACCAGTGGCATTTTCCACACTGCCTTATTTACAGTACAGCTGTCATTTTTCACAACATGGCAAGTGTGTTTTCACACTTTCAGTGCAGAGATGCGTGGTCGCTGTGGGAAATCATTGTTCAGGACAGATGAAGAAAATCACAGTGACACTGTTCATGATTGAGGCACCAAAATGCCTGAGTTGACAATCTGCTGTAAAAATCCCCAACCTAATTATATACAGGTGTGCTGTACAGTTTCTATGTACGCCTTGACTTCACCATTTTTTAATATTTTTACTGCAGATTTACAACATTGTCATTTTTACACCTCCCTACCAACAGTACAGCTGTCATTTTTACATCCTGTTTGAATGTTTTGCACCTGTGGTGCTAAATGCCGTAGTCACTGTGCATAAGCAGCTTTCAGCTAAGAAACTGATATTCCCCTGTTCATGAGATGGGGTCACAAAACCATGTTGAACATTTAGAGTGAAAATACTGATGAATGCCTGAGGTATTAGGGTTTCCAACCATAACGCCCAACCCTGTAGAGAATGACAGGCATCAGGGTGTGACTTGGGATTCTTGCCTGTAATGCTCATACCATTCCACACCCTGCAGCCAGTGAGAAGCATTGAGGTATGCCTTGGATTCTTTTGGCCCCAAAGTTCATCCCATTCTCCTATATCGCACTCATCCCACTGTATTTCCTAATAGAATGGGGTGCATATGACCAAAGACCCTAAGGAACACCGTGACACTTGCCAATGTCTGCAGGGTGGAATGTACTGAAATGGCGTGGCCGTTATGCCTGATGACCCAAAAGCACACCCCAATGCCTGTCACTCTCTGCAGGGTGGTGGTGAGGTTGGCTTCAGTTCAGTACTTCACTTCCATTCCTATTACGCAGCTCTGTAACTTACACTACCACTGCCAATGCCAGCAAGCAAACATTCGCATTGACAAATGCTTGTCATGTACTGGAGTACTTATAATATCTGATCATTGTGTCTGTTTTGATGGCCTCTTTCCTACAGTTTCCCAAGTTGGAAATTGAATATGGCAATTCGAGCATGGTGTCATGGCTACCACAATCCCGACACCTGCACAGTGACAGCTGGAACCCGACTGCCGCAACAGCAACCCGCCACAGCAGTTGACTTTTCCCTCAGCGGCAGCACCACCGCGTGGCCACTGTGCACCGTGCACCTGGTCTCTGCTCAACTGTGTCACTCCGTGGGAACTGCATGGGTGCCCTGTGTCTGCTGCCCTCAGGTGTCCCAGTTCTGGCATTGCTGCCACGCTGCAAACCCTGCTGCCCTTGTGGTGCCTGGTGCCCCCCATGTCCTGCAGTGTCGCCCACTGTCCATCAGGTCTGATGTTGTTTGGGAGGGCATGCTGACTGGTACTGTGCTGTAGCGCCAGTGTCATCGGCTGTCTGTGCGGTGCATCCTGTCTGCTGTACACCTCACAGTCTGACGGTGTGTCTGGTGTGGCTGCTGTGTCAGGATCGCGATGGTTGGTGTGGGGTGCATTGGATTCAGTGCGGCGGTATGTGGGTGTCACTGTGGGGCTGGCATGATCTGCTGTCGCCATACAGTGGTGCTTCTAGCAATTTCTTGCTCAAGCATGTTTAATTGGCTTAACAAATTGCTTTGCAAGTTCTTAACTGGTAAGGTGTATAAATCAGTTTCCTCCACGTTCTTCTCAAGTAACTCATCACAATTTTCTTCTATTAGGTGTGAACAGGCCTTGGATGCTCTTTTCTTGTCCCTTTTCATGTTCTTGTTGCAGAAGATTACTTTTTCCACTTCCTTATTTTTTTCTTTGTTTCTTGGATTTTTTTTTCTGTCCTTTGCTTATTCTTTCTGGGTGGGTTGTCAGGAATTGTGATCACACTAAAGTCTGACCTTAATTCAGTGCAGATGTTTTCATGTGTTCAAGCATTAGAGGTCTCATCCTCAGAGTTTTCCTATGGGCTTTTGTTAATTACAGGAGAATCTGATCTATGTTTGCCCTGTCATGTGCTACCTCTTCCCTCAGGTATTCAATTAAGTTTTTATTGATTACCAGCTGTTCCATTAGGATTAGATACGCATTAACAGGGCTCCTTAGTAACATGATGAGATCCTCACCAGGAGACTGTATTTAAAATGTTCTGTAGCATCTTTTCCTGTCCTGTATGCTCCCCTTGCTTTGCCCCACACTTGCCACAGTGTATAGTTTCAAACACCTGCTCCTCCCATTTTTAAGGCTATCAGTTGTGTACTGGAGGTCAATCAAGACCTCTCCAATTCCTGTCTTATTTTCTTTTATTTACATATCTTTTTCAACACTCTCATTAGTACTAGCATCCTCACAAGAGAACCATAGTTGTGTTTTTTCTAAGTCACTAGTGTTAGAATTATTACAATTAGCCAGCTCCACATTCACCACCTCCTGCTCTACTAACTGTTCTTGCTTATCAGAGATATTAGATTTATTATGATTAGTATCCATTTTATTGCTGAATCGTCATTAATATTCAATGACAGTTCACTAAATAATTGGATACAATGCGGTGTTTGATTGGCCAATGTAGATCCCATTTCTATCATAGTTGTTGGAATGGGATTTTTAAGAGTAAATCTGTGCCTACCCTAGGGGTCGATGTTTTACTGGGTAAAGACTGCATGTGGTCAGTTATTTTAGTCTGCTTGCTGTCCACTCTTTTAGTTTTGGAAGAAAGCTCCAGTAAGGGGAAGATTTACTGTTATTTATTCTCTGCAGTCTAGTGTTAACCATCTTGTAATAGGGCTACAATAATTGTTAAGATACTAAACTATGGGCAGTAAGAGCAAGTGCCCCTTCAAAGTGCAGTTTTGCTAGAAACGGTACGTGTTTAAAACATATGCACAACTGTCCCTGTAAGTATAGTCTCCAGCACTGTATCACACACAAACTTCCAGCTGTGACCACTTAGGGTTACAGTTACAGTTCTCAAATTTAGTTCTCAGGTAGTTCCTCCTTTGTTCATAACCTTCTGTTCAAGACAAAAGTCATAATAACATCCAGAATTTCAGATATTTAAGATGAAAAGACAGGTCTATGCAGATCCGGTAAAAATAAAGTGCAGTGATGACTGAAAATATATAAAGTACTTATCCCTTGGGACACAAAAATTCATCAGGTCCTTTTCCTCATAGAATCATAATATTAGCCACAGAGTGAAATATAGGTGGATGATACTGGTGGTAGTTCTCCACATGTGAAGAGGGAGGAAAACTTTGTATTTCTTCTCACAGTTCTTTCTTGGTTTTCAGTTGTCCCAAAAACACAGGATAGTGCCACTAAAACCAAAAAGCACTATTCAGTATAAAATATAGATGTAACCCCACCCAGGTATGCTGCTTTCCATCTTGACAGCAATAGCTGGTGGGCTGGGCTCGGGGAAGAATATGTCACTCTGCACATTGGCTAGGTTTGGCTACTCTGCAACAGGGCACCCAAGTAACTCGACAAAGGAACGATAACTGTAATGTCCAACACCAGAAGTGGATTCTAAAGTGTGGCTTTTATTCACATCCAACAGAATAAACAAAGCATAGATGGACCTCCCACGGGCTACACTCCTGGTAATGCAGATTTATGGAGATCAGAACACATGCTAATTCACTTTAGCCCTCAGGCTCTGAAACACACTGGGCACACAGCCCGCACTTGTACTCAGCTTTGGGTTTTCCTTGGCTCAGCTCCCTTGCCAGCCACTTGGACACTTTCTATTTAGCATGGAACATTTACTGGTGGCTCCTAAACCACCTATGAGCATTTCTGCTCCTCAGGAATCTTCCTCATCAATCCCATGCTCAGTACTTTTCTCAGGC
This sequence comes from Neoceratodus forsteri, assembly GCA_016271365.2. NCBI lineage: Eukaryota > Metazoa > Chordata > Ceratodontiformes > Ceratodontidae > Neoceratodus > Neoceratodus forsteri. The sequence goes on along the minus strand of CM028130.1, from coordinate 133,912,327 downwards.
ACTGGCCAAGTACCTGAGAAAAGCAACAGATGTCCCAGAGCAAACCCATAGAGGTGAATTTGGTTACTACTGATGGGGGTATCCCACCTCTGCTCCCGTAATTCATACCCGGCCATTTCTCTGGACTGTAACACCTCATCCTTTAAAACACTTTAGTGTGTAGATTCTTTTTAAATGTATTCACATTCAATCTACTGTCTTTACATCCCAGTTGTGCTGAACTTGAACATACTTAATAAGTGGCTGTGTCCATTGCTCTAGACCCCCCCACAGATTTAAGCAGGCCAATCCCCACATCTTCCAAACTGTACTTGGCTGTCTCTTCCTGACCCCACAGTAACAGTCACTTTAGTTTCATTTTGTTTCAGGTGAAAACACATGGCTCTTTAGCAGAGCGAACTCACACTTTGGTTGCAGGTGCCCCACAGGCATTTTTCTCCTCAAAGGAAATCTTGTCCAGAACTTCTGGTGCCTTAGCACAAACTTAAATCAGGCAGCTTCTTTTCCTAGCTGGACCAGGGGTTGCCCTGGAAACAGGCTGATTATTTCCCCATCCCTACAGGGATGGGGCCCTGAACCACTGAAAGCAGTCTCTACCACTTCAATGTGTTCTTGTTGTGTTCCTCTTCAGCTGAGAAAATACACCTATTAAAAATAGCTCTTTGACAGAGCTTAGAGCTCTGAGGGCCTGCTTACAGCAGAGCACCTCTTCTACAGACTGCACAGACTCTACTGACCTCACTTCAAATTCCCCAGTGTTCTACTCTAACCTCCAACTGCAACATTCCAGTGTGGCTTATGCAGCTGTGACAGTTCTAAAATGATGTCATCCCTCAGTCTCAGCTGATACTGAGACTGAGAACAGAGTGAGACAGTGTGAAATCCATTTAACTGAAGTTTCACAAGCTGCCTTCCCTGCCTACCACTATGTCTTACTGGGATTCTAGTAACCTCAGGTAACAGGGGGTTACACTCACCTTGGGCCAGGAAAATGACTGTCCGCAGTCATTAGTTACCCAACCTGGGCCATCCTACCCTATGTGCTACCTACAGAGAGGGGTGATCAGGCCCCTCTACCATGTGCTAGGCACAGGCAGGCAAACACTAAGGGCCCAGAGGCCATCGGCTGATGCATCAGCCTCTACTCTACTCTACCCACTGACTATGGGTACCCAGTGGCTCTAGAAGAACTGTCCAGAGCATAGCCCTATTAGATCAGTACTGCAGCCCCTATGGCCATTCAGAACCACAGCCTGTCTATCCCCTAGCCCTCTAGGGAAAACCTGTCTGCCTCTAACTTAAAATTCCCAAAACAAAACAAACAGAGTACCTCCCCAACACTGGACACCATGCAACCACACACTAGGAGCTAATATCATAAACTATGCATTACTCTCACTCCTCCACAACCATACCTGTGGAAGAAAAAGTTACACACAGTAACAACAACAACAGTACTTTAAACTCTACACTCTAGTACTACTGAGGAACTCCGCTGAGTCCCTCCTCCTCTTTCTTTTCTTCTATCTTCTTCAGGAACACCTGCAAGAAAAGGAAAGACAACACACACTCATAATCTGCCTACACAGTCTATCTAAACCCCTACCATCTGAACACTGAAGAATCCCAAAAATATTTTTTAGAAAAGTAGAAAACAAAGTATAAACATTAGAAAACAGTAGAAAACAATGACATAATTTATAATACACAATATTTGGTGAATGGAGTGCCCAAAGTCCCATTTAGTGACCACAGTGCCCGAAGGCAAATCTATTAAAGAGTTCTCCTGGGCCGGAGCCCGGTGAAGTACAGTTCTAACAGGCCAAAGTCCCAAAGGGAGAGTCTTTGAGGACAGTACAAACATCTGGAGTCTGCTAGTGTAGGTGTGTACTGCAATGTCATAAGAATAGAAAGGTCTGGACTTACCAGTCCCTTGTAGTACAAAATGGTACCACACCTGGTCCTCAGCCGAAGAATCTCCCTGGCAGCATTCTTCCAATACAGCTGGGCGGACATCTTCCAGGAAATGACAGGAGGCACATCTGGAAACTGCTGGTTGATGTCATCTCTGGAGATGGAACCTTGGAACAGGAACAAAAGGAAAACAGCTGGTCTGAAGTCATCCAAAACCCAGACGATGAATCAGGATACAGCTGGGCTGGTGTCCTCTCTGGATCTGAAGTCATCTGGTGGGCCAGTCGGTGGATTCTGGAAAGCCAGTACACTGCAGAACTGATGAATGTGGGTCACCTGGGTCCAGGATGTCCAGTCTGGCTAAACAACATAGGTATGGCAATGGCTGGAGTGGCAGCACTGGCTACCACTGCTCTGCTTTCCATTTGGTAGGCATGGGCACATTCACAGGAAGGTCTTTGCATTGTGGCCAATAGCACAATGGGTCAGGTGCTGGAATTATTACCCCATCTGGGCTCTCATAATTCACACTGTGAAAGGTTTCATGTCCCTCTCCATCCACAGTTCGAACAGTGTCCATAAACAGTGTCCTGCCTCTTTTCCACTGGCTGTATTTTTCTTGAAACATTCTGTTCTTGACATGCTGTTTGCACCAGGATGCACATATTTCATTGCTTCTTCCTAAATCCAGGAGTTCCTGCTTTTTCACTCTCCTCCCAGACTCTCCGAGGAAAGGACATCCCGTAGATTTCATTCACTTTCCTATGAACCAGTGTTTCCTCTTTACTAGCTTTGGTGAACTTGAGAACTCTGGCCTGGCTTGGGGCAGCCAGTCCTGGTTCTGCCAGCTATGCATGCTTAATGACACAAAAAATGGATCCCTGGCTTTCTTGCACAGCCAGGCAGTGGAATCACTACTTCTTCCATGCGTTCTTTGAGGCAAGAGCTTGAGGCTGTGTACCAGTTCCTTTCACAAGGCCACATAGGTTTCCCTCTTCTTCTTCCTCACTAAGAATTTGTGCCCAGGAGTGAGCAGTCATCCTCACTCCTAAGACTGTCCACTCTTTGCTGGGTGTGGAGGTTGAAACCTCTCATTCAAAGGCCTCCCTCATCTCGTCTTCACCTATGAGACTTGGGCTAGGCCCTCTCTCCAAGGGTCTACTGATGCTCTTCCTGAAATGTCTCTCTGCAATTCAGACTCTGAAACATCAGCACATTGTTCTGCCTATAAATCTGTACCTTCTTGCTTTGTGCCACACTCTGAGGGCTTTCTCCAACAGGATCCGCCTGGTGCTGTGTGCTGCCAACTGCAGATTCTTGAACTTTTGTCCATGTGGAGCCAAACAAATCTTGGGCACTTTAAACAAACCATATTTCTGTAGGCACCCAGAACAGTGAGGTATGAAGACGTCCCTTCCAGCATTTAAGCACATCACACATACTCGCACTGGATATCCACGAATTGCCACATGAGGAGGCAGTCATTACCGTAGTAACATCTCTCAATGTCCCTAACTTGTTAAATTTTACCATATCACAGCCCGGCATGACCCGGTAGCGGCTGGTCCTGAAGCCATGACTGCAGAGAAAACAAACAACGCCACTGTTGTTTCAAGTCCCACATCACTGAAAACTTTTCTCTTTCAAAATGGCTGCTCTGTTGTTGTGTTTACATTACTACCCCACCCTGTAATGGCGGTGGCAGCACTCCTATGCATCAACATTCTGTAAATGGGTCAAGCCACTGCGCATCCGACGTTACATACTCTACTGATAACTTTGCTCAAACTGCACAAAGTTGCACTGTTCTTTTTCCTAGCACATTTATATGATTTAGCACGGACTTTTACTCACTGAAGACATTGCTCTAGCTTACAGTCCCTTAAAGCCTCAGTATTTCATAGCACAGGATTGCCTGTATTTCTGTTGCATATCTGATACAACTCAGTCTCTCACATGGCCTTGAAAATTATACTGACGCTGAACCTATAATTATGCTCACAGTTGATTGCTTAGAATTCTTGTTTTGCTGGTAAAACTTAACACAGTCCTTCTTTGCAAAGCTATTACACTGCTCCACACAGATTCAGCTGTCTTTTGGTGAAATCACACAGTCTGAGCAATTATTTCAGTTAGTACTCATTATTATCAGTAGCTGTTTGCTGCAAAGGAAAATGGCCTGCAGCCAGTCTTGGAGGCCTCTGGAATGAAGTGGGTTGGCAGTTCTGCCGATTGTCCCTCTGAACACCACACTCACAGTCCAGTCGATCGAGATGTGGGTTGAGCCCGATTTAAACAGAAAAGTCAGTTTTTAAACTTTACAGTGCTTTCAATCACCACGACGCCCTCCTGGTAAGCCAGTTCGCACACTCCACTCACTCTCCCTCTCCGAATGCTGTGCAGTCGCTTGGAGAAGCTGGCTTGGGGGCGGGACTGATTGCAATCTCACCAATCACTTGACGCCATGCAAATGAGCCTCTTTCCTCTGGGCTTTTCTCCTCACGGCGATCGTCGAGCAGGCAAAATTTAAACTGCAAAACTACACTTTTTTTTTCAACTGACTACATGGCGGGAGCCCATTTCAACCATTTTTATGGCCATTAAGTACAATAAGTCTCTCAGCCAAAACAGAAAGCATTTCCAACATCTAGGGCACAATTTTCCTTTTGCTACCCACAGTTTTCACACTTTTCTTTGTCACAAACACTTTTAAATGCTGGCAAACACTGTAATTTGATGCAGGACAAGGGCATACACTCTCAGGCTTTACTGCTTCTTGGTAAACAGTTGGCATTTAATAGCAGCACATGGACAACAGCACACAGCGGCGCATCAGTTAAACGTTGCTTAGTTGTTTTGGGCTACCCATTGCCAGATAACCAAAATGCTAGCCTTTGTCCGAGCGACCTTTCTTACATTCCTCCTAACTTCCAAACCCAAATCCTCAGCGGTGCCTCCATTTTGTAACCCCACACAGGTATGTCATTTCCATCTTGACAGCAATAGCTGGTGGGCTGGGCTCGGGAGGAATCACTTGGCACATTGGCTAGGTTTGGCTACTCTGAAACAGGGGCACCCAAGTAACTCTGGACAAAGGAAGCAATAACTGTAATGCCCAATACCAGAAGTGGGATTCTAAAGTGTGGCTTTTATTCACATCCAACAGAATAAACAAAGCATAGATGGACCCCACGGGCTACACTCCTGGTAATGCAGATTTATGGAGATCAGAATGCTAATTCACTTTAGCCCTCAGGCTCTGAAACACACTGGGCACACAACCTGCACTTGTACTCAGCTCTGGGTTTTCCTGTCTCGCCCCTGCCAGCCACTTGGACACTTTCCATTTAGCATGGAAACATTTACTGATGGCTCCTCAAACCACCTATGAGCACTTCTACCCCTTAGGGAATCTTCCTCATCAATCCCACGTCTGGGTACTTTTCTCAGGCACTGGTCAAGTACCTAAGAGAAGTAACAGGTGTCCCAGAGCAAACCCTGTGACGTGAATTTGTTACTACTGATGGGGTCTCCCACCTCTTGCTCCCATAATTCATACCGACCATTTCTCTGGACTGTAACACCTCATCCTTTAAAACACTTTGCTGCGTAGATTCTTTTTAAATGTATTGACATTCAATCTACTGTCTTTCACGTCCCAGTTGTGTTGAACTTGAACATACTTAATAAGTGGCTGTGTCCATTACTCTAGACTCCCCACAGATTTAAGCAGTCCAATCCCACATATTCCAAACTGTACTTGGCTGTCTCTTCCTGACCCCACAGTAACAGTCTCTTTAGTTTCATCTTGATTCAGGTGAAAACACATGGCCCTTTAGCAGAGCGAACTCACCCCGTGGTTGCAGGTGCCCCACAGGCATTTTCTCCTCAAAGAAAATCTCGCCCAGAACTTCTGGTGCTCCTTGCAACGAGCTTAAATCAGCCAGCTTCTTTTCCCCAGGTGGACCAGGGGTTGCCCCTGAAACAGGCTGATTCTTCCCATCCCTGCAGGGATGGGGCCCTGAACCACTGAAAGCGGTCTCTACCACTTCAATGTGTTCTTGTTGTGTTCCTCTTCAGGTGAGACACACACTTATTAAAAAATAGCTCTTTGACAGAGCTTAGAGCTCTGAGGGCCTGCTTACAGCAGAGCACCTCTTCTACAGACTGCACAGACTCTACTGAACTCACTTCAAATTCCCAACGTTCTACTGTAACCTCCAACTGCAACATTCCAGTGTGGCTTATGCAGCTGCGACAGTTCTAAATGATATCATCCTCAGTCTCTGCTGAGACTGAGAACAGAGGAGACAGAGTGAAATCCATTTAACTGGAGTTTCACAAGTTGCCTTCCTGCCTACCACTAGGTCTTACTGGGATTCTAGTAACCCTGGGTAAAGGGGGTTACAAATTCACAGATAACATATAAAAACTTGTTAAACAACACATATACAATTAAAACTATATACTGTAACTAATATAGAAACTAGGAGCTGAGCCAAAAACCCTGTTCTTACTTCTGCCGTTGGTAGACATGCACTCTCCCAGTGTGCTGCAGCTAATAGCTTTTACTTCTATGCTCTGGTAATGGCCGTTGAATAAAGCCTAATCAAAGCATCAAAGCAGCAAATCGCCATTCTTGAGAGGTCTCACAGGTTCTACTCCAGATCGAAGATACACGACAGCTTGTAAAAAGCCCCAATTAGCAATCGTTACAGTTTAAACTTTGGCATTTAGGTTTAAGCTTTTACAACAAAAGCCCCTATTTTAAAGTGCAGAGTCCAGCTACTCCGTCTCGCTAATTGTGGTGCTGCGATTGCAGGTGCATGAATGACTGTCACGACTATGTGCTGCACTATCAACTCCCCAATAATTATGTGTCTAATTTGCATATGGCACGAGTTTGAAAACAAAATAAAATCAAAAGATTAGCAAATCTAAAACCTAGATAAAGCCTAGATAGCTAAATAACACATTGAAATGTTAAAACATTAAATGTCCTAAGCGCTATGGATAAGTATTCTCAAGCTGACAGTAGGTGATAAAAACGAAAAAATAAAAATTCATTCAAAATCTGAGAGAGAAAACAAAAGAAACTAAGAAAGCAGAGAGACACTTCACTCTTATGAAATAGCAAGTGCTGTTACAATTAGGAAGTCTGTACATCCCTTCCTTTCTTTCTTTCTTTGAGAGTCGGGCTGGAAATTACTTTTTTTTTTTTTTTGTAGGGCAGATATCTGGCAATTCCTCAGCCATTTGAGCAGCTTTTTTGGTTGCTGAAGTCTCACAGTGGAAACCTCCCACGCCATCTCATGGGCCTTCCTCCTGCAGTGGGAAAGATAAGGACAATGCTGAAAACTTCTGCAACAGATGCTCACTCAGAGCTGTCCTGACAAGGAGATAAAAGTTCAATACGGCATAGATGGCATACTTTTTCCCAATCTTTGTTTTAGGATGTCTCCCTACTTCTCTGTCCTCCTCCACAGGGTAGAGAGTGCTTAGCCTCCTGCTCAGTCCAGACTCGAGTATCATGATCTTTCCTTACCCAGACCAAAGACATTGTCAGAGTGTGGGTGGCTTTCCCACTAATGGAGCTGGAGTGGGAGACACAGTTAAGACCCTGGCTTTAATCTGTCCTGAGACTGGTGTGTATGATGGGATACAGTGCTGGTGGGCACAAATGCCCACAGGCTTGGGTGTCTTGTTCAGCTTTGGCAGACCAGAGAAGCAGAACAGTGAGGGAAGAAATTACCCATTCATCCTGGTGGTCCAGGAGGCCTATAAGAGACAAGGTGACCCCCCAAAAAAAAAGATGTAGATGAATCTGTGGGCATAGTCTGGAGGAGAGATGCCGAAGATTGTGTTGCCCCAATGCAGAGTGTAATATCAACAGAGTAGTGCGGCTAAAACAGGAGGTCTAGAACAAAATTGTAATGCTAGATGCCCCTGAGGAACATGGATTGCTGGTCAATTATTAGTGAAACCCAGTGTCTTACAGCTCAGGCACTTGCCTATGTTTGAAGAGTGACAGTGTGAGTGAGGAACACAACTGACAAAGAAGTGGTTGCCAGAAGGAGCCGGACATTAGCCAGGGTTTACTGTGCCAACACAGCAGTGCAGCCAGCTGCTCAAGGAAGAAGTGATTATGGTGATATTGACCCTGCCTTGTTTGATTTAAGTAATTCCCTTCCTGGAGGAATGGAAGGACCGTGTTCAGAAGAAGTTGGCTACAAGGACAAACGTGTTTTCTTTGCATGAGTGGGATGTTGACTGCATTACGGGAGCAGCATCGCCTTAGGTTTACAGATGAGCTCCCTTCAGGAGAGATCCAGACGCCTCGCCTCAGGACATAGATGATGTAAGAAGGCACCTTCAGGAGATGCTGGCTGCAGGCATCATCCAGGAGTCCAGAAGTCCGTATGCATCACCTATAGTGGTGGTGAGGAAAACAGTGGGGCTATTAGGATGTGTGTGGACTACTGCACCTTGACCAGCTGCAAAATCCTTGAGAAAGTTCCATTGAGATGGAGGATCCTGGCTGGCTGCTTCTTGATTTACTGCACAACTCCAAGGAGCTCCATTTTTCCCCTGGTGGAGAGCTTCAAACCGTGAGCACCCTGGACCTGGTTCCTGGAGGGAAAAAGGAATTGCTTGTTAATCATTTTCAAGGTTTCTAAAATATTTTGGGGCCCCAACAGCTGGCTAACCTGTGGCACCATACTAGGCCTGCACATAGTGGGTAACCCAAGGACATCTTGAAAACACTGGTACCAGTGGGGTGGGTTTGGCTCATGGGCCCCAATGTTTGGTGTGTTGCTGTATCATTAACAAGTTTTCTATCCACAGCCATCCTTGGTCCCGGACCCCTTCCTTAGTCCTATACCTTGATAAAGCTGTGGTTTACTATTTGAAATTGTGTGCAGGAATCCTCTGAGTCTGTCAAAGCATTACTGTTCATGGTTTATGGTGGTACTGAATTGTTGGATATCCAGTGTGTGGTGTGGTTGGTAGGGGCAGCATCTCAGGGGCTGCACCAGTCAGTCACCTGACCCACTTCTAATTCTCTCTGGCTGGAGGCACCATGCTATTTTTATGATCTTTAGGATAGGACCCCAATTATCACCGTAGCAGGACCCAGGCCCCTTAACCTTTGGAAGGACAACAGGCAGGGGTAGAAGCCCACCGGCACACAGTGCCTGGGTGACATCTCTTGAGGCACCGCTGGGATCTCCTGTACTGTTTTTTTTGGGTATTACCGGAGATTTGTGAGGGACTACAACACAGTAGTCAGGCCTGTTTTGAACTTACTACAGGGGTATCCTTCAACAAATATGATCAAGAAGACCCTCCCAGGAGGCCAAGCTGAACAACCTAAATATTTTCAACCATCTGAACCTTTTGGCCCTGGTGAACCGGGAGTGTGATAGAGCGCTTGAGGACATTATATACTGCCTGACTCATGCACCGGTGCTTGCCTATGCCAACCCACAGAAGCCCTATATTCTACATACAGATGCAAGTTTCAGCGCCCAGGGCAGTATTGTATCATGAATACCCAGAGGGTCTGCGCCCAGTGGCATATGTGAGCCGGAGTCTCAACCCCTTGGAAAAAAGGTGTCCTGTCCACAGGTTGGAGTTTTTGGTGTTATAGTGGGCTATTGTGGACCAGTTTCATGATTACCTGTAAGGGATGAAGATTACTGTGAAGGCTGACAACAACCACTTACTTATGTACAGACCACAGCCATACTAGATGGAGCAAGCCACCGGTGGTTGTTGGCCCTGTCTACCTATGATTACAGCATAGAGTACCGGCCTGGGCTGAATAATATAGATGCTGATGCCTGGTCCTGATGCTCTTTAACTCAGGAGACTGAGCATTCTAGCTGGGTCAAGATACCCAAACAAGTGGTGAAAGCATTGTGTAAGAAATTTGATAATGATGAGTCCCCTTCTCTTGAAGAGGCCCCTCATTTGGTGGACTGTTTAGGAGCATCTGGGAGTTGCCTTCCTGTAGCTTACTGCCACCTGACCATGCTGGATATGAGGTCCTTGCCACAGCTGACTACTCAGGACTTAAGAAAAGAGCAGCAGGACAGTTCCGTTACTGGGAGGTAACTCAAGTGCTTCAGGGAAAAGGAGACTCAGCTCAAGTAAAAGCTAGTGATCCACATGTCCAGTTATTACTGCAAGAATGGTTGAAGTTGCAGCTAAAGGAAGGTTTGCTCTACCGAGTCACTCAGAACCAGCAGGGGCACCCGTGTGTAGTTGGTCTTGCCTGATTGTTTTCTAGGCCTGGTAATGAAAGCCCTACACGATGATATGGGCCACTTAGGTAGCGAACTCACCTTGAAATGGTAAAGAGCAAATTCTATTGGCCCAAGATGGAGAATACATAGAATATTATTGCAAGAATTGTCGGCGTGTGTATTCAGAGAAAAGCACTTCCCCAAAAGGCTGCCCCACGAGTTAATATCAGTACCAGTGTATCGATGGAACTTGAGTGCATCGATTTCCTCATGTTGGAGCCAGACTCCAGGAATATCTCCAACATATTAGTGGTTACAGACCATTTCACCCATTACGCAAGCCTACCCCACCAACAACCAGAGGGCCTCCACGGTGGCTAAAGTTTTGCTGAGACTTTTTTCCACTACAGAGCCCCTCAGAGAATCCATTCGGACCAGGGATGTGATTGCAGGAGCCAGTTGATAAAAGAACTATTGTCCTTATGGGGTGTCAGAAAGTCCAGAACTACACTTACATTCCCAGGGTGACCGCAGCATGAGAGATTCAACAGAACCCTATTTGACATGCTGGGCACCCTGGATCCAAGAGACAAGCATACCTGTAGCCAAGCAGGCACTTTGGTCCATGCATACAGTTGCACAAAAATGATGCCACTGGTTTCTCTCCTTACCATCTGATGTTTAGAGGAGGCCCATCTCCCCTGGGACCTGTGTTTCAGATTGTCTGCAGATGGCATCAAGGAGAATGAATATTTGCAATATGTAAGAAAGCTGCATGATGCCTATTAACTAGCCTCAAGAGAGCCACCAATCGAAATCAGACCAATAAAGAGAGTTATGACAAACAGGTGAAGGTGCAAAACTTGAGCCTTGTGACCGTGTACTACTCAGGAGTCTGGGCATACTGGGAAACATAAAATCGCTGACCGGTGGGAAGTACACCATATGAGGTAGTTGAGAAGCTGGAAGGACTACCTGTATACAAGATTTGACCACAGGAAAAACCAGGGTGCAAAGTGATGCACAGGAACCACCTCCTTCCCAGCGGAGATAAAATTGTTGGATCAGAGACTGATTTGATAGAGCTACCTCTACTTCCAACACTCGAGCTGCTGCACCCAGATGACAGCAGCAGACAGATGGAGATGCTACAGGGGCTGGACCTGCCCAGTTACAGGAGGTACTCGAGGAAGAAGATTCAGCTGATGAATCAGATGGAGAGGCTAAGGACAAGCTTGTGTGTTTTTACCCTACCCCTGAACTAGAAAGACTGTTTCAAGGACCTCCCTGATGTTAGAGACTGATCCAGTGATAGAATAGCCCAGTGCAAGTGACATAGAGGTCCTTGGGTTGACAGACATGGAGAGGTAGACATGGCTATGTCTGTGGAGCAGGGTGCTGAAGTGAAGGCTGCTCCTTCTACCCCTTGAAGGGACCACTTTGGACTTGAACAATAGTCCAGCTGAGTTGTTCAAGTGGTTCCAGAGTAGTCCCCCAAAGCACCTTTGGGAGCCCACATCAAACCTGAATACTAGTTTGGCTGGGTCCTCTGAATGGCTCCCAAGACGACACTCCTGGACAGAGTGGCGAGGAGAGGAAGAAGAGCTGCAGCCTGCCCCCACTGTAGAAGAAGTGCAGTCCAAGGGAAAGTGATATAGACTCTGCCTCTGAACAGGGGTAGCCACTAGACCTGAAGTGCAGGAAACCCACAGAAGGTCAAGGTGGACTGGCCCCTACTAAAGTTGACTTACAATGCACGGGGTGCTCAGTGACCTGACCTTATTTGTAGTACACAAGGGGTATATATCACGCCAGGTCCTTGGAAAGAGTGTTCATGTGCCCTGTTAGTGCTAGCCCCCAGGCCCAAAGGAATGTGGTCAAAAGGAAGAGAGGGAGGTGAAAGAGTACCAGGGGAAAGAGTGGTACAAGTATAGTATGAGGTACTAAAGTTTCTATCTTTCTTAAGGTTAAATATGTGGGTGCCACATCTTATGTGGCTAGTGAGTTAAATAAAGAGGAAAGTCTTTACTTAACTGTATGTAATGTTTTTCTGTTTGTGAATGGTTGATGTTATACTAGTTAGGAACCAGGTGTATAGTTAGAAATGTTAAAGTGTATTGATGCTAAACCTTACTAGATTGCAATCTTATAATACTTTACTCTTAGACTTGGCATGGAAGCCAAGCATATAATGGGAGGTAACCCCCTGTGGGAGCTTACCTTAATTGTCCCCATTTTCCGACCTCCTGTTTGCCTTCTGGTATCCCCTTGCCATCCCCGATTCTCCTGGTACCCATCAATTCCCTCAAGCCACCCCATATGTTATTTTAGCCCAGTTCAGGCTTAAATCCTTATTCATGATCCCACTATTTTTGCTTAGCTCCTCGGAGCAAGTGGGGATCACGTGTGCCATGGGGCACTTTTGATGTTTTCCAACCACCGTTGTGGTCAAAATGGGGTGTTTGTTGGTTTTGTGCCCCTAGTGTTAAATGGGGACCAGAGACCTGAAGAGTTGGGCATTAGCCCTCTCCATGTGTTAAATAACAAAGTTTGGAAACAGAGCATAAAGCAGGGCTCATACATATTAATGAGCCCCACGGAATATTGATGAGCTGTTGCTGCCACCCTGGGGACTGTGTTTCAGCGGCAGTGACTGGAAAGCTTCTGGGATGATTTGCCCAAGGTTGGGCTTTAAAAGGGGGCAGTTGGGATTTCAGTCCATTGGGTGCTGTTAGAATTCCATAGTGTGTTTGGCTGCAACATAAGTGAGTAGGGAGAAACTGTATGAACTGACATGGACTCCATTGAACTGAATGAGAGCTGACATGTTTATGACATTTGCCCCCATTATTCCAGCCAATTAGAGATCTAAGCCCAAAACTGTAACAGAGGGACTCCAGGGAAAAGGAGGGACTAATTCTGGTGCCTAGATCATGCCCCAATAAACAAGCAGGAAATATTGATCGCTGTGGTTATCACTTATTGATAGGCTCCATCAGCCAATCAGAATGCTGGATTTTGGCTGAAACTGTGTGGACTTTTGGGATTTTCTTCAGTCTGTTCCTGGGCTCTGTTTGAGTCAGGAATACCATGTGAGAGGATTTGAACGTCAGGGGCTTACTCAGGCCCTATGTGGAGATTGCTGTGTTGCTGATTTTGGAAACTGTTGTGTTGCAAGATGGGAGATTGCTGAGTTGCAGAATCAAATTGAGAGGGAAAGAAAGAGAAGAGACTGAACTGTGATCCTATTTCTCCAGGTATGAAAAGTTGTATGGCCGCTGGTGGAGAAACAAAGTGCTGCAGAAACCCTGCACCAAGAAGCTGGACAAGCTGAGAAGGCTGTGTGGATTGCAAATACTGCTACAGTTACTGCAAAGAGGTAATTTCTTGAGTGGGACTGTGATTGCAATTTCTTGAAGAGGCAGAGTATCTCTGGTCATCTGGTGCTAACCAGGAACTGTGTGTTTGTCCTGAGTAAACTGGTTCTAGTGTCTGAGAGATGAGGTTTGCTGCAGCTGAAGAAAAGAGTGTGGACCCTGCTAATCTGGCAAGAGTGGACTGGTATTCAGAGGGTTGTTCTTACTGAGCTTCCCTGCTGAATTGCACTTATGTGAGAGGCAGCACACACCAAACTGGCACTGGACTCTTTGGAGCGACTGCCTGAAAATCCTTCATGTTGAGAACTCAGTGCTGGGACTGCAGGAGGCCTTCCACCTGTTAGTGAGTCCTGACCCAGAGCCAGGGAGGGAACTTGCTAATGTCTCCCAGGTGAGGGTCACTGTCTCAGGAGGTCACGGTTCTTGCACCTGAGTGCTAGGTGTCTCCATCGTTGTAGCCAGGCTGTGGGCCACTCCCAGGTCTGGGCCTTCTGGGCTGGTGTTGTCCTGCCACAGTGCTCTGCAGGGGCCAGAAGCAGCTGAAGGTGACAAGTGGCCAGAACTACAATCAAGGTGACCAGCTGCATGAACCTCGAGCAAGTTCCATCGAGATGGAGGGATCCTGGCCGCCTGCTTCTCAATTTGCTGCACAACTCCAAGGAGCTCCATTTTCCCTGGTGGACAGCTTCAACTGTGTGTACCCAGGACCTGGTTCCTGGGAGGGAAAAGGGGAACTGCTTGTTAATAATTTTCAAGGTTTCTAAACATTTCAGTGTCCCAACAACAGCCAACCGGTGGCACTGTACCAGACCTGCACCTAGTTGGTACCCCTAAGGACATCTGGGAAACATTGGTACCAGTGGAGGTTGGTTCGACCTGTGGGCCCCAATGTTTGGTGTGTTGCTATATCATTAACCAGTCTTTCTATCCACAGCCATCCTTGGTCCCGTACCCCCTTCCCTAGTTGTATACCTCCCAATAAAGCTGTGGTTTACTGTTTGAAACTGTGTGCAGAAATTCTCTGAGTCTGTCAAAGCATTACTGTTCATGGTTTATGGTGGTACTGAATTTTGGGTATCCAGTGTGTGGTGGTTGGTAGGGGAGGTGGGTAGGTGCAGCATCCCAGGGACTGCACCAGTCAGTCACCTGACCAACCTTTAATTCTCCCTGGGTGGAGGCACTGCATTATTTTTATTATCTTTGGGATAGGACCTCCGATTGCCACTGTAGCAGGACCCAGGCTCCTTAACCTGTTACAGGGACAACAGGCAGGGTAGTAGCCCACTGGCACATGAGTGCCTTTTCCTCCCTACTCTGTTCTGCCCAATCTTCCACCCCAGACGGGAAGCACCTCAGAAAAGGCTGAGGAAATTGGGTACTTCTTCAATCTGACCCTCAGCCTCTGGAAGTTCCTCTTCACTGTTTCCACAGGTTGATTCACCAGATCATTGGTATCAAGATGTACCAGCACTCTTGCTCCCCCTCCTCCACTATCCACCCTGTCCGATCCAATCTTGGATGGCTCTGCTCCAGGCAGTCATCTGACTGCACCCTCCTTACCCCATAACCTACCATCCTCTCTACCACTCTAAAAATAGAGTCTCTTATGACTGAATCTTCCTTGCTAACCTCTGCCCCCCATCCTTGTCTCCCCGGCTGACACCATGCCCTTTCTGTCAGTACCATCTAACCCATGGTCAACCTTGCCAGAGTCAGGCACTTGTGCCTCTTCTAGGGGTGCAAAGTAGATTGTCATTGTTATCTCATGGGAAGAGCTGACTATTGTGTGACCATATTTCTACCTGATCTACTCCACTTGCCCACCACCTCCACCATCCTTGGCCAGTGGACCTTTGAGGAAGTGAGGGTGGGCATAAACTTAGGTGGAGTTGCAACTCAATAATTTTTCCCAGCTGCTGCCAACTGAGCATGGAGCTCCCTGAAGGTCATGCAAATAGAGCAGTGTCCTGTTCTCCAAAGCATAACCTTGGAGGACGAGTGCCCTGCAATCCCTACAGCTACCTCTCAACTCACACAATGCTCTATTACAGTCGGTTATGAAATGGGAAGAGAAAATTAAGCAATTTCATTGGCTGATAGCTCAGTAAAATGTGTTCCACGACTGTGAAAAACAAGTCCCAACATAAAATCAATACTCATTCTTTGCATTGTTATGTTTGCTTGCACGCATGTGCAAGAAACATAGTGCTATCATCCGAAGTTGGAGGTGTGTCCCCCTCTAATTCAGTCAGTGAGCTGGCAGGCGCTGCCCAGTCCGCTATCGATGCTGGAGCTGTCTCATGACAGCTCCAAATGCAGTGGCATTAAGTTGAAAGGGGAGCTACGCTCAGTGAGCAGCGATAAGATATCGCCTGCTCATGCGCAGCTCCCCACACACACACACGCACACAAACACACGCATGCATACTGTGTGCTGCCCCCATGCACACACTGTATAGCTGACTGGGGTGCCCAATCCCCGCCGGCTGTGCTGCGCCCCCCAAAGTTTCCACATGCCATGCTGGGTGCCCACCCCAGCGTGGAAGTTATCATATAGCCGACGGGGTGCCCAACCCTGTCGGCTGCACTGTCCTCCCCCCGAGAGTATTGCCACCGCAGAGCCCACCCCAGCGTGGCACCGATGTTATGGCCGACGGGGTGCCCAATCCCCGCCGGCTCCACCCCCACAACCAGTCGCCTTTTGTGCCACGCTGGGAGCCCACCCCAGCGTGGGCAAACGCCGCCGTCGTCAGTTTAAAAAACCTGTAAAGAAAAACGGTCCCACGCAGTCTCCCTGCCCCCCACAACCTGCACCCACCCACTGCACCCTGCCTCCCCACCCCCACCCCATACTTACCTCCGAGTCCGCGCCGACGATCTTCGTGGACCGGGAACACGCCTGCACTCTTCAAAGCCTACCGCTAACTGAGGAAATGCCGCAAGCTGTATAATGGGATAGATAGGGTTTTTCAACTTTATTGCATATCTCAGGATTTTTGGGATTTTGCACCAAATTTTCAACATGGGATTTTGGGACCCCTTCTCATGAATGCTGTCACTGTCATGGCGTTATCAGTCTGCCAAGGGTGATTTTGCAGCCACTGTGTAAAATCACCTTTCTGAATGATTAATGAAATGACACTGCCAGTGTTCATAAGGTGGGTTCTCAAGAAGCCTATTTTGAAAATTTGGTGTAAAATTCAAAACATTACTGTTTTATGAGCGCATGCGTTAGCAGTTCCTACGAGGCTCGTAAGTTTGTGTATTTCAATATTTTCACTCCAGATTTTCAACATTGCAATTTTACCACACCTTCTTATGAATAGTATAGCTGTCATTTTTCACATCTCACCCAAAACGTGTTTCATCCGCGTAGCGACAATGGCGCAGTCGGTGTACTAAATCAATGTATGGGACAAATCAAGAAAATCACAGTGATACTGTTCATGAGCAGAGGTCTTAAAGTGGCAATGTTGAAAATTTGGTGAAAAATTCCAAATGACTGTTTTATGAGCTGCATGCCAGCAGTTCCCACGCACGCCGTAAGTTCACCTAATGTTCAATATTTTACCCAGATTTTCAAAATTGCCATTTTATTACACTTCCTTATGAGCAGTACAGCTGTCATTTCTCATCTTGCCCAAAACATGTTTCCGCCCATGTAGCGCACAATGGTGCAGTCGGTGTGCAAAAGCAATGTTTGGGACAGATTAAGAAAATCACAGTTACACTGTTCATGAGCAGAGGTCTTAAAATGGCTATGTTGAAAATTTGGTGACAAAGGTCCATAATGACTGTGTTACTAGTGAGCATTGCGCAGTTTCCATGCACCCTCAGAAGGTAATGACTTTGTAATATTTTCAGTCTAGATTTTCACCAGTGGCATTTTCCACACTTCCTTATGAACAGTACAGCTGTCATTTTTCACAACATGGCGAAATGTGTTTCACACTTTCAGTGCAGAGATGCGTGGTCGCTGTGGGAAATCATTGTTCAAACAGATAAAGAAAATCACAGTGACACTGTTCATGATCAGAGGTCCCAAAATGCCCGTGTTGACAATTGCTGTAAAAAATCCCTAAACTAATTACATTATAGGTGTGCGTTGCACAGTTTCTATGCACGCCGTGACTTCACCAGTTTTTAAATATTTTTACTGCAGATTTGCAACATTGCCATTTTTACACCTCCCCATGAACAGTACAGCTGTCATTTTTACATCCTGTTCAGAATGTTTTTGCACCTGTGGTGCTAAATGCTGTAGTCGCTTGCATAAGCAGCTTCGCTAACAAACTGATATTGTCACTGTTCATGAGGTGGGGTCACAAAACCATGTTGAAAATTTGGAGTGAAAATACCAACGAATGCCTGAGGTATTAGGGTTTCAACCATAACGCCCAACCCTGTAGAGAATGACAGACATCAGGGGTGTGACTTGGGATTCTTGCCTGTAATGCTCATACCATTCCGCACCCTGCAGCCAGTGAGAAGCATCGAGGTATGCCTTGGACTCTTCGCCCCAAAGTTCACCCATTCTCCTATACCGCACCCATCTCACCGCATTTCCTGATGGAATGGGTGCACATAAGGGCCAAAGACCCCGGCACACCGTGACACTTGTCAGTGTCTGCAGGGTGGGTGGTGAAATGGTGTGGCCATTATGCCTGATGACCCAAATGCACACCCCATGCCTGTCACTCTCTGCAGGGTGGTGGTGGGCTTGCCTTCAGTTAAATACTTCACTGCCATTCCTATTACGCAGCTCTGTAACTTCTACACTACCACTGCCAATGCCAGCAAGCAAACATTCGGCATTGACAAATGCTTGTTTGTAAAGTTACTTGCACTAATAAGAAATATCTGAGCTCCAGCCCCTGATCCTGTTCCAGATGGGCCCCTTTACAAAGTTAATTGTTTTACACCTCTTCCCCTTTCTTTTAAAGGAAATATTTTCCCTCATGCGTCAGGTTATCTAGTCAAGCAAATGGTTTTAAGCAATTTAAAAATGTTTATTTGTGTATTTTTCTGATATAACTTAGAGAATAATTCCATAAGCACAATAAGACACTCCAGGGCTGTGCATATATAATATTTTACACACACCAGGGACTGAACGCACTCGCCAAGGCTTCGCGGCCTTTAATGTCCTTTAGGTGTATAAAATATTTTACGTACACCCTGTCATGTCTTATTGCTTATTTAGATGCCTTTGCTATATCGTCATTACTTAGTAGTATGTGATACTAGGCTAGCTGTCTTCACGTGCTGCAGACTCTTACGTTGATTCCTATGACAAGAAAAAAAAGAGATGCTTTATAATAATAATAATCATAAATGAAGTTGTCCTTATGGACATGGGAAGTCCCCAGGGTCCTGCCACACAGAGAATAAGCCAGGTGTTTTGTGCTTGGGACAATAGCTAGGACTGGGACTCAGATCTCGGAGGGCTCCTTGGAGGAATACAGTCTTGAGACAGGTTGTAGAAGGGGAGCTGGCCTGTGAAATTAATTGAGGAAATAGGAAAAATAACTGAAAACAAAGAAGGATATGATATGGAGAGATTAATAGGAGAGGAAGAGAGAGAAAGAGAGATATGACATGATC
Organism: Neoceratodus forsteri; assembly: GCA_016271365.2. Taxonomy (NCBI): domain Eukaryota; kingdom Metazoa; phylum Chordata; order Ceratodontiformes; family Ceratodontidae; genus Neoceratodus; species Neoceratodus forsteri. The sequence goes on along the minus strand of CM028130.1, from coordinate 133,893,183 downwards.
AAGACCTACAAGTACCTCAAAGTGGTGAACAGGGTGCAGGTGAGGTCTCTTTCAAATGAAAACAAACAATGGGACCAGAAGGCATGCGATGAAGCTAGAAGGGGAAAGTTCAAGAGCGATGTGAGAACATTTTTTACCAAAAGGGTAGTAGATGCCTGGAACAACTGTCAGTGGAAGTGGTGGAGGATAGAAACTTGAGGTCTTCAAGCATGCATGGACAAACATAGGGTATATTACAAAAGAATCAAGGAGGAGGGAGTGTCGCCAGAGACCATATAGGATTTGCAGTGGCAGGATAGGCAGGGAACACTTGAGCAGACTGGGTGGGCCAGGCGGTTCTTTTCTGCTGGCAAACTCTATGTTTCTATGTTTAGCAGTACAATTCCTTGTACAACTCTGGTTTGTTTTAAACTTAACAGCAAAAAGTTCTGTCTCACTGGAATAATTCAGTGGTGTGATATCTAAACAAGCAAATGTTCTCAGCAAACTCAAGAAAATGGAGGTCCACATTGCTTCCAGCAATTTCCTGCCTTTTCGTTCTCTACAGTGCCCAGTACCCTGGCTCATACAATTGCCAGCAGGGGATGTGCACAAGCTGTGTGCCCACTAGCTGACTGACTAAAAATCATTCCTATTGGGGGATTAGGGCAATAAAATTGCATCTTTCTTCTTCAGATTCTTAACATGCCTTGTATGCTGGGTGAATTGTTTATAGTAGTGTGTGACAGACTGAGAGAAAATATGAAAGGGAGAGATTGTTACTCTTTGGCGAATGATTGCAAGTGAGCTATGAGTTGTGGATGAATAAATATTAGTAGAGATTTCACCAAGGTGAGATGAATCCTCTGGGTGCATTTGTCTGTGGAGCAGGGTACTTTGACACAATACAGCTGCTAAAACGATCCATGAGATTGTTCTAAGAGATAGTAGTCATTATCTGCCTGCTTTGTATGGTGTGTATTAATTAGTTTAGTACTGTTTGCTATCATCTAACTCAAATAATTATGCAAATTAGTAAAGCAGCTTGGAGACCACCAATCTGGAGAAATCTGTTCCTCCCTATGGCACTTTGCATGAACACATTCTGCTCTATTAATTGCCATTGTTTAGTATCTCTGTGCTAGCTCTGTGACTTGTATATGTCAGCAGAACGACTGCAATTGTAACAGAGACCACACTGGTAAAGAGACATGCCTTTACTTGTATAAATAAAGATTTAATATAAAAATAACAAAATGTCAATAAAGTGTTAAACAACATCCTTGCTTCTGTGGAGGGTTGCATATGTTTGGCTCATTAGACTGATTGCAGAAGATGCACTTTATACAATCACACACAATTAAAGCAGCAGTGCAACGAAACTGGGCAAAAATGTGACCCTACCTTTTTTCACTATAAAAGATTCCAGGCATCTTCCAGTTTTATCTGTTGGTACAGTTTCTAATTCCACCAAAATCTGAGCATTTTATAAATGTTTTAATTGAGTTTTTCTAAAAAAAAAAAAAAAAAGAAAAGAAAAGATGTCTGCCACATTTTGCAGAGAATTGTAGACTGGGCAAGCATTAGGATTGAAAAATCAAAAACACTCATGGTGCACAGCATTGGTGGTACTGAGACAAGTAGGTTTGGCAGGAATGCCATTATTTTTCTTAACTATAGCTGAAACTAGCTTTTCAGAAAAACTTTTCGTTGACTGATGCTTTAAGTAAATAATATGTATAGGGGCTGAGCATCGACTTTGTAAGGGGTACCACTAGGGTGCTTTAAGTGTCTCAGGACACTCCAGTCTTACAGTGCCACTAGGCCACTGTAGATGTTTTGGTGGTTACCCTCCCTTGTGAGCTTTACAAGACTGAGTGTTCGTGTCCTTTTATCAACTATGTTGAGGATGGGTGTCGTATCTGAGGTTAGGATAGAAATTAGAAGGGGCTTCCACTGAAAGAAAGGTTAAAGTGGGCCTGGTGTAGGAATGGTACAAACTCCCTGATGCAATACCTACCTACCCGCCTCCCCACTAGTTCACCGCACTTATGAATCAACACACTACAATGACCATCTCCACAAAGCATACACTTAATACTGCAAAGCAAGCCACGCCAGTCAAAGAATTCAAACAAAATAACAGGTGTTTTATTTAGGGTTGGGAATGAGGCCCTAAACAGGAAGAAAGGAGGCTAGCAGCGATGGGGTAGGACATCATAGTATCTGGTGGCTGGTCTTCTGTCCCTTTGTAGGCACAGTCTATGTTAGTCTTGGCTTCAGCTTAGTACCATCTAAGGTACAGCTTAATTAATGCTATCCCTGGCAGTGCCCTGAAACCGTGTCAAGTGCCATAACACAATGCGAAATACAGTTGCTGGCTTCAGCCCTCTTCTCTCGGGCACTACCCTCTCCCTACTGGTATCAGTGCTGTAACCATTAGTTGTACCTAGAGGCTCACAATACTGGCTGGGCACTCAGTTATGGAAACAGTATAGGCCCAATAGCAATGCGTATTGGTTGGCCAGTGGTGGTATACGAAAATAACAGTTCAATGTATGATACATAGTGTAGTGCTTGTGTATACTTATGAACTTGAAGATATGTATTTGAGGGTTATGAACTTGAAGGTTATGACATGGAATTTGGTCTTTTCTATTCCACCCTTGATAGGGATGCTGGGTAGGTGTAGGGATAGAAGGTCCAGTGTCAAGGGTGAGATAAGAGTGCCAGAGAAGGAGGAGGATGGTGGATGATTTCAAAATGCTTGAAGCTGAGCGATCGAAGTGCTGCTGTTAAATAAGGGATATATTTATTTATTTATTTTATTTTATTGAGTTCTCAGATTACAACCTTTGAGCTACAAGCTCATTTACAAAGGTTCCACATTGGGAATAACTGAAGAACAACAGGAGTACATACAATTTCAGGGACATAGAATCAGAGGCAACAATAAGGACAAAATCGTATAGTACAGACATGTACACAGAATCTGGGCTAAGCTGGAGCCAACATAGATTAGAAGGGAAGAGACAGCAGGAGGTAGTCCAGTAGTAAGGTATACCTACCTGACAGTGACAGTTCGACAGCGAGGTCCCCACAGCGACTACAGCTCCATGCCACTGTAGGGGACCCACTGGAACTGGGCACTGTCTGTCGGGGTCTTGCACTTCGAATCAGCTCCACTCGAGTTGATCATTCTTAGTGGGGAGGTGTTAGCCTGCGCCCCCATGTGGGGTTCAGGGGCAAAGCCTCTGAAGAAAACACTTTGTGTCATGAGAAACCGCAACTGACTGCTAAATGCGGATGGACCTGCCGGTTTCACTGTCGTAGCATTTGATGAGAAATTTGTCGAACACCCGCCGGGATCCCGTAATGGGTTGAGGGGAGGGTGGGGGGATAGAGGTAAGAGCTAGTGGCAACTTTGGACACGGAGTCACCATGCCAGTTTTGGGGAGTGGGGTGGTGGGGAGAGGCTAAAACAGTGGGCAGGAGAATTGGAGGAAGGTGGGCAATGGACCCTGATGAAATAGAGAGAGAAGTGGAAGAGGTGGGAGAGGGAAGGGTTGGGGAGTAGGTAGTTGGGAATAAGTAGCAGGTTGGGTAGTTTAGAAGTGCTTGTGTTGGGGATAGCCAGAATTTGAGTGCAGGAGGAGGTGGTCAAGGGTAGCAGGATCATATCGCTTGGCTAGACAGGTAGGATCTGAATGCGGTTTTGAACGGGTGATTTTACTGACAGAGGCAAGCTCAGGTGGGTGTGAGGTAAGCCAAAGTGGAGCATGGTATTCAAAGGAGGGCTGACTGAGAGGTGTGTCAGAAGGGAACCTTGATGGAGTGATTGTTTGATGCCCTTGTGGTCCTTCCTGGAACAGCCTGATGTAGGAGTGAGCTGGGTCCAGGAGGCAGTAGGTCCAGAACTGCTTTTCTGGCAAGAAGGCAGACTTGATAGCGGGTCCTGTCATCAGATTTAGCCACCCCATTTGTTGGTAGAGGTGGCAGGTGTGGGTTAGGCACAGGGCACCTAGTGCTAGTCTGCAGGCTTTATTAAGTGTAGTAGTGAGATGCCTAAGGGTACTGTCAGGGGCTGCACTGTAGATGGCAAGACCATAGTTGATAGTTGAGAATACCGAGCTGGTAATGGCGAGCTGGAGGCTTTTTAGTGAGGCAGCTTGGGTGTTCGGATAATAGGTCGAAGCCTGGATGGCTGTCATGTTGATGCGATTGACATGGGAGGTGAAGGAGAGGGAGCTGTCAAGGGTAAGCTTTTCAGGTATTTGAAATTGGGACAATTTCAATGGCTACATTTTGTTTATTAAGAATATTTATTGTGACTGTCCTTTAGTGGCTATGAGTTGGGGCAAAAAGCATGGTCTTGGTTTTTTATGGTTAACTAGCAGCTTTGCTTTACTAAACAAGTCCTTCACATGATTAAAGTCCTCCTGAAGTCACCTTTCTAGGGTGGCTGGGTCAGCATTGCTTGAGTAGATTACTGCATCATCTGTGTAGAGAAGGATTTTGTGCTGACAGACTACTGGGAGGTTGTTTAGAAAATGGTTAAATAGTAGGGGCCCCAAGATGGATTCTGGGGACACCTGTGGCCACTTGCTGGGGATCCGAGACACGCTACTTATTTTACCCAAGTGCCCAAGATCAAGGCATAGTGTATGTGTCCCATAAACTCCAGCAGAGCTGTAGTAGTACTGTGGAGTTTACAGAAGCTATGCTGCTGCTGGCATTGTAGCTGGTGTTTGTCGGTATTCAACCAGCTGATTGTAGAATATCCACTCAAGGGCTTTTGAGATTGGGAGGAGAATTGAAATTGGGCTGTAGTTGGTATGGTCAGTCTTACTACCTGCTTTGTGTACAGGGGTTACAATTGTGGCTTTCAGAGCTTAGGGAAAGTTCCTGAGGTGAGGGACAAGTTGATGATTTTTGTCAGCTGTGTTAGCAGTTCGTCATGTGAGAGAGGCCCACGTACTATGCCTGGACTTCCTTAGGACTTTGGAGAGGTATTTTTGCTCTCCTTTAGACAATATTCTGAGGTACAATGGTGGGGTGGTTTGTTGATTGAATTCTTGGTGGTTTAGGTGGGTCACGATAGCAGGTTTTGGAAATTGGGGAAGCATGGTACTGAGTTCAGTGAAAGCTTTGTTAAAGATGTCAGTGTTAGATTTGGGGTCATGAGAACAGACCCTAGATGGGTCAGCATTGTTGGCGTATGAGGTATCCCGCTTCCCAGTGATTGCATTAATATTCTCTCAGAATCTATGGCTATCTCCTCAGGAGGAGTTTAGCTTGGATCTGTGGCAGTCAGCTTTGCCTGGCAGATGGCGCTGGTACATTTATTCTACGATTCTTGTAGTTTTGCATATCTTGGACTGTGAGAGTATTTTTTACTTATGCCACAGAGGTCCCTGGAGCTCATCAGGGCCAGGAGGTGGGGGTTATCCATGTTTTATGAAAGCCACTGATTTTTATGTTGTCGTGCTTAGCAGCCAACAGCTTGTGGTAGTGGAGATTTGGAGGTGCGGTCACTGTTTGGCGAATGCAGGGCATGCACCAGTAGGTGTCCCCATTCCCCAATCAGCCTGCATGCTGGTGACACACGCCTCGGCAAGCACATCTAAGGAAAGGTCCACTGCAATGCGAGCAAAGCTTGTCACATGCAGCGGACCTTCCTAAGTGCTTGCCAAGCATCAAACATGGTGGCACAGTGGCTGCTAAACTGCCGACTTCAGGGGTACCTAATCCGCCAGTCAGCTTACCCTACTTTCTAGATAAAGCAACAGGGAGCCCACTCCTCTGCTGGCAATGTGTCCCCTCCTTTTTGGTTGCCGAGGGGTGCCCAATCCCCCGGCTCATGTGCCCCCCGCCATTGTTTGCTGACGGAGTGCCCAACCTGTTGGCATCTGTCCCCTACTCCTATAAAGCCGACGGGGGTGTCCAATCCCTGTCAGCTACTGTACCCCAAAAAAACACCTGTAAAAAGAAAACTGTCCGTGATGTTTTTAAACACCGTAAACATAAAACGGTCCCTCGTAGTCTCCCTACCACCCACACCACCCACTGTGCACCCTGCCTCCCTCACATCCCCACCCCATACCTACCTCTGGAGCCCAGCACGACAATCTTTGGTGGACTGGGAACACGCCTGCACTCTTCAAAGCTGACTCAGAACTAAGGAAATGCCGGTAAGCTGTATAATGTAATAAATAGGGTTTTTCAACTTTGATGCATATCTCAGGCATTTTTGCACCAAATTTTCCACATGGGGTTTTTGGGACCCTCCTCATGAATTCTGTCACTGTTATGATGTTAATCAGTCCAGAAAGGTGATTTCACAGTCACTGCGTGGAATCACCTTTCGACCGATTAACGCAAGGACAGTGGCAGTGTTCATGAGGTGGGCTTTCAAAAAGTCTGTGTTGCAAATCTGGTGGAAGAAATCCAAAATGGTTAGCGACGAGTGTGCATTACCGCTGTTATGCACACTCGTAACTATGCGATTCGCAATATTTTCATGCCAAATTTTCAACATTGTCATTTTTCTACACCTCCTTGTGAACAGTACAGCTGACATTTTTCACATCCTGGCCAAAATGTGTTCCGCACTTCCAGTGCACAATAGTCGGTTGCTGTGGGAAATCAGTGTTCGGGGCAGATTACGAAATGACAGTGACACTGTTCATGAGCAGAGGTCCTAAATGCCTATGTTGAAAATTTGGTGACGATACCTCATAAAATGACTGTTACAGATATGCATTGCGCGTTTGCACGCACTCGTAGTGCATTTGTAATATTTTCACTCTGAATTTTTCACCATTGGCATTTTTCCAAACCTCTTGATGAACAGTACAGCTGTCATTTTACATATCCTGTTCGAATGTGTTTTCGCATCGTCCGCACAGACGCTGCGCGGGTCGCTGTGCTAAATCACTTTTTGGGGACAGTTTGAGGAAACGACAGTCACACTGTACATGAGCAGAGATGCTAAAATGCCTATGTTGAAAATCTGGTGCCGAAGTCCATAAATGACTGTGTTACAAACGGTATTGCGCATTTCACGCACTCTTGTAACTTCGCAAATTTGCAATATTTACATGCCACATTTTCAACACTGCCATTTTACACCTCCTTATGAACAGTACAGCTGTCTTTTTTCACATCCTGCCCAAAATGTGTTTCCGCACTGCTCTATCAAAGCCAATGCCAGCACGACAACATTCGGCATTGACAAATGCTTGTTCTTTTTGAGATGGGGGCATAGATGTCACAGTCAGCATTGTAGATTTCAAAAATTTTGCTAGCGCTGTGTCGACATCTTTGGCAGATAGGACTGGTGCCCAGCTCAAGTTGTTGCAGGTGTAGCTTAAAGAGCCTTAACATGCCCTTTTTAGTATACAGGATGTTATAACCTTAGCAGGTGGTTTAGGGGCTTTGTTCGACCAGGCTAAGATGATGTGTGAATGGTCGCTAGGGAGTCTGGGAGCACTTTAGACCAGAGATCTGCTCAGGGTGATTTGTGAACACCTAGTCTAGTAAGGTGCTGGTACCAGTTCTGTAGTTTATTTGGGTGGGTTGGTCCACCAGTTGAAGGATGTTGATTGAGGAGACAACGTCCTTGAAGGTGGCAGCATCCAGGGCCAACCAATTAATGTTGAAATCACCCAGTACAATGACTTTGTTACTAGAGCGGAGGTCAGCAAGGTATTCATGCAGTACTCTAAAGCCCTCAGCTGTTTCCTGGGGGTATGTAGACTGAGACGAGTAAGGCCCTTACCCTGGGAACCAAGGGTTATCTCACAGAGAGTATCTGTATATTTTTTCCTGTACCTAATTGTGGAAGAGCTATACCCTGCAGGTGAATTTTATATAGATTATGCAGCCGCCTCCCTTTCCCGAGCCTATCAAGGTGGAAGGTGGTGTACCCATGGAGTTGGACTTGAATGTCCTTTGTCCTAGGTGTAAGCCAAGATTCGGTGATGGACAAGATATCTGGGGTGTGCTGAGCTATCCACGCTTGCAGTTTTTCCAGTTCTGGCAGGAGACTGCAGATGTTGATAGATGCAATGGAGATCAGGCAGCTTTTCCCGGTTGCCCAACAGCATTGTTTCCTCAGCCAGGGTTAGGATGAATATTGCCTGAGAGCATTAAGAGTAGCCAGGCTACTCTGATTGCAAGGAGTTTGAGTTGCTTAATAGAGCAGGGTGTATGGCAGCAGGATAGGGATTGGATACTAGCCTGCTGGCAACAGGGATTGTGAATATGCAGGTGGTGGATGTGTAGTGGTGACCTGAGGTGGGCAGCCATAGTGATCCTGTCATCAGGAAGACATCTGTCTTTGGAAGACCTGTCCCTGATGTGGAGTTTGGAAGCCCATCCCTATATACAGTGTAAGGGTCTGAGTACTACATTTCTCCAAGCATGCGGCATTGAAATAGGGAGTAGTAGAATGGCAAACTTGTGTCACGAACAGTTAGCAGGCAGCAGCATGGTCGGCATTTCAGTGGTGTGTGTTAGTCATTAGGAGTGGGACACTACATGAGCCTGTATGTGAACAACCAGGAGAAGAGTAGCTGGCATGATACACCCTACAGAGATCTTTATTACACTCCAAGAGCCATTTGGGATGGTGAGAGACTGTGAGGCTGTGCAACTTAAGTGGTGAAGACTGAGTTATGGTACAGTACAGCATTAAGAGGCTATACCTACTCACAAGTGGATGTTCTTGGGCATGGTCTGGGTGGGGAAGTGGATTTAAAGAGGGGTGGGGCGGGGTGGGTGGGAGAGTCAAAACTGAGTAGACTACTAGCTGCAGGCACAGTCCAAAGCATGCGCTCCACAGTGAGCCTGAGCTGCTTGGTAAAGCAAGCTACTGCAAGTGCATCCCGAGTGAGGATGTCTGGGCTTGAAGTACTGGAGTTCTGTTGGCTGCTACTGTCCCAAGGAGCCAATTAGCAAGCAGCTGCTAGTGAGGTCTGCCAGTGGAGATCAGTGGGTGAGAGGCACCGGATTTTTAAATTACAGATGCGCCTATAGCAGAGTGGAAGATTTACCTTGGCTCCAAGTTTAGAGCTGCTGGTGGGTGAAAGGAGGCAGGCAGTGGTGGCTTTGAATAGGGCCATAGTGCACTCCACCAGCTCAATGAAGTCCATCTGGGCAAGGTTTGTCTTAGGAATAAGAGAGGAAAATAGCCATTAAGTAGGGCAGGAGGCAGAGGGCATGGATCACTGGGGGAACAATGGATGTAATTGTTGGTTGGGGTTGGCGCCTGGGCCAATTGGTGGGAGGGCTAACTAGCCTAGTGCTTGGTTACCAGGGAGGAGGGTGAGTGAGTAATGGGTCAGAACAAAAGAAAGCCAGATCATGATTTACCGAGAAGAGTATGAGGGCAAGCAGGAAGGGGTGGGGGGTTTGTAAGTTTGGAGTTGGAAAGAAGGGTCTACGACAGGCTGGCTTACAGTAATCAGCTGCATAGGCAGGGCAAGATGGTGGGGCAGAGTGTGAGTGAAGTAGGAGAGAGTAGTCAAAGAAAGCGACAGAGAGAGAACTGGGGGAGTGAAGACTGCTGTACAATACTTTTCAAACAGCTGCACTTATATGGTATACTCTAAATTAAAACAGACTGTTCCCAGATAGCAGTCGCTAGGTTTTTAAACTGAGAGCAAAGCAATACTATATAATGAACTACTGAGACTTTAAACATCAGGCTATCAGAATTTAACGATTGGCTTTTACTGAACAGTACTATTAACTGAGGCTATGCATTTGTAAGCTTAGCATTAGGTTACAACAGCGTAGATCTGGTATTAACTTAGACAAACATGCACAATCGTAATAATTCTGAAAAATGAGTAGACTACTAGCAGCAGACATAGTCCAAAGCAGGAGTTCCACATTGACCTGAGCATGCTTGGTAAAGCAAGTTACTGCATCCTAATGAGGATGTCCGGCTTGAAGCACCGGAGTTCTATTGGCTGCTACTGTCCCAAGGAGCTAATTAGCAAGCAGCTGCTAGTGAGGTCTGCCAGTTGGAGATCAGCGGTGAGAGGTGCCGGATTTTAAAATTACAGATGTGCTCACAGCGGAGCGAAGAGTTACCTTCGGTTCCAAGTTCAGGAGCTACTGGCTGTGACACTTGGACAGCTGGTTCTGATTAATCTATGCTTTTGTAATATCAAAATGTATTATTGAGTTTCTCTCATGAGACATGCTGAGATAGCCTGTGGGTTAACATTCCTCCCAGGTTTAAGATGAAAGCCAAGAGAAAATTACAGGCTAGAAGAGACTTAAAATTAGGATCTCCTGTTTATGTGAGTAATTGCAGCTTGTCAGCTGCCAAGATAGATCATAAACTTTATGACATTCAGAGGAAACACAGTTAATTTCACATGGTGATACAAAGCATGTTGCACCTCCGTGAGATCTGGCAGAGAGTCATAATAAGTCCTCCAGAACTGAGACCAAAGGTTGATTCAACTCACAAAACAGACAGGGGGGTTACCCTGTTCTGTTAACTGCTCACAATACTACACTGGAGGTTGGCACTTTGGGAGTAGAGGGCTGACCTGCTGAGTGGGGTAGTGATAGATTGGTTGGCCAGCGCGAAACATTTTGGTATTACAAGCTCTGACTGTTCAGTGTGTCAGCTTAAGACTGTCAGCTCACTTGCAAAAAAAAGACAGTAATATTTTTTTAAAAAGGAGACAGAACTATATCACTTGGCGACAGTCAAGTTCCTACCCGCTTTATTTTTTTTTCTAAAGTGCAAGTCAGAGTAGCCGTAGTTAGGAAGAAGATGTCTTCCAACTACAGCAGGCATACTGTAGACTACTTAAAGCAGCAAAGGGGACAGAGGAGTCCTGTTTGAGGTGAAACCACCAAACAGAACCTCATAGATGCCCTGATGGCTGCAGATACCCAGAGCTCGAATCACAGACAGTGACTGAAAAGGACCGAACCTTGAGTGTGGCAGGGCTAGCGGACAGTGCAGTGTCCAGATCCAGTGAGGATGACAGCAGGGCCACTGTCAGTGAAGGGCCACAGCAGCAGGGCAAGGTCACCAGTATCCTGGATCCAGAAGTACTCAGGCTGCAAACTGAGTTACACAGAATGGAGCTGGAGTTCCAGAGGGAGAGGGACCAAGAACAGAGGGAGGCAGAGCGAGAATGCTGAGAGGCAGAATGAGAACACTGAAAGGCAGGAGGAGAACAGAGAGACGCTGGACTGTGAGGGAGCATGAGCGCAGAGGCAACATGAAATAGAGAAGCTACGACTCCAACCTCAGTGCACCAGAGCAGGTAAGTGGTTTGGGTTTAACTGGGACTGCAGGACTGGGTTACAAATTGAACTCCAAATTGACAGCTGAATTTAAAGAGGGGAGGATATGTATGCTTTTTAAATTCTTTGAAAAGTTTGTATTCAGGCTAAAATTTCTAGAGAGTCTTGAACTTCTAGCTATCCCGCTACTTACTGGGAAAGCTTAGGATGCATTGGTCAAATGGACAATTAGGACAGTGATGATTACAGCAAACTTAAAGCTGCACTGTTAAAGAAATTTGAATTAACTGCTGAATCATGCAGAGCTAAATTCAGAAGCTCAGGTGAAGCCCTGACATGAGCTACGGAGCTTACCACGAAACAACGCCAGTTTTAAAACGCTGGTGGGAAGGAATTGAGGCAAACTCTGTTGATAAAATTGAAAATGTGATTTTGTTAGAACAGTTTTATTGGGCATGCCCGCAGGGCTGAAAACCTGGCTGGAGGACCAAGATCCTAAAACAGTGCAAGAGGCTGCTGAACTCTCGGACCGCTATGCCAAGAGCAGATCTGCTCTGAGAGCTTAATGGGGTGGTGTGGCAGTGCATAAAGGGAAAAGCGCTACTTCTAGGGCATCTAAAACCCTTATTTCCTCCAATCAAACCAGTTAGTCCCAGGTTTCAGAGAAAAGATTTCTGAAAAGAGAAGTGAATATTGGTTGTGTAAAGAAACTGGGCATATTGCCAGACAGTGTCCCAAAAGAATGAGCAATAATATGCAGAATGGTACTAGAAAAGAAGTGGGTTGTTTGTGTGTCCCTGGAAGCACGCCTGTGAACATGAGGGAACACATGCACCAGTCATGGTGAATGGTGCACAGATGCTTGGGTTAAGGGACACAGGGTATCCCTGACATTGGTAAAGGGGATCTAGCAGAGCCTAGTCAGCTTATACTCAATAAATATGTCACTGTACTGGATTTACTGGTGAAGAGAAAACATTGCCACTGGCCAGTGTTCTCCTGGACTGGGGTGAAAAGGGGAACTGTGGCAACAGGTGGCTGTAGCCAAAATGTTAGCAGTGGATGTGATCCTGGGCAACAATCTCAAACAGGGATGGTATGTGCAGTTATCCATAGCCAAGTGGCAAGGGAAAATTGTAGTTAACTGAACCCCACAGAAGCCATTGTGGAAACCACTGAGAGGCTGGTTCCCCAGTCTGTGTCTTCTGATATGGAGATTAATGAAAAGGGGTAGAAAGTTCCCCAGTAGCAAGTAACCACACAGCTACAGAGGTTTGCTCCAAAGAGGGAGGGGTGACCCATTGTCAGAGGGTTGGGATTGACAATGATCCTGAGTGCCTTGATGCTAGTTCTAGGGACCCTAGTTTAGTGACTGAAGGGGGCCTGCCCCATGCCTTGGGAATGTGTGAGGGGCTTGCAGCTGCTCAGAGAAGTGACCCTAGTCTAGAGAAGCTGAGGCTTGGGCAGACTCCGACAGCACACAGGGAGGTGATGGCAGACATAAGGTTTATTGGGAAAATGGACTTATGTATACTCAGGCTGTGCAGACAGAAGGAGGTGCTAGGCAGGCAGCTTGTTGTTCCCTAGGGGTATCGTGAGCAGTTGCTCAAGATTGCACATGATATTTCCTTGTCTGGTCATCTGGGAATCACATGCACTATGCAGCGTTGGCCCAGAATTTATTGGCCTAACTTCACCCAGCAGGTGAAGGAGTATTGCAGGTCTTGTCACTGACGCCAAGAAATAGGGAAGGCGGGCAAGAAAACCCAGGCCGCTCTGATTCCATTGCCCATAGTGGAGGAGTCATTCAAGAGGGTGGAATGGATATTGTGGAGCCTTTAAATACCCCAGCCCTCAGGGAAGAGATTCATCCTGACTGTGGTGGATTATGCCACCCGGTACCCAGAGGCAGTCGCCTCTATCCTCACTGAGGACAGACAAAGTGGCAGATGCCTTACTTGGGATTTTCTCCATGTTGGGTTCCGTGAGGAGGTTATCACTGATCGAGGGGTTCCTTCATGTCGGACCTGATGAAATGTTTATGGAGAAGTGTGGGTGGTGCAGAGATGCACGACACTCATATCACCCACAAGCCAATGGGCTTGTGGAAAGATTCAATGGTACCCTAAAGTCAATGTTCCAGGCGCTTTGTGAACAGCATAGGAGGGACTGGGAAGAATACCTTCCCCACCTGTTGTTTGTATACAGGAGGTGCCCCAAGAGTCGATACAGGATTTTGCCCTTCAAACTCTTATATGGATGCCGGGTATGTGGCCCCTAGACTTGAACTGGGAGGACTGGGAAGGCAAGCACGCCACTCAGGGAACCTCCCATAGTGGATTATGTCCTTAGGTTTAGGAAAGGCTGAAGGAGCTTATGGGACAGCCCAGAGCAACCTAGCAGCTGCCCAACAGAAACAAAAAGTGTGGTACAACCGCAGAGCCAGAGCTCACATACATGATAGGTCAGGAAGTCATGGTCCTTATTCCGTCCGGAAAGACAAGCTGCAGGTTGAGTGGGCAGGACCGCATAAAGTGATTAGGAAGGTAAATGATGTGAACTACATTATAGAGTTACCTGACAGAAGACAGACAGAATGGATGTACCATGTCAAGATGATGAAGCCAATGCAAATAGGGCTGACATGGTGTTTGTAGTGTGTAGTCCTGGGGAGGGACGGACAAAGGAGACCCCTCTGGACTCTAGAAGAATGTAAGCAGGAGTCCCTCTGTGGAGGCAGTAAATTGTCTCCCCAGCTGACCCCAGACAAGATCCAGGAAGTAAGGGAGGTTTTAGTAGACTTTGCCCCATTGTATACGCCAAGCCTGGACTAACCCCTTAGCGACGATGATGTGGAGACAGGGACACAGATGCCCATACGGCGGACAGCATATTGGTGTCAAAGGCTGTCCAAAAGGACATTAGGAGGAAAGTGGAGGAGATGCTAGATTTAGGGTAATCCAGAGATCCCACAGCCCTGGCCTCACCCATAGTCCTTGTGTCCAAGTCAGATGGCTCTACTCATTTCTGTGTGCATTACTATCATGGACTGAATATAGTCACGAAGTCAGACGCCCACCTGATGCCCCGGACGGACAAACTCCTGGACAAGTTGGGAAGGGCGACCTACCCTACGATCATTGACCTGACCAAGGGGTATTGGCAGGTAGAGTAGATGGACAGAGCTAGGGAGAGGTCGCCTTCATCACCCGAGAGGCTTATTTGAATTTAAAGCACTCGGAATGAAGAACCGCCCGCCACTTTCCAAAGGTTGGTGAACCAGATGTTAAATGGTGCTGAGTAGACGCAATGGCGCATCTGGATGACATTGCTGCCTTTAGTGCCAGCTGGGAGGAACACCTATCCCACCTTAGGAAAGTGCTGGGCAGGATACAGAGGGCCGGGCTCACTGTGAAAGCCGAGAAGTGCCAGGTGGCCATGGGAGAAGTGGCATACCCAGGCATAAGGTAGGCCGGGACAGCTCCGCCCTAACCAAATAAAAATAGAGGTAATCCAGGTGTGGCCCAGACCAGAAATGCAGAAGCAGGTCAGGAGTTTTCTAGGGACAGTAGGGTACTACAGGAAATTTGTACCCAATTACAGTGCCCTGGCTGCTCTCTATCTGACCTGACAAAGAAAAGGATGCCAAAGAAAATTACCTGGGGCCCAGCCTGTGAGGAAGCCTTTTCCAACTAAAGGAGGCACTGTGCAGTGCTCCTGTTTTGACAAGTCCTGACTATAGCAGACCCTTTATAGTTCAGACTGACGCTCAGACGTGGGATTGGGGCAGTACTGAGTCAGACTTCCAGCCAAGGAAAGATCACCCAGTAGTGTACCTGAGTAGGAAGTTACTTCCCAGGGAGCAGGCATACTCTACTGTGGAAAAGAATATCTTGCCATAGTGTGGGCCTTAAAGAATTTGGAGCCATACTATATGGGCAGCATTTTGTGGTGCAGACTGACCACAACCCCTGGTTTGGCTGACGCAGATGGGGAAAAACAATGGTAGATTGCTAAGATGGAGTCTTGCTTTGCAAGGGTATGATATGACAATTCTACATAGGACTGGAGCAAAAATCAGAACTCGATGGGCTGTCTGAGGTACGTAGGAGGAACTGATTTGGGAAGTTCATCCCAAGCAGGGATAGAGCCCCAAATTCAGTCTAGGTGGGGAGGATTGTGACACTTGGACAGCTGGTTCTGATTAATCTATGCTTTTGTAATATAAAATGTGTTATTGAGTGTCTCTCATGAGGCCTGTTGAGATAGCCTGTGGGTTGACATCCCCCCAGGTTTAAGATGAAAGTCAAGAGATAATTACAGGCTAGAAGAGACTTAAAATTAAGGATCTCCTGTTTATGTGACTAATTGCAGCTTGCCAGCTGCCAAGATAGATCATAAACATTTATGACATTCAGAGGAAACACAGTTAATTTCACATGGTGATACAAAGCATGTTGCACCTCCGTGAGATCTGGCAGAAGTCATAACAAGCCCTTTGATGTCCTGGAAAGGGAAGCTGCTCATAAGATCAAAGAATGTCATTTGAAAAAAATGAGTTTAGCTGAGATCACAGAATTTTAATTTGCCTTCTGAATAAGACATCCTATTGGTATGATTTTTATATTCTGACAGGGAGGATCTAGGTGACCTTATGCAAAGAGGCTGGCAAAGCCAGTTTTTGAACAGTATTCTGTTTTCCATTTAGACACACATGTTTGGACTCTGAAAGCTACAACATGCTGGCAGCACTGTAAGAGATACATTAGATAGATCAAGTCTAATTGTCAGGTGGTAGGAAATTGCACTTTTAAAATCTTTGTTGTTTTTTTTAAGTGATTGTATGTTTTTGTGATATATGGTTCTGTATTTACACTTCACATTTTATCTATTTTAAGTAAACATCTCTTTTAATAGACTATTTGTGTCTTCCAAGTCCTTCTGTTTTGCCTGTGATGCATGGATGGTTAAGAGGTGACAACACTGTGCATGAGCTTATATGGTAATATCAAACTGGGAAAAGGTAAGAGTAATCTGAGGTCTTTATTAGAGTTTTATGGTTCATTTTGTACACCTAGTTAGGTGCCCATAGGCGAAATATACATGCCCCCTCCCGAAGAGCAGATTTATCTGAGCCTGTACATTTGGTACGCTAACAAGAGGTTCACAGTTTGAATCTCTCCAGAACTGAGACCAAAGATTGATTCTGTTAACTGTTCACAATACAACGCTCAGAGGTTGGCACTTTGGGAGTAGAGGGCTGACCTGCTGAGTGGGGTTGTGACACTGGCAAGGGTTGAAAGGAGGCGGGCAGCGGTGGCTTTGAATAGGGCTGTGCTGCACTACGCCAGCTCAATGGAGCCCGCCTTGGGGTTATTTCCTCAGTTGAACCTTCTGACTTTAAGCCCTCCCATTCAATGTGTAGTACATAGTGAGGTGTTTGTGTATACTTATGAACTTGAAGATATGTATCTGAGGTTATGAACCTGAAGGTTATGACTTTCTATTCCCTCCTTTGACAGGAATGCTGGGTAAGTGTAGGAATAGAAGGCTTAAAAGACTGTTAAAGGTTTGAATCTGTAGCGCCCAAAGTAAGAGGGCAAAGTATGGAGGCACCACAGACATGTGGGTAATTAAATGATGTGCCACATGGTCCCTGTTGTTTTGGGCATGGGGCAGGTACTGGGGCCCTTGCAGTGTCTCTCCTCTGAATAGCCAGGCAGGGCATAAGTTTTTAAAAATTAGAAGTGTTGCTTTCCCTGTTGCTGCCTGCTCTGCTCTATTCTGACCCTCCCAAGCAGGCAGCATGAGAGTGGGCACTCACACCCTGGGAGTGCTGTCCCTGGCCGTTGTGTGGTGCCCTTTAAAAAAATGTGTCCATTTGAGGTGGATGGGCTCAGGGTTCTAGAAGCAGAACCCCGAGCATCTTTTTTCAAAGAGAGAACTTTTTTTCTCATCAGATTGTGCTGGGCTGCGAAGAAGAGAGGATCACAGGAGTGCAACAGGGACTTGTGGCTTACCTGGTGGAGTGTAGCTGGTCCCGCTGGCTCCATGGTGGTTCTTGTCTCCAGCCAGCAAAGAAGAAAGAAGACTGCTGCTCCTACTGTATGCCCCGATCCATTCTCGAGTCAAGTCTGGTAGTTCCTGAAAGAAGATTCCTGTTCCCTGCTCTCTGGTGTGGGATCTGTTCAGTACCATTTTTTGTTTTATTGTTCCCCATGTGTTCTGGTCCCTCATCGGTGACATTGAAGAGCCTCATCACGCGGTGAAGTTGTCAGCCTTCCAAAGCCCCTGTCATCCATTGCATTGCCTGTCTTTCTGCAAGCAGTCCCTCCCACTGCCAGCAAGACCTTCCTCCTCCCATCAGCAGTTTCACCCTGGACCAGGATGGTGAGTCGGCAGCAGCACAGAAGAGTGTGCTGGCTGCCTCAAACATTTGAAATAAAAAAAATTGAATTGTTTTGGCTCATGGAAAGCCATCGGAGGACTGGGCAGGGAGGGACAGCTATAAAAATTAAATATTCAGGGCAGGGTGATGCCCACTGGGAGAGCCAGCCCAGTAGGGCCATAGGGGCATCATAAATATTCATAAGGGGCGGGCAGAGGTGGGGTGGCCCTGATTAGTTGCAGCAAGGCCTTGAGCAGGCCTATAGAAATTAAGGGACAACGTTAGGCCCAATGATTTAAGAGGGCAACATAGGCCCAAAGGTAATTAAATGGGCAGCAAAGGCTCCAGGCAATTAAAGGGCAGCAAAGGCCCCAAGTCATTAAAAGGGCAGCAAAGGCCCTAGGTAATTAAAGGCAGCAAGGCCCACAATGTTTAAAGGGACACAACCACAAAAGGGCCATTTATATGAAAGGGGCAACCCTTCAGGCCAGCAGTAGGCCCATGGTAGATAGAGGGCCCAGCAGTTAAGAGGGCACAGAAAGCCCAGGAGAAAAAGGGCATTAATCCCAGGGTTTTAGGGCTAGCCAGGTCCTCGTACAAGAAGGGACCCACAAGTGCAATACTTTTGTCAAGGGTCAGTAAAGAAGGGTGTTTAGCACACAACTGCCATCTAGTGACTGTCAATTGATGAAAATGTGTATTGTTTACTAGTATCTGAACTGTAGTGTTGATTGCAAAGCACCAAGACTGTATTGTTACTGGGATTCTGGTTATTTGCCCTGCAACAAACAATTGCCCCAGAACTCGGGTTATTTGCCCCTGCAATGAACAATTGCCCTGGAATTCTGGTTATTTGCCCTGCACTGAACAATTGTCCCAGGACTTTGGTTTTTGCCCCCGCAATGCACAATTGCCCCAGAACTCTGATTATTTGCCCTGCAATGAACAGTTGTCCCAGAACTCTGGTTATTTGTCCTACAATGAAGAAATGCCCCAAAACTCTGGCTATTTGCCCTGCAAGGAACAATTGCCCTGGAACTCTGGTTATTTGGACATAGTCTGTCTAAAAACTCTCACCACCCTAGTGGACTGAGCAAGGACTGTACTGGGATCATAATAAGTTGGTCAATATTTTATTTGTCAGCCTCAACTTTGTATTACTGCTTATCTTCATGTACAATTTCTGTGCTAGTTTGCACAGTATTGCGATACTACTTGTAAACGCTGTATATATATAAACATTTGTAATATACTGTAAACACAATCATTAGACATGAACTGTCTTGGATGCTGTTGTCCACATGTGTACAGGAAATAGTTTTACTTTACTGCATACCTCTGTGATATGTCCTTGATGTTTGTACTTAGAATCTGCAACAAGAAATTGTTGTACTTCTCGCTTACCTGAGTGTCACTTGTACCCGGTCACACCTGAAACGAGCCTCAGCTCAGCATGCCTTTCCGTCACCAATTTTAAATAAATAAAATAAATAGTCTTAGTGTCACAGGAAATTCTTCATCTTCATCTTTCTGTAGCTGCCAACTGTACTTGATGGTGCACATGAAGACTTCAGCTGCGATTGGACTCTTGTATGTCTTTGAAAGTACTGTATATGGATGTAATTGACCTACGCTGGTGATGGTATAGAGTATCCCGAGGTGTAGTACCATAGAGCCTACTAAAGGTCCACACAGAGTATAGTGGCACTAGGCTGAGGTGCACCTCAGCAATCTTTTGGGACTCTGATTTAGTTAACTGGTATTACACCATAATTCCATAACATGCAGTAGATACACAGTAGTGTTTTGTGAAAAGTAATTTGTTTATGAGTTTTATATTATCCCTCCTGTGGCTGTGTCATCCTACCCCTGTTGAATAAAGCCCAGCAGGCATCAAACTCATTGGATTACTTTCCTTCCGTGTTGGGTAAATTCCATCTACCCTTACTCATTCGAACCTTGATGCTCATCATCACTGCAGTAGCAGCAGCACCTCATCATGATCAGATAATTATTTGTCCAATGAGTCTAAAGCCAGAGTTTCCGAGGAAGATGCCAATGGAGCTGAGTTGTAGCAGTGGGTCATCCAGAGGAGACGGTGAGGAGCTTGGAAGAGAAAAGATGAATACCAAGGAAGTATGCTTCTATCACCATTAACTATACCTTATTAACTCGGGGTGCCATGGCTTCTGCAGTTCTCAGGAGAAAGAGATAGGGCAGAACCAGCAATTTAGGGTGTTTCATTTGAAGATGCAGGAATGGTTAGACTGTACTAGATCCCAGAGCGACATAGAGTTGAAATTTGATTGGCAAGCTGAAAGGGCAGCCCATCGAGAGGTACAATCCTGGCCAGGTGGAGCAAAGACTACCGCTGAAAAGATTCTGCAGAGGTTGCAGCAGATTTTGATACCCATACGGTGTCAGACCTCAAAATAAAGTTCTTCTCCTGCACTCAGAAGCCCCAGGAGACCCTTCTGGAATACGCCCTAAGTCTGCAAAAATTGGTGAGGGCAATTGAGAGAGCAGATGTTGAGGAAGTCTGAGATGCAGACTGTGTGCTGATTGAAAAATTATAGAGGGGTGCACAGAGAAGCTTTGAGGAGAGGTGCAGGATGTTGCACTTACAAGACCCTGAGACAGATTTCTTGCCTTTAAGGAGAATGCAATTAAGATCTTAGACTCGGGACACCCAGGAGAAGAGGTTACGACTTATCCTCAGATGGCAACACCACTTGGAACTATGTGGCCAGGATTCCCGATGAAGGATGGACTAGGAGGACCTGGGAGAAAAGGAACTGATATGAAGGACTGCCTTGGAGAGGTCGGAATATGACAGAGAACCGACGGGTTACCCAAGTTATCGCCCAGACCATGGTCAAATGTTCAGTCAAATGGCACAGGCACTGATCTGTTCTGTTCAGTCCAACTCTTACCCAAACTCTGAACTGGCAGAACAAATTGCCACTCTGACTCATAAAATGATGGAGGTCTGTTAGAGTACAGGGCCTGAAGCAAGGTTGACGGAGAGAAGTGCCACACAACCAGGCTGAGAGAGAGAGAGAGAAGAGCCAACAACCACCCAGCCCATCTTAGGAGAGGTGAAGGAAGATGCCCAATGGTTCATTTTGTTAGTCAAGGAGACCGATCTGCCATAGGTGTGGCATCAGTGGTAACGCTGAGTGATGATGCATTCAGCCATCTGACACTACCATAGCATTAAACAGGAATTCTTTGGTGATGAGGGCTGATTCTCGAAGGACAGACGACCAGGTCCAACCACCTCAGTAGACCAGTTTTGCTTCATCGTTAAAAGCCATACGGTGCCCGCAGTTGCTGATGGAGTGGAACTGATGGCGTTACTTAGATACCAGGTCGCAAGTCACCACAATGTAGGCGGTATTTGAAGATATTGATGCCCGAATATCTCAAACCACCTCTGAGGTCATGGATCAAACTGATAGCTAGTAACAGAGCTGAAGTACATTATCTGACTATCTTGAAGCAAATCTCCAGTTGGGGAAGAATACCCAAGACCAGCAGGGTATTATTATCAGTGATATGGAAAGCAATAATCTGCCACCATTGATTCTGGGCATGAATTTCCCGTAGAAATTAGACCCCGGAGCTGCCATCTGCAGTCAGAATCGTGGGTTGCAATTTAATGCAGTTGGTAGGTGCAATTGCAGATTGCAACCGTGGTACAGTGCACTTGTATTTGATTAAGATCAACGATTCTGTCATGGCTTTGGGCATTGCGCTGGCTGGCTTCAAGGGCATAAGCACTGATACACCAAGCACGCCATAAAAAAAGCAGGGTTACCAAACATACCAGCGTATCCTTTGTCCTTCTTGTTTGGCTTTCCAACCCTGACTTAATCCTTTGAGCTTTGTTTCAGCAGCAGCGGGGGCGGAGTTCATCTGCTGAAGTTGTAATTGAATGTCTGTCTCAATTGGGTCCACGTGCTGCTGCATTTCAGTGATTGGATGTGGTGTCAGGTTCCTGGTAAAGGGCGGCATGTTTAAATGCAAAAGCAACGTACTTTCTGCGATTTCAATTCACAGCCATGTAGAAGAGAAGAGTTCAGAAGACTAGGAAAGCAGGGCAATTTGAATGTGTAACAGAGCTGCTATCAATGGCAATGGAAGGAGTACTGCTGCTTTGCTTGACAAAGTCTGGGACTTTCTGGAATCTCTGGAATCTAAAAGGCAGATCGCGTACTACGAACAGCACCTTCTGTGTGTGAGATCAGTATTTCTTCAGTGTATTCGCTCTGTGAGGTATTTGCATTGTCTTTGCTAATCTTCTTCTAATTCCACTGGAGCAGCATTTGAGATAATCATTCAGTGTATGTGCATGGGTGTCAGGACTCTCTCTGGAGTGTTGTTGCTGGGGATGGGTCTGAGTTGAGAATGTGCACAGGACAGGCTTCGTGTGTACGTTTTACTAACCTGATTGTCAAAATTCAGACAGCCTGCCGGTGGAAATTATATACATTGCTTCAAGTAGTATGTGACACGTTTATTTTGCAAGAGGTGAAGGAGGGTGAACTTGTTACCTTGCCCCAGGATCCTCGGACATAAACTAGAAATATATGCCTTTCTGAAGGTGCCGTCTTGGCAGCCCCTCGAGTTAACCTTCTTGCAAGGCTGAAGACTCTCTAAACATCTGTCCTCCAGAGCTGAAATACATTCACTTTAATTCTAATTCTTTTGTGTGTCTAAGTTTTAAACAAATGCTTGTTTGACACTGCTGTCAGCATCAGTTTATGGTTATGTGGACAGTAAGCTCTCCTCTCCCACCAGAAACAGTTTAACTCTTTGAAGACAGGGTGACTGGAGGACAGCAGATTGTTAGCAAGTTACACCTTTGTTTTGGACTGGGCACTTGTGAAATTGGGTGATAAAAGTCCCAGTCAGCTCTGTCAGAGTCTCAGAGAATGCTATGCCTGAAGAGTCAGTTAATTAAAGCAGGATGTTATTTTACAGCCTCTTGTTGTGAATTTATGCTTTATGTGTCCCCAGAGGAGTCCAGAAAGCGTTTGGCATCTTTTCACCTAGGTAGCAAGTTCAGGAAACAGTTCTGAAATTAAATTTTATCTGAGAGACAAGAGTTGCTTTCTTAAATGTTACAAATACTGCCACTGAGAAAATGTTGAAACTGCTAGCATTAAAACTACAGAATGGACAGTGCAAAATGCTCGAACATATGATCTTCAAAGGCTACTGAAGGAGGATTTGAAACCATTCAGAAAATGAAATAACAGAATATAGTGTCAGCAATTCTAAAGCATAAACACTTGCAATAGAAATAGATTTGAACATGACATTGGTTTGTCTGTGCTTGGCTCTGAAAAGGCATTTCATGCGTGGTAGTAATTTTATAACACAGAGCCATTTGAGGTCAACCAAGAATTAAGTGGTCAGTAACAGAATAGAAAGAATATGTGACAGTCACTGCACACCTGGTCATGGAACAACACTAAGCACAGTATGCTAGAGCTATTCCTCTGTCATTTTCAAAAAGCAGAATTGAATTTAAATTGATGATATACCAATCTGTGTTTGGTCTGATGTTTATAACTTGTGTTAATGTTATACAGAATCTCCAGTGTTTGGTGGTTAAAAATTAATGATACTCAATATGGTCTCAAGCAGCTACAGGGGATGACAGTGATCAGGAGTTTATGCAAAATTTTAATTTCTGATGCTCCCTGCTCTGAGTAAATTTTTATTTACTCAAACCATGGCTCTTTGCTTAGTAAGAGGTATGATCCTGTTAGTATATTCATTTCTTCTTGCTGCTGGTACATTCTCTAGTTAAGTAATTTACTAAGCTAGAGTACTCAGGAATTTCAGTTTTGTATACACCCTCCCATCACTGTCACTTTCTATAGTTGTTTGAGGCCATCCTGAGAATTACCCTGTAATTTATAACCACCATATGATTGGGAATCTGTATAATGTTAGTTTTAAGCATAAGACTGCACAAACTGCCAACACCGTATCTTCATTTAAAAATAGTTTCTGCTTTTGGAACGTGAGACGATAGTTACAGGATTCTGTGCTCAGTGTTCCGTGGACAGGTTTACTGTTACTGTCCCATATTATTGGTACAGTATTCTATGCTGTTAAATCTATAATGGGAGTTGGGACTTTCAGTATCAGTCAGCTAACCTGGTCACAAAACCCAGCAAATCTGTCTGACCTCCTGCAATTCTGCTTAAAGTTGGACCAGCATAACATTCTGTGGTGATTTGCATATGCAGCCCATGATGTTTTGCATTGTGGGGCATATGTGATTTTGTATTTTCTGAAACTTGACTTCCCAGCCAAATGCCCTTCGGTAACCCTTGCCTCAGTGTTTGCGCACAGAGGTTCTTTGTCTTTAAATAGTTTTTATTTTAATGGGTTCACCACAATATATCCAAGGCACACTGCCTTAAGGGTAGCTGGTCCATTCCACTGGGGTGTCAAACAGACGAGGCATACTGATGAGTCCTGGTAGGATGAAACCCATGTCTATGTCTTCTGTTAGCACTCTTGCAAACTGTGTGAGAGGCCTTTCGGCACCATGCAATTCTGCTTAAAGTTGGACCAGCATAACATTCTGTGGTGATTTGCATATGCAGCCCATGATGCTTTGCATTGTGGGGGCATGTGTGATTTTGTATTTTCTTGAAACTTGGCTTCCCAGCCAAATGCTCTTGGGTAACCCTTGCCTCAGTGTTTGCGCACAGAGGTTCTTTGTCTTTATTCTACTGTGCCATCTAGAGTTACCAAATTTTGTGATGTCAAAGAGTACACTAAGTGCCTTGCCTGATGAGCCCTTGGGCCTGACCCCAAGTAAATAGGTTTAAACCTCCACCACCTTCACAGCTCATTTACAAGGAGGTCCTGTGTAGGTGACAGTAAAAAATATTAAAATATAATACAACAGGATAGAGAAAGTACATGAAGAATATCTGGCAGCTGGAAAAGAGGACTTGTCCTGGTTAAAGAGAACATCTGGTAAACCTACACCTCAGGTCAGGTATTTGCACTTTCTTTGTTTCAGATGTATTTAACATCAGTGTATGTAGTGTGGAGTCTCTGTCGAAGTGTTGCAGTTACTTGGGACAAGTCTGAGTGTGCAGACAACTGTACTGTAAAGTTTAGTTTCTTTGTGAGAAATAAATATGGAGTTTAAGTCACTTTAAAATTAAAACCAATATTAACTGAGTTTTCCTCTTTGCTGACCTGTATTTTGTTTAGGATACTCTGTCTTAAACATTTTTCCTGAAGCATTACTATAGACACTTGAGGTAGCCAGGCAATGAGGATTTCTGTCAGGCACAGGCAGCAAAATAAGCAGCAGCATTAACTAAAACTATACTGTTGTTTGGCACTGTTGGACCTGAAGGGTTTTATAATTTCAAACTTTAGCTGTTGTGGTGTTTTTGTTTTGTGGTTGCCAGCTGAACTGGCTGAGGGTGGTAAGGGCTAAGCCTGCCTCTTGTCATGCCTCTGCCTTGGCTTAGCTGGCTGGACAGTGAGTGAGTGGTGCTCGGGTGTACAAATTAAATTAAACAAGTGGGATTATGGTTTTTTATCATTCACAAGGGTGCTTCAAGCCAGGGTGGGGGCATGTACTAACTGCAGCATCCCACACCAGTATCGCTGCTGTCACCGCTGTACTGATGCTGTGCGCCACTGCTGTTTATGTGGCTTACCAGGGGTGGTGGGGTGTAGCTAGTATGATCCAACCCACAGAATGGTCTCACGGCAGCATGCTGTTTATGTGGACTAAATCTGAAGATGTACTGGTGTAGTACTACTGCAGTAACAAAACATCAGGGTCGAAGGATGTTTATGTGTTTGAAGCTTCCGGGTGTACTGCAGTACTGCAACATCCCACACTGGAAGGATAAAAGGCTGGCTGATTATGTGGCTTTTTGCTTTCAGGGTGTACACCATCATGGCCCAGACCCTAATGCTGTTTATGTGATCGTGAATTTGCAGGTGTACTGCTACTGCTGCAACCCACACCATGGTCTAAGCCTGTTTTCATGGCTTCATTGGTGTACAGCAGGTGCAGCAATGCATTATTCCAGCAGGATAAAAGGCTGGTTATGTGGCCGTGGAGGTGTACTACTGCTTCCAACATGGGATACAAGCTGTTTTGCTTTTTATGTGGCTTTTGGGGGTGTACAGTACATCATCAGCATCCACACCAGGGTCTAAGGCTGTTTGTGGTTTCAGGGTATACTGAAGATATCCCACACCACAAGGCTTAAGGTTGCATGTGGTTTGAAGGGTGTACAGCAGCATACTCTGACACCAGGGTCTAAGCCAGCTGTTTATGTGACTTTGGGGCCAGGTGTGTGAGGTGTATAAGAGAAGTAGTTTTGCATTCCTCGCAAGCAAGCAAGCAAGGCCAAACCAAAACCACAAGAATAAAAATAAATGAAGTGTTTAATAGCAAGTTATATTGTTAGCACTGGAAACATTTGAGGAACACCAGATTTTCTATCCTACAACAATAAATATGCTATCTATGCCCTTCTGAGTACCTTTTAATTTACATTACTGTTAAAATCAACTCTGCATCAGCAACTAGTAAGTTCATGCAATCAGTGAATTATTTCATCTCTTCTGCTCCTGGGTTATGTGACTAGCATCTCCGTGAACTTCTCGAGAGGTAATAAATAAAATTCAGCAATGGTGGAAGTTGAAAAATTGGTTGGATTTTCTTTAGTTAGTTGAAGTCACAAATTTCAAACTAGTTGGAAAAATCAGTCATAATGTGTCATAACTCAGTCATAATTATTTTTCAACTGACTCGGGTCTATTAGAACTGTTTTGAAAATCTGGTCCAGATTCTCCAACAAAGGTGAAGCAGTCACCTCCAGTTGACAAGCAAACATAGACTTTGATGGCAGATAAGGACAGCTTGGCCCACCTAGTCTGCCCTTTTCCTTACCTATTGGATAAGCTGCAGATCCTAGTTAACCAACAGCCTACTTCTTCTTAACCCCCACTAGAATTGCCTTATGTCTGTCTCCTGCATTCTTGAATTCCCTCACTGTTTTTAATCCACGGCCTCCTCAGGAAAGCCATTGTATGTGTCCACTACACTCTATGTGAAAAATACTTCCTCACATTGCCCCTGAGCTTTAACCCCATCTTAAAATTGTGTATTCTTGTTCTTGCACATCTCTTTCTGAAAGATGCTACCCCTTGGACTTTGTTGATTCCCTTTAGGTACTTGAAAGTTTCTATCATGCCCCTCTCTTCCTTCCTCAAGGGTATACGTATAAGATCCTTTAGTCTCTCTTTGTATGGCATCTGTTGCAGACCCTGCACCATTTCAGTTGCCCTCCTCTGGACTGCCTCCATCCTGTCTATGTCCTTGTGGAGATGGGGTCTCCAGAACTGCATGCAGTACTCCAGATGGGGTCTCACCAACTGTCTGTATAGAGGGATAACAGCTTCTGTTTTCTACTGGTGATGCCTCTCCTATACATCCCAGTATCCCCAGCCATCCTTACTACCTTCTCACATTGCTTGCTTACCTTTAGGTCATCTGATATGACTACCCCCAGGTCCCTTTCCATTTGTGTTGTTGTTAATACCCCCATTGTGTACTCTTCCCTGGTTTTTGTTTCCCAGTTGCATTACTTTGCACTTCTTTGCATTGAATCTAAGCTGCCATACTTTTGATCATTCCTCTAACTCTTCCAAGTCTCTTGTCATCCTTCCACCCCGTATCAACCCTGATGCAGATCTTTGTGTCATCTGCAAAGAGGCATACTTTTCCTTACAGTCCCTCTGCAATGTCACTTGTAAAGACATTAAAAGGAAGGGACCCAGGGCAAGATTCACAAAGAAAGCCGAAATTCCGCAGTTGCGAAACAGTCTTGCTGCAGTGCGGAAACGCAGTTGCATCAAATTAGCCGCGGATTTTAGTGCAGCTGCAGGTGCAGCAATTTAGCTGCTGCAGGATTTGGTGCAAGTGCTGCGAATCCACAGCTGGAGGCTGTGAAGGCACAGCAATAGGGAACTACAGTAGCTGCAGCAGCAGACTGTAACAGTGTTGCTATAATATGAAGCTGACAGCACACAAGAGACCAGCAACCAGTCCCAACTGGGACCACAGCAGCACCACAGGTACCAGCGATACCTTGGCACCACAGTGGCTGACTGTCCCTGCAGGTCGTCCCTCCCTGGGGTGTTCCTGTGGCCTGCGGAGTAGCACTCACTGTTGGCTGGTCAGGCTGTACTGCTTGTGTGGCTCTGTCATGGGCTGCACTGGGTCTAGTGGTTGTTGCCTGTTGCCATATCATTCACATCGCCTGATCCAATATGGCCTTAAAATAAAGCCATCAAAATGTCATCTATTAAAGGCAGAAGTAAACTACTTGGGACATATAGTTTCCTCAAAAGGAGTGTCACTAGATCTGGAAAAGACAAAAGTCATACGAGATAGGCATGTTTCCATCACTGTCAGAGATGTCAGAAAGTTCCTGGGCTTTGTGGGTTACTACAGATGATTTGTAAAGGACTTTTCTAAAATTGCTTTGCTTTTGCATGAACTGTTAAGAAGATCGACTGTTAAGAGGATCGACGGAAGGTTGAAACCCTAAAAACGTCCTGTCAGGTGACCAACAGAGCAACAAGAGGTCTTTGACAAACTGAGAAAAATACTGATGGAAGTTCCCATCCTGGCCTATCCTGACTACACAAAGCCCTTCCTTCTGTATACAGATGCCAGCAATAAGGGATTGGGTGTGGTACTGGCATAGGAGCAAGATGGTGTTGAATGGGTCATAGCCTATGCAAGCTGTGGTCTGAGAGACTCAGGAGAATGATGCTTGCTACAGCTTTTTAAGCTTGAATTCCTGGCACTGCTATGGGCTGTTACCAAAAGTTATGTCACAACCTGGCTGGCACACCTTTACAGATTTCACCACCAACAACCTTTAGCACACTTGAAAACAGTGAGTCTAGAAGTGATTGAACAGAGGTGGGCCTCCAGGTTAAGCAAATTATCAGTTCTCCCTCAAGTATTGCTCTGGCAAAGCAAATGCCAATGCAGATGTCTTATCCTAAGTACCTGAACAGGTCGAAACAAAACAGATGATACTTCCTTAGAAAAGTAGAGATGCCACATTTCTTCCAAGTACCAGTATAAATTGTGCAAGCCTGCTGCCAAATCTCCAGAAACGAGCGTTGAGAGCAAACCTGAACCAACCGACACAGTCACAGACCAGAAAAGCTTGTGGGTTTATCTACAGGATCAGGATCCCATTGTCAAACAAGTCAAAACCCTTGTTCTAAAACAACAGTCTTGCTCCACAAGACCGGAAGAATCTTCACCCTAAAGTAATAAAACCGTGGAGGAGTAATAAAATTGTGGAGGCATAGAACCCACTAGACTGTAGAAGACTCTCACCTTGGTAAAATTTAGCTGAGACTCCACTACCCACTGCAAATTGACTCAAATAATTCTTCCCAAAGCTAGTGCACCAGTGGTACTGGAGGCATACCCTTTCCAACTGGCTTCAGGAAAATCACTCCACCGCTACCTCCTACTTCAGTTTACTGACTCTATCCTTACCAGGATGGACAATGGTCAAATCACCTCAGCCATCTTTGTTGACCTTGTCATGACTTTTAACACTGTTTCTCACTCCTTCTCCTTGACTCCTCTCAACAGCTGGCCTATCTCCTTCAGCCACTAGCTGGTGCAAGGCCTACCTCACTGGTAGAACCCAATCAGTCAGGATCTCTGATGCCATTTCCTCCTCCCGACATTACTGGAGTCCTCAGGGCCTGGGGATAGGGACCCCTATTATTCTCCATCTTCCCAATGGCCTCCGCCTGTCTGCTCCTCCATCACAGCCATACACATGTATGCAACGATATGGTCCTGTATGCATCTGGCTCTTGCCCAGCTGAGGTTACATCCAACTTGCAGCAAGATTTTGACAAGGTTCAACTCTGGTTTGCTAACCATCAACTTTTCTCAATGCCAAGAAGACTATCCATGACCTTGGCACAAGGCAGACACTCTCTAGGCCTTCCTGCCCACTTTCCACACCCTTGATGGGACTGTACTTGAGGACACATCCTCCTTCAAGTACCTAGGAGTTTGGCTGGATCAACACCTAAACTTCTCCAGACATATTGACGGCACCCCCAAATAATTGTGTCCCAAGCTTGGTGCCCTGTTCAGGAAACATAGTTGTATCCCTCTACGGTTAGGTGTAAACCTTG
Source organism: Neoceratodus forsteri (assembly GCA_016271365.2). Taxonomy (NCBI): domain Eukaryota; kingdom Metazoa; phylum Chordata; order Ceratodontiformes; family Ceratodontidae; genus Neoceratodus; species Neoceratodus forsteri. The sequence continues at coordinate 133,863,281 of CM028130.1, read as the reverse complement.
CTCAGAAGATGAGCCTGCCCATCTTTGACTACTGTGATGTAGTTCTACAATGCAGCTCTCAAGTCCTCCCTGATCAGATTGGATACCCTCTTCAATTTCTTCTTCCATTTTGCCTTGATTCTTCCTCTCGCACCCACCACTGAGATCTCTATCATGTCCTATCCTTCCTCTCTCTTTCAAACAGATGACTCTCCTACTGTGCTACATTCACCTCCAAGCACTGGCTGGGTAAACTCCCTTCCTACCTCTCCCTCATTTATAACACCCCACTCCCTCTCTCTCTCTCTCCCTTAGATTTGTCCCAGCTCCCATACTCTGGCAGTCCCCCAAAGAGCCATCCTCATCGCCCAATCTGGTTGCTCTCACCGCCTCCCAAAATGGAATTCCCTCCACCTCAAATTCATCACTCAGCTTCCTACTACTCCATCAGCTCTGCCTTCAAAAACTTCCTTACACATAGCTGTTTCTCCTATGACCCTCCCTATCCCCCTAAGCCCTGACAAACCCTACCCTTCTTCAGTACCCATACAATGCCCCTGCTGCAGCTCCACCTCCCACCCACCTAAAAACAGCATTCCTTCCTTCCCCAATTCCTCCTTCAGGCCTTCCATTGTTCTCTTCTGTGATTTCTCAGTCATCCAGAGTTGTACCAAGGGCCTGTATCTACCCTAGCCTACACCATTAACCCAACTCTTCCTTCCACTTCCCCACATCCTGAAGGGCTGGGATTTAACCTCTTTTCTCTCTCACCTTCACCCACTTTCTGTTCTTCTGAAGCTTATTCCTCCTCGCTGCTGACAACCTGCTTCCCTCCTATCGTACTTTACACTCTCCGCTGCCACAACCTGCTCCTTCCTGTTGTGCTTGACCCTGCCTTATGCAGCAGGGTTCTCAGCATACTGGAGGGTCAGGCCCCCAGGACCTTTCTCCTCCTACCTCTTCCTTCAATTTCTCCTTCCATCCCCTTCCACCACCCCTGCTTCTCTGCTCACCAACATACCTACCTCTCACCATCCTTCTCCCCTTATGTAGTCCTAGCTATGGCAGACCCCAATCTCTAATGCACGTGTAGTTAGCACACTTCTGTTATGGGTGGCCCCATGTCTCTACTGCATTGTAGTTAACTTTGCACGTCTGTTATACCAGTGTTAACCTGTTCTGCTTCTGTTTACTTCCTCACTAACTTCCCCAGATCAAGCTACAACAATTCTATTCAGCCATTTTCTACTACTCAGTTATGTGTCATTTAGTGTATGCCTAAATGTTATTTTGTGTTGTTGTATCTATCTAGTCCAAAAGTGCTGGATAGTCTCTATCTACTTCAAAACTGTTAGCATCCCGCTATTTCATTTCTACTGTACAGTCTGCTCAAATTATTTGAATGTAATCTACTGTAAATTGATATTGTGTACCAAATCTGTAAACTATCCTCATGTTCCCTACCCTCCAGGTCGCACCAGGAGATGAGATACTTGTTGCTGAGCATGGCTTCCTGGTGAAACATTTCAATAAATAAATACCATGACCATTTGGGACATTTTGGGCATAAAAACAGAGGTGTTTATTAGGAGAAGGTTCTACTGGATTGGAATGAAGAATGATATTACAAAATGGTGCGAGGAATGTCCAGCCTGTAACTTTAAATGTAAAGAGAAAAGTGACCAGAGAGACCCTCTTTACCCCATCATCAGTATCGCACCATTGGAGCTAGTTGCTTTGAATCACTTGAAGTTAGAACTAAGCACAAGTGGATATGTGTATGTCCTCACAAGGATTGATCACTTTTCCAAATTTGTGGTCTAGTGCAGTCAAGAATCTCCGCTCAGACTACAGCAGAAACTTTCCTGAATGTTTTGAGCACCATATGGCTACCCAACTAAACTCCTTACAGATCAAGGAACCTCTTTTGAGTCCCAGTTCTTCCACAAACTTTGCGCTTCTGTATGGAAGTCACAAACTGAAAACCATGGCCTACCACCCTCAAAGTAATGGACTTTTGAGAGAACCAACCAGACTCTGCTTGAAATGTTGAGAGCCTTACCCAAGTACAAACATCCCTATTTTTTATTTATTTGTTTATCTGATCTTACAGTATTTTGAGTTCTTTCTTTAACATTACTCTCTCTCCTATTTGTAGAGAGTAATGTTAAAGAAGACCAAAAATGCAGTAAGTTGGCTACAAATGGGAACCTGAACCCTATTACATTATCAAAATCCCTTTATCCAGAGTTACTAGTGTACACAATTCAGAAATAAACAGGAATGCTACCAAAATCAGACACCTAATCTTCTGAAAGCCTGCACCTTTAGACATACTGCTCCAGTTGAAAGACAAAAGAAACTCTATGCCCAAGGAGAGGTAGGAGTATCAAAGGATGGACTGTTGGGACTGGAATCATCAACCAGTTGGTGTATAGAGCCTTGGATTCATACTTCCAATGTAAACTCCTTTCCCATCCAGTCATCATACCTGAAGTGAATCCTGAACCTCCAGATTTCCTAGAATCAGAATGCATTTCCCAGAACCTGTAGGTTTCTGACCCTGCATATCCAAAGATCTAATGCTGGTATCCCTCCTAGGAAATACATTATGGAAGCCTCTCAAGTGGTGCCATCCTTTTATATGTAACCTCTAGAGTGGTACTAATCGAAGAGACTCTACCCCTGCCTGTATGGCAATACACAGATTGAGGAGCCTGAGTTCTCTGAACAGGTGCCTCCACCTGAGGGAATGGTATTGGGGTAGCTCATCTGCTCTGGTATAGCCCTCCAGGATGCTAATACCACCCACCAACTTTTAGTGGTCTAAGAAATAACACAATGGTACATTCACATTCAATAGATAGCAGTAGTAATAATGTGCTCACACCTCCTCACTTACCACCAGGGCTGGATCTTTGCAACTGCCCTGGAGACCCCTGGAAAATAAGGTTAGCAACACAGCAATACAACCTAAATACTGTAACCTAACTAATAATATGCACACTAGCTAGACTAAATGAGAAACAAGACAATCAGGTTTATTTAGTGGCAGTGAACAAGGGAGGGCATGAATCTAGCTGAATGATTAGCAATCTGATTCAAATCAGGATTGTCTGACATTTTTTGGTCTTTTTTAATTTTGGTGATCGGGTAAGCCCACTGAGACCATAATGGTCCCTTTTTCAGGGTGACCACGGGTTAATTACAGTCAACAGTACAATAAAAGTAGGAACAATTCAAGGAAAGTGTGCAAATACAGACTTTACAATCAGGACATATCGTATAATCACAGCCAGGTTAGGTACAGTTGAGAATAACAGGAGGGGTAACAATAGTTTCACAAGAATGACAGTTACATAAAGTTTGTTTATCAGGTCAGTTTTACAAATGACAATTTCAAGTGTTTCAAAAGTGATAAAGTTCCACTGACTAGGATAACAGCATGTTAGGCGGCAGGCTTTAGTTTCAGAAGTGGTGAACTATGTGACGGTCCTCAGCGGTGGCATGCACAGAGGCTTAGCTCTAGCAGGTGTGTCTTTAGGCCTTTTTAAAGCCTCCAAGGGAGCTGCAGTCTTGAAGACTACTGGGCAGGCCATTCCATAGGGATGGGATGTGGTTGTGAGAGACGAAGACCTTGGCATGTTCGGACTTTTGAGATGTGGAGGAGTCGACGCACCGAGGATCTTAATGTTCTTTAGGCTGCTTGAGTAATAAGATGCGACTCAGACTGGGGGAACATTTGTTTGTAGAAGCTGAAGGCCAAGCTAGGGAAGCTTAGTTGGTCTACCTCCAAGGAGGCCAATTTAGTAAATGGAGTATTTTACAATGGTGTTCTAGGGCTGGGCACCCAGGGCAATGCGTCCACTCTGTGGTACAATTTTCCTAGCTGTGATTCCATATTTTGTAGTGAGGTAGCACTGGGGCCCCATAGAATATGGTGGGCAGGAGCATGCCCGTGGCTATCTTTAGTTTGGATGCCTGAGTGAGTAAACGGTACAGGAGACCAAGCTTTTGGTTTAACATCTTGGTTAATTGGTTAACATGAACCTTGAAGGAGCAGTCTTGATCGATATATACTCTCAGGTATTTGATGCAATCCACCACCTCAATAGGATGGCCACTGGACAGATAAGGGGATAGTAAGCATGCTCTACTAGGGCCCAGTTTATTGGGTCCAAATAGGATGGCTTTGGTTTTTTCTCATTGAGGACTAGCTTATTTGTCAGGAACCAAGTTTCTGTATGGAGAGGTCATGGTTCAGGAGTTGATTTAGCTGTGCAGCATCTGAAGCAGATCTGTATAGTATGGCATCATCAGCTTAGAGGGTCACTTTGGCTCCACCACAGTGCTTTGTAGGTCATTGATAAACAGGAAGAATAGGAGGGGCCCAGTATTGAACCTTGGGGATGCCTCCAGCAATGGAGCACTTGTCTGACTCCACCCCTGTCATCTGATTATCTGACATCTATCTTGCAGGTAATCTTTGAACCACTGTGCTGAGTGGTTGTCCAGTCTGAGTGAGCTAAGCTGCAAGATGAGTAATTGATGGTCAACCAGATCAAAGGCCTTGTGCGGTCTATGAAGACCACACCAGTAAGTTGGCCTTTATTTTGGGCTCCAAGGATGTTGGATGTTAGACTCACCAAGGCAGTATCAGTTCCATGTTGTTTTCTAAATCCATGTTGTCGTAGAGTGAGGAGACTGTGTTGTTCAACATATGCCTGGACTTGTTGGTACACAATTCTCTCAAGCATTTTATTTAGTGTACAGAGAATAGATATCGGTCTATAGTTTTCTACTAGCCCACTGGGTACTCCCTTTGGGGTAGGGGTAACCAAGGCTGTTTTCCAGGCTGAGGGACTTTGCCTTCCATCAGCGAACTATTGAATAACCACATGATTGGCATGGCAATTTCATGGTCTGCCAGTCTGAGTAACCTGAGTTCAATCTTGTCGTAGCCTGAATAACCATTGGTCTTAATATTCCTAATTAGTTTTAGTGACATGCACTTTAAGTCCCAATTAGACAGTCTAACAACCCTGGGTACCCAGTATGTCATGCAGGCTAGCTCTAAAGCATTGCCCGGGTGGCGGTGTTGCAGCTGTTGTTGGGGCCCTTAAAGGAAGAAACAGTTAAGCATGCACACAACCTGATTATCTGTAATCCAAGCTGGATGACTCTGTCTGTTGCAAGAATCCAGGAAAAGAAACAATTGGTTGGTACCACAATGATTTTTACTTTGTTGCAGGGAGCTACCCTGATTTGTACTCATGCTACCAGAACCAGGAAGCAGGACAGGCAAGATGTAGACCTCATGGTGATGATCAGGAATGCTAGGGGAAGCAGGGCCGACATGGCTCACCTTCTGTTGGTCACTACCTACTCAATGGTGTTGAGCAGGGGCTGAATCCCCAGGCCGGTCTTTCACCAAAAGGTCTCTGAAGCACGAGTAGCGGCCTAGGCCAAGATGGCAGGGTCCAGGCAGGATGAATAATTCTGCAAAAGTTTGTGATCTTCTGCTGGTGAAACCTCCAGCTGGCATAATGGATCTGACCATGGGGAACCAAACTGTGACCCACGAACACATTCAGCACATTTCTTTTTTTTTAACCAGGAGAGACACACTAAGCTAAAGCTTGTTTACAGGTGTACCTGGGAGCACAAGGAAGTTAAGTGACTTGCTCAGGGTCACACAGTATGCAAGTGGGGCTGTGGGATGCAAACCCAGGTCTCAGGTTTGCAGTACAGAGTCTTAAACCACTGTGCTATACTGTCTCCCTTTACTGCACTAACTTCTTGAGCAACAGTTCGGATACTGTCCGTTGCAAATTAACAGCTTAACTGTGCAAACCTTCCAATCCGAGGGTAACTCTCTCCACAAGCTGGACCGATCACTTCTGGAGCAAGACTTGGTCCAAATCACAAGTTGCAATGACACATCTTCGTTCTTCTGCTGCAGATCCAAGCTGGCAAATTGAAAGGTCCACCTCTGCAATAGGCAGTTTGGGTAACTGAGAACAGAGCAGGAAGGCCAGCAAATCTTCTTCCCGCCAATTCCCTACGCTCTTTCAGGAGCAGCTGCTCGAAAGCTCAAGCTGTTCACTCTTCAACCTCCAACTCTAACTGATCCACTGCTTCAGGCAGTTCTGGGCATTCCTGATAATTCAAAGGGTTTGGTTGGCTAAGGAACTGTCAATCACAGCAAGGGCTCCCTCCAGGTCCACTTGGATGCCAACACTTAAAACTTCAAAAACTACAGAATTCCTTCCCACAAGACTCCTGGGGACAGTCTCCATTTTAGGTCCCCAGTGGTTCTATTGGCCCAATTACTGGAAATTCCAGACCTAACATGGTGGCTCCCATCCAAATGATCGAGCAGCAATAAAAGCAGGTTAGACAAACTTCTCTAACTTTACTATAACATCAAATTAGCAATAAACAATCACAGTTCCTAATAGGGTGCTTTCTGTGCTTAAGGTGCCAGGAACAGTTTCCGGCCTGTCCTTGTGCTCCCCACCCCAGGGGTGGGGGAGCAACACTAGTGTGTGGTCTCACTGGCTGCTTGTTCCTTAGGTGCTGGAGGTGCTGGAACAATCTGTTATGCTCCCTGCCCTGGCGGCATTTCAGGATTGGGCCAGGAGCGAGGATGCAAGCGGCTTCTGGCACAGGAGATCAGGGTGCAGGAGGTGCCACAACAAAGTTAATGTCCCCCAGGCCAGTTGCAGTTCAGGAGCAGGCTGGGGAGCAAACAAGAGGGTGGCTGCAGCAGGAGCTTTGAGACACTGCAGGAGCTGCAGGTAAGCTCCTGACTTGGGAGGAGTTACATTCTCCCCAACTGAAATCCTTGGCATCCTCACAAGGCCTGAAACATCAGACATTTGCAATATAAAATTACATGCTATATAATACACCTGATACCTGATTAACCATCATTAGCATTACATTTCTTAAAACACAGGACATGGACTAAAATGATTACTTTCCCATCATGGTTTACTTGTACACCTCCTATTATGACTTATAGGCAGCAGCAAGGGGCAGCAATAGCGGGCTTGCAGCAGATTAACCCTTTATGTATCACATTGACAGGGAGATCAGATGGGACACCAGGGACATCATAAGTAAGTTTACTCTTTGCTTGACTTTTCTAGCAGGGCGGTGGGTACTACAGGTTCCTCAGCAAAGATTTGATTAGGATCATTAGCAGGTTCTGCACACTCAGCCACAGGGGTTCAAACCTTTCAATATCTTGGATTGTCTCTATTACTGGAGTCTCAACATTCCTTGCATTTGGAACATGGTTCATGACTGTGGGCCCAGTGACAGTTGGAACAAAGGGTACTGTAGTGGGATTCAGTGGTCTGGAATGACTCAAATTACTCCTTCAGGTGCTGACAATGGAAAGTGCTGGTGCTGTGGTTGCTGTGGTCAGTCACTATTAGAATGTTACTGATCCCACTTTGATCAGGCTCAAGAGAAAGTAAGTCCGCATAGACCAAGTCCATTGGCCAACTGCTGGTGAGGTTTACAAGAGGCACTGCTTGTTTGGTGAAGTCTTATAGGTGATGCACCTATTAGAGCTTTTGCAATGTCTTTCCACCTCCATAGCTATGTGAGGCCAGTAGAAGCAGTCTTGTACCAGGCCCAAAGTCTTATCAATTCCAAAATATCCCATGTCTTCATGAAGTGCTTGCAAAACCATTTGGCGATACATTTTGGGCAGCATCAGTTGCTGTCTGGGAAACTGAGTTTGTGTTTTGAGATACGATACAATAGTCCATGCTTTAATGAAAACATGTCCCACTCTCTCAGGAGAAGTGATACATCTGGCATGTTTGCTTTGACTTGAGAGGATGACAAACCCTTTTCTTTGGCTAGCATAATGTCTCATAAACTAGGATCTGCTTGCTGTGCTTTTCTTAAATCTTCAGGAGATAAATGAGGCAAGGACATGTTGTTCAATGTGGTGAATCATGCATTCACTTTTGTTATGGTATCAGGATGCACTCCAAGTGGGTTCACAGCTTGGTCTAGGTTGGTGATGGCAGGTTGGTTGTCAGGCACAATCATTTGGCAAATAGCTTTCCTCCATCCTCCAATATGAGAGCATGACATTTTGCTCCGACAGTTCGCTCCATGAAAACCGCCCCGACAGTTTGTTCTGGTCTGGTTCACTCCCTCATCTCAATGCTCCACGCCAATTCATTCCTATACATATAAACAACAACAACAGCATTCACTACTGCTAGCAATTCACATTCTCCTGCTACTCACTGGATTCACTACTTCTACTCATTTAAACATTTGAACATGACATTTTATTTTATTTACAGTGCCATGTTTCTTACCTTTCTTCATTTCACCATTGAGCGTCGCCATGGAATCTAGGGAGTTCAGTCAGGTGATGTGTTGCGAGGGAACTAGTTGGTCACCATGGTAATGAGTCATGTGACTCTATGTGCAAGTAAACAAGGAAGTAATCCATGTGAAGTGCAGAACTGGGGAATATCAGTGGAGGATATTGGTTAAAACAGCTTTATTTAAGGTACAAAAATTAAAATACTGCTGTCAGTTGTCAGTTAATAGTCAAAACAGTGTGCTACTCTTGTAGGAATTCCTCTGTTGTACATTCCTCACATTTACCTATTACGTATTCCAGATGAGAGGCATTATCCTTATAGACCCTTTTAGAAGTGGTTGATGCATTTCCAGCAATGATTTGCTCTATTTCAGCATCTCTTTTTGGATGCCCTTGATGCCACCTATAAACTTCCACAAGGGAGGAGGTGACATTGAGAGTATAGACTGCATTCCCTGTAGAACTACTACACCACATTGTTAGTTTTCACCCTTTGTTCCTTACAGTGTCACTATGGTTCCAGAGTGTAATGGAAACTGAGGGGCTCTGTGCCTGGTGCCACATCGATTCCTCTCCCGACCCATGTATTCTCAAAATAATCAATAATGGGCTCGAGTTCTGCTGGAAAAACATTCAAGGACTCATCGGTCATGTCTTCAAAATGAGCCATGACCTGGTTGGGAGGATAGAACGCAAGTGTGGGCAGATAGCAACATTTGATGGTACACTCACTATCTGCACTAATCTTTGCCCAAGTCCCTCCATCTGAATCTTTCGATAAATGTACTGGGCAAAGTGGAAAAGCACCCAACCTGCCTTTCATTTGGAAAGACTGTTTCAAATGCTTGCAGTGTTGCTTTTCACAATCAGTCATTATGATTTCTAGGTCCAGCCATGGATTTAGTTATTTTGTCACTGCTAGCAGCCTCTCATGTGTCTCTATGTTTACCAGGCAAAAGGGCAAATGGCAGGGTGCATGCTACCAAAGCATGCACCAATGATAACATACATCTGATGAAAATCGGGTGCCACACTGAAGGTGCCGCAGCAAACCAATAAGGACATTGCTCTAGGAATTCTAAATTAGACTCAGTACCAAACACCAAGATTCTGTCAAGCCCTGACCCACTATCATATAGGAGGAACTTTACTTCAGTGCCAAGCTACTTTTAAATGTTTTATAATAATCAGGGATCGCTGGACTTGTTAAGTCCTGGGGTTGGGCGGTGCTCCATGCACATGCACACACTGTATTGCGCTTGAGGTTCTTACTCACCATTGTGCCCTGTGCTGCCAATGACATGTCTTCCTCACAGTGCAACAGAACCGTGCCATGCTGTCCTGGGTAATAACTGCACAGACCTTTGCGCGATTATGCCTTTACCATCTCCACTGCAGCAGGGTCAGGAGCGTGGGTGTGCTCACTGAATGTTGAGATTATACAGTAACTGGCACATTGTAGCTCTCAGTGTGAACACCGGCATTACATGTATTTTCTTTTCTTTACTGCCAGCTCACACTGCCAGATGGACTTGCCGTTAAACCCACGCTTGTGATGGGTATAAATGTAATTGTTGGAGTCCACAAGTTTCTTCTTGTTTCTCATGACTGAATTAACTTTGCCATGTTCAGTACAGACCAAACAGAGGCTTCAGAATGGACTCCATTTTATAATGCATCCATTGCTGTGATTACTTAATTAAATTTCATGATTGAATCAATTATATATGTAAATACATGTAAGCATAACTGTACAGAGAATGTTTACTGATTGAAGCCAATACCGCATGAGTGGGAGCGAATTGTCAGGGAATGAGACTAGTGGAGGAAATTGATGTGGGAACGGGTCGCTGGGAATGATTTGTCAGGAGCGAAAAAGCGGATAAAATGTCATAGACCCTCTGATACATAGGTCCAAGGCCCTCCATGGGTGAATTATTATGGGGCATCAGATGGTGCATCTGCATCTATGCTGTTTTGTTCAGGATGATATTGCAAGTGGAAATTGTAAGTTGATAATGCAGAGATCCATCTATGCCCAGTGGCATCCAGTTTAGCAATGGTCAGCACATATGCTAGTGGTTATTGTCCATTAGCACCATGAATCTGGCTCTATTCAGGTACTCATGGAATCGATCAGTTACTGCCCATTTCGGTGCAAGGAACTCTAACTTATGGACTGGATAGCTCTTTTCAAAAGGAGTCAAACTACGACTGGCATAGGCAACGGTCTCATACCTTTGTCATGTTCTTGGTAGAGTATGGGGCCCAAATCTTCCATGCTGGTATCAATGTGCAGAGTGTATGGCTTGTTGTAGTCACAAAGGCTAGAACAGGAGCTTCTGTTAGAGTCAAATAATTTCTTGAAATGCACTCTCACATTCACCAATCCATTGGCCCGTAAAGGTTAATTGGCTTTGAAATATTTACTGGGGATGTCTTCATGGCTCCTAGATGTTTGCTCTTCTGAGTCGGAGAATATCCCTGAGTTAGTCTGAGCAAAGGCCTCACCACACAGAGTGATTTTTACAAATCTCCGTAATACAGACTCCTAAGAAAGACTGAAGCATTTTCAAGTTGGTGGCTCTAGGACATGTGGTAAGAGCTTTTACTTTGTATGGATCAGTGCTGATACCTTGATCACAAACAATATGTTCCACATACTTAATGTAAGTCTGGCAGAACTGACACTTCTCCAGAAACAGTTTTAGACCATGTTCCTTCAGTTGGTCTAGTGCCTTGAGTAGTCAGGTTTCATTTCTTCCAGTGTTCTCCCAGACACTATCAGATCATCCAGGTAAACTAAGACTTCTAAGAGGTTCATGTCACTAACACCTTCTCCATCAAGCACTGGAACATTGCTGGGGCACCAGATATTCCTTGGGGCATTCTCTCAAACTGGCAAAATCCAGTGGACAAATAAAAGCAGTCTTCACCTTATCTTCCTCAACCATCAGTATCTGGTAGTAAACACTGCCAAGTCTAGAAAAGAAAACCATCTACTACCTGTAAGGCTGTCTAAGGCATCTTGTTCTTGAGAAATGGTATATTGATTGGCCACTGTCTGCTGATTCAGGGTGCGATAGTCAATGCACATTCTTATGGCACCATTCTTTTTCAGGGCCACCACTATAGGCGGCGTGGGGACTGTGAGATTCATTTACTATCCGTGCCTTCAGGAGTTCTTGCAAATGTCTCAACTTCTTCAATATCTGCAGGTGCCAATTTTCTCGGCCTTTCACGAAATGGGCCATCATCATGTGCGGATGTGCTACTCCTCTTCTTTGGCGTAACCCACATCCCATTTGTGGCAGGAAAATACATCTACTCTGTCTACCAATTCCTTCTTTAACTGATTCTTCCTGCAGTGGGAATGGGAGATGAACTGAAATTGAACACCATCCAGTCGAGTTTTATTTATTTATTTATTGAAATGTTTCACCAGGAAGGCACGCTGAACAGCAAGTTGCTCATCTCCTGATGCGACCTGGGGGTAGGGAACATGAGGATAGTTTACAGAGATCTGGTACACAATATAAATTTACAGTAGATTACATTCAAATAATTTGAGCAGACTGTACAGAAGCAGAGATACAGCGAAGTTACATTCTGCCTCGAGTGGGCGTGAAGTAGCCTACTTCACGTTACTCTCAGCTATGCAAAGAGCCCACTGAAAACCACTACTTCGCCACTTCACCTTGTAATAATGATGATAATGACTTCGTGTTACTCACTCCGCTTACTTTGCTTTAAAGGTGAAGTGAGAATTTACAGGCAGCTGACCCACATCACATGGTTTAAACAGTCTAGGTCACATGCTTTAAGCAGGCAGGAAGTGAATCATTGGATGGCACAGGCATGACCTCATCAACAGCATTGGAAACATGAGATTGCAATGATTCTTCGTCAGCCTCAGAATCATGTTCAACCAATGTGGGGACCAGGATGGGGACATCGGGAGGGTGATATCTACTACACTGGACTCATGGTCATGCCTTTAGACTCCATAATATTTGGGAAACTGGTTAACTTGTTGCCATTGGCATGGGTTGAACATGGGGCAATACTCATGCCATCAGCAATTTCACTACCACCGGTGGGGGCAACAGCATCTCCAACCATGACTGAAGCTACTGATTGTGCTGTGAAAAACAGAGCCACAGAAATCCTTTACTGGCATCAACTGTGCACTTCTACTGCATACTACTACCATGCCAATGGCCACTGGCAGCAGTGCCATGGCTAGAAGCATCTTTGCATGCATGTCTCTTTGCAGGCATTTTTTGGGATTACACAGAAATTCACAACAAATTGAGATTTATAAAATTTGTGATGGATGGGAAGCCAAAATACAACAACTGTGGCTTGCAGATGGAGATTGGGCACTAAACAATTGCAAATGCACAGACAGATTAAGATTGTGCTGCACTACAAGAGATGCAGATGCAAAGGCACAACAACACCTTAACCAGTGTTCACAAATCCAAAACTTGAAAGAATACCTTTTGCCGGGTTGGGGAAGTGCACTGCAGTAACAGTCCACTACCAAGATACCACAAAGCAGTATAAAATAATGCAGATGGATAACAGGTTCACAGTGCTGCAATTACTGTGTGGTACAATAAAATGTGTCTGACTTGATGGCACACGTTGCACACACAGCTGAAAATATTGCCACACCACTTTCCATTATTTTTAATAAATCCTTAGTGGAAAAATCCATTCCATCTGATTGGATAACTGCTACAGTTGAGCCTGTACTTAAAAAGGTAACCATTCCATAGTGGTAATTACCGCTTCATCAGCCTTACTTCCATTCCATGTAAAGTAACAGAAAAAATTATTCAAGGCATATTAGAGGCAGAAATGCAAACTCTAGGCAATATCGACCACTCACAACATGGGTTCAGGCAAGGCTTTTCTTGCAGTACCAATTTAATAGCCTTTTACAATACTGTCAACCGAGAACTAGACAATACGTTTCCCATGGATGTCATCCTCCTGGATTATAGCAAAGCATTTGCTAAGGTTACTCACAATATTCCTCCTAGCTAAGCTATCAGACCTAAGTTTTTCTTGTAACATAATAAAATGGATCAATTGCTGGTTAACCAACAGGACCCAGCATGTTAGGATCAATGGTGCCTATTCCAGTAATATGGGTGTGACCAGTGGTGTTGCTGCAGGGATCAGTTCTGGGCCCAGTGCTATTCAATATTTTCATCTCAGACATACAGATTAGCTCCAGGAACATACTTTCAAAATTTGCAGACAATACAAAATGAGGTGATAGGGTGGATTCCGTCTATAATATGGACTTATTAGTGAATGACCTCTCAGTATTAGAGCATTGGGCACAGAAAAACAAAATGACATTTAATGCAGACAAATGTTCTGTTCTCCACTTAGGTTACAATAATCCCAAACAAACTTATACACTATACAATATTATCATTAAATCTTCAATATGAAAGAGAATTGGACATCCTTATAGACGACAAATTATCCTCCTCCAATCACTGTAATCATGTAGCTAAAACCACTAATTCACTACTTAGGCACATTAACATCGTTTATATCTAAGACAGAGGAATGTATTATCCAGTGTTTAAAGCATACATCAGACCATATACAGATTATGGGTCACCAGTGTGGAGTACATACGTGGTCAGGACATTCAAGTGATTGAGAGTTCAGAGAAGGGCAACAAAAATGGTTCCCCATTTAGCATCACTACCATATCCAGAGAGGCTTCAAAAACAGGCATACATTCACTGAGTTTAGGCGGTCCAGAAGGATCTTCTGTTCTTATATAAAATTCTCAAATCACCCTCTATGATGGACATATGTGGTATTGTTAAAACATAGAAAAATAGTACCTAGACTTCACAATGAACATCTAATGGTGTGTAAAGCAAAAACAAACAGGAGGCTTCATTTCTTCTTGGTAAGAACACTGGAACCAGCTATCACAGGAGCTTTTAGACTGTAATACCTTTGAATCCTTCAAAAGGGTATAGATCATTGGCTCTCAAAAACTACAACAAAGTGTAATTTCCCACACATTGTGGAGGACAATCAAGATAAGCTTCATGGCTTCCTTTGTCCTCACTTACCTAGTAAACCTAGTAAACACTCATACACACACTACAGGTAACGAACAGCAAACTGAAGACTTCAGTAATATAACCAAATCTTTTAAACAAACTAAAATTATGCACTGCACCACAACAATCAGCATAAAAATGTCAAAATTACTGAAAATATTACTGTGTGTACATGAATACAGTTATACAACAAAAGTATAACCAAAACAGTTAGGAAGACTGCCTTTCTCCCAGTTAATCTACCTCCACCACCAATACGCTCCTTCCCCAAGCACACTTCAACAGCGTCTGTCAGTACACAGACTAAATATTCAAATCAACATTCAAAATCCACACAAAAACAATAAACAATCAATGATATGAGCACAGGAGGATTTCCTACAATCGATGTACTAAATTTTGAGTAAAAATGGCTCAAAAAGGCTTTTTGAATGGTTTTAGAGGTTTGAATCTCAAAGCTGAGAGCAAACTGTTTCCAGCCACTACACACACACTACACAGAACTGAAGCTGTGCAGAACAATCTAGAGCCCATGTGACCTGTAATCCCATGAATCACTGCAAAATTCACCTTAGAGCTCACAAACAGCAGTGGAATAATGCGAAGTACATTGATTTCAATGTACTTCGTATCAAAATTGGTGTGAAGTGGTTGGGGAAAGGCGGAATAATGCAAAGTCATTGCTTCCAATGGATTTAATCATGATTATAAGGTGAAGCGTTATGGATCGGATTTTGGACATCCCCATATAGGAGTAATGAAATGGTGGGATGCTAACAGTTTTGAACTAGATAGATTCTATGCCAGCACTTTTGGACTAGATAGATATATAGATAGATAGATTCTTCTGGAGGATGTGGCCATGACCACATCAGCTGTGTACAGATTGGCTATTACTGTACCACAGTGCACCATCAGATCCTTGTGAGTCTCATTCTTTAGCTTTATGGTGATTCTCTTGGCCATCACATCAGTTCCAGGCAGCAGTCCTTGCTGGAACATCAGACCATTTGGCAGACCTCTTCCTGGTGACTCTACAATAACAATTTGATCTGACAGCAACTCATTGCACTCAACGCTCCTTCCACCCACACACTTGGAGCCAGGGGGCACTATCAGAGGATCTTTCCCTTCTTTTCTGATACCTCCAACAGTCTCCTCTGGCTGGCTGCAGACCTTGGTCTCTCTCTCTCTCTCCATCTGGGCAGTACTCACAGTGGCATGCATTGACTAAGTCTGGTAGATTCTTTCCCTGCCTTCTGCAGGCACAGGTGACAGGCATCCAAACATATTGGCATTCGTTCCAATCTTATCCAATATCTGGGCGTTAGGACAAATGAGAGCTAAAATGTCAATCCTTTGAGGGACTTCAGAAAAGTCTCTGGAAATTCAATTTGCACAGCAATGTAACCATCTGAGGGATTTCATGTCATAATGGTGATCGTGAAATAGCAATTACCATTACACAAGTGTACATTGCAGCAATTTCTGCGATGCACATTCACAGCGTGGACAAACTACACCCAAGACCTACAGGTCTTATTTTAATGAGGGGCTTGCACCTCACACACCCCTACTTAAGAATTCTCAACTCCGAGGGGGTGCATGTTGAGGGGTGAAAACTTGAAAAATTAAAGCCGCTTGCCGGCAAAAAATTGTGCCACGCCGGACCTGAGTCCTGTACCTCTGCTCCTCCCAGCTAACCACCCCATCCACCATGCTAGCAGACCAGCTCAGCAGCTTCCCTCCACCCCCTCCCACATACCATCCCTCCTTTGCCTCTCCCCCCGTGAGTGTCACACACGCATATACCTACATACAGTACTTCCTGTCACAGTATTTTGTCTCCACCCCAGTATCCGGTCGCCTCCCCCGCTTGGTAGCCATGAACACTGGCACTGTAATTGAGTCGCTGCTTTTGTAGGTACCCAATTTTGGTCACCTTGTTCACTGGATACCATCATGGGGTAGCTGGCATTGTTCAACCCCACACAGAATGCCCCTCTAGAGGCTGCAAAGGCAAATGCTTTAAGTAGCTCTGATAAAAGATCAATAAATTATGGTGATCTGTGACCCACTATCCAGAAGGGCTTTACACGGGCATCCTCAGTAGAAATCTTTATGGTAGTGGTAGGACCCATCAGTCTGGATGGTAACTTGTTTCTGACAGATGCATTAGCACTGGTCCATCTTAAGGAGCTGTTCACTCTCAGAGTCCCAGGCTACTCCCTCACGGGCTTCATTGTCATTTCCTCTGCCTGTTGCTGTCTCTCCCATTTCTGGTTCACTAGCTGCTGATTCTCAGGCCTAACATGACTTTGTGCTATGTCCATCTTCAATGATAACACAACTAGTTACTTCTGGGTACAGTTGAGGATCGAGGCTGACTCTTGAATCAGAAGAAGGATTCAGCAAGCTTCCACACCCAAGTGGCATGGAGTTGGCCTGTGGCTTTGATACATTCAGCGAGTTCTTTTACCTGTGTTTTCAGTTCTGAGATATCGTTTTGTTCTTTCATTTCATTTCATTTTTATTTTTCATACTTGTTAGCAAGATGAGCAAACTGCCCGCTTTGACATGACAAGTTAACAAATAGACAGTAAAGACATACAAAACAATAATACAAAAGAAACATACGAACTACAATATCAAAACATAAAATTACAATATAAAGTGCAGTATTATGTTAGGAACCACAATTACAATCAATCAGACTATTCAACCATTTAACAAGCCTATTCTTAAACATTTGAACTGTCCTAACATTAGTAATTTCAGTTGGAATACATTAAAAATTTAATTGACCTGTATGTGCACGACCTCTTGGTTACTTTCAGCTTGAGGCTGCAAGGAAGGCTTTCCCAGCAGGCACTCGCAATGAATTGGCAATGTCTTCCTGGGATTCTTCCTCTCTTACCTCATCAAGAAGCTGTCTGAAATTAGGAGGGTTGGCTTGGCATTCTTTATTTCTTTATTTTTTTTACAGTTCTCTTTATCCTCCTTTGGCAGCTACCATCTTTGTCTGCCAACCCTACTGGTCTTGGGGTCTTTGGGGTCTTATGGTGCCATGTGTGCCCGGGCAAATCCCTTGAGCCAGTCTGAAGGCTTCATCCTAGGTGATCCCTGATGTTTCCTCCGCTTTCACCCCAGTGAGTCGGTCCTACTCCTGAGACCCTGGAAGTCATGATGCATGCACGTGAGGCACATGCACACCACAGCTCCAGTGTCAGTCTCTTCAACCCTCCCTTGGCCTAGCACCAGCAGTCCTCAAGTGAAGCAGCCACTCTGGCCTCCACGGGGTGGCCAAACTCAGAGAAAGCTGTTATTCCCTCCAGAGGCAGGGGTCACCAGCTGGCAGCCCTTGCATCCTCCTCCCCATGACCTCCGATGACCCAGGCTCTTTCCGAATCTGGGTCTCCGGCGAGGCATGAGATGTGGCATCAGCACCTCAATCCTCTGCACCATTGGGCCAGCAGGCTCAGCATTCTTTAGTCTTAAAGTTATCAGAGTCCAATGGGAATACACAGCGCCTCATAAGATTTGGCCAAGTCTCATTTGGGCAACCTGTGCAGGGGTTACTCCTCCAGCATCAACTATTTTACTGAATAATTGTCTCTACATGGGTAATGTAATGGGACAGTTTCTCTCCCTCTTTCTGGATGGTGGCTCCCAGTTAAAAATGAGGTCTTCCTAATGCTCAGCTGCTCTATAGGAACTTCTCAGTATGGCGAGATGGTCACTAGCAGTGCAATCTGGTTGGCTGGCTCATGATGATCAGATGACCTCCAGTGCCATACCTCTCAAATGCTCCACTATGCATTTGCATTTCTTGTCATCCGAGCATTTCTATACTTGCACCATATGGGTGGCTTGACTAATCCAGCTCTCATAGTCATCCTCACTGGAAGGAATGGGAACAGTGCCAGAAAAGTATGCAGTCTTCTATACTGTTCACAAGGTGGAAACAAGTAAGGGATCCAGTCAAATTCTCCAACCCAGGGTTTGCCAGTGGGTTTCTTCTTTGTCGGATCACTCTCTGGAATATAGCTCTAACATCTTGAACTGTCTTCCTCAGTGGCTAACAGCACGAGTAACTTATTTTCAAAGCCACTTGTTTCTTTAGGGTCCTCGGCAGGAGGATCCGGACTGGCCTGGGTAATCAAGACCCATGGGGTGGGGTCTCGATCAGCAGGGAGACGATCAGGCACTTTGGAAGGATCAACATCCTCTTGGCACGCTTATCAAAACTTGATAGGCTTGCTGAGCAGAACTGTAAATCTCCTCATTTAATAACTTTTCCCAAACATGTTATGCTGCCTTGGGCACTTTCAATACAGTCCCTTGGAGTTGCGTCAGGGATCTCTTGTACCAAAATAGTTTTTTGGATCAGTGTCCACACCCTTGCACCAGTCTCGCAATGAGATGCGATCCATAATGACTTTTGAAATTTGGGAGAGGCGGTGCCAAACTGTTCCCAATATAAGAGAGGGTGCTGCAGAAATGCCCCAAATACCAGTGGTGCCTCCAATTTGCAACCACCCTTACCTTCTAGCTTTACACTCACCCACAAGTGGTGCTGTGCCTAAGGATATAGTTTGGCACCTGGGTTCATGGTTATAATTAGCGGCAAGTTGCACGGTGCCTCCACCTATAGGGGAACCTTCTAGCAGCGTACTGCCAGGGTGCTTCCCACAGGAAATGAAATACAGCCCCTCCTTGAAACAGGTAGAACAATATACAGTTCCTCCCACTTATCATTCTAAGCATGCAAATATTACACTACACAATAATGCAAACAATTCAGTAACTTCAGTAAAATAAACAAGGGGTTTATTTTAGGGCTGGATAATGAGATAAGGGCAAGGAAGCAAGGGTAATAAAACATTCAACAAGAACCTTGTAATAAAACTGTAATCAGACAGAAATAACAGGCAACACAGTATATTACACCTCCAGTATTGTCAGTCCCTGCCTCTCTCCCCCACTGGTGCACCAGTTAACCCCACAGTCCCTAGGGAGCTCCCAAGTATCTTGTGTGCACACTGAGGAGTTGCAGGCCTGTTGCTAGAGGACACTGGGTGCAACACCATTGAAATGGTTGGATGCTGCAAATGCAAAGTACCAAACTACACCAGGGGTGGAGGAATAAAGTTTATCCTGGCTGTAACTGTTGCTGTATTTGTACTGTAGTTAAGGTCATGCAGGAAGCCCAGATGGAAAGTTAACTAACTAGCCAGCTGAACAGTTAGAAAAGTATCTGGTTGGGTAAAATCCAGTATTCATGACCTTTTGGAGAATAGGAGATGCAGGAGTTGGGGTACACCTTCCCTTTCAGGTAATTTTGGAAGAACAGGAAGACTGGCGTGGAATGCAGGCAATGATCCTCTTCACCCCACAGAGACTTGTCTTCACCCATCTTGCTGGGTAGGCAGGCCATCGTCTTCACCCCACAGAGGACTTGTCATCACCCAACTTGGCAGTAGGTAGGCAGTCTTCACCCCACAGAGGACTTGTCTTCACCCACCTTGGCAGTAGGTAGGCAGTCTTCACCCCATAGAGGACTTGTCTTCACCCACTTAGCAGGTAGGCCAGCAGTTGATCTGGCAGACAGGACCTCAGTGCTTAGGTCCCCTAGCAGGAATTACAGTCTCTTGTGTCCGGACAGTGAAGCAGAGGGTATGTCACCTTACACAAACACAATAAAAGATTTCTTTCAGCAGTCACTAATATCTGGATTGCCAAATACCAGCAGTTCAGTCAGGCAGAGATAAATCCCTTGTCTCTGGGATTTACCAGACAATTAGGAACAAGTTCAGAATGTTCTTAGTTTGTTTTGGCACAGACTACTTCAGTTTTGTTCTGTGACAGCAGCAGAAGCTGTAAAAATCAATTGTTCCTTCTCAAAACTCTCATAGAAATGACCCAGGGTCAAACCGTCAACCCAGAATGTTTGGTTTGAATATCAACACCTCATTGGTCCACACTGTTCTCATGCTCTATGCCCTGATTGGAGGTGCTGCAACTACCAGTAGGATTCCATGCTGTTCTTAAGCAACCACGGCAAAGATGGTCACCCTTGTACAGTTCTCATAGGCTCAGTTTCTTCTCTGAAGTATAAAATATTGTTGGCACAGAGTTGGCAGCATTTGGCTGCAGGCTAGCACCCTCCTGGTCCCTACTGAGGTCACTAGGTCCAGGGGCACTTTTGGGAACAGGAGCTCTGCCAGAAGCTCCATTTGTGGGCTCCCAGGAAGAACTGTGTCCAAGAAATGGCAGTTCTGGTGCTAGGCATCATGGTACTTGTAGTCCCAACAGGTGCCATGTTGTCCCCTGACTCTAACACACTGGAGGCTAGGATGGGTCAGGAGCCACTTTAAAGTTATTTATTTTTATTTATTTTGTTCCCCTCAGCCCCTTTGCTGTCTGGTGGGAGTGGGAGATGCTTCCCACAAACAGCGCTTCTGCCGCAGTCCTTATGGGCACTTGAGGTGCCAGAAACAATTTTCAGCCTGTCCCTGTGCTCCCCACCCGCTGTGTGGCAGGTGAGGGCAGGGGAGCAACACTAGTGTGTTGCTCACTGGTCACTTCTTCTTTAGGCACTGGAGGTGCCAGAACAATATGTTGCACTCCCAGCCCTGCCAGCAGTTCAGGATCAGGCCAGGGGAGCAAAGATGCAAGTGGCTCACCTGCCGCATAGGACTCGAGGCAGGAGGCACCGCAACAAAGTTAATGTGCTCCACGGCCCAGTTGCAGTCCTGGAGCGGGCCTGGGGAGAGCAAAGATGAGGGTGGCTGCAGCAGAAGCTTGGACACTGCAGGAGCTGCAGGTAAACTCCAGACTTGGAAGGGGGTTACATTTATTTTCTAAAGTGTACTACCTGACAGCTTTCTTTTGTTCCAGCATCCTTTGCAACATATAAAGGCTGAATTCTGAAGTGTCAGGGGTAATTACTGGGTCTGGTTCCCTGACCTGACTTCCGAGTGTTGTTCTGTGTTCTGGGAATAATCTCTCGGAACGTGAGTAACAACCATCCTATTCAGAAATGCAATTAGAATAGGGTGAAGTCTAACTGGTGTGCTGATGACATGCACATGGCTGCATGTCCAATTAAGTTATTACTTTATAACTACCCTACCTCAATCATGGTTTAATCTATTTGCCTGATTAAAATTACCTTATCCTAAACCTTGATAGTTATTTTTAATATTCTTGATAACTTATATACCAATAGTCATGTTTAAGTTTTACTCCTTTGTAAGACAACAACTTTATAAGTAAAATATTTAATCAAAAGAAATACCAGGAAATGTCATATTGTCTTAATTCTTTACCTAAAACTTGTATACAGAATTAACATAGAAACTGACATAGAAACATTGAAGTTGATGGCAGATAAGGACCAGAAAGGCCACTCCAGTCTGTTCATTTTCTACCTTATATGCGTGCCATAGGCCTTTACTCTGTCAATTGCCTATCTATTCATACTCATCTGTATTGCTGCCTTATGCCTATCCCATGTCTGTTTGAAGCCCTGTACTGTATTCATATCCACCACTTCCTGAGGTAGATCGTTACATGCATCCACCACCCTTTCTGCGAAAAAGAACTTTCTCACATTGCCCCTTAATCAACCTCCCTCTAATCTCATGCTGTGTCCTCTTGTCCTGCTATTTTCTTATATTGAAACATGTTAGACTCTTTCACCTTGTTAATGCCCTTAAGATGTTTAAAGGTTTCGATCATATCACCTCTCTCTCTCCTTTGCTCTAGGGTATACATATTGAGCTCCGTTAATCTGTCCTCATATTTCAATTCAATTAGTTTATTCGTTTGACACAAAGTCATTATGAAAAATCAGCAACATTTACAATCACCCAACAGATCATAAAATACAATAAATCTTCATATAAAATTTGGTACTTATATTACTAAGCTGTCCATTTCATCAAGTAGTTCATTAAAAGTTGGGTTACATACAAATTAACACTTAATCCATCTTTCCCTTTAAATCTGAGACCTATTTAAGATCCGAAGACAGATTTGTAGTCCATCCTTTAAATTTACATCCCACCTGGTAGAACAACATCCAAAAGCAGATAAAAATGCATAAAGAAATAGCTATATCAAACGGCACTCCAGTTACACTTCATTACTAGATAACTAATAGTTTTCTGATTATACTCAGATGGATTCAGACATCATAACCTATCCATAGCACCACTCAGGAACTCCATCAGTCCAGACCCTCAGTCTAGAAGGATAGCCAAAATAACAAAAATATATCTCCAATTCGTCACCTATTAGCAATTTTAGACCCATATATTTACTCCCTTTTTGGAGGAAAGCCTTTCTCTTAGGCTACAAGGCCAATTGGGTCTCAATATGCCCAAGAGATGGTTGGAGACCTAAGCTGCTATTCAATTGCCATACCAATACTGATAGTCTCATGATCATGTCCCTAGTCATACTTAACATGAGCCAGTTATGCTGACCCACCGAGTTCTATCATATTCATTATTTTTATACCAGTTCCATGAATGTGAAAACCAGGAACCAGTGTTCAATTACCATTTACCAAACAGTTCGTTGCTTTTATTTATCCATTCCATCATTTAAGGATTTCACTTGAGATAGACAGCACCCACTTTCATACAATAAAAGTTTGCCAAATAATATTCCAGGCTCAGTTTGACAGTTTCAAAAGCCTACTTTGTACCAGTAATCAAAGACATACTATACAAATGATCCTAAGCAGTTAATCATTTAGACAATTTCTAAACATTTCTAATAGTCAGAGGTATTTGCTCCAACATGTCCTCTATTTCTGGGAGATGCTGCTTCTCTGGAATATTTGGATCAGGTAGTCCAAATATGTACTGTGTCAGATTCTGCAATTCCATTGAGCAGAAATGTCTTGGATCAGTCTATGTAAAGGTAAAATGTGCTCCGGCTATATTTTTCAAACAAGTGCGGGCTTTGTTTGAGTGACTGAAATAAGTGCATATTCTTTTAGCGGTGCTAACTAGAGCCCTAATCTCCTCGACATCGAGAAAACTGTGAACTATTAAATTTAAACACTGCACAAAGTAGCGATTTGAACAAACCCCCTCCTCCAAGACCTTCCTTATGTTGGACCCATTTTCTGCAACTATAAATCCAATTAACAGTCCATGTGAAGACAGCCATTGTACTGGTTTTGAAGCTCTTCATTGATGTTGTATGAGGTATGTTCCAATGGAAAATAAAATATTCTTAGAACAGCAAACTGTGATGCTTCACTGTTCCCAGTCCCATGTGAATTATCAAAACAAGCCAAATGTGCCATGATAGACATGAAGGGTTCAGGTTGACATCTTGTCCAGATATCTTTTGTGAGATGCACCACCCTCCCAACAGCATTGCATAAGACGTGTCTTAATTTTTTACATACGACATTGTGTAAAGACCTGGAATCCCTCTTGTTGAGAAGTATTTCTGTGATGGTATACTATATCGAGGTTTGAGGTACTCAAGCAGCCGCTGACTCTTTATGTTTAACCACATTATATGGTAGCAAATCAACAGCTATTATTTCTGAAATTGTTTTGATTATTGTAACAGCAACAGGATGAGTCAAGGCATATTTGGCTTTATTCTCATATGTTTCTGAGATAGTAAGCAGTCTCCTTGTAAGAAGAGGGCTTTTGGACACATGGTCACTTTCAGTAACAGTTAGAGGAGTCCTTCAAATGGCAAGAGTGGTGGTGGAGGTGTAGTGCTGCAGGAGCTGCCACAGCTTTCATCTATAGGAGTTATCCTAAGTGTAGTGAGCTATCACTGTCATTTTCTAGTCAAGGCTCACAACTGGACTTCTCAGTAATGTTATGACATCTGTCTTAGTGCCTTTTCAGTGCTGAAGTTCCCAAATCTCCTATCTTTTTAGCCCTGCTTTTGGCCATTTACAAATAGTGCATATTGCTACCAACTCATTGGAAGCACTAATGGAAAAAGTATGACCACACAGAAGATGATATTTTTTAGTTTTCCCTCAGTCACCTTTTCAGGGTCCTCCTACTGGATTTTTCTTGGGCCTGTTCTCTTGTGGTTTATTCACTGTCCCCTCTACAGCCAAAACATGTCTGTCTGTTTCTTCCTCATCTGCAATTGCCATCCCTCCAGTAAACCTTGTGCTGCCTGATCATTCCTTCATCTTTATTATTACCCTCATTGGGTTCAACCTCAGAAGAATTGGATGAGGGCTTGGCAGTAGCATAGCACGTAATTGTTCCATACCATTGGTGCCTCTGTGGGTGGTACCCACCGCCTTAGTTTATTTAACTACATAACTTTTTTTTTTTATTTGGGACTGATGAGGATCTGAGACATTCACCTTTTTGGATTCAAGCATTCGCCTGGAAGATGAAAAGTTAGGCGTGAAAAATAACTTTTTGGGTTTAATTTTGTTTTCCCTTTCAGGCTGATTGCTGTCTATTGCAGTGCCACTGCTTACCTGCAAAACAGAATGCACCTCATCAACACTTTGATCCCTTTTTATTAGTATTCTAACCTGTAACAAATGATCCCTCTAATTAATGTGATGTTCTTCTGATAACTCCCACCCACAGGCCAGGGACAAATTTACTGTTGTGACTCATGACTGTACACAGCACACTGACAGCACAGCAGTCTACCACCACTTCCTTCCAAGATTACCTGACTGACTCCTACAATACAGTTAGTTACTGGTGTTAGTAAGGTGTCAGCATGGCTCAGTTGGTAGCACATCTGTCTTTGGACCAGAAGGTTGTGGGTTCTCGTCCCACACTGGGATTGGACTTGCACCTAAGACACTGGCATCTGAGTGCAGTATTAGAGGTGTTGTACTGCTGGGTGTGCCATCATTTGGATGAGATGTTAAACCGGTCCCCTCTACCCATCCTGGTGTTGTCGGTGGGTGTCAAGTGAAAAGAACTCAGGGCACTCTTCGCAAAAGAGTAGGGGACATTCTAGTGTTCTGGCCAACATTCACCTTCCCATAAACCAGTTCATGCAATTGTACAGACTGTGTGTGGGTGTTGATGTGTGTATGGCTGCCACTACACATTTAGTCACATAGCTGATCTAGCATTGCTTGTAAAGTGCTTTGGGATACACTGTGTATGAAAAGCACTATATAAATGCTGATTCTTCTTCTTCTACTGTTAAGTGACCAAATTCAGCAACTGTTAAGTGTTCCTCAGAATTTGAATTGGAGTTGTAGACAATCTGGTGCATAGCTGCACATAGCACAGTCCCACACTGGGGTTGGTTAATGCTTATACATAGTATAAAGTGATATATTAAAACTAATGATACTAAGGAGGAATAATGGGGAATGAGTGATGATGACACTTGTGTGTACAGTACTTATACTTTACTTGTGTTGTACTGTAAACAGCCAATTCATAAAGTCAGATTTTCCCTGGGCCACCCACAGCCAGTAGCACAGGCACATCAACTTGTATGTTGTTTGCACAGTGTTTTTTTAAATATATGAAATCATAAATGAACTTTAACAAGTGATCGTGATTCATGATTGGATGGCACAAGTCAAAGATTTATTTTGCTACCCTGCTGCCCTTGCCCTGTACACACAGCCACACTGAAGCCAGGAAAAGAGTATTATTTGGGATTTCTGGGACTGTAACATTTATTGTGGGCCACCCTGCAGCCTCTCTCTCTCTCTCTCTCTCTCTCTCTCTATTTCCCCTCTGGATGTCGAAGCCAAAGATTTATTTTGCCACCCTGCTGCCCTTGCTCTGTACACACAACCACATTGAAGCCAGGAAAATAAAATTTAGTTAGGATTTCTGGGACTGTTACATTTATCATGGGCCCCTGCAGTCTCTCTCTCTCTCTCTCGCTCTCTCCTCTCTGAGGTCACAAGTCAAAGATTTATTTTGCCACCCTGCTGCCTTGCCCTGTCACACTGCCACACTGAAGCCAGGAAAAAAATATTATTTGGGATTTCTGGGACTGTTACATTTATTGTAGGCCACCCTGCAGCCTCTCTCTCTCTCTCTCTCTCTCTCTCTCTCTCTCTTTCCTCTGGATGTCAGAAGCCAAAGATTTATTTTGCCACCCTGCTGCCCTTTGCTCTGTAACACAACCACATTGAAGCCAGAAAATAAAATTTAGTTGGGATTTCTGGGACTGTTACATTTATCATGGGCCCCTGCAGTCTCTCTCTCTCTCTCTCTCTCTCTCGCTCTCTCCGCTCTGGAGGTCACAAGTCAAAGATTTATTTTGCCACCCTGCTGCCCTTGCCCTGTACCACTGCCACACTGAAGCCAGGAAAAAATATTATTTGGGATTTCTGGGACTGTTACATTTATTGTGGGCTACCCCAGTCTCTCTCTCCCTCTGGACATCAAAAGTCAAAGATTTATTTGCCACCGCTGCCCTTGCCCTGTACACACAGCCACACTGAAGCCAGGGAAAAAAAGGATTTTATGTAACTGAAGAATTTCTCTTGGACCCTCAGTAATCTCTCCTCTCTCCTGTGGATCAGAAATGGCACAAGTCAAAGATTTTGCCATCCTGCCCTTTCTTATGTCGTGTAGTCAGCTATACTGTTTAAGGCCAAGAAAAGAAAAACTTCCATTTGGGATTTTCTGTAACTATAAAATCTCTCTTGGACCAATAGTCTCCTCTCTCTCCTCTTGATATGGAATGGCACAAGTCAAAGATTTTGCCTGCCCTTTTCATGTACACAGCTACACTGACTGAGACCAAGAAAATAAAAATAAAATCTTTCATTTGGGATTTTCTGCAACTGTAAAATCTCTCTTGGGCCCCTGTCATTGAGGCATGGGTCAGGAAGCATAGGAAAACCAGGAGCAGTTGTAAAATTCACAAATACTGTTTTATTAGTAACAGCAAAATAAAAATGTTCAGTATAACTATTTACAATGGCAGTAAAACATAGAAAGCAGAGTCCTTTTTCTGAGTTTTTTTCTCAATTTCCAATCTCAGTCTCTGTCTTTTCTCTTGCACAAGCATTGCAGCTCTTTTTGTAAGTCTGTGCTTGGGAACTTGTTAAAACAGCATGCTTCTCACACAATGTTTTTGTAAGTTTCCAATGTTCTTACAGAATTTTGCATCCAGCCTCTCAAGTTGACCCTTGAGTTCCAAATAGCTTTTGCAATCATTTCAACAGTAAAACTATATACAGTTTTAAACAAGGGGATCCCAGTATCAGTGACAATTCACATAAATTCACATGCTTTTATACCTGCAGAAATGCAAGAGGGGAGAAAAGATAGAACAGCAAGGGAGGGCAGAGAGATAGTGAGAGGTGGAGAACTGCAAAACCATTTGAGTGATCAGTTCCTAGACCTCAGAAGAAAATTTGATTGCACAACCAGACAGAGAAGAGACAGAAAAGAGGGATATAACAGAACCTTGTGTTTAAACTCTTTCTGCATAACAAATGGGCAGGGCCTTATTCAACACTGTCACATACCTCTCTTAAGAGGGAACCTGTTTTACAAAACAGGTTTCCAAAACTTTCTTTTAAGTATCTTCTAGCATTAGCTTATAACCTTTACAGTTCAGTAAATATACAGCATAGCAAACAGAGACGTTTCAACTGACATTTTTCAACCTTCGAATTCTCAGTTCCTGATCCATATCTTGATAGAAAGTCAGCAGTGACATTCTCTCTCTCTCCCAGATTTGTGCACCACTTTAAAATTTAAATGGCTGTAATGCCAGGTACCACCGTGTGATTCTAGAATTCTTATCCTTCATTTGGTTAAGCTACAGTAACAGAAAGGATTGAGATCTGTTGCAAGTACAAAGTCAGCTCCTAGTAAATAAAACTTAAGGAACTCCATGGCCCACTTTGCGCAAAGCATTTCTCTTCAATGGTGGAGTACCTTTAGCTCTGTCATGCAATTTCCTACTTATGCATAGAATAGGATGTTCTTTCCCATCTATATGCTGACTCAAGACTGCACCTAGGCTTACCTCTGATGTATCAGTCTGTAACAGAAATTGTTTCTCAAAGTCTGGGCTTCTTAAAACAGGGCCTGAACATAATGAAAGCCTTAATGGCTCAAAAGCTTCATCATACTCTGGGGTCCATTTCACATTATTTGAGAATCGTTTCTTGGTGAGTTCATTGAGGAGAGTAGCTAACTTGGCAAAGCTGGGAACAAATCTCCACTACTAACCAGCCAGCCCAAAAATGACCTGACATGTTTCTAGGTTTTGGGAACAGGGCTGTTAGCTACAGCTTCTATCTGGAAACCTCTGGCTTGACCTCTCAATTTCCCAAACATAGCCTAAATATCTGGTTTCCTGCATGCCCAATGCACACTTAGTAGGATTAATTGTAAGACCTGCCTTTTGATTGATTGATAACTACTCATAGGTGTTCCAGGTGGCTTTTCCAGTCTGGACTGTACACCATGACATCATCCAGGTACGCAGTACAATAACAAGTGTGAGGGGATAAAATTACATCCATGCACTGCTGGAATGTAGCAGGTGCCATGTAAACCAAAAGGCATGGTGGTGAACTGATAGATCCTAAAGGAGTGGCAAATGCAGTTTTGTCTCTGGATTTTTAGCTAGGGGACTTGTCAGTAACCCTTGGGGAGATCGAGGGTACTGATATACTTGGAACTCCCCAGTCTGTCCACCAAATCATCTATTCTGAGTATAGGATGACTGTCAAATTCTGACACTTGATTAAGTTTCCTAAAATCAAGGCAGATTCTTATACCCTCTTCATTTTTGTTTACAGTCACCATTGGTGATGACCAAGCACTTCTCAACTCTTCTATGATACCTAATTCTTTCATTTTTATATTTCCTTAACCACGTCTGCTCTTAACCGCTCTGGTCATCTGTATGCCTTTTTGTCTAATGGGGGGAGCATTCTTGTCACTATTACATGCTTGACCCTTTCTCAGCCTGGTACTGTGGTAAAACTATTGTTAAATGTCTTTAGCAACTTACAAATTTCTGTGGCTTGTTCGAGATTAAGAAAACATTTACCTTGACAGCATCAGCGGTAACAGTTTGTCCCAGTCTATCATAAGCTGCATCAATATCTTCTTTATCAGTTTCTGATAAACCAGCAAAACAGCTTTAGGTGTTTTTCAGCCCATTTCTTGAGGAGATTAGCATGGTATATCTTAATAGGATTTTTTCCTGTCAGAGTCTCAGTCTCATAGTTAACTGTGCCAGTACGCCTAAGCACTTTATAAGGCCCTTGCCACTTCATTAACAATTTATTTCTGTAGTGGGTAACAGTCAAGACATTTTCACCTGGCTCAAAATCTTTTTCTTTTTACCCCATGGTCATAATACACCTTCTTCTGGTTTTGGACCTCTTCCTGATTACTATGGGTGATTTCAACATATTTTTCAACTTCTTTCTCAGGGCATATATAAGATGTAATAGATTGTTTCTGATGGGGTTATCTTCCCTGTTTCTTTTATTATCTAGTGGCCCTCTAGGTTGTCTACCATACAGCATTTGAAATGGTGAAAACCTGTTGATGCCTGTGGCACTTCTCTGTAAGTAAAAAGGAGTAAGGTAAGTATTGGCCCCAGTCTTTCCTTCCCCATTTACAAACCTTTTAACATGCGTTTTAGGGTTTGATTGAAATGCTCCACAAGACCGCCTGTCTGAAGAAGATAGCAGAGGTTCTCATGGCAGTGATACCTAGTAGTCTGTATAGCTCCTTCAGTAATGCAGCACCAAAGTTACTACCCTGATCAGTAATAATCTCTTTAGGTATGCCCACCCTGCTGAAAAGTTTGGCAAGCTTTGCTGCCACTTTGGGGCTATGATGGTACACATTGAAACTGCTTCTGGGTATTGAGTAGCATAGTCAAATACTACCAAAATGAATCGATTACCCATTTCACTTTTGTCTAAAGGGCCAACCATCCATTGCAATTCTCACAAAAGGCACAGCTAACAAGGATAGGGCTTCAGGGGCACCTTGTCTTTTTAGTCACTGGGGCTACTTTCTGACACTCAGCACAAGAACTGCAATTGGTAGCAACATCTTCATGAATTCCAGGCCAGAAAAATCTGTACAGCAATCTGTAAGATGTGATCCTCCCCGAGTGACCAGCCATAGTACTATCATGTGCTATCTGTAACAACTCAGATCTATACTTTTGTGGTATAACCAATTGTTCTATCCGGTCCTGTGTTTGAGGTTTAACCTAAACTCTGTACAGTAGCCCATTACATTTTTAAACTTAGGTTCACCCTGTTTTGGTTTCACCCCAGCTGCTTAAAGTAACCCTGGAGAGATGGCATTAACTTGTTCTGAAAGAAAATCACAATCAGTGATCAGCTTAGTTTCAGCATTTCATATGCTAACCCCTTATGTCCATCAGTATTTTGTTACCATTGTTTCTTCAGGTGTCTTTCTTTCCTGGACTTCTAGATCTTGGCTGTGCTCAAACAAGTCCAAATCAAAATCAGTGAAAGGAAAAGAATCCCACCATCTGAGATTTTTTTTGCCTGTGCTCTTGTCACCACAGCTGCTGAAACATCAATATTTACTCCTCTTTGATTAACTCAGTAAATCCTAAAAGTCATTTCCAATAATCACAGGTACAGGTAACTTAGGTACTACCCCCACTTTCATTTGGTGCAACACCCCATTAATAGTCAGAATTACATGGCTGGTGGATAGTATCGAGTGTCCCTGAAGATACAGATGACACCAATACCTGGTACCTTTCTTTGATAGAATAAATCTATATAAAGATATATAGATGATTTGTTCTTTACATGGAAAGGTACAAGGGAAGAACTGATCATGCTTTATGACATACATGGAAAGTACCAACCAGAACATCAGATTTAAAGTAAATGCAGATTTGACAATGGTAAACTTCCTAGACCTCGCCATTCAGAAAGAATGTGATGGGTTTATACTTACAGATCTTTACAAAAAGCCCGCAGAGCATAACAGTGTCCTGCATGCACACAGTGCCACCCAAAACACACAATCAGAAACTTACCAAAGGGTCAGTACCTTAGATTAAAGAGAAACTGTGGCACACAGGGACTTTATACTCAGAGGGCAGCTGAACTAACAGAGATTGTGTGACAGAGATAATAGTAAGCAAGATATAGAGAGGGCATTCCATTCTGCAGAGGGTGTGAGAGAGCTGAGCTCTGAAAAGAAAAATGAAATCAGAAGGAAACAGCATTTGACATTTCTGACCACTTATGTCGGAGGGTCACAACAGGTAGTTAACACTGTGAGGAACAATTTAACCATTCTCAGAGGGACACCACAGCTAAAGAAAAATTTCAACAAGCCTCAGGATTTCTTATAGAAGAAATAGGAACCTGGGGACATGCTGTTTAGCAGTTACCAACCCAAACAAACTTTTTAAGTGTCCCTACTAAAATGGTAGTAAACCATGTGGCTTTGTAAACCTGCTATGTGATGGAAACAAAAATGAATTTATTAACCCTTGGAATGGGAGTACAATCAAAATAAATAGTAGGATAGACTGTAACACAGAGGCAGTGATCTACCTATTGAGATGTACCTGTGCTAGATTTTATGTAGGCAGGACCAAGCGAAACTAAGAGAAAGGATATAGGAACATGTAAATGCAATACAAAATAATAATCCCAAGTACGATATGGCTGCCACATAAATCAACATTTCAACAGTAAAACTATATACAGTTTTAAACAAAGGTATCCCAGTATCAGCAACATTTCCACATAAAGATTCACATATATTTTTATACCCGCAGATATGGGGGAGAAAAGACAGAACAGCAAGGAGGGCAGAGAAATAGCGAGAGACGGAGAATTGAAAACCATTGGAGTGATTAGTTCCTTGGTCTCACAAGAAAATTTGGTTGCACAACCAGACAGATAAGAGACAGTAAAGGAGAGGATAAAACAGACCCTTGTGTTTAAAATCTTTCTGCATAGCAAATGGAGCTAGGCCTTATTCAACCCTGTCACAGGCCCTGGTAGTCTCTCCTTCTCTATTCTGGATCTGGAATGGCACAAGTCCAAGATTTTGCCAGCCTGCCCTTTCTCATGTACACACAGCTGTGTGGCCAATAAAAGAAAAAAAATATTTCATTTGGGATTTTCTATAACTGTAAAATCTCTCTTGGGCCCCAGTAGTCTCTCCTCTCTCCTCTTGATCTGTAATGGCACAAGTCAAAGATTTTGCTAGCCTGCCCTTGCAAATACATAACATACAGTACTGCCACACTGCCTTTATTTGCATCCCCTGGCAGGCACCCAGGCCACCACTATCTCCTCAGTCCTGACTCCCCAACCTGCCTTCCTCACCCGATGACTGGTTTCTCTCCTCTCCTTTCTCTCACTCTCCGAATTCTTCTCTTCCCTCCCCTCTGGCTCATGTATTTCTAGCATTTTGGGAGGTTTTGGTGCTTTGCTTGGTGACTCTCTCTGCTGGCTGCCTGGCTCTGTTGAGCACAGCTCCTGCTCCTCAGTCCTCCTCACTCACCTGGGGCTGTGTTGTGTACTCAGCATGGTTATATACCCTGAGTGAATCACGTGACCTTCTGTTGCCTGATTAGATGTAGCCGGCTGCCTGTATGTGTTGACGGCATCCCCATGGCAACAGACAACAAAATTGTGGAAATGGCATGTCCACGGACACAGAACCAAACTTATATGGTGCGTCCATATTTATCTGGGTCTGTAGATTGTGGGTTTCAATCCAGGGGCGGCACTCCCTGCGGAACAGTCCACCCAACCCTATTGTCAATTGATGTCTCAAGCAGTGCCTTGGCTGTCAGGGCTTCACCACGCCTCTGCTACTTCTGTATCAGCTACAAGCAGTTGAAACCAGCCCTTATGTTTTGTTTCCTTCCATGTGCTCATAACCTTTAGGCTTCACCATGGGCTCCAACTACTCCACATTCAGATAAAAACAGCTGTTCAGTCTTTCTACATTTCATTCCCTCCATTGCTCATGGCTGTCAGGCTCTGCCATGGCCTCTGCAACTCCTGCATTCGGATGCATGCCAGTCGCAGCCATAGCATGGTTTCCAGGGTCCTGCCCTTTAAGCCAACAGTCTCACTCTGCCATCTTGAAGTTCACATCTTGAGGGTGGGTCCTCTTAACTGGGCGAGTCCTTTTCTTTCTGCTCACCAGGTGAGAATATCCTCTGCTTCTGGGAAGCTTTAACCATGCAGATCGACTCAGTGGCACCTCTTTATGTGATATTTCAGACTACAGATGCCAGAAAATGGGGCCCTTATGTCCAGAGGGCTCCTCTGGCTGTGCAGACTGAGGCATCAGCACCTTCGAAAGGTATTCTCCCTAGAGCCACCTTAGGTTCACCTGGTCTCCACCTCCTTCCTTCCTATGCTCAAGGGTGAAGATCATACAACTCCAAGTCCCAGCCCCTTAATGGTCCAACTCTCTGCCTTTCCTTTAAGTGTTTTGCTTCCCTTTGCCTCTCCTCATTGAGGCCAAGTGAGCACCTTTCAGAAGTTGTTGCTCTCCTGCCTTAGGATGTGGGCCTCCTTGCCTTGGCTGGAGAGATTGCTTATGGGTCCTCCACGACTTTCCCATTAGAGGGATAGAGTGAGAGCCTTCCTCTAAAATATTTTCCCATAAACTGGGTCTCTAAATTACAGTAGCCAAGCTGTCACTAATCTACCCCAAAGCCTGGAGTAAGGTGACAAGGCATTAGATCCCAGAGGTTTCCTCCTCTTAGGGATTTTCTCTCCTCTGTGCAAGGTCATAATATTAAATAGTCACTGCAACAGGTAGTTTCTGCTGTGAGTTGGGGTTGGATGGGTGGCCCTCCTTCCATTTCTCTCTCCTTACAAAAGTCATGCCTCTTCTACTATTAGTTCTGATATCTGTCAGTCATTGCTTGATTAAGTCTATATCTGTTTCTAGTCACTCGTTGCTGTCATTCTGTCCTCATGTAAGCTCTGTGTCATTACTTGCTGTTGAGTATTTATTTGGATTGTTCCTAAGGTACCTTTAGCCTAAAGGAATTATGTTCCTGTGACACCTCTAGGGGTGGAACCCTCCTCAAGAGGGTACCTTTGCCTCACGGTACTCTGGCAGGGTGGTAGTTCCCATGGAACAGAGAGTGTAAACGTCCAAAGTATTCATCTAATAAGCATCAACACATTCATTCAAACACCTTCAGACTATTAACAGAGTTGCACCAGCATAACTCTGAGTCCTCACTAAGTTGTGTAAGTCCATTGAATAGATATCAAGCTGACTGGCCAATAATTCCCTGTTCACCCTTGTACTAGGACACCACAATCGCTGTCCTCTGCTCAAGCAGATCTGCCCCTGTGTCCAGTGAGCAGCTGAACAGGCCAACCACAGAGCACTGCAAGGACTGCTGCTAGCTCTCTCAGGTGCATGCCATCCTCTGGATGTTGCCACTGTACAGGTCACTGGTTAACCACACCTGAAGCATTGCATGCAAATGTATTTATTGGCTGACTGATTGATTGATTGACTGATTAAACTATGTTCATTAGGTAGGCCCTCTGAGACTAAATGTCCTTTTCAGGGTTGACCTGGGTTTAATTACATACAGTTAGATCAGAACAGACTTTATACATTCAGACATCATTGAAATTACAATTGGTTACATACATTCCTGTCTCATATGACTGGTGTTCAACAGTGGTCTTGTCAATCATGCAGTTCAACAAAGGTCAGGCAAATCCTGTGATCAGCTGACTGAATAGGCCAGGTACAAAGACTAGTAGTCATAAAACAAGTGCTGACATTGCTTTGGTAAACCACATTGATTACTCTCTAATGAGGTCTTTAGTCCTTTCTTGAAGCAGGGTGTGTGGGCCAGTTTAGTAATTTGAGAACCCTGCAGTGGCGCTCTCTGTGGCAGAACCAGCTACAAAGTGACCAGTTCTGTGGTGCAGCGTTTGAGCTTTGCATTTCAGTGATCCTGACAACTCTATGGATCGGGGCACCATACAACAAGACAGGCAGTAGTGTGCAATTAGCAATTGCTAGCCTAGATTCTTCAGTAAGGAAGTTACTGAGGCAGTAGAAGAGCCCAGGTTTTGGAGCAGATACCTTCTTAACTGTTCTACATGGGGTTTGAGCGTCAGTTCTTGGTTCCTGGTCTAGATGTACCCCAAGTATTTAACAGACTCTACTACCTTGATAGTTTCAGAAGTGTATTAATGGACAGCAAGTGCTGATGGGCTGAACCCACATGCCTAGGGCCAAACAGGATAGCCTTAGTTTGGTTATAGTATTTAGAACCAATTTGTTAGTCATGAACCATGCTTCCAGCTCTCTGAAATCTTTTGCGTGCTGACCGTTAACACTGTTTACATCTTTGAAGCTTCTATAGAGTACAGTGTTATCAGCATTTAGCAATAGGTTTGCCCCACCATAGTTTACCAGCATCTCATTAACAAAGAGGGAGAAAAGACAAGGACCAAGGATGGAGCCTTATGGGACACCATCAGTAACTGGGCGCAGCCCGACTGAGCACCTTTCCATTTTACTGACTGCATTCTGTTAGATAGGTAGTCAGATACCCACCAATGGGACAAGCTTTCAGTCCCAGTTGTTTCAGCTTACTCAGGAAAAGGCTATGACTGACCAGGTCAAAGGCTATGGTGAGGTCTATGAAGAGTGCACCAGTTTTCTGCCCCCAATCCATGAGTCCTAATATATCTGTAGTCAGTCTGACCAAGGCTGTGTCTTTTCCATGGTCCTTTCTGAATCCATGTTGTCTGTCCAGTAGACCTTGCTCTTCAGTGCAGTCCTGAATCTGGTTGTGTACTAATCTCTCCTGGACTATGGCCAGTGAACGGAGGAGAGAGATAAGTTGGTAATTTGCAAACGGTTCTTTAGGGCCACCCTGGTGTATTAAGAGCACCTGGGCAACCTTCCATGTTATGGGGATTTTCACTCTAGGAGGATCTATTAAAAAGCATTGCAAGTGGGACCGCAGTAACAGGGGAGCCAACTTTGAAGTTTTAGTTGTACTTATCATACCTAGCTGAGCCTTTTGCTTTGAGTTGTCTTAGAAGTTTGAGTACTTGTTGTGAGTTACCAGCCTAAAATGGAATTTTGGGACAGTGCTCATGGGGGCTGGTAGGGGCAGGGTGGGCGGCAGGGATCCAGGTGAGTGTTTTGAATCTGTCTAGATCATTAAAAAGGCATTTGATGCATTTGCATAAGGCTAGTGGATCACAGTAGTGCTGACCTTCTGCAACAATATCACCCCTGTGAAGGTAGACCCTCCCCTCCCTTTAGGAGGGCATTTATCTGCACCCAGAATTTTTGAGGGTCATGAAGGTTCTCATCTTGAAGTGCTCTATGGTATTTTTTCGCTGCTTTGAGGTCTTTTTTACAGGTATTCTCAGTTCCCCGTCGGTTGCCAGTCAGCATTGAGTTTCTCTAGTCCAACATTCATCCATTTGGAGTGTTGCCTTGAC
This sequence comes from Neoceratodus forsteri, assembly GCA_016271365.2. Classification (NCBI taxonomy): domain Eukaryota; kingdom Metazoa; phylum Chordata; order Ceratodontiformes; family Ceratodontidae; genus Neoceratodus; species Neoceratodus forsteri. The sequence goes on along the minus strand of CM028130.1, from coordinate 133,826,371 downwards.
TCTGAGCTGCATGAGGGGGGCATGTTTATTGGACCCTGAAAGGAAGCTATTTACAAGAAAATTAAGAGTATTGTCTATAGTGAGTAGTTCCCCTCGATCATGGACCAATGCATTCAGATAACGTGGAGAGGAAGAAGTCGTAGTAAATCTGGAGAAGTCCCAGGCCCAAAACACCCTAGGAGAAAACTGCATCTGAAGATAGATGAGGAGAGGTTAGAGATTATTCTACAGCGGGCAATGAAGATGATCTAGGGCAGCAGAGTACGATCTCTGAGGAAAGATTGGATAGGCTAAACACGTACTTTCTGGAGGACAGGAGGAAGGGGATATGATAAAATAAGCAAATACAGAGATTTAATAGGGTGGACTTCACTGAGTTATTTAAGTGAAAGAACACAATTACTGGGGACTATCTTAAACTGCAAGGGGGCAAATGCAAGAAAAACCTTAGAAAGTAAACAGAACAATTGATGGCTAGTGAACAGTCAGTCTAATAATGACATCCATGCTGGAACTATCTTAGGGTTCAAAGCCTAATGGAGCATTTTCAAGCGTAATTAGGAAACAAAAGGAAAGGCAGAGTAAAACAAAGAAGAAGGAGGAGGGGAAGAGAGGAAGTAGGAGGAGAGGGTAGGGTTGCATCCTAAAGTGCTTTACAAGTGTAAACCCACGCTGTATGCCAGCGGGCTATGCCTCTGCCAGCTGTCTCTGATACATAGATACATAGACAGTGTCAGCAGATAAGGCTTGTGGCCCACCCAGTCTGCCCATTTGAGCTTGTAAGTTTACTTTATGTTTTCCTAGATGTCTGTTGCCCTTAACCCTGCCCTCTAGAATTCCTTCATGTCTATCCCATGCATTTTTAAATCCATGATTGTTTCAGCCCCCACCACTTCCTCTGGCAGGGTGTTCCACTTGTCCACCACCCATTCTGTGAAGAAATTCTTCCTCACGCTTCCTCTGAATCATCCTCCCTCCAACTTCATCCCATGCCCTCTAGTCCTGGAACATTTTTCGCTTAAAATAGTGTATTCCTGCACCCTGTTCCTCCCTATAAGATACTTGTATGTCTCTATCATATCCCTCTCTCCCTCCTCTCCTCCAGGGAGTAGATATTCAATTCCTTCTACCTGTCCTCATGGGACTTGTGATGCAATCCATGTACCATCTTTGTTGCCTTCCTCTGAACCTTCTCTACCCTATGTCCTTACGTAAGTAAGATCTCCAGAACTGTACACTGTACTCCAAGTAGGGCTCACTAGTGTCTTGTATAGTGGAATTATATCCTCCATTTTCCTGCTGGTGATGCTCTGCCTATGCATCCCAGCATCCTATTTGCTTTACCTGCTGTCTTGCCACACTGTTTCCCTACCTTGAGGTCATCGAGATGATAACCCCAAGAACCCTTTCCTGCTTGGTGCATGCTATATCCCCCCAACTGATATATTGTGCCAGGGTATTTGTGCCCCATATGAATTATCTTGCACTTCTTTGCATTGAATTTCAACTGCCAAACCCCTGACCATTCTTCAAGTTTCTGCAGGTCCCTTCTCATTCTGTCTACACCTCTGGTGTGTCTACTCTGTTACAGAGCTTTGTGTCATCAGCGAACAGTGAAATTCTGCCTTCTAGGTCCTGCGCAATGTCACTGATGAAGATGTTGAATAGGACGGTCCCAGCACTGATCCCTGTGGTACCCCACTGGTCACTCTTCCCTCTGTGGAGTGACAGCCATTTACCACCACCCTCTGTGTCCTGCCACCCAGCCAGTTACCTACCCACCACACTACTGTCCTGCCCACACCATATTCCCCAGTTTGTGTAATAGTCTTCATGTGGCACAGTGTCAAGGCCTTGCTGAAGTCCAGATGAGCCATGTCCACTGCCCTCCCTGATCCACCTCCCTAGTCACCCAGTCAAAAAATTCAATGAGGTTGGTCTGACATGACCTCCCCTGGTGAAACCATGCTGCCTTGGGTCCTGTAGTCCATTGACAACCAGATGTTCCACCAATCTCTCCTTCAGTAGTGCTTCCATGATCTTCCCACTACCGAGGTGAGGCTGACTGGTCTGTAGTTCCCTGCTTCCTCTTTGTTCCCACTTTTTGTATAAGGGACTACATCTGCTGTCCTCCAGTCTTTGGGTACCTCCCTGTTTCCAGTGATCGGCTAAACAGGATAGCCAGAGGTTCAGCCACCACCTCTCTTAGTTCTTTAAGGACCCTGGGGTGCACCCATCTGGCCCCATTGCTTTATCAACTCTTATTACTTCCAGTTCCTTCAGGACCCTTTCGTGTAAAGGGACTTGTGTCCATTCTGCACCATTCTCACCCTTGTACTCCTTCAGACCCATTACCCTCCTCTTCCTCAGTAAAGACTGAGCAGAAATACCTGTTCAATATGTCAGCTTTACTGTTGTCATCCTCCACGTGGCCCCATCCTCCCCTTCAGTCTCACTATCCCTCCTTTGCCTTTTTTTTTTACTTATGTACCTGTAAAGTTTTGTCCCTCTACCCACTGATTTGCAATGTGTTCTTCTGTCTGAGCTTTGGCTTCCCTTACTGACCTCCCTGCCTCCTTTGCTTCTCCTGGTACTTCTCCCTATCTCCCTTCTGCCTGTCTTTTTTGTATGCCTGAATGCAATCTTTTGGCTTTCACTTTCTCGCTACCTCCTTAGAAAACCATAATGGCCTCCTCTTCCTTTCCCCTTGCTAACCTGCTTAATGCATAATAATTCTGTTGTTCTTGTAATCCCCATTTTAAATACTGCCCACTGTTCCTCAACCCCTGATTCCTGTCCCATTCCCTTAATGCCTCTTTCAAGCATCTCCCCATTTTCCCAAAGTCTGCCCCCTAAAATCCAGGATCGTGTTTTTGTGTGGTTTGGTTCTGCTCCTTCTGTGATTTCAAACCACAATGACTGGTGGTCACTGTTTCCCAGGTGCTCCCCACTGTTACCCCCATCACACTGTCCCTGTTTGTGAGCACAAGGTCCAGTATTGCCTTCTGCCGAGTTGGTTCCATGACCAGTTGCTTGAGAAGGCACCCTGAAGGAGTCAGGATAAATCTGCTCTAGTTGATGCTGCTGCTGGGATGCTCCAGTCCACGTCTGGAATATTGAAGTCTCAACCAGTACTACCTCCTCTCTGCCATCCTTTGGATGGCTAGCATCAACTCCCTATCTGTTTCTTCCTCCTGGGCTGGTGGTCTATAGGACCACACCTGTGCGGATGGCTGGCCCCATTTTCCTTTCAGCTTAACCCACAGTATCTCTCCCCATTTTGTTCCTCCTGGATCTCTGTGGCCCTTATGTCATTTTCACATACAGTGCCACTCCTCCTCCCTTCCTACCTGCCCTGTCTCTTCTGAATATGTTGTAGCCAGGTATGGCCATCTCCCAGTCATGGTTATCATTACACCAGGTTTCTGTGATGGCCACAATGTCCAGGTCTGACTGCACCATGACAGCCTCCAGATCCTCCATCTTGTTGCTAAGGCTCCTGGCATTGCACACGTGGCTTTCCATGATTTGACCTCCCTAGACTGCTTAGCTGTTCTCTCCAGCCCCTTCCTTGGTTGTCTTTATCCCTGGTTCTCCTTGCTGTCTGCCCTTCTGCTGAATTTTGCCCTTTTCTGCCTATCCACCTCTTGGACACTTATCTCCATCTTTTGCACACTGCTTTGAGAGATAGCCACTCCTCTGGTTCACTGGTTCCACTGCTAGCTGTGGGGGTGGGCAAGTAGGTACCCTCCTTGCTGGCCTGCCACCCCCTTTGCTAGTTTAAATGCTTGTCAATGTAGCATTTAAACTTATCATTGAGTCTTGGATTCCCCTCCAGGATGGATGCAGGCCGTCAGGCTTGAACAAGCCTCCATCCCTCCAGGTGGGTCCCCAGTCACCAATGAATCCAAACCCTTCCTCACAGCACCAGTTCTTCAACCATGAGTTAAAGTTCCTGGTGCATGCACCTATGCTCTCCATGCCTCTCACAGGTAGTACTTCCAGAAGGTGACAGAAGTAGCTACTTGCTTGAGACCCTCCCAATTTCCTAAACTCTTCCTGAACTTCCTTTGGCTCCCCATTTGCCAGGTCATTAGTACCTAGGTGGATAATGACATCCAGCTCACCCTCCTGTCTTGCCTTCCCAGTGATCCCAGGATCTTCCTTCCATCCCTCCATGCCGTGGCACCTGGTAGGCACCTGTCCTCCCCTTCTGTGTTCCTAGCTGGATCCCTCTTATGATGAAGTCCCCACCAGGATTCACTTCCTCCTCCTCTGGGGTACACTGCTTTCCCACTGAGGTCACCTCCTTGGCTAACCTCCACATCCTTTCCTTCCACTTCTCTGGGTACCTCTATTTGGTTGTCCTCATTTGCCAGTGTGGCATATGAGTTCTTGAGTGAATAGGATCTGGGATGTGCCTCTGCCTGACTGCCCTAACCCTCCTCTGAGCCCACTGTCATCCAAGTGCTCCTCGTTCTGGCATCCTTTGTGGCAGCGGCGTTGGACTGTGGTCTCTGGATAGGGATGATGAGTACTCCTGACCCAGTTTACTTCCGCTCTGAGTCTGACTGCCTCATCCTGCAGTCCAGAGAGATGCATGCAGATAGGGCAGCACCTCAACGTCCAGAAGGTCTGCCTGAATATGGCTGCCCGCAGCTACTGCATTGCACCACTCCCCACATTATACTACACTTATACTGCTATTCCAGTACTTGTCTGTTACTGAAGCTCTTCTAGTTCATTTTTATTAATTTACTGTCCTAAAATCCTGCCACTGCTCTCAGATACTTTTCTTTAAAAAAGAAAAAAATAAATAAAAAATGAGTCAAAACACTTGCTGTGCTGAGGTGGGCTTCTTCCCCCTTATGCCCTCCTACTCTACAACCCCTACTATATCCTGTGCTTAGTGCCTGTCAATCAGAGTTAACAGGGCGTATAATTAAGAGTTGAGGGCAGGGAGGGGGCAAAATTTGCAGCAATTAAAGACAGCAAAGAAATAAACCACCACTAAGCACAACAAACTAGGTTTTAAATTTTCAACAGCCCAAAAACAATTCTAAATAAAGACAGCAAAGAAATCACAGTGTCACTAAAAGCCCACAATCTAAGTTTAAAACAAAAATAGCAATGTACAATTACTGTAAAGCACTGAAATGAATCTGTTTCCTTCCCTTCTGGCTTCTTCGAGAAAACAAAATCACTTGCTACCTCAACTCTGACTAAGCCCCACCTCCAATTATCACATAGCTGAGGTCAGAGGCCAGACAATTAGCACCCTGACCCAAACTACAGGGCAAGTCAGACAAGCCAAGACAAAATTTGCAGCAATTAAAGACAGCAAAGAAATACACCACCACTACAAGCACAACAAACTAGGTTTTAAATTTTCAACAGCCAAAAACAATTCTAAATAAAGACAGCAAACAAATTACAGTGTCACTAAAAATCCGCTATCTAAGTTTAAAGCAAAAATAGCAATGTACAATTACTGTAATGCATTGAAATGAATGTGTTTCCTTCCCCTTTGGCTTCTGATAAAACAAAATCACTTGCTACCTCAACTCTGACTAAGCCCCACCTCCAATTATCACGTAGCTGAGGTCAGAGGCCAGACAATTAGCACCCCTCACCCAAACTACAGGGCAAGTCAGACAAGCCAAGACAAAATTTGCAGCAATTAAAGACAGCAGAGAAATACACCACCATTACAAGCACAACAAACTAGGTCTTAAATTTTCAACAGCCCAAAAACAATTCTAAATAAAGACAGCAAAGAAATTATAGTGTCACTAAAAGCTCACAATCTAAGTTTAAAACAAAAATAGCAATGTACAATTACTGTAAAGCACTGAAATTAATCTGTTTCCTTCCCTTCTGGCTTCTTCCACCAGCAATGGGCCTGGGTCCTGCTACGGTGACAATTGGGGTTTGTTCCCAGAAATATTGATAATAGAGTTGCCTCCACCCAGAGTAAAGTACTAGTGGGCCAGGTATCCGCTGGTATAGCCCCTGGGATACTATACCTTCCCACCTCTCCATCCAAACACTCTGCACACTGAGCCCCAAATACTTCATTCCACCATAAGCCATAAATCACAACAGTAAGCACATGCAATAAATTTCACTAACACCAGCAGTTTCAACAAACAAATTCACAGCTTTATTCAGGGGTAAGGACTAGGAAGGGATACCAGGACATAGGGTAGCTGTGAAGAAAGAGGAAGGTTAGTGAGATATGCAACAGCAAAACATGTAGGGCCTACAGGCTGACCCTCCTGCTGGTACCAGTGTCCCTAAACTGTCCCTAAGGGTACCCACTAGGTGCAGGCCTGATCGAGTGCTGCAGGTTGGCTGGCTGTTAGGGCCCTGAAATGTAGAAAACTTTAGATTTTGAAAACACACACACATTCCACTTTTCCCTCCAGGAACCTGTTCCTGAGTACTTATGGCTTGTGAATTTCAGCACTGGGAAAATGAAGCTGCTTGGGTTAGTGCAGCAAACATGGAACAGGCTGGCCAGGATCCCTCTGACTGGATGGAATTTGCTCGAGGATCTTGCAGTTGATCACCTTGATTGTAGTTCTGGCCACTTGTTACCTTCAGCTGCTTCTGGCCCATTGCAGAATACTGTGGCAGGACAACACCAGTCCCAGAAGGCCCAGACCAGGAGTGGCTCCACATCCCGGCTCCGATGGGTCAGGTGCCCCTAGCACCTCAGCAAGTGCTGGAGACCTCCTGAAACAGTGAGTCCCACTTGAGGAGGGTTTAACAAGTTCCCTTCCTGACTCTGGGTGAGGACTCCCCAAATGGTGGGGGCCTTCTGCAGTCCCTGTACTGAGTTCTTAACAAGCAAGGTTTCCAGGCAGTCACTCCATAAAAGTCCAGTGCCAATTTGAGTGGGTGTTAGCCTCTATTTTGATAAGTGCAAGTACAATTCAGCGGGGGGGACTCAGAATAACATCCCCTGCACACAGGTCCACACTTTCCAGTTCAGCAGCGTCACAACCTTTTTCTGGCTGCAGCTGGGCTTCAGCTCTTAGACACTTTCACCAGTTTGCTCAGGACACACACAGCACCTGAGTAGCACCACGACAACCAGAGCTGCTCTGCCTCTTCAGTATTTCAAATACAGTCCCACATAAGCAAACGACTTCCCAGCAATGACTGTAGCACTCCTGACAATCCGCACAGTCTCAGCTAGTTCAACTCCTGGTGTAGGGTTTCTGCAGCATTTTAGCTTCTCCATCAATAACAATCAACTTCTCTATACCTGGGGAACCACAGTTCAGTCTCTTTCTCTCTTTCCCTTCTCAGTCAGTCCAGCAGCAAGCACCTGGGGAATCAGAATCTCAGCACAGTCTCTCTTCCTTCTTTCCCCTTTCCAATCCACTTCTGCTAACAGGCAAAACTCCAAATGGTAGCCTAGTGAAAGCCCCATTCAGGATTCACTCTCAGAACAGTCCTGACTGCACGTGGAACAGACTGAAGGAATCCCAGAAATTCACACTGTTTCAGCTGAAAATCCAGCATTCTGATTGGCTGTTGAAGTCCTTCAATAATCAATAACCATAGTGATCAATATTCCCTGCTTCGTCTATTGGGGCATGATCTCGGCACCTGAATTAGTCCCTCCTTCTCCCGGAGTTCCTTTCAGTCCAGTTTGGGTGCCTAGATCACTGATTGGCTGCAGTACTGGGGTTAAGTGTCACAAACATGTCAGCTCCACTTGTTTACATGGAGTCCCAGTCATTTTATGCAGTTTCTCCCTTCCAGAGTCTATTGCAGCCCAACACAATTCCTTACCCACACAATCACCCCATTGGATTGTAGTTCCAACTGCCCCTGTCAAACAAGCCCACTCTTATTACTTTGCTCCCAGCAGTTAAACTGTCACTGCTGCTGAAACTGTCCCCAGGAGGCAGGCAGCACTCATTATTATTCATGGGGTCTAAATTAAATTCAAAGCCCCGAGCCCTGCTATGTCCAAATTTCATTGTGCCACAACCACAGGCTTCTGCCCAATCCCTTCAGGTCTCTGGTCCCCAATGACATAAAGAGGGGCACCAGGGCCATGGGCAAACTCCCTATTGTTGTACCATAATGGTGGTCATTAACTTCAACGCGCCCCTTGTGCTTATGCAAGTACCAGCTGAATTTGGCATGCCAGCAGCTCACATGACCCAGGAATTTTGCTCTGAAAGGGCAGAAACCTCATGCTGATAGGGAAAGAACATGTGGAGAACTCAGGAGCACTAGCAAAGTGGGGACAACTGGGGCAACTACAGGTAAGCCCCCAGAGGAGGGTTATACAAGTAATGAGAGGCTGGTAGTGAAGTGACTATAAATATTTAGTGGCAGCCATTCCACTCATCAACACCCTCACACAGCCGTGGACAGTTGTCTAAATCTTTTATGGGAAGGGTAATAGTGTTCAGGACATGGGAAAATCCAGATTTCTTATGAAATGTACCTTGGTTCTTTTACTTCCACCAGGACAGGGCCAGAGATGGTCAGAAGGGACCACAGAAACATATAATTTACTGGCAGGTAAGGACTGCTTGGCCCACCTAGTTTGCTCAATTTGTCCCTGCCTATACTGTCGCCACAGACCCAACCTGTTCCCATGCATTTTGTGACATGCAGTCTCAGAACTGGACAGAGTACCCTAGTTTTGGTCTCACCAATGATCAATATAGAGCAACACCACTGTTCTCCTTCAGCTAGTGATTCCCTCCCTTGCACCCCAGCATCTTTGCCTGGCCCTGCCTACTGCCTTGTCATGCTGCCCCATCACCCCAATGTCATCAGACATGATAACCCCAAGGTCTCTCTCTTCTGCTTTGTGACCATTAATACCTCCCCTTGTTTTATACACTGCCCCTGTGTTTCTGTGTCCTAGGTGCATGATGTTGATAGTTTACTCACCTGGTAAAGGTGATTGTGTTAGTGTATATCCGTGGCACTCCAAGTCCTTACATTTATTTATTTTATTTATTGAAATCTTGGATAACACCAGTGAGCGGATGCTCTTTAATTGGTTCCACGTCAGTTAACAAGTACAGAGTGATACATAAACATTCAAATACAGAATGGTTCAGTAGCAAATATACAAACACATGTTACAGTACAATATAGATAAAGTTCATGGTTACACTATACTGAGGCAGTGTACAATGTATGCCACGTGCGAGAGACAAAACTCAGTAGAGTAGACAGAGGGAGGAAGGTGAAGAAGATGGAGAGTAATGGTAAGAGGAAGGGTGAGTGGGGTAGGAGATGGAGGAGTAGGAAGGGGTGGGGCATGGCAGTGCCATGGGAGAGGAGGGAGGGGTCAGTGAAGTGCAAGGTCGGGGCTACCCAGTAGAACAGTGACAGGGTTAAGAAATGCTAGTGGATAAATACAGACTATGGCAATGGGATTACTGACTTGAGTCGGGATTTAGTGGGGATAAGCACAGGTATCCACGGCGAGAAGGTGTTGGAGCAGTTTGTGTTAAAAGAGCCAATTGTTGCTGCATCACAGATGTCCTGTGAGTGGCCACATTTGTCCAGAGGAGAACCCGATATGAGAAACCCCGCTGAGCCACAGTAGTGCGGCACCCTGCCATGGAATACCTGAGAGGCGGCACTTGGTTTACTTTGTGCTCCAGGAGGGGTCAGTAGGTTCCATACTCCTGGTGGTATAAGATTTAAGGAGGCTTTTTGGTGAAGAGGCAGGTTTGGTATCTGATTCTTCAACTGAGCTGTAGCCAGCCAGCCATAGTATAGAGATCACAGGTGTGTGAGTCTAGCAGCACCTGTGGGAGATGGCAGGTTTTACCAGTGTGGTTGAGATGCAGTGGAGGGCTGTGTCTGTTGCAGATCCATAGATGACCAGCCCATAATTGATAAGTAAGACAAATGAGCTATTGATGGCAGTGCTCAGGGCTTCATGTGTGAGACAGTGCCTGTGCTGAAACAGGAGCCTGATTCTGGTATTGATGGCTCTTGCAGTAATGTCGATGTGCTTGGCATATGATACGGTGGAATCGATAGTGATGTCTAGGTATTTGAAATGCTGAACAAGTTCAAGAGTGGCACCCCAAAATTCATAATTGCAAGTGGGAAGGCTCTGTGTTTGCTTTGTGGGTGGGGAACATCATAGTCTTGGTCTTTTATAATTCATGACCAGTCTATGGTCCTTAAACCACTGTTCTGTGGATGCAAAGCCACTTTGTAGATCCACCTCCAGATGTTCAGGATGTTGGTTGCTGGTGAATAAGACCATCATCTTGTGTAAAGGAGCATTTGATATGAGCTAGAGATCGGGATGTTATTTACAAATAAGCTGAACAGCAGTGGTCCTAATATGGATCCTTGTAGACACCAGATCTGACAGGTCTGCTGTCAGAGATCACAAACCCCTATCCTAATCTGCTGATAGCGGTTGCTCAGGTAGCTAGTGAACTAGCCCAAAGTTTCTGAGGAGAGCCCAATGTCAACCAGTTGTTTGAGGAGGAGCCCATGATGCACCGTATCAAATGCCTTTGATAGGTCAATGAATGTTGCTCCTACCAGGAGCCTTGGTCTAATGCATGATGGATGCATCCGTAAATTCTAACAAGGCTGTGATGGCTGTGCCCACCCCTGAACCCATGCTGTTCAGGACACAGTAGTTGATGGTGGTTGGGTACTGCACAGGTGATCGGCCATGATCCACTCTAGGGGCCCGAGAGTGGGGGAGTATCAAAATTGGTCTATAGTTATTGTGCAGAGTTCGATCACCACTTTACGCACGGGGTAACTGTCACAGATTTCAGCGTTGAAGGAATTGTGAGTGACAGAGCAAGAGGTTTATAATTTGTGTCAGCAGGCTAAGAACTTCCTCAAGTGCCAGGCTAACAAAAAGGAGTCCCACTGCATCTTGACTTCCTAGTATCTTTTTCAGGTATTTTCTGGCATCGGCTAGAGACTACTTTGAAGTGAAATAGTGGTTGGTCATGGAGAAGCAATCGTTTCCCTTGTGGGTTATTTATGGTGGGGAATTGAAGAAGTTAGCATTTGGGTCATATTCTCCTGATGAGCTGCTAGATACACATGTGACCTTGTATTGAATTTCAAATCCTACCTGAGCCTCTATAGCTCCTTATCTCAACAGTTCTGAAAATTCAAAAGCTATGAAATTAGTTATTATCAATTCTGGTAATGCAGGCTCTGATGCAGTAACATTAATAGAACTATCATAACTTTATGAAAACAGTACAATGAATAAACTTACATTAAGAACCAACCTATACGGCATGTCTTTTACAACCTTGATGCCCTCTCTTTTATTGGCGCCATGCTGCCTGCATCATCAGGTAGGAGTAGGTGCCACAGACATACTCTAACAAAATCACCTTTACCAGGTGGTGAACTACCATTGTGTGTGTGTATCTGTAGGACTCCAAGTCCATACATCTGGGTTATGTAGGAGCAGTACTCTAAGTGGGAGAGGATGGGCTGACATGTTCAGTGTCCATAAAAGTGGCTGCTTCCAGAACTTTGTTTCCCAAGGAAGCTCTGCCTTATATTTCAGCGCCCAGTCTGTAGTGACTGGCAAAGTATGTAGACTAGTCCATACTGCTGCAGTGCAGATTTCTGCCACTATGGCCTGATTTCTCTCTGCCCATGAGGTGGCTCTGTAATGCAACCTGTCAAGCTGGCAGAGTGCACTTTGATGCCTTCTGGAGGAATCTTCCCCTGCTAACTTATATATGCCTCTTTGTATTGTCTTCTTTATCCAACTGGCTATGATGGCCCTGCCAGACCCTTTCTGTGGCCCTGTAAAATGATGAAAATCCATCTGATTTGCAAAATGCTTTAGTTCTATCTATGTAAATATGTAAGGCTCTTTGATGTCAAATGTGTTTAAGGCTTTTTCCTCTCGCTTGAGTGTTCAGTATGGAATGTGGGCAGTTCAATGGTTTGAGTCAAGTGAAAAGTAGAGTCTACTTTCGTGAAAGCTGGGATAGTTTTAAGTGATACTCCATCTTGTTTGAATTGTAAAAATGGCTCTTTGCATGATAGTATGTTCACTCTTCTGTTCTCCTGGCTGAGCAGACTGAGATCAAGAAGGACGCCTTTAGCCCTATCGAGTAAAGGTGCTGTCTTTCAGGGGTTCAAAGGACTTTTTAGAGACGTTTAGTACCAGAGTTAGGTCACATGGGGTTACTGTTATCTTTGTGTGAGGCCTCATTCTGTTTGTGGCCTTGAGGAACCTCAGTACATCTGGGTTTGATCCTGGGGCTGTGTCCCTACCCTTCCTAATGCTGCTTCTATTACCAATGCTTGGACCCTGAGTGAGGATGATGATAGGCTCTTGTCTAGGCCCTGTTGTTAGAAAGAGTAAGATTGGAGGTAGTGATACTGTCTGAGGGTTTATGTGATTTGTCGGACACCATTTAGTGAAGATATCCCACTGTCTACTGTATGTGGATGCTGTGGATGATCATCTGACTGTAGCATGGTGTTAATTACTGACTCATGGTATCCTGAAGTCAACAGTCTCTCCCAGGCCTTAAGTTTGAGGTTGTGTGGACTGGGATGTGTGATGGGACCTTGTATTAGTATGTCATTCTGAGGTAGCAGGTACCACTTGTCTGTAGCCATCGCCATTACCACCAGTGTGGCAAACCATGCCCTCCGCAGCCAGTATGGGGTGATCATTATGATCAGTCTCCTGCACTGCCTCACTTTCTGTAATATCTCGATATGTGCAGCAGGGAGGGAATATGTAGGCCCTGTTATGTGTCCATGCTAGCGACAGTGCATCTACCCTTCTGAGTTTGCTTTATTGAACCTTGAGTAAAAGGGTTTTACTTGAACATTTCTGGCTGTTGCCATGCGATCCATTGTTACTGGGCCCCACTATCTGTCAATATCATTGAACAGGTGGGTGTTTTGTTGCCACTCTCCTGGTGGGCCAGTTGGGTGCTTAACCAGTCAGCTGTGGTGTTCAGTTTCCCAGCTAGATGAATTGCTGTTATGAGTATCAAATTTGTTTGGGACCATGACAGCACCTTGGCTGCATCCCTTATGAGTGCAGGGCTTCTGGTTCCTCCTTCCTTGTCAATATAGGCCACAGTTGCTCTGTTGTCTGAGCAAATCAGCACTGATTTTCCTTGATTTGTGTCTGGATGAGGTGAATCGTGGACCACCACTCTCATTTGCAACACATCGATTAACAACTTGGATTCCATTCGTGTCCATCTTCCTTGAGACACCTTGTGTCCCATGGAGGTGCCCCAACCTGTCAAGCTGGCACCTGGCAAATGACCACCTCGTGTTGTCTTTCTAGGGGAACTCCCTTTGATAGATTTTGTATCTTGGTCCACTGGTTTTGTATCCTTTTCACTTTGTCTGGTATCTGGCTGTTCTCCTCTTTCACTGTCCTGTAAAGGTATGGATAAGATCAATAGTGGGTGCAAGTCACATCAGGCTCAGGGACCAGACGTATGCATGACAACATTCCCCTAGAACCCATACCACTTCTATGTAAATGTAAAATTTTTTTTATACAGTAGTACAGCCATTAGGGTTCAAAGAATCCCTATTTACAAGGCGTACTGTTTGTACTAAAAGTTCAAATAACTATAGTTACAATAATCATAAACGTGCAATATATAACATTCATGTTCAACTTCTACATGTATCACAAATTTAAAAATACACATAACACAATATAAAGATCACAGACAATTTACACCAACTTGCATAAAGATATCATATGGAGGTATCGATGGGGAATTCACCGGTTGCATAGACATCTAAAACATAGCCCGGCTTTACTGCTGTTTTATACACAGTGGTGGAAACTCTAAGTCACGTAGAAAGGAGGAAGTCCATTCCAACTTAAAGCAGCTTTATGCTGAAACGTCATATTACTAAATTGATTTTTATTTGTGAAATCATCAAGTCCTCGCACCTGATATTTGTAAATTCAATCCATGTTTTGGCTTTTTGAAGTTTAACTGCTAAATGATGTTGAGGCATATTTTAAATAATCCTTGAATCTGACTCAACCAAATACCCTCAGCCCTCTGATGTAATGTATTCCATCCTAATTTAGTATACATTATACAATGATGGGTACTAAAATCACATCTTAGTATAAATCTTGCAATTTATTATAAAGTACCTCTAAATTCTGTAGTTGCTTTTTGAGGTGTGCCTATAGATATGGCTTCCATAATCTATTACTGGTAATACTAATTGATTTACTATACTCAGACACATTTCTTTAGTTGTACAATTAGACATATGTCTCATTGCTCCAATTAGCATTTGTTTTTCTTATCAATTCAATTATGTGCTGTTCAAAGTTTAGATGTTTGTCAATTTAAATGCCTAAATATTTGTATACTGACATCTGCTCCAAAATTTTCTCTTCCTGAGACTTTGTATATTATTTTGGTATAGTTTTATTATTCCGTTCTGGGCCAAACGACATTGACTGTGTCTTTTGTTGTTTATCAAAAGCCCAAGAAAGGAGAAAATCCCTGCATACTGTGGTCAAAAAGTCACCTTGCCATTTTTGTTCTACCTCTTCTGGATTTTACCACGGCTACCAATATGGTGTCATGCACATAGAGTCTAACTTGCAAATGCTTCATATTATTTGGTAAATCATTTAAATAAACTATGAACCAGAGGGGACTCAGTATGGATCTCTGGGTACTCCTCTTGTCACAGAACCCAGTGAGGACTTCTGGCCATTTAACATAACAAATTGAGATCTGTTATCTAGATATGATTTAAACTATTTACAGGTTTCTTCCTCCACTCCTATTTTTACCAATTTGCTTGGCATAATACTATGGTTCACCAAATCAAATGCCTTTGATAGGTCCACGATATACTGCCCATGGACCTCAGATCCTCCAAAGGAGGGCTATTAAGTCAAGAAGTCCATGAATGCAGTAGTCGTGGAATCCACCTTTGTCTAAAGTCAGATTGAAACAGAGTTAATTTTGAAATTGTTCAAGATATTCCATCAATTGACTTGTAGTTGCGTTGTTGACTGTTTCGCCTTAGTCGATGGGCTAGTCTTTGTATTTTCTCTATTCTCTTGGTTGACGGGTGTACTAGGCCTGTCATCATGCTTCATGGCCCCCAAATGTTGTATTCTTTGTAATGGTTCCAGTGAGCTCTTCTCCTTGTTTATGATCCACTTGTGTAATGTGAGTGTCTGTAAGACTGTCTTGGTGTCCTTTCCACTTGTCTTGGAACTGCTGTGTATGATCCATCTAGGTGTAATCCCCTACAAATGGGGGTTCCTGAAAAGTCTTCCTTGAGCTTGCCTACATGCTCACTGCCAGACTGGTGTCCATGCTTTAGCAGTTTAAATGTGATTGCCAGAGACTGCCTGTATAGCCTTTTTTGTACTGTCTCTTTAAGAGCTGCCTGGATTGGAGTCATAATTAGAAACATAGAAACATAGAAGTTGACGGCAGATAAGGACCGCAATGCCCATCCAGTCTGCCCATTTTTTCTACCTTATAAATGTGCCATCGGCCTTTGCTATGTCAGTGACCTATCTATTCATAGTCATTTGTATTGCTCCCTTATGCCTATCCCATGCCTGTTTGAAGCCCTGCACTGTATTCATAGCCACTACTTCTTGTGGTAAGCCATTCCATGCATCTACCACCTTTCTGTGAAAAAGAATTTCCTCACATTCCCCTTAATCGGCCTCCTCTAATCTCATGCTGTGTCCTCTTGTCCTGCTTTTTTCTTATATTTAAACATGTTAGACTCTTTCACCTTGTTTATGCCCTTAAGGTGTTTAAATGTCTCGATCATATCACCTCTCTCCCTCCTTTGCTCAAGGGTATACATATTGAGCTCCGTTAATCTGTCCTCATATGTCTTCTGATGCAGTCCCTGCACCATTTTGGTTGCCCTTCTCTGGACTGCCTCAATTTGGTTAATGTCCTTGTGAAGGTGTGGCCTCCAATACTGCAGCAGTACTCCAGATGGGGCCTAACCAATGTCTTGTACAGAGGATTATTACTCTCTCTTACGACTTGTGATACCCTACTAATACACCCTAACACCCCCTAGCCTTACTCTACTGCTTTAGAGGTCTGCTTGATGATTTCAGGTCATCAGTGATGATGATGCCCAAGTCTCTTTCTTCCTTTGAACTGCTAGCAACTCCTCCCAGCCTATAAGTGGCTTCGGGTTTCTCTTCCCTATGTGCATGATTTTGCACTTCTTTGCATTAAATCCCAGTTGCCACTCTTCTGACCATTCTGCTAGTTTATCCAGATCTCTTCTCATTCTGCCCACCCCATCTGGATCATCTACTCTGTTGCAGATCTTGGTGTCATCTGCAAACAGACAAGCCTTACCCTCTAGTCCATCTGCTAGGTCACTAATGAAGATGTTGAATAGGACTGGCCCCAGGACTGATCCTGAGGTACCCACTTGTGACTTGCATCTCTTCTGACTGTATACCATTTACCACCACTCTCTGTTTTCTGCCAGTCAACCAGTTTGCCACCCAGTTGACCAACTTCTGACCCACCGAGCCTACCTAGCTTATTTATCAATCTTCTATGTGGAACAGTGTCAAAAGCTTTGCTGAAGTCAAGGTAGGCGACATCAACTGCTCCCCTTGGTCCACCACTCTGGTTACCCAGTCAAAGAAATCTATGAGATTAGTTTGACAGGACCTTCCTTTGTAAACCCATGCTGTCTTGGATCCTGTGCCCCTATGGATTCCAGGTGTTGCACTATCCTTTCCTTAAGGAGTGCTTCCATAATCTTGCCCACTACTGAGGTAAGACTGACCGGTCTGTAGTTCCCGCCTCCTCCCTGCTACCACTCTTGTGGAGTGGGATCACATAAACCCTTCTCCAGTCTTCTGGGACCTCTCCTGTGCTCAGAGACTCACTAAACAATTCTGCTAATGGCTCTGCTAGTTCCTCCTTTAGCTCCTTAAGTACCCTGGGATGTATGCCATCAGGTCCCATTGCCTTATCCACCCTGAGCTAGCAAGCTCTTGTAGGACCCTTTCTTTTGTGAAGGAGTAGTGCTCACCTCCCTCCCCTGTGTCCATGATGCTGAGCTGTGGGCCCTGCCCTACCTTCTCTTCAGTAAATACTGAGCAAAAGTATCTATTTAGGATAGATGCCTTTACAGGGTCCTCCTCCTCACATGCTCCCTTTTCTCCATTAAGCTTAGCAATACCCCTCTGGACTTTCTCCTT
Organism: Neoceratodus forsteri; assembly: GCA_016271365.2. Taxonomy (NCBI): domain Eukaryota; kingdom Metazoa; phylum Chordata; order Ceratodontiformes; family Ceratodontidae; genus Neoceratodus; species Neoceratodus forsteri. The sequence goes on along the minus strand of CM028130.1, from coordinate 133,809,135 downwards.
TCACTAATGTATCTATAGAAAGTCTTGTCACCTTCTTTTACTGTTTGTGCTAGTGTTTCCTCAGTTTGGGACTTTGCCTGCCTTACTGCCTTACCTGCTTCCCTTAGGGCAGTTTGGTATGCCCCCTATCTTCATCCGCTGTGTTCCTTATATTTTCTAGAAGGCCAGCCTTTTGGCTCTGACCTTTTCTGCTACTGTATTTGAGAACCAAAGTGGTTTCCTTCTTTTTGCACTTCCTTTTCTGTCTAACACAATGGGATGTTGCTTCAAGTATTGTATCCTTAATGCTTGCCCACTTTGCCTGTACCTCCTCACCTGTGTTTCTTTTTGCCAGGGCTAGCTTAACTCTGTTGGCCATCTTATCAAAGTCAGCTCCTCTGAAGTCCCATATTTTGCCTTGGAATGGGATGATTTAGATGTAGTAGCCAAATTGAACCATACCATGTGATGGTCACTGGCCCCAGGTGACCTTCTACCTGGAGATCTGTGATCCCTTCTTTGTTAGTCAGTACTAGATCTAGGATAGCCCTGTCTCTTGTGGGTTGCTGTACCAGTTGTTTGAGGCCCTCCCTGCAGGGAATCCACTATGAGTCTAGTTCTGGCAGATGTTCCTGCTGGTATTGACCAATCTGTATCTGGCATGTTGAAGTCTCCCATTATCAGAACCTCCCTTTAGCTGTCATGTTTTGTATATCTTCTAACAGTAATGTGTCTATGTCCTCCTCTGGTCTGGGGGCCTGTAGACAACCCCAGTTCTTATGGCTGTCCCATTTCCTGTTTCAGGGTGACCCACAGTTCTTCTGGCTCCTTATGTGTATTCTGAATTTCTGTAGCTTTGATATTTTCATTAACATACAGGGCCACTCCTCCCCCTTTTTGCACCTCGGTCTCTTCTGAACAATACATAGCCAGGTACTGAAGTCTCCCAAGTGTGGTTACTGGTAAACCACGTCTCACTAATTGCTACTATGTCCAGTTTAGCCTCTGACATTAATCTGAGAGGAGATGTACTTGTTTGCTGATCATTTGTTAGAGTAGTAATAATATTGCAGTTTGTTCTAACCTGCCTTCTTTGCAGCATGGACAGTTCTGTTTGTTTCCATCATCTTGGTCCTGGACTGCAGAATGGACCAATCAGTACATTTGGGACTCTAAAATGGAGCCTGCCTACAGGGCTTGGTGGGACCAAAACTTGTAGGAATTGTAGTTTTGGACTTTTGGTGTCTAAAATAACCTGGAGAGGCCCTTGTTGTGACTGACAGACAGACAGATCAGCCAACCAAACCTTTTGGATCTTGGGAAAGTCCCACACTGCTTGCAGTTTCAGTTAGATCTGAGTTGGGAAGTGAAGAAGTAAGCGCCAAGATAGTTCGAAGCAGCAATCCATAGTGGATTCACATGGGAGGACTGTGGAAAGGCCTGAGTTTGGCCGGCATGCCTGCCTGCTGTTCCTGAGAGAGGAACTTGTTTTTTTTTGACCTAATCCGAACTTGAGAGCGAATTAAGCACTGAATTGTGACCAGGCTTTAACCTGAAGAAGACCAAAGATTTGCTGAATGCAATTGGCCTGTCAGGACTTCCAGCTACCCTGAACTCCCGGATTGTGCAGAGACTCTGTAATTGCAACCGGAGAGCCATTTGCCTGGTACAGTGGAATTTCCTTTGTGCTGTGTGCTTATAGTGGGTCATGATTTGGTTCTCCACTGTGTGTCTGAACTGTGTTTTGTTTGCGGAGGCTGTTTCCGGCTACGGACTGAATCCATATCCATTTCCATTTGCCTGGACCCTGCTACACTGGCCCAGCCAGAATACCTGCTACGTAGAGAAAGTCATCGATGAGAGACCAGCCTGGGGATCAGCCACCTGCTCAACACCTTGAACAGGAATGACACCTTGGTGATTCGTGTGGGCCCTGCTTCTCTAGGCACTCCAGATCAACAGCCTGCAGTCGTGATTTTGTCCTGCCTGTGTCCAGTATTGGGTATCGTGAGTAAACATCAGGGTAACTCCCTGCAACAACAGCTAAATCTAAAAGTGTTGTCATCTGATTGTCTTGTTGCCTTCTTCTCTGAACTGAGCCCTCCGGCTCAGGATTACAAACAGTGTGTGTTGTGCATGTTGCTTTCTTCCATCACAGGGCCCCAACCAGCTGCAACATTCCTGGCTAGCCCACCGTTTTCCTACTGGGTACCCAGAGTGTGTGACTGTGTAGGGACTCTGAACTGCATGCATAACCATCTGATTAATATAGCTTTTAAGCAAATCAACCTGATTACGCCCTCCTTGTTCAAGTCCCTGAATAAATCAGATTTAACTTTGTTTGCATTTAACCTGACTGTGGTTCCAGTTTGTGCCAAGAGTATTGTACTGTTGTTATTTGCTGTGCTTAACCTTGTTTTACAGGGCGTCCCCAGGGTTAAGCTAGGAGGAACCAGCCCTGGTGGTAAGTGCAAAATAGTGTGGTAATTGCCTGGAGAATAAGTAATTATTGTATATTGTACAGGCCACTAGAAGGAAAGGGGTGTTACAGTGTCCCGGAGGGCTGTGCCTAGGTTAGCTTGACCACTAACCACTTGACCTCCAGGTGGAGGCACCCTTTCATTACCCAGGCTCTTAACCTGCTACTAGCCAAGCAGGCAGGGTAGTAGCCCTTGGGATAACACCACCTAGGGGTTACATAGGTAGGCAATGACATTTATGCCTAGCTCTCTTAGTTGTGCCGCAATTACTACCGACACCTTTGTATAGACCCTGGGTGCTGATGCTAGGCTGAATGGCAGTGTTTGGTATTGGTAGTGGTCACCCAGGATGTGCAATTATAAGTATTTGAAGTGTTCTGGTCGTATTGGTATGTGGAGATAGGTGTCTCATAGAACTATAGAAGTAAGGGCAATCCTTGTACGTATTGCTTTCAGGGTTAATGTTTCCATTTTGAATGACTGTGACTTGACCAATTGGTTCAGAAATTGTAGGTCTAGAACTGGTCTGAGGTCCCCAGTCTTTTTGGAAATAGCAAGTATATGGAATAGATGTCTCTTCCTTGTTTTTCCTCTGGGACGTGTTGTATGGCTTTGTTTGTCAGCAGTTTGTTCAGAATACTGTGGACCTGCTGTGCTGATGCTATTTTCTTTGATATTGGTGATATGATTAGTCTGTCTTTGAAGGGCTTGCTTGAGAATTCTATTGCATATCCCTTGATACTATCTCTAGTATCCACCTGTCTGGGTTGTGTTGTGCCATGTCAATTGAAACTGTGCTAACTGCTCTCCTATGGGTGGGTGACTGTCGTTTGGTATTGTCTGACCTGTTGGCTGTAGTGTTCAGTCACTTTTGTGGCTGTTTGTTGTACCTTCCAGTGGCATGGTTTGCCTTACCTCTTCCTGTTCCTCCCTTTTCTTGGCTTTGAGAGTTGTAATTTAAGTTTGAGTAGTTTCTGTGTCTGTAACTGTTGTTGTTGTTGTTGTTGTTGTTGTTGTTGTTTTGTTGTTGTTGTTGTTGTTGTTGTTGTTGTTGTTGTTGTTGTTGTAGGACCCTCTGCATCTGGAGCTTGGTTCCTGTTTCTACTGACTTGGTTTCTATGGAGCCAAAGCTGCTCCAAAAGGAGGGTAGGTAGAAGTATATATCAGTTATCTGCAACAATTTGCTTACCATTGTGTTTTTATTTCAAAATTCTTGTAAGTCTTCACTGAATAGCTGACCTCCTTTGAATGGTAGTTTCAAGAACCAATTTTTGGAGTAGGTATCTGTGTCCCATAACTTTGACCATAAAGAGCATCTTGCTCTATTGCTACCACTGTCACTCTGGCATTCAATTTTAGCACTATTTTATTTTATTTATTTCATTTAAACAATTGGTAACCTGAAAAGCACACTGAGCTGAGGCTCGTTTACAGGTGTGATAGGGGTGAGGGTAAGGGAGTTACAACAGAATAAAAGAATAAAATACATAGAAATAGATACATGAGAATATTACATGCAGTCGCATAGGTTTGTACAATGGATTATTTACATTCAGCTGCATATATACAGTTGTTTACATTCAGTTGCATATATTCAGTTATAGTGTATAGAACAGCTGTTTTAAAGTTCAAACCATGTTCATTTGGTGAATAGGCAGGACGGGGCTGACTAGTTGCAGTTACAGGTGGGAAGGTGAGCTGATGAAGTTGATATTTAATGGAGTAGTGAGAGGGTGAGTTTTGAGGGTTAGGGAAGCTGGTTCCATAGGGAGGGAGATGGTAGAAGATGACAGATTTGCCAACTGATGAGGATGGTTTGGGGAGGGAGAAAGGGCAGAAGTCCCTAGAACACAATGAATAAGGAGAAATGGCTGCAGGGGTTAATCTCGGCCAGGTATGGGGCAGCAGGTCGAATCAAAATTTGTAAATAAAAGAAACAGAGTGGCTAAAATGGTGATGAGAGAGGGTGCTATCCTGAGGGAAGAAAGGAGGTACAATGATGTATTCTGGAAGGAATTTGTTGCAAAATGGCAAAAATCTCTAAAAGCCTCTATGGACATGTCTCCTAAATATTTTGCTGTTTGGACTGTGCAGTTAATGAGGCCTGCCTCAGTTGATTTTGGGGTAATGGTCTTTACAGCCTCCTCCAGTCATCTGATTTGTGCTCTTGTGGCACCTGAGGCCACCTGACCTGTCAGTTCATATGATGGTCCTTTTATTCCATGCTATTATTTGAGGTTCTACTGCTGGTGCTGTGCACCATAATTTGACTTTTGTCATCTTGTATAGACACATGTTGTCTAGTGCTCATCTTCTGGTATGCAATCTGGATCTGTGGCTTCTCATTCTTTGGTAAATATGTTGTCGATGATTTGGGCATATGGGAAATAAGTCAGTATGTTTTGTTGTTTGTTGGATCATTGGGTCCAGTTTTCTCTCTGGTTGTGGTGGTGGTTGATTGAATCTCATGTTAGCCTTGATGGATTTCATGAGATGTGGGACTGCTTCAAAGGAACAAAGCTTCAAAGTCAGAGACAGTTCTTCCATCTCATGGGTTCCAGTGGGTCTCTCTGCCCTGTGTTCTGACCCTTCCTCTGTGTCTGGTTCTTGCCTCTCCCTGTGCCTGTGCCCCTGGATCTGTGGAACCATCCGTGTCAGGTCTTGTTGTTGTCTCTTCATTGGGATTTGAGTTGATTGTGACTCTCCCTGTGGGGGTTGACTATCTAGGTTTAGGATTTCATAGGGCTTCCAATCTCTCCATCATTTTGAACATCAAGCTTTGTTAGTACTCCATTATGGCTGAGGTGGCCTACTTAAACATGACTACCGAGGGATCTAACTGCCTCTCTGAATTCTCTGATGCCCCAGCCTTCACTGGTGAGTTTTCTGGTGAGGAGTTCCTATTCTGAATTCTTAATCTCATATGCCGAGCAGTGGGGTTCACTGGGACATATGTCACACGCTTAGTGTATGACATTATGGCTAACTCCGAAAGATCGCTGTCCATGACAGCTTAATGGTGAAATACTGCATATACTGCTGTATGCGGTATTGCACCATTCACACACTTCTAGGCAGAGGATAAGACTCTGCTGGGAGTGGGTTCGACTGAGCAGCTGCCTGACTCACTGGACTGAGCCACAGCAGCAGGAACCCAGGCACTGCATCTGGGACCAGGTTTAATTCCTGGTCCCAGACATTTTATTTTATCCACAGTTTGTGCTCTCCCCAAGTTGGACCCCTGCCAGAGTTGAGAATTTTATGGGGGGATCTGGGGCACAGCCCCCATAACAGGGGTGTGGGGGAGGGAGCCCCACAGAAAATACTATAATGTGATGTGGCACACTCGTATTCTATTGGCAGCATGATTTTGCTATGCAGCATAATGTCTTGCAACATATGACTCCTGTGCCACAGTGCGGCCCATTATGGTGTGGTAGGAGTGTCATTTTACATGACAGGCATTTTACGTTTTTGCTATCTGGGAGATATAATTATTATAGATATGAACTTGTTATTTGGCCATTACCAGTGAATTTTAACATATTATGTTTAATCACTTGCATTTGTAGTCCTTGTATCAAATTTGGTACTTGAGTTGAATAACATAGTGCACATTTGTCATCAGTTTGCATATTGCTACTTACGTGCAGTTTTGCCTATAGCCATACAGCTTTTAGGCTAGGACTACTGTCATTCATAATATGTCTGCCTGTTCCATGAGGACCCCTTAGTAAGATGGTCATCATCCTGAGAATGCTGCTATCTTGGGTGTCCTAGCTCCTTGTATTCTGTATGCACAATAGGGCTGCCTTTGGGACCCTTATGTAAGATGGCCGCCTTTTCATGACACCACCATCTTGGGTGTCAGCTGACTTCATTTCTGTGGAGCTGGGGCTTTAATGCTCAGTCCCCTTACATACTTCTGGGCTCTTTGTTTGCCCATTGTTGATTTTACTGTGTAGTTTGTTATCATTTTTGTTGGTGATAGTGGAGCATCTGCTCTGCTTTAAGGAGTCTAGAGAGTGTCTGTGTTGGATGCAGTGCTGTGTGAGTAGAACATGCGCAGTAGAGTTTTCTGCTACTGCACATGTGCTAAAGGTGCTGTAGTTCTCAGAGGAACAGAGAATGTTGGTGCCATTACAAGATGGGCTCACAGTTTCACCCATCTGTGTTGACTGTCCCTAGGAGGGTGGTTTGTCCTTCTTCTCAAGGAAAGGCAGGCACAACAGTTCCAGGTGCAAACAGACAGCTTTTATTGTGGCAGCGGGTATGCTGGAAAATAATGGGTTATTTGGTTGCAAGACACAAGGCACTTACAGTGATTGTCATGCACAACAATTCTGTCTACAGAAGACAACAAGGCAACTAAGTATAAAATACAATAGATATACAGATAGGCAGATCTAACTATAGAAACATAGACTTTGATGGCAGATAAGGACCACTTCGCCCACCCAGTCTGCCCATTTCCTACCTCTGGATAAGCTGCAGATTCTAGTTAACCAACAGCCTACTTCCTGCCACCCCCACTACAATTGTCTTATGCCTGTCCCATGCATGTTTGAATTCCCCACTGTTTTAGACCCAACAACCTCCCAGGAAGGCGGTTCCATGCATCCACCACTTTCTCTGTGAAAAAATGTCCTCACATTACCCCTGAGCCGTCCCCCTCTATCTTTCAATTGTGCCCTTGTTCTTACATCTCTTTTCTGAAAGATGCTACCCTCCTGAACTTTGTTGATTCCTTGAGGTACTTGAACATTTCTATCATGTCTCCCGTCCCTCCTTTCATCAAGGGTATACATATTAAGCTCTCTCAGTCTTTATTCATATGGTTTCTGATGCAGACCTGCACCATTTTAGTTGCCCTCCTCTGGACTGCTTCCATCCTGTCTATGTCCTTGCGTAGATGAGGTCTCCAAAACTGCACACAGTACTCAGATGGGGTCTCACCAACTGTCTGTACAGAGGGATAACCACTTCCCTTTTTCTACTTGTGATGCTCCTTTCTATGCATCCCAGTATCCCCTGGCTTTCCTTACTGACTTCTCACATCACTTACCAACCTTTAGATCATCTGATATGACTACCCCAGGTCCCTTTCCATTTTGTTGTTGTTAGTACCTCCCTGCTATTGTGTACTCTTCTCCTGGGTTTTTGTTTCCCAGGTGCATTACTTTTGCACTTCTTTGCATTGAATCTAAGTTGCCATATGTCTGACCATTCCTCCAACCTTGCCAAGTCACTTCTCATCCTTTCTACCCCTTGTGTATCAACTCTGTTACAGATCTTTGTGTCATCTGCAAAGGTATACCTTTCCTCAGACCCTCTGCAATGTCACCTATAAAGATGTTATCTATCTATCTATCTATCTATCTATCTATCTATCTGTAATATAAAACTCTACAAGGGTCAACTAGTGCCCCTACGTCTGCAGATGTTATCAGTAGTAACTCAACCAATACCTAACCACCTTGGCTAAAGTGCATTAGCAATACACTATTCTCTACTTTGATATGTACCAGCACTGTAGAGCATTGGGAATTGCTCGAAGGAGAGGGAGAGGGGCGGGGTGGTGAACCAGGAGGAGGATGGTCGAGGGGGCCTCGTATCCGGGTAGTGAGATCTAGAAGGTGCCCTAGTGAAATGGAATCCAGACCATGGTTTGCCCTGTCTGGAGTCCATACCTAAGGCACTACAGAATTTGGTAGGCAGATGGGCTTGACAGCCTCCGAGGTTCATTCAACCGGGTGGTGTTATGTAATACTAGGTCCGTCAGAAACAAGACTGGCATTATTGCTGATCTTGTTGGTTCGGTGGACTTGGCTTGCATCACCGAGACCTGTCTGGATGAAACTCAGGCCCCATGTTGAAGCATGACTGGCCGGTACTCAGTGTTACCACGCAGATTGGACACTGGGGGTGGGGGTTGCAGTCTGTTTTAAGATGGAATTGGACCTCACGAGTGTAGTTGTGGGGAGACTGAGTCCTTTGAGTGTACAGTGGTAGCGGGTGTTGGGCGTTGAATCGTACTCATCTACCGTCCACCAGGTGATGAGAAGCGGTTCTTACAGGAAGTGGCAGACTTCGCCGTTGACATGTCGTTGGGTCGCTTGATTGATGTCTGGCGACTTCACGCCTGGGTCGATTTATGAACTCTCACAATTTGGTAATCCCTTACTCCAGTTAGTGATATCTTTGGCTTTACACAGGTAGTTTCCACTGCTACCCATAAATCTGGACATTCCTTGGACTTAGTCTTTCTCTAGGGATTGATATTACTGATTTGGGGTGGAACCAGTCGTATGGTCAGACCATTGTACCATGGGGTTCAATTTTATTTCCCTGAGAAGGCCTACCCTGTGGAGATGGTGAGATACTGCCCTTTACGGGATATTTCTGCCAAGGCCTTGCAGTGGTTCTTGACCTCTCATCCCCGGTTGGTGAGCAGTAGCCCAGAGACCTTGGTGACGGCCTATAATAGAGGTGATTACTTAGGCTCTGGATACTATTGCTCCTGTTCGTGTATGCCACTCTCCTTTCATCCCAAGGTGCCCTGGTTTGACGGGACATTGAAGGAGATGCGGACAGGGGCAAAGATTAGAACGCTGTTGGCGCAGACCCACCAGTGATACCAACCGCCTTAAATTGATGGACCCATTACTCTGTCTATCAATCTGCAATCTCCCATAAGAAGGCAGAATTCCTGTCCAGGAGATTGCTGCTGCTAGGAACTGACCGGCTCAGCTGTTTTGAACTGTGGACAGGCTGTAACAGCTTGTCTACAAGTTGGAGAGCTTTCACAATTAGAGTGCGAGGCTGCTTCCTTCTTCGCTAATAAGGTGGCCAAGATCAGGCGAATCCATGCGCCCTGCGGCTTCTAAGGGGATGCGGTTGAACAGTGTGGGTTCTACAGTGCCTCAATTTTCATGGTGTTCCTTCAGCAGACCTGATTTCATTGATGTCATGAGGATTATCCATGGTATGCACCCTACGAGCTGTAGTTTGGATCCTGGACCGACTCCCTAATATTGGGTTGTTGTGACATCATCGGTCCAATCCTTGTGCAAATAGTCTGGTGCTCCCTGAACTCAGGTGAGTTTCCTAACTCCTGAAAGAAGCAGTGGTGACACCGCTTTTGAAGAAAGCTACCTTGGACCCAGATTGTTTTGCAAACTACAGACCCATCTCTAACCTACCCTTTACTGGGAAGGTGATTGAGAAAGTAGTGGCGATCCAATTGGAGAACCATTTAACCGTCCATGACATATCGAACCTTCAATCCAGTTTTCGTAAAGACATAGCACTGAGACTGTGCTGGTTTGGGTGCTTAATGATCTCTTGAGGGCGAGAGACCAGAAGAGACATTCTATTATAGTTCTTCTTGATCTCTCTTCAGCTTTTGACACCGTGGATCACATGGTGTTGTTAGCACACCTGAGGCAGATCTGTGGAATATAGGAACCATCCTTGGATGGTTCACCTCATTCCCTCACTGGGAGATCACAAAGAGTTGTGTCGGAGTTTTTTCCTCTGGCCCAATTTCTTTGTTGTGTGGGGTGCCTCAGGGTTCTGTGCTATCTCCCATGTTATTTGCGGTGTATATGCTCCTTCGGAGACATCATAAGATGGTATAAGCTGAGGTTTCATTGCTATGCTGATGATGCCCAGCTATACCTGCCTTTTGCCCCTGACCAGGATGGAGCTCTCTGGGTGTTTAACAACTGCCTGAAAGAAATCCAGTATTGGATGTACTCTGAGTTAGCTGAAGTTAAACTCAGAAAGACTGAGGTTTTGGTTGTCGATCTGGGTTGTCGGACAGAGAGTCGCCTGTTGGAGCACCCACAGGAATTTTTCTTGGGGTGTATCACTCCCAACCTCTGAATGGGTGCGTAACCTAGGGGTTATCTTAGATGACAGGCTGACACTACAGTCACAAGTGTCAGGGGTCGCAAACTTCCTTCTACCACCTTAGGAATATTGCTAGAGTGAAACACCTTGTTCCATCTGACTCGTTACCAATGTTGGTCCACGCCTTTGTGTCCTCACGCTTGATTACTGCAACGCCTGTATTTTGGGCTATCTGGGGTTGAAATCCGCCTCCAGCTAGTGCAGAATGCAGCAGCATGGGTTTTGACTGGGACAAGCAGGTCTTGCCACATCTCCCCAGTGCCCGGATCTGCACTGGCTTCTGTTAGGTGGTGGATCACCTTTAAAGTCTGTTTATTAACTTTTAAAGCCCTACATGATCAGGGTCCAGCCTATCTGAAAGATCTCCTGGTTTCTTACTGCTTGGGCAGTACTCGTCAGCCGACGAGAGTGTTAGAGATTCCAAGAGTGAGCCTAAATTCATCTGGTTGTAGAGCTTTCTCTTATGCTGCTCCCACTTTGAATTCTCTACCTCTGTCGGTTGTGGTTGTGCACCTCCATGGAGGAGTTCAAGAGGGATTTAAAACTTACTTGTATCAGTCTGCCTTTTTAGACCAATGATTGTGATGTATCATTCTGAGATTGATGTTTTTATCTGTGTTTTATCTGTGTTTTATTTGTGTTTTATAATCTTTGTACAGCGTCTTGAAATTGAAAGGCGCTTTAGAAATAAAATTTATTATTATTATTATTATTATTATTCTATGGTATGACAGTCCAGTAAAAGGAACAGTCTTTTGGTGAGGAGCAAGTGGTGGCTAGCTAGCTTGAGAATGGTCAGTACAGTACCTTATTGACCGATCGGGCTTGTTGGCTGGCGGGGAAATGAAAGCAGCAAGATGAAGTGAATGAAGGCAATGAAGAAGATAAGGGATGAAGCTGGTCCGGAAGCTGAAGAGGCATGCGATGAAGGATGGAGAGCTGGTCGAGGCAATGTCCTTTGCTGCAGTGATGAGTTCCTGGGAGGGTGCGGCTGATGGGTTGTTGCCCAGCCGGAAGGAGGGAGCTATGGCCACCTAGGAAAACCTTATTATAAAAGGGCAACTTTCTAACCTCTGTACCATGGAGGGACCTCTACTACAGTACCTTGAATCTGGGGTTCCTATGCTGACTACCTGGGAACTATTTATCGCTACTCTGGCTACTGCAGTCTTTGAGGCCTTTAGAGGTCATTGGCAGGTTGGGCAGAAGGCACTGGAGGCTTGGTCATACAAAAGATAGGTGGTCCCTGAACTCAAGGGTGGAGGCAATTGCAGTTAGTCATATGGCAAATAGTTCAGAGGTGGATCTACTGTAGCTGGCAGTCCATCTGTTTCCCGAGGCAACAGTTCAGTCTGAGGGGTAGGGAACTGATGGTGACCACAGATGGTAGTGGGACGCAATCCAAGCCCTGGATACAGAAAAGTCTAGGAACCACAGTGGTCAAGGTACAGGGCAGCAAGTCCAGCCCCAATGCAAATTACAGCTTTAGTGAATGCAGGGCAGGCTGTTCAAGTCCTACTATGCTTTAGTTCAGGCCCAAGGCAAACAGTCCAGCTTTAGAATAAATGGCATCCCAGGATGCAAACCCAGGTGAGCTGCTGAAATGGGCAATTCCGACAATAAAACTATTTTTGTACAAGTTGCTGTGTCGACAGCCAGGCTATGGGTAGCATGCAGTGCACAGCAGCATGGGCCTGGCCTCACCCTTGGTCCACAGGTAACACCATCCACCGCAAGCAGTGCAGGGGAAATAGAGTAGCTGATAGGAGGGCTTGGGGTTTCCAGATAGAAATGCTAGGGCCTCTGGGGTGACTTTCCAAAATGGCTGCTGGTCCCTTTAAGTCCCTGAGGGATCCTTTTTCTTGCAGGCCTGCAGGGAGGGGATACTCGGCTTGCCTGCCCCTCTGTATATGTAGATGGGGCAGCAGCCTGGCTATGCAGCAGGCCCAGTCTGATCTCCGCCCTGCTATCTATACAAATGAGGGCCTTTGTTCTCGACCCCACTCCTTATGAATTTTACATTTAGGCTGAACCCTACTGTGCAGTGGGCCTGGCTTAACTCTGCCTTGCTGCACACAAACATAAAGGCCTGTACTTTTTGGCCCCACCCCTGCACTCTCGGCATGGATCCTCGATGGCCCCTTTCTCTACTCACTCCAGCCCCTCCGCTACTAGGGTGCTGATCTGCACCTGTTTTTATTTTGGGACTGATGCTCTGTGGAGCCCCTTGTGACACCCCTTTGGCTGTGGGAACTTTGCCCACTTGTCCCTACTCTTTCTCTGCCCCTCTCCCACCTTTGTTTATTCTGGGGCACTTGGCCCTTACTCCCCTGCTAAGGTGCCTCCGGTGCTAAATAAAAATGCTTAGGCTTGCAGCCCACTCACCACCTGGTCTGGGTCCTCTGCGGCAGAGGAAATGGCTAGTGGTGTTGGTGGGGTGGCTGGGGACACGCACTCCAACCCAGCATCTGCTGCCTCTGCTCACAGCTGCAGGTGTGGAACTACAGAGGTCTAGGCACTGTTTCCCACCTGGGTGCTCTTTCCTGCTGCACCTCACGGTCCACCCTGCTAACTGTTCCCCACTTTGTTTCAGAGTGGTGTGGACTATAGGAGGCTACAAGAGTCCATAGCCATGCTAGCACTGTGTGCGCCAGGGGAAGAGCAGGCAGCAGAGCAGCAGATTCCCTTAATCTCCCTCAACTTATGGAGGATTTTGCCTTGGGCAGAAGGCTTCCACGGACAGGGATTCACCCACAAGACCAGGGCAGCCAGGGACAGGGAACAATAAATCAAAGAGGCTGAGGAGGGATAACAACTTCAAAAAAAGAATGGAGAGAGAAAAACAAATCCACTGGCAGCCACCTATCATTGGGACCTCCCCTGTGGCCTTAATGGACCCTATGACCCTGACTGACATGGCTGGCCTAGAAGGCCAAATGAGAAGGGAGAAGCAAATAGGGCCAACAGAGGGGCACAATGAAATGGACAAAAACAAAAATGGAAGGCAAAATGGGACTGGGAGACCTGCCAGTGGGCAGCTGGTACTAACATAGAAACATAGACTTTGACGGCAGATAAGGACTGCTTGGCCCACCTAGTCTGCCCATTTCCCTACCTACAGGATAAGCCACAGATCCTAGTCAACCAACAGCCTATTTCTTCCTATCCCACTAGAATTGCCTTATGCCTGTCCCATGTATTCTTGAATTCTCCCGCAGTTTTAGACCCCACAACCTTCACAGGAAGGCTGTTCCATGCATCCACTACCTCTCTGTGAAAAATACTCCCTCATATTGCCCCTGAACTGCCTCCCCTCTATCTTTAAATTGTGTCCCGTTGTTCTTGCATGTCTTTTTTTCTGAAAGATGCTACCCTCTTGGATGTTGTTGATTCCACTGAGGTACTTAAACATTTCTATCATGTCCCCTCTCCCTCCTTTCCTCAAGGGTATACATATTAAGTTCTTTTAGTCTCTCCTTGTATGGCTTCATTGCAGATCCTGCACCATTCTAGTTGCCCTCTTCTGGACTGCCTCTATCCTGTCTATGTCCTTGCAGAGATGGGGTCTCCAGAATTGGACGAGTACTCCAGATGGGGTCTCACCAACTGTCTGTACAGAGGATAACAACTTCCTGTTTTCTGCTGCTGATGCTCTCCTTATGCATCCCAGTATACCCCCAGCTCTTCCTACTGCCTTCTCACATTGCTTGTTAACCTTAAGGTCATCTGATATGATTACCCCCAGGTCCCTTTCATTTTTGTTTTGTCACTACCCCCATTGTGTAATCTTACCCTGGGTTTTTGTTTCCCAGGGGCATTATTTTGCACTTCTTTGCATTGAATCTTAGCTGCCATACTCCCAACCATCCCTCCCACCTTGCCAAGTCCCTTCTCATCCTTTCCATGCCTTCTTGTGTATCAACCCTGTTGCAGATCTTTTGTCATCTGCAAAGAGGCATATTTTCCTTCCAGTCCCTCTGCAATGTCACTTATAAAGACATTAAAAGGACTGGACCCAGTACTGAACCCTCAGTGTACCCCACTAGTAACCCTCTTTCTTCAGAGTAGACTCCATTTACAATTACCTTCTGTGTCCTGTTGTCCAGCCAGTGTTTTAGCCAGGCTACCACCCTGGGACCCACTCCCAGGCTGATTAATTTGACTATTAATCTTTTGTGTGGGACTGTGTCAAATGCCTTGCTAAAGTCTAGGTAGGCCATGTCCACAGCCCCTTCCTGGTCTACTACTTGGTCACCCAGTCAAAGAAATTGATTAGATTCATCTGATATGACTTTCCGCTGTGAATCCATGCTGCCTTGTGTACTGTGCCCCACTGGCCTCTAGGTACTAACAATAATTTTTCCTTCATAGTGATTCCATCACTTTCCTACCACAGAGGTCAGACTGACAGGTCTGTAGTTTCCTGCCTCTGTCTTGGTCCCACTTTTGTGAAGAGGAATCACATCTGCCTTCCTCCAGTCCTCGGGTACCACACCATCCTACCCTGATTTGTTAAAAGGGTAGTCAGTGGTTACATTAATTCTCTTAATTCTTTTAGAATTCTGGGTGAATTCCATCATGCCCATTGCTTTGTCCACCTTCAGTTTTAGGAGTTCTTTCAGAACCTTTTCTTCTGTGAAAGGACTGATTGACCCCTTATCCAGAGTGCTTCTGTTAATTGGATTAGGCACCTCCCCTCCTCTTTTGTGAATACTGAGCAGAGATATTCATTCAGTATCCCTGCTTTTCACTATCCCCTCTGCCCACCCACCGTTCATTCTATTCAGCCTCACTATCCTCCCTTTGTCTTTCTACGCCTCCCTGATGTACCTATAAAGGTTTTATCCCTCTTTAACCAAGTTGGCTATCCTTTCCTCAGTTTGGGCCTTTGCTATTCTGACTTCCTCTCTGCTTCCTTCTGCCTTAACTGGTACAGCTCTCTATTCTGCTCCTTCTGTGTTTCCTTATACTTCCTGAGATGCTATCTTTTCTCCTGACTTTCCCACACCTCTTTTGAGAACCATAGTGGCTTTTTCTTTCATTTTGATTTATTTGCTTCACACAAAGGCTTGATGCCTCTGTGATGGCAGTTTTGATGATTCCCCATTGTTGCTCCACCTCCTTCTAGCCTGTTTGCTAGAGCTTTTCTGAGGCACTCTCCCATCTTGCCAAAGTCAGCCCTCCTGAAGTCCGAATGCGCTCACTTTTGTATGGCTTGACTCTGTAGCTGAGTTTACGTGAACCACCTAACACCACAACAAGGAGGGACAAAGGGGAACTTGCCCACCACCCTGGGCTCTAAACCCTGCAGCTGGAGGGAAGAGACAGGAGGACTACACAGGCAGCCCCAGGCAGGGTGTACCTGGGTACTGGTGTAACCCCCTACAAATGGGGTTCTGAAAGTCTTCCTTGAGCTTGCCCTAAATGCTTACTGCCAGGCTGGTGTCCTGCGTTATAGCAGTTTAAATGTGATTACCAGAGAGTGCCTATATAGTCTCTGTGTACTGTCTCTTTAAGAGCTGCCTGGATTGCAGTCATAAGTAATCTGAGCGGAGCTCTTTTGAAAATGCAACTATTTGCTGAAAATCATTTAAAGTGATAATTATAATGTAGTTTGTCTAACCTGCTTTCTTTGCAGCAAGGACTGTTTTGTTTGTCTCTACTATCTTGGTCCTGGACTGCAAATTGGATCAATCAGTTCAGGTGGGACCTAAAATGGAGCCGGACTACAGGAGCTGTCTGAGTCAAAATCTATAGGAATTGTAGTTTTGGGCTTTGGCACCTTTTGAACCTGAAGGGAGCCTTTGTTGTGACTGACAGACAGATCAGCCAACAGAACCTTTTTGATTCAGAGGAAAGTCCCAGGCTTTCTGGCAGTTGAGTCAGATCTCAGTTGGGAGCTGAAGGAGCAGTTCTGTGTAGTTTTGCATGGGAGAACTGTGAAAGGGCTGTTTTGGCCTGCCTGTCTGCCTACTGTCCCTGAGGAGGGAAAATAGAGTTTATTCGGACTGAACTAGTTGTGAGGATTATTTAAGCCACTGGATGTGACCAGGCTTTTAACCTGAAGAAGACTAAAGATTTGCTGAATGCGATCAGCCTGTCAGGATTTCTTAGCTGCTTTTGAATCCCGGTTTGTGCAGAGAGTTTGCAATTGCCTGGTACAGTAGACTTTCCTCATACATAAAACAATATGATGATATTGAACAAAACAAAATAAAATAAATAAATAAATGTGCTGTGTATTGAAAGTGGATAGTGATTTGGTTCCCCACTGTGTGAACTGTGTTCAGCTTGCTGGTACCATACAATCCTTTACATGTAAACGTGCTGTGTATTGAAAGTGGGTCGTGATTTGGTTCCCCACTGTGTGAATTGTGTTCTGCTTGCTGGAAGCTTTATCTAGCCTAATCAGACTGAATCCATGTTCATCTCCATTCGGCCTGGGTCATGCCATGCCATGTTGGCCCTGCCAGACTACCCCACTGCACAGAGAAAGCCACCGATGGAGAGATCTGCCTGGGGATCAGCCCCTGCTCCCTCTTGAACAGGAGCAGCGCCTCAGCGAATCATGTGGGCCCTGCTTCTCCTGGCACTCCAGATTAACCACCTGCTGTCTCGATTTTCGTCCAGCCTGTGTCCAGTCATGGGTATCATGAGTAATCATCAGGGTAGCTCCTGCAACAACAACCTAATCTAAAGTGTGTCATCTGATTGTCTTGTTGTTTTCGTTTCACGATCTGAGCCCTCTGGCTCCGGATTACAAATAGTGTGTGTTGTGCATGTTGTTTCTTCCATCACAGGGCCCCAACCAGCTGCAACGTTCCTGGCTAGCCCACCATTTTTCATCTGGGTACCCAGAGTGTGTGACTGTTTATGGACCCTGAGTGCATGCATAACTATTTGATTGATAGAGCCTTTAAGCAAAGTAACTGATTACGCCTCCTTGTTCAAGCCCCTTAAATAAATCAGATCTAACTCTTTTTGCATTTACCCTTACTGTGGTTCCAGTTTGTGCAAGAGTACTGTACTGCTGTTATTTGCTGTGTATAACCTTGTTTTATAGGTGGTTCCCAGGGCCGGGCCAGAGGAAAGCACTGGTGGTAAGTGCAAACAGTGTGGATACTTGTGTGGTGTATCAGGGGTATTGTGAAAATGATTACTGTGTATTATAGAATGGCAAGAAAGAATCCTGGCTCCTGATTGGTCAGTTGGCCATCACAGCAGGATGTTATCCTAGCATAACATCCCTGCTGATGATATGTTTCTGCCTAGCACCATACATTGCTTGCATCTTTTCTTAAAAAATATTTTAACACTAAATAAAACTCTTTAAAATTATTTTTTTTCTGTATACAACAATGAGCCACTGTATAATAGGAATAATGCCCTCAGGGTGGGTGTTATGCTGGGATTGCATCCTTCTCAAGTGATTGGACACCTCGGCCGGGTGGCCTTGCACCCAGTCTTCCCGAGGTGGGATGTTATCCAACATAACACCCACCCTATCAGGCATTATTTCCTTTTATTGTTGCAGCCACTAGTAAGGAAAGAGGGAGTTACAGTCTCCCGGAGGACTGTGCCCAGGTTAGCTTGATCACTACCAACCCTGACCTCTGGGTGGAGGCACCCATTTCAGAACTCAGGCCCCTTAACCTGCTACTAGCCAAGCAGCAGGCAGGGGTAGTAGCCCTTGGGATAGCGCCACCTAGGGGTTACACTCACAACACAGGAGGGAAATAATAATAATAAAAAGGAAAACACCAACCCAGGGAGCAGGCACTGTAGGAACTTGCCCTAGGGGACTGGCTTCTGCTGAACAGCAGGAGGGCTTCTGGACCTGCTGTGGAGCCAGGGAATGACTGCTGCTGCTGCCGGAGACCCTTAAGGACTACTGGCTACAGAAGAGCAGCCACCAAGGAGCTACAGACCCTAGCTTCAGGTAAGCCTCCAGGCATCCGTACTCCTGTACTTACTCCCGTGCTCTCTACTCTGTCAGCCACCCTGCTCAGAATGGCCCTCTGGTAGCAGGAAGACCTTTTAGCCTAGGGGCAGACCTGGCTTCTGGGCAGATGATTGGGTCCTTGGGGCTTGGAACAGCTCCTTCAGCTGATTTATGGCCCTTTAAGTGTTGACTGGAGACCTGGCCTGGCCAGTACAAATGATCCAGCACAGGAAGGCTCCGGGGTGGGAGGGAGATAGGGTCAGGAAGTGGTCAGCCAGCCAGCCAGTGTTCAGCAAGCTGGTTGGCTGTGTATGGGGTGTGTGTGGTTAACCTTTCCCTCTCTGAGGTTTTCCTGGTCTGCTTGCCTGGCAACTTTGGGGCTCTAAACATGCCAGATTGTGAGACTGCATGAGTTGAGCCTTCACAGCATGGGTTCTAGGGGTGAAGCATCGGGTCTCTGGGACCACACACTACCTATGCAGCCAGGATAATGTCGGCACAACTGTGAGTGTTTAAGTGGTGGTGGTAGTGGGTCTTCTCTATTATGAAGCCTGATTTTTCTATTGTCAGACAGAGCTGGCAAATCCTCTCTGCTCATAACAGGAAGGGACCACCGCTCAGTTTTTTTTTAATTTTAGCAATCAGGTCTTCCACTCATAAGGGAGAAGACCGCCTCACTGAAAACTCATGTCTCCTTTGTGCTAATGGGCTCTGCTATTTAGGGAGTGCCAAGCTTTTTTAGGACTTTGAACATCATATGATAGCTTGTGGTATAATGGCCTCTACAGCCGCTGGATCAGGGCTGTAAGGGTGAAACGAGGTGATCTTACTTTGAGAGGGATCTTGCAGTAGGTATTCACAAATAGGACTAAGCCATCAGGTGTCAGGACCCCACAGAAAAATCTCTAGCCAGCAGTCTCTGGTAGAGGACCATACGTCAGAGTGACCTCGTCAATAGCGTCAGTATAAAGGGCAGTCCCCATGCCCATCCTCCAGTTCTTTCCACCGTCAGCATGCAAAAAGTACCTCATGGAAGAACAAGCTCACTTGTCTACGCCATTTTGGATGAGTATTAATCTCTTTCGACATTTATTTAATTTCTTTCATCTCAAAAAAGTGTTGTATTACGTCATTGGAATCGCATAAAACAAGTGCAACTGTGTGGATCTCAGCTTCCTCTCAAAGATGGCCATTCTCTCTGCCTTTTTGCTTAGGCCCAGACCACACATTGACGAAAAGTGGCACTGATGAAAATTCAATTCTGCCATCCTAAAATGGAGACGCAGTTCCTGGAGGCCCATTTGTTAAAAAGAAAATGGCATCCACGGAAAAAGAATTGAAGAAATTGAGGCAGGCATCAACTTCTCCTGAGAGCCATCAGAAAAGAAGAGGGTCAAGAGAAACACCAGGATCGGGACCCATCATCCACAGCAGCAGCGACTTCGGCAGTCGGCGGCCTTTCGGAAGCAACTTCCTCCGAGGGATCTCTTTCAACAGCCACCTTGGTGGTATCTCCAGCCGCTGACCCCACTGGACGGGTTTGGCGCTTGGGCTCGCTTCTGAACCTCTGGTGAAAAGGAGGCCTCCACTCCGCTATGGCCCCAAAACCTTGGCCTACCAGTAAGAGTGGGTCTGATAAGTCGGGCATCGGCTCCACTGACGCCCACCCAGACACTGCTAATAAGTCAGCCGTTGGACTGTCCATCGACCGCCCAGCCCGCAACCCCACGTCAGGGTCTGATACCACACCTGATGTCCGGGAGTCACCGCAGTGCACACCAGTTCGTTGCCCTCTGATGTCCCTGTGTCTCCTCAACTCCTCCCCAAGAGGTCTGATTCCTCCCTCCCTGACTGGGGTTGAGGGACTCTGGAATGCTGCCGTCGGGGTGCCCCCGATGCAGACCCTCAGACACTGGACCCGACGCTAGAAAACCTGGCGGGCCCCCAGTATTCCGCTCCCCAACGGCAGACCTGCTCCGCCATCAGGGCCAGCTGGGCTCCCGGACCCTCTTGTAGGTCTCTGCCTACTCCGGGCCCCACACCCTCCAAGCTGGCCCCTGACCCGTCTGTGTCCTCCTGTGGGCGACTCCAGGCCCTTCGATTCATAGGAGCCCCTGGCATCTGGATACCCAATGCCACACCCAACGCCACAGTATCTGGCACCTCAGTACCCAACGCCGCTGTATCTGATGTCGCAGTATCTGATGCTGCAGTACCAAGCACCCTCAATACCTGGCGTTGGGCCTCCTGCCATCAACAGGTACCTCCTACTACGGGGTTCCAAGCTATGTGTATCTGAGCCCCTTTCCTCCCTCCTCCTCCTCCTCCTCCCCTCTTCCACCTACCCCGCAGCCTCAGGTGGACTTGAGGAGGTTTGGCCTCCTGGTGGGATGAGGCTAGACCCAACTTACCAGGGAGGTTGAAGCCATCTGCTAACGCGGTCTGATGCGGGACCCCTTACGTCAGTGAGAAGAGACTCTTTCACATCTACCCAATGCCAGGGTGAACCATCTGGATCTTGAGCTAGGAGGATACACTCCCTGGGGAACCTCCAGGAGGGCGTCCAACCCTCCTGGGAGGACTCTTCTTCTCCATTGGAGCCATCAGATCTCGATTTGGATTCTGGCTGCTCTGACCCTGAGGACGAGCCTCATACCCCAAGCTGCAGGGGTCTCCAAAGTCTCCTCTGGAGGACCCTTCCTTTCTGGAACTGCTGAAGAAGATCCAGGCTGCTTGTTAGTGGCAATCAGTGGAACCAGATCCACAGCGTAAAAGCTCACTGCTCATCTGGATCTCCGGAGACATATCCCACTCTAATTCCACCTTGAATAGAGCCTCATGTGGATCTTGTTTCCACTATTTGGAAACAACCTTCCTCATAGCCCCTCTCCCTAGGAAGGCAGATAGGCTATACCAGGCGCGGAGGGTAAGGACTTTCTCAGCCTTCACCCCAACATGGATTCGGTGGTGATCAGTGCAGCACATGACTGATTTGCCAACCGAAAACACCTCAACTCATCCCTTCCTGACAAGAAATCATGACATTTGGATCAGTATGGGAAGAAGATTTAAGCTTCTTCCACTCTGTATGAGGGCCCTTAATTATGTTGGTCATATGGGGGACTACCAGAAGTCTGTCCTTAGTCAGCTGGAAACAAAACTGGATTCCTCCCAGATTAAACAGGAACTGGGAGACCTGGTCCATTCCGTGCATTCAGCCTGTAGACACATGGCCGTGCTACCTACGACATAGTGGACACAGCAGGTAGGAGCTTGGCTTTCACCGTGAGGCTTGGATGCCATGCCTGACTCCGAGTGTCAGGTTTGGCCCCAAGTGCAGACTGTCATTCACGATGCTCCCTTCAGGATCTGTGCTTTTCAGGGTGATGTCAAGGACATCATCACCAAGCTGCAGGAGAAGGGTTTGGCATTGAAATCTTTCCAGACAATGTACACATCCTCCCAAGGGCAGGAACGTCCTTTTCCGCCAAAATCACCAAAGCAAAACAAGCGCAAATGAGATGCCCGAATAAATGTAAAGCCACGTCAGCAGCCAAAGCTCCTCCCAGCAAAAGTCTCCAGAGCTCCAGCCGCCACTCTGCCCTCTGCCTCCTGACTCCATGCCTCTCCCACTGCCTCTGTCAGTGTCAGAGGAACCGTTAGGGAGGAGATTTTCCTCCCATCTGCCGGATTAGGAGAGGATAACGGCAGATGCTTGGGTGCTTCAGCTGATATCAGCAGGGCACTCCATAGAATTCATTCAAAACCTCCTCACCCTCCCACAGCCATCGTGCTCCCTCTGCACCTTCAGTTGGTAATAGAGAATCGCCTCTTCTTCTGAAGGAGGCAATAGAACCCTGCCCCCAACTCCAGGGGATGGGTTACCATTCCATTTCTTTCTTTCTTGTACCATAGAAGACTGGAGATCTGAGACCCATTTTGGACCTCAGCTCCCTCAATCAGTTGTGGAGTACAAACAGTTTCAAATGCTCTCATTACTGAATCTTCTTCCATGCTTCGACCAGGACTATGGTTATGTGCCTTGGATATGCAGGACACATACCTCCATATCCCCATATACCATTCCCACTGCAATCCCTCTGTTTTTGTTTTCAGGGTCACACTACCAGTTCAGAGCCCTCCCATTTGGTCTTTCTTCAGCTCCCCAGTATTACCAAATGCCTGGCAGTGGTGGAGACCTACCTGCGTATCCAGGGGTTCAAGTTTTCCCATACCTGGACAACTGGCTTCTAGCAGCTCCATCCTGGGAGGAACTCTTGCCGCTGTCTTTCTTTCACCCTACAAGTCTCAACCTCACGTGTCACAGTCAACCGAGCCAAGTCCCATCTGGTCCCTTGCCAATGGCTGCAGTTCCTAGGGGCAGTGTTGGACTACGACCATAGGCAAAGCCTTTTGGCTCGGACAGAATCGAGACACTGTCAAATCAAGCTTGACTCTTGTTGGGTCTTAGAAGGGTTGGAGCAAGGAATGTCCTTTGGCTTCTTGGGCTAATGGCAGCCACCATTCTCACTGTTCCTCTAGCGCGCTTCACATGAGGATCTCCCAATGGACCCTCAGGGCCCAGTGGGACCAATCTCAAGATGACCTGGACCGGAGGTCCTAGTGTCGGACCCATGATCAGGGACTTGCAGTGGTGGATGGTTCAGGATCACCTCAGTCAAGGGATCCCATTTTGTGATGCTCCCCACCCAGACTCTGATGACAGATGCATCAGGGCAGGCTGGGATGCCTATCTAGGGTCCCACAGGACTCAGGGCAGCTGGTCTCAGTCTGATGGAGAAGATTCACACAAATGTCTTGAGCTGAAGACAGTCCTTTATGCCTTTCAGGCTCTCCTTCCCGTTATTCTTCCCGGTCATCTACTGATCCAGTCAGACAACATGTGCATAGTCTGGTACCTCACCAAACAGGGAGGAACTCATTCCTAACTCCTCTGTCGGGAAGCAATGAGAGTCTGTTACTGGGCGTCTCAGCACAACTTGCACCTGACGGCTGTCCACGTGCCAGGAGTGGAGAACACTCTGGCAGGCGCCCTCAGTCGCTCATCAGCCAGGTCTCATGAGTGGGAACTTGATCAAGTTGTCATAAATGGCATCTTTCAGCAGTGGGGACTCCTCAAGTGGACCTCTTCACCCCCCAACAACGCCAAACTTCCCATCTATTGCTTGCTCACTCCAGGGTGAGATGTTTTTGGCAGGACACGCTGTCTCTGTGTTGGAAGGGCAGATTGTTTATGCCTTCTCTCCCATTCCTTTGATTCCAGAGTGCTCAACAAACTCTGGGTGGAAGGGCATGATGATTCTCATCACTCCCTTCTGGCTGAGGCAAGTTTGGGTCTCTCTTCTGCAACAGTTTTCCGAGGAACTTCCTCTTCCTACCTCTGTCAGCAGCACTTGCTGACTCAGGATCAGGGACCCTGGTCCATCCAGGCCTCAAATCACTTCACCTTCATGCATGGCTCCTTCAGACGTAGCCAAGGCACGCTTTGGCATTTCCCCTTAGTAGCAGATATCCTGGTAGAGGCTAGAAAGCCTTCCACCAGGTCTACCTATGCCATGAAGTGGAAGCCACTATTTGGGCTGGCTCCAAGGATTTGGAACCTTCTCCTGCCAAGCAAATAAAGTCCTGGATTACCTGAGGCATTTATATGACCTGGACCTAGCTACTCCTCTGTGAAGGTTCATATGGCAGCCATCTCAGCCTCCACATCCCCTTCAGAGACAGGATTTTTGCTCAACTGAAAGTCTCCAAGACTTTCTTGAGAGGAGTTCTCCATTTAAGGCCCTCGATCCACAATCCTGCTCCTCCTTGGGACTTAAATTTTATCCTAGAGAAGCTATAATGCCTCTTTTCTAACTGGCAGCTGAGGCAAGTTTCTTCCTTGGAAGACACTGTTTCTAGTTGTTATTACCTCAGCTCGGAGGATTTCCTAGCTGAAACCCTAATGTGCAAAATCCCATACCTGATTTTTCACAAGGAAAGAAGAAGAAGAATCAGTATTTATATAGTGCCTTTCATACACAGTATTCCAAAGCACTTTACAAGCAATGTTAGACTGGTAGTGAAGTGACTGAATGCATTGGTGGCAGCCATATCGCACATCATCACCCACACACAGCCTGGATAATTGCATGAACCAGTTTATGGGAGGGAATGTTGGCCAGGACACCGGAATGTTCCCTGCTCTTTAAAAGAGTGCCCTGGGTTCTTTTACTTCCACCTGGACACCACAGGACTGCATCACCAGGATGGGCAGAAGGGACCTCGGTTTAACATCTCATCCAGAAGAATGACACACCCTAGCAGTACAGCATCCCCCAATACTGCACTCAGATGCTAGCGATTTTTAGGTACAAGTCTAATTCCGTGTGGATGAGAACCCACGACCTTCTGGTCCAGAGGCGGATGTGCTACCAACTGAGCCACGCTGACACCTGAAAGAGTGGCCATGTGTACCAATCCCAAGTTTCTTCCAAAAGTGGTAGCTGAATATACACTGAATCAGTCCTTGAGATCCTGGCCTTTTTCACAGAGTACTCAATCATGGAGAATACCTTGTGCATACATTGTATGTACACGGAATTCTAAGATACTACACTAACAGGACTAAGGATCTCAGAAAACAGATCAGCTCTTCGCTTCTTTCACTCACAAAAGAGAATTCAATGCTGTTTCAAACAATGCCTAAGTGGTTAGCAAAATGTATCACTTTCTGTTATGACAAGTATCACAAAACCCTGCCTGGTCAGGTCAGAGGTCACTCCACCAGAGGGTGGCTGCCTCTGCTGCTTGTTTCAGGAATGTGTCAGTGGCAGAAATCTGTGCAGCACGCAACTTGACTTACGCCCATGCGTCACATTACAGTTTGGACATTGCCTTCGCCACAGAGCAGGCTTTGGGTTGGCTGTTCTGCAGGGACTCCTTCATGATCCCTGATCAGAATTTCAGTCATTTGTGGATGACGATTCCTCCTCAGTTTTTCTCATTGTTCCAGACTGCTTGGGACTCAGTCCTTTTGTAGAATACTAACTGCAAGAGCCCTCTCAAGTGAGATAGTACGGTTACATAAGAACTTACTGTAACAGTAGATCTTCGAGAGAGGTTCTTCAGTAGGTATTACTTTCCTTCCTCCTCCATCCCCTCATTTCTTCCTTTTTGTCTATGGGGGCCTATCCTCTTCTCTCCTGTCACGCCTTCTGGCTTCTTGGTGGGAAGAACTGGAGGGTGGGCATGGGGACCACCCTTATACTGACGTTGGATGATGCAGGTCACCTGATGTGGGGCGGTCTCGCCAGAGGCTGCTAGCTAGAGATTTTTCCATGGGGTCCTGATGCCTGGTGGCTTAGTCCTATTTGTGAATACCTACTGCAAGAGCTCTCTCGAAGATCTACTGTTAGGTAAGTTCTACGAACTGCATTTTCCTCTTGTGAGGGGAGGCCTGAGTAAACTTGGCACCAGATTTAATTTACAATAACACATGCCAGATTCCTACAGAGATGCCTGAGAGACTGAAATGAATGCCTGATAATGAAATACTGCCCGATGAGCGCATGGCCCTGGTTAACTAGAATGTAGCCAGGGCAATTGTTACTTGTTGGATTGTTTTGTTAAATATTAGAAATCTAAATATCTGATCCTGCCCTGGTTAACATTATTTCTATATGAAATTCTGAAAATCAGGAGCTCTTAACTTATTTTGAGTAGTCAATGGTATTAAAAATACAGGAGTTCAGTGACTGTGCTTGCAACCTAGTGAGATGCACATAAAGAACTGATAAGATAAGAAGCTATAGGGGCTCAGGTAGGATTTTAAATTTAATGCACAGTCACATGTGCATCTCACAGCCTACCTGCTGAATATGACCCAAATATAAGGACTTGGAGTGCCACAGATGAGCACACAACACAATGTACTTTTTGCACTGAAACCCAGCTGTCATACCCTTGACCACTGCTTGAGTATTCTCAGGTCTCCACTTATTTTCTCTGCCCCTCTGGAATATCTACCCAATTTCAGATTTTCGTGTAATCTGCAAAGAGGCATACCTTCCCTTTCAGCTCTTCTGCGATGTCACTTATAAAGACATTGAAGAGGACTGGTCCCAGCATTGATCCTTCTGTACCCCACTGGCCACACTCCTCATTGGAGTGGGTGCCATTTACCACCCTCTGTCACCTTTCTATCAACCAGTTCCTTACTCAGTTTGCCACCTTAGGTCCTACCTACTCTGCCCAGTTTCTTTATGAGGCTTCATATGTGAGCGGTGTCAAAGGCTTTGCTGAAGTCTAAGTAGGCCACGACCAACACTCCACCCTGATCTGTTTCCCTGGTCACATAACCAAAGAACTCGATCAGGCTTATCTGACATGATTTTTACATACCATGAATCCATACTGCCTCAAGTCTTGTAACCCACTAGATTCAAGATGCTCCATTGTCCTGTCTCTTAACAGTGTTTCCATTAACTGCCCCACCATTGACATTAGACTGACTGACCTATAGTTGTTAGCCTCCTCTGTGAGTGGGACTGCAACTGCCCTCCTCTGGTCCTTTGGAACCACTACTGTTTCCAGAAAGTTGAACAGGGCTGTTAGGGTGCAGCCAGTACTTACCTGAGCTCCTTCAGCACCCTTGGGTGTACCCCACCTGGCCCCATAACCTTATCCACTTTCAGATTTGCAAGTCCTCTCAGGACTCTTTTCCTGTGAGTGGAATTGTGTCCACCTCCTCCCCCAGGGTTCCTCCTGACCTGCTTCTACATGGTCTGTCTCCTCCGCTGTGAAGACAGAGCAGAAGTATCTGCTCAGGATATCTTTTCCTGATCTCCTTTTGCACAGTCTCTTGTTCTTCTTATCCTCACAATACCCCGTCTTTCCATTTCACTTATGTATCTGAAGAAGATTTTGTCCCTGTTAGCTACTCCGTTGGCTATCCTTTCCCTTGTTTGTGCCTTTGTGCCCATCACTACCTTCCTGCTTCCTCTGCCTAACCTGGTACACCTCCTATCCTCTTCCATGCATTTATTTGTACCTCCTGAATGCCACCCCTTTAGCCTTTAATGTCTTAGCCACTTCCCTTGAGAACTACAGTGGTCTCTTTTTCCTCCTGTTTTGCTCACTTCCTTCACACAGAGGTTTGTTGCCATCACTATGTCATTCCTTAATTTGCTCAACTGTTAATCCACCCTACCCTGGCAATTCCTACTCTAGGTCATCTCTGATGTATTCACCCAATTTTTAAAATCTGCCCTCTCGAACTCCAGGACCCTCATCCTTGTGTGGTTTGCATCTGTAGCCATCTTTATGTTAAACCACACTATACAGTGATCACTGGTTCCCAGGTGATATCCCACCTTGATGTCTGCAATAGTATCCCTGTTTGTGAGGTGCACACACCCTCGCAACAGGTGTTGCTCTCTTGAGATGCTAATTTCATGCATACGTGGTGTAGGGAAAAATGGCTTACTAAAGTTGTATTAATCATGAAAACAGTTCCCAAAAGAAAGGTTATTCTTCTCACACTCTAATTCCAGTCATAGACTACTGGCTCCCAGTATTCACACAAACCCAAATGCACAGTTAACGAAAAACAGTAATTATACAATGGCTCAAAATTACTCTTTCCTGATTGATTTGCAAGGATTTACAATGTGTAAATCATGCCATCACTGTGGAGGGGTTGTGGGATAACAGATGGACCAGACACAGAACTTCAGGTTCAACACACAATCTCTGGGTGATGTTTATTTAAACACAGGGCTAACCTTAAGCAATGGCATATCCTTCTTCAATACATCAGTTTGCAGTAACTGATTATGCATGTCCTTCCTCTGCACTTAGTTGGTACCTATTGACCCACTGATCTACTGATCTATCTTTTAGTGGAAACCAATTCAATCCCTATGTTTGTCTTGTGTGTTTGGGTAATGGGGAGCTCAAAAAGAAAAAACAAACAAAAATAAAGATAAAGAACCTCAGTGCAGAAGCACTGATGCAAGAGTTACGCAAAGGGCATTGACAAAAGCCAAGTTTCAAAGAAACAGAGCATCACACATACCCCATACGTATAGCATCATGGGATGTATATGGCAAATCACCATGACATTTTAGGCTGGTTCAGCTTAAAGCAGGAATGCATAGTGCCAAAGGCCTTTCAAACAATCCGTAATTTACATGAATTTTAACACAATAGGGGTTTTCTGATAGCTCTGCCCGGTAACTAATTCTATAATACAGTCACCTAGCTAACTTTTAACCTTTATAAAAAAAACACCTAGTGCCATGGTATCTTCAACATTTACAGGTTTCATACAATATAAAGCATATACATCAAGGTATTTTATGACATAGTGCTATTGCATACTAAATCCAACAATGAGAAACACAGCCTGTTTAACATCAGCTCAGAGGCCACCACAATAACTCTCCTATATGAGGACCTGAGAGGAAAAGGAAAATTAAAGAGGACACTATAGCATAGTCAAGAAGGGAGAGGGTGCCCATAGATGGCCAACCTTATGGACTAGAAATTGTAAAAGGATAGATTAGGCTAGAAACAGAAGCACTGTTGCAACAGATTTAAGAAAAAGTCAGTCCTCAAGAGTGGCAGGATCTCCCTGTCACATGTCTCCCACCTTAAGAGGGAGCAGTTATTTCAGACAGCTTACCACCTTCCTGTCCCAGGAAGGGATGGAACTTGCACCCATCCATCTTCAGAAGCTCCAACTCAGGGTCCCTTATTAACTATAAACATTCCATCATAAACATAGTAAATATCATCATTCTTTACCCATAGGAGTTAACACATTTCTCAACTGAGACTAATGGTACCTTCCCTTCACTATCTCCTTTTATGAAAAGCCCATCACATTTCATTGACATCAATTCCTGCACCATATCTAGACATGAAAACAGTATTTATATGTTTAGACCCTCACTTCATGGGCACAATGAATCGATAGGCCTGAAGAGCTAAATATCACAGCATTATACATGGATTTTTTTTTCCTCATTTGGTGCAACCAACAAAGGGGTTATGATCAGTTACAACCTTAAATTCAACCCTCAGAAGTAATATTTCAGTGACTCAATAGCCCACTTCAGAGCTAAACATTCTTTCTCTATGGTAGGATATCTTCTCTTCCTCTCTTGTAGCTTCCTGCTGACATACATGATCGGATGTTCTTCCCCATCTATTTTCTGAGACAAGACTGCCCCAATACTGTTCTCTGATGCATTGGTTTGACCCTCAAACACTTGGTTAAAGTCAAGACTTTTCAGTACAGGAGCTGTAGATAGAATGGCCTTGATATTCCTAAAAGCCTCATCACAAATAGGGGTCCACTGAACTTTATTCGGGCACCTCTTTTAGTGAGATCAGTCAAAGAACTGGAAATGGCTGAGAAATTAGGAATAAATCTCCAGTAATAACCAGCTAGGCCTAGGAAAGAATTCACTTGTTTTTGTGGTAGGTATTGGGGGTTTGCTATTTGTAACTCCTCTACCTCAGGCTTCACTTGTATGTTGCCTCAAATGAATCCTAAGTATCTTGTTTTGGTCTTTGCTAGTGCACACTTAGCAGGGTTAATGGTCACTCCTGACTCCTGACTCCTTCATTGCTTGCAGTACCTGGGACAAGTGTCTAACATGGGATTTCTAGTCAGGGCTCAATATGACCACATCATCCAAATAAGCCACACAGTATTTAATGTGTGGTCTTAGTATGTTCGATAAAAGCTGAGTACGTGTTGGGGCCCCATGTATCTGAATAGCATTGTGACAATCTGGTATAAACTGATTGGGAAGCTAAATGTTTTTATCTTGTGAATCAGGCAACAAGGATTTGCCAATATCCCTAGTAAGCTCAACGGTGGAGATATACCATGCATTGCCTAGCCTGTCAATGATGTCATCAATCAGTAAGTATGCCCTATTGGAAGGGAAAGAAGGGGAAGAAAGGAGAAAAGATCCAATCATCCTCAAAATTGTTGTCTGGACCTCCGTTCAGTCATTATAATAAATTGTTAGACTAGATGCTGATGCATCCTAAGACATTTAATTAAATGTAAAATCTGCTGACTGTAATCCCTGACTAATGCAATTGTTAATGTAATTAGTCAGCTATTGGTTATGATACTGAGTGGCTTAATATGATCTAGAAAATGCTGGTGGCTTCAGTAGTTTAAAAAGGTTTACATATGATGAAAGTTCGAATCCTGCTGCCTCCCACTTGTTTTAATTTTTGAAGTAGAGTTTTTTTTTTTTTTAGAGGGTCTAGCACATGAAGATATTTGCTTAGCATTTTAGGAATTCATGAAAGCTGGATGGGAGTAAAATAATGGGGAGGGGAGAAATAAGTTTAGTGCTGTTATTGTGTCTCTATTGCTGTTGTTGAGGGATAATCATAAATCAATGTGCAATGCACCCTCTATCCTTTGTCCCTCCCTTTCCTCTCTCTCTCTCTCTTGCTCTCTTTATAGTTCATGGTCCTTTGTTTACACACACATATATATATATATATATATATATATATATATATATAATATATCATATATATATATATATATATATATATATATACTCTTCTTTCTCACTTGATATTCTCTGATATGGAAACTTGTTATCTTCATGAAATGGTAGACTCTGAGCTCCTTGGAAATGCATGTTAAGGATGATAACTTACAGGTAAGGTGGTCGAGGGCATTTCTGTGTACGAGGCACAGAGTGCTGAATGGAGATATCATGGATAATGGTGCCAGGGCACACATTACATAAATGTTATAACTAATATGTATCTTCCTGGTATTGTTAATAATAATTATAACAGGTCAAAGAGGTTGTAACCTCTGGCAAATGATTCAGAATGGTACTGCCCTGACACTCAACGTTAATTAACAAACTGATAAAATGGAGTCTCAATATTGTGCTCTTTCTTGTCTACTTCTCTGAATCTTTGCAGACCTCTACTATGGCTACTAATACCTGAGCTGTGCTAGGGTAAATTTTGCTATGGTTTCCAAAATTTATACTCAGTGGTTGTTAATAAGTAATGAACTGGCTGCTTAACAAGCAAATCTACTATGATAATAACATTATGCTTCTAGATGCTGAAGTTGGGGTCCCCTCCATGCTGGTAATTGGACCAGTGGTCCGTGCATGTGGGCAACAGAGGTAGAAATTCATCCTACCTGGTTTTGAGACTTGGTGACAGTTTATTTTATTTTATTATATGTAATCACACTATTGTTATATTTGCTGAGCTGTTACTTTTTTTTTTTTGTTTGTTTGTTTGTTGTGTATTTTTTGTATTTCATCTGATTAATTTTACTTCTGAAATACTTCTTGATTGCATTTGTTTAGTTTGATAGTGTAAGTTCATACCTCAATTTAGTATAGTCAATGTTTGACTATTGCATTGGACTGTGCATATATATTACATATTTTTAGAGTCTATTTGATTGTTACTTGGATATTTTAGTTAATGAGTATTATCTATTAGGAGGATATCACACTATACGATTGTATCTTGGAACGTTAATGGTTTAGGTTCTCCAGTTAAGAGGATGAAAGTTTTAAGTCATCTGAATAGGAAGAGGGCTGATATTGCTTTCATTCAAGAGACACATGACACATGAGGAAGCTCTGAAATTACAAAGGGCATGGGTGGGATAAGCTGAAAATGCATGTTTCCTCAAGGAAGTGTGGTACTGCCATCTTAATTAGAAAGGGAGAAACCTTAGTAAACATTCCCACTCCCACTTTTCTGACCCTGAAGGGAGGTTCCAGATTTTAACTGGAATACTTGATGGGCAGAAAATTGCATTATGTAATATATATGCACCAAATACTGGCTGGAATGACTTCTTTAATTCATTGACGGTAACTCTCAGTACTGTTACTGACTAAGGAATTATTATGGGAGGGACTTTAACAAGATACTAGATCCTATTCTAGATATATATATTTTTCAGTTGTTTAACTAGGAGTAGCACACTAAGCTGAAAACGTTTTACAGGTATGACCTGGGAGCACAGGAAGTTAAGTGACTGTTCAGAGTCACACATCATGTAAGTGGAAGCTGTGAGTTCAAACCCAGGTCTGGTCTGCTGGATGCCATCAGATTTGTAGCTTAGAGACTTAAACCACTGTGCTATACTGCCTCCACTAAAAGCATCCAAATTATCACAGGCTCAAGAGATTCCTTCAAAAGTTCCTGATAGAGCTGTGTCTTACAGACTCTAGGTGAGTAGTGCACCAACTAGCAAGGATTATTCATTTTTCTCAAACAGGCATTCAATGTATGGTAGGATTGACTACCTCCTGATACCAAACTCATTGGTGACATGTACTTTGGATAACAAGATAGATAATATCATCATATCTGACCATGCCACGATAAGTTTAGATTTGGTAATAGGAGGTATGGGGAAGAAATCGTATTGAGTGGAGGCTTCAAGCTAATTTGCTTAAAGAAAAGGACTTTCTAACATGAGCAGCAAGAAGCAAGCGTCAGAATATTTTAAAATTAACAATAATGGGAGGTCTCCAAAGTATGTATCGGGAAGCATATAAAGCATTTGTCAGAGGAAAATAATCAGCTATTCAGCAAATAGGAAATGAAAAAAAGAAAGCCCTTGAGGAAAAAGAAAAATAATTTGAGAGATTAACTGCATTGTCAAAACAAACCACGATGCAAAGGGAAGACCTGCATAAAATATCAGTCCTGAAGGGGAGATCAACACTATTCTGTTGCAAACAGCTGAATTTGCACTTTTTAGAACAAAACAAAGGTATTGGGAAGCTGGGGACAAGGCAGGTAGGCTTCTTGCCCTGAGGCTGAAGAAAGTTCAGCAACAAAATATAATAACCAGCATTAAGGATAGCTCAGGAGAATGCTTACTAAGGTAAAGAAATAAACATATATGCAAATCAGGGGCACTCTATCTACTGGTGTACTCGATTTTTTGCAAAATCAAGCTTCCTCTCTCTTAAAAAGAGGAAAGTGCAATGTTCAGCAAAAATATTTCTCTTTTGGAAATTCAATTAGCAATAAAGAGTCTTCCAGCAGGTAAAACCCTGGACCGGATGGTTTTCCATCTGAATACTTTAAAAACGTATCCTATACTGATGCCTCAACTGTAGGCTGCTCATGGAAGCTTGGGATGATAAATCATTACCTCCTACTATGAGGTAGGCTTTTCTTACCATGATCCCAAAAAGAATAAGGATAACTTGGACTGTGCTAGTTACAGACCAATCTTGTTAATGAATGCTGATTGTAAGATTTTTAGCAAAATTCTTTCTAATAGAATACAGGATGTTATACCTGAATTAGTAGGGATAGAACAGGTTGTGTTTATTAGGAATAGGTCAGGGCAGATACTATCTGCAGGCTTTTTAATTTAATATGGTCAGCCAACAAAATAAGATCCATATGTGGTCCTTTCACTTGATATATTCAGGCGTTTGATGCAGTTAACTGGACCTATATGTCAAGGGCTTTAACAGAGTTTGGTTGGAGAGAACTTCTGTGAGTGAGTAGCAGTGCTATATTATAAACCAGTGACACAGGTTTTGACCAATGGCATATTGTCCCTCAGATAGACCTAGTTTGTGGCACAAGACAGGGATGCCCGCTCTCCAGTACCTTTTCATTCTAGCTTTTGAATCTCTCATACAGACAATTAATGACCATCCTGGAGTTAAAGTAATAATGTTTTGGAGAAAAGAACATAAACCTTTTGCCTATGCAGATGATCTGTTGCTGACTCTCACAAGCCCGTCCCACTCTTGCCAATGTCTGAAGTCAATCCTGGCAGTCTTGGAAGGAGTTTCAGGTCTTAAAATTAATTGGAGTAAAACTCAATTGTTACATCATAACATTTCTACTCTTACTATGAGTCACTTAGAGGGATTATGAATAAAAATGGTTTTAAACCAATATTACATACTTAGGGCTGCAGATCACCACTAAGCTAAAAGAATTAGAAGGCCTAAACTATGAGCCGCTATTAAAAGATATAGAACTGGATCTGTCTACATGGGGAAGCTTAACTTACCCTTATAGTGGGAAAATAAACACAATAAAATGAATGTTGCCCCAGGACTATGTTACCTCTTTCAGAAGCTGCCCATAATACTTGGGAAAAATCCTTAAGAAGCTAGACAGAATAATTAGAAGTTTCCTATGGTAAGGGAAGCCATCTAGGCTAGGATTATAAAGTTAAGAGCACCATGGGCCTCTGGTGGATTTGCACTACCATGGTGGGAGCGATATCAGATGGCTTTTATACTTAAACACATCCTGAGACACATAGACATTTTCTCCATGGGTAGGAGCTCCAACCACTATGACTTGCCATGGAAAAAGTAGCACTGGGTAACAATTGCCTTTTCGATTATTTATATATCCTTTGGGTGCACAATTGCTAGATAATCCCTGTGTGCAAGCATCTCTGTTAGCAGTGAAATAAGTAGATAATATTATAAACACTAAGTTGGTTCCCCTGGATTGGATGTCAGTATGGCATAATCCTAGGATAGTGGGAAGGAAGAACATTATTAATGCAGAATGGTTCAAGTTGGGCATCACAAGACTTGCTTACTTAGTAGATCCACAGACTAGAGTTATGCTCTCTTTCTAAGAACTTAGGGATAAGTATGGAATTCACAGGCACCAGCTTCACTATTTTTACAGCTAAGAGAGGCCCTTAAGAATTCTCAGATACTAACTAATGAGTACATCCTACCTAAATGTGAGGAATGGGATCAATTGCTAAAATGACATCACTTAAAAATGAGCAGGAGTCATTTACAAATTCTAATCAGCTAACCATACAGCTACTTGTTTGACCAAAGAGGCAAAAAAGAAAATGGGAGGAGGAAATGCACCTCAACATAGCGGATGAAGAATGGGAGGACACATGGGTGATGGCAAGCAAGAGCTGAAAAGAGCTGCAAGGTAGGCTAATTCAATATAAGATCTTGCATGGATACTATTTTAGCCTGGAAAAACTAAATTCTATGGGATATCTAAAGGATTCCAAATGCTGGCGATGTAAATACCCCAGGGCGGAATGGCACATAGGCTCTGGGACTGCCCGATGATTCAGAGATCATGGAATTTAATGATAATTGGATGATAAACTGGATATCCTACAGAGAATTTGGACACCATTCTTGAATATGTAGTAGTTTTCTTCTGTGCATGCAATAAATTAGTGAACATTCTATTAGAATACATCTGAATTTTATCTAACTAGGAAATGTTTTTCTTTCTGAGCAGTGTTTGGTCAAATAAAATTATCTTTGGTTAAAATATGTAATAATTAATTGTCACTAATTCTAAACTCTATGTAAATGATTACAATGTTTACCGTTTAATTTATTCCTCTTTATATCTTGTACTTTTGCTTACTAGACAGTTCCGTTATTTAAGACATATGTTAAACATAATAAAATTATTAAGGAAATAAAATGATGTCATCTATTCAGGACATTGGATAGCCATTGAATAGTGATGCATTGTTAAGCTTCCTAAAATCTAGGCATAGATGTATCCCACCCTCTTCTTCACTGTGACCATGGTTGAAGACCATACACTCCGAGGGCACAATTATGCCTAACTTCTCCATTTTTGACTTCCTGAATCACCTCATCTCTCACTTTCATGGGCAGTCTATAGGGCATATAGTGTATTGGCTTGTCTTTCGTGGCAGTTATGGTGTGCACAATTCCTTTGGCCCTCCCGGGATGTTTGTGAATATGGGGTCAAATTCTTATAACACCCCTGCAAATCTTTCTGTCACTGAGGCTCCAGTTCAGGGTTTATCTGGATCTCCCCAACTGTCTTGAGTGCTCTAGCCTTTTATAGGCAACTTCCAGCTCTGACTCCCTAACTTCAGGAGGGCTATAAAGGGAGGGATAGGCTTCTCACGCCATTTCCTAAGGAGTCTCATATGGTAAATCTTCTTGGGGGTCTCTTTCCTGGCATGCTAAGCTCATAATTCACTGCTCCTGTTTGCCTCAAAATGGTGAAGGGGCCTGCCATTTCATGAGTAGTTTGTTCTCTGTGGAGGGAAGAAGTAACAACACTTTGTCCCCTGACTGAAATGTTTTAGTCTTCAAACCCTGGTTGTATCTTTCTTTCTGCAAGTCTTGCTTTGGTTCTAAGCTCTGGTGTGCCAAGCAGTATACCTCACCAGGCGTTTGTAACTGGAATCATGTACTTTATGACATTAAGATGTTCCACCTCCTTCCCTTCTTCCAAGTGTTCTTTTAGCCACATGCAGTGGCCCCTCAGGTTCCTCTCATACAATAATGAAAAGGAGAGAAACCAGTGGATGCTTCAGGGATTTCTCTGTGGCGAAAAGTAAATAGGGAGGTACCTATCCCAATCTCTACCCTCTTCTTTTACATACTTCCTCAACATTCTCTTTAGTGTCTGATTAAACCAGTCTATGAGGCTGTCTGTGGGTGATATGGAGAAATCACACGCACAACCAAGTTTTAATTCTTTAGCAGGTGTGCATTAAAATTACTCCCTGATCAGTAAGTAGTTTAGCAAATATCTTCCCATCCATGTTTAATAAAGAGATGGGCCTGTAACTCTTGGGGTAGTAGGGTCTTTTTCTTTCTTAGGATTAGGGTTATGATTGCTCGGTGCAAGATGGGGAAGCTTGCCAGTATTGAGTTTCTTGATAAACATTAAGAAGAAGGGGCATAAGGTGTCAGAAAACATTTTATAGAATCGACAGGAAATCTGTCACCCCCAGATTTCAAGGAAGACAAAGCTTTCTGGATTTCCTGAAGCGAGAAGGGTTCATCTAAAGAATTTGTTTCAAGAGTAGAAAGATGTAGCAGTTTAAGGAACTGTTGAATTTGTGAAGTAGATGGAGGATTTGTGTTAGAGTATAGTTTTGATAAAAGGTTTTCATGATCCCGATTTATAGAGGGGTTGTCAGAATGAATCGTTCCCTGTTCATCTTTTAGGCT
The DNA here is from genome assembly GCA_016271365.2 of Neoceratodus forsteri. Taxonomy (NCBI): domain Eukaryota; kingdom Metazoa; phylum Chordata; order Ceratodontiformes; family Ceratodontidae; genus Neoceratodus; species Neoceratodus forsteri. The sequence goes on along the minus strand of CM028130.1, from coordinate 133,771,806 downwards.
TAGGATGTGTCATTCCATTTGTTGTGCTTTGAGCCGTAAGAGAGGAGTTTCCCATTTTATCACCGTGTTCCCAAAACTTATATTTAAGTTTGAACAAGGCCAGTTCGGTTTTACGAGAAATTAATTTGTTAATTTTAACTCTAAGTTGAAGAATTTCAAGATGAAGTTGAGAATCAGGATAGTGCTTATTAGAAGAAAAGTATAAATTCTCTTTTTTTCCAAGTCAGCCAGCTGTTGTTCCCTTACTCTTTGTGCAGCATAACTGATAATTTTCCCTCAAATCGTAGCTTTAAGAGCTTCCCATACAGAGGACATAGAAGATTTGCTTGGGGTATTGTGAAACAGGAAGTCCTGAATTTGTGCTTTGATCATGGGTAAGAAATTGGGATCCCTGAGAAGGAGAGGGTTCAGCCTCCAGTAAGAAGATTTAGGTGCTAATGGGCCCCACAAAAGTTGCAATTTGACAGTGGAATGATCTGAGATTATGATGGAGAGATGAATGAATCAATAGTTTTTCCATTATAACAGGAGAGGCTATCCAGTAGTCAATTCTACTGTCTTATGTAGAGAGGAGTAAAAGTAAATTCTCGATCACGGGGTGAAGGAGGCACCATACATCAGCTAATCCAACATCTTGTATTAGTAATGAGAGGGCTTTAATACTTGAGGGTGGACCTCTGTAGTGGCTACGCCTGTCAATGCTGGCTTCTAAAGCTAAGTTAAGATCCTCAAGAATAACTGGTGTATTATCAGTGTTAAAGGATAGAATCTGTTGAGCTAAGTTATGAAAAACTCCAGGAAATCAAAGTTGTATGCATAGACATTAACAAGCAGAAGAGGACCAGAGTTGGTATTCAGTTTGACCATCACCCATCTGCTGCCAGTATTGGAAACAGAGTTTACAAGGGACCATTTGAGACTCTTATGAATAAGAACAGCAACTCCTCTTTTTTGAGGTATAGGATGATTCATAGAGTTGACCAATCCAATCTTTTTAAGTCTATGAACATTCTCTGCTAATAATTTTGTTTCTTGAAGAAAAGCAATCTGTGTTTTATGTTTTTGAGATGTGAAAAATTTGATTCCGCTTACAAGGAGAATTAAGTCCCTTCACATTCCATGTATATAAAAGTATTTCACTCATATTGTTAGTGTTAAAGAAAAGGAATAATTGCTGGAGTGTGAAGGGACAAATAAATGAGGCAGAGGATGATTAGAATACAATATATAGAGCTTCGATATGCAGAGAGTGGCAGGAACATTCAAGCCAAAAAAATTGAGATGTATGATACATGAGTAGCACAGATGTCTTAATAAAGTTAGAATAGAGATGGGGAAGGAGGAAAGTCATTAACAACAACAACAATACTAGTAAGCTAAATAACAAAGAAAATGTTGTATGGGTGTGAGGAGATATGAGTCAGCCAACTGGCTAGAGACTCTCTCCACCACACTCTGGGGAGTATCAACGTAGGGAGGAGACTATGGAGGACCGGTTATAAATATTGGCCCAATCAAGTCTGATCCCAGTAATACAATATCGTAAGTATTCCTGATAAGTTAAACTGAAAGGGAATAATACCAAGAAAGGCAGGGGACTGTAATAACCTCAGCTTAATTCTAAGCTAACAAGACAAGGTATAAGGATAAAGCTAAACACCAGAACTTATTTATAAACATTAGTAGTAATAGTACAAGATATACCAACTCAAAATAACAGTAAATTAAAGAACCATATACGAGATGCCAGCACAGCCTAGACATAGTGCAAGGAATTCAAGGAGCCAGGTGGAATGCAAATGAACAATATAAAAGGAAAAGTAGATCATTACCACATTAGAGTGACTCTGAGTATACTTTGCAGTGTGACAGAATAAGTACATAATAAATACAGTATTGAGGAAAGAAGAAAGGAGGTCAATTTAGCTCTTATGCCCTGTGCCAAATGCAAATCGGGATTATGTGGAGAGGTATAAGCCGGTGATAACTGTAGACAGAAGAGATAGTCATAGTAAAGATCAGCTCCGATTACTTGAAAATTGCCTAAATAGGCATTATATGGAGTGACTAGGTCTAGAAGACTAGGCCCAGTGAGACCCAAAACAGGAGGGACCACACAGCAGTGGATTTCATAATATCTGTAGGCTTCGAGTAAAATAAGGAGCATAAGGAAGACGAGATTGACAATCCTTTGCAATAGTACACCAAACATAGCCCACCTCTTTGAGTGCTAATGACAGTTCCATATTGTAAACAGGAGGTAGTAAGAATAATGGAGCGTAGGAAGGAGATAGATTAAATAATCGTTGCCAATAATCCTTAAGAACCTGTCATCAGAGAGGGATGCGATAAGTTACCTTGTAATATATAATAATTCACATATGAAAAAAGAAAGGCAATAATCAGGATGCATACCGATTGAAGATATATAACTGAACAGCCAAAAGACTATAAACCTGATGCACTGCTACATTGGAGAGTAAAAGGCTTGATACAGAGAGCCTATTTAGTGAGGTAATGTATAAGATCTAACACTAAAATAATGGGTTAGAAGCATTGCTGATATATCAAAGTTCCTTGAAGACCTTTAAGCTGCTCGTTTAAACACTGCAACAAAAAGTAAATTGATCACACTGCGATGTACACGCCTTTGCTTTCTGCCTGCTGGGAGCGAAAGCAACCAGGTAGCATAGACTTTAGAGTGGGCAGCTAGGCAGAAAAAATGTACTGGCACTGTCTTTAAGTATCCTGGAAATAAAACTGCAAAGATATAACTGTGACCATATTACTGACCATATAAGCTCATGACACCTTAGATTAATTAGCAGGATTGTGACTATTGATGTTCTTGCTTTTGGTCTTTGCCCTATTTCTTTTGGGTGGCTCTAAAGATTTGAGGGGAACTTGCACAGCTTCTGTCCATGAAGTATTGGCAGAAATACATCCCTGAGGCACAGGGCCCAAATTAGAGGGATGTTCATCTGAAATTTGCTGGGAAAGATCCTCCTGCGAGGAGTGCATGTCATCCTCCAAGAAAACAAACTTTTGCTCAAGGGAATAGAGGGGTTGATTTGAAGGTGAGAGGCTGCAGCTTGGGGTTTTTGGTGAAACCTTGCTAGAACAGCATGAAAGTCTTGAAGAATAATGCCCGACAGAAGCTTCTCTTGCAGCCGTGTTGATTGCCTTGAGGTCAAATCAGTTGCGGCATTGCTGCTTGGAATCTGAAGTTTTGCAACACTTTCCCCATGTTCCTGTACCTCGTTGTCCACCCTCCATGGATACTAAAGCTGTGTTCGGGTTGCCAATTGCTGCTGAACCTCCCAGGGTAAGATTGCAGAGAGAGACCTCCAGATAGTTGGCTAAGGCATCAGGGTTTCAAAATCCTTGAAGGAAGAGCCTGAGAAAAGGCATAGTGTCACAGGAGTAACGTGTAGACCAAATTTAATGCTTCTTTGGTGGAGGATTTGTTTAAGTGAATTGTAGGCCTTCCTTCTGATGGTTAAATCTTTTGAAAAGTCTCTGTAGATGGAAATATTAAACTCTTGCCACTGAAGTTTCCCATTTCTCTGGCTTGTTACAGTATTAATTCTGTGTGGAATAGTTCAAGAAGTGAGCAATGATAGGCCTTGGTCGCTGGTCTTATGTTGGCCTGGGACCCAGAGTGCGGAGACCGCTCAATGATTAATATTAGGTCAGGAGGCAGTTTAAGCATTGCAGGCAGTACATGTAATAAAAGCGCCAGTAGTGTCTCCCTAATTCTACACCTTTAGGGAAGCCAATCGTAAATAATTGCGAAAATTAGATTTTTAATATCGTCAGTTTTGACTTGTAGGGATTTAATAGTTCGATCTTGATTGCGGACAGTAGCCTGGAGGTCATGAATAGTAGTGGTGTTACAGGCCATTGCTTTCTCATTAAATGCAATTTCCTGGCTAAAAGTTTCAAGAGTGAGTCGCATTCTGTTGGGTGGAGGTTTTAGATCATTAATCTCAGCCATCAGTTTAGAAAACATTACTTCCACTCTAGCAAGTGAGCTTTGCTGTACTTGGAGATCTGCCATAATGCTGAAGGCTGAGGCCTAGTATGCAGCAGTACAGTGTAGAATAACTGAATATAAGTAGATGATGGATCAAAATGACATAAACTGTGTCAGGCAGTAAGATTACAGGATGGTCACAGGAGTTGGTACCAAAGAAAGGTCTGGTGAAGGCTGGGTGAGGTTAGATTGCAGTCATTCCTGCAGAGATTCTGAACTATGCTGCCATCTTCTGCCTGGTTAGGCCACGCCCCAAGTTTGCATTTATAATCGAACAAATATGCTCCTGAATTCTCTGTTTTAAGGAGCGGACTGTTTCCCCATGTATGGTAGCCCACACGTACAGCATAAGGTGTAAATAACTCATGAGGTATCACACATTATTAGTTATTTGATTTTAACATGAACATCCTCTTTTTACATTCACTTGTGTGCATGCGAAGGAATGTCTTACAACAGTATGACTTTTGGAGGTGTGTCACCCTCCTCTCCAATGCAGTGCTCAGTGTAGAGGCGTGACCCTATGGGACCAATACATGCCGAGCTGTGTCTGACAGCAGTTTGGCTGTGTTGGTCTTCACTTCTAAGAAAGGTACACTGCAATCAGCAGTGGTAGCATGTATGCAATTAGCATACCGATGTCAGCCGAACTGCTGTTATGCAGAGCTGGCATCAAATCCTCCCTTCCTCCCTCCGCTAATGTCCCTCCTCTGCCTCCTTACTGCTCTCCCTGGCCCCACCTTGTGTGCCCAGGGGTGTACAAAGTCCCCGGCTCAGTGACCCCAGCTCACTGTGGGCTGGATGAGGGGTACCCAATCCTCCGCCGGCTGCAGCCCCTCACAAAGAAAAACAACCATTTGGCATGCTGGGAGCCCAACCCAGTGTGCTCGTGCTCCACCCCCACACACACACTGTATGGCTGGCAGGGTGCCCAACCTCACCAGCTCCAGTCCCCCAACAAACACATAACTGGCACACTGGGAGCCCAGCCCAGCGTACCAACAGTGTCCATTTTTTCCAGTTCCTGTGAAACAAGAAACGGTCCCTTGGCCCCACCCAAATCCGCGCCCACCCTCTGCGCTCCACCTCCCCACCCTCACTTAGGTGGCATGCTGGGAGCCAACCTCAGCATACCAAAAGGGTCCTTTTTTTAAAATTCCTGTAAAACAAGAAAACGGTTCCTCAGCGAATCCTTGCCCCCACAAACCCACTCCCATCCTCTGTACCCACCTGCCCACACCCCTTCACCCCATACTTACCCCGTGAGCCCAGTGAAAGGATCTTCAGTGGACCGGGAACACTTTGCATCTTCAAAGCTGATCGCCAACTGAGGAAATGCTGGTAAGCTGTATAATGGCATAAATAGGGTTTTTCCAACTTAGGTGGATATCTCAGCCATTGTTTTGACTTTTGGCACCACATTTTCAACATGGGGTTCTTGACACCCCTTTCATGAATTCAGTCACTGTCATGGCATTATTCGTCCCAAAGGTGATTTCGCAGTCACTGCAACGGAATCACCTTCGAGACTGATTAACGAAATGACAGTGTCAGTGTTCATGAAGTGGGCTCTCAAAAGCCTGTGTAGCAAATTTGGTGAAAAAATCCAAAAATAACTGTTTACATGCATTTTGCAGTTTCCACGCGCTCATAAGTTCGCAAATCTGTAATATTTCACTCCAGATTTTCAACATAGGCATATTTACACACCTTATAAACAGTGCAGCTGTCATTTTCACATCCAGGCGAAATGTGTTTTGCACTTCTGGTGCAAAATAAGCGCAGTCGCTGTTGGAAATCAGTGTTCACTACAGTGTAAGACAATCATAGTGACACTGTTCATGAGCAGAGGTCCTAAAATGTCTATGTTGAAAATTAGGTGGCAAAAGTCCTTAAAATGGCTGTTACTAGCGTGCATTGCACAGTTTCCTCACACTCTATAAGTTTGTGAATTTGTATATTTTCACTCCAGATTTTCAACATTGCTATTTTCCCACATCTCCTTATGACCCGGTACAGCTGTCATTTTCACATCCTGGCTGGAAATGTATTTTCACACTTGGCATACAATAGCACGGCAGCCATGTGGAAATAATTTTCAGTCACAGTAAGAAAATCACAGTGACACTGTTCTTGAGCAGACATGCTAAAATGCATATGTTGAAAATTTGGTGCAAAAATTCAAAAATGGCTGCTTTATGAGCATGCATTGCAGTTCCACGATGTGCCCGTAACTTCACGAATTTGTCATATTTTCACTCCAGATTTTCAATTTGCATTTTCCACACCTCCTTATGAACAGTACAGCTGTCATTTTTCACATCCTGGCTGAAATGTGTTTTCACTTACGAGCAAAAATGCTGTGATCGCTGTGGAAAATCAGTGTTCAGTGCACAGTAAAAAATCATAGTGACAGTGTTCATGAGGAGGGTGACAAAATACCTATGTTGAAAATGTGGTGAAATAATTCCACTGGTGAGAAACTGTTACAAGCGTGGTCTGCGCGGTTCCACACAGGCTCGTACTCTTAAAGATGCCCAGGCGTTAGGGTTCCTAAGACAGGACACTTAAGAAGTACGTGGGTGAAATAGTTTATCAGATCTATAAAGAGGAGTTAGTTGCAGAGAGGTACTCTGTTGGGATATGGATGCTAAGGGACATGGATACAACTGGGGAGGGGGCTGTATAAATGCCAAACACCAATGCAAATACCTGCAGCGAATGTTCGGCATTGTCAAATTCATGTTGGGTGCTGAAATGTTGTGGCTGGAGTTGCATATTTACAAATATTACAATGATTACACCTGTAAAATCCTAGTGGTCTTGTAGGAAGCTGTGTCTTTTATTTCTTTTTCTGTATCATTTGACTGTGTACCAGCTTATCTTTAAGACTCCTAGCTTTGCAGAAGGTTACTGTGGCTGTAATCCTGCTGCTTTTGCCACTTCTGTGTCGCTAAGCAGGATAGTCCAATTCCTAAACATCACATTACCTATTTTACCTGCCAAATGGTTGCATTCTGTTATAAACATGCAGGAGGGATATTGGCTGTTGCACTGGTTTTCCTTTATTAGCTCAGACCATGGAATGTTTTGTGCTTTCTGACTTGTTTTTGTTAATAAATCTAAGTTATAGCCTCTCTCTAAGAATCTCTTTGTAAGTTCTTGAGCTTGCTCACTATAAGAGCAGTCATCGCTACAATTTCTACGTAACCTGAAATACTGACCATACAGAATGGAATTTTTTAATGTAGGGATGAGCACTGAGGCATGGAGTAATGAATTAGTGGCAGTCTCTTTGCGATAGCACTTTGATTTAATGGCACAATCATTAGGCAATGCCATCAATGTCAGATCTAAAAAATTAATTGTGTCCTTAGAAGCCATGTAGGTAAATTTGAGGTTTAGATCATTAAATTTAACCACCTCACAAGTTCTGGAATTAACTCAATTGGACCATTCCACATACATTTAAAATCATTAATAAATCTACCAATGTGCTATGTAATCACAGAATTGATTTGAAGATTGCTTCAAAACAAATTATTTTCTCATTTCCCCAAAAACAAATTAGCATAACTTGGTGCCATCGAGGCACCATTGCTGTTCCACATTTTTGTAAAAGAATTCCTTCAATTTCAAAAAAATTATGTTCTAAAATAAACTAAAGGCCTGTCAAAATAAATTATTTTGGTAAATTTTCCATTTCACCTAACTATTTGTAAATATGCAATACCAGCCACAACATTTCAGCATCCAAAAAGACAGATCGCATGCTAAAATCGAACAACTGACAACGTGGTACCTCATATGTTACACCTTATGGTGTACATGTGAGCTACTATACATGGGGAAAACAGTCTGCCTTTAAAACAGAGAATTCTGGAGCATATTCGATCGATTATAAATGCAAACTTAAACACGACAGTAGGAGCCCATTTTCAGCTACCATATTTCCAAAGCCACAGATTTGCAGTTCATGGGTTTAGAATGGATACCACCATTAAAAACAGGAGGTGATAGATCAAATTTATTATTGCAGAAGGAATGTAGATGGATATTAGTTGCATACCACAAAACCACTGGGATTAAATAACCAATGGGATCTAAGACCATATTGGAAAACAAGAATGAAAAAATAAACAGCAATTTATCCTAAGTGTGCCACTTCTAATTTTAGAATGGTGTAAAGCACTTATTTGGTATGGTTAGTGCTTACTTGTTGCCATTAAGATTAAAAACATCATTGTTTGTTAATGAAGTGCATTATAATAGAAATGAAATTAATTTCTATTCTTTCTTCTGCCCTAATTTTTTTTCTTTTTTTCAGGAAATAACTTCTCATGGATCAGAGAAAGATATATAAAATGAGCTACAATTTGGAAATAAGACAAAAACATATAAATGTCTCTAAATGTAAAACATATTGGTGTCATAATTTTGTAATATTAAAATGGTTTGTGATTTATTTAATTTTTCTCTGAGATTTATTCATATTAGCAGCTTTCTCATTTTTATTAAGTTCTTGTGATTGTTTGAGCGCTTTTGCAGCTGCTCTAGGTAGACAAAAAGACTTAATCAAATAATTTATAAATGTAAAAAACATTTATTAGTAGGGATTTCCATAGAACTGTATTTAATGAGTGAGCAGAATTATAAATAATTTGATTTTTTCAGGTTTCTAGTTGTGTATGTAGTTTCTTGTGAATAGAGAGTATAACATTAACTCTCAAACAATGACACCTATATGAATATTAATTAGGTGATGTGTATAAAAGGAGCAGCCTTCCTATATGCCACACCCCTGAGGAAGACTCTTGTAGAGAGTCAAGCGCTCGGGCTTGTCTGTCTGTTTATTTGCTGTGTTGGAGCTATGTTTTTGAATTGTCTTAGCAATGTTTTGCTTAATAAATTGGTATTTCACTTGGCTCCAGCTTCTGTGTGCCATCTTGGTCTCACATATACAGCCAGCAAAAGCTATCTCCTGCAGCCAGGCATACTATAACGCTTACCCTACTGCTAACAAGGCTAACTTACAGCCTCCACTCTTTGCTAATGCTTCAAACTCCAACATCGTAAATGGATTGTGGAATATCTATAGAATAAAGTATGGGGTGGTGTGTGTAACGAATTTTACCACGAGGTGTTAAATGCTACATAAACCCCGAGAGTGAAGCTCGAGGGTTTATTACATCTAACACTCTCGTGGGTGTGTAAACTTCGAGTTTCCACACACCAATTTCATTTTTTATTTTATATAATTGTTGGCTTCTTTTCGCCACAGCAATTATATAAAATACTAGCCCTTCCGTGCACTCATGCTCCAGTTCTGTTTTCTGCCACAAGTCGTCCTGTTTGAATAAAAAAAAATCAGTTGAAGAAGTGCTTTTTCCCCATTGAGTTTAAAATTACAAAAAAAAAATACCACCGAGATCTGCTTGTCTGGCGTTTCACTTGGAGCGAGAAGTCGAGCGGTTACAGAGTGAGGAACTGCAGGCTGGACATGCATGAGAATGAGGGAAACCATGCGGTTTGCCGTGAATAAACACTCCTTAATTACGGCAAATTATGCCACGGTTTCCTATGGGAAAAGGGAAGCCCATTAATTATAACAATGTAATATATGGATTTCCAAAATAATACTATCGAAATCGATTCAAAAATTCCTTGTAATACATCTCACAGCACTCTACAGACTCAATAATACCACTTCACTCAATAATACTATCGTTCCAACGAGCGATAGTATTATCACTACAACAGCGCAAGCAAGCGCACTTTCAACCTCGCGCCCACCACAAGCCACCTTAATCACCTCACAGCTCTAATAGTTTTAAAAGTGATTCATGGAAAGTAACGCCACCTTGTTTCACGATACTCTGGCAGTAAAACCTCAATTCATCGCTCTTTTGCCGCAACCATTGGCTAGCTATTTAAGAAAAAAATTTATGTTTTTCATGTTTCACAATGAACTTTTCGACGTTTGCTAATTCTTCTGTCAACTTCCTGATTCAGCTTTCAAGCCATCGCAGGTAAAAACTGCCAACTTCTCTTCATCCATATATTACAAAATAACAAATGTGTTAGTGTGTATATTTGGCTGAAATTTCATCGGAGCTTTGGGATAGAAACCTCTCGAGTTTTGCTCTCGAGGTTATCTATGTCCCCAGAAACCTCTCTATGAAATTACAGCCTTGTAATACACACTAACCCATCTATTATTCGGATGATATGTCGCTTTGCTCTCAGCTGTCACTGTCTCACCCCACTACTGCCTGCTGTATGAACAAATGAGGCTGGCTCTGTACTCTGCTCTAATGGACCAAATGCTGGGAAATTCTCAGCATACTAACTACAAACAAACCCTCTCCTTGCTTCACGCCTGTGACTAGTACCAGCCACTACCCTTATCTCATCTGGACACTGCTAAACTATACATCTCCAGTCCCGAATTTGTTTTGGAGAGCTGTCCTCTCATCTACAGCCCCCAAACTCTGGAACAGCTTTCCTCCTCTGCAGTTAGCCCAATCTGCAGCCTCATTCAACTACCAACCATGCACTTACCTTACACAGTGCCATAAATGCACTTGTTCCTATCACCAAACCAGTGCCACTCCTTCCTAGGTACCTCCACTGATTTACCTTCCATCGCTAGTGCTTGCAGGTGACTAGAGAATCTAGTTTTAAACTGTATTAGGTTCCCTACACTGACAGTGGGGTTCGATTGTTTTTTGTGTAGGTACAAATCATTGTGTCCTGCCTTTGTTGTAGTACCCTCTTACCTGAGCCTTGTATTAAGACCTGTATGACTTGTACAACCTCTTTCTTTTAGCTGTTACCCATACTGAGCTTCACTCAATGTACACCCTCGATTGTCTATTACCTGTCTCATTGATGTTGTTTCACCTGTAACTGCATCGTGAATTGTACATTTTTGTACTAATGTCTGCACTGTTTATTACCTTGTAACCTCCTGGGTCATGCCTAAAATAGGCATTTCACCTGCCTAGTGAATCCTACCCGTTACCAAAAACGAAATAAATAAACTGAGTGTAGCCTGATACGCCCTTGTCCCAGCCATGGCTCTCTGTGCATCATGACTCAGTTATGATCAGAAGTTCCAGGTCTGCCTCAGCCACAATGGTCTCCATATCTGGGATTTTGTTTCATGACTTCTTGCTTTGGCACACGTGGCTCCTCACACCTTCTTCCACCCTTCCTGCAACTCCATTCCCTCTTCCTGCCTTTTCTGCCACTTGAAACTTCCACCACCCCTCCACCTTGCTGCCTTTTCTTGTCTTGCCACCTCAACACCTCTCTTTCCATGTCTTTGTTCTTTTCCCCTTGTCTCCTACTATGCCCATGCCTCCCTCAACTTGCATGTTGGGAGGTGTCCTTCCTCGGGCCCTCTCTTCTTGTTGCTTCAGTCTGTTAGGGGTGTATGCCTTCTTTGATAATACCATCTCTACTTTCAGCTAGTTTAAATGCTCATCTAAGTAACATTTAAACCTTCCACTGAGAACTGTGGTCCACTTCCCGAAGGATGCAGCCCATCACCTCTATATAGACCCATATCATTCCCTTCCACTCTGCACCATTCCTTCAACCAACTGTTGAAGCTCCTGTGTGGACTACCCTATCCTACCCTCAGCTATAGACAGGTAACACCTTAATGAATGTCTCTGTTCATGTTATCTATTTTAGGCCCTTCCCAGTTCCCTGAACTCTCCTCTACTACCCCAGCCCCAACCCTGCTATGTTATCAGGGAAAGGGAAATTGCTTAACCAGGAAAGGCGCATTGCCAAAGCTTGTTTTCAGGTGTGACCTGGGAGCACAAGGAGTTAAGTGACCTTGGTGTGTTACAGCATGCAAGTGGGGCTGTGGGATTCAGACCCAGGTCTCCAAGTTTACAGCTCAGTGCCCTAAACTACAGCCCTGCCTCCCTAGTGATTCTTAGAAGCTGCTCTCCATCCCTTCGAGCTGAAGCACCAAGTAAGCACCTAACCTCCTCTCTCCAGCCCTTCCTGCTCCTAAATCTACCCCAGACCTTGGTTTAACATCTTGTCTGAGGGGCACACCCTAGCAGTGCAGCATCCTCCAAGTACTGAGCAGGAAAGAAAACATTTGGTGTATAAGAAACATCAGAGCAAGCTTGAAGGAGTCCCAGACTTTTTCTGCCCTGAACCATGTATGTATGTATGTATGTCTGTCATATACAATTGCTAGGCAGAAAACACATGTTACAGTTTAAGATTTCCAGAAAAGAAATCCTAGTTTGCATGAGGACAGCTCTGTTGTAGAGCATTCTTCAAGAACCTAAATTTTAGGATCATCCATTTTTTATTAGTACTGAAAATATTTTAATTAAAACAGGATCTTTCCCTTTAGACTTCATATTCCTGTGCTGGAGTCATTTAATCCTCTGCATGTGATATCACAGACTGCTGCTGCAGAAATGCTTCTGCTATCATAAGCAGAAGATTAGGTTCTCAGGAAGGTATAAGCAGCAAGAAAGATGATGTCTAAGGAAAATTATTCTTGTTTTCATGAATTTGTTTTCAGTAGAACAAACTAAATGTCCTGGAATTAAAACTTTTAAACTGTTATGAGATCTGAGTCTGGATGATGTGAACCTAATTTTTTCAGGTAATTGGAAAATCACTTAAAGGTATTAGAAGAGCCAACATGCAGAAGTGTATTGGCAGTGACCAGTACATGTTGATTGGCTGTGTACTCATGTGTACATGTTACATCACCTGCAGCAAACAGAGATACGTGAGTAGTGCACATCTGGAAGCGGTGACTGGGACTCTTTGGAGTAGTGGGCCTGAAGTCAAGATTTAGGAGGGTATTGGCGGCAAAGAAATGGCCCCAGTTCAAGGCAAATGACCTTTAATAAGTGACACATAATTGGAAGTCATAGTACTTCCATGTACTGACCCCACTTTAACCCATAAGTTAAAACAAGAAAAAACAAACATGGGGTGAGGGTTCTGACTTGGCAACTGGTAAGATCCTACCTTAACTCACTCAACACACACACGCCTCCAAGTCTGAGACCTTGTGAGAGCCAGCACATGGTCACTAGGCTGAAAATGTAGGCTATGTATACGTATTCACGCATTATAGATATACAATATATATTGTAATTACTGCAATAACTTGGCTGCTGTAATGTTATATCACCCATAACATCAAAGCCTGAACCTAATAGGTAAATGAAACAGAAGGCTGGCATAGAAACCTGTATAAATGCAGCTGAGGCTAGAAACCCTCAATATTTTGCAGTTTGAATTGCTCCTTTATCAGTGGGCAGTGTTTGCCAAGGACCTGCTCTTTTATTCCAGCTATTTAAAGTGATGAACAGAAAAAACAAAAAACAGAGTCTTGTTTGGAACAGCAACAAAAGTATGTAATTACTACACAGCACTGGTAACTATAGGTATTCCAACCCGGGTGTGCATCAGTTGAGTTCGTACACCCCTGTTGTGTGTTATTGCTGACATAACTATTAGCCAATTGGTACAGATAAGAAAACAAGCAGACATTATGAGTAAAAAGGAAGATACTGCAAACAGTAACCAAAGAAACCAGTGCTGGATACAGCCTCAAACCAAAAGATGGGGTGGGGAGGGGCACGAAAATGTGTTATTAGCATTCCACATTGTCAATGGGTATTCAGCACAAATGGGGTAGTGTGCACCTCTACTAGGGGAAGTGGCACAGTCCAAAGGCTGTTAACAGTATAGACTCCTGGGCACATGAACATTCCGGAAAGCAGTAACTCTCCAGTCTTTGCTGTACCTTGAAGGGAAACAACATAAATTTCTCTGAAGAAGAAATGTTTTCTTTTGGTGTTTACTCTCTACAAGTACACTGGAAGGAAGGAGGCTTTACCTCTTAAGGCTCTCTAGGTCCCCTGTTGCATGCACCTCAGCTGGGCAGTGTTCTGAGGGAGAGAGGTGCTTCTGAGGCCTATATGGGGAAGGAACAAAGGAATTACATTAGTATGCAGCGGGATAGAAAGGGGCCTTACTGCATGCTCCAACTGTTGGGACAGAGTCGGGATGGGATAGCTAATGCGCATGCTGAAGTATTAGCCCGTAATGGAGAATGCCAGAAATCTTAAAACAGCTCTAAACAGGTAAGAAGTCTGCTTCAGTAATACAGGCTAACTATCACAGTTACACAGTACTTGCAGGCATCAGAATAGTAGTCGCTAACAGGTAAATGTAGTACTACACACCCCTTAAGGAAACACAAGGAAATCTCCAAATCCCAGCACACAAATGTCCAAATATCAGCAGGAAAACAATCAGTTGCTGTGTGGGGACAGAAAATAGAGCCCCAATTGTCCAACACCTCTCCGAAGCAGCTGGAAGGAAGAAGGCTTTACCTCTTAAGGCTCTCTGAGTCCCCAGTTGCATGCACCTCAGCTGGGCAGTGTTCTGAGGGAGAGGGGTGCTTCTGAGGCCTCCTAAGGCTCTCTGGAATCCCCTGTTGCATGCATCTCAGCTGGGCAGTGTTCTGAGGGAGAGGGTGATTCTGAGGCTCTTAAGGCTCTCTGGAATCTCCTGTTGCATGCACCTCAGCTGGGCAGTGTTCTGATATATAATAATATAATAAATAATATAGTAAATAATAAAAATTATCTTTGGTTAAAATATGTAATAATTAATTGTCACTAATTCTAAACTCTATGTAAAATGATTACAATGTTTAACGCTTAATTGATTCCTCTTTATATCTTATACTTTTGTTTACTAAGATGGTTCTGTTATTTAAGATAGATGTCAAACCTAATAAAATTATTAAGGAAAAAATGATGTCATCTATTCGGGGCATTGGACAGCCATCAAATAGTGATGCGTTGTTAAGCTTCCTAAAATCTAGGCATAGATGTATCCCACCCTCTTCCTTGTCCACTATGACCATGGGTGAAGACCATACACTCGAGGGCACAATTATGCCTAACTACTCCATTTTTTTGACTTCCTGAATCACCTCATCCCTCACTTTCATGAGCAATCTGTAGGCTTTTGGTGTATTGGCTTGTCTTGCATGGCAGTTATAGTGTGCACAGTTTCTTTGGTCCTCCCCAGAATGTTTGTGAATATGGGTTCAAATTCTTGTAATAGCCCCTGCAAATCTTTCTGTTGCTGAGGCTCCAGTTCAGGGTTTATCTGGATCTCCCCAACTGTCTTGACTGTTCTAGCCTTTATAGGCAACCTCCAGCTCTGACTCCTAACTTCAAGATGGATATAAAGGAGGGGTTAGGCTTCTCACGCCATTTCCTAAGGAGGTTCACATGGTAAATTTTCTGGGGGTCTCTTTCCTGACATGCTAAGTTCATAATTCACTGCTCTTGTTTGCCTCAAATGGTGAAGGGGCCTGCCATTTCATGAGTAGTTTGTTCTCTGTGGAGGAAGAAGTAACAACACTTTGTCCCCTGACTGAAATGTTTTAGTCTTCAAACCCTGGTTGTATCTTTCATTCTCAGTCTTGCTTCAGTTCTAAGCTCTGGTGTGCCAAGTTGATATACCTCACCAGGCGTTTGCATAACTTGAATCATGTGCTATGACATTAGATGTCCACCTCCTCCCCATCTTCCCAGTGTTCTTTAACCACATCCAGTGGCCCCCTCGAGTTCCTCCCATACAATAATGAAAAGGAGAGAAACCAGTGGATGCTTGAGGGATTTCTCTGTCAACTAAAAGTAAATAGGGAAGTACCCATCCCAATCTCTACCCTCTTCTTTTTATATACTTCCTAAACATTCTCTTTAGTGTCTGATTAAACTTCCGATGAAGCCGTCAGTCTGTGGGTGATATGGGGAAGTATGCACTGCTATCACGCCCAGCAGACGGTCATATTCTTTTAGCAGGTGTGCATTAAAATTGCTCCCTGATCAGTAAGTATTTCCTCTAGGATTCCCATGGGGCTAATACGTTTGCTAGCTCCTCTGCTATCCAGGGGCAGTGACAGTTCCTCATGGGGATAGCTTCTGGGTGGCGGCAATCACACTGACCAGTACAAATCTGTTACCCTTGGAGCTCTTTCCAGGGGGCCCACTACATCCATGGCTATCCTGTCAAAGAGGCTAGTCACAGTGGGGATGGGTTGTAATGGTACTCTATCCCTTTTCCTGCCTGAGCTACCTTCTGATACTCAGCACATGCTTTACAATACTCAGCTATGTTCACGTGAATAGCAGGCCAATGAAACCTGGAATAGCCTATTCAGGGTGCTATCTCTGCCTGCATGGCCTATTAAGGGATGTCATGCACAAGATACATGACTTGGGAGCAGAATTTTTCTGGAACCATTAGCTGATCTACTACCTCTTCAATTCCGGGGTTAGTGTATTCTCTGAACAGTATTCCTGTTTTACAACAAACTGAGGGGTCTTTTTCACTCCCTTCCCACCTGTAGAAAATAGCATTTGTCAATGCCGAATGTTTGCTTGCTGGCATTGGCATTGGTGGTGCAGGAGTTAGAGAGCTGCATAATAGGAATGGCAGTGAAGTATTGAACTGAAGCCCACTTCGCTACCACCCTGCAGAGACTGACAGGCATTGGGGTGTGCCTTTGGGTTGTCAGGCATAACGGCCGCGCCATTTTACCATACCCTAGCCTGCAGACACCGACAGAGTGTCACGGTGTGCCTTGGGGTCTTTGGCCCTTATGCTCATCCCATTCCATCAGGAAATACGGTGAGATGGGTGCTGTATAGGAGAATGGGGTGAACTTTGGGGCGAAGAAGAGTCAAGACACGCCTCGATGCCTCTCACTGGCTGCAGGGTGTGGAATGGTATGAGCATTACAGGCGAGAATCCCAAGTCACACCCTGATGCCTCTCCATCTCTACAGGGTGGGGCGTTATGGTGAAACCCTAACATCTCAGGCGTTCATTGGCATTTTTACTCCAAATTTTCAACATGGGTTTTTGTGACCTCACATTATGAACAGTGGCAATATCAGTTCATTAGCAAAGCTGATTTTGCACAGTGACTACACCATTTGGCACCACAGGTGCGAAACACATTTCGAACAGGATGTGAAAATGACAGCTGTACTATTCATGGGGAGGTGGAAAAAGGCAATGTTGAAAATCTGCAGTGAAAATATTAAAAACTGGTGGTCATGATCGTGTGTAGAAACTGCGCAACGCACACCCATAATGCAATTAGTTTGGGATGTTTTACAGCAGATCGTCAACACAGGCATTTTGGAACCTCTGCTCATGAACTGTGTCACTGTGATTTTCTTAATCTGTCCCGAACAGTGATTTCCCACAGCGACCACACATTTCTGCACTGGAAGTGCGAAAACACATTTGGCCATGGTGTGAAATAACAGCTGTACTGTTCATAGAGAAGTGTGGAAAATGCCAGTGGTGAAAATCTGGACTGAAAATATTAGAAATCCATGAACTTACGGTGCGTGGAAACTGCGCAATGGTTGCTGTAACAGTCATTTTATGGACTTTTTAACAAATTTTAACATAGCCATTGTAACACCTCTGCTCATGAACAGCGCCACTGTGATTTTCTTAATCTGCTCGAACATTGATTTCGCACTCCAACTGCGCCATTATGCGCTACATACCTAGAAAACATGTTTTGGGCGAGATGTGAAAATGACAGCTGTACTGCTTTAAGGAGGTGTGGTAAATGGCAATGTTGAAAATCTGGAGTAAAAATAGTGAAAATTCAAGAACACGGAAAGGTATAGGAACAGCAACGTATGCTCGTAAACAGACATTTTGGGAATTTTTCCACCAAATTTTTAACATAGCCATTTTAACACTTCTGCTCATGACCAGTGTCACTCTGATTTTCTTTATCTGTCCTGAACATTGATTTCTCGACATCAACTGCGCCATTGTGTGTACATGCGTGGAAACACATTTTGGGTGAAAAGTGAAAAGACAACTGTACTGCTCATAAGGAGGTGTGATAAAATGGCAATTTGAAAATCTGGAGTGAAAATATTGAAAATTCACAAACTTACGATTGTGCATAGGAACAGCGCCAGCATGCTCATAACACAGTCATTTTATGGAGTTCGTCACCAAATTTTCAACATAGGCATTTTAGGACCTCTGCTCATGAACAAGTGCCACTGTCAGTTTCTTAATCTATGCGAACACTGATTTCCCACACCAACTGTACTATTCTGTATCACAAGTGCGAAAACACATTTCATCCAGGGTGTGAAAATGACAGCTGTACTGTTCACAGGAGGTCTGAAAAAATGGCAATGTTGAAAATCTGGGGTGAAAATATTGCAATTCGCAGAATTCTGACGCGTAGTAACTGCACAATGCAGCTCAGTAAAACAGTCATTTTGGGATTTTCCCATAATTTAGCAACATAGGCTTTTGAGACCACCTCATGAACACTGGCACTGTCGTTTTGTTAATCAGTCCTGAAAGGTGATTCCACGCAGTGACCGCAAAATCACCTTCGGGGCGATTAATGCCATGACAATCCATGAGGAGGGGTCCCAAACCCCATGTCGAAAATTTGGTAGCAAAATTCCAAAATGCCTGAGATATGCAAAAGTGTTGAAAAACCCTATTTATTCCATTATACAGCTTACGGCATTTCCTTAGTTTTCGGTCAGCTTTGAAGAGTCAGACGTGTTCCGGTCCACCAAAGATCGCCGCACGGACTCCGGACATAAGTATGGGTTGAGGAGGGCATGGGAGCAGGGTGCACAGTGGGTGGAGTGCGGGTTGTGGGGGGGCCAGGGAGACCGCCGCGAGGACCATTTCCTTTGTTACAGGTAAAAAAAAAGACATTGCGGGGCGTTTTTATTTGCAGGGCAATGTGGCATGCTGGGGTGGGCTCCCAGCATGGCAACTGAAATCTTTGGGGGGCGCTGTAGCCAGCGGGATTGGGCACCCCTGTCAGCACACAACAAGAGAGCGTTATGCCAACTGAGATTGGGCACCCGTCGGCGCACACAACAACGGGGAGGGGTTAATTATGCCGATGGGATTGGGCACCCCATCGGGCAGACAAGAAAAGCAGGGGCATTACATACTGCCAACAGGGAATGGGCTCCCCATCTGCAACATACATCTTGGCCACTGCAGCTGGCCGGGATTGGGGCCCCGTCAGCAAATAAACATGTTAAGAGGACACATGCTGCCAGGGGAATGGGCACCCTCAGCCTGAGGAGGGTTAATATTGTTTGTGAACAGGCAGCAAACTGCTGCCATGTTCCTAAACAATAACAGTGTATGAACAACCCGCCTAAATGATGTCGCCTCATTGGTAGCTTAATGGCTGACGCTGTAATGACGAGGGCCCTGATTACAGCGGCTATTTTTCACAAGTTGGTGGCAATGTTCCAAACTAGTATCACCAGCTGTGTCCCCATTATTGGTGGACATCACACATGCCCCAAAATGCCGTGCAGGTATTGGCCTCAACAGTGCCGTACCTCCAGAACCTGCTTGACGCAAGCTGCCACAATATGTTTCTTGCGCTGCGCATAGCGAACATAAAAAGTTAAGTGAAGGGTCTGCTTTTTGTTCATGCTGCATATCACATTTAAAAGTGTGTCCCAAGTCTGGTTGTATACCAGCATGAGTATCAATCCAGTCTTTCTTTAGCTTCCTCTTCTCCATCTTAGCTTTACCGTCCTTGCCTGGATCATCAAAAACATCATCATCAAATGGGAACACAGATGGTAAATGGCCCTGCTTCACTTGAGCTCTGGTGGTTACAGCAACTACAGCAGAGTCCTGGGCAGCATGACAATGTATAAATGAAGCAAAGTCTGGGTGGTCATGCCAGATAACAACTGACAAAGGTAGACGAGGTACCAATACCACTTCTACCTCATGTGTCTTTTCTTGAACAGTCATTTGTATGGTGGCTGTAGGGTAGCAATAGGTATCTCCATGCACACAGATGACTGCTGTATCTGGCCCTTTATTATTCCCGGTCACCAGATCTGCTTGCACAAGAGTCTGGCAGCTCCTGAATCAATCAGTCCCATCATCTCTTGTGATCCAATCTGCACAGTAGCCATAAAGTGACCCCAGTTCACTAAGGCTACGTGAGCTGTCTCTTTCTTTATATCAGGACAGTTTCTTACATAATGTCCCTTCTTTTGGCACCCATGACATGCAATCTCTGCTACTAGAATTCGCCTCTCTCTGCTCTCCAATCTTGTTTCACTGAGGCTGGATTTGACAGTTTATAAGTAAAAGGTTCCTTACCAGATTGCTGGTGGTTGCAGCTGCTGATGGCCCTTGGAACCCCTGGGTCTGGATGATTGGGCTGCCAGGAAGTCTTTCACCAACATAATGGTTTTATCCATGGATTCAGGCTTATGCTCCTAAACCCAAAGTTGTATATCCTGGGTAAACTTTAATAAACTGTTCAATAATTATTGCCTCCTAGAAGTTGGTCCTTGCTCTTGTTATCTGGCTGCAATCATTTGTAGTAGAGCTCTTGAGACAGGCATACGTCTCTTGGGGGTATCCAGTGACTGCATTTTAGAAACCTAAACCTCTGGCAATAGGTTTCAGTGTTTATGTCATAGTGCCTAAGGATCTGCTGCTTCACATGGTCATAGTCCTATGCCTCTCGAGTCCATGTGGTTATAAACCAACTGGGCACTGCCTGTCAGGTGTGGTGCTAGTCAGACAACCCATGGTTCCCTTGGCCATGCATGTTCGAGCAATCCTCTCAAACGCTATGGTAGTCTTCAATGTCATCACTGTCTGAAGGTTTAGACGGTTTAATGTGTTTTGGGCTACTGGCTCTTTCTTTTGCCCTGCATTGATGGCATGCAAGACTCTCATGGTATCCTCCATTTGGCATCTTGACTTCTTTGCTCACTGTCTCTGTCTCTCTGCCCAATGTCTCTATCTCTTTCCATCTGCACTTTATTATGCAGAGCCATAGGAACCAGGTTTGTAAAATCTTTGGTGGGGCCCAGGGTCAGGGGTCAAAGCCCCTAACAGGGGATCTATGGAGCAGATCTCCCATACCTGGGGGTTAGGGTTTAGCTGGATTACTATCTGACCTCCACTATTAGCGTAGCACCTGCTAGACTACTTGCCCACTTATGGCACGCCCAATGCCACATTGGCCTGTCAGTTATTTTTATTAGTTTATTTGAGTTGGGGCTTCACCCCATACTCCATGTTAAAAATGAGGCAGTGTTGGGGAGCCCCACCCCCACTCAAATGAACCGACAAACAAACCTCACTTATGGCATGCTGTACACCACACGGACTGTCAGTTATTTTTTATTAGTTTGAGTTGGGGGCTTCATCCCCATACCCACATGTTAAAAAAGAAACATCAATAGGGTGTGGGAGTAAACTCACCAACTCAAATAAACTGACAAAACCTAAATCAACAGTAGACATGCAGTGAAAATAGCCTATTGCAGATACGGTATGGGGCAGCAAGCGCAGAATGAAATTATTCTCTTTTCATTTTTTCCTCCAATTGTTTAACCAGGGTGGCACACTAATTACAGGTACAACCTGGGAGCACAGAGTAGTTAAGTGACTTGCTTAGGGTCACACAGTATGCAAGTGGGGGCTGTGTGATTCAAACCCAGGTCTCCAGATTTGCAGCTCAGAGCCTTCAACACTGCACTATACTGCCTCCCTAATCTCTCTGTGCTATTTGAATCTCCTGTGCTTTGAAAATGATTGCAATATTCTCTTCTGTCCTGCACCTAAATGTAAAGGCTCTTTGTGATACAGATTATGAAAGGTGCTATATGAAGACTGGATAGGTCTGGCGGTCCTTATCTGCCGACCATTTTCTATGTTTCTGTGAAACCAAATTCAGTTCCATACTTACTACATACATCACCAGGCACTTTAGGGAAGGACACATTAGAACATGTAGTTCCTTGTTATATGTGGCTGACTTTCACATAAATCCAAGGGTAGAGGAGTCATTGTTTCCTACCAGACTCACAAATTTTAGTTGCCATTGGCTAAAGCAGCCTACACACTGTGCATATGTACTGTGCAAAATTATAACATCCTGCTGGGTACATAAGGGCATAAATTGTTTTGTCAACAACAGTCAAGACTGAATCATACAGTATGCCGAAAGTTATATATGTATCTCAAGTGCATCGAGCCAAGAAGCAATTTAATCAACATCAACACTCAAGAAAAATGACACTTTAATGTAGCTGTTGGTCTGTTAATATTTTATGCACACATCCACACAAGATGTAAAAGCAGAAGGGAAAATGGTATAAATATAACACCCACGTTCTGAGATATTCATTAACTAATCTTACAAGGATTTGAGAGACGCTGATACCAAGACATTCCTTTTAATAGCAGCTAGTTACAGTCCTTGACATTTAGTCACAAGTCGACCGAGGGCCCTGAAGCTGACAGTTTGCCAGACACTTGGGCTTTAACTACTGGTACATTTCCACATTATGTGTACCTGTGTCAGCGACAGGGCACTTGTATGCAACATACCAGTGCCAACCTCAGTGTACCTGACCAGCCTACAATGTGCCCGCTACCAGTACAAAATTGGCTGTCAGTAATGTACTCCTTCAACTCACCTGTCTGTGACATTCTGTCTGCACTACATTACCTGTATCACCTATAATCTAATGTACCTGCCAGTCCAGCACCTAACCAACCATACTATACCAGCCCCAGTACATCAACCTGTGACATACTTGCAGAGACTGAACCAGCTGCAAGTAATGTACTATCAAAAAGCTAAAAGGAGACCATATACACTCTCATTAGAGGTGCTGCCAGTTCCTTGCCTAGACAAGTAAGCACAGCAGAAAAACTTTTAATGGGTACACACTGTTGATACTGAGACATTAGATTTATCCATAGCCCAGCGCTTAACTGCAACATGACAACATGGCCAGCAGGACAAAGGAAAGACACCCCTAGGTATCATCATGAGGCTTAATCAGTAGTTGTTGCAGGACCTCTCTCATAACCAACAGTGTGTTGCCAGTTTGTAACATTTTTCTTCCAGTAATATACCCCAAATATACCCCTGCAATACTCCATCTGTGACATTCTTTCCACACTGCATTACCTGGTGATCATTTGTTTTTCCCCAAGTAGCAAACATACATCAGTGTGAGTCAAGGTGATTAACGCCTCTTAGAATGCTCTTATCTGGATTCCTGTCAGAGTTTAGTGATACAATCAGCTCTGGAATTTAGAAGACAGCAACCAGTGCATTAACATAGCAATATCACACAGTACGCCAGTCTTGCTATTCATTTAACGTTATGTCAGTCAGTATATGTTCTCCAGCTCCCAAGGTCAACCCTTCCAATGCCAGGTTTGCAACATAATTGGGAGGAACCAGGATTACAGTACATCGAGCACTGTATAGGAGGTTCTTTTGTTAATACTCAGATTGGGCTAAAATGGCTGCTCTTGGCTTGCAGTTTAGAAGGGAGGGAGAATGTTGCATCCACTAGGTGTTAAGACTGTTCAAATAGTATAGACATTCAAAATAATACCATACAGTACATCAGATAGTAATTATAGAGAGGTGAAGCTCAAGGTTACATGGTTAGTCTGTCGTGGTGGTTGGATTCATACTTGGTCTAACATAGAAACATAGAAACATAGAATTTGACGGCAGATAAGGACCCTGGCCCACCTAGTCTGCCCATTTTCCTACCTAACAGATAAGCTGCAGATCCTAGTTAACCAACAGCTTACTTCCTCTTACCCGCCTAGGACTGCCTTATGCCTGTCCCACATTCTTGAAGTCCACCACTGTTCTTGACTCCACGACCTCCTCAGGAAGGCTGTTCCATGCATCCACAACCCTCTCAGTGAAAAATACTTCTTCACATTACCCTGAGCCACCCCTCTATCTTCAAATTGTGCCCCTTGTTCTTGCACATCTTTTCTGGAAGATGCTACCCTCTTGGACTTTGTTAATTCCTTGAGGTACTTGAACGTTTCTATCATGTCCCTCTCCTTCTTTCCTCAAGAGTATACATATTAAGCTCCTTTAGTCTTTCTTCAGATGTCTTCTGGTGCAGACCCTGCACCATTTTGGTTGCCCTCCCTGGACAGCCTCCACTCTGTCTATGTCTTTGTGGAGATGGGGTCTCCAGAACTGTACACAGTACTCAGATGGGGTCTCACTAACTGTCTGTACAGAGGGATAACAACTTCCTGTTTTCTACTATTGATGCTCTTCCTATGTATTCCAGCATCCCTCCAGCCTTCCTTACTGCCTTCTCACATTGCTTTCCCACCTTAGGGTCATCTGATATAATTACCCCCAGGTCCCTTTCCATTTTACTGTTGTCAGTATCTCACCCCCATTGTGTACGCTTCCCTGGGTTTTGTTTCCCAGGTGCATTATCTTGCACTTCTTTGCATTGAATCTGAGCTGCCATACATTTGACCATTCCTCCAACCTTGCCAAGTCCCTTCTCATCCTTTCTACTCCATCCTGTGTATCAACCCTGTTGCAGATCTTTGTGTCATCTGCAAAGAGACATACTTTTCCTTCCAGTTCCTCTGCAATTTCACTTATAAAGACATTAAAAGGACTGGTCCCAGTACCAAACCCTGTGGTACCCCACTAGTAACCTCCTTTCTTCACTGTGTACTCCATTTACTACTACCCTTTGCGTCCTGTTGTCTAGCCAATTTTTATCCAGGCTACCACCTTGGGACCCATTCCAAGGCTGGCTATCTTGTGTATTAATCTTTTGTGGGGGACTGTATCAAATGCCTTGCTAAAATCTAGGTAGGCCATGTCTACAGCCCCTCCCTGATCTACTACTTTGGTCACCCAGTCAAAGAAATCTATTAGATTCGTCTGACATGACCTTCCCATCGTGAATCCATGCTGCCTTGGGTCCTGGCCCCACTGGCCTCAAGGTACTCAACAATTCTTTCCTTCAGAAGTGATTCCATCATTTTCCTACCACTGAGGTTAAACTAACTGGTCTGTAGTTTCCTGCCTCTGTCCTGCTCCCACTTTTGTGAAGAGGAATTACATCTGCCCTCCTCCAGTCCTTGGGTACCACCCCATCCTCCCATGATTTGTTAAAGAGAGTAGTCAGCGATGTCACTAGTTCTACCCTTAGTTCTTTTAGAATTCTTGGGTGAATCCCATCAGGCCCCATTGCTTTGTCCACCTTCAATTTTATAAGTTCATTCAGAACCCTTTCTTCTGTAAATGGACTGGTATCAACCCTGTCTTCAGAGTGTTTCTCTTGTTTGGTTTAGGTAACTCCTCCTCTTCCTTTGTGAATACTGAGCAGAAATATTCATTCAGTAACCCTGCTTTTCACTGTCACCCTCTACCCACATTCCTCTCCTTTATTAAGCTTCAGTATCCTCCTTTGGTCTTTCTTCGCTCCCTAATGTACCTATAAAGGTCTTATCCCCTCTTAACAGAATTGGCTATCCTTTCTTCGGTTTGGGCCTTTGCTATTCTGACTACCTTCCAGCCTCTTTCTGCTTTAACTGATAAAGTTCTCTGTCCTGCTCCTTCTGTGTTTCCTTATATTTCCTGAATGCTGCCCTTTTCTCCTTAACTTTCCTGCCACTCTTTTGTGAACCATAGAGGTTTTTCCTTCGTTTGTTTTATTGATTTTTTACGCAAAGGCTTGTTGCCTCTGTGATGGCTGTTTTGATCACTTCCATTGTTCCTCCACCCTCCTTCTTGCCCGTTTGCTAGTGTTTTCTGAGGCACTCTCATTTTCCCAAAGTCAGCCCTCCTAAAGTCTAGTACTCTTGCTTTCGTATGGCTTGATTGTATGGCTGTGTTTATCGTGAACCACACTGTTTGGTGGTCACTTGTTCCCAGATGGCTACCCACTTCTAAATTTGAGATTCTTTCTCCATCCCCATTTGAAAGTACCAGGTCTAAGATTGCGCCTCCCGAGTCGGTTCCAATACTAGCTGTCTGAGACATGCCCCTGTAGGGCATCAAGAATGACTCTGCTCTTGGATGTGCCTGCAGCAAGGTGCTCAGTTAACATCTGGCATATTCAGGTCCCCATCAACAATATCTCCCCTTTTCTGCCATTCTAAGAAAGCCTTCTATCATTTCCTTGTCCATTCCCTCCCTGAGATGGGGTCTGTATACAACCCCATGCGGATTGTGGTGCCATTTCATGTCTCCAGGGTGACCCAAAGTGCCTCGTCTGCTCCCTGTTTACTCTTTAGTTCTGTTGCTTTGATCCCTTCCTTTACATAGAGAGCTACTCCTCCTCCTCTTTACCCTCCCTGTCCCTTCTGTAGATTATGTATCCTGGTATGTTGACATCCCATTCATGGTTCTCTGTGTACCATGTTTCTGTGACTGCACAATATCCAGGCAACCCTCTTCCATCAAGGCCACTAGTTCAGGGAGCTTGTTACACAGACTACGGGCATTGGTACTCATCACCCTCCACTTTTGATAGCCTTACCCCTTTAGCCCCATTTCTGTCCTTACTGCCTTTGCCTTGTTTTACATTTAAATCTGTTCTGCTCCTTATAACTTCTGTACCCTGGCATTTACTTCACTAATCACCATGTTTTGTAGGAGGAGGCTCGGATTTCCAGCTCCTTTTCAGTGCCTCCCTTGGCTAGTTTAAATGCTTGCCAATGAAGCATTTAAACCTCTCACCTAGGATCCTGGTTCCCCTGGACAGATGCAGACCATCGCACCAGTATAGGTCTGCATTCCTCCAGGTGGCCCCAGTCCCCAATGAAGCCAAAACCCTGAGCTCCACACCAGTTTTCAACCACTCATTGAATTCCCTGGTGAGAAGTGCCTCGCATCTCCTCCTGCCATAGACAGGCAGCACCTCCGAGAAGGTTACCGATGCGCCTACTTGTCTAAGGCCCTTCCCAACTCTACAAACTCCTCTTGCACTGCTCTGATCCCATTCCAGCCAGGTCATTTGTCCCCAGGTGGACAATGACATCCAGCCTCCCTCGTGCAGCTTCTCCCACAATCCTGAGGATTCACTTCCTGTCCCTCCAAGCCATGGCGCCAGGAAGGCACCTTACCTCCCTCTCCCCATCATCCCCATTTCTACCCCCTAATGATTGAGTCCCCCACCAGAAGTTGTTTCCTTCCCCGTGGGGTCCCATGCCACCCTCCTTTGGGTCTCCTTTGTGAAGGTCCCCAGCATCCTCCATGGTCTCCACTACAGGTGCCTCCATAGAGGAACCACTATCCACCAGAAGAGTGAATGAATTGTGAAGAGATACAGCTGGAGGGATGCAACTCTGTTCCACCACCCTCTCCTCCTTGAACCCACCTGGTCCAGCCACTCCTTTTCTTGGCAACCTCTGAGGTAGTGGCATTGGCCCTGGTGGTCCCTGGAGTGGGGAGGAGGTTTCTGAATCCCTAGCCAGGTCAGCCTGGAGGCGGGCAGCCTCCTCTCTCAGACCAGAGAGGTTCAAACAAATAGGGCAGCATTCGCAGCCTCCAGAATGTCTCCGGAACACTGCCGCCCCACAGCCATTGCACTGCACCACTCCTATCATGTCTTATTTGTGTCCCTGTACTGTTTCTCTGGATGCTTACTCTCTCCTCTCCTTACAACTCTCACCCTTTCTGTTCTGGGATAGCAACTTCTCTATCTTCTTCAGTAGTCTCCTTCTTTCTTGCTCAATATCACACTACCAGCAGCTGGGGAGAGTGAGCTACTTTTTCACTTCAGGGTTGACAAAACCAATGTTTCTATGATCCTTTCCTTCCTACTACCAAACAGGAAGTTCCTGTTGACAGTTAAATCCAGCGGCTATAAAAGTAGAACTGGCTTTGGGTGGCTGGGTGGGTGGAGGGTGGGATGGAGGGCAATTTCTAAGAAAAAGACTAGCAACAGGAAGTTGTAATTTGACTCACCTGCTTTTCTAGTGTCTAAACCACACCCCAGGTAAGCTCTCTTTCTCATACTGGTTTAGCAAAGTCACCTGATACAGTACCTTACCCTGCACAGAACACACACTGCCTTTCTTTTTTTTTTAACCCTAAATAAGACTCCTTCTACTTCTATTAAAGTTATCTGTCTACTTAATCTTAGCTGACACTGACTCCTACTGAGAATCTAGAATCACAGCTCTGCACTCTTATATAGCTGTTGCTTCCCTAGACCCGAAGTCCTCAAGAACTGCAAGTTGAGAATGTGAATTTTACAAACCAGGCCATTTAAAGATAAGGGCAATGGACACGATTCAGTAAAGGGATATTCAAATCAAATGTGTCTCCTAAAGCTTGCAAATCTTTGTATTTAGTTATGGATGGCACTTAAATATAGATTTTTGTTACATTTCAAGTAAAATTTTAAAGACAAATGAAAACCTATTGAACACTGTTGTATCCTGAAAACCAAGCGATCTACACAGGAACTTCTTTAGGAACTGCAGAGCTTCATTACATGCTTCTAACAAGGCAGCCTTCTTCTGATACTGAGAGAGAGAGATTCTGGATCTTTCTAACAACAACACTACTATTGCTCAAGATCTATATTCTCTTAGAGGTTTGTAAAGTCCATGCAGCCCTCTAGCGGTGCCTCATAATACTACACTACAGTTGTATACAGTATATATCAAACACAAAATAAATAGGGCCTTATAGCAGTAATATTAACAAATGACACCATTGCTAATGCCGTCAATTAAATGTTCTCGGACCTGTCTCAGTATATCTCTGCCTTCCCATCTCCCCAGGCTGCCTCTCTGCTTGCAGCATCAGCACAGTCCACTACCCTCAGCTATCCTTCTCAACTAATGTCTAAAATCCCCATTCTGCTTCAAGGCAATCTCAAGGACTGAGGTATTAAAACTATTATGGACTGTCTCTGACAACACTAGCTTTGGATCAGGTACTCTTGAGCCTCGGCTCCTGAAACTAGCAGCACCATACATAGCCTCCCCTCTGGCTAGAATTTTCACTTTGTCTCTCTCTATTAGCCAAGTTCCTGACCTCTGGAAGATTGCTCGTGTAACACCGGTCCTTAAAAAGGTGATACAAAGGAGATTACTAACTACAGGCCTATAGCCATCCTATTGGTCCTAAGTAAAATTCTGGAAAAACTTGTTGCAAATCAAACCATTGGCTACCTCACAAAGTACAGCCTTCTCTCTGACTCACAACATGGGTTCCATAAAGGTCACAGTACCTCTACAGCACTTCTCAAATTCCTGCCGATGTGCTTACCAGTATGGGCGCTGGCCAGCCAGACAGGGGCAGTTTTATAGACCTTACAAAGGCCTTTGATCTTGTTGATCACCCTGCTCCTCTCCACGCTTTGCAATCTGAGCTTTTCTCCCCTGTTGTCAACTGGTATGAGAGCTATCTATCAAATAGAACTCAAATTGTGAACTTCAACTCCTCTTTATCTGATCGTGCTACTATCAATGTTAGTTCCCCAGAGCTCTACTCTGGGACCTCTTCTTTTCTTACTTTTATCAATAATATAGATGAGATTTTTCTTTCATGCTTATCTATTCTCTATGCAGATGATCTTGTACTCAGTTCAAGCTCTGATAAGGTCACCAGCATAAATGCATCCCTTTCTTCCGATTTCACAAATGTCCATAATTGGCTTTCTGTACATAAGCTTGTACTTAATGCTAAGAAACCCAAAATATTACTTGGGTCTGCCCTTAAACTTAGGACATGTCAAACTCCCCTATTGGTGCAAGATCTCAGTGGTACACAGAATAGAGGTATTTACATTTTTAAGTACCTGGGAACTCTTCTGGACCAATTCCTGGACTTCAGCCTGCATATACAATCTGCCTGCAAGGTAGTGAATGCTAAACTGGGGTTGATTGCGAGTCAAGTTTCATGTTGACTCCCTCTGCTAAACTTGCTACTGCCAGAGGCATATTACTCCCTGCCCCTCACCTATGGCATGCTGACCATTGCTGCCACACAAAACCATCCTTCATAAGTGGGATGTCACTTATAACAATATCTGTCGACACGCTCCTCATCACCACAGCTTAAGCATCACTGCCAACTGTACAGGACCTGGGCTGGTTATCCCTCAGCTTGCCGTCAATACTCTCTTGGCTCCTGATTGACTCTATACTCAGAAACCAGACCCTTTCAGTGCTCATACATTGCTGGTACCTCAAACCTCCTCCTATAGACTGTGATCGGTAGATAAATCCTGCTGAATGTACCTAGATGTAAAACATCAAAAGGCTCTGTTGCCTTCAATCACTCTGCTCCTAAGCTTTGGAGCTCTCTCCCCAAGCACTTGAATATCTGGATCCCATGACAGCTTCAAAATGAGCTGCGCTTACATCTATCCCTTGCTAATCTCTGCACTTGTTTTAATCCTCCTAATCCACTCAGATGCTGCCTGGCCTAACTTTAACCTTCCTACCTCATAGCACTTCTTACCCTTACTATCTCATTGACAGCTAATCTACCCCAACCCCTCCCAGACCTGAGTCTCGTTTCAGAGGCCGTGATAATGCATCCTGCCCAGTGAGAATTTGTCCTTGCCTTGTTTCACTGCCTATTTGAATCTTCATTGTTGTGACTAATTTGAACAATATTTCTTTGCTGCTATGTTGTGGTTATCTCTTCCTAGACTGTGTAGATTTTCTCTGCCTCAAAATTCTATGTGAATTGCATTGATTGTTAATGTTCTGGCTGCATGTATTCATTACTACTAACTGTTTGACCTATGCTATTGTAATTTCATTGTACTCATACTATGTACCTGTCTTTAATTGTTGTACTCTCCCGGGTCATGCCTGAAAATAGTCATTTCATTGCTAATGCGCCTACCCGTTAACAAAAACTAAATAAATAAATTTAATAGATGGATAAATAAAATGGCTTTCATAAAATCTAAGATGTTTTAAAATAAAATGTCTGACTCTGCACACAACCACTGAATAAAGGAAAATTTTACTTGAAAAAGTGTTGGTATGCACCTTAGCACTAGAGACAAATAACGGACAGCCTACTTCACTGGGAAAAGCAAGAAAGAGCAGGTAATTAACAGACTGGCCAGAGGTAGACTACTCAAGCACTAAAGCCATATACTGTAGCTGCAAAAGTAACATGGCCATAAAACATGATGCAACACACAAATAAGGTTTTGTTTACAGGTCTGACAGATAGGACCACTGTAATAAGCATTAAAGTACAGTGTGGCCTGCAGTTATTACTACATCAACAATAGCACAGTCACTGCAAAGCAACATTCCATCAGGATAGTGAGGCCCTTACAAAATCAAACTGAAAGCCATCTTGTCGCTGTCAGTTCATGGACCAACCTAAAAGGCTACATAGGCACATGCTCCTTCTATACAATCTTTGCACTTAACTCATTTGCTCCCAGTGGCCATTTTGGTCCATTCCAGCAATGGATGGTTCCGACGCCATATGGCGTCTATGGGATGAATGATCACCCAATTCCATTCACCTGTCTTCCCCTGACACCTTCGCTCAATTGACACAGCCGAAACCCTTTGCATGGCTTCTTCTTTCCTTCTTCTCTCAACCCTCCTTCTTCCAACTCATTGTCCTTAACACCTGGACTATTCTACCCCACCAACTTATTCTTCTCCAAATCATCATTTGACTAAACCCTCTGGGTGGCTCCTCTTTCCTAATCTCTCTTAGCCCTCCTTCTCTTACTCTTTGTCCTTTAACCCCTGGACCATCTCTACCTCTAATCTTGACTGTCGTAGCCTGCTGGGTGGCTCCTGCTCCCACCTCCCTACCCTCCTACTGTCAAATTCTATGTGAGGCACTCCTTCCACCTTCCCTTTACCCTGTCACCCTGTAGCCCCAGGATCCCATCTTCCTTCTCTGTTATCTACTCTTTCTCTCTGTGCTAGGGAACTCCCTGGTGGCTATTTTTAACTCTTAGTAATTTATTCTCTGTACCATTGCAACAATGTTTCATTAAGGTATCTGCTATTATAGTCTGTTGTTATGTTTTATGAGATATTTGTTCACACTGCTATTCCTCATTGCATTGTTTGTTGAACCTTCCTTGTATTTTGTCAACTGTCTGTATTCCTAACATATGGAACCTTTGTAAATGAGCTGTCAAGCTCAAAGGTGTTAATTCTGAGATTTAATAAAATAAATATATGCATTTATAATTTAGACAATTGTCACAATAGCAGAGCAGCCAGCAGAGTAGACTTTTTAATCTACATGCAAAATTAAATTCCAATTCTGCCCGGTACTTTGATTTGCTGTTCCTATCAGCTGCACTCCACCAGCACACCTTCAACATGGTCAGTGAAAATCCTATAGGAGCTTCAATTAAATAAATAAACCATGGCCCGGCCCTGACTCAACCAATGACCCGCTGTTCCCATTCATTCATTCCCACACGCCCACACTAACTAACTGACTGAGCAGGCTCTTGAATACTAGGCCCAGCTGGTTCCCTCCATCACCCTGAGCACCCTGATGCCTTTTGCTCTACCCTCTGGCCTCTTCTCAGCTCTGCTCAGCTAGCCTGGTGCCTGGCCTCTCTTCTTTCTCCCAGGTCCAGTTTATCTTAGTTGACCAGTGATTGGTCAGTGAATGCTGCGCCCACTCCTCCAGCTCCGGCAGTCCTTCCTCCTCCTCCTCCTCCCACAACAGTTGACCTCTCAGAGTCTCCTCCTGACCTCCTCACCGATGCCTTGCTTTCTTCTGCCTCAGTGGGCAGCTGCCCTGCTGCTTTTTGGGAAAATTTGACATGCCACTTTCAGCCCTTCTGGTCCTCCTCTGGCTTATGGCTTCCTCTTTTCCTTGTACTGGACTGGGCCAGATGATGACCTTCCATATCTGGCTGGCCTGCTGCTCCTCCTCGCTGACGGTGGACGGACTGCTGGTGCTGTGCTCTGCTACTTCTCTCATGTGCTGACAATGCCTACTCACCTCACCACCCTTTACTGCCCACCTTAATTTAAACCTTAGTGCTGCCCAATGAGAATGAGGCTCTGATTCAGCAGACACATACGCAGAGACAGGATTTGGCCCAAAGCAGTGCCAATTTCAAAAATGCCACCTTGGCTCACCAATGAGGAGCTTGCTGGGACGGGATGAGCAATGGGCACAGGCCGGGACGGGTGCTGGGACAGGATGGGATGCGAGCACTGCTCATGCTCAGAAATGCAGATCCCAATTTAAAACAAGCATTTGTCAATGCCGAATGTCGTCGCACTGGCATTGGCAGTGGCGGAGGTGGACAGGCACAGCGCTGTGAGTTTGTTAATGTGTCCCAAAGGTGATTTTGTACAGCGAGTACACCACTGTGTGGCAGAGCTGTGGAAATGCATTTTGGGCAGGCTGTGAAAATGGCAGCTGGACTGTTGATAATGAGGTGTGCACAAATGCCAGTGGTGAAAATGTGGGTTGAAAATATTGCAGATTGGCGAAGTTACAAGGGTCGTGTGAAACTGCACACAATGCAGCTTATAACACAGTCATTGTCTGGACTTTCACCACCAAATTTTCAACATAGGCATTTAGGACCTCTGCTGATGAATAGTGTCACCGCTATTTCTCAAGTGTCCCAAAGTGATTTTGCACAGTGACCGTGCAGTTCTGCACCGGACGCAGAAACACATTTCAGCCAGCTTTTACTGTTCATAAAGAGGTATAGAAAATGGCAATGATGAACAGCTGGAGTGAAAGACATAAGTTCACAAAGTCACGAGTTTATGCAAACTGCAATTTGGCGTCAGAACACTCATTTTATTGACTTCGTCCCTAAATTTTCAACATAGGCATTTTAGGACATCTGCTAATGAACAGTGTCACTGCCATTTTCATAATGTGTGTTGAACATGGGCTTTCTACAGCAATCGGGCTATTTTGCAGCGGAACTGCGAAAACAGATTTTGGTCAGGATGTGAAAATGACAGCTGTACTGTGCATTAGGAGGTGGAGAACAATGGCACTGTTGAAAATGTGGAGTGAAAATATTATAAGTTTCTTAATTTACTAGCGTGCGTGAAACTGCCAGCACGCACGCTGTGACACAGTCATTTTAAGGAGTATTGTCAAAATTTTCAACACAAGCATTTTAGGACATCTGCTCATGAACAGTGTCACTGTCATTTTCATAATGTGTTCGAATAGTGATTTACAAATACATATTCTATACCAGAAGGGCGAACACATTCTCAGCAAGGATGAGAAAATGACAGCTGTACAGTTCACAAGAAGGTTTGGTAAAATGCCAATGTTGAGAATGTGGCATGAAAATATTGCAAATGCGCTTAACTTACGAGAAGCGCGAGTTGTTATGCACACTCATAAAACAGTCATTTTATGGAGTACTGTCACCAAATTTCAACAAAGGCATTTTAGTGCCTCTGCTCATGAACAGTGTCACTGTCATTTTTGTAATGTGTCCCAAACACTGATTTCACACAGCAACCATGCTATTCTGGCCAGAAGTGCGAAAACACATTTCGCCAGGATGTGGTAAATGAAAGCTATACGGTTCACAAGAAGGTGTGGTAAAATGCCAATGTTGAGAATCTGGCATGAAAATAGTCTGAATCGCTAACTTACAAGTGTGTGTTGTGCAGTTACTCATGCGCTCGTAAAACAGTCATTTTTGATTTTACCACCAAACTTGAAACACAGGCTTTTGAGAGCCCCTCTCTGAAGAGTGGCACTGTCATTTCGCTACTGTCCCCGAAGGTGATTCCACGCAGATGACTGCGAAATCACCTTTCGGGACTGAATAATGCCATGACAGTGCAAGAATTCATGAGAAGGGTCCCAAAACCCCATGTTGAAAATTGGGCAAAATTCGCAAAATGCCTTAGATATGCATTAAAGTTGAAAACCCCTATTCATTCCATTATACAGCTTACGGCATTTCTTCAGTTTGCGTTCAGCTTTGAAGAGTGCAGGCGTGTTCAGTCCACGAAGATCGTCGCGCTGGACTCCATGAGTAAGTATAGGGTGAGGAGGCAGTGCGCAGATGGTGGGTGTGGGTGGGGGCATCAAGACTACGAGGACCGTTTGATTTTACAGGGGAAAAACCCATTGCGGGACAGTTTTTTGCAGGGATTTGGCATGCTGGGGTGGGCTCCCAGCGTGCCACCCTAACTGTTGGGGTTGGTGTCTGTAGTCAATGGGATTGGGCACCCTCGCCGCACACACAACACGGGGGAGGAAGTAATGCTGACGGGGATTGAGCACCCACGCCGGCACACAAAGAAAGGGGTGAGCCGAGGGGATTGGGCACTCTCAGCATTCAACAATTGGGAGGTTTATGCCGATGGGGAGGGGCTCCCATTGGCACACAAAGAAAGGGGTGTTAACTGACAGGGATTGGGCACCCCTGAAGTCGGCAGTAGTTGGGACACGACCCCAGACCATGCTCATCATGTTCATGCATATCGAGAAGGGTCCGCTGCGTATGACAAGCTTTTGCTCAGATTGCAAGCGGACCTTTCTTAGATGTGCTTGCCACATTATGTATGCATGGTGTGAGGCGCCATCATCTTGAGGCTGATTGGGGAATGAGGGACGCACCTACTGTCGTGCCCTGCATTTGCCCAACGACCCGCCTCCAAAGTCAAGATTGTTCAATGTTGGCTGCCCAAGGCGCCAACATAAAAAATGAAGTATGGGTGGGTAAATTTATTGTTGGGGTTGATCCCACATCCATAATTATTGCTGGGACACATGCCCCACAGGCCTATACAACCTGGCGTCTATGTGCAGAGCCATTTCAACAACTCCCTATGTCCTCAGGTGGAGCATCTTCAGGAGGAGGAGGTAGTCCTCAATTCTTCCTCATCCCCTTGCATCTCTTCATTATCTTCAGGCATGGCCTTCCTCCGAGCTCCCAGGTCCAGTCCAGGCAGCAACTTCTCTCCCTGTCTGTTGGCCATGGTTCT
The DNA here is from genome assembly GCA_016271365.2 of Neoceratodus forsteri. NCBI lineage: Eukaryota > Metazoa > Chordata > Ceratodontiformes > Ceratodontidae > Neoceratodus > Neoceratodus forsteri. Next base: position 133,735,908 of record CM028130.1, on the reverse strand, counting down.
GGTCAGAACTCCACAGACTTTCTTCTCTGGGTTCTCCTTGGCAACTCCTGGTGCATCAGTCCACCTGGGATATCTGGTGATATTCACTGGAAAACATCCCCTAGCCCAGTCCAGATGTTTCAGCAAGTTATCCCACTTCAAACACCAAGTCTGTGGAGGGTTGTGAGATAACAGATGGACCAGACACAGAACTTCAGGTTCAACACACAATCTCTGTGTGATGTTTATTTAAAACACAGAGGATAACTTTAAGCAATGGCATATCCTTCTTCATTACATCAGTTTGCAGCAACAGACAATGCATGTCCTTCTGCTGCACTTAGTCAGCACCAACTGACCCACTGATTCACCGATCTATCTCTTTAGTGGAAACCAGTTCAATCAATCCGACACAAACACTTCAAAGTTAGTGGCAGCTGTAGTGTTTTCAGATGGTAACAGCAAACCACCTCACCCCACCTTCCTGAATTGCACTTTGGCCAGACTTATTTATGCCCTGCAGGGCTCTTTTAAAAGCATGCATCCAGGAGGAAAAAGGCAGCAAGGGCTGCCATTCAGTAAACCCACTCCTGAATCATGCTTCAGAGTGGGGAAAGAGTGTGTCGGGTGTAGGAGCTGCCCTCCATGAAGTCACTGCCGTGCCTATTGTGAAAAGCCTTTGGGTGGTTCAGAGGAGAAAGCAGCTGCTATTGTAAGTGAAGCCTGGGAGGGGTCTGCAGTGAACGAGAGGATGGCAGCAGCAAATGCGGGGGTGCCGTATTGGAGTTGCTCCATGGCTTAATGGAATGCTTATGACAGCTAACCTTCTGGGTTCTCTCACAGTCCCCCTTCACACCTCACTCTTATGGGAACTATTTTTTCTGGCAGATCAAAAAATAATGTAAAATGAAAAAAAACTTTCTATTCATTTTTTTCTCTCACCAAAAAGGGACTTTGTATAACTGCAGTATCCTGTTCAAGATTGTAGGATGGCAGGATTTACCCATGCCTGGTGTGGTTTCTCCTCAGCCTGCGGTCTTGTGAGCAAACCACTCACACCAGGCATGGATAAATCCTGCCATCACCCACACCCTCTTGTGGTATATTGCTTAAATATACAAGATATTTCTGTTGCACAAAAATATTCGGCATGACTTGAATGCTAGTATATAAGCATTTTATTGTATTTTATTGTGGACTATTTTCAGTTGACGTGTGCAATGTTTTAAGTAATTGTAGCAGCAAGTTGTGTGTGTTTCCACAGAAAATAACATACATCAACTCTTTCACAATTCCATGCAGCATATGTTGCTTAATAGCAAAAGAAAGTGCCCAAGTGCTTCCAGTGCTGACTATACCTGAGCAAATGTCAGGGCTGTGCAAACAACACTATAAAATGAGGTGCACTAAGAGATGAAATCAGCTCTATGAGCAGTTACCCATACTGGGAGACATGCACCGCTCACTCACCTCGGCAACCGCTATCACTAGCTTCATCAGGAGGTGTGGTTCCCAAGATATCTGGTGACTTAATAGCAACATAAGTACCATGGCAACCAAAATTCCAACATGACATCTAACAGTGGTACTTAAAGGGAAAGTCCCTGTAACCTTTTTCTGTTTGCCTTTGTAGTTTGCAGACACAAGCAATGATTCCTCTCGCATCTCCCTAATTTCACCCTAATTTAAATTAAGTTGCTTCACTCTGTTCTGCCATGGTGTGAAAATCCATTTCACTCTATTGCAAAGGTCATGACCCCACTCATAAAAGGAAACATTGGAGCTAATAATGTGTACTTGCACATCCAATGGACTGTGAGTAAGCAAAGCACTCCTAGCACATAAAAATTAAACATAGAAACATAGAAATCTGTTGGCAGAAAAGTCCCTATGGCCCATCTAGTCTGCCTGAGTCCCCCACTCTAGGAAGCACTCTGCCCCATTCTCTGTCTGCCCTCTGTTTTGCAGTTGAATAACAAAACTTCACAAGCACCTGCATCCTTCTAACTGCATTTTCCAACTCAGACACACTTTAAACAACAGAAAGCATTGAACTTACCTTGAAAGTTTGATGGCCAGCACAAGACAAGAATACAGTGACTTTAGAAGGCATACAACAGAACTGACTGACAGTAGCACTTCTGCTGGCTTGTGTATGTGCACATCATCAACTCCCACGATGTCTTACATGAGTGGGGTCATGACCTTGCAATAGAGTGAAACAGGTTTTCACATCAGGGCAGAACAGTGAAGCAACTTCATTTATATTTTAATTAGGATGAAATTAAGGGATGTAAGAGAGGGAATCATTATTCATGCTTACAAAATACACAGGTATACAGAAAATAGGTTGGGGGACTTTCCTTTAAGTTATCAAGTGGCCATAGTGACTTTTAAAGTAAATGAAATATTACAATAATTCATACCGTCTATAACAATAATAATCATATTTATTTATATGGGCTTATCTGAAACCAAGGCGCTCACATTTTAAAACAACAGAGACAATTTAAAACTTACCAAGCATCAGTAAAACTAACAACAAAAATATCAATGCGCTAAAACAAAGAAACTAAATTGTTGAAAGCTTGGAGCCACAGGTATGTTTTAAGAATTGCTTAAATCCTCCACAGTTGTACACCTCGTAGTCGATGGGGTAGAGAATTCCAAGGGTAGGAGCAGCATATATAAAGGCTGTCGCCCAGAAGATTTTAAACATACCCTGAGTCTCTAGCAACCCCTCTTGGCTGAGCGCAGTGATCATCCAGGGCAGTAGGGGACCAGGAGCTCTTTCAGGTGGTCCGGCCCAGTCCGGTAGGTTTTAAAAGTCAGTAAACTGACTTTAAAGGTGATCCGCCACTGTACTGGCGGCCAGTGCAGTTCATGCAGCACGGACAAATACGACAGGATCGAGCAGATCCCATCAAAAGCCGAGTCGTCATGCTCTGCACCAGCTGCAGGCGACGGTTTCACCCCAGGAAGCCCTAGGTAAAGGAGTTGCAATAATCTAAGCGTGAGGTCACAAAGGCGTGGATCAACGAGAGAAGGTCGTCAGATGGAACCAGATGCCTAATCCCGGCGATATTACTATGATGATAAAGGAAGATTTGATTTGACAGCTGACACTCAAGTAATGCAGGGTCAGCCCTTCATCAAAAATTACCCCCAGGTTACGACCTGTTCAGAGGTCGGGAGGAACACCACCAAGAAAGATTCCCGGGGTGAATCAACTCTAACCTCCCTTTCCGACGACCCAGATCCACAATCCACAACTAGCACCTCAGTCTTTTCCGAGTTCAACTTCAGCCAACTGGAATCCATCCACTCCTGGATTTCTTTCAGACAGTTATTAAAGACCGAGACAGCTCCAACCTGGTCGGTGCAAAAGAAAGGTAGAGCTGGGTATCATCAGCATAGCAGTGAAACCTCAGCCCATACCTTCTTACAATGCCTCTGATGGGTAGTATGTACACCGCAAACAACATGGGCACAGAACCCTGAGGTACCCCACAAGGCAGAGAAGTAGGGCTCAAAGAAAAAAACCCAGACACCACTCTCTGTGCTCTACCCATGAGGAACAATGAAAACCACCTGAGGACTGTTCCTGACAGTCCACAGATGTACCTCAGACGGTCCAGCAACACCCATGGTCCACGGTGTCAAATGCTGATAAGAGATCCAAAAGAACTAAGATGGAATGGCTCTTCCGATCTCTAGCCATCAGGAGATCATTGAGCACCTGAACCAGCACTGTCTCGGTATTGAAAACCAGACTGGAGTGGTTCATAGATGTCATGGATGGTTAAATGGTCTTCCAGTTGTACTGCCACTACTTTCTCAATCACCTTCCCTAAAAGGGAAGATTTCAGATAGGTCTGAAGTTTGCATGGCAGTCTGGGTCCAAGGAAGCTTTCTTCGAGAGAGGTGTCACCACCGCCTCTTTCAGAGAACTAGGAAACTCTCCAGATTCCAAGGAGCACCAGACTATCTGCGCTAGGACCGACTGATGGCATCGATACAACCCAAGATTAGAGAAGCTGGTCCAGGGTCCAAACTACAGCACGAGGGCGACATCCTGGATAATCCGCATGACATCCATGAACTCCGTTGGCTAGAGGTACTAAGAAAATCGAGGTGCCGTGAATCTTGCCTGATCAAAAGCAACACCCTTAGAGTGTGCTGCTGAAGTACCACCCTGATGTCAGCCACCTTATTAGCAAAGAATTGAGCAATCTAATCACACTCTAATTGTGAAAAACCTTTTCTGGATCTGTAGACAGGCTGGGCTGTACAGTCTGTCCACAGTACGGAAAAGCTGGGCTGGTCAATTCTGAGCAGCTGCAATCTCCCGGACAGGAATTCTGCCTTCTTCTGGTGATTGCAGATTGATAGGCCTGATAATGGTCCATCAATCTAAGGCGGTCGGTATCAAGGGGGACTTTCGCCAGCAATGCTCTAACCTTTGTCCTAGTCTCCACATCTCCCTCAAAATCCCATCAAACCAAGGAGATTGAGGGCAAAGGAGAGAAGGCGAACTCAGACAGGAGCAATGGAATCCAGAGCCACCAAGATGGACAAATTATAGGCCATCACGAGGGTCTATGGATCACTGCTTGCAAATGAGGGGGACAATAGGTCAAGCGCCACTGTTAGGCAATGAGAGCTTATATCTCGTAAAGGGCGGTACTTAACCATCTCCACAGGAAGACCTACAAAGAGGGAGTGCTAAAACTAAACTCCATGTGTGGTGATCCAACCACCCAACTGGTTCCACCCCATGTCAGATGATTCGATCCCTAGGAGGAAGACTAAGTCAAGGGAGTGTCCGTGTTTATGGGTAGCAGTGGTAACCACCTGTGTAAGACCCAGTGATGACGCTAACTGGAGGAAGTGCTGCCAAATTAGTAGAGTTTGTCGTCGATCCAGGCGTTGAAGTCACTCAGAACCATCAGTCTAGGTGACTCAAACGCTATGTTGATGACGAAGTCTGCCACTTCCTGAAGGAATCACTTCTCATCACCGGAGGACGATAAATGAGGGCGATCTGATAACCTACACCTGCTACAATGACGCACTCAAATGACTCAATCTCCTCAACTAGCACACTCTCGTGAGGTTACGCTCGGGTCTTGTAACAGACCGCAACTCCCCCACAGTCCAATCTCAGGTGGTGTATCACTGAGTATCCAGCTGGTGTTAAAGCCTCCAAATGGGGCAGAATTCTCATCCAGCCAGGTCTGGTGATGCATGCCAAGTCCACCTGCTTCAACAAGATCTGCCATAATTGCAGTCTTGTTTTGATGGACCTGGCATTGCACACCACCGCCCGACTTGGATGAACCTCCCAAGCTGCCCGAACCACCTGCTGACCATAATTGGTCGTGCCCTTGGGTATGGAAACCAGGCATGGCGAACCACATTCTGAGTTCCATTTCACCCCAGGGCATCTCCTGGATCTTACCACCCCGATACGGTGACCCCCTCATTCAACCTCCACTGTTCTAAACCCCACCCCTCCATCTCCTCCGCACAATACCTAGTGCTCTACAGCACTGGCAAACAATAGCCCCAAGGGAGGAGTGAAGAAGGGTGGAAGGCACGGAGAGTGGAAGGTGAATAGTGCACAACTGTGGGGGCAGGCATCCAACACATTCCAACAAAACACTTTGGGTCTAAACTTACAGCTAATTACTTCTAAAATTCCCCAATCCCCAAAATAAAACCCTTTAAACAATCACAATATGACTAATTCAACAACTCTTTAAAATAAATAACCAATAGTCCAAAAGTCAAACAGTTTAAATCCAGATGTAAAGCAATAGACCAGGAGCTCCCACCTCCCTGATCAATAATGTCAGAGCTCTCAATCCCAGGTTATGCTCTCACCAGAGTCTGAGCGACAAGCAACAGAAATGAAAAGAAAAACTAAAATATATTGTAGAAGGGTTACCCACAACCATCATGAAGAGTCCGAGTCCTTTGCAGCAAATAATCGGCAATCTGCAGGTCAGACAGTTCCTGAGTTAAATTCCAGCACTGAATGAATAAAATTATAAAATAAAATAATCAATCCATATCTTGCAGACTAAGGCCGATTGGTTTAGTCAGTCTGGCAGGCCGGAGTTCCTATACAGCAACAGGCAGAAACGTAAATCAGGAACCTAGATGGGGCCCCCCCCCATGTAGCATCTCATAGGCCCTGGCAACCAGCCTCTGGCGACCTACAGCTACAACCCCCAAGGGCCAGGCCTCAAGCGCAACCCACAGGAGGCCTAGAGATGCCCCACCAACTCTCAGACTCCTGAGAGTTGTTGGGAAACCCAGCTTGGTCGCAGGACACACACAAGCCACTTAGCCCCACACACCTTACAGGAGCCCCGTCTCACCTGACACAATTCCCCACCCTACTGTTTGGATAAAACTCAGCAAGCATCCACTGGATGCACTCTCACCACAGCCAGTAACCTCCAGTAACCTCCACGATCAGTAGGCATCCAATCTGTCAAAAACTTCCCCACTCATTCCAGTCTGCACTAATGCTGCAGAATCATCCCAGTAAAACGACAAGGCAATTAGAAGTCAAAACAAAATGAATCAGACCCAGATCTTCTGAAAACAGTCCCGCAAAGTCACACCACAGATTCCAGGTCGTGCTCCTCTCAAAAGGGCAAAAGGCCATTATAAATGATTCATACAAAATCAGGTATATCCACAAGGTATACCTAAATAGACTGATAAATATAAAAAATACTTACGTTATTTAAAAATTGATGTAGAATTCATCAGAGGTTCGGTAACCAGCTTTAAATTGTTACTGCTTAAATGCAAATAGTTCAGCTCTCAAAATCTGACAGCTATTAGATCCAAGTTGGAGACATTATTCTGCTTGTAGAAGTGCGATGTTGTAGTTCCAGAGCTTTCAACCATCAGTGATCCTTGCAGTAAGAAATCTTGCTTTTTAGCTGGCCTGCCAGCATAGCGTGTAGCTCTACTGCTTGCAACACCGGCGACCCTGGTTCAGGAATGAGCCCAGGGTGCCGGAGGGCTCTGGGGGAGCTTGAGCATCTGTGGGATGGCTCGTCTCCTTTGAGGGGAGGGTGGGACCAGGATCAGTGCTTGACTGGCCTCTGGTGGGAGCCAGAGGAATGGCAAGCCTGAGTCCAGCTTGGGAGGAGAGGCGTGATGGCGCGCGATGCCTTGATGTCATGCACCTGTCATGCTTCCATGAGGAATGATATTGGGTCTGGCTGGCCCTAGTATGGGCACCAGCAATAGGAACAGTATGGCCACAGCCAGCCACTGATGGAGGAATGGCACTGATCTGGACCTCACCTGCTGGCCCCATGGCTCATGCACATCCTGATGACATGTAAAGGTACGAGAACAAGCCACCCACCCCAATGCCACTCTGGTGTGCATAGCCATGGCTCCATGGGGACAGACCAGGCATGTGGTGGTCTTGGTATAGGAAGTCAGTTTGTGGGCTAGTGACTTTGGGGAAAACAGAAATAGCAAAAAAAATATATATATTTTTACCATCACTTGGATCTGATTGCTGGTTTGAATCTCCAATGTGTTTTCCTCAGAGAGATAGAAAGATAACATGAGGGCTCACAAACTCAAGTCCAGGATCTTCATCCTTGTGTGATTTGCTTCTGTTGCTGTCCTTATGTTGAATCATACTGCACGGTGATCACTGGTCCTCAGGTGTCCTCCCACTTGACATGTGCAATACTGTCCCTGTTTGTGAGAATCAGGTCCAGTATTGCCCCATCTTGAGTGGGTTCTTTGACTAGTTGCTTAAGAAATGCCCCTGCAGAGAGGCTAGGGCCCTGCTTCTAGCAGAGGCTGTGGCTGGGAGGCTTCAATTTGTATCAGATTGAAATCCCCAACCAGCAGCACTCTCCCTTTTTTGCTGTTCTGCTAATGACTTCACCTATTGCCTTATCCAATTCTTTCCCTGTGTTAGAGGTCTGTATAGCACCCCAATGCGAACAGTGGCGTTGACTCCTGTGTCCAGGGTGATGCATAGCACCTCTTACCCATCTTTTCCCCAAGGTTCTCTTTCATGTCCTCTCACTGCTACACTCTGTCACATACAGCACAAACCTATCCACACTTCCTCCCTCCCCATCCTTTCTGAATATCCAAGACCCAAGCAATGCTTTTTGGCTCACCCTCCAGGCAATGGACCAACAGCTCACCTCTGCAAATATCCTTCATAGATGGCTCCGTCCCTGAAATAGTCACTTCCTTTAAGCACTTAGGTTTCACCTTGGACCAGTCTCTGACTTCGCTGCATATCTCCTCCTTATGTAAAGTCATAAGTTCCAGTCTTGGTCTCTGTGATACTCAGTAGATAGTGTGAGAACCCGAGAATTGCAGGCTGGTGCTCATACTAGCCAGCCAGACCCAATACCAATTATCTGAATCCAAAGAGAATACAGCACACAGGAGCTGGATCCAAGTGAAATACCAATTTATTAAGCAAACTGTTGCTAAGACAGTTCAAAAACATAGCTCCAACACAGCAAATAAACAGACAGACAAGCCCCAGCACTTTGACTCTCTGCTAGAGTCTTCCTCAGGGGTGTGGCATATAGGAAGGCTACTCCTTTTTATACATGTCGCCTAATTAAATTGATACAGGTGTCATTGTTTAAGATTTAATGTTATACTTTGTATACACAAGAAACTACATACACAACTAGCAACCTGAAAAATCCAATTATTTACAATTCTGCTCACTCATTAAATACAGTTCTATGGGAATCCCTACTAATAAATGCTTTTACATTTATAAATTATTTAATTGACTTTTTGTCTAACTAGAGCAGCTGCAAAAGTGCTCAAACAATCAGAAGAAGAACTTTATAATAAGCATTTGTCAATGCCGAATGTCTGCTTGCTGGTATTAGCATTGGAAATGCAAGAGTTAGACAGATGCAGAATAGAAATGGCAGTGAAGTATTGAAGTTCATGCCAACCCCACCTCCATCCTGTAGAGACGGACTGGCATTGGGGTAAGTGTTTGGGTCGTCGGTTATGATGGGCATGCCATGTCACGCCACCCCTATTCTGCAGACACCGACACGTGTTGAGGTGTGCCTTAGGTGTTTGGCTTTACAGTCACTGCATTCCATAAGGACATATGCTGAAAGGTGCAGCATAGGAGAATGGGGCGAAGTCTGGGGTCAAGACTCCAAGGTACATCTCGATGCCTGTCAGTGGCTGGAGGTGGGGTGAGATGGCATGAGCAGTACATCAGCAATGCCAAGGCACACCGGATGCCTGTCAGTCTGTACTGGGTAGGACGTTATGGTTAGAAACCCTAACACCTCAGGCGTTTGTTGGTATTTAAACTACAAATTTTCAACATGGCCTTTTGTGACCCTACCTATGAAGAGTGGCAGTATAATTATGTGTATGTGTCCCTAACATTGATTTCCAACAGCGAAGTGCCATTCTGCAACACATGAACAAAAACACAGATTGGGCAGGATGAAGAATGACAGCTGTACCATCCACAGGGAGGTGTGAAGAGACGGCAATGTTGAACAGCTGTACTGGGATAAAACAAATACTCGCACGTCCGAGCATACAGTATGTGGAACTGCGCAACGCATGCACATTACACAGTCATTTTATGGACGTCAGTCACCAAAGTTTCAACATAGGCATTGTAGGACCTCTCCTGATGAACAGTGTCACTGTGATTTTCTTGATGTGTCCTGAACACTGATTTCCACAACAACCACATATTCTGCGCCAGAAGTGCAAACACACATTTCAGCCAGGATGTGAAAAATGACAGCTGTACTGTTCATAAGGAGGTGCAGAAAAATGGCTATGTTGAAAAGCTGGAGGAACATATTACAAATGTGCGGGTTATGAGTGCGACTGGAAACTCTGCAACGCACGCTTGTAACACAGTCATTTTATGGAGTTTCATCACCAAATTTTCAACATAGGAATTTTATGGCCTCTGCTAATCAACAATGTCACTGTGATTTTCTTGATGTGTCCTGAACACTGATTTCCTCAACAACCACGATATTCTGTGCCAGAAGTGCAAACACACATTTCAGCCAGGATGTGAAAATGGCAGCTGTACTGTTCATAAGGGGCCAGAAAATGGCAATGTTGAAAATCTGGAGTGAAAATATTATAGATTCGCAAACTTACGAAGCCGTGATGTAAACCGCGCAATGCAGGCTTGTAACACAGTCATTTTATGGATTTTTGTCACCAAATTTTCAATATAGGCATTTTAGGACCTCTGCTAATGAACAGTGTCACTGTCATTTTCGTAATGTGTCGAACACAGATTCCCCACAACCACCGCGCTATTCTCAGCCACAAGTGCGAAACACATTTCTACCAGGATGTGAAAAATGACTGCTGTACTGTTCATAAAGAGGTGCATAAAATGACAATATTGAAAATCTGGTCTGAAAATACTGCAATTGCTGGTTACTTAACGCAGTGAAGTAACCGCCCAACGCACGCCAGAAACAGTAATTTTTGATTTTTTCCACCAAATTTGCAACAGACACTTTTTGAGTCCACCCCATCACTCGGCACTGTCGCGAATCAGTCCCAAAGTGATTCTGCGAGTGACTGCAAAATCACCTTCAGGACTGATTAACGCCATGACAGTGACTGAATTTATGAGGAGGGGTCCCAAAACCCCATGTTGAAAATGTGGTGCAAAAATTCCCAAAATGCCTGAGATATGCAACAAAGTTGAAAACTCTATTTATTCCATTATACAGCTTACCGCATTTCCTCAGTTCGCGTTGGCTTTGAAGAGTGCAGACGTGTTCCCGGTCCACTGAAGATCATTGCGCTTGGGCTCCGGAAGTAAGTATGGGGTGAGGTGGGTGTGGGGAGGCAGGGTGCAGTGGTGGGCACGGGTTGTGGGGTGAGGGCCAGGAGACCACGAGGAACCGCTTTTGTTTTACAGGTCTTAAAAAAAAAGCCATCTGGACGGTTTTCCTTTGCAGGGCATTGGGCACATTGGGGTGGGCCTCAGCGTGCACCTGAATAGTTTTTGGGGTGGGGTGTAGCCGATGGGGATTGGGCACCCCGTTGGTACAAAAGCTGGGGAGCGCAAGAGCCAAGGGAATTGAGCACCCTCGGACTGTCCCGCTACTTTTGGGGAGGCTGATGCCGACAGGAGGGCTCCCCGTCAGTGCATCACACAGGGATGGGAACACACTGCCAATGGGGAGTGGGCCCCGTCGGCAATTCAGATCGCACCAGGATGCATGCCGGCGGGGACTGGGACCCTGTCAGCAAAAACACACTTCTGTGGGAGGGACATGCTGCCGGGGATTGTGCACCGGCACTGGGGCTGGTCAGTTGTTTATGAACATGGCGCAAGGCCGCCATGTTCATAAACACTATTACTGTAGTAACATTCTGCCCAGCAATGACGGGTCACCCTCATTGTAGCGAATCGCTGATGCTGCAATGATGAGGCGGCCCGTGATTGCTGGCGGCAAAACGCTACAACTTGGTGCAACTTCTGAAGCCAGTATCATCAGCACACTGATGCCTCCATTGGTGCACCATGGCCAAGCCCCCAAATGCACTGCTTGTGTTGGCTGCCACACTGCCACCCCTCCCAAACCCTCTTCTCCCTGTTGTCACATATCGTTTCTTGCGCATGCGCCGAAGCAAACATAAAATGAGAAAGCTGCTAAAATTAATAAATCTCTGAGAAAAATTAAATCACAAACCATTTTAATATTACAAAATTATGATACCATTATTTTTTACATTTAGAGACATTTATATGTTTTTGTCTTATTTCCAAATTATAGCTCATTTTACATATCTTTCTCTGATCCATGAGAACTTATGTCCTGAAAAAAAAAAAAAGAAAATAGGGACAGAAGAGTAGAAATTAAATTCATTTCTATTATAATGCACTTCATTAACAAACAATGATGTTTTTAATCTTAATGGCAACAGAAGTAAGCACTAACCATACCAAATAAGTGCTTTACACCATTCTAAAAATTAGAGGTGGTACACTTAGGATAAATTGCTGTTTATTTTTTCTTTCTTTAATTTTTCAGATATGGTCTTAGATCCCATTGGTTATTTAATCCCTGTGGTTTTACGCCTACAACTTGAATATCCATCTACATTCCTTCTGCAATACTAAATTTGATCTATCACCTCCTATCTTTAATAGTGGTATCCGTTCTAAACCAATGGACCCAGATATTCAGAAATGCACCAAAGCCCGTGCATGTCCGCGAGTGCAAATCCAATGCACCATAATGCAACAGGAGCTATATTCAGAGGTTGCATTAGGCTGAACTGCCCCAGTGCAACCTGGCAGAATATGGCAGGTTGCCCATGGTGCAAAAAGAGATGCTCCACACAATTGTGGGAGCAGAGCAGCAGAGCAACAGAGGGGGACACGGCACAGAGAACAGACCCAGGGACAGAGCCATGAAGCACAGTGACAGGCAACAGGAGGCTCCACCAGCAGGGCACACACAGGCACCCAGACATGTGACCCCAGGACACAACAGTAGCACAGATAGCAGGCAACAGGGGTGCCAACAGCTAATGGAGGGCCACTAAGGAGCCCCCAACAGGCCGTTGGCCGTGCCCCCTCTCAGACCATAGCAGGCCACACCCAGGACCATGCAGCCGACACACATGCCACACAGACACACGGGAGCCCACACAGTAGGCACTGAATGTGCCTGGTGGTAGGTAGCGAGGCAAACCACATGGGACAGGCCGCACAACATCAAGCAGGGGCCCCAACACAGCGTGTGGAAAGTACCCACCAATGACCATGGCTGCATGCCACCACTACCACCACACACACACATCCGCCACACAGCACCGACAGCTGGCCCATGGGCACCCCAAGGCACAGCCACCAAACCAGGGATGGACACCACCACAGTGGGACACACACAGCACACAGCAGTGAACCATGGAAGACAACACACACCCTCCACATGCACACCACATGGACGGACACCGGCCACTGCAGCATGGCTCCTCACGCCACCTGCAAATCAAACACAGACACAGGCAGGTAAGTCAGAAAAATATATATTATGATGAACTACTTACAGTAACCAGGGGCTGGGAAAGGGTAGGTATAGTGAGGGACGGGGACAGGGAATAAACTAACGGCAGCCCCATCCGCCGCTCCTGGCATTCAGACGCCTGCCCACTCAGCCACCAGCATCCCGCGGATCTGCACTACCACCTCCGTGCCATCGAGGCCAGAAGGAGTGTCTGGCGCACCAGTCTGGATATCATTGACCTCGGTGGTCTTCACCGCTGGACACCTATAACAAGGGACAGGAAAGGTGAAAAGTGTAATGTCCCAAGGAACCATGCCCACCAACAGTGCGCAATGGACAGCGGGAACACACACACCCCTGGAGGGCCTGTAAAGGCCACCCACAGAGGGTGGGCCAACGGCAGCCAGCAACTTGGCTAATAACCATAGGGCACAGAGGGTGGACCTTGCTGCACAATGGCCACACAACTGTGCAATGACAGTCACATGGCACAGTGCACCAGCAGCACCACAGCAGCAACAGTGGCAGCTGGGCACTCATCCACCCCACCAACAGCTGGCATAAGTGTCCAATGGATGCGCCACAGTGGCATGCATCATGCACAGTGCGACACACACAGCTGCTGTGGCACATGGCACAGGTGGCTATGCCTGCATCCACTCCCCCGCCACCCCCATGTCCAGTTCAAGGACCGTGACAGTGCATACCTGACCTCTGCGGCCCTGCTGGTGCTGGTCCTGCTCCACCATGGCACACTGTGGCCTGCTGCTGCTGCAGTCCGGGCCCTCTGATGGTCCTCAGGTCCTGGGAATGGAAAGAAGACAGGTGCACACCAGGAACCGACCACAGCAGCTGCCTCCACCCTCACCCCTGTGCACAGGGTGTGCCCCTGCCTGACACGTCCCGCACAGCTGCACGGGCTGCATCGCAGTGCAAGCGGAAGCTGGCAATGCCACCCTGTGATGCGATGATGACAGTGTATCCTCTGCAGGGCATGGCAGGCAGCCAAGCCAATACCACAGTACAGCACCAGGGCAGACATGCAACATGGGATGACTTACCTGACTGTGGCACAGTCCTCGCCTGGCATGTGCCTGTAGCCTCCTCAGGTACTCTAGGTCTTGCTGCATAAGGTCCCTATAGCGATGGCAACATTGTTTGCCTGTCCTGGGCATCACCTTCCTGTGCTCCAGGCTGTTGGCTGTGACCTGCCAGCATGGTGCCCAGGACTACCGCAGGGGCACCTGCCCAAAGAACGGGGAGCATAGTTCCACAGCAGGCCACTAAGTTGGCCAAATTGACCTGTGACCAGTTCTGGGTCCTCCTGCATCTTGCCTGTGCCATGGTCAGCACAACGCGCTCGCAGCAAAAATGGTGGCAGGAGGCGACATGTCCGCACACCAGGTGCCCACTGCGCGATGTGTGGGAGCATGCACAGTGCATGCCCATTGTGCAGTGCCAGAGATGTGGAATGGTGTGGTTGGCGCGGGTCACAAGGGTCATTGGTCTGACCCAGGGTCAGGGGTCGCCCGCATTGCGCACGCGCGCGATAGGGCATGGCACCCCATGCATGGCCTTGCACATAGCTGGCATGATGCACATGTGCAATGCTACTGCATTGCACTGTCTGCATAGCAGCACGCATTGACACCACATTACGATGTCCATGCACACAGCAGGCTCAGCCTCGCGCGCATGCGTGTATTGTGCCATCGCGACTTGCGCCTGTGTAGTCCCATTGTGCACGGTGCAATATCACGATATTCAGACACCAAATGCAAATGAGCTCATCAGCCAATGTGTGGCGAGTGGGTGCATTAGCATGTCATTACTGTTGCCCAACCTCATTTGCATGCGCTTGCACCTTATAAGTGCCACAGAACAGCATAGGCCATGGACCGGCATTGCAATCTTGATAGGTAGTTATGCATGCCACTGCAGCCCACTGGGAGCTGACAGCACTGCATGGTGGGACGGAATAGGGAGATGCTGCCATTGCTACACTGTGCTGTCCATGTTCACAGGCAGCAACATGTCGGCACATGAGGAGGGCAAGGAGCGGGGTCCGTATGGAAGCGCAGGCCCAACTTCACAAAGGCCGAGACTAATGCTCTGTTTGAGGCCTACCTGACAGGAGCCCCTGTTGAGTGGTGCCACGGTACACCACAGGCCAGGGCTGGTGCATGGGAGGAGGTGGTAACCCACGTGAACCAGCATGGCAGCACCAGCGGTCGGTGCAGGAGTGCTGAAAGAAGTGGGAGCAGACAAGCGGGCGGATTAAGGAGAAGGTGGCAGCCATCTGAGTGTCCCTTACTACCACGAGGAGGGCCTGCAGATGCACCCACACTAACATCGCAGGAGGAGTTTGCGCAGCCACCATGCACCACACCATGGTGGAAGTTGTGCCTGGAGGAGGATTCCAGATGGGTTGCAGCCCATCACTGCATGGTGGTATGTCAGCCATGCACAGCTAGTGGCATGGAGGGTGCATACACGGGCATGCTGGCATGCTTGTGGCTGTGTGCATGTCATGTATGTGTGTGCACCCACATGCATGCCATGCTGCAGGACACATACAGCGGCAGTGTATGGGGGGCACATGTGGGCATTACATCACTGACACGCTTTTTCTCTTGCCGCACCAGCACACCTCCGCAGATGATGGGGTGCCGCAGCAGCAAACTGCGGACGCTGGTATGGCCTCAGAGGACCAGCCATCCACCTCTACCAGCATCCGGGGCCCAGCAGGCTGCAGCTCAGCACCACAGTGCAGGCGGATGTCCTGGACCTGGGGTCAGATGAGGCCCTGGATGTGTTCCTACAGGATGCCAGCCTTGGTGTCTTATGCGCAGAGACACAGATCAGGGCAGGGTCCGACTCCGATGATGAAATCACACTAATCCTGGACAGCATGGGTGACGTTGTGGGTGAGACGCCCCTGCTGGCATCTGACACAGGCACCATGCCCAGTGCTCTGCCAGTGGCAGAACAGCTGCCTGCCACCACTATGGGTGCAGTGGTGTGCGCTGCCCCAGTTGTACCCTGTGGTGGTGGTGGTGGCCTCCGTGCAGGTGCTGGGTGGTGTGCAGCAGCCAGACAGGTGACAGCAGCAGGCTGCGGGTGCCACCGGCAGCCGGACACAGGGTCTACCGGCCGTGTGCCTGCTGTGCCCATTCCCCTGCAGACCCCACTGTGCAGCATGGCCAGTCACCACAAGACACTGACCGGCTGGCTGAGCACACCTGTCTGCTGCAGGCATCCATTCAACAACAGGTACTGCTTGCCACTGGGGTGTGTGCACTGCGTGCGGAGGTGCACCAATTAGCTGAACAGCGGAAAGGGTACTGCGAGATCCTGGCAAGGATGCAGTGCATGCAGGAGGCCACAACTGCATCCTTGGATCACATTGCCACTGCAATCACAGATGGCTTTGTGTTGCTGGCTGCCACGGGCATGACCATGCACAGGTGACCCCCGCAGTGCACTGTTCACCCAACGAACCTGCCATTGGGTGACCCCAGCACAGTCAACGCTGGGCTCTGACCCAGGGCTGGCCTGTTTGGGCACCTGCACAACCCCACGCAGACACGGTCGCGGCCCCACGGTTCAACCCCTGGAGGGCTGTTGCAACCCAACATGGCTGATGCAACCTCCATGGCTGATGCAACCCTCCATGGCTGATGCACAACCTGTGGCTGCTGATCAGCCCTGGTGTGGCTACCCCTATGGCCGTGGTGGCCATGGTTCTGTGCAGAGGCCCTGAAGTGCAGGCCGCCTGACCACAGTCTGCAGCTGCTGCCCTTGCGCACATGGGCAGTGTGTGTGCCACCACTGGTGTCACATGTTTGTTGTGCCACACGCTGCTTGTGTGCGTGCTTGCCTGGCTGCTGGACCATGTAGCGTGGGCATGATGAGGGCAGTCTAGCACTGGTTATGTCTGTGCACACGATGATCTGATCCACACCACATACCAATGCCCGTGTGTGTGGGTGCATGTGGTTGTGTGTGTGTGTATTGCTGTGTGTGGTTGTGTGCCACTGCCTCCCTACCCTGCATCATGCCTCTGTGTGTGCATGCCCATTGCCATGCATGCCCTGTATGTGTGCTGTACCTGTTGTGTGGCCCATGCATGTGTACCGCACCACTCCACCGTGTGCACCATAGTGCTCCTGTGTGATGGTGTCCGTAGCGCCACAACTGCTGGATTATTCTGGGTCCTCAGCCCAGAGAGTGGCTGTCCACCACCCTCCGGCCCATTGTCTCTGTTGTCCCCACTACTGTCACCCTCATCAGCCTCGAGCAGCTATCCCACGGTGAATGGCTATGTTGTGCAGTATGCAGAAGGCCAGGAATAGGCCACAGGCTTTCGAGGGCTGTACTGTAGGCACAGCCTGACCTGTCTAGGCAATGAAACCATGCTTTCAGCATGCCAAAGACACGCTCAAAGATGTTGTGTGTGCTGGTGTGTGCCTCATTGTACTGATCCTCTGCTGGGGACGACAGGTGCTGGTAGGGGTGAGCAGCCAGGGCCTCAGGGATACGTGCTGTCACCTGTGTGGAGATTGACATGGTTAGCCCTCTGCTATTCTATGCTGTGCCCCTTGTGTGTCCCTGGCAGCCACACCACCATGCACACCCTGCCCACCCCATCCCCAGGTCTGCTCTGCCCATTGCCCTTGCCCATGCCATACTCACCCACTAGGAGGCCAGTGAGGATGTCTCCATGTTTGAACTTGTGGCACAGCGCAGAGCTGTGCCAGATGAATGCATCATGTGCACTCCCAGTGTGTGTGATGCAGGCATTAGTGATGTGCCCCATGGCATTGCACGCTACCTGGCAGTTAACACTCAGGCTCCCTTCGCGTTGATGTATGCCACGCCCTCAGGGCCAGGTGGCATGTGGATGACCATGTGGTTGCAGTCAATGGCCCCAATCATGCCAGGCGTACATGCCACCCTGTGGAAGTCTTGCATGGTTGCTTTACAATCCGCCTGTGTGCTGTGGAAACAGATGAACTCCAAGCACGTGGCAGCAGAGCATTGAGGAACTGTGTAAGAAGGCAGGATGTGGCCGACTGGGTGATGTCCATGGTGTCCCTGTTAGTCTCTGAAGGTGCCCGTGGTGAGCAGGCACATGATGGTGGTCAACTTTGTCTCCACAGACATGGCATATCTCCGCCTGGTGGTGCCTGCATCTTCACTGCACAGCTCACAGAACTGCCTCAGAATGGACCTGTTCAGGAGGTACCAGCCCACTATCTCAGTGTCACTGTAGTTCTCAAAGGTGTTGTGGGTATGGTACCATCTGTGTCAGGCTTACCACTGATGGGCCCTTCCTCAGCCATGTCCCTGTTCCTCCTGCCCCTCATACCCCTCATTACTGCCTCCTTCATGAAGGGTGCACTGTCCATGGCCCTTGCTGTCCACTGTCCCCATGGGTGGTTGGCTGCTGGCTGTGTGCCACCCTGGTACGCTGCTTGTCTGTGTGAGTGTGTGTCTCTCTCTTCTGCCCTCTCCCTCTCCAATGCCACCTCTGTCCCTCTCCTCTCCTTCTGTGTGTGGACTTTGGTCTGTCTGTCTGTCTGTGTGTGTGTCTCTCTGTCTGTCTCTCTCAATCACTCCTGTCACTCACACCCTGGGCAAGTGCTGTCTGTGTGTTTGCGCCCTGTATTTATAGGAACAAGTCTGCTCAGAGCAATTTCAATTTGCTCCACACTTGCATACATGGATTCAGTTGAATATGCCACAACGCTGGATATTCATAGAATGCCCCTGCTCTTACACCTGCATTCATTATAGTTGCGCATTGGTGCATTGGATTTTGCGCCATGACTGGCTCCCCGGGCTGAATATGGCTCCCTTGGTAAACACCGCACTTGTAGTTGGTGCAACCTCAGTTGCACCATGCACAACTGCTCTGAATATCTGGGTCATGAACTGCAAATCTGGTGGAAAAATGGTAAGCTGAAAAGTGGGCTCCTTACTGTTGTGTTTAAGTTTGCATTTATAAGCAAACGAATATGCTCCTGAGTTCTCTGTTTTAAGGGGTGGACTGTTTTCCCATGTATAGTAGCCACAGGTACACCATAGGGTGTAAATAACATATGAGGTATCACACATTATTAGTTTGATTTTAGCATGAACATCCATCTTTTTGGATGCTGAAATGTTGTGGCTGGAGTTGCATATTTACAAATATTACAATGATTACACCAATAAAATCATAGTGGTCTTGTAGGAAGCCATGTCTTTTTATTTCTTTTTCTGTGTCATACAACTGTGTACCACCTTATCTTTAAGACTCCTAGCTTTGCAGAAGGTTACTCGTGGCTGTAATCCTACTGCCTTTGCCACTTCTGTATTGCTAAGCAGGATAGTCCAATTCCTAAACACCACATTACCTATTTTACCTGCCAAATGGTTGCATTCTGTTATAAATGTGCAGGGAGGGGTTATTGGTTGTTGCACTGGTTTTCCTTTATTAGCTCAGACCGTGGATGTTTTGTGCTTTCTGACTTGTTTTTGTTAATAAATCTAAGTTATAGCCTCTCTAAGAATCACTTCGTAAGTTCTTGAGCTTGCTCACTATAAGAGCAGTCATTGCTACAATTTATACGTAACCTGAAATACTGACCATACAGAATGGATTTTTTAATGTAGGGGATGAGCATTTGAGGCATGGAGTAATGAATTAGTGGCAGTCTCTTTATGATAGCACTTTGATTTAATGGCACAATCATTAGGCAATGCAGTCAATGTCAGATCTAAAAGTTAATTGTGTCCTTAAAAGCTGTGTAGGTAAATTTGAGGTTTAGATCATTAAAATTTAACCACCTGACAAATTCTGGAATTAACTCAATTGGACCATTCCATATACATATATAATCATCAATAAATCTATACCAATGTGCTATGTAATCATAGAATAGATTTGAAGATTGTTTCAAAACTAATTCTCTTTCCCATTTCTCCAAAACAAATTAGTATAACAGGGTGCCATTGAGGCACCTATTGCTGTTCCACATTTTGTAAAAAGAATTTCCTTCAAATGTTATAAAAGGAATTAAAAGCCTGTCAAAATAAATTACTTTGGTAAATTTTCAGTTTCATCTAACTGGTCCAAAAAATACCTACGGCTTCTAAACCTTTTGGTGGTGAATGAAGGTATACAGTGCCTCCACATCTACCATTAACCATACATTGCTTGACTATCATTTTGCTTTCTCCAATTTACACAACAAATCTGTGCTTTGATATAAGAATCTAAACAGCATAACAGACTGCATTGTGGTAAGCTCAATGTCACTCTTTCGGGTGACATTTTAATAAACCTAGCAGAAATACTGAAGTTGGCAATTTCACCATATAAACTTATCTTTGAATATGAGTGAGAATGGGAAACTGCTACATATCAAGAGTGAAAGGAGCTACAGTTGGGAAGCCACTGAAAATTTGGATATGAGAAGAAAGAGAGCATGATAAATCTTGCAGCAACAAGCAGTAAGTGCCACTGACATTAATGGCTCAGAATCTAATATCATCAGAAATGCATTTTTGATTTTGAAAAATGGTATTTAAGAAGATTGACTTGAGCTTTAATATTTCAACACTTGAAGAATATTTAACGAGGAGCAAGCACCACGAGGCTTAAGAGTGACAGTTTTGCCATTTTGTGGATTGGAAGATTTTTGTTTTAACGAAGAATGGATCAAAGCAGCATGAGAATGTGCAAAACATTTATTGAACTAATAATACGCAGTGACACACTTAAATATGAAGAGTTACTGAAAGAGGTAAAGTCGTTAAAGAGAAAGTGCTTAAATATAAGTCTCATTCATGGTTTAAAGATCTTGATTCCAAACTGCAAAATAAACTGGCAAAATACAAACATCAAATAGTTGAAAAGAAAACACCAAACTATTTTGAGACCAGGAGATTATGCGAGAGGAGAAATTCTACAGTGGTCATGGAAAAATCTGAAAGATCAGAAAGTAGAGGAGATCACGTGTGAGATTTGCAAAAGGTCTGGCAGCAGAAACAAAAATCAAAATAACAGCAATAAAAGAGGTGGTCAACAGCATACTAATCAGCAGAATAAATCAAATAGTTTTTAAGGAAAAGGACAGGGAATTCAAGAAGGAGAAAGACAAGAAGAGGCCAAAAAGGAAGGAACAAGTGAAGGAACCAGCATAACGAGACCCTGAGGGAATGCAAGAGGGACAGAAATTACAGGTTATAAATCTTTCAGCATCAGTTTAACTAAAGAACAAGAAATTGTGCTTTGAAAAAGGGCTGTCCTTCATACCAACACCACCTATTAATGATTTCCAAGTCTTTGTTGATCTTTATAAACTTTTAGAAAAATAAAATTGAAATTATTTTTCCATCAACAAGAATCACAGCAAAATTTTCTAATAGACTCAGCCATGGGTTTCCTAATTACGATGAACCTTGTGTGGAGCAAGAAGATATTGATTAAATTTTGGATGCAGCCTCAGGCATTGCTAATTGTGATAAAGGTGACAGAATGAGTGCAGATCAAAGTGATTTATCATCATCTGATTATAAGGTTAATCAAGCTTTAATCAATCTTATAATACTGTAAGTATGTCTGAGGTTTGTAACACTGATTTAGAAATACTGGTTAAGTTGGCATTGGAATCAGGTGCGGTTACCGAAAAGGGGTGTTTTACCATAGATAATTTTGAACAAACAAGTTTATTAACAGCAGGTAAATAGCTTAGAAATCTCACGCAAAATAAAACTCAGACCTGATTCTCAGTTTTTCCTCAAGATACTAAATCATGCAATTTCAATGTATGAGAAAACTGGTTACCAGCAGGTTAAAGAAATCCTGAATACAGAAGTGCAGCTGAGCAGGTGGAATCTGACTAAAAACAAAAAATGCGTTGGTAGAATTGCAAAATGACAACAATGTTGTCATCAAACCAGCAGATAAGGGTGGCAACATTGTTGTCATGGATACAAACAAATATAGAACAATGGTCTTTTCCCTTTTGGACAAACCAGAAAATTATAGCAGACTTTGTTCTTATCCACCACAATGTTCAGAACTGAACTGCATAAAATACTGATTATGGGCATAGAACAAGGACAAATAACAGAGGCAGAATATAATTTTATGTGGAGAGAATTCCAGATTACACCTGGGTTTTATGCAATTCCTTAGATTCACAGAGATTTAATTAATCCACCAGGAAGTCCAATAATATCAGGAATGGAGCATTAACAGAAAATATGGGCAAATTCATATATTTCTTTTGCAATTGTAGCATGCCGTTGTTAGGTTCTTATATCAAAGACAGCACAGGTTTGTTGCATAAATTGGAGAAAGCAAAATGGTAGTCAAGCAATGTGTGGTTAAGTAGATGTGGAGGCATTGTATACCTCATTCACCACCAAAAGGCTTAGAAGTCGAAGGTATTTTTTTGGACCAGTTAGGTGAAACTGAAAATTTACCAAAATAATTTATTTTGGCAGGCCTTAAGTTAACATAGAAACATAGAAACATAGATTTTGACGGCAGATAAGGACCGCTTGGCCCACCCAGTCTGCCCATTTCCCTACCTAATGGATAAGCTGCAGATCCTAGTTAACCAGCAGCCTACTTCTTCCTACCCCCACCCCTAGAATTGCCTTTATGACTGTCCCATGCATGCTTGAATTCCACCACTGATTTTGACTCCACAACCTCCTCCGAAGGCTGTTCCATGCATCCACAACCTCTCTGTGAAAAATACTTCCTTAAATTACCTCTGAGCCGCCCCCTTCTATCTTCAAATTGTGCCCCTTGTTCTTGCACACCTCTTTTTTGAACGATGCTACCTCTTGGACTTTGTTGATTCTCTTGAGGTACTTGAAAGTTTCTATCATGTCCCCTCTCCCTCCTTTCCTCGAGGCTATACATATTCAGCTCCTTAAGTCTCTCTTCATATGTCTTCCGTGCAGACCCTGCACCATTTTAGTTGCCCTCATCTGGACAGCCTCCATCCTGTCTATTCAATTGGACCATTCAATATACATATACAATCAGCAATAAATCTGTACCAATGTGCAATGTAATCATAGAATGGATTTGAAGATTGTTTCAAAACAAATTCTTTTCCACATTTCCCAAAAACAAATTAGCATAATAGGGTGCCATCGAGGCACCTATTGCTAAAGTTCATTTTAGAACATAATTTTTGAATTTAAAGAGGAATTCTTTTACAAAATGTGGAATAGCAATAGGTGCCTCGATGGCACCCTATTATGCTAATTTGTTTTTGGGAAATGTGGAAAAGAATTTGTTTTGAAACAATCTTCAAATCCATTTTATGATTACACTGCACATTGGTATAGATTTATTGATGATTGTATATGTATATTGAATGGTCCAATTGAGTTAATTCCAGAATTTGTCAGGTGGTTACATTTTAATGATCTAAACTTCAAATTTACCTACACAGCTTCTAAGGACACAATTAACTTTAGATCTGACATTAACTGTATTGCCTAATGATTGTGCCATTAAATCAAAGTGCTATTGCAAAGAGACTGCCACTAATTCATTACTCCATGCCTCAAGTACTCATCCCCTACATTAAAAAATTCCACTCTGTATGGTCAGTATTTCAGGTTATGTAGAAATTGTAATGATGACTGCTCTTATAGTGAGTAAGCTCAAGAACTTATGAAGAGATTCTTAGAGAGAGGCTATAACTTAGATTTATTAACAAAACACGTCAGAAAGCATAAAAATCCCATGGTCTGAGATAATAAAGGAAAACCAGTGCAACAACCAGTATCCCTCCCTGCACATTTATAACAGAATACAACCATTTGGCAGGTAAAATAGGTAATGTGGTGTTTAGGAATTGGACTATTCTGCTTAGTGATACAGAACTGACAAAGGCAGTAGGATTACAGCCACGAGTAACCTTCTTCAAAGCTAGGGTCTTAAAATAAGCTGGTACACAGTCATATGACACAGAAAAAGAAATAAAACAGACATGGCTTCCTACAAGACCACTACGATTTTATTGGTGTAATCATTGTAATATTTGTAAATATGCAACTCCAGCCACAACATTTCAGCATCCAAAAAGATGGATGTTCATGCTAAATTGAACAACTAATAACATGTGATACCTCATATGTTATTTACACCTTATGCTGTACATATGGGCTACTATACATAAGGAGAACAGATCGCCTTTAAAACAGAGAATTCTGGAGCATATTAATTCAATTATAAATGCAAACTTAAACATGCCAGTAGAAGCCCATTTTCAGCTCACCATTTTTCCAAAGCCACAGATTTACAGTTAAGGAGTTTAGAATGGATACCACATTAAAGATAGGAGATGTTAGATCAAATTTATTATTGCAGAAGGAATGTAGATGGATATTCAAGTTGCAGAGTGTAAAACCACAAGGATTAAATAACCAATGGGATCTAAGACCATATTTGAAAAATAAAGAATGAAAAAAATAAACAGCAATTTATCCTAAGTGTGCCACCTCTAATTTTTAGAATTGTGAAAGCACTTATTTGGTATGGTTAGTGCTTACTTATGTTGCCATTAAGATTAAAAACATCATTGTTTGTTAATGAAGTGCATTATAATAGAAATGAATTTAATTTCTACTCTCTTCTGTCCCTATTTTCTTTTTCTTTTTCAGGACATAACTTCTCATGGATCAGAGAAAGATATATAAAATGAGCTACAATTTGGAAATAAGGCAAAAACATATAAATATCTTCTAAATGTAAAAATATTGGTATAATAATTTTCTAATATTTAAATGCATTGTGATTTAATTTTTCTCTGAGATTTATTAATTTTAGCAACTTTCTCATTTTTATAAAGTTCTTCTGATTGTTTGAGCGCTTTGCAGCTGCTCTAGTTAGACAAAAAGTCTTAATCAAATAATTTATAAATGTAAAAACAACATTTATTAGTAGGGATTTCCATAAAACTGTATTTAATGAGTGAGCAGAATTGTAAATAACTGGAATTTTCAGGTTTCAGTTGTGTATGTTTCTGTGTATAGAGAGTATAACATTAACTCTTAAACAATGACACCTGTATGAATATTAATTAGGTGACATGTATAAAAGGAGTAGACTTTTTATATGCCAACCCCTGAGGAAGACTCTTGTAGAGAGTCGAAGTGCTGGGGCTTGTCTGTCTATTTGCTGTGTTGGAGCTATGTTTTTGAATTGTCTTAGCAATGTTTTGCTTAATAAATTGGTAATTCACTTGGCTCCAGCTTCTGTGTGCCATTCTTGGTCTCGCATACACAGCCAGCAAAAACCTATCTCCTGCAGCCAGACATATTATAACGCTTACCCTACTGCTACCAAAGCTAACTTATTGCCTCCCAGTCTTTGCTAATGCTTCAAACTCTAACATGCGTAAATGGACTTTGAATACAACAATATATGTCGCTTTGCTCTCAGCTCTCACCGTGTCACCCACTACTGCCTGCTGTTTGAACAAACAAGGTTGGCTCTGCCCTCTGCTCTAATGGACCAAATGCTGGGAAACTTGTCTACAGCATACTAAATACAAACAGACCCTCTCCTTGCTTCATGCCTCATGACTAGTACTAGCCCCAGCTCCTTATCTCATCTGACACTGCTAAACTATTCATCCCCCAGTCCGCACTTGTTTTGGTGAGCTGTTCTTCTCATCTACAGCCCCAAACTCTAGAACAACTTTCCCTCCTCTGCAGTCATCCCGATCTGCATCCTCCTTCAACTACCAACTACGCACTTACCTTACACAATGATATAAATGCACTTGTTCTTATCACCAAACCTGTACCACTCCTTCCTAGATACCTCCGCTGATTTACCTCTCCATTGCTAATGCTCGCCAGGTGACTAGGGAATCTAGTTTTAAACTGTATTAGGTTCCTACACCAACAGTGGGGTTTGATTTGTTTTGTGTAGGTACAAATCATTGTGTCCTGCCTTTTGTTGTAGTACCCCTTTACCTGAGCCTTGTATTAAGACCTGTATAACTTGCATGGCCTTTTTCTTTTAGCTGTTACCCATACTGAGCTTCACTCAATGTACACCTCGATTGTCTATTACCTGTCTCATTGATGTTATTTCACCTGTAACTGCATTGTGAATTGTATATTTTTGTACTAATATCTGCACTGTTTATTACCTTGTAACCTCCTGGGTCGTGCCTGAAAATAGGCATTTCACCTGCCTAGTGAATCCTACCCGTTACCAAAAATGAAATAAATAAACTGAGTGTAGCCTGATACGCCCTTGTCCCAGCCATGGCTCTCTATGCATCATGACTCAGTTATGATCAGAAGTTCCAGGTCTGCCACAGCCACAATGGTCTCCATATCTGGGATTTTGTTTCCAGGACTTCTTGCTTTGGCACACGTGGCTCCCACACCTTTCTCCCACCCTTCCTGCAACCCCATTCCCTCTTCCTGCCTTTTACTGCCACTTGAAACTTCTCCCACTCCCTCCACCTTGCTGCCTTTTCTGTGTGTGCCACCTCAACACCTCTCTTTCCATGTCTTTGTTCTTTCCCCTTGTCTCCTACTACGCCCATGCCTCCTCAACTTGCATGTTGGGAGGTTTCCTCCTCGGCCCTCTCTACTTGTTGCTTCAGTCTGTTAGGGGTGTATGCTTGGTAATACCATCTCCACCCTCAGCTAGTTTAAATGTTCATCAAAGTAACATTTAAACCTTCCACTGAGAACTGTGGTCCACTTCCCAAAAGGATGCAGCCCATCACCTCTATATAGACCCATATCATTCCTCTTCCACTCTGCACCATTCCTTCAACCAATTGTTGAAGCTCCTGGTGCAGACTACCCTATCCTACCCTCAACTGCAGACAGGTAGCACCTCAGTGAATGTCACTGTTCATGCTACCTACCTTAGGCCCCTTCCCAGTTCCCTGAACTCTCCTCTACTACCCCAGCCCCAACCCTTGCTAGGTTATCAGGAAAGGGACATTCTTTAATCAGGAAAGGCATATAAGCCAAAGCTTGTTTCAGGTGTGACCTGGGAGCACAAGGAAGTTAAGTGACTTATGAGGGTTACACAGCATGCAAGTGGGGGCTGTGGGATTCAAACCCAGGTCTACAAGTTTGCAGTTCAATGCCCTAAACCACAGCACTATACTGCCTCCAAGCCTGACTTGCCAGTTCATTAGTCCCAGGTGGACAATGACATCCAACTCCCCGCCCTGCCTTCCTAGCGATCCTTAGGAACTGCTGTCATCCTCTGAGCTAAAGCACCAAGTAGGCACCTAACCTCCCTCTCTCCAGCCCTACCTGCTCCCAAAATCTATGCATCAGACCTTGGTTTAATGTCTTGTCTGAGGGCAGCACACCCTGGCAGTGCAGCACCCACAAGTACTGAGCAGAGGAAGAAACCATTTGGTGTATAAGAAACATCAGAGCAAGCTCGATGGAGTCCCAGACTTTCTCTGCCCTGAACCTTGTATGTATGTATGTCTGTCATATACAATTGCTAGGCAGAAAACACATGTTACACTTTAAGGTTTCAGAAAGAAATCCTAGTTTGCTTGAGGATAGCTCTGTTGTAGAGCATTCTTCAAGAACCTAAATTGTAGGATCATCCATTTTATGTTTGCTTGCACGCAAGAAACATAGTGCCATCATCCGAGAATTCAGAGGTGTGTCACCTCCTCCTCCAATTCAGTCAGTGTGTTGGCAGGTGGCCCTGTAAGCCAATGCATGCTGAGCTGTCTGTGACAAGCTCCAAAATACAGTGGCATACAGTTGAAAGGGAGCTACGCTCAGTGAGCAGTGATAAGATATCGCCTGCTCTGCACAGCTCCCCACACACACACACACACACACACAGAAACGCGACGATACTGCGTGCTGCCCCCGCACACATGTATAGCCGATGGGTGCCTAACTCCTCGTCGGCTTGTGCTGCGCCCCCTGGGCAAGTTTTCATACATGCCACGCTGGGTGCCCACTCCCAGCGTGGTAACTGACAGAATAGCCGACGGGGTGCCCAATCCCGCCGGCTCCACTGTCCTCACCCCGAGTACTGGGTGCCACGCGAGCCCACCCCAGCCTGGCAACTGATCATATGGCTGACGGGGTGCTCAATCCCCATCGGCTCCACGGCCCCCTGCCGCATTTGTGCCATGCTGGGAGCCCACCCTAGCGTGGCAAACGCCCCACGCCGTCTTTTTTTAACCTGCAAAATAAAACGGTCGCACAGCGCCTCCCAGCCCCCCACAACCCGCACCCACTCACTGTGCACTCCTGCCTCCTCACCCCTACCCCATACTTACCTCCAGAGCTCCGGCGCGACGATCTTCGGTGGACCGGAACACGTCTGCACTTTTCAAAGCCCACTCACCTAACTGAGGAAATGCCGTAAGCTGTATAATGGGCTAGATAGGGTTTTCAACTTTATTGCATATCTCAGGCATTTTGGGAATTTTGCACCAAATTTTCAACATGGGTTTTTGGTACCCCCCTCTCATGAATGATATCACTGTCATGGGCGTTATTTGGGCTCGAGGGTGATTTCACAGTCACTGAGCAGTCACTGCTCGAAATCACCCTTCGGCCCCGAAATAACGCCACACAGTGACATCATTCATCGAGAAGGGGTCCCAAAACCCCATGTTGAAAATTTGGTGCAAAAATCCAAAAAATGACTGTTTTACGAGCGCTGCCAGTAGCTCCTACAAAGGCTCGTAGTTCGCGAATTTTCAATATTTACTCCAGATTTTCAACATTGCCATTTTACCGCACCTTCTTATGAGTAGTACAGCTGTCATTTTTCACATCTCATCCAAATGTGTTTCCGCCATGTAGCGCATCAATGGCACAGTTGGTTTGCGAAATCAATGTACAGGACAAATTAAGAAAATCACAGTGACACTGTTCATGAGCAGAGGTCTTAAAATGGCTATGTTGAAAATTTGGTGAAAAAATTACAAAAATGACTGTTTTATGAGTGTCGTTGTACAGTTCCTACGCACGCCAGAAGTTCATGAATGTTCAAATTTTCACTCCAGATTTTCACCATTGCCATTTTACCACACCTCCTTATGAGCCGTATTAGCTGTCATTTTTCATCTTGCCCAAATGTGTTTCCGCCTATGAAGCGACAATGGCGCAGTCGATGTGCAAAATCAATGTATGGGACACATTAAGAAAATCACAGTGACACTGTTCATGAGCAGAGGTCTTAAAATGGCTATGTTGAAAATTTGGTGAAAAAATTTTAAAATGACTGTTTCTGAGCGTCGTTGCGCAGTTCCTATGCATGCTCGTAAGGTTGCAATTTAATATTTTCACTCCAGATTTTCAACATTGCCATTTTATTACACTTCCTTATGAACAGTACAGCTGCCATTTCTCATATGTCGCCCAAATGTGTTTCGCACATGTGGCGCACAATGGTGCTGTTGTTGTCTGTGAAAGCAATGTTTGGGACAGATTAAGAAATCACAGTTACACTGTTTATGAGCAGAGGTCTTAAATGGCTATGTTGAAAATTTGCGACAAAAGTCCATAATGACTGTGTTACGAGTGAGCATTGCGCAGTTTCCACGCACTCGTAAGTTCATGACTTTGTAATATTTTCAGTCCAGATTTTCACCAGTGGCATTTTTCCACACTTTCTTATGAACAGTACGGCTGTCATTTTTCACAACATGGCTGAAGTGTTTCACACTTTCAGCGCAGAGACGCGTAACGCTGTGGGAAATCATTGTTCGGCACAGATAAAGAAAATCACAGTGACACTGTTCAAGATCGAGGCACCAAAATGCCTGAGTTGACAATCTGCTGCAAAAATCCCCAACTTAATATGGGTGTGCATTGCACAGTTTCTAAGTATGCTCGAGACACCATTTTTAAATATTTTTACTGCAGATTTGCAACATTGCCATTTTTACACCTCCCATGAACAGTACAGCTGTCATTTTTACATCCTGTTCGAACGCTTTTGCACCTGTGGTGCTAAATGCCGAGTCGCTGTGCATAAGCAGCTGCTAACAAACTGATATTCCCTGTTCTTGAGGTGGGGTCACAAAAACATGTTGAAAATTTGGAGTGAAAATACCAACGAATGCCTGAGGTATTAGGGTTTCCAACCATAATGCCCAACCCTGTAGAGAATGACAGGGATCAGGGGTGTGACTTGGGATTCTTGCCTGTAATGCTCATACCATTCCACACCCTGCAGCCAGTGAGAGGCATCGAGGTATGCCTTGGACTCTTCGGCCCCAAAGTTCACCCCATTCTCATATATCGCACCCATCTCACCGTAGATTTCCTAATGAAATGGGTGCACATAAGGGCCAAAGACCCCAAGGAACACCGTGATACTTGTCAGTGTCTGCAGGGTGGGTGTGGTGAAATGGCGGGCGTTATGCCTGTTGACCCAAATGCACACCCCAATGCCTGTCACTCTCTGCAGGTGGTGGTGGGGTTGGTTTCAGTTCAATACTTCACTGCCATTCCTATTACGCAGCTCTGTAATCTCTACACTACCACTGCCAATGCCAGCAAGCAAACATTCGGCATTGACAAATGCTTGTTTTATTAGTACTGCAGACATTTTAATTAAAACAGGATCTTTCCCTTTAGACTTCATATTCCTGTGCTGGAGTCATTTAATCCTCTGCATGTGACATCACAGCCTGCTGCCACAGAAATGCTTCTGCTATCATAAGCAGAGGATTAGGTTCTCAGGGAAGGTATAAGCAGCAAGAAAGATGATGACTAAAGGAAAATCATTATTTTTTTCATGAATTTGTTTTCAGTAGAACAAATCAAATGTCCTGGAATTAAAATATTTTAAACTTTTATAAGATCTGAGTGTGGATGATGCAAACCTAATTTTTTCAGGAAATTTGAAAATCACTTTAAAGGTATTAAAAGAGCCAACATGCAGAGGTGTATTGGCAGTGACCAGTACATGTTGATTGGCTGTGTACTCATGTGTACATGTTACATCACCTGTAGCACTCAGATACATGAGTAGTACACATCTGGAAGCAGTGACTGGGACTCTTTGGAGTAGTGGGCCTGAAGTCAAGATTCAGGAGGGTATTGGCAGGCAAAGAAATAGCCCCAGTTCAAGGCAAAAGGACCTTTAATATGACACATAATTGGAAGTCGAGTACTTCCATGTACTGACCCCACTTTAACCTATAACTTATAGTGAGAAAAACAAACATGGGGCGAGGGTTCTGACTTGGCAGCTGGTAAGATCCTACCTTAACTCACTCAACACACACACACGCCTCCAAGTCTGAGACCTTGTGAGAGCCAGCACATGGTCACTAGGCTGAAAATGTAGGCTGTGTATATATCAAGCACATTAGAACACAATATATATTGTAATTACTTGCAATAACTTGGCTTCTGTAATGTTATATCACCCATACCATCAGAGCCTAAACTTAATAGGTAAATGAAACAAGGCTGGCACAGAAATTGTATAAATGCAGCTGAGGCTAGAAACCCTCAACATTTTTCAGTTTGAATTGCCCCTTTATCAGGGGCAGCGTTTGCCAAGAACCTGCTCTTTTATTTCAGCTATTTAAAGTGATGAAGAGAAAACAAAAAAAAAACAGTCTTGTTTGGAACAGCAACAAAGTATGTAATTACTACACAGCACTGGTAACTATAGGTATTGCCAGCACTGGGCGCATCAATTGAGTTCGTATACACCCTGTTGTGTGTTACTGCTGACATAACTATTAGCCAGTTGGTACAGATTAGAAAACAAACAGATGTTATGAGTAAAAAGGAAAGATACTGAAGACAGTAACCAAAGGAAACCAGTGCTGATACAGCCCCATTTCCACTGCCTGGCTGTGTTTAAATTGGGGGCTACGTCTGTCACTACTGTAAGGATATTTATTTTAGTAGGTCTAGTTTCCCCTGCCATGGTGCCTCAGGTAGTCTCATTTTGGCCTTATTTACTCCTATGCTCGAAGGAGTGGAGTGCCTCTGCACTGTGTAAGTGAGGTGTGGAGACACTCCACATCCATTGTGCCCCCTGCATGGGATGCACTATGGGGGTGCACAGCCCCACGCACCTGGATCCCCCACCTGTTTGGACCGCTACTTGCAGGGGTGGCATAGCACATGCCAGCACTATGCAGCATGCACATAGCCGTGTAGTGCTGCACCAGGTGTGTAGGGTAGCCAGCACGCCAGAGAAACTTGCCATAAGCCCGCTATGCACCCTGTGCCCTGACACTGACAACGGACCCACGTGGGAGCCAGGACAGTCAGCCCAGAGGTACCCACCCCTGCACCGAGCCGTGCCATCCACCTCCCCCATGCATGCCACCACACACACACACACACACACACACACACACACACACCTTGGGGACACCAGCCCCTGCAAACCCTCGCCAGCCTGCCTCTGTGTTCCCCACCCCACAGCACAGCCTCAAAGGTGTGGTGGGTGTGCGGCACACTTCCCTCCCCAGCACACCCTCATGCCAATGCCCCCACCCCATTCCTTCCGGTCTGTGTGGGGCATCGCACGGCCGTGGCACAACCCACTGCTCACTTCCATGGCTGCCATCCATGTGGACACCTGCAGGGGAGCTCAGCCAATACACCCCCCACCATGTAAGGAATCCACTTAGGGATCCGGGATGGGCATCTCAATGGATGCCCACCGGTGCGTGGTTCCATCCATTGCTGCCCTGCATGATCATGTGCATTCTGCTCACTGGAGGTGGGCCCTCGGACAGATGACCAGCAGTCATGAATGCCACTGGTGCACACCTTTCTGCAATTGCAAAGCTCTGTGGGCAGGATGCGATCTCGGGCATGTAATTCCCACCCATTGGAGCATAGGCCCCATTGTTAGGGTCTAGCTTTAGGGTGTTCCCTGTGTCTCCCTATGGTATGGTTTGGCATCAGCCCTCCCCAGGACCATAGCGTGACTATTCTATGTGCTTATTTTATTTGGAGAAGAGGGAACCACTAGTTCTTTAGGCTGCTCACAGTTGAGGATCTGTGTGTTAAAATAAAGGAAAAGGAGAGAAGAGACAGAGAGAAGAGTGGATCCAGAGCCTTTTCAAGCAGTTTTTGGGGATCTTTTCCACAACCTTTGTGGTGGTTCTTAATGGCTCTCCTAAGCCATTAGCTTTTTGCCACTTTTTCTGAGCCCTGGCATTTGGGCTCATGCTGTAGTCCTATCCATGCCCTCCTCTGCCAAAGTGTTTTCCAAACATTATTCACTGTGACCAGATTATTATTATTATTATTTTTTTAACGTTGTTTTACGCCCTTTCTCTGGTATCCAAACTCTCTCCTGGCTGGTATCTCAGTCCTGATCTTTCCTGCCTGCCTGAAGCTTCCAGTCTTCATTCCAGGTGGGCCCAGCTCCAATCAAAAGCACCCGACCACCTGATCCCCATTTCTGAGCCCCTGGGCAGGACCGCCTACCCTGCCTGGACTCTATCTAGAATCTAGTGGAGCAGCCAGGGCAGGGAGGGAGAAGTGGAGCAAGCTGGAGGCCTGGCATTGGGTGTGTGGGCTGAACCCTGGAACCCCTTCACCTACCAAACACCAGGGCTTTTCCATTTTCTGGGTCCCCCGACCATGGGCCATGCTGTGCAGCATGCTACATGTGCATTTCTATGCATGTCCATAGGACAGCTTCCTGACATGCCCTCTATGCTGGTCCCTCAGCTGTAGTGCATCCTGGTCACCAATGGGTGTCACTAATGGCGTGGGACAGAAACCCCCTCCTCCCAGGAGAGGAGAGCAGTCCAATGGGTACTCAATCCTATCCTCCCTAGCTGACCCTCGGCACCCCAGGCTCATTCCTGAACCTGGGTTGCCGGTGTGGAGGAGGTAAGGCAGATGCCTCAACCCTCAGTGCCACCAGGCTGGCTGTGACCAGATTATTGAACAAGAATGGGCAGGTGTAGACCAATAAAAATATCTACCAGAACCCAGGGTATGGTGTTTCCTTAATGGAGGAAAATATCTGCAAGTGGGAAACCCATTAACTTGCTGATAAAGTTGTATATAATTCCATGAGGAACATAACTATCCCAGTTGAAGGGTCTTTGCCTTTAGCAGACATGCATGACAAGCAAGTGGATGCCTTGTGCTGAAGAGCCTTTGCCTCCAATGCGAAACCTCCGCTCATCCTATTCCTCCGTTATTATTGCCAGAGCTTTAAACCTGTGGGTTATAAGGCTGGGTAGCTTTGTTCCCCAGATTCTGAGGGGCAAACTTTTCAGAGTTGGTATCCATGGCCTCCACCTTTCTGGGGGATGCCATGGTGTAGAACTATGCATGTCAGCTCGATCTGCTATCATATTATGTCCGTCATGTGAGGGGTGTGGCTTCTGACATTGGATTGCTAACAGGCATTGAAGACCAAGTTGTTTAACTTAGCCTTTGAGGAGGATTATTGTTTGTTTCAGGCCTGGATAACATTTTGAAGGATATCCAGGATAAAATGGATAGCCTTCAGTATCCAAACAGCAGCAAAGGCTGTCTGAACCTCGGAAAGTCAAGGTGCCGGCTGACACAGGCAGTATTGAGGGGTTTTCATCCTGAGGAGTAAAGGATCCTATTCTGGATTCAAGAGTGATAGTAGTGGGCTCACCTCAATTTGCCGTGGGGCTTTCCGTTTTCCTCCCACTGCCTTCCCTATTGTACCACCACAATCCCGGGTTCTTGTGTGGCCCCTAAGTCTCCATCCAGCCTCCTGTAAGCTATTTGGTTAACTGGGGCCAGAGGAGGTAGTCAGAGCCACCAAGCAGTGCTCTGCACATATGTGCAAGTCAGTGGTCCATACCTGGGCATTTTGGGGCCACTGCAGTGCAACAGAAACACTCTCCAGTGCTCCTGACCCCAGGTTCAGCTAGCTCAGGGTTGAGACACAGAGGAGGCTGCCAAGGAGTTTTGAAATTGTTTATTTTAAAAGTGATAATAGATGCGATTGGTTAGCTTCATAAATATTAATGAGGTACATATAAATATTAGTGAGTTGCATGCCTAGCGCCTTGGGACTGTGTAAAAGGCACTAGCGACAGGCAGAGGGGAGCATTTTAAAATTTAACTTTGTAAACAGGTGTTGGGAGGGGAAGACTGCTACAGAACTATGGAACCATTATTTATAAAACTGTATGTTTTGGTTGCATGAGGATTCTAAAGTGGATTCTCCATACAAAACTGAATGGGACTGTGCCTAAAGCAGTCACACTGTGTGCCTTTGATCCCGGAGATAGCCAGTCAGAGACTTAGGCACCCAGAGTCAAAGAAATGACTGCTGGAAGGAGGTGTGAACCCTATTCTAGGCACCCAAATCAATATTCAATCAATAACCAAAGGGACTTAATGTCTACTAATTTTCCTAATGGACAGCCAGTTTCAGCCAATCAGAAGCCGCCATTTCTCAGTGCACACCAGGGACAGTTACAGCTTGGGGCAGTCTGGCTTGGGCTCTCAACAAGTCAAGAAGGCTCATTGTGTGTGGAAGAGAAGTTTGGAAGCCGCCTACGCCTTCTGCAGCCAACCACCTGAGACCTTCAAATAGATTTTCCACTGCCTGGAGAGCCAGTATTAGCAGCTAAAGTTGCAGCATTCTGGGAATCTTCAGCCTGTGAGGAGGGTTTCACCTGTGTGTATCAGAGTTTGAAGTTTGCCAAGTTTTGGCTGGATTTGGAAGCCCAGGGGAAAAAGTAGCCTCTTGGAGCTCTAAGCCTGGGATCTTGTCTTTGCTGCTGGAAACCTGCTGCTAAAGCTGGGTTGCCGCCAATAGACTGTTTAGCTGCCAGCTCAATTGCCCCACTGGAGGTGAAAATGAAGGCCGCGCTACATCGTGGTGCTGCTAAACCCATTTCGACAGAGACAGTTACTGTATTCTGCACAAGTTACACTGGAGCCAGGTATGGGCCTGCCGCCCTTATCAAGTGGGGTGGATTGGGATGCAGGAGCCACAGATGTGCACCTGAATGCTAGGGCACTCTTGACCCTTCTGGGGAGTCAGACCATGGGGTCATTCCTTGGGTCTGGGCTCTTTGTAGACCAGGAAACCTTGCGCAGTGCTGCTGTACTCCAGCAAAGGGAAGGTGACAAGCTGCCAGACTCTGCAATCAAGACAGAAGGTGACAAGCTACCAGACTCTCATGAGTCAGCCAAAGGCGCTAGCTGCCAGGCGTTCTTACTTCATGCATTGTGCCTGCTGCTACCTCCACTGCACTGCACAAGGCTTTAGGCCCTGAAAGTTGGGACTCCAGAACTGGGGTAAAACAGGGCCTGCCCTGACCTGGAGAATTAAATTTAAAGTTGCATCAAGTTCCAGCTTAGTTAAAGTTTGCTCCAAGAGCACTAACGCCAGCCAACCGCAGCAACGATCAGGCCTGCACCTTAAACTGGGTACCCAGGTTGACTTAGGGATACTGGTACCAGTGGAGAGGTGGGAATCTAAATGTTGCTGCTAATTGGGGTGGCACAATTATTATTATTTGGTTTTGCCAGGTTTTTTCAGCATCACTACTGTAATTTCATTGCTATCCCATTCCCTTTTTCCATACAATAAAAGTGTTATATTTGTCATTGTTAAAATGGTCTGTGAGCGTATCATTAGCTACAGTCATTTATTGCATGTGTTTTACTGTGTTATGAGTCAAAGTGGTATTCTGCGTGTGGGGTGACTGAAGGAACGTGGGGTAGGTACAGCATCCCAGGTGCTTGTACTCTGCAAATATCTGGCCCACTGTAATTTTACTCTGGGTAGAGGCACTGTGCTATTTATTTATATATATCTTTGGGAAAGGGTCCCTGATTGTCACCAGAGCAGAACCCAGGCCCTTAACCTGTATTATGGTCAGCAGGCAGTGGTAGAAGCCCACTGGTACATGGTGCAGGGCTACAGTGGTAGAGGAGCTCTGACTCATCGTTGCAATGGTGGCTGTCAGTGAAGAGGGGCACCTCACAATAAGGGGTTTTACAATGCTGGTTCGACAACACTTTGTCGACTGGCATCACATCAATAGGATTTATGCCAACCGTAGGTTGCGGTTGATATAAATCCGTTTTCTCCTGGTCCTGTTTTTCATTGGGGCTTGCCTCCGAACTCCCCCATGAGGGGCTCTGCCCCTGCACCTCATACTTTAGCTTCTCAACCCAAGCAGAGTTGATTCAGGGAGGGTGCAGGACCCGAGACAGTGTGCCCTCAGTGTCAGGCACACCAGCTCAGCGACCTGTTGACAAACTTTCAATTTTGTCGGTGTTTGTAGGTCACTGTGTTGGTGTTGCTGTCCGGGGGCATACCCAATGGAGGTACACAGGTCCATATTTGCCTCTCTTCCTTGATGGAAGACTGCAAATTTTACAAAAGATGGGCCCAAATAAAATCAGGTGCTTGGGTTCTGGAGATTTTGGACCTCGGTTACTAACTGAATTTTAACCATTCCCTCAAAGGGATGTTTCTGCCATCTCTTGTACCAAAGGATCCCAGGAAGAAACAAGCAGTGTCGCAGACATTGTATCACCTCTCACAGACTGGGGTGATTGTTCCGTGCCTCCTACAAACAAGGCCAGGGATTCTACTCGATTTATTTTGTAGTTCCCAAGAAGTCGGGGGATGGTTTCAGACCTATTCTGGATCTGAAACACCTAAACAAGTTTGTTTGCCACACAACCTTCAAGATGGAGTGCTTACAATCGATCATCTGGGCTGTACAGCTGAGGGATTATCTAGCATCCATAGAACTGAGGGATGCCTATCTGCACATTCCCATCTGGCAGTCTCATCAGAAGTTCCTCAGGTTCACAGTCCTGGGGCAACACTTCCAGTACAGGGTGCTCTTATTTGGGCTGGCAACAGCCTCAGAGTCTTCTCAAAGGTGCTCATAAAACTGGTGGCTCAACTCAGACAGGAGGGACAGCATGCCTATACTCACCTGGACAACTTGCTCATTTGAACACTGTCTGCTCCACTAACAAGGAAATCAGTGACCACTGGCAAGGAAATCAGTGACCAGGACACTAGAGGTTTTGAGTCTCATGGCTGGTAGCAAATCATAAGAAAAGCTCTCTTGAGCCATCACAGACCCTGGAGAACCTGGTGGCGGTGTTCAGGATGGATGGGAGAAAGTCTTCCTCTTGTCAGCCAGGAAGGGACCTTGTTGAGAGAGGTTCAGTGACTGAGAAGCTAATCGTCAGCTTCAGTTCACAGCTTACTGTGGATTCTGGGCCTCATGATGGCAACAACAGAACTAATCCCATGTGTCTCTTCACATGTGACCCCTCCAGACTGAGTTGCTGTCAGCTTGGGATCCAGCCTTGAGGACTATCAGGTTAGGATTCCAACTTCCTCATTCTTGCAGCAGTCCCTGCATTGGTGGGTGAGTTTAGAGAATTTGAGCAAAGGGTATCCTTGGAAGTAGTATTGCTCAGATAGTGCTTTTGTGGATCCTACCACTATCTGTCAGATAGTGCTGGTATCCTACATTGGATCCTATTAGAAATCCTAACAAAGACAGATGTAGGATCCAGGGTCAGATAGTGATGGTCCTAGTTAAGACCCAAATAGTCTAGTTAGGGCCCTGGAATCCTAGGTCAAATAGTTAGGATCCAGGGCAGATAGTGATGGATCCAATTAGGATCCAGGGATCCTAGGTCAAATAGTTAGGATCGAGGACTCAGATAGTGATGGATCCTAGGTGTATGATCCATCGCCAGATAGTACAACTATCCTACCACAGGAACTATCTGGTCAAATATGAGGTATCTGTTGGTATCCTAATTTCTAGGATACTGGCTAGCAACACTATTAGGAAGTCCCTCCAGAGCTGATCCTGACAACCGATGTCAGTCTGTCTGACTAGGTAGCAGTGTTGAACCACATTCCCAATGTAGAGGACTTTATCTGTGCTGGAAAAGCATCTACACATCAATGTCCTGGAGATAAGGGCTGTGCACCTAGCTCTCCTCCATTTTCAAAATCAGGTGCAGTCAAGAGAAGTAATAATAAGGTCAGGCAACACTGTCACGGTGGTGTACATGAACAATCAGGGGCACAAAGAGCAGAGAGATGTTAAAAGAAGCAACTGATCTTCTCTTGTGGGCAGAAGAGAACCTTCTCTGTCTGTCAACAGTTCACTTGGGTGGGGGATTGAACTTTCAGGCCAACTGGCTAGAGCCGAGAATGTCCACCCAGGGACTGGATGCTGAAACGAAGGTGTTCCACCTTCTGTACAAAAGATTCAGCCATCAACGGATCAACCTGCTCATCTCTGGCCAGAAAGTGCAAGTGTAGCAGTTCTTCAGCTGCTACCGTGTCCACAGTTGTCCAGTTGGAGGCAGTGGATGCTGTCACAGTCATGGAATTTCAACAGAGCATATGCCTTTCCTCCTCTGCCACTCCTTCCCAAGGTCATACACAAAATAAGACACTCAGGAGGAAGTTTTCTTCTGGTAGCTCGGAATGGCCCAGAAGTCCATGGTTCTTGGACCTAGTGAACGATCTCAACATGCTCTGTTTTAATTCCCAATATAGGGAACCTTCTCTCCCAAGGTCCCATTTGCATCCAAATCTGGGAGTGATGCAGCTCATGGCCTGGCTCCTGAAAAGAGTCTCCTGAAACAAGATTTCTTGAAAAAGGTAATGGATACCTTGATGGCCACCAGAAAGAAT
The DNA here is from genome assembly GCA_016271365.2 of Neoceratodus forsteri. NCBI lineage: Eukaryota > Metazoa > Chordata > Ceratodontiformes > Ceratodontidae > Neoceratodus > Neoceratodus forsteri. The sequence continues at coordinate 133,696,179 of CM028130.1, read as the reverse complement.
TCCACATCAGCAAACTAAGATTGCATGTGGACCAACTTTTCAGCTTGGGTTCCACATATTTTGGACTTTCTACAGGAAGGAGTGGAAAAGGTTTGGCCTTGAGCACCTTGAGAGGTCAGATGTCAGCCCTTGAGCCTCCTTGGGCTCATCCTAGGCAGGAACTGGGAAGTTATCCATTTTCTGTGAGCTGTCAGCAGGACTCGACTTTCATTCCGATCCCCTGTTCCTCCAGGGGATCTGAATCTTGTATTGAATACTCATTGTAAAGAACTCTTCAAACCACTGTCATCCCTTCCTTGGACTACAAGGTGTGCTTTTTAGTTGCTATGTGTTCAGCCAGGAGGATTGGTGAGCTCCAGGCCTTGTCCCACATAGAACCTTACCTTGTTTTGCATAAGGACAAGGTGGTTCTGAGCATGGTTCCATTTTTCATTCCAAAGGTTCCAACATTTTTTATTTGAATCAGGAAATTTGCCTTCCATTCTTCTGTCCACAACCAACTCACCCAAAGGAGAAGGAGCTGCTCAAGTTGGATTTGCATCAGGCAGTTAGAATATACCTTAGATGGGCTGTGGAGTTTAGGAAATCAGATAGGTTATTTGTTCTTTTGGAGCAGACAAAAATGACAAAAGCCTCCAGAGCCACCCTGGGAAGGTGGGTGAGGGCATGCATTGCCAAGACTTATGTCGCAGTAAAGAAGAGGGCTCCAGCTCTCATCAAGGTGCATTCCACTAGAGCTGTGGCCACCTCCAGGGTGGAAAAAGGTGAGCTGTCTGTCTTAGAGTTGTGCAAGGCAGCAGTGTGGTCCTCCAACCACACATGCACCAAAGCACTACAGACTGGATGTTCAAAGTCCCGCTGATGCAGCCTTTGGTCGTAAAGTTCTGCAGGTGGCCATTAGCAGGTAAGCTATTTTCTCTTTGAAGTTTGCGTATGGGACAATATTTTCCCCACCTGTTTTTAATGAATACTGCTTCTTACAACCCATTTGTGCTGAATACCCATTGACAAAGTGAAGCTACAGAAAGAAGAAATTTATTTTTACTTACCATAATTTCCTTTCTTTTAGCTCCAACATTGTCAATAGTACCTGCCCAGGAGCCTTGCTCCTGCGGAGAGTATTGTCCAGTATGCCAGCACAGGGATGCTCATCATTTTCTAATAAAATTATGATTGTAAGTCTGTCTGTCTGGACATCCTTTTATGTTTTATCTGCTGCGACTATATATATATATATGTGTATATACATACATGATAGGGGTGAGCTGATACGTGGTGTGATAAAATCATGTATTTCTCACCCCAGTGGAATAAATTGCCCGATGACATATGCACCATGTGTATAAATGTAATCTCTTACATTTATACACACAATCGGTATGTCATCGGATCATTTATTATCACAGTGCATACGTCAAGCGCCTTAGCCAGCCAGCTGGTACATGTTACCTACTCAAAATCTACAAATAGTGAGTGATACCCTGTAATGATTATATTGCAGAAATCCATCTGATACCTTTCCTGACTAAATAACAGTATGTTAAAAGCAGCAATATGTTTGAAACAGTAACCTGAGCAACCTGTAAAGTACTCTACCAGTATCCAATATGTTCCAAAACAGCTCCGTACACTTTTCTGTGGTGTCATTATTCTGCACACCGAAACGGCAACACAACCTTTTTGTAGCGTCCAACAAAACTAACACTATAGCAAATAAAAGCTTCAGGCAAACTTTTAAACAGTACAAAACAGATGCAGCACTAAACTCCAGCAAGCGAACCGAAAATGTACGCCATATTTAACAAACGCTATAGCCCTCCCACAAACGTAGCACAACCTATCACAGTACACACTTTTCACCACATCTAACAACCAACCAATGAAAACCTACAACAAGATCATTCACAGAAGCCAAATAATGCAGGATATTACCGCCAACAGAAAAATATTTTAAAATAACAAACACAAGCTACTAAAAAATGAAAATGGGAAAAACATTGTGGCCCAATTGTATAAATCGCACACATGATGGTGAATTGTGTGCTATGCAAAATATTCTCACTCCTGCATCGTCAGCTCTGGATACTGTCCTCGTGCCTTTGGCACTTGTGAGTATCCAGAGCTCACGATGCAAGAGTGAGAATATTTTCCATATCACACCCTGCCCATCATGTATCCCTATATATATATATATATATATATATATATATATATACATACACACACATATACAGTACCTATATATATATATATATATATATATATATATATATATATATATATATATATATATATATATATATATATATATATATATATATATATATATACATACACACATATATACATACATATACATATACATATATATATACACACACACACACACACACACATACATACATACACACACACATATATATATATATATATATATATATATATATATATATATATATATATATATATATATATATATATAGTGGCACAGTAGTGCCACTATAGTTAGGATGAAAGGTAACTTTATGTTAAAGTCAAAGTTTTGAACCTTAATAACTCTGGAACTGTTAAATGAATTTACCTGAAATCTGGTACGCACAGTTTCTAGGGTAGGTCTCTTGATGTGCCAAATTGTATGCAAATCTGGTGTGTAGTTTCTGAGATACAGAGTGTTAAAAACAGAAAATCCATGTTTTTGCCATTTCTTTGTCCACCTGGAACTCAGAAACAGCTTTAGGTTGTGGTCTGCAATTTTCAGGGTAGAAAGCCTTTGCCTCACAGACGTGCTTTTTGAACAGTATATGGCTTTGCCATGGCAGAGCTCTGTTGTGTCCGCCATCTTGTTTTGCTCTTAACAAGCATGACAAAGTGAAGAAAACATGTGAAAATGAATGTAATAAAAACACATTAAAACTTAGCTAAAGGGGAGCCCTTTAAATTCTGATGGTTTTCTTTTTAAATGCGGCCTGAACATTTCCTGAGCGCCTGAAATCTTGAGTGCTGAGCTTAGTGAGAGGACTGTTTCTCTCCCATTCTCAGTATGAGAACACTGGTATTTTCTTGATTTCTGCAGCCGCAACTGGCACCCGTGCTGCTGGCTGCAGAGTCAGCCCTGAGTCGCCCCTCCCGGTGTGTAGTGGCACTCCCAAACCAGCGGATCACGCTTTAAAGTACTTGACTAAAAAAAAACAAGACAGTGGAACTGATTCTCTGGTTGTGCAGAGGACTACAGCATGTGTGATAGACTGGGGTGCAGGATTGAGGCCAACACTTCATCGTTTATTTCTATCTCACAATAAGGGCGAAAAAAAAAAGCGGAGAGTGACCTGGAACTTGGGACCCTGGCCTGGCAGGCATGCATCTGGTCCTCAGTGCACCTGCCACATGTTGTTCCCCTCTCAGTGGTGTGGGAAACTGGGAGCCACTCTCAGTGTCTCCAGTTATCTATGTTCCCGACCCACCAATGTAGGATACTGGAAGCCCACTCCCAGTAACCTGAGTTATGCCCCTGTCCCCTAAGCAGTGTGGGAACACTGGGGAGCCCACTCCCACAGTCCCCAGTCATGTACACCCTCCCAGCAGCAAGGACACTGATGAGCTCACCCCAGTGTCCCAAAATCTCTTTGGTTTAATAGCTGTAAAGCAGAAAACCATCCACCGATAAATTTGTTACATTTTACCTGAAAAAGAAAGCGGTCCCTCATCGTCTCCCGCCATCTCCTCCCGCAAACTGACCTTCACACTGTGGACCTGCAACCCCACCCCTTATTCTATACTTATCTCTGGGGGTCATCAACTGTCATCTTCTGTGGACAGGGACACGCCTGTACTCTTCAAAGTTGAACCGCAAACTGAGGAATCAAGGTAAGTGCCATATAATGGCTGTCAATGGCGTTTAATGTTGATGTCGCAGCCATTTTAAGGTATTTTGCACCAAATTTTCAGCATGGGTTTTGGGACCTCTCCTCATGAGCACTGTCACTGTCATTTCATTAATCAGACCCATAAGATGATTTTGTGGATGATGCCATGACCCAAGTCACCCCACTGATGCCTGTGTCAGTGTCTGCAGGGTGGGGGTGGGGTGTTAGGGAGGAAACCCCAATTCCTCATTTCCTGATTATAAATATAAATATATATACATGTATTATTACAGGTGAGTGCTTACACTGTTTGCAGTTCATTTCAGTGTTACCTGTTTTTCATTAATTCTTTTGGCAAGTCTCTTCTAGTTGGCTCAGTTTCGCAAAGAATTTCCCCAACTTCGGATAAGTAGATGGCAGCCTTGGTCTGTCCTTCCTCTAACCTGACAAGGAAGGGAGTGTTTTACTGTACCTTACTTTGGTTAGAGGTTGTCTATGTAAACAACTTATATGTGTTGGTTCGTGACAGGACTCATAGTATAATCTATATGGATCTACTTTCTCATACTTAAAGGTACTGCATAGACAAAGGTGACTAGAGAGTTGCTACTGTCTGAAATGTTCATGTGCCCAGGATTCTATATGGTTAACAGCCTTTGAGTTGTGTCACTTCCCTAGTAGGGATGCACATTACCCCATGTGTGCTTAATACCCATTAACAATTTGGAGCTAACAGAAAAGGAAATTACGGTAAGTATGAAGACATTTCTTCTTTTCATTTACCTGTTAGGTTTAGAATCTGTTATAAAATGACATGAGAAAATCTAGAAATCTCATTGGTCGAGAAACATCAGCTGACTGTACATTAAGTCTCTATCTACGCACAGTCATCCTGGTCCTGAACCACATCACACAACAAGCAAATCAGTCCTTCTACAACCAGAACTATCTTCCATCAGTCTCCCTAGATCCAGAACTGATTTTCCATCACAAACATGGCTATCTTTACACTGTAAAACCTTCAACTGGGCCCCAAAAAGGAAACTACCTTAAATAAAAATAAAACTAATTAATTAAATGTTTTTCGCTTGATCATCATACTCTCCTTACACACATAAACAAATTAGAAACAATAAGTATTATTTATCGCTTTCATTACAACTGTTTCTTTGCTGACAGTGAAAAACTCCTTCTATTTTTACTACACTCATCAGGGAAATCTCTTCTGCTTTCCCGACAGTGAGATAATTGTGTCTGTTTTCTTTAGAAAGGGCCTTCGTGTGTGTGTGTATACAGTATGTTAGAAGAGTAACATTCTGCTAGTGGAACTGAGCAGAATTTTGAATCTCTGTATTATATGGTAAACATTCCATGATAAACATTCCATTTCTTGAATGTGGAAACACAGAGAAAAAACACTGAATGAAGAAAGTAAGCAATAATACTATATAAACAAAGGGAAAAGGTGGTAAATAACTCACCCTGCTGTTTAGCTTTTAGAACAGAGCGAGCAGTTCATGATGTTGTCAGTGAGTGTGGCAGTTTTGAACCACACTCATGCTTGCATCATTAGAACTGAGAAGCCTCAGTTATATTCCTTTAGTTTTGTCTACAGAGCGAGGAGAAAGAAATAAAGTAAGGGGCTATGTGTCATACTTAGAATGAGGAAAACAGCATTTGTGAATTGTTGTGGCTGGCAGGGAAATATGAAGCTTAGTGGGCAGGGAGGCACACACTGTGTAATACTGCTTTAATCTAGCACCAATAGGCAGAAGGACTATTTTATGTTAAAAGCATAGATTCACTTACATTTTACTTATTTAAAAAGTGTTTTCAAAATAAAAAAAGCTGTTAAAATAAAGGGCCATTTTATAAGCGCAATAAGAAATTCGGGGCTGTGCATTACTGGTGTGATAACCGCGCTCTAAGACAACCGGCATTGACCTTTGGCCTTGTTCCTAACTACATCCCTAGGAGTGCAGTTATCACACCGTAATGCACACCCCATCGTGTCTTATTGCTACATAATATGGGTCTGAAATAGGATTGTCAGAACCTCAGAAATTCTGGTTCCAGTTCTAGCCTAGAACTTGAAAAGGTCTAGGGTTCTAATGTTTTAGAACCTTTAGAACTCGAACCCTATTTTTAAAATTGTGCTGCCAATAATGAAGAAAATAGTGTAATACACATGAAATTGAGGACAAAAGAAATAAAATCTGCTCAGTATAAGAACAGAAATAAATGATCATGGGTGACTTTGATATATGACACACAACACAGTGACACACAGATTTTTTCTGGCTCTCTTCCTAAAAAGGTAACAATTCTTGCATGTACTAACAGATACTTTAGAAATGGGTGCTGTGCTGCACATGCTCACACACTGGTTAGTGTACAGTGCAATCAAGAGGCACAAAGCAGGATGATGGGCTGGCAAGTACGCCATGTAGGAGATGGAGTCACGCAACGCAAAAGAGGTTTTTCAAGTATATAAAGGGAATAGGTGATTTATCTTATGAAGAAAGACTTAAACAGCTCAATTTGTATAGTATGGAATATAGATCAATACGGATCTCTGCTTGCTTTATAAAGCATCTAGAGATGAATACTTGTTTGATACATTACACTTGAAATGGAACACTACTACAGTTCGAACTCACTCGCATAATTTAAAATTATTCTTATCTATCAATCAAACTACGAAAGAACTCAGTTCTTTACACAACGATAGTTCCAATTTGGAATTCTCTCCTTATGATGTAGTAAATTGTGTAAATTTGACCCAATTTAAAACCCAACTAGATATATATATGAAGGACTCTAAGTTTGCAACCCACTTAGCCTAAGTGGCATGATCATAATGGGCTTGTCCCTCGATTGTGAATAATACCTATGAACCTATGAACCTATGAACACGTTACACAGATTTGTTTTGTAAAAGTAAGGGATTTTCTCTCCTCCCAAAGTCCCCCATGAAATCTTGCTGGCATCTTTTTAAAGATACCACAGAAATGGGTGTTGCTGGGCTGCACACGGTCATACACTGGGTAGGGTACAGTGCAGTCAAAAGGAACCCAGCATGATGATGGGATGGCCAGTATACCATAGGAGACTGAGTCACACACAATGCACACACATATATATATATATATACATATACATATATATATATATATATATATATATATATATATATACACATATATATATGTGTATATATATATATATATATATATATATACATATATATATATGTATGTGTATATATGTATATATATATATATATGTATACAGTTCTTTAATGAGTATGGATTTTTCTCCTCCCAAAGTCCCCCTATTTTAAGATACCACAGAAATGGTTGCTGGTCTGCACATGGTCACACACTAGGTAGGCAGGCATAGTGCAGTCAAAGGGCTCACAGCAGGATGATGGGCTGGCACAGTACTCACGTGGAGGACAGTCTGAGAGTACAATGATACTAAAGTTTTTTCTCTCCTCCCAAAGCTCCCCTAGGAAACATTTCTGGCATGTGTTTAAAGATAGCACAGAAATGGGTGCTGCTGAGCTGCACACAGTCATGCACGGGTAGGGTACAGCGCAATCAAAGGGCATACAGCAGGACGATGGGCTGGCCAGCACACCACACAGGAGACTGAGTCACACAAACAACACACAGAACTTTTTTTTGATGAGTAAGGATTTTTCTCCTCCCAAAGTCCCCAATCTTTCTGGCATGCATTTAAAGATATCACAGACATGATTGCTGGGCTGCACACGGTTGCACACTGGTGGGTAGATAGGTACAGTGCAAAGGGCACATGGCAGGACAATGGGCTGACCAGTACACCACTAAGGAGACAGTCACACAACAGACAGATTTTTTTTTTTTGGGTAATGAGTAAAGGATTTTCTCTCCTTCCAAAGTCCCCCAGGACATTTTCTGGCACTTGTTTACCACAGAAATGGGGGCTGGCTGCACACAGTTCACACACACTGTAGGTACAGTGGTGCAGCAGTGAAGGGCACATAGCAGGATGATAGCCCACTGGTAGAGTCAAAATATATTTTGTTATAAGGAGCTAAATAAGCAGCTGTGCAGTTACTGCAGTACAACCACCACGGCCTCCTCCCGCTCCGTACATTTTTTTCTGGGGGGCAGATCAAGATAAGGAGACTTGAGAAGAATTATTGAATTTGATCGACTGACTAGTCAAAAACATGTCCTCCTTCAGTTGTTTCCACTCCAGCTGTGACTGGAGTCTGCAAATTTGCTGCACCACCTGATTCAGGAGCATTATGACTCCTCGCCAAATTCACGCCAGTTTAGGGACCTCCATCTGGAAAAAAGACTGTTACAGTCCTTCCCTCCCCCAGCTCGCAGTCCCCAGGGATATCTTTTGATATTGAAATTATATATTTGGGGTAGATCGGGGGGAGGGGACACTAGATCACCAGGGATCTATATTGTTCATGAAAATATATATTATGGCCAAATTGGGGCAGGGGACGGACCGCTAGACCACCAGGGTAAATTAAATATAAACATCCATAATGGGTTTCACCCCACACCCCCTTACTTTAAATAACCAACCCAAGATGGGTGCTGGAAACCCGGCCAAGTGTACACCCTGGGGGATGCTACAAGTCTCATGGATGAGAGGGACCTGGTGGGGGTGGTGGTGGTGGATGAAGATGAACAACTCTTAGACTTGTAGGAGGGGCAGCTAAGGCCAACAGGATGCTGGGATGCATCAGGGGGATCACTCCAGAAGGAGGGGCGTGATACTCCCTCTGTATAACTGCTTGGTGAGGCTGCACCTCGAGTACTGCATACAGTTTTGGAGGCCACACTTAAAGAGGGACATTAAACTCCTGGAGAGGGTCCAGAGGAGGGCAACCAAAATGATTTGGGGCTTGAGGGACAGGACCCACGGGGAGAGGATCAAAGAGCTAAATATGTACACATTGGAAGAGAGAAGGGACTGGGGGACATGATAGAGGTCTTCAGGTACATGAAGGGGGTAAATAGGGAAGGAGCAGCCAGGGTGCTTTGAAGGAAGGAGGAGGGGACAACTAGAGGGCATGGGTGGAAGCTGGAGGGGAAGATTCAGGGAGAAAGGAGAAGGTACTACTTCACTGAGAGGGAGGTGGAACCATGGAATGCACTGTCCAGGGGCTGGTGGAGGCAGAGGCGGTGGATGGGGTTCAAGAGGGGAGGGACAGGTTCAGGGGAAGGGTTCTGGAAGCAAAATCCAATGCAGCGAGAATATCCAGAACTGGAAAGGAGAAGCCAGAGAAGGTGGGGGCAGCAAGGTCAGCTCTAGGGTGGGGGCTGACCAAATGAGCAGACGCGAAGACCGTTAGCCCTATTCTGTTGGCATTTTAATATGTTAGTATGTATGTCAGAGAGGGGAGAAAGTCATAAAAATAAATTACACTGTGTGCCAGTAAACATACCACTCCCCAGCCCTGAACTCTGTACCTGCTGCTCTGGAGCTAGCCACCTCACCACCACACCACACAGCTAGCTCAGTAGTGGTACGCCGCACTGTCCCACACAAACCCTCTTCCCTATCCCTTCTCTTCTAGTCTCTGTCTTACAGTGACGCAACTCTCCCTCACTCATTCCCTACTCTCGCTGTCCATCCCTCGCTACCCTAGAGGGTAGCCCAAATGTGAGGCACTGCAAATGAGTCGCTATTATGGTAGTTGCTCATTTGCAGTCATCAATATTTTTTATTTATTTATTTCAATACTAGGATTACAATTATCCAGGGCTCTTTTACAAGGTTCCACATCAAGACATGGTATCACATGACAATAGACAAAATTATTACACAAATAAGGGTAAAGGATAACAAATTAATTTCAACAGACAGGGAGAGGGTAAAGTGAAAAGGAAGAGGACAATAGGTGAGGGAGGTGGTAGAAAGAAATGGGAGGGGCAAAGGTGGAGGTAAGAAAATGAGAAGAGAGGAGAGGTGGGGGTAGGGTGAAGCAGCCAGGAAGGTGGCATTGTCAGGTGCTGTAGGCGTAGTGGAGCAGAGGCCAAACTAGGGCAAGTGCGTTATGTAAGGAGCTAGATATAGGAAGAGCGTAGTGAGCGGAGTTGCATAGACATTATCCATGACAGTCGCAGATGCTGGAAGCGACCAGGATGTTTCGGAGCCTGGATTTGAAGGCCCCTAGCCCAGTGGTATTGATAGTATCACTGGATACTGTGTGGTAGGGGGCAATAGCCACCGAGGACCCTGCTGGACTGGTGGACAGCTGCTCCATAGCTTATGGCAAGCCCACCTGCTCCACCCTTTGTTAGGAGCAAGACCAGGGTTGCCCGCCAAGCCTGGGGAGCTTTGTGACTGGGACCCTGCCAGGTAGAATTCAGGCTAAGGTACCTGGCGACGGGCTTCGGCGCAGCTGCTGTTTGCCGAGCTTGCTCTGCCTCAGCCCTTTGAGAATCAAGCCCAATGTCTTTATGAATTTTCCGCCTTTTTGATAATACATCTCTTGTATTTCTGGTAGCCCTCATATTATGAAGTTTTGTTATATTTACTAGGGCAGTTCGACTCAAAGAAGTTTAATGGGTTTACTTTATAATTTAATGTATGCTGGGTCCACCTATATTTGTTTTATGCGATGTGTATAATTTGAGGGTGCAGGTCACAGGAAAGGGAGTGGCTTGGGATTTTTATTTTATTTCTGTTTATGTACACACTTTTGTGGTTGTACTGAGTTTTGCTTATCTTTTTCCAGTTTACTATTGTTTTTGTTATTTATGAATGTATATGGAAAATTTTCAATAAAGCATATTTAATTAAAAACAAAACAATGGTTGCATCTGTGGATACAAGTCCTTTCAAAATATTTGTTGACATTGCCTTGAAGCAATCTATTGTCTTACATAACACCACTTAATCAGGTAATGAATTCCACAAAGATACCACCCTCTGCTTCAACGATGTTCCCTTTTGGTTGTTTTGTACATGCATCCTTTTAATTGCCTACTGTTCCTCCTACCCAAAAACTAGCTGCCTTTAATATGTAAACCAAGCAGTTTCGAGAATCATTATTTTGAAAAGCTTTACATATAAGGCACATGTCTCCATGTAACCTCCGTGTCTCCATATATATTTCAAGTTCCTCCAGTCTTCTTTCATATCCCAGACCTCTCATACCTCCAACGATCCTTGCCCTTCTCTGCACACACCCACCAATAGTTTCACATCTCTTATACACTCCAGTGCCCAGAACTGTACACAGTACTCGGTGTGAGGCCTCACCAAAGTCCTGCACAATGGTAGGATCGCAGCCTTATTTCTGCTGCCCTATATTCCTGCCAATGCAACCCAAAATTCTGTATCCATTTTTTGCCACATGTTGCACTGGTTTTCAAATTTTAGGTCAGGTCCCTTTCTTCCACTGATTCTTTCAGTTCATGGCCAAAGAATTTATATGATGTCCTTGGTTGTTTGTTGCCCAGCTGTATGGTGGTACGTTTGCTATATTAAGTTTTAATTTGGCCTTATTTGCCCATTGTTCTATTTTTCCAAATTCCTCCTCATGCTCCTAATTCCTTCATCACTGTCCACAGTGACACAGATCTTGGTATCATCTCCAAGTTTGCTCATTCATGCTGCCCAGTACGTTGCATTGATGAGACCGAAATATTAAATAGCAGCTGCCCCAGGGATAACCCCTGTGGTACGCCACTAGCCACATGACCCTAGTTGGAAACATGTCCCTTTATAGTAACCCTTTGTTTTCCATTAGTAAGCCAGGATCCTGCTTACCTTACCAGGTTGCCGTTGATACTTAATTTGGCAATTACTTCCACTTACTCCTTATGTGGCACGGTATCAAAGGCCTTACTATTGTCAAAGTATACTATGTCACAGGTAACCCTGTATCCAGTACCCTGATCACAGGCTCAAAGAAACCTATCAAATTGGTCTGACATGATCTTCCATCTCAAAACCATGGTGGGTGCCATAGAGCAGATTATTCCACTTAATGAAGCTCTCTATTTCCCCTTTACAAACATTTCTAGCCACTTCCTAGTATGGAAGTCAGACTTACTGGTCTTTACTTACAATAGCCCCTCTTGAGCCCTTTACAAATATGTGTTCCACATATGTCTCACTCAGGAATTGACCATCCTGCCAGTGTTTAGTGCTCTCTCAAGAATATATTTAAGAGGGCTTAATCATGACTTCTGTTGAAGTCATGGTGGGGTCAGCAGCATGAACCAGAGAGCTCTGCTTCCCTTACAGAAAAAACTAAAAAATTAAACCTAGCAATTCACCAGCAAAACAAGATAAATAGTGAGAGGGGTATCAACCACAGCGGGAAGGTCATGCCAGACAAATCTGATAGATTTCTTTGACTGGGTGACCAAAGTAGTAGATCAGGGAGGGGCTGTGGACATGGCCTACCTAGACTTTAGCAAGGCATTTGACACAGTCCCACACAAAAGATTAATATATAAGTTAGCCAGCCTGGGAGTGGGTCCCAAGATGACAGCCTGGGTAAAGAATTGGCTGGAGAATAGGACACAGAGAGTAATAGTAAATGGAGTCCACTCAGAAGAAAGGAGGGTTACTAGCGGGTACCGCGGGGTTCAGTATTAGGACTAGTCCTCTTCAATGTCTTTATAAGCTACATTGCAGAAGGACTGGAAGGAAAGTATGTCTCTTTGCAGATGACACTAAGATCTGCAACAGAGTTGATGCACAGGGTGGGGTGGAAAGGATGAGAAGGACTTGGCAAGGTTAGAGGAATGGTCAAATGTATGGCAGCTTAGATTCAATGCTAAGAAGTGCAAGGTAATGCACCTGGGAAACAAAACCCAGGGAAGAGTACACAATGGGGGTGAGATACTAACAACAACAAAAATGGAAAGGACCTGGGGGTAGTCATATCAGATGACCTAAAGGTGGGCAAGCAATGTGAGAAGGCAGCAATGAGGGCTGGGGGATACTGGGATGCATAGGGAGAGGCATCACCAGTAGAAAACAGGAAGTTATTATCCCTCTGTACAGACAGCTGGTGAGACCCCATCTGAGTACTGTGTGCAGTTCTGGAGACCCAATCTCCAAAGACATAGACAGGATAGAAGCTGTCCAGAGGAGGGCAACTCAAAATGGTGCAGGGTCTGCACCGGAGGACATATGAAGAGAGACTTAAGGAGCTTAATATGTATAGCCTCGAGGAAAGGAGGGAGAGGGGACATGATAGAAACTTTCAAGTACCTCAAGGAATCAACAAAGTCCAAGAGGGTAGCATCTTTCAAAAAGAGGTGTGCAAGAACAAGAGGGCACAATTTGAAGATAGAGGGGGCGGCTCAGAGGTAATTTAAGGAAGTATTTTTCACAGAGAGGGTTGTGGATGCATGGAATGGCCTTCTGGAGGAGGTTGTGGAGTCAAAATCAGTGGTGGAATTCAAGCATGCATGGGATAGTCATAAGGCAATTCTGGGGGTGGGGGTAGGAAGAAGTAGGCTGCTGGTTAACTAGGATCTGCAGCTTATCCAGTGGAGTAGGGAAATGGGCAGACTGGGTGGGCCAAGCGGTCCTTATCTGCCGTCAAATTCTATGTTTCTATGTTTATGAAGGAGGCAGTATAAGCGCAGTGGTTTGAGGCTCTGAGCTGCAAACCTGGAGACCTGGGTTTGAATCCCACAGCCCCCAGCTACATACTGTGTGACCCTGAGCAAGTCGCTTAACTTCCGTGTGCCCCAGGTCGCACCTGTAAACAAGCTTTCAGCTTAGTGTGTCTCCCCTGGTAAAAAACAAAACAAAACTGCAAGGTTAAAATTGGCAAGCAGCTTCAAGTAATTTCAGGAATGGATGCCAGTATATCCTCCACAGCCAAGCATCTCATGGAGCCGTCAGTCACCTGACAGTGACAGGCTGTGCCGATGCTGGCACTGCCACAGAGACAAAGATACCACCAACAACTTAATCTGTTCAAGGTCAGTTGGCATTCATCTGTATCCCTCCCTGAGTTGTGCCTGAAAATAGGCAGAATCTGTCTAGTGCACTTCTTCGGTCAACAAAATTAAATAAATAAAAGCAAGGCAGATCTTTACACATTTATGAAAGAATTGGTAGCCTATCTCATGGACATGAAACAGTGCATGGCAGAAATCCACAGAGCGGACATTCCAGCAATCATCTCTCTCAGAAAGACTCTCATTATTGAGGGATCATTTTGCCTAGACTAGGGTCAGCCAATGATTGTACCCCACAATGGAAGTTCATCAATGGTGTGACTTTGTCAAATTTTATTTTCTTGGGTGACTCTTTTTCTGGTATGTTTATCACTGGGAGAAGGTAATAGTTTTTCCTGTTAACTCAGTTGAAATTGTTAGCACGTTGTATGATAATAGCATGATAATAACTGGCTTTGCCTTTTTCCCAAAGGAAACTGTGGTATAATTTGGTGTTATAAAGGAGTGTTTATAACAGCAAACACATGCATGGCTTCCTCGCTCTATACATGCGCCCACTGCAGCTCTTCCCTTCACACCACTGGCCACATTGTCTTTTCCTCAGAGACAGAACTGCCACTGGACTCGGCAGTAAGTGAATTTTAAACACAAAATATACTACTGTACCAGGAAAAGCTTCTTTCGACTGCCAACAGAAAGAAAGAAAGAAAGAAAGAAAGAAAGAAAGAAAGAAAGAAAGAAAGAAAGAAAGTAAATAAATTAAAAACAGACCATGGACTGCTGAAACTAAACGGCCATGGCCCACAGCAGCCTCCATTCATTTTATATAATTGCTGGGGCAAAAAGGCAAACCCAGCAATTATACAAAATAAATATGGGTTCTGTGTATAAACTTGAAATTTACACACTTTCTCAGTGTTAGATGTTGACAAACCTCTCGAGATACTCTCTAGAGGTTTATGTATCATCTAACACCTCCGTGTGTGTAAACTTTTCTTTACACACACCACCCCATACTTTATTCTATATTTATTTTATTCCGCATGTCGTGGATTATGCCGCCTAGATTTTATGATATTACTGGCCATGAGGAATGGTTGTGGGGACTTGAAAACAAACGTATTCACTATATGGATAGTTCTGGTTATACTTGAAAACCCATTTGACTTGAAATGATGTTGCAGTTTAAAATTATTTCTCAGAATGTTAATGGGTTAATCCACCCTGTGAAATGAGCTAAGGTGGCTGAAGGGAATTGTTATCTGTGAAATTAACTGAGTGTAGAAAGATTTGCAAAGTAGGGAGAGTGGCTTGGCTGGAAGGAGCCAGGTTGGGACCAGATTTGAACACTGCCCTAGATAGCTTCTGCCAGAGATCAGGCAGAGTGCCAGGAGGAGGAGTTGCTGGTGTGGCTGTTCTCTGCTGGGACTATGTTGCCCTCCTTCCTTCCCCTCCTCCAGCCCCCCACCCAAAGGCAGTTCTACTTTTATAGGTACAGGATTTGACTGACAACAGGAACTTCCTGTTTGGGAGCAGGAAGATAAGACCAAGATATTATCTGTTTCTAGTAATTATGTCATAACTACTTTGTCAAAACATTTCTTCGTATAGAAATTACAAATAAAATTTCTAAAAAACAGGGTGTATACCTGCTGTACAAACACTTCGAGAATGTACTGATATCTGACGTCAATAAGCCATATCATTATAGTAAAACTCTAAAAGCATCACACTGATAAATGTATTTTCCTATCTGTTAGCTAGTCACAAGTTACAAGTCACACCTATTCTGTTGCTTATAGATAAAAGTTGTTTTCGTAAAAAGGGCTGAAAAACGTTATGTTTGTATGTTCATTCTGAGCAAGCATTTCTGTGCATGTCATGTTCTCTGAGGCTGGTTCACCCTGGTCAGCACGACAAGGCAGTCTTCCCATATAATGTTATATTAAAATATAAGTGTGAGTCTCTCTCTTTCTCCCTTCATAGCCAGTGAATACTGTAGCATAATTAGCTGTATAAAATATTAGGTAATAACAATACTGGATATATGATTTCATTGCAGTACCTATAAAAGATTTTATCCTCCTTCTTAATTGAGTTGGGTATCTTTTCCTCGGTTTGGGCCTTCGCTGTTCGCTATTCTGACTGTCTACCCTGCTTCCTTCTGCTTTAATTGATACAGTTCTCCATCCTACTCCTTCTATGATTCCTTGTACATCCTGAATGCTATTTTGCTCTCCCTATCCTTCCTGCCACCTCCTTTGAGAACCATAGCGTGTTTTTACTTTGTTTTGTTTTATTTGCTTCACACAAAGGTTTGTTGCCTCTGTGATGTCAGTTTGTTTATTCCCATTGTTCTTCCACCCTCCTTTCTGCCCATTTGCTAGTGCGTTCCTTTAAGGTTTACCAACTAGAAAAATTAATGTATAAACTGCAACATCGACTTAATGATCAGTGGACATCTATATGATGACCAAGTGCACTTATTTTGTACCATAAATACTGAAATAAGAAATTGCATAGTGGTTTCCATATAACTCCCTATTTGTCAATATAGGAAATCATTCTATGAATCTCAGACTGTGGAGAACTGAATTTTTTTTTATAGGTTTAATCCACTGAATTATTATTATGTGGTGAGTTATTTTCACATGCCGGAACAAAATTGCAATAGAAAAATATTACACATGTCCATTATATTGTAATGTAATCCTCATGTTATTTGAAAATGAAATAAAATGCAATAAAAAAAGAAATCCACAGGTCGATCTCCACCAAGACTGTGAGAGCGGAAGCCATGGATACTTGTCTCTGTAATGTGGATGACTGCTTCAGAAAGTTTTTTTTTAGTTAATATCTTTCTGCTCCTCTCCTACAGCTCTCTATCATGCCAGATCCTCAGCCCTATCCTCTGCTTGCAGCTTACCTTCCTCTTCCTCCATGGCATGCCTCCTGTGGTGGGGCACCAGAGTCTCTTTGCCCACCAGAATGGATCCGTGTGGAGGTTGCTGCCTGTTTGTGGGAGCTGAGCCTGCGAGGATTGACTTTCATCCTGCTGAGGAGCCTTTTCCCTGTTTTTCTTGTGTGGCTTGTGAGTGTGCAATGCCACCAATGTCATCCAGCCAGCGGTGCCCACACACTGTATGTCAGGCAGCTGCACCAACTCTGCCCCCACATTATGGGACTGGCATGCTAGCCCCCAGCCACTGCTAGGGGTCAGGCAAATACCGGTCCATGTCCCCACCTCCCTGGGACAGAGGAGGGCTGTCCTCAACGCTCAATCTCTCCTTCGCTGCTGACCTCGCACCCTCTCACACCGTGAACACAGATCACTGGTGTGGTTGGAGGTGCAGTGATACTTCAGCCCTCCATGCCACTGGGCCAGCCGACTGCTTCAGAAAGTTGGAGGAGGTGGTGGTCCACCTCATGAACACACAGACACAAAATATAGAGCATCAGGAAGGTGCTGAGAATTGAGCCAGCAGGAAAAATATAAGAATTTATGGGGTCCCAGAAAACTCAGAAGGGCAAGACCTGGCAGAGTTTTTGGATGCTTTCCTGCATACTGCCCTGGAGCTGGACAAGGACGCAATTAAACATAGAATGCACCGATCATTAGGGCAGAAACCCAATCACCAGAGACATGCTGAAGATCCATTATTGTCTGCTTTTGCAGTTGGGCAGTTAAAGAACAAGTTTTACAGACTGCCTGGAGAATGAATAAGGTATTTTATAGGACACAGAGGCTCTATTTTGACAACGGCTGCTCCCTGCCATGATGAAATGCAGAAGAAAGTAAATCCCTATTTTGAAAGCTGTAAGACAGAAGCAGCTAAAGTTTTAACCCCTATTCAGCTATTTTAATTGCTTAGCTCCAAGGTGGATAAAGGGCATAGGCCTAAGCTCAGGAAGCCACACTTTATCTGTGGGAGAAGGCATACTTGCAGCACAGGGACAGAAATGGTTGGCTGCACCCCTGCATCCACCAAGTTGGTAGACCGTCAGAGCAGCAGGCAGTCGAAAACAACATGACCTTAAGACCGCCTCCTAGATGGTCCAACACTTTTGCAACATGAGACAGGATGCTGAGCTACTACAGACCTGAGTGTACAGAACACTGCAAGTACTTTCCTATTTTCCTTTTTAGAGTGGGGGACCTAGTACTGTAGCACTGGGTTGTGGTGGGGTTTGCATGAGCTCTCCTTCCAGGGTTTTGGGGACCAGGCAAGGTGGGGGTCTGTAGCTGGGCTACTGAGTGGGCTGTAGGGGATACAATGTGCATCATTTTAGATACACTGCTTATGGCCTGAAGTCATCTTGATTTTCTAAGCCTTCACTGGGGTGGGCAGTCCTGGGTGGAGGACAACAGATAGACTGTTGCACTTCTGCTCAAAACTGTGGAGCCCCAACCACCATGGGCACAAAACTGTTCTTTGAGAGCATAAGGAGACTGAGGTATATCCTCATTAAAAGCATAGTGGACCTGTTTACGCACTGGCAGTGTTCTGGCAGAGGCTGTCCCTAATGGCTCAGACTTATAATTAAACTTGATTAGTTGCACTCCTCCATTTCTGACATTTGGGGGCAGAAGCCTGGGTCCCCGGAGCTTGGGGGTACCTGTCTCACCACCATTTGGTGCCTTGGATTCAGCTAAGAAGATTCAGGTTCCCTGAAGCAAAATGAATGAACCACTCACAGGCACTTGCAGGGTGATCAGGGATTATCCATAGTTTGAGACTTTATGCACGTGCCCAATTCAGTACATTATAGACTTACTCGGAGCACAACATAGTCTACTATCATCCTCTGAGCACCACAGCAATGGGCAGGGACTAACCCAGGGCAAGTTCATCCTAACATAGTGGCTTCCTTGCACTGTTACTAGTTTTAAGCATGCATAGCATACTGCAGAGACTTTAAGAAGATCAGCACTGCACATAGGACTAGAAGTTTGCCAGCGGCACAGCATGAGGACATCAGGACTATCACTGTGTCACATTGTAGCTGTTTGCCTCCGGGTGGTGGCTGGGGAGAGACATGGACTGCATCCTCCAGGGTTCTGGAGAGCTGGACTTTATTCACAATTTCCTACCGTACCCAATGCTGTTGAGGGAGAGCATTAGGAGGTCTGGAAAAACACTGATTGTTGTTTTAAATTTTCTAAAAGTTACCTTTGCTTTCTCCCTATTTTTTTCTTGTTCTTACTGTGACTCAGAATTTACCAGGATTATGCTTGCATTTAGGAAGCTAGTTAATTCCCTTTCTCTATACAGTTTGAGAAGGGACTAGCGAATTCAGAATATCATTGTGGGCCAGTGGGCGAAATGACAATGTGTGTGTGGGGGATGGGGACTATACCACAATGTTGTTTTTATGGTTCCATACTTTACTTTGCCTGTTGCTGACCTGGGGTTTACTCCTCCAGGTCAGTTTGAAAGGGTTATGTTTAGGAGCAGGTTAACTCTCCAGGAGGCCCAGGCTCTTGTTGGCACAGTTATACCTCCTGGTTAGAGAAATGGGCAACTCCATTGGCCCTCTGTCCGACCACAATAGGGTAAGTAAAATACCCACCCTCCTTGGAAGTCAACTCGTATCGATTGTTCAGCTGGCATTATGGTGGATTCATGGGCAGCCAGGCATTCAGGAGGTGGAACTCACTGTTGGCAATACTTCCTCCTATGGGTTACTAGTTTCACTGCTAATTTTATGCAATTTCTCCAGGTTTGGGTTTGAGGTTAAAAGGACTGACAGAGCTGGGGGATGTAGGGGAAAGAGAAAGTTACAGTACAAAAAAAAAAGGATTGACAGTACTGTATCAGAATGTAACATGTCTTGGGAGGAGGGAGTTACATCTTGATGGCGAGGTCTGCTGGACAGATCATGGCCCTCCCCTTCATGCTAAGACAGGGGGTCTGGTTAGCACATGCATTTAATCACCAGATATGACCACAGTAGCTACTTTTAATTTGGTCCTACAGAATGTCAGTGGCTTAACAAATCCTCCCAAAAGGTCAAAAGTGATTTCTAGTTTGAAAAATTGCGACCCTCAACTTATTTTATTGCAGCAGACACACCTCTTGGGTTCTGAACATACTACGCTGGCTAAATTTGGCATGGCACACAATAGTGTGGATTATAAAAACGGTAGACAGAGGTGAACAGTTATACTGCTATAGAGAACACTTCTTTAAAAGCTAGAAATCTCATAATGTCGACTGGAGGAGGTTAGCGTTAGGTACAAGAACTCTCCGGTTAAACAAAGTACAATAAGTAGTATATACGCATTCCCTGAGTTCTGATGCCTCCACCTAACAAAGGCTGTTTGACAAAATAACTGAGTTCAGACAGGATCCTTTAATCTGAGTAGGGATCCTGTAATCTGGGTAGGGATCCTTTAATCTTAGAAGGGATCCTTAATCTGTGCAAGGATCTCAATTTATTATTGGATCCCACTAAAGACAGCTCAAATCCACAACCAACCCAATCCACCACAGGTCAGAAGCAAGTTGATTACCTCATGGAACATGCAATTGTACTAACAGCCCCATGCTTATACTTAGCTTTGATGCACAAAAGCATTTGATAGGGTGTCATGATGATTTTTACAACACACCCTACATCATTTTAATTTCCCAGGTCCTCTCAAATCTGTCATTCAGACATTGTATATGAAATGACCCCAAGCAGTAGTTAAAGTAAATGGGGCATTATGAAACCACTTTCCCCTTACAAGGATCATCTGCCAGGGATGCCTGTTGTCTCCACCATTGTTTGTCCTCTATGCTGAATCACTGGCACAACTACAGTAATTAGGACTAATGAGCTCATCAGAGGTATAGAAGCGGTGAGTTGGAACACAAAGTAGCTGTTTTATGCCGATAACCTGTTGGTCTACTTGATATCCCCAGAAAACTCTTTACCAGCCCTCTTCCTGACCTTCAGGAGGTGGAACTGTGGCTGTCTACAAACTTAACATGGAAAAAAACAAGTTTTCAAGTAGGTTATGACCCACTGTGACAGAGTTGAATAAGGCCATGTACCATTTGTTATGCAATAAGAGTTTAAATGCAAGGATCTGTTCTATCTTCTCTTTTTCTGTCTATTCTCTGTGTTGTTGCACAACCAAATTTTCTTGTGAGACCTAGGAATTGATCACTCAAACAGTTTCTATGATTCTCCACCTCTCTCTTCTTTCTGCCATCCCTTGCTGTTCTGTATTTTCTCTCCTTGTATATCTGCAGTTATAAAACAAACATTTGTCAATACCAATTGTTTGCTTGGCTGGCATTGGCATTGGTAGTGTAGGAGTTAGAGAGCTGCATAATAGGAATGGCAGTGAAGTCTTGAACTGAAGCCAACCCCACCACCACCCTGCAGAGACTGACAGGCATTGGGGTGTGCCTTGGGGCGTCAGGCATAATGGCCATGCCATTTCACCACACCTTACCCTGCAGACACCAAGTGTTACGATGTGCCTTGGGGTCTTTGGTTTTATGCTCACCCCATTCCATAAGGAAATGCAGTGAGATGGGTGCAGTATAGGAGAATGGGGTGAACTTTGGGGCCAAAGATCCAAGGCACACCTCAATGCCTGTCACTGGCTACAGGTGTGGGTGGGGTGGAATGGTATGAACATTACAGGCGACAATCCCAAGTCACACCCCTGATGCCTGTCAGTCTCTACAGGGTGGGGCGCTATGGCCGGAAACCCTAACGCCCAGGCATTCATTGTTATTTTCACTTCAATTTTCAACATGGGTTTTTTGTGACCCCCACTTCATGAACAGTGGCAATATCAGTTCATTAGCCGAAGCTGATTTTGCAGTGACTACGCCATTTGGCACCACAGGTGCTAAAATACATTTCAAACAGGATGTGAAAAATGACAGCTGTACTGTTGATGAGGTGTAAAAATAGCAATGTTGAAAATCTGGAGTGAAAATATAAAAAATTGGTGAAGTCAATGCAAATAGAAACTGTAATTAGTTTGGGATTGTTAACAGCAGATTGCAAACGCAGGCATTTTGGGACCTCTGCTCATGAGTAGTGTCACTGTGATTTTGTAATCTGTCCTGAACACTGATTTCCCACAGCGACTCACGCATTTCTGTGCTGGAAGTGCTAAAACACATTTCGGCAAGGGTGTGAAAATGACAGCTGTACTGTTCATAAGGAGGTGTGGAAAATGCCACTGTAGAAAATCTGGACTGAAAATATTACAAATTCTTGAACTTATGAGGGTGCATGGAAACTGCGTAATGCACGCCATAACGCAGTCATTTTATGGACTTTTGTCACTAAATTTCAACATAGCCATTTTAAGACGCCTTCCATGAATAGTGTCACTGTGATTTTCTTAATCTGTCCTGAACATTGATTTCGCACACCGACTGCGCCATTGTGCGAATACATTTTGGGTGAGATGTGAAAATGACAGCTGTACTGCTCATAAGGAAGTGTGGTAAAATGACAATGTTGAAAATCTGGAGGAAAATATTAAAAATTTGTGAGATTACTAGCGTGCGTAGGAACTGCGTAATGCACGCTCTTAAAACAGTCATTTTGAGAATTTTTTCACCAAATTTTCAACATAGGGTTTTGAGGCATTACCTCATGAACTGTGACACTGTAGTTTCATTACTCGGTCCCGAAGGTGGTTCCGCGCAGTGACCGCGAAATCACCTTTCTGGACCGAATAACAAAATGACAGTGACTGAGTTCATGAGGTGGGGTCTCAAGAACCCCATGTTGAAAATTTGGTGAAAAATCCCAAAATGGGCGATATGCACCAAAGTTGAAAACCCATTTATGCCATTATACAGCTTATCAGCATTTCTTCAGTTCGTGGTAGAGTTTGAAGAGTGCAGACCTGTTCCCGGTCCTCCAAGATCGTCACGTTGGGCTCCAGAGGTAAGTATGGGGTGGGGTGTGGGAGGTGTGTGCAGAGGGTGGCGCGGGTTGGGGAGTGGGGCAAGACAGTCATTGAGGGACCTTTTTTTTTAGAGGTGTCTTTGTTTTAATAGAAGATGACGCGGGACTTTGCCACACTGGGTGGGCTCCCAGCGTAGCAGCTGGCAGTTTTTTTTTGGGGGAGTGGAGCCAATGGAGGATTGAGCACCCCATCAGCCATATGGATGTTTGCCATGCTGGGTGGGCTACAGGCGTGGCAGCAGGAAGTCAAGTTTTTTTGCTGGGGGGAATTCAGTGCAGTCGATGGGGATTAGGCACCACCAACATCACCATACAGACTTTTGCCACACTGGGGTGGGCTCCCCAATGTGGCACTTGGAAATCTGTTTTGGGAGGGGGGCGCGGAGCTGACGGGATTGAGCACCCCATCGGCCATATGGTGTGTGGGTTGGGAGTGCATGAGCACACTGGGTGGCTCCAGCATGCTACGTAGGTGTTTGGGGGGAACTGTCTATGACAGTTCAGATGCAGTGTGAGGTGAGGAGGCAGGCAATTTGCATACCGCCGATGGCAGTTTGCAAATTGCCACACTTACCACCACTGATTGCAGCGCTTTTCACTTTCAACTGCCGCCACTGCATCTGAACTGCTGTCATAGACAGCCCGACATGTATTGCTGCGTGAGACAGCATCTGCAAAAGGGAGCAGGGCATTGAAGCTGAGTGGCACACCTACAAAATTGGATAGGGCACTATGTTTCTGCACATGCATGCAAGCAAACATAAAATATATGTGAATCTCTGTGTAAAACTGTATATGATATGGGGATCCTTTGTTTAAAATGTACATAGTTAGTTTATTTTTTTATTTTATTAAACTCTAGGATTACAAATACCTTTGAGCAAGGACTGCTCGTTTACAAAGGTTCCACGTCAAAGGATGTAGGTTAGAATACATACAAAGGTCTACAATGGTTTCAGTCTTAAAACACAGAGAAGGCTAGGCTTTAAATGTAGAGACATTAATGGAGAGAGACATCTAAGCCAGATTATGACAAGTTTCAGGCTAAACAGTATATCTTATTAGACAGCTAGTGATTATAGGGTAGGTGGGGTCAGAAAGGGTAGGTAGGCTGAAGGCCCATTGTCAGAGGGAATGAGGGTGGGTAGCAAAAGTACAAGGTAGATAGGGGTTGGAGGGCCCGGTATCTGCAAAGTGCCTTAAGATGGGAGGGGTGGGTGAGGCAGAGGGGAGGAAGGGGAGGTTAGGGGTGAATGTAGGTAAGCGAGTGTGAATAGAGTAAATTGCTAAGGGAAGTTATGGGCCAATTTCAAGTGGAGTGAATGCAGAGGCAGTCCCTTTAGGAGAAGCAGTCACATTTTGAGTGGTTGAGGAGAGGTATAGTCGGTAGTTGCTTTTAAAGGTTTGAAGCGCCAGAAGTTGTTAGTATTTCTTTGTTAAAGCTATTGTACCACTGAGGAGCCCTGTGGGTGAAAGACCTCTGACCCATTGTGGTCCGGTATCTGGGGACCTGGAAGGTTTGATATTGAGCACTACGTGTATGCTGGGTACTGCAGTGGGCAGTAAGGAGCTTTCAACACCTGGTGGCATGAGCCGAGGAGAACCTTTTGGTTAACAGGCAGGTCTGATATTGTATTCTACTGAGGAGTAGAAGCCATCAGGCCTGGGCGCACAGGTCACAGGTGTGTGTTAGGCAGGCAGTGCCTCAAGAAGCCTACAGGCTTTGCTGAGCATCACCGATATCCTGCAGAGGGCAGTAGGGGAAGCAGAGCCATAGATGGCTAGACCGTGAGTCGATGACGGAGGTGACAGAGCTGTAGATGGCCAGTCTAAGTGCATCAGCAGTCATGCAGTGTTTGTGCTTGTGGAGCAGGCTGATCCAGTATGTTGGCGGCCTTAGCTACATGCCAATGTGCCGAGTGTAAGAGAGGAAACTGTCCAGAGTGATGCCAAGATATTTAAACTCAGAAACATGTTCGAGTGAAGTCCCAGCATGGTTCTTGATGGTGAGGGACAGAGAGTTATGCTTGCTCCATGCATTGCAGAATGTCACAACCTTAGTTTTGCTATATTTCAAGAAGAGTTGTGTGAACTGAACCATTCTTCAACGTCCCTGAAGTCACACTGCAACTGACACTCAAGTTGTTTAGTGTCATGGTGACTAGTAAACAGGACTGCATCGCCCTCACAGAGTAGTGTTTTCTGTTGGCAGACACTAGAGACTGTTCAGAAAGAGAGAAAAGAGTAATGGTCCCAGTATAGACTGCTGAGGAACACCTGAGAGGACTGGCTTTTCATCAGAGGTGACACCAGCAATCCTATCACATTGGACCCTTCCCTGAAATAGCTAGCAAACCAGACCTGTGCATCATTGAGAGCCCAAAGTGACAGTTGCCTGAGTAGGAGTGGGTGATTAACGTGATTAAAGGCCTTCATTAAATCAATGAGTACTGCCCTCCCTACAGTTTCCTTGGTCGAGGGTGACGGTATGAATCCCATAAATTCCAACAGTGCAGTGGTGGTACTATTCCCTTCTGAAGCCATGTTGTTCGGCATTGGATTTCATATTTGTCCAGGTACTGACAAGCTGGTCTGAGACTATTCATTCCAGAGCTTTAGATAAGGGGATGATGGAGATAGGCTCTGTAGCTGTGACAGGGACCTGTCTCCACTTTTGTGTACAGGTGTGATAGTTGCCTGTTTCCAAAGTGATGGAATTGACCAATCTTAGAGAAAGGTTGAAAATCTTGTTAGGGGCTCAAGGATTTCTTCTAGGACTAGTGCAATCAACTTCAGGTCAAGTAAATCACCACTGTAGCCAGTTTTGCAGATGGCCTCATGTATATACAGTAGGTTCTGGCTAAGTGCATTGGGATCTCTTTGAAGGAGAACTGTGGAGCTTGTGTGTACATGGGACACAGTGTCATGGGGATATTGGTGGTTGGGGCGTTGAAAAATCAGGTGGAAGGACATTGCCCAGGTTAGAGAATGCATTATTGAAGGTATTGAGATGGTACTCAAGGTCTAGCATAGGTGTTCCATCAATGCTGAGCACAGTGGGTGGTGCCTTAGGATCCTTGTCTGTAAGGTCCTTCATATTGTTTCAGAATTTTACCATCTCCCAGGAGTTGGAGAGTGCCTCCCAAAATATTTGCTTTAGCATTCCGTGAGCAACTCGAGTGCAGTCATTTCGCAGATTTGTATTTTGTATGTCCCCTCAGGACAGATGTGGCTCAAGCACAGTGCCAGAGGTGATCCCTTTGTTTGAGCCATGTTACAAGCTCAGAAGTTATCCATGGGTTGGACCTACCTTGACCTTCATCTTTTCAGTGGCGCATAGATATCGAGGTCGCAGTAAAGCGTTGATGAACAATTCCAAGGCTTTGTTAGTATCATTGATTGAGTCAATTGTTGTCCAGTCCAGCCTGCTTAGATGAGATTTTATCAGCTGAAGGTGCCCTGATTGAGCACCCTGGTGTGAATTATCTTAGGAGGGGCTTTATGCTTGGTGGATTTGTTAACTCAGGAACAGATAATGGGTGAGTGGTCACTTATAGTATCAGGAATACTGAGACCTTAGAGATTCATTTGGGATGGTTTGACAGTATCCAGTCAAGTAAGGTGTAGGTCCCAGTCCTGTAATTGCATCTAGTGGGGGTGGGGACAAGCTGTGTGAGGCTGCAGCCGTGACGGCATCCTTGTAGTGCAGGGTCTCAGGCGTAAAGCCAGTTTATGTTAAAATCACCCAAAATTATGGTCTCAGAGTTATGGTGTAGGCCCGTGGGTATTCCATGATGCTGTTGAGTCACTGGCCTGGTCCTTTGGGGTAGGTACACAGAGGCTGTTGTAAGATTCTTATTATGGGCCCCTAGGAGAACTTTGATGGCGAGGACCTGAGATGGGATCCCGGTTAGAGCATGGAATGACATGTCCCATGAAGGTATTCTCAGGTAGATGGCACAGCCCCCACCTTGTTTTGCAATCCTGTCCTGCCTGAAGATAGAGTATCCAGGGATTGTGACTGCAGTGTCAGGGATCTTAGGGTTTAGCCATGTTTCAACAACAGAGAGGATGTCAGGACTGTGTTGTTGTACCCAGGTTTGGAGGTTATCAAGTTTGCTGAGGAGGCTAAAGACATTGATAGATGCCAGTGTGAGGACCCTCCTCCTATTTGGGTGGTGTGGTTGGCCCAAGTGGTCCTGGGTTAGTGTACATTTCGAGAGCAGAAGTAACATTAAAAGAATTCTCAAGAGAGGTTTTAAGCATTTTGCAGACTTGCTTGTTTGTTAGGCATCTCAGCATCTTTGGCACTACGGTACCGGGCTGTCCTGCTATGTTGCAGAGAACTGCATATGTTTGAAAGTTCTCCAGAGATCTGAATGCTTGTAGCTTCAGAAGGTAGCCAATGTGCCAGATTGGGGTGCAGTGGGCCATGGTATCGTTGTTATGGGTCCCCGTGGTCATACACTGTGTGTAGTGCAGGCAGAAGGTGGCATTTGCTGGTGGATAGTTTGATAAGAGGTGCCTCACAGGGAAAAGGGGCAGTGTAGCACCATCATCACAACTACTAGCAGCTTAGGATGCAGGTTTATACAAGTCATGATTTGGTTTCAGAAAGAAAACACAGTTTGGCTGAGGGTGGCCACTGTAGGCTATGCTAGCAGCAGGTTAAGGTGAATTACTAAGACAAGAAGGAGTGGTTTAAGGCTGGGTGGGCTGAACCAAAGGGTGAAAGAGCCCAAGGTAGGAGGGGCGAGAGTGTATTTAAAGGAGCCCTGGGAGGGTGGGGTGGAAGAAAAACCCGAGTAGTAAGTACTTGAGGGACAGAAAAAGGCAGTCTAGAGAGCAGTTCAGAAGCACACCAATGGCTGAGGTGCCAAAAGCCATCCGTCCAATCACAGGCCACTGGCAGCAGCGCCGCACAATCAGATTGTGGCCACAGAGTATGGAGCTCCAGAAAGGTTAGGCGGTCATTCCTGTTGCTGGATCCAGGCAGAGTTCCAGGAGGGTGGGCAGAATCAAGCTGTGGAGTTGGCGCCGGGAAGAGTATGTGGCTGTTAGCGCCGCTTTCAGTGGTAGTGTCATGCAGCGGATCCCTACTGGGGCAAGTAAAGAAGAGGCAGATTAATAAATGGTAGCAAAATGCAGAGATTGAGGGTGGGAGGCTGGTGGCAGATCATCAGAGAGGGGGCGGGGTGTTAGTAAAATTAATATGCAAGAGGTAGAGTGGCTGAGGGTGGGTGAAAACAAAACATAGGGAGTTGAAAAGGTGCAATTAAGAGTGTGGAGAGAGAAGTTAAAGATCGAGCAGTGGCAAGTGCTCTGGGAAAGCTAGACCCAGACAGAGTGGGAAGAAAAAAGAAATAGTGTGGGGATCGGGAAGCTACTGGTGAGGAGGGAGGTTCTGGGCTACAGCTGTTCAAGCTGTACTAGGGTTCCTAGAGAAGTTCAGTTCGGGGCAGGGGCACTGAGGGGAGATAGAGATAGAAAACAGGAAAGAAATCACAGTACAGGTTTCCAGATGTAATAATTTAGCAGCAGTTAACTTAATACAATAATATACAGGCTAGCTATGTAACAGCAGCTCAGTAACAACAAAATACAGCTTAAATAACTTTTCAGAGCAATTGCATTAAAACCCTAGTAGTAAAGTACTGGGGACAGAAAAGGCAGTCTAGAGAGCAGTTCGAAGCGCACCAATGGCTGAGGTGCTGAAAGCCATCTGGTCCAATCACAGGCTACTGGCAGCAGTGCCGCACCAATAGTATTGCTGCCAGAGCATGGAGCTCCAGGAAGGTTAGGCTGTCATACCTGTTGCTGGATCCAGGCAGAGTTCCAGGAGGGCGGGCAGAATCAAGCTGTGGAGTCGCGGTGGCTGGAATATGCAGCTGTTGAGCACCGCTGGTGGTAGTGCCATGCAACTGGGATCCTGTTGCTGGATCTGGGGCAGAGTTCGAGGAGGGTGGACAGAGTCAAGCTGTGGAGTCGGTGCGCAGTTGAGCATGCAGCCGCTGAGGGCTGCTTCTGTAGTAGTGCCATGCAGCCGGATCCCTGTTGCTGGATCCAGGGCAGAGTTCCAGGAGGGCGGGCAGAGTCAAGCTTGGAGTCAGTGCAGCGGACGGTATCGCGACCGATGACCACTTTGGTGGTAGTGCCATGCAGCTGGGATCCCTGTTGCTGGATCCAGGGCAGAGTTCAGGAGGGTGGGCAGAGTCAAGCTGTGGAGTTGGCGGGTAGCCAAGTATGCGGCTGTTGAGCACTGCTTTGGCAGTAGTGC
The DNA here is from genome assembly GCA_016271365.2 of Neoceratodus forsteri. Taxonomy (NCBI): domain Eukaryota; kingdom Metazoa; phylum Chordata; order Ceratodontiformes; family Ceratodontidae; genus Neoceratodus; species Neoceratodus forsteri. Next base: position 133,667,158 of record CM028130.1, on the reverse strand, counting down.
CTGCAGCCGGGATCCCTAGTGTTATAATGTTGAAATGATTGCAAAAGCTATTTGGAACTCAAGGGGTTAACCTGAGATGCAGTTTTAAGCCTTTCCCGAGCTGCAAACAAGAGGTCAGTTCTGGGTCACCATGTACTGTTTTGTTGCACCTGCAAGGAATGAGACTTACAAGAACATTCTGTAAACTTACAAGAACATTCTGCTAGAAGCAAGCTCTCTTAACGAGTTTCCAGACAAAGCCTTATAAAAGAGCAGTAATGCTTTTGCTAGAGAGACAAGGAGAGTAAGACACTGAGACTGAAAATTGGAATTAAAAGATACCATCAGAAGAAGGACTTAGATTTCTGTTTGTACTGCCTTTGTAAATAGCTATACTGATTAATTTTATTTTTATTTTACAATTATTGAAAAAATAAAATGCTACTTAGAATTTTATACCCACTCCTGGTTTCCCTATGCTTTCTGACCTGCGCCTAGATGACAGATGGTGTGAGAAGTGGGTTTTACGCTATGCATACTCTAAGCCAGAAGTTTGTGGTGGGTACTAGACCTAGTACCAGGGAAGCACAGCAGAAGGGTATGATTCTGCAGCAGCAAGCCCAGGAGTGGTTACTAGGAGAATGGCAGCCAAACTAGAAGCAGAAAGAAAAATCCAAACTGAGCCTGTACAGCCAGCACCAGTCATAGAAAAAAAGAGCAGGCAATGACTGAACCTGAAGCCTGACTGCCTTTTCAAATGGTGGGCTATACAACAGGAGATGGAGAAACAGAAAGGAAGAGATGCAGTGACAGGAGCAGCAGAGAAAAGAAATGCAGCAACTGGTGCAGCGATGGCTGGATGCCTTGGAAGCTATCAAAGCAGGAGGTTCTGGCACAGGTCCAGCAGAGCAACAAAACACCAACAACTTACAAGACCTTAAACTTACAAAGATATGTCCCTGATGATATCGAAGCATGCCTGACAACTTTGAAAGGGCTGTCTGCCCGCCAGTAGCTAAAGCAGCAATGGGCCATCAGGCTCTTTTCCTACCTGACAGGTAAATCACAACTTTCCTACAGCAGTATCAAATCAAATCAGATTTTATTTATAAGAAACGCCTTTCTAACAACCAAGGCACTTGTACATAACAAAACAAATACAATAAATAATCCCAACAATAATCAATAAAATCCTACAGTTTAAAACTCTAGCAATTATAATACAACATTAAAAATCTGCATATGGCAGTTCAAATAAATGGGTCTTTAGTGCAGTTTTAAACTCCTGGATGGTCAGGCAATCTCGCACCTGGCTAGGCAGAGAATTCCACAGGATCGGAACACAAAGCTAAAAGACCGGCCCTGATGTCTTTAAATGGACCCTGGAATCTCTAGCAATCCTTGTCGGTGGATCAGAGAGAGCAGAGAGAACAGTAAGGGTGAAAGAGATTTTGGAAGTAACTAGGTCCCTGGTCGTGTAGGGCTTTATAGGTCAGCAAACTAACCTTGAAGGTGATCCTCCACCGCACTGGCAGCCAGTGCAGTCCACTGAGCACATGCGTTATGACTGGTTCTAGATGTACCAGCTAACAGCCTGGCCACGCGATTCTGCACTAGCTGAAGGTGGCAGACATCAACCCCAGCAGCCCAGGTAAAGGGCATAGCAGTAGTCAAGGTGAGAGGTAACGGGCATGGACCAGCACTGAAAGATCCTCAGGAGGAACCAGATGTTTCACCCGGGCGATATTCCTCAGATGGTAAAAGAGGTCTTGACAACTGCAGACACCTGCAATTTAAGGGTCAAGCCGTTGTCAACAATAACGCCCAGGTTCCGCACCCAGTCTGAGGTAGTCAGCTCAACACCCCCAAAACATAGTCCTGAAAGTGAACCTGCAGACAAACCTGCCTCCTGACGATCAAGGTTCACAACCAGCACCTCAGTTTTCACCGGATTCAACCGCAACCAGCCTGCACTCATCCAGTCCTGGATCTCGGTGAGACAGTTGTTAAATACCGAGAGAAACATATCCTGACCAGGTGCAAAGGATATGTACAGCTGAGTGTCATCTGCCTAGCAGTAAAAACTCAGACCATACCACCTAATAATCTTTCCTAATAGCAGCATATACACTGCAAACAACATGGGTGACAAATGGAGCCTCAGGCACCTCGAGGATAGGGGACAGGGTCAGAGGAATAAATTCCAGACGCCACTCTCTGAGTCCCACCTCGAGGAAAGATTGAAACCATTTGAGGACCATGCCAGACACTCCACAGATAAGCCGCAGGTGCTCCAACAGTACACCATGATCTACAGTGTCAAATGCTTCAGAGAGATCAAGAAGGGCCGAGATGGAAGGGTCTTCCGATCTCTCGCTATTAGAAGGTCATTTAGCACCCAGACAAGGCTGTCTCGGCACTATGTTGCTTCCTAAATCCAGACTGGAGAGAATCATATAGACATTGTGGCTGGTCAAATGATCATCCAATTGCAACGCCACCACCTTCTCAATAACCTTATTCTACAAAGGGAAGGTTAGAGACAGGCGTAGTTCGCCAAGCAGTCCGGGTCAAGGGAGGGCTTTTTATGAGGGCCGAACAACCACCTTCTTCAGGGATCTGGGAAGATTCTCTCCAATGACCTCCAGACTATGTCAGCTAGACAAGGCCAATCTCATCTATGCATCCTACCAGGAGGTGTGGGCCTGGATCCAAACTACAGCTGGTTGGTCACAACGCCTGGATGATCATCATTATGTCAGTGATTGTGGCTTGGCTAAAGTCAGACCAGGTGAACTGGGGCCCCGACATCTCCTGCCAACCACTGCAACTTCCATTAGAGTGAGCTGAACAGATACCAGACCTGATTGTGGCAACCTTATCTGTAAGTAATGCACCTGAGAAACAAAACCCAGGAGAAGAGTACACAATAGCAGGGAGGTACTAACAACAACAAAATGGAAAGGGCCCTGGGAGAGTCATATCAGATGACCTAAAGGTGGGTAAGCAATGTGAGAAGTCAGTAGGAGAGCCAGGGGATACTGGGATGCATAGGAAGGGGCATCACAAGTAAAAAGGGAAGTGATTATCCTCTATACAGACAGTTGGTGAGACCCCATCTGGAGTACTGTGTGCAGTTTTGGAGACCTCATCTACGCAAGGACATAGACAGGATGGAAGCATCCAGAGGAGGGCAACTAAATGTTGCAGGGTCTACATCATAAACCATATGAAGAGAGACTGAGAGAGCTTAATATGTATACCCTTGATGAAAGGAGGGACGGGGACATGATAGAAACGTTCAAGTACCTCAAGGGAATCAACAAAGTCCAGGAGGGTAGCATCTTTCAGAAAAAGAGATGTAAGAACAAGCAAGCAGTTTAAAGATATAGGGGGACGGCTCAGGGGTAATGTGAGGAAATTCTTTTTCACGAGAGAGTGGTGGATACATGGACCAGCCTTCCTGAGGAGGTCGTTGGGTCTAAAACAGTGGGGAATTCAAACATGCTTGGGACAGACACAAAGCAATTATAGTGCGGGTTGCAGGAAGCAGGCTGTTGGTTAACTAGAATCTGCAGCTTATCCAGTAGGTAGGGAAATGGGCAGACTGGTGGGCCAAGTGGTCCTTTTCTGCCGTCAAAGTCTATGTTTCTATGTTTCTATGTAAAGAACCAAGCAACCTCGTATGGACACTGTACAGTCAGAAAACTATGATCTGGTGAAGAGAGGTTCTTAAAAGATATGACATCTCAGGAGAGACCTTCAGGCAGAGATTTCGGTCTCTGAAGTATCACTCAGCGACAATCCTCAAGAAGCCTTCACCCAACTCAGAGAACTCCTTATGAAATGGCTCCAACCAGAGGCAAAACATTCCCACAGATCATCAAAACATTTATAATGGAGCAGTTCATCAACATCCTACCCACAGATGTACAGCTCTGGGTAAAAGAACACCGACCAGAAAGTTGGAAAAAGATGTTTCTTTGCTTGAAGACTACCAAATAGCCAGCCAGATGCCACAGTAGTGAGGTAACAGCCAAGTACTGGTAAGACACTCTTTTCCGCTTAAACTCCAAGTCCGATAAGAACTCTGTGGTAGTAACAAATCTGCACCCAAAGACTTAATTTGCTATAACTGTAATAAGCCTGGTCATATTGCAAGAAATTGATGTAGTAAGAAGAATGACACTGGAGCAGATTTGTCCTTAGCAAATTGGGGCAAGTACTTAAATGTGAAGGTGGGAGATAAGACTGTGAAGGGACTTATAGATTCAGGAAGCAGACAGACCCTAGTATATATTGAAGTGTTGGAAAACAATGTCCAAAAGGACCAGGTACTGATGTCATCTGCATCCACAGGGATACTCAATACTATCCCACCAGCCAAATGACTCTGACTATTAATGGGGTGTCACACCAAATGAAAGAGGGGTAATACCTAAGTTACCTGTACCTGTGATTATTGGAAATGATTTTCCAGAATTTACTGAGTTAATCAAAGAGGGAGGAAATCCTGAGATGTTTCAGCAGCTGTGGTGACAAGAGCTCAGGCAAAGAAAATCTCAGATGTTGGAGACTCTTTTCCTTTCGCTGATTTTAATTCAGACTTGTCTGAACACGGATCCAAGATCCGAAGTTCAGGAAAAAGACAATGCCTGAAGAAACAGTGGCAACAAAAGACTGATGGACATAAGGGTTAACATATGAAAATGCTGAAACTAAACTGATCACTGATTGTGACTTTCTTTAAGAACAAGCTAACAATGTTTCTCTCCAGGGTTATTTTAAGCAGCTGGGGTGAAACCAAAACAGGGTGGACCTATGTTTAAAAAATGTAATGGGCTACTGTACAGAGTTTGAGGTTAAACCTCAGACACAGGACCAGGTTATACCACAAAAGTATATATCTGAGTTGTTACTGATAGCACATGATAGTCCCATGTCTGGTCACCGGGAGGGATTGCACTCTTGCCAGTTTGCTGTACAGATTTTACTGGCCTGGAATTCACAAAGATGTTGCTAGCTATTGCAATTTTGTGTTAAATGTCAGAAGGTAACCCCAGTGACTAAAAAGATAAGGTGCCCTTGTGCCCCTACCCTTGATAGATGTGCCTTTGAGAGAATTGCAATGGATGTGGTTGGCCCTTTAGACCAAAGTAAAAGGGTAATTGATTCATTTTGGAAGTATTGACTATGCTACTCAATACCCAGAGGCAGTTCCAATACATATTGTCACAGCCCAAAAGTGTCAGCAGAGCTTGCAAGATTTTCAGCAGGGTGGGCATACCCAAAGAAATTATTACTGAAAAGGGTAGTAATGTTGGTGCTGCATTACTGAAGGAGCTGTACCGACTATTAGGTATCACTGCCATAAGAACCTCCCTATCACCCTCAGACAGATGGTCTTGTTGAGAGTTTTAACCAAACTCTAAAGCGTATGTTAAAAAGGTTTGTAAAGGGAAAGGGAAAGATTGGGACCAATACTTACCTTACCTACTTTTTGCTTACAGAGAAGAGCCACAAGCCTCAACAGGTTTCTCACCATTTGAAATGCTGCATGGTAGACAACCTAGAGGGCCACTAGATGTAATAAAAGAAACATGGGAAGATAACCAAGTCAAAAACAATTTATCACATCTTCATGTGTGCCCTGAGAAAGAAGCTGGCAAAATATGTTGCTCAATCCCAGGAAATCTTACTGTACACTGACTTCTGCAGTATGGTATCACCATAAGACTGCCCAGAGCCAAAATGGTTAATAGAACCTCACTAAATCATGGCATGTTAGACTCAAGCTCAGTTTTCAAATCATTGTTCTTAAACATTCTGCAACTGTCAGATTCTTTTCTCCACTTGCCTAGTACAGATGCCTCGGAAAGCCCTCCTTCATCTTTCTTTAGATTTTATTTTCTCATATTTTGAAGTAAATTTTTATTTCTGTTCGTTTTAAAGCACTGTCCTTGGGTTTACAGGTAGGCTAGTCTAGATTAAGTGTTAATCCAGTAAATTTTTCAGTTTCTTCTCGGTTCATTTAACTGGGAGGAAACCAATCATTTATTTGTATTTTGTAAAGCTTTATTTCTAAAATTTAAACCCTTTGGGACCGTTATTTGGTTTTAAGAGAAACCGGAATAATTCTCGGTTTTCCTCTGTCACTAAACCCACCTAAAAAAAGGGCTAAAGGCTTTCTTTTGTAGTGGGCCTACAAAAACCTAGTTTTTAGGTTTTTTTGTTGATATGTCACTCCCCAAGAAACAAAGTGGCCCAAAGGGTTTTCAGCATTGCACAGAGTGTGGGAAACCATTTGCTAAAGCTAATCCTCACTTGGTTTGTGTTGTCTGTCTGGGGTTTGACCACCTTCAGGCAGATTTCATAAATCTGTAAGAATTTTCCTCAGTCGATGCTTGATAGGCGATTGAACTGACTGAAGGAAAAATGTCCAAGAAGGCTGCTGACCCAGCTGCGGACAAAGATTCCTCCTCTCAGAAGAAGAAACTGAAGGAACTGGTTGAACAACCCTCTGACCAGGGTGAAGGTTCCTCAAGTAAAGAGAACCTCAGAAACCGCCTCTGAACTGGCAGGTTCTGTGAAAGAAGAAAAGGAAAAGCACTCGGTTAATGAACTGCAACCGATGGTCCCATTGGTTCCAACTGCAGAGGCTACAGCAAATGCTATAAGCATTCTCAGGCGCTGCAAACTGTTACCGTGGTTCCAGTTCAGCATCCCGCTCAAATTCTCGGTTCAGAACCTAGGTTCTCTCTTGGTTCCCGTTCACTTGAGAGGCTGACTGAGGTTTATGTGGAAGAGAAGGATGAGGATGACAATGAGGATTTTGGGGAACCTCCTGAACCAGAGGTCTCTCCTGATTCTCACCATCCTGACTCCTGAGAAGGAAGCTGAGGATTTTGCATCCCATTTTGCTTTTATGAAGCAAGTGGCACAGAACCTGGACCTCTCCACCCAGGAATCCACAGAGGAGGAAGAAGAACCTGACTATATGGAGATGATGGATGTGCCAGCAACAAAAAGGCTGTTGTTGCCCATCCATAAGTCTCTAAAGAGACAGGCTTCCTAAATCTTATGGACACCCACTTCCATTCCCCAGTGGACAAGAGAATGGATAAAAAATACTGGGTGGCCAAATCTGGGACATAATTCCTGTTGGGTCATCTCAGCTATGAAGGTGTGGTGCAGGCTGCTGCATGTGATAAGGCAGGGATTCAGGAGAATGCAGGCTGCATAGCAGACCAGACCTGAATTTGATTCTCACAACCTACACTTGCATACTGTGTGACTCTGAGCAAGTCACTTAACACGCCCATTGCACCTAGGTCGCTTCTGAAAACAGGCACTTGTGCCTAGTGGCCTTACCCGTTACCAAAGACTAAAATAAATAAATAAATAAAACGGCAGGCCTTGTCCACAGAGCCAGACTATATGGCAGTCCACAGGGACAAGGTGGTCCTTTAGGACTAATAGGAAGTTCCTCCCTATGGTGGTTTCGATTTCCACCTTAGTCAGTCCTTGACTCTGACAGTCTTTTCACTGATCATTCCAGTTCAGGAGAATGCAGGCTGCATAGTCTTGATGTCAAGGGAGCCATAAGCTACTACTTGGATCACACAAAGGAGCACAGGCAGAATAGGAACCCAACTCTTCCTGACCTATGGAGAAGTGGGGAAGGGTGAGCCCACCTCATAGAGGACCATTGCCCACTGAATTGTTGCCTGTATCCAATTTTGCTACAGCAAAGTGGGTAAACAGCCTCCTGCGAAAATTCATGCTTTTGCAGTGTTTTCCTCCCCTCCAAATCAACTATGACTCAGAGCTGATAATCCTAGAGGGGTGCAAGGGCACAGCCCTTGCATGGGTGATTCGGGGCGCAGCCCCTAGACCGAAGCAACCCAGTGTCGGACAGGTGAAAATTTGCCTGTCAACATTGGGGATGTCATTATGCTAACCCTGACAACAGTATTGTCGATTTGGCATAGGTAAACCGCCTCGTGGATTTGCTTCAGCAAGGACCCACTGTCCCTTTAAAGGTTAGTGACTCTCTATTTCTTATTTTAACCACTTAAAACTATATTTCCATTATGTAGGACACTTCTTCTATGTGTCTGGGCATGGAGTCATATCACCGCTCTCAAAAACAGCAAAGCAAACAATGCCACAGGCAAACAGTCATGCTCCGACACAACGCCGAGCACAACAGTGGCAACACAAGAATGAGTACACCCCATTGAAATCAATGGGGATTTTTCTATTGGGGCTTTGCCTCATACCCCTGGACTTTAAATAATGAACTTTGGGGTGTGTGTGGACTTTGAGGATGGGGAGAACCTCAGGAGGGGGAAATTAGTTTTTAATTAAAAAAATACTGCAACACCATGAGACCTTTGGTGGAACCGAACCATAGTCCCAGGTTTCCACTGGTGCTGTGTCCTGGTACCCTAGCCAATCCACCACAGGAGCAGCTCAGCTAGGGACCACAGCTCAGGCTCGCTGTCTGCTTCCTGAATATGGACATCAGCAACAGGGGTAGTGGTACTTGCTTTCGCTCTTATACCCCTGTCACTGTAACTGTGTTTGCGCTTCACACAGTGTGATTCTTCTGGCTCTGTGTTTGAAGTGCTATATTCACAGGGTACCATGTGTCTGCCAAGTCTGATACATTTCTGTAAAAAACGGCTTGGCAACATGATCCTAAATGTGGCAAATGTGTTGAGACTGAAATAGCTTTTCTTTGACAGAGCCTGCCTTTAAAATGCTCCATTTTAGCTTGTGTGCATTTGTCAAACTTTTCTTTATTTGTATACTAAGCTCAGGACTCCCAGCCCACACATAGCTTTATTTATCTGATTTATTATATTTATTTATTTTTCTTCTGTGTGAAAGCTGTGAGATCTTGTGCTAAATCGCACCACAAATGCACAAAATGGCCCACTTGAGGTGTTATACACAGTATGTGCACTTTACACTACGTGGGACTTCCAGAGCCCCTTTAGACTGTACCCCTTTTATTTGTTTTATTCACTGAGATCCAATCCCTAAACCAGTTTCCTGTGCTTATCGCCTGCCAACTAATATTTGAATGGAAATGTATCTGGCTGATCCTGCTCTAGAGGAGTGCACCATGCATCTCCTCTCAGTACGTGGAGAAGCCAGAGCAGTAGTTAGCCAGAAACCTAGCTTCAGACTGGCTGCAGAGTGAGGCAGTCACCTGCAAGCAGATCTAAGGATTCTTTACTGAGCGCCAATGCGCTCTTGTTGTTGGACCAATGCTCGGTCTGTCACACTCCTCTCAGTCAGTTTTTGGCACTTGCACCCACAGCTGCCACTCTGCATTTTTTATTTATTTTGACACAGAGCAGCTGCTTATTTTATCACAGAATAATTACTTTTAAAAATTAATCACAGGCAATTCAGGCAGACCAAATCATGTACTGGTCTACCAGTGCTTGTGTCAATAGCCAGGATGATCAATTACTAGCCCACTGGCCAACAGTCCTACCATTACTGTTTTAAAATTTAAATACTATATTTTTAAGATACAAATTTTGCCACTCACTATAGCTGTATGCAAAACTGCATGTGTGTCAGCAAAAGCCAGTGCCAGGAATCCTTTCCAACTTCCCCCATGCTGCATCCCACTATTTTCAAATAATGATATGCTCACAATGTCCTTGTAACCAATCCTATTTAAAACTGCTGATTACTTATGTGGTACAATTATGGATTCTAAATCTAGATTTTATCACTGCAGGGGCCACCCTACTTCTATCTGACAGCTTCTACCTACTCTGGGTCTCGAACCTGAGTTGTAAACTAATTATCTTTTGATACATTGAAACTACTTAGCTGTCCCTATTCTCTTGGTGTAACAGTATTTCTAAGCTATTACAGTTCCTCCCCAGAAGGGCAACAATGTTGTCCAAGGTCTACCATACTTGGAAAGCCTTGTTACTTTAAAGAGCTGCTGACGCTCAAAGAAAATTTAGAAAAACATGATAATTAGGTTAATTCAGCTTGCATTCTATACATTCTATAGAGTTCTCCTCCCCATTATTTATTACTGAGGAATTTAGATGAAAACATGATTCACCCCAAAGTTCATCTGTCTCATAGCTTACTCCCTACTTCAAGTCATACCCTCTGTTGTGACATCACAATCTGTTGCCATGGGAGTGACTGTGATGTCACAAACACCTCAGGTAGGGAGAAAGGAACAGGTATAGATGAACTTCTCAGGAGCAAAGATCCTGTTTTCATGCAAATGATCTCAGTGATAAATAATAGGGAGGCGGAATGCAAAAGTAATGTGGAATACAAGCTGGACTGTGTCTAGTTATTATGTTTTGTGAAAGTTCACTTAATGCGCAGCTGCTGTTTAAGTTTTACACATACAAAGTGACTGTAGCACATTTACTACATACATGCTATATACCCTTACTGTTTTCTGATGCACCTTGGAGGGCATAGCTGACCCACTAGGACTGAATACCTCGGAATGTAAAAGTTCCCACCAGTACATAGAAAACAGATTTGATTTTGTGTTTATTCTTTGTTGTATGGGACGTTCCACTAGGGAACTCGAATCTGGTGCTTGTGCAGTTCCCAAATAAAATGGCTTTAATTTGGCCTGGACTATATAGTAACGTGCACTACACAACACAGACTGTACCTAGCCCAACAACCCTGTGTTGCCTGAGCCTGCTCTGCACACTTTTAGTTATGTTTCCCCTTCTACAGTCTGGGTTTCTGCAGAAAGGAAGATGTGCTTTACCTCCCATCCCCAAATCAGTGAATGCCCATAGCATTATTAACATTGTACCAAAAAAAAGAGAGGTCTGCTATCATGATCGCAATACAATACATATACCTAGTCAGTGATAAATTAAACATTTGTCATACTGATGAAACAGCACACAGCATCCATACAGGTCCTCTCCAAACGTATCATTCAATACAATCAGAGGTGCCACCACTTCTTAAACTGGCACTGTGTCCTGGGTTTATGTTACAATCAACATGATTGCAATCGCTCAGGTTACCAGAAGGCACGCACCAGGGTGGCAGACTATTTCATAAGTTAATAAAAGTCTTACTTTGTACAAAATCCAGGCTGATCACTCCATTTTGAAGACTGTTTCCAAAAGCTAATATATAGTAACTATAAAAGTTTTTCTTCGTGGACGTTTATAATTTTCAAAATGTCTAATTATATCACATCTCCTTCCAAATCATAATCCCTCATTTCTAATCATAGCAGGGCAACTTACTGTGGAAAGAACTGAAAACAAAAAGATTCTGTCTTTTCTTTTTTTCTCACAAGTTGCCTTGATACACTGAAACATCGTAATTTCTGTCTGCATTATTATCATTTGGAACACTGCCATTCACTGGTTCCCTATTTTCTGTGTGTTTTTTTTTTTTTCGCTGGCTACCTTCCCTTTATCAATTCTACTGAAACAACACAGGAGATCATTTTTTCTTAGCTCAGATAACATTTTTTCAGTCCTTTGACTAAAGGTGGTCCAATATTTCTAACTGAAAGAAGCTGGCAATGGTGCTGCAGTGGTTCTGTTTTTGGGGGTGGGAGGGCAGCACACATTTAACTCTCTCCCAGTAATACTTCTTCTATCTGGAGAACCATGGCATTTCACAAGGGGAGAGGGGAGAGTTAAATAGGAGGCAGTATGGCGCAGTGGTTTAAGGCTCTGAGCTGCAAATCTGGAGACCTAGGTTTGAATCCCACAGCCCCTCTTGCATACTGTGTGACCCTGAGCAAGTCACTTAACTTCCTCGTGCTCCCAGGTTGCACCTGCAAACAAGCTTCCAGCTTACTGTGTCTCACCTGGTTAAACAATTGGTTAAAAAAAAAATTGTGCTGCCAACCACCAGTGGCCCACCCTCAAAACAGAACTGCAGCACCTTGCCCAGAAAAGTTTATTTCCGTTAGAAATGTTGGAGTACCTTTAGCCAACACTGAAACAAGTGTTATCTGCTAAGAAAAAATGGAATTCTCCACATTGTTGTAGAATTGATACAGAGAGGGCAGCAAGCAAAATAGGGAAATGTTGAATGGCAGTGCTCCAAACGATAATAATGGAGACAGAAAATGATGATATTTCAGTGTATCGGCAACTTATTGTGAGAAAAAAATAGAAAAGACAGGATCTTTCTTTTTCAGTTCTTTCCCACAGTAAGTTACACTAACACACACTAGAAATGTTGGATTATGACTTGGGTGGAGGACGTGATGTAGTTTCATTTTTGAAAAATGATGACCGTCCACTGAAGAAAACATTTATAGTTATATTAGGTTTTGGGAAATGAGCATCAACATGAAGCAATCAGCCTGGACTGTGTTCAAACTAAGACTTTTTAATAAGTTATGCAATAGTCTGCCACGCAGGTATACAAGCCTTTCTTCTCTTGTAACCTGAACTATTACAATCATGTTGATTGTAACATAAATGCAGGAGACATTGTTTTTTCTATTTAATTATTTTGTATTTTTTCTGTTTATGCCCCTTCTAATTCAGCTGCCATCACTCTCTCTCAGGGACTCACAAGGTACCCTGTGGCTTGGCTGAACTCCCGAATATGCCCAGAGGACCCTCCCCATCAAGTCATGGTTTACCTCCTGGGCGGGGAAGAAGGAATGCCGGCTCTCTCTGCCTACAAATCATGTTGTGCAGTCCTGTCTGGGTTCCTCAGGGCCAGGCCAGTTGCTAGGCACCGGGGCTCATCGCCAAGGATGGAAACATGGATCCATTTTCTTCCTAGCCCCAAGGACAGTGGCATACTGGGATGTCCAAGGAGACATGCGCATGCTGAGACATACTGCTGCTCTGGACCCCAGCCGATGTCCACCGCCCTGCTTATGCTCCCGCTGCACTGTCACCCATGGTCACCCAGGTGGCAGTATTACAGTGGGAATGGAAGCCCTCCCTCCCGGAGGAGGACAGTGGCCATATGGTGCTCAATCCCCCGGCTGGCACTCGAATGACCCAGGTTCGTTCTCAGACCGGTCACTGGCATCGTGTGTTAGCTCTACCACTGCACCAGCATGCCAATGACATTGTTGGTTTTGAAAGTGATGACACCTCTTCTTGAATTTATCAGATTTCAAATGTTTTGCTTACCTATGTGTCATATTGCTACCATGATCATGATAGCAGTCCTCTCTCGTTGTCTTTTTTTTTTTTGTACCATGTTAATAATGCCATGTAAGTAAGTTATACAAATGAATGTTAAACAGCATCAGTGGAAATTAGTTGAATGAAGAACTGGGAACACAATTAAAAAAATAGCAAGAATTCGAAAACTATAATAATGGCAGAGTGCAAGGCAGATACATTTCCCGAAGAAGGGCTTGGTTCAGTACACACTAAAGTGACATGACAGTCCACCTTCGGGAAATGCATTTAACTTGCACTCAACTATTATAACAGTTTTCTGAATTTTTATCACATTTTAATTATGTCCACAGTCCTCTGTTCTACTAATTTCCAGTGATGCATTTAACATTAATTTGTAAAATGTTTTATAAACATCTCTATCTATCTATCTATCTATCTATCTCTCTCTCTCTATCTCTCTCTATCTCTCTATCTATCTCTCTCTCATCTATCTATCTCTATCTCTCTATCTATCTATCTATCTATCTCTCTATCTATCTATCTATCTATCTATCTATCTATCATCTATCTCTATCTCATCTATCTCTATCTCTATCTCTCTATCTATCTCTATCTATCTCTCTCTCTCTCTCTATCTATCTTCTCTATCTCTATCTCTCTATCTATCTCTATCTATCTCTATCTATCTATCTATCTCTATCTCTCTTTCTATCTATAATCTTCTCATTATTCTTCTACTCCTAGCTGGTGACATTGAGTTAAACCCTGGCCCCTCAGCCCTTCCTCTTCCCAGCCCGTCCCAAGAGATTGAGATGTTTTCACATAAATGCATGTCGTCTCCTCCTAAATTGGATGACTTAAAAGTCCAGACTACTCAATACTCCCCTGACATTCTATGTATCTCAAAAGCGTGGTTGTCCTCACATATTCCAGACAATCAGGTTGCCCTCCCGACTTTAATCTCCACCATCAAAACCATGGAAAAGGGGAGGAGTGGCTACCATCTACTCCAAAGCCACTTTACATGCACTATTACCCACCGTGAAGCTATCCTCAATCAAACAAGCTTCTATTAGTCAAGTTCTCCTTCCTGTCCTCCTCACCACTTTTGTCAGAGTTCTGTATGCCTCCCTAAACTTTCCTCCTCATCCCTAGTCTTCTGCATCACCTCTGTCACCACCCATACCCTGGTTGGCGAGTTGATCCTACTTTGTGACTTTAATTTGGACTGGGCATCACCTCGTCCCCAAATTCATGTCTCCAGATAGAAGCACTAAACCTGTGCCAGTTGATCAAAGAGCCTACTCAACCCATCCCTCATTCCCAGACCCATTCCTTGCTGGACTGGTTGCTATCAATACACCCTCATGTATCATCTCTGTAGGCATGCTCCCGATGCATTAATGATCATTACCCTACCTTTGCATTAGGAAGATACGCCTCCACCTAACACATCCAAATATATCCAACATCGATCCCTCAAATCACTTGACTATGGCAACTACTACATGACTTGGCCATGACTAACTGGACACCTGTCCTCTTCTCACCCTCAGTCAACATGGCCTCACCCATTTCACATCAATCTTCTTAAATATTTGGGATATACATGCCTCTGAAATCAATAAGGGTAAATGCCATCACAATCCTTTGATCTCCTTGATATCCTGTCCTGTGTAAAACCCATGACAACACATGACGTATTTTTAAAATCTCTAACGATCCTGCTGACCTGCATAAATACAAACCCTGCAAAATGACTATACTGGGAAAACTTGATTTTCAAAATCTGATTACTTCAGATCTCGTTTGCATACCCAAACACCTCTCCAGTCCTTCTGGAAGGATCTCCGTTTGCTCCTGCATCCTCCTCTGAACCCCTTCCACCTGCCCTTTCTGTGTCACGTTCCCTTGTATTGGACCCCTCCTCAGTTGCAGATGCCCTATATATTTTTTCATGATCTCGCCCTCCTCAAGACCCTCACATTTCTTCCCTTTCCTGCCCTCCACCCTCCCTTAAGGAGTCCCCTGGGTATCAGCTGCCTCCAATTTCCCCAGCCAAAGTGCTTAAAGCTTTGGGCTCCTTAAACCAAACTAAAACCAGCCCCAATGGCATTCTTCTCAGACTACTAAAAATCTCCATACCCGTCATCTTGACTCCTCTCACATACCTCTTCAATCTATCTCTTTCCTCCTCCACTCCTCTACTGTCCCCTTAGCCTGGAAGTCTGCTATGGTCCTCCCCTTGCATAAAGGTGGTGACCCCACTGCACCTGGCAACTACACTCCCATATCCTTCTTCCCACACTTGCCAAGGTACAATAATCCCTAGTCCTTTCATGGCTAAAGGACTTCCTCTCTCATCAAATGTCCTCTCCCTGTACAATCTGGATTTAGGAAACTCCACTGAACCATCTCCTCCCTACTCCACCTCACCGATGAGATACACACATAAGGCCAAGTCAGATCACCACAGCCATCTTCATTGACCTGGCCAAGGCTTCGACTGTATCTCACACATCTTCCTTCTAACCAAGCTTCACAATATTGTCCTCTCCCTTCCTCTGTGTCCTGATTTGGCTCCTACCTTGTTATCAGGTCCCGGTCAATAAAATTAGTAATGTCTCATCTCCTCCACCCTATCCTTGCAGGTGTCCCCAGGATTGATCCTTGGCCCTGTTCTTTTCTCCCTGTTTTAAACGATCTTTCTTCTGTATGTTCACACAATATACATATGTATGCTGATGACATCGTCCTCTTCCTTTCTGGTCCATCTGTCCTTGCTGTCCAAACCCCTCTGCAACAAGGCGTCACTGCAGTATCAAACTGATTCAAAGACAACTGCCTAAAATGAACACTAAAAAACAGTTGTCATGACCTTTGGTTCCAAACAGAAACTTGCCAGGTTCCCTCCTTTCTGTCCTCTCATCCCCTACCAGCACCCCACTGAAAATGTCCGCTTTATAAATATATTGGTGTTTGTCTTGACCCCTCATTTGAATTCTCTTCCTATATCACTGCCCTTCACTCCAAACTATACTCTAAATTGGGTATACTCTATCGCAACAAGCGTTTATCTCCCTCCCTCCCTGTTAGACATGACCTACTGGTAAATGGCTACTCCAACTTCATCTTCAGTGGCCTCCTGCACTGGCTGCCGGTCAGGTGGAGGATCCTCTTCAAGGTGGGCTTGCTCACCTTTAAGGCTCCATGGGCTGGGCCCTGGATACTTGTCTGACCTTCTAACATCAGCTACCTTGGTCCGCTGCCTCCGTTCTTCCTCTAGGGGCCTCCTTGCGATTCCCAGGGCAAGGCTAAAACTGCCAGTGGCAGAGCATTTAGTGTTGCCAGCCTGGCCTGTGGCATTCGCTGCCTCCATTTGTGAGGAGTCCCCTTCAGTTGAAGTGTTCAAGGCCTGCCTCAAGACCCTCCTGTTCAGTCAGGCCTTCCCAGGCACTGTCTACTAGCATATATCTCTGGATAGCCCTTGTCAATGACTGCTGCTATTTTTAATAGTGTTTTTATATGGCCTGGTTAATTTATTAATGTTTTATTTATGTATGTGTTTTATTTTTATGAATAGTTTGTATTTATGTCACGGTGCCCAGAGCCTCTGGGATTGGGTGCCTCGAAAAATAAAACTTGCCTTGCCTTTTCTTGCTTCTTCCCTCTCCAAACTCAGTGTCCTTTTCCAGCGCCTTCTGTCATTTTGCCTGTATTCTCCTCCTGACTCACCACTGTGACCTCTGCTCTGCCTTATCCTTCAGTCCCTCTCTCCGAGAGGTTTGACCCACTGCCCCACCCTCATCTCTAAAGTTTGGTTTGGGATTCTTCCCTCTACCTCTCTGCTGTCCTGAAGCCAGATGCTTCCTCTCCCTAGAACTTGCACACAAATAGCACCGGGCCTTCACCCTCTCTAGAGTTCGTACATCAATAGGGAAATGCACCCTCTTTTACAGATTCCCTTCCATTTGGAATAACCTTTCCTGCATACTTGTCTCACCCCCTCCTTTCCTGCACTCAAACGACTCCTTAGGCCTCCCTTATCATTCTGTGACTGCTCTTTGTCCTAATTCTTTCCACATCTTTACCCCTCTCCTCCTCTCTGTTTCTCCGTCTCCTGCTTTTTTACCTAAAGCACTTTATTACATTTTATAGTTCTTATTTTTCGCCTATGTTAATTTCTACTGTACATTGCTTTAGTCTGTACCTGTGTGCTGCTATCCCATTGTTGTTTGTATTCCCTGTCCCTGGTTGCTCCTGAAATGAACTTTGGCTCAGTGTACCTTTCCTGGTCACCAAAATTTAAAATTAAATAAAATATGACACAAAAACATAATATTTATACAGTTGAATAAAATGAATTTGACATACAACTATTACTATCAATACTACAGAGCAACTAGTCCAGTCAGTGACATCTGTCCTGGATGGGGGAGGGATAGGCACACTGGGTTATCTATGGCCCATGCTGCTTTCCCTATCCAGGATAAATGGTAAGAAAATCGAGAACTAGCAGAAAGTGCCCCATCCCTAGGGCCTCAGCCCACATTGACGTTTGTTTAGTTTATGAAAAGTGAAAGTGACAGTCTAGGAGGAAAGTTAATGACAACTTTTGTATTATTTTGAGACAGCTGACATAAGGTGGATCATTTAATTATTACTGCCATCCTCTTAAGTAAACATGGTTAAAATGCATCTTTAATAAAACTTATTATGTAGCTTGGGCGCTTGAATAGAAGGCATGTAGACTCATACTGCAGGTTGATTTTTATCAGTTGTGATACATTCTTGGGGTTGTAATTGTTAAGATATGAAGAAGGATATAAATGAAGTGTGTTTTGCCATTGCAAGCCCCTTATTTAATGGTCTTGTTTTGCTCAGTGTACGGTTGGCGACCAGCCTGTCATATTTATTATGTGACTTTTAAGATTGTGTTAGTGGCACTATTGGGCATGCACATACAAAATAGGCAATTTGATACCTCTTACATAGAAACATAGAAATTGACAGCAGATAAGGACCACTAGGTCCACCCAGTCTGCCCATTTTTTCTACCTGCTGCAGAAACCACAGAATCCTACTTGATCTCGGCTTTGATCTCTTTCCTCTCAGTAGGGTTTCCCTATGCCTAGCCCATGCATTTTTAATTCCTTACCAAATTTCCCCACCACACCTCCACTGGGAGGTTCCATGCCACCACCCTTTCTGTGAGAAATACTTCCTCACGTTACCCCTTAGTCTACCTCCTTCCAGCTTCATGTCATGACAGGTTATTCCATAATCAGGCAGGATAGGACTGGCAGGGGTGGTGGAGTAGTCATGTATATCCTGTCCTCACTTCAGTTCTCAACCATTCTATCATGCTCATTACCCTCCGCCTATGAAGCACTTGTAGTAAACTTTACCTTGCCTTTTCCTCCTCTGTCTGCATAGCTGCATTTACTGTCGACCTGGCTCCAAGGCATCTGATACTTTGCTTCTCATTACCTCCATAACCTCCCTCTCACATAAAAGAGCTATACATCCTGGGTGATGTAAACCAAAACTGGTTTTCACCAACAACTGCCAAGACACAAAATGACATCACGGCCCTCAATCTCTCCCAATTCATCCTGGAACCCACCTGCCTAAATCATAAAACTCTTAACCACTCCCTGATAGACTGGACTCTCACTTCTCAACCCCACTGAGTCATTAAATCAGGCATCCTCCCGGATGCAATCAGTGATCATCACCCTCAGGAAAGTCCATAGACCTAAACTGCCTTTCAAAATTCTGCAACTCCACTCCGTCAGCTCCTTAGACCTTAATCCCCTTCTTAATGAACTGGCCAGCTCTGATTGGTCCCCTATTACCTTTGCCCCTTCCATTGACCAAGCCCTCGCTTGTTTTAAAGATAAATTTCTAACTACATGGAACTCATCGCTCCACTCAAATGCACTAGAGTTCATGGCAGCCATCATCCCTGGGTCTCACCTGAGTCACTGACCTGTCTCAGGAGAGACAAAGCTTGGAGGAAACATAAGGTCTCCAGCTTCACCTAGACCACGCCAGGTATCGCATGTTAAGAAATGCCTGCACAAAAGCTACCAGACTTGCCAAGTCTAAATATTTTAAATCGTCTTTCCTCAAAACATCAATTCCCCTCCAAATTCTGGAAAGTGGTCCACGCCATATTCTCCTCCCTTCACATTCCTGTCCCCTGTACTTAAAATAAACAACTCATTGGTCTCTGAACCACGTGCAGTGGCTCAAGAGTTTAACTCCTATTATACCTACTGAGCCCCAGCACTTCTAAAGTCAATCCTTCTAACCTCCCCTCCTCATCCTCCCACACCCATCCACCCTCCATGCCCACCCTTCCTTCTCTTTTTCTTTATGGTCTCCCCAGAAGAAACACTATTGGCCCTTCTCTTTCTTAATCCTTCCAAAGGCTCATCACTGGATGACCTTGACCTAAACTCCTCTACCTTTCAGCTCCTGCTATAGCGTACCCTCTCTCCTTAATCTTAAATCACTCCTTCTCATCCTCATCTGTCCCTTCATCCTGGAAACATGCAGTGGTCCTCCCTCTCCCAAAGGTGGTGACCCCATCTCCCCTGCAAATTTTCACCCAATCTCCCTCCTCCCTGCCCTTGCTAAACTCCAAGAACACCTGGTCCTCTCTCAACTAACCTCCTTCCTCAATGACTCTTCCTTTTTAGCCTGTTCCAATCTGTTTTAGAAGAACCACTCCACTACCACCTCCCTACTCAGGCTCACTGACTCCAGCCTCACTGGGATGGATAGCGGCTTCATTACCGCTGCCATCTTTGTTGACCTCCCAAGGCGTTGACACAGTCTCCCATGCCCTACTTCTTGACTCCTCTTATGGCTGCTGGGTTGTCTACTTACGCAAAACTGGTTTAGAGCTTACCTGTCAGGCAGAGCACAATCAGTCAAGATCCAGGATACAATCTGTCCCCCTCTCTATTTTCATTGGAGTCCCACAGGGCTTGGTGCTTGGACCCATTCTCTTTTCCATCTTCCTAAATGACTTGTCCTCAGTATGCTCACCTTCCACCTCTATCCATATGTATGCCGCCAACACTGTCCTGTTCTCCTATGGCAAATGCCTTGCTGATGTAGCAACCATCCTTCAGCTTGACTTCCACCAGGTTCAGTTATGGTTTACTTCACATCAACTATTCCTAAATGCCAGAAAGACTGTCTCCATGACCTTTGGCACTAGGCAGAGTCTCTCTAAGGCTTCACCTTTACCATCTTTCCATACCCTTGGTGGGAAAATCCTGGGGACACCTCCTCATTCAGATACCTTGGGGTTTGGTTAGACCAGCACCTCAACTTCTCTGGCCACATTGGCGCATCCTGAAACAATTATGCACCAAGCTTGGTGCCTTATTCAGGAACCATGGTTGCATCCCTCCTGCAATATGGAGTGAACTAGTCTGAAGATGATCCTCCCATTTTCGACTACTGTGATGTAGTCTATGGTGCCGCTCCCAAATCCTCCCTAACAAGACTGGACACCATATTTAACTCCTTCTGTCGATTTGCCTTGATGCTCCATCACGCATTCATCACTATGACCTCTACCACCATTTCCTTTCCCCGCTTGCCAACAGGTGGCTCACTCATTGTACCAAACTCACTTCTAAATTTTGGTTAGGGAGACTTCCCTCCTACCTCTCATGTTTGCTGTCCCCCCCTTCCCCTCACTCCTCAGAAACTCTGACACTCACACTTTGTTGGTCCCCCATTGTACCACTGTCATCAGTCAGTCAGGCTTTACCATCGTTTCCCACAAATCTGGACCCCCAAATATTTATTTATTTATTTATTTAGTTTTGTTGACCGGGTAAGTGCACTAGACAAATCCTGCCTATTTTCAGGCACGACCTGGGGAGAGGATACAGATGAATGCCAACTGACCTTGAACCAGATGAAGTTGTTGGTGGTATTTTTAGTGAATAGGGAAATTTGGCCAGGACACGGGAATTCCCTACTCTTTCCGATAAGTGCCATGGGATCTTTTACATCCACCTGAACTACCACCAATCCAGGCAGATGGGACCTCGGTTTAACAGCTCATCCAGAAGGCGGCACCTCAGGTGCAGCACCCTCTCATGCTGCACTACAGTGTCAGTACTAGAAATATGGCACTCCTCCTCCTCCTACTCCCTTGCCTGTGCCTTACATAACTTTATCTCATCTAACTGCTCCTTCTTTAACCCTCCTTAACTGTCCTCCTATGCCTCTGCTCCTCTCCAGGACTCACATCCCTATTCCACCTTCCACCCCCAAGCCTGCTTCTCAGCACCTCTCCTCTCCTTCACCGCTATGTACTATGTTCCTCAGATATGCCACTTGTAATTAATTGCATATTTCACAGGTATAATATATTTAATTATATTTTATGTTACAAATGCAACTGTATGATTATTTATATTTTTTAACTGTATGTCTTGTTACAAATGTAATTGAATGTTTAATTTCTCAGATATGTTAAATGTTAAACTGTATGTCTAATTCTTCATCCAATTGTACCCCCAGTTGCACGGGAGATGAGCAACTTGTTGTTCAGTGTGCCTTCCTGGTGAAACATTTCAATAAATACATAAAAAATGACCCTTGTTCTAGAACATCTCTTTTCTGAAAGATGCTGCCCTCCTGTACCTTATTTATGCCCTTCATATATCTGATGGTTTATCATATTCATAGAAACATAGAATTTGGCCAGCAGATAAGGACGCTTGGCCCACCCAGTCTGCCCATTTCCTACCTAATGGATAAGCTGCAGATCCTAATTAACCAGCAGCCTACTTTTTCTACCCCACCCCTAGAATTGCCTTATGGCTGTCCCATGCATGCTTGAATTCAACCATTGTTTTTGACTCACAACCTCCTCCGGAAGGCCATTCCATGCATCCACAACCCTCTCTGTGAAAAAGACTTCCTTACATTACCTCTGAGCTGCCCCCTCTATCTTCAAATTGTGCCTTGTTCTTGCACACCTCTTTTTGAAGATGTTACCCTCTTGGACTTTGTTGATTCCTTGAGGTACTGAACGTTTCTATCATGTCCCCTCTCCTCCTTTCCTTGAGGCTATACATATTAAGCTCCTTTAGTCTCTCTTCATATGTCTTCCAGTGCAGACCCTGCACCATTTTAGTGCCCTCCTCTGGACAGCTTCCATCTTGTCTATGTCCTTACGGAGACTGGGTCTCCAGAACTGCACACAGTACTCCAGATGGGGTCTTAACAGCTGTCTGTACAGAGGGATAACAACTTCTTGTTTTCTACTGGTGATGCCTCTCCCTATGCATCCCAGTATCCCCTAACCCTCCTTACTGCCCTCTCACAATGCTTGCCCACCTTTAAGTCATCTGATATGACTACCCCCAGGTCCCTTTCCATTTTGTTGTTGTTAGTATCTCACCCCATTTATTCCCCTTTTCCTCCTCTCCTCCAGGTTACATATTGAGGTCCTCAGTCTCTCCTTATATATGACTTATGGTGAGGCCCTGCACCATTTTTTGTTACTTTCGCTGAACTGCCTCTACCCTGGCTATGTCCTTATGGGAGCTGCGGCCTCCAGAACTGGACACAGTACTCTAGATGAGGTCTCACTAATGCTTTGTACAGAGGTATAACCACCTCCTTCCTTCTGTTGCTCATACTCCCTATGCACCCCTAATACCCCACTGACTCTCCCCACAGCCTTGGCACATTGTTTAGCCATGTTTAGGTCATCTGATATGATTGCCCCAGATCCCTTTCCTGTTTGGTGGCCATCAGTGTTTCTCCCACCATTGTGTAAGCCTCCTGGGTTCCTGTGCCCCAAATGCATGATTTTGCCCTTTTTAATTGAATCTTAGCTGCCACACTCTTGACCATTCCTCTAATTTATCTAGGTCCCTCCTCATTTTTCTACCCCTCCTGGAGTATCTACCATGTTGCAGATCTTAGTGTCATCTGCAAAGAAGCATAGCTTTCCTTCCAGCCCCTCTGCAATGTCACTTATGAAGACACTCAAGTGGACTGGCTCCCAAACCTGATCCCTGTGGCACCCGCTGGACACCCTCCTTTCCTCGAGTTGAGCTCATTTACCACCACCCTCTGTGTTCTACCATTCAACCAGGCCCTAACCCAGTTTACCACCTTGGGATCCATTCCCAGGCTGCCTAGCTTGTTAACAAGCCTCTTATGTGGAACAGTGTCAAAGGCCTTGCTTGAAATCCAGGTAGCTACATCTCCACCGTCCCCCGCGATCCACTTCCTGGTCACCCAGTCAAAGAAATCTATCAGATTTGTTTGACATGACCTTCCACTGTGAACCCATGTTGCCTCACATCCTGTGTTCCACTGGATTCAATGGCTTACTGGCTGAACAAGTAAGCTTGTGTACAGAGAATTACTTGTTGGTCAAAAGAAAGGTATTGAATCACCTACTCTAACAATAGGAATTGATTTAAAGATAGCCTGGACAAGTATCTGAATGTGAATTGTATCCAAGGCTATAATCATTGTTGAAATGCTGAACACTACAAAGCCTCCAGCAGCTTAACTGTGCTTGGTATATTCCTATAAAACCTACTCTGTCTTTGATTCAGCTACTTTGCAATGACAATTTAGAAATGTAATCTTAAGTGGAAGCTCAGAGGCTACCTAACCATCAATGCCTTTCAAGTGGCACCGGTGATAATGAATAGAAGAATAATTATATTTATGAGCATAATTTGAATGCCTCTCCTGATGAAATATATAAGCATACCACACGTCACAGGGGCTTCGCTTGCTGCCCCTGTCATTACTACTCTCATACATGTGTGTTGACATAACAATATTTAAGTAAATGTATGTATGTATTGTACTTGGGGCATTTTGTTACAACAGCCACAATGTAAATGTTGCAATGTCAAGAAAATGGATTCCTAGTGTATTCCATGGTATTGTATATATTAGAATGTCCAATACCGTGTCTGCTTGTTATTGTTATTGTGTTTTTAAATTACCAGTCTTCATTCTGGCAATTAATCTTCTGAAGTTGCCATATTTTTCAGAGGAGAACTGAGTTTTTAAAAGTCATTTTAACAACAACAAAATGTCTAGAACTCCTATTTCCCAATAGAACTTGGCAGTTCAGTATTTGTCTCATTGGTTGCCCGTTATTCCATAACAAGTGCCTTTCCGATCATCAGCACCCCCACCTTTTACAATCTTCCGCCAACTCTGCAGTGAGTTTTAGGAAGGCCAACCTCTGTGCTCCAAGCTATTCTAGTTGTGATTGTTTTGTATTGTATCCATAGTATGTTCACTCTCAGTGTACACTGTGACTCATTAAAAACTCTGTATACAGTTAATGACTCATTTTTCCCCAGCATCAGGAGTTATCTTGTCGTTGGAGGTTGGGCTAACTGCTAATTTCAGTCTTGAAGTTAGTGAAACCAAAACTCCTAACACATTTGTATGAAAACTGTATGCTTCTATAACATCTTTCATTTTCACCTGGGCGGCCATTTGGTGTCAGATTAAGCATCGGATGTTTTGGACTTCATACGGAGCTGCTGGAGGTAATGGCTTAACAACTGAACTCTTAATATCCTATATTAAATATTCTCATATAGAAACATAGAAGTTGACAGCAGATAAGGACCATTAGGGCCACCCAGTCTGCCCAGATTCCTACCTACAGTGCACTGCAGACTCTACTCTGTTTCCGGCTCACACCTCCCTCCTTGTCTCTATGATCCCTTTGTATCTATTCCATGCATTCTTAAATCCTGTGACGTTTTAGCCCCCACCACTTCTGCTGGGAGGCTGTTCCAATATGTTATAAATGTATTCTTAAGATTACTATTGTCATCATAAATGTGCATTTACTGTTATTTCTGTATATCAAAAACTGGTTTGGAAAAAGTGCCCTTTATACGTAAAAGTGCCCTTCCAATCTTCACCACCCCACCTTCTACAGTCTTCCGCACCCTGCAGCCCTGCCACATACGGATAAGATGCTTGTAAGGGACATCTTAGACTACTCAGAAATGCCTGGGCAAGAACAGATGCTTTAAGAACAGGGCATTTTTTCGTACATGTTCCCAGATGAATCCGATGGAGGGTGTTGACCTTGCCTGTGACACACAGAAAAGTTGCACTGACATCTGGGCACTGCCTTGTCCCAACCACATTGGATTACTGTAATAATCAGCATGTGGCTCTCAGTGGGCATGAGGCTTTACCCAATTATTACTGACCACTGCTGTTTTAGTCAGCCATGGACAGAATAGGCACACATAAACTGATGTATAAAGTGGGTCCCCTAGCTTATGTCGCAATGACGTGTGAGCTACTATCATTGTTTACAAGTCATATAGGTTATTAATTGTCTCTAGCCATGACTAGCTTTCATTTTCTCAGGGTAGCTGTTAACCTCTGCAAGCAAAGTACCTGTACTGCCACCTTGCAGAATAAAGATCAAAACTCATCTGATGCAGCTATTTTGAATTTAAAATGTTGTTTGCCAAGGTGCCTTCCCATCTACTATGGCTCTTGATAATTCTATCAATAGTTTGCAGGAAAGATGATCTGGGTTGTGTTTAGCTCAGTGGGTTCCTGGGGAGTGGGAATAGAAAAGTACTGGCATTGTTAAGGTTCTCAATCATGGTTTATATGTTGGGGAGGGTGGAGGATGCTTTGTGGTGCAGGGGCTGTTATTTGGAAAAAAATCACTGTTGTTCAAATGTCTTTACCATGCAATGGAGGAACAAGGCTGACAACGTTTTAAGATGCACTCAGTCTATAGTTGAGGGCTATACCACTGTGCTGTAGGTGCGGAGCATGAATTGTTACAGAGACAGTGGCTGGCTGGATAAGAGTAATGTCATGGAATGTTAATGACCTTAAAAGTGAAGTTGAACACAAAATGTCCTGCAAGGGCAGGGTGTGAAATGCATTGCCCCTGTCTGGGGCAAGTAAATTTCCTTGAAGGGCAAGTATGAAAAAGAGCTAATTTCATTTTAATGAATAGAGGGCAAGTAAAATTGAGCTACAGTCATGGCTGGGCAAGTACTAAAAGTTTTGATTTGAACACCCCTGGCAAAGGGTAATGAAGTTAGGTGGATGTGTTTCTCTTGCAGGAAATGCATATGACTAATTAAGCATATTGCTGCCTGTAGGAGAGGGTACATGGAAGGGGTCATGTGATAATGCTAAATCCAGAGACATGGCTATATGACTGAAACCCCATTTTCTGGGTAAAGTAACTGATTTAAAATTGACCCGGGGTTGGTACATGCTAGCCTATGTCACCATGCATGATGGTGTCTCATTCTCTCTTGGATCCATATGTGGCCCCAATGCAGATGAGAGTGAGTGCTTTCACAAGCTAGCCATAGACATTGCAGTGTTGCCAGGGCCATGGACACAGGAGGGGAACTACAGCTGTGTGGTTGATCTGATCCTTGACAGATCCAGCTCATCTCCTGTTCCCCTTTCCGAAGCACTCAAGCTCTTCAAGGACTGATGACATCCCACGGCCTAACTGACTGCTGGAGGCATGAGCACCCAACTGACAGAGTGCATGGTTTGTACTCTCACTGCGACTCTTAATATGTCTGAATTGATAGAATTTTGGTGCCCACAACTTTAGTATCAACAGTAATTCATGCAGCTTATGAATCAATATTGATTTTTGACCATGGCCCCATTGTGCCTGGCCTGGCAATCACAGGTCCTCCCTCCTTGAGCATGGTGGTTAGATCTGGTGCTCATGGGAAGAGGAATTTGGGGATTGTATCTCCAGTGGGATTACAGACTCCCGTGATAATTAAAGAGGGGAACGCTACCCATACCACTAGATGGAAGGCACTCAAAGCTTATATAAGAGGATTGATTATATCCTTTGCTAGCTTTCATAACAAATCCAGTGCAACACAGTGCTCTGCCTTAGAGCATAAAACAGTGCAAATGGAGAAAGATATATGGCAGACATGCAAAACCAGCATAGGTAATCTTGGAGGAGGATGCTTTAGGAAATGTCAAGGGGCTACCCCAATGCTTAACTTTTATTTAAAATTTTGGTAACCAGCTCAGTATGTCTTGCTCGGTTACCAACATTTTAAAACCAATTCAACTCCCCCCACCAGCCTTTGCAAATCCATTCATAAAAACTTAGCCTGGACTGTATCACTGACAACAACGGGTGTATTAAGCAAGAGCACTGCCTGATGGTTCTGTGTGATAACAGCAAAGCCTAAGGCATTCGCCATTATCGCACAGTCAGAGTGCAAGCTTTGTTCGGCACACTGCCTCAGTGCACTGGGACAACGGGCGCCGGGGGACATATATTTCAATGCTTTCTGGTGGGGGCTCACACCAGCGCCCAGACCCGAACCCGTACCACTCACTCACCTCAACCACAGGCCAACCCCGATGCCACGACTCAGCACGGCAACCCACCGCCACCTCCTACAGCTCTTCCACACTCCCAGCCCATGCTCACTCTGCTCACTCCCCTTGTGCGTACATATAGCGACATCCTGTTGCCCATTTCGCCCACCACCCAATCTGGTCGCCCTACCCTCCATCGCCATGAGGATTTCACGGGAATGACTCCACCATTATGGATGGCACCTTCCCTATGTAGCCACCTCACGGATACCCTGCTGGACACTTCAGCACTTTATATTCCCTCTATGCACTCTGGCATGCAAGCTTCAAACTTTCAAACAATATGGCAGAATAGCAGGGCAGTATATCTTCAGGTAAAGGGTTGAATCAGGAAAAATTCAAACTGACTCAGATCCAAATGAGGTTGCAATCCCTACCTGGGTGCAAAACTACTATTGGGCATTCTGATTAGACATGCAAGCTGGCCTCGCAAAATTAATCACACCATTACTTCTCTTGCCCAGACAGTCACTAACTTAAACTTCAAGGTGGAAGCACTCTCAGCAAAACCACAGAAACTGAGGATGGAATGGGGCTAGTGAAGGATACACTTGCTCCATTGGCAGATACAGTTGCTACACACAATGCCAGCTAAAATCCTCATTGGAAAGGTTCAAGATCAAGAAGACAGATCAAGAAGAGGTAATCTGAAGCTGGCAAAGAATACAGAAGGTATAGAGGTCAAGTGATCCACTGCTGTTCTTTGAGAAACTTATCACTATTTCCATGGGTCAAATATATCTGAAGGAGCTACTACCCATTGATAGAGCACACCAGCAGCCCTAGCAAGTGTCTTTCAGCTCAGACTACTAGATATTAGGGTTTGTAGAACACAAACAAGCTTGCACCAGGATGGGGTGCGCTGGTTGAATAAATGGTCTAGCAAGACCAGAAATCGTCAGGCATGTCTTTTAAATAATGCCTCTTTTTATTCATGCTGTCCAGTTTGGTTTGTGGTGGTGAGGCTCCTGAACAATGATTCTCCACAGCGACCACGCATTTCTGTGCTGAAAGTGTGAAAATGTGAAAACACATTTGGCCATGTTGTGAAAAATTACATCTGTACTGTTCATAAGGAAGTGTGGAAAATGCCACTGGTGAAAATCTGGACTGAAAATATTACAAATTCATGAACTTATGAGGGTGCGTGGAAACTGTGCAATGCTCACTCGTAACACAGTAATTTTAGGAATTTTTCACCAAATTTTCAAAATAGCCATTTTAAGACCTCTGCTCATGAACAGTGTCACTGTGATTTTCTTAATGTGTCCCATACATTGATTTTGCACACCGACTGTGCCATTGTGCACAACATGGTTTTGAGAATTTTTTCACCAAATTTTTAACATAGACGTTTAACACTTCTGCTCATGAACAGTGTGACTGTGATTTTCTTAATGTGTCCCATACATTGAGTTCGCACACCGACTGCGCCACTATGCGCTACATGCTCAGAAACACATTTTGGGCAAGAGGTGAGAAATGACAGCTATACTACTCATAAGGAGGTGTAGTAAAATGGCAATATTGAAAATCTGGGTGAAAATATTGAAAATTCCTGAACTTCATACGGTGTGCGAGAAAAGCTAACACATGCTTATAAAACAGTCATTTTTGGAATTTTTTCACCAAATATTTAACATAGCCATTTAACACCTCTGCTCATGAATAGTGTCACTGTGATTTTCTTAATGTGTCCCGAACATGATTTCGCTTTACCGACTAGGCCACTGCTATGCGCTACATGCGCCAGAAACACATTTTAGGTGAGATGTGAAAAATGACAGCTGTACTGTTCATAAAGAAGTGTGGTCAAATGGCAATGTTGAAAATCCAGAGTGAAAATATTGAAAATTCGCGAACCTACAGCGATGCGTAGGAACAGCGCAACGCCGCTCATTAAAACTATCGTTTTCAGGAATTTTTCACCAAATTTTCAACATAGGTTTTGAGGAGCCCACCTTATGAACACTGGCACTGGTGTTTAGTTAATCAGTCGAAAGTTGATATCACGCAGTAGGCATAAAATCACCCTTCAGGCCCAGTTAGCGCCATGACGGTAGAAAGAATTCATGAGGAGGGGTCCCAAAAACCCATGTTGAAAATTTGGTGCCAAAATTCCAAAAATGCCTGAGATATGCAGCAAAGTTGAAAAACCTATTCATTACATTATACAGCTTACCGGCATTTCCTCAGTTCGCGGTCGGCTTTAAAGGGTGCAGGCGTGTTCCTGGTCCACGAAGATCGTCACGCCATGCCGGAGAGTAAGTAATGGGTGAGGGGGGTGTGGGGAGGCAGGATGTGCAGTGGGTGGGCGCAGGTGGGAAGAGGGTGAAGAGCAGCGAGGAAGGTTTTTCTTTCAGTTTTTTTTTGACTACAGGACGTTTGCCAAGCTGGGGTGGGCTCCCAGCATGGCAGCTGGAAACTGTTGGGGGGGCAAGCGGGCCGACGAGGATTAGGCACCCCGTTGGCCACGGACCTGTTGCCACGCTGAGGTGGGCCTAGCGTGGCACCCGATAGTCTGGGGGCAATAGTAGAGCCCGGCGAGAGGTTGGGCACCCCGTCAGCCGCGCCTGACTGTGGGGGGACAGCAGAGCCGTCAGAGGATTGGGCACCCCCCATCGGCCATACAGTGTGCGTGGGGAAGTAGGATTGCGAGGACACGCAATGTGTGTGCACGCACGCGCGCGGTGTGTGTGTGTGTGTGTGGGAGGGGCGCTGCTCACTCAAGCGGTGCTCTCCCTTTCAGCTGTACGGCACTGCATTTTGGATCATAGCACTATGTTTCTTGCACATGTGTGCAAGCAAACATAAAAAATCACACTGGAGCTATGTCAGAGCAGCAGAGAAGAAGAGTAAGCAGACAGCCTCCTAGCCCTGTACGAGTACAGCAATAAGACAAAATACCTGTCAGAGAGCCAAACACAGCTTTCTGACACTGATCAAACAAATTATACTGACCCAAAAAGCCTGTAAGTAAAAATCTATTTCTTTTTAGCAAGTTTAAGGTCTCAGAAATACTGCAGAGCAGCTCTCAGAAACCACTGTCTCCTGTCTTCTACCAGTTCAGAGTTAAGACGTCACATGGTGAGTTTGCTTTGAGCTCCAGAACGCTTTTTTGGCCAACAAAGCTCTGCAAGACTTGAAATCTCACCAAATAGTAGTTCCCAAATAGTGGTTGATTAGTAAACTATTCAGGAAACATACAAATATTCACAAGCCTACTATTAAGTGGTACAGTATTCAGAAAATACTATTCAGCCCATGCACAGCCATACTAGATATAATATGCCTAGATTTGTACACATCAGACCACACAGATTTCAAGATAAAAGGCAATTTTGAGGACAGCTTGGATGGAAGGAGGCCCAATCTATCAAAGAAACAAATTGCATGCATATCCGTATTTCAGTCATGCTAGAATGGTTCACAGAGATCTTTTGATCTTGTCATAGCCACCCTCAGAGTAAAGGGATTAAATATGTTCTGCTCTCACTGCTGAATTACACTTCTATCTTAACGACAAGCTAAGATACTTTAGTCTGTGAAGAAGCATTAAAAGGCAGCTGTAGAAGCACACATGCACATCCTGAAGATCTTTGTGCCCATGCCTTCCAAAACGTTCTCCTATAGAATCAGTTGGTCTCAAATAATAGATTCTCTCCTCTGGTGTTCTTTCTAATGGAAAATATCCCAGTGATAAGACCACTAACTCAGACAGTGTTACTCACCTAAACAAGTAGAATTCAGCAATTTTACTAAGGCAACTCACAATGAGGACCCCCACCCCGGCTGACCCTTTGCTTTGACCTATCTGGGACCTTTGGGTGAAGAAGGAATGACATTTAAACTTTGAAATAGGCTGCGCTATATCTCAGTTCATTTGCTATGTCTGCTGAACAAGCCAGCTCAGACAAAATGATCTAAAATTAATACTACAGGACAATCTCTAGCCTACTTTACTTTTCTGCACTCTCTAACTTCTAATTATATTATCCATCTCTTTCTGACACTTATTTTATTAGGATTTTATCATCTCGCTTTCATTAAACTTCTCCATTTTCTTATCAATACTGTAATTTACCTATCTTTATTATGAATTTTCATAGTACTAAGCATCTTAACAACTCCTCCTAAATGTCTTTGTTATTCTATTTCCTTCTCTTTTTTTTCAGAATAGGCACATTTAATAATCTTTTTTTTACTAAGTTAACTAACACACTGTAGTGCCTGTCTATCTTGCACTCTGGTGAGTAAACAGAGTTCTCCTAGTTCTTCAGGCTGCCTTTGTTGATTTGGGGATGGGTTGTTTGGGATGGGGAGAGTAAATGGGGGATCAGTGATGGGGTGGGGACTATCAGGATGTTGAAAGGGTCACGATTATGACAGTTTTATAAAGCAACCTGAATGGGCTGATAAGATGGCGTGGAAAGGAGGGTATTACAAAAGGAGAAAAATATGGTAATGAGGCAGACGTACTGGGCTACCGGAAGGAAGCCATGATTTTGAAATATAAGCTAGGAGTTGTTGGGGGGATAAAATAATTTTGGTGAGTTAAAAATCCTGACATGGAATGTGAAAGGCCTTGGGGATAGAGTAATAATGGACAAAGTTCTTGACTTTACATAAAGAAATTATATAGACATTTTAATAATGCAAAAGTGTAACCCCCTACAAATGGGGTCCTGAAAGTCTTCCTTGGGTGTGTCTAAATGCCCACTACCAGGCTAGTATCCTGTGTCGTAGTGCTTTAAAAGTGTTTGTGTGAGAGTGCCTTAATGCCACTGTGCTCTCTCTCTTTAAGAGCTGCCTATAATGGGTGCTTATTTAATCTGGGAGGGGCTGAGTGTTTCTATGCTCGAGTCCCGCCGGCTGGCAGGTAATTGCTCTGTTCTGCCATCGCTATTTGGCGAGAGGGAGCTCTGTTAGAAGCTGTAATTTATTTGCTGATTATCTATTAGAATAGTAATGATATTGTAGTTTGTTTAACCTGCCTTCTTTGCAGCATGGACAGTTCTGTTTATCACCACCACTTTGGTTCTGGACTGCCAGTCAGCACCAATTGGTACCTTTGATGACTCTAAAATGGAGCCTGTCCCTAGGGGTCTTGTGGGAGCTAATTTATGTAGGAATTGTAGTTTTACATTGGCGCCAAAACAGACTTGGAGGGGAGCCTTGCTTTGACAGATAGATGGATCAACCAACCAGAACCTTTTGTACTGAAGGAATTCCCAAGCTGCCTGTTGCAGTGAGTCAGTCTGGAGTTAGAGTTTGAAGAGACAGCTTGAGTGATTCAAGCAGCTGCTTTTTGGTCTGTCTGCCTGCAGTCCCTTGAGAGGGAATCCTTTGAAAGGCTTAACAATCGGACTGTATCCGAATTGAGTGTGACAAAGCCACTGAAGAGTGACCAGATTTGAACCTGAAGAGACTGAAGACTTGCTGTACACGATTGACCTGTCAGGACATCCATTTACCACACAATTTCCGGTTTTGCTCAGAGACACCGATACTGCGGCTGGACTGCCATCCGCATTGTGTTATGTGATTGCTTTACCATTAATGTGCTGTGTGCTGTTAGTGGGTTGCGATTTGGTTCCCCACTGTAAGCGATGCCACGCTTGCTGGAAGCTGCATCCAGCACTACTGGACTCAAAATCCAACTGTTCCACCCGGCCTGGGCCTGCCACCTGGCCCAGCCAGCTACTTCAGGCACAGAAACCATCATGGATGGACGAGATTCTGCTTGGGGATCAGCCCCTGCTCAACCATCTCGGAACAGGAATGACACCCGTGATTCGTGTGGGCCCTGCTTCTCCTGGCAAACCAGTCATCAATCTGCAGTCTCCATTTCGTCTAGCCTGTGACTCATACTTGGTAGCATGATGAACAATCAGGGTAGCTCCTACAACAACAGCTAAATCTTAAGTGTTGTCATCTGATTGCATTGTTGTTTTCCTTTCACAAACTGAGCTTTCATGCTATGGATTACAAATTGTGTGTGGTTGTCCATGCCTTTTCTTTCATCACAGGGCCCCAACCAGCTGCAATGCTGGCTACCCTGGGCAACGTTCCAGGCTAGCCCACCTTACTCCAACTGGGTACCCAGAGCTGTGGACTGTGTAGGGACTAAAAGTGCATGCATAATTGCCTGACTAAATCAGATTTCAAATCAATCAACCTAATTACGCCTCCCTTGTTGAATTCCCTGAATAAATCAGATCTAACTTTTTTGAATTTAATCTGACTGTGGTTCCAGTTTGTACCAAAAGCACTGTACTGTTGTTATTTGCTGTGCCTTACCTTGTTTTACAGGGGATCTCCAGGGTTGACTTAGTGGAACCAGCCCTGGTGGTAAGTGCAAACAGTGTGGGGAATTGTATGCTGAATAGGGCTACTGTGAAAGTGTTTTTTGTATATTGTCTAGGCCACTAGAGGGAAAAGGAGGGTTACAGTGTCCCAGAGGGCTGTACCCAGGTTAGCCTTGTTACTAACAACCTTGTCCTTCGGTGGAGGCACCCTTTTCAGTACCCAGGCCCTTAACCTGCAACTAGTTTTGCAGGCAGGGTAATATCCCTTGGGATATCTCCACCTAGTTACATCTTGAGGCACCAACGCTGGGACTTGTGCCTTCTAGTGGTCAGAAATGGGTACTACAACCCACGCTTAAAAATTGTGGTAAAGTGGAGGCGCTCACTACGCCCAAGTTTAAACTTGCTCTCACAAGCTGCTAGGCACACGTATGATAGGGTGGAGTGAGGCAGAGGGTAGACCCCGGCAAGCTCTGCTATTAATGGACATCCCTTGGGGACCAATAATGCCACTATTGTGGAAGTGGTTGAACAAATTAAGTGTTTGGGGAAGGTTGAAGTAAGGGAAGGATTCGACCTGTTTGATCAAACTATGGTGGCTACTCTCCTGCAACCTGCCCACTGAACCCGAGAAGGGACCCCCTGTCATTTTGACTGAAGGGTCCCAAAAGGTGGAGGGTCATTCACTTACATAGCGACCCGGCTGCTCCTGGAGGGTCCTCCCACATAGAGGGATTCAAAGACAAGCTGTTTAAACTGTTAGCCTCTGAAGGGCACTCTGCTACAGAGCTAGTGAAAATGTTAGAGCTTTCTGAGGATGTCACTCCCTGCAGTTCCCCATAGCCTCTCTCGCCACCCCTACAGTTGCTTCCCCCATAGTGATACCTACTGTATATTTGGACTCATACTGCAGACTTAGGCTCTTTTTGGGCACAGTCCCGTGTCCGTGGGGGTGGATGATCTGGAAACATGGATGGACAATGCCACCCCATTGGTCCAGAAGTGGCAGTGTGCTGAGGCAGAAAAGAGGAAGAGACTCATGGAAAGCTTGAGGAGCCCTGCACTGGAGATCATTCACTTCCTGTGATCCACCAGCCCAGGGCCACAGCCAAGTACCTCTGCCCTGGAGGGTATTTGTAGCACCGAGTCGGAGATGACCTGATGTGGAAGTTTAAATCCGAAAACAGTGGAAGAATGAAAAATTGCCACTGTTTATTACTAGAATTGAATGAGCTTTGCAGTGGGCCCACGGAAAGTAGGGGTACCCACCAGTGAATTGAACAAGGTCAGGCTAGGTCACATCTTAAAGTCAGCAAGGTACTCTAGAGTGATGTTGTTGAAGCTAAAACTGCAAGACAGAAGGGCAATCCCCAATATTGTGACCTAATGAAAGAGATCCGTGAGATTGAGAATGACGAAGAGGATGGGAGTCCCATGCTGGGGCTATGACCACTGCCAGGCCCCTGAGAGAGGTGAGGAGGCGGAACTGCAACAGATGAGAGAGAACTGATCAAGGAGTTAATGGAGTTGAGTCAGTCAACAAGCTGCTGAAGCAGCCAAAGATGCTAATTCCTGCCCAGCTCCCCATGAGATAAAGAGGAAGTCCTGCTGGGAGGGGTGCGGGTACACGTTGTTTCTTCTGAAACCCGGCCTGAAGACAGCCTGCAGGAAAAGATACAAGAACTGAGAGCTGTGGTGTAAAACCTACTCCAACTCTGAGCTACCCGAAATGCTGACCCTTGGAGAAGCTCAGAAGGCAAGAAAGCAAACCTCCGACCAGAGACCCTGAGACTCCCCACTATGTTCAAGCAGGGAACAGCTCCTCTTCCCTAAAGACTCTAAATAGCCTGTTTTCTGTTACCACTGCGGAGAGGATGGGCACACCTGGTTCACCTGTCGCCGCCTGAGAATCTGAGAAAGTTAGCACTAGGTTGCTGGCATTGATTCGATGGAACAACGTACATCCACAAGGTGGGGCTGCTCGGAAAAGCTATTCATCCAAGGCAGCTGTAAAGCCGACGTCCAAGTCCAAGTCACCTGAGTGGTGCAAGGTGGTGTGCTCTTCAATGGAAACTACAGTGATGGTGACTGGTGTGTCTGCCGGGCTGTGCTTGACAGTGGATCTCAAGTAACCATAGTATTTCAAGATTGGTACCAGAAGCATCTGCCTGATGTGCCCCTTACAATCCTTGGAAGGTTTGAATGTGTGGGGTTGAGTGAGAAGTCCTATCCATACTCGGGAATATCTGGATCTGGCTGTCATTCCCTACTGCCATGGCTGGCATGCTTATCAACTAGCTCAAACTATGGCTGCTAGCGAAATCTCGCTAACAAAGAAAGGCGTGATCGATGAGTAAAAGCCCAGGAGTTGTTGCCCGAGATAGGGTGCTACTATGCAATTTGGGGCTGCATGGAAAACACAAAATTGCTGATAGATGGCACCATCTTCCTACATAGTAGTTAGTAAATTGGATGATCTGCCAGTGTACAAGGTGCTGAAAATAATTCCAAAGCTGTGAAGACCATGCACCGTAATCACTTACTGCCCATCGGCCAAGTTATTATTGATGCTGAACCAACACCTGACACTTCTCCTGGGCCAGTGACTCATGCTGCTGCAAAGAGGAAACAGAGCCAACCAGTCCATGTTGTTCCAGAACTAAGGTCTTCCTTCAGCAGGCCCAGAGTGATAATGATGACTGTTCATCTGTCTCTGATGACAGTGACTGTGATAATGCCTTTATCCCTCATATGAACTGAGTCAGTTGTTTCGAGGCAATCCTCTGCAGAATCATGGGGATGAAGCTGGGCCTTCAGAACTGACTAACTCCTCAGCTTCTTCCCTGGACCCAATACCCCTGAAAATGAGGTGCAAAGTTAAAGTATCATGTCTGAGGTTGCTGACTCTCTGTGTCATGTGGAACTGTTTGACTTGCCTGAAGAAGGGCTGATGGTCTGAGTCTCCTGGTGACATACCAGAACTTGAAGAACAATATGAAAGTGTTGACAGCACCCCTTCAGTGCCGCAAAGCCTAATTGTGCCAGAGTCTCCTCAGAATGAGCAACCTGGGCCCTCGTCAGAAGATAATAATGAGCAAAGTGTTGTGGAAACAGAGTCTACAGAGCCAGAAGCTGGTAGTGTTCCCCATCTGGACATTTCAACCAGTGCAGAGGCATCCTTCACTACAGGAGAAAAATCAGTGCCAGTGTTGGTCAACCACAGCCTGTGTCTGTTTCCCCCAAAATCTGGATGACCTGTTAAGCCAGTGCTCCGTTTTAGTTATGATTCCCTGGGAGGCCTGTGGACTTGCCTCTCAATGTGGTCCATAAAGGTGCTTACATTTCCAAGAGCTCACTGCCCAAACTGAACCTGACTGCCATCTCCCGATTAATTGTTCTTCCTTCAGAACATGGTGTCCCTGTACCATCTAGCCCCAAGTTTGCTGACAGGAAGAGCTCCTTCTGCATTGTTTACTGTACAAGAAGTTATAAAGTGAAATCATAGGTAACAGTTCATAGCATGTTAATCATAATAGAATCAGTATATAGTGTATGAAACATGCATAAGTATTGTCAATGAAGATATGGTATAGTGAAATGTATAGTAATGTGATAAGTTTACGTTAACTGATGCATCGGATAGTATTTCCATAACATGCTAATGTCACGTATGTCTTGTATATATTGATTCTTCAATATTGTGATGGTGCAGACTTGACGCAGATGCCAAGTTTTTCCAGGCAGCGAAGGGTGTAACCCCCCTACTAATGGGGGTTCCTGAAAGTCTTCCTGGGTATGCCTAAATGCCCACTGCCAGGCTGGTATCCTGTGTTGTAGCGCTTTAAAGGTGTGTGGGAGTGCCTTAATGCCTCTGTGCTCTGTCTTTTTAGAGCTGCCTATAACGTGGTGCTTATTTAATCTGGAGGGACTGCGTGTTTTATGCTCTCGAGTCCCGCCCGGCTGGCAGATAACGCTCCGCTCTGCCATCGCTATTTGGCGCAGAGGGAGCTCTGTTAGAAGCGAAACTTATTTGTTGATTATCTATTAGCATAATAATGATATTGTAGTTTGTCTAACCTGCCTTCTTTGTGCATGGACAGTTCTGTTTATCACCACCATTTTGGTTCTGGACTGCCAGTCAGTATCAATTGGTACCTTTGATGACTCTAAAATGGAGCCTGTCTCCAGGGGGCTTGTGGGAGTGAATTTCTGTAGGAATTGTAGTTTTACATTTTGGCGCTAAAACAGACATGGAGGGGAGCCCTTGCTTTGACAGACAGATGGGTCAACCAACCAGAACCTTTTGTACCGAAGGGGAATTCCCAAGCTGCCTGTTGCAGTGAGTCAGTCTGAGTTAGAGTTTGAAGAGACAGCCTGAGTGATTCAAGCAGCTGCTTTTTGGCTTGCCTGCCTGCAGTCCCTTGAGAGGAATCCTTTGAAAGGCTTAGCAATCAGACTGTATCCGAATTGGAGTGTGACAAAGCTACTGAAGAGTGACCAAATTAGAACCAGAAGAAGACTGGAGATTTGCTGTACGCGATCAGCCTGTCAGGACATCCATTTACCACAGAATTCACGGTTTTGCTCAGAGACACTGATAATTGCGTCCGGACTGCCTTCCGCATTGTGGTATGGTGATTGCTTTACTATAAATGTGCTGTGTGCTGTTAGTGGGTCGTAATTTGGTCTCCCACTGTGTAAATGTGCCACACTTGCTGGAAGCTGCATCCAGCACTACGGACTCAAAATCTGAACTGTTCCCCTGGCCTGGGCCTTGCCATCTGACCCAGCCAGCCACTTCAGGCACAGAAACCATCATCGATGAGAGACTCCTGGGATCAGCCCCTGCTCAACCATCTTGAACAGGAATGACACCTCGGTGATTCGTGTGGCCCTGCTTCTCCTGGCAAACCAGTCATCAGCCTTCAGTCTCCATTTCGTCTAGCCTGTGATTCATACTGGGTAGCGTGAGCAACAATCAGGGTAGTTCCCTGCAACAACAGCTAAATCTTAAGTGTTGTCATCTGATTGCATTGTTGTTTTTCCTTTCACGAAATGAGCCTTCAGGCTCTGGATTACAAATTGTGTGTGGTTGTGCATGCCTTTTCTTTTCATCACAGGGCCCAACCTGCTGTGACACCGGCCTACCCCAGGTAATGTTCCAGGCTAGCCCACCTTACTTCCAACTGAGTAACCAGAGCATGTGACTGTGTAGGGACTAAAGATGCATGCATAATTGCCTGACTAGATCAGTTTTCAAATCAATCAACCTGATTACACCCCTCCCTTGTTGAATTCCTGAATAAATCAGATCTAACTTTTTTGAATTTAATCTGACTGTGGTTTCAGTTTGTACCAAAAGCACTGTACTGTTGTTATTTGCTGTGCCTAACCTTGTTTTACAGGGGTCTCCAGGGTCGACTTAGTGGAACCAGCCCTGGTGGTAAGTGCAAACAGTGTGGGGAATTGTATTCTGAATAGGGGCTACTGTGAAAGTGTTTGTTGCATATTGTCTAGGGCACTAGAGGGGAAAAGGAGGGTTACAGTGTCCAGGAGGGCTGTACCCAGGTTAGCCTTGTTACTAACAACCCTGTCCTCCGGGTGAGGCACCGTTTCAGTATCCAGGCCCCTTAACCTGCAACTAGCCACGCAGGCAGGGGTAGTAGCCCTTGGGATAAGCGCCACCTAAGGGTTACAAATGCATTTCATGCAAAAGATTTGGACTTTATAAGTAAAAATTAGGAGACAGCTATGGGCTCTTTCAATAAGATTAACTCTAGAGGTGTGGTGACCTTTATTACTAAGTTTAGTCAAATCTAGGAGAACATATGCTGATCCGCCTGGACGCTTATGGATTACAGAGGTAACTGCACCAGGATTTAACTTAATTGATTAATTAGAATAAAACATATCTATATACTCCCAATTTCAGGTAACCTTAATTTTCCACCTTTTATCAAGTCAGTAGATTTGTGTCAATGGGAAGAACTGGGTTTGACTGAATCCCACAGCTCCGTTTGCATACTGTGTGACCCTGAGCAAGTCACTTAACTTCCTTGCGCTCCCAGGTTGCACCTGTAAACAAGCTTTCAGCTTAATGTGTTTCACCTGGTTAAATAATTGACTCATCTTGCAAAATGCTTAGAACAAGGAACATTTATGACTGTTTTACAACTCTGAACTAGATTTAAAATTCCAAAATTACTTTTTGGATATATGCAACTTTAAGATTTTATTATTAAAAGTAATAACAGTGTTAAGATACCAAATGACTCAACTATTCTAAATCTTATGGTCCCTGGTTCTCCCACAAAAAGATAATTTCAGACTATACTTTACTTTGCTGTCGGCTACCTGGAAAGTATTAAAAATCTGAGGACAAAATGGAAACAAGACTTAAACGTCTGCTTGTCTGATAATCACTGGCAAGAAATTTTAAATGCCCTTTCAGTGGTATTGTGTCTTTCAAATTACAGCACATACTATATAATATCATATATCACACTTATTGCACCCCTACCAAGCTAATAAAATACACCTGAACTTTACTGATGTTGACCTAGATGCAGTAAATCTCCTGCATCTTTAATTCAATGTTTGTAAATTGCCTCAGTATTCAAAAATATCGGCAAGAAATTCTGATTATTATTTAAAAGGTCATGGGTGTCCATCCAGCAGTTGATGGAGAATTCATTCTGTTTGGCAGACGTTCAACTAGTTATCTCTTTTCTGCTCAACAAAGCTTTATTCGTTTAGCATTAATCACTGCCAATAATGTCATTCTACTAAATGAGAAAAGTGTGAATCTCTCAGAAAGCCAACACTGGTATAGTAATAATAATATTCTTTATTTATATAGCACAATTCAAATTATCAAAGCACTGTACAGATAAAAACAGTAAGGAAAACAAATAAAACAATAAAATCACAGTGCAACCCAGCTTATACACTGGTTAACAGTAAATAATGACATCATGTAAAATCACCAAAGGCAAAATGGAACAAGTAGGTCTTTAAGGTCTTCTTAAAGCTCTCTGCAGTCTGGCACTCTCGAATCCGACGAGGTGGAGAGTTCCACAGGGTAGGCCACATACGCAAAAGCTTGTTCCCTGAAGTTTTCAGTTGTACCCTGGGAACCCTAGCAATCTCTCGCTGGCTGAGCAGAGAGGTCAGAGGGGGCAGTAGGAAACCAGGCGCCTTGCAGGTAGCCCGACCCTATAATCTTATGTAACACCCAAGTTCCCCTTGGGTTACTAGGACCCTGGTAGTTTAGTGGGTTTGCTGGGTAGGAGTGCTGGACAGCCTAGGTTTTAACCTGCTGGGACTCCCATGGCAGTCCTTCTCAATCAAGTTGGCAGAGGCTCCAAGTGAGAGTGTCTCTCTCACAGCAGCATAATCCACTTTGGAATGCTGGCACGGAATGCAGCTGGTGAGAGTTTTCTGCCTGAGGGTAAAGTAAGAGTAGCTCTCTGCCTGCAGGCAGAGGAGTGAGGTGCTGACTGATGCGAGCCTCGGGAAGGTGACTTCTCTCTCCTGACCCTGTCAGCTCCTCTGCTGGCCAAAGAGAGACTGTATTGAGTTGTAGCAGAAGTCTCTCTAATGCTGTGCCCGGTTCCATGTTAAAATCACGACCGCATACAAGCGCCATTAAAACCGCGAATGCAAAACAACTACTGTCAACTTAGCTTGAAGCATAGGCTAGCACGAAAGTTAAGAAGTGTGAAAATAGCACCAAGTGCTGCACATGTTTGTCTTACCTTAGTCCGTGTTAAAAGTCCAAGTCATAGTGTTACAATGATTACTCTCGGTCCATGTCTTGTTTTCTCTTCACCCACTTCCTTGTACCCGTAATGCAATGCTCCTTTTCCCAGATCTAGTCCTTTTAAAGGAACACTTCTGAGCACATACAGACAGCCATAACCATGGAATTCGAGTTGCAGCGATTTCTCATAACTGCAACTGCCGACAGCCGTATTGTGGAGCTTAAGGTGTTCTTTCCTTCGGGTCGCTTGTGTAACCCTTTGTGAGTAGTAGATTCCCTTTTACATTCGTGGCTGTACATTTCAATGTTTTAATTAACCTGTGATTGCAATGTTGGGGTGCAGGCCTCCTGTGTCTATTACATGGAAAGGATGCGTAGGGAGCCAAATTTGCTAGTCATGATATGCAAGCAATAACACGGCAGATTGGTTTTGCTCATACAATAAGAGCATCCTTGAGGTGTACTAAGGCACCGAGGTGCTTGCGCTGAGTGCCTTATGCCACTGGGCATGCTCTTATCAGGCGATAAACCACACCTTGGAGTGTGTGTTATTGCTCATAAATGGGCTTTATTAAATAGTAGGACACATTATTTAATTGAACAGGTTTTTATTTGTAACTTTTAAAATAGACAAACAGTTGTTGTTTGAAATCATGTAGACATTAAATAGTCCCACTTTTTATTGCTGTAATGTTTAGTTAATTTTTTTTTCAAAAGAAGTGAACTGCTAAGGTTTATGTAAAGCAGTGTTTTTACATTTGAACAGAAGAAATTAACTGGAAACATTAGAAGACATTAACTTCTAGTATACTAATGTTTTAAACATTTAAAATTGTTAATTGACAACGTTTTTTAACTACTGGTTTCATTTTACACAGGACCTAGTTCACTATCTGTAGGTGACTACGTTTTTATTTTGTGTAGTTAATAAATTCAACATGTTCCATATAGCAATTCTGTATAATGAAAGGAGAACTGGT
This sequence comes from Neoceratodus forsteri, assembly GCA_016271365.2. Lineage (NCBI taxonomy): Eukaryota > Metazoa > Chordata > Ceratodontiformes > Ceratodontidae > Neoceratodus > Neoceratodus forsteri. Next base: position 133,624,533 of record CM028130.1, on the reverse strand, counting down.
GTTTGTTTCTTTAAATTGTTGGATGACTTGTGTAAGTGGCTGGCTTTTGAGATCGCCTGCTGCGTCTGCTGTCTTCGTGGTTGAGGATGTCAGGAATTTCCGGTTTCTTTTTGGCAGTTTCAATCAATCAATCAATCAAAATCTTTATTTATTCAGGCTACATCATTGAGCAAAGCTCATTTACAAGATGGACCTGAGTGGTCATACAAATGAGGATACAAGTATTATTACATAGACAAGAATAGCATAAATAGCAATACAATGGCATGAAATGATTATATACAACAATTTATATATATACAAGGAACAGTAGAACCATTTAGCCTGTAAGAAAAAGGGGACAAAGGGTAGCAGGCATAAAATATAAATTATAGGGTCTAACTAGTTTATGAGAATATAATAGGTGATTCGGAAGATAGAAATTGAATTAATATAATGGCGGAAAAGGAAGGTAGGTCAGGTAGGGTAGGGATTAGGCTTTATAAAAGCAATTGCAGAGCTCTGGAAAAGGGCGGAGAACAATCTTTGAAAGATGCCAAAGGTAGTAGGCTATCTAGCTTCATGGATTTTTGGAGAGAGTTCCATGCAACTGCTAAGGTAGAGCTGAAAGCAGCCTCCCATACTGGGTGCAGGCATTGGGACCTTTAATATGATGAGTTTACTGATCCTTAAGGTGTATGGCCTAGATGTAATTTGGGTAAAGCAATCAGTGATATAGGTAGGTAGTTTGCCTGTTAACGCTTTGAATATCCAGATAACAGCATTCCTATTTCTTCTGTGATGTAATGATGTCCAGTTGACTGCCATATAAAGGGAGCAATGATGGGTGCTGGAGGAAGGTCAGTAATAAATCTTATGGACCTGTGATACAGGGTGTCCAGTTTATGTAAGAGATGACGTGAACAATGGCAGTAGAGAAAATCAGCATAATCAATGAGGGATAGGAATGAGGCCTGAATTAACCTTTTTTGGAATCACTGTTTAGGTAATGTTTTATTCTAAAAATAGTCCAAGCCTCTGTCTTAGCTTTTAAGTAGCTCTTCAATATGGATAGAATAGTCAAGCCTGTTATCTATCTAGACTCCAAGGTATTTGAAGTTATCAACAAATTCAAGTTTCTCTCCTAGTAAGGTGGATAAATGTAGGGTGGTGGATGCTGGGTAGTGGTAGAGCAACTCTTTGTGGCAAAGAACATAGCTTTTGTTTTTTGCATTCAGAAGTAGTTTTTGTCAAGTAGATTGTGCTGCAGAATGGAGAATTCGGATTGTAACAGTTCACAGGCTTTGGAAGGTGAGGATTGCTGACATATAATACAGTATCATCAGCAAACAGATGAATGTTAGATTGAGTGAGATTGGCATCAATATTGTTTATATAAATGGCAAAGAGGATAGGGCCAAGAATAGAGCCTTGTGGTATGCCTCTTAGCAGTGGTTTTGAGGTGGATAGGTAATTTCCATTTTAACCAGTTGTGACCTATCTGAAAGGTAATCCTTAAACCATTTGAGTGATAGGAATCCAGGCCTAGTGAGTTAAGGAGGTGATTGATAAGTCATGATCCACTGTGTCAAAGGCTTTACTCAAATCCAGAAACACAGCACAGGTACAATTTTTCTTGTCCAAGGTAGTCTGCCAATCATTGGTTACCTTGGCTAAGGCAGTAATGGTGCTATGCTTTGATCTAAATCCAGATTGTGCAGAATTTAGAAGGTTATTGTTATCCAGATAGTCCCTTAACTGAGAGTTTACTAGTTTTCGAGCATCTTGGATAGTACTGGTAGGATGGAGATTGGTCTGTAATTGTTGAGATCCCTAGTATCACCAGATTTGAGTAATGGAACTACTTGAGCTGTTTTCCAAGTAGAGGAATGGATCCAGTAGTTAGGGAAAGATTGAAAAGATGAGTGAGGGGGCAGATAAGACATGTGAAGCAATTTTCAGGAAATAGGGATCCAGGGAGTCTGCACCTGCACTCTTAGTAGTGTCTAAATTAGAGAGGAGATCTTCCACTTCTTTCACGGATATTGGGATGAAGGAAAAAGTTGAAGTGGCCATTTGTCCCACAGTAGTTTGCAGGTTCAAGGAAGATCTCAGGATATTTGCAGGTGATGAGTCAAATGCTAGGCCAGCTGTGGTGAAGTGAACATTGAAGGTATTTAAGATTTCTTGTTTATCTGTAATTTCTGTATCATTTAGTAGCAGTTTGGAGGTTAAGGCAGGAGTAGAATTTTGGCCCAGGAGTCCTTTTATTGTACCCCAGAGTCTGGATGGGTTATTGTAGGAGGCATCCAATTCAGCTGTATAGTAGGCAGTTTTGGCAGTTCTTATTTTTTTGTACATGAATTCCTTGCTTTTCTGAAATTTAGCCAATCTCTGGTGTCCTTTGTTTTTCTTGCCTTTTTCCACAGTTTGTCTCTGGTTCTCAAGGCTGCTTTAAGCTCAGAGGTGAACCAAGGGCAGGATTTTACCTTAATTCTGATACTGGTGATAGGTGCATGAATATTGAGAGCATTAGTGATAATATCCTTTAAAGTCTGGAGAGCTGTTTCAACAGAGGTTGTAAGATAGAAATCTTGCCAATATATTGTATTACTCAGGTCATGGAGGTAACCTGAGATATTGAAATTTTTTTGACCTTTTGAGGACAAATTCTGCAGGATTTGGTGGTTTGAGTGTGGATCTTATGCCAGCTATAGGGTAATGGTCACCACATCACTCGGCAGTACTCCTGCATGTGAATATAAGTGAGGCTTGTTTACCAACATAATATCCAGGAGTGAGCTGTTGCTGGAATTTCTTAGGTTGATCCTAGTTGGGTCTTTAATTAGCTGTGTGAATCCATAGGTGTCACAAAAGGTTATCAAAGGTGCAGATACATTAGACAGCCAGTTTAAATTCAAATCACCAAGGATGATGGTATCTTCAGGGCCTAAGCTGAGAATTGACCCTAGGTGAGAAAGCAGTTTAAGGCCTGCAGAGGGGGGCCTATAGCATCCAATCAGTTTAAATGAAGACGAATTAGGAAAGGATATTTTGATTGATAAACATTCAAATTCATTTGGCTAGGATGTGTTGATGAGACAGGTTGCAGAGATGGTGTCCTTAATGTATATGGCCACCCACCACCCCTGGAAGGGCGATCTGCTCTGAAGAGCTGATAGTTGGGAAGGTTTGCAACACTGTCTTTTGTTGTAGGCCTGAGCCAAGATTCAGAGATGACCAGGAAATCTGGAAGAGTATGTGCCACCCAAGCCACCCAGGCCAGGATTAATCTCAATAGTGCCAATGCAGAAAAGGAGGTAGAAGATTAATTTGAGTAGGGCACCAATGGTTAGGGATAGAGAGTGATCAGAGCGTTTCCTCTTGTCCTAGATGCCCACTGTGTAGTGGGAGATGGTCCTGCTCTATAGGTGTGTCTTTATCATAACATAGGAGTCTGATGGACAGGCATAGTGGGTTATTATAAAGCCAGGATACATGTAAGGGGCTAGAGGAGTGCTGGATTGTTAGAGAGGCTTTATGTGGGATACCCCAGGGGTTGCAGTGTAAGAGTGGTTCAAAGTGAATAAGGAATAGATAGTTGTACATAGTGGATGGCAGTGGAGAGCAGAACATACTCATTAACTTATTCGTCATGACAGGGGGTATAATATGATTATCATAATGGATTGGGGAGATGAGAGCTAAGGAGCAAAAGGAAGCAAGTTAGCATTGTCCAGGGTAGGTATGGGTTAATAAAGAAGGAAATAGATGTAGTGGATTAGAGAATGGCGGGAAAGAGTGTATAAATACAATCAACCAAGAGGGGGGAAGGGGCGGCAAAATTTTATGGGTTTTGTTCATATTTTCACAATGCTTCTCCCGCCTCCTGGATCTCTTGGTTGGCTGGAGGTCGCCGTCTCGGCCATGCCTCGGAGCCCTCTGTGGCTGGAGCTGAGGGCTGTGCCGGCTGCAAGGCAGTGGACAGAGGAGAAGGCAGTGAGAAGGCTACTTTATTGCAGGCAATCTGCAAATTAGGTGCAAGGATCAAAAATCTGCACAACAAAAGACTGGGAGGGTTTTGGGGGGTTAGCGCCTAGCCGCCTAGCCCACACAGATCACCAGAAAAGGCTGAATCACTAGCAAACATCACATCAATACAATGTTTAAATTGCAAACAATTTTAAGTCAAAACAGCTCTTTTAAGATTAATTAATAAAAGTTACAGCTAACAGAAAACCCATCCAGAATAGTGTTGCAGAGTCCAGCTAAAGTCAATGGGAAAGGCGCACAATCGGAAGCAAGGCAGAGACAGCGGTCGCTTCCCGATTGGTTGCGGCTTTGCCTGTACTTTCACACTGCTTCTCCCGGCCTCCTGGATCTCTTGGTCAGCTGGAGGTCGCCGCTGCCCGCTGGCGCTCAGAGCCCCTTCTGTGGCTGGAGCTGGAGGGCTGTGCCGGCTGCAAGGCAGTGGACAGAGGAGAAGGCAGTGAGAAGGCTACTTTATTGCAGGCAATCTGCAAATTAGGTGCAAGGATCAAAAATCTGCACAACAAAAGACTGGGAGGGTTTTGGGGGTTAGGCGCCTAGCCGCCTAGCCCACACAGATCACCAGAAAAGGCTGAATCACTAGCAAACATCACATCAATACAATGTTTAAATTGCAAACAATTTTAAGTTAAAACAGCTCTTTAAGATTAATTAATAAAAAGTTACAGCTAAGCAGAAAAACCCATCCAGAATAGTGTTGCAGAGTCCAGCTAAAGTCAATGGAAAGGCGCACTAATCGAGAAGCAAGGCAGAGACAGCAGTCGCCCCGATTGGTTGCGGCTTTGCCCGCATTTTCACACTGCTTCTCCCAGCCTTCTGGATCTCTTGGTCAGCTGGAGGTCGCCACTGCCCGCTGGCGGCTCGGAGCCCCTCTGTGGCTGGAGCTGGAGGGCTGTGCCGCTGCAAGGCAGTGGACAGAGGAGAAGGCAGTGAGAAGGCTACTTTATTGCAGGCAATCTGCAAATTAGGTGCAAGGATCAAAAATCTGCACAACAAAAGACTGGGAGGGTTTTGGGGGTTAGAGCCTAAGCCGCCTAGCCCACACAGATCACCAGAAAAGGCTGAATCACTAGCAAACATCACATCAATACAATGTTTAAATTGCAAACAATTTTAAGTTAAAACAGCTCTTTAAGATTAATTAATAAAAGTTACAGCTAACAGAAAACCCATCCAGAATAGTGTTGCAGAGTCCAGCTATAGTCAATGGGAAAGGCGCACAATCGAAGCAAGGCAGAGACAGCGGCTCCTCGATTGGTGCGCTTTGCTGCATTTTCACACTGCTTCTTCCGCCTCCTGGATCTCTTTGTGTGCTGGAGGTCGCCCGCCCGCTGGCTGCCTCGGAGCCTTCTGTGGCTGGAGCTGGAGGGCTGTGCTGGCTTTCATACTGCTTCTCCCGCCTCCTGGATCTCTTGGTCGGCTGGAGGTCGCCGCCGCCCGCTGGCGGCTCGGAGCCCTCTGTGGCTGGAGCTGAGGGCTGTGCCGGCTTTCACACTGCTTCTCCCGCCTCCTGGATCTCTTGGTCGGTTGGAGGTCGCTGCCGCCCGCTGGCGGCCTCGGAGCCCTTCTGTGGCTGGAGCTGGAGGGCTGTGCCGGGTTACACTGCTTCTCCCGGCCTCCTGGATCTCTTTGGTCGGTTGAGGTCGCCGCCTGCCCGGCCGGGCGCTCAGAGCCCCTTCTGTGGCTGGAGCTGAGGGCTGTGCCTGCTTACACTGCTTCTCCCGCCTCCTGATCTCTTGGTCGGTTGGAGGTCGCCCCGCCCACTGCGGCTCGGAGCCCTTCTGTGGCTGGAGCTGGAGGGCTGTGCAGAGTTTGTGAAGCATGGCGCTTCTGAAGCAGGAGTTTCTGGCTGTTGTGCTTGGTCAGCTAAGGTATTCATTTGAAGCTGTTGCTGGTTTGGTTTCACGGAGAAAAATAGCTGCAGAGGGTTTCTGTGTTGCTTGCTGTGTTTTGTTTTGTTTGCAGGTGAGATTTGCTGCAGCATGCAGTTTGATCTTCGGCACTCATTTGAAATTCCGGTTGTTTGGAGAGCTTGTGTGAGTGAGATGATTGATCTCTTCTTTTGTTTGCCAAAATATTGCTCCACAACTGTCTGTCTTTTGAGTAGCAGCCCAGTATGAGCGTAAGCTGCTTTCTGCCGATGGCCTCTTACTGCCATTATTTCGTGGGAGTCTAGGCCTGCTGTAGAGAGTAACTGTACAGCTGTAGCTCTGACTGAGTGGTTTGTATAGCGTGCTGAGAGCTTTGCTTCCTCACTGATTTTCGGCATCAGGCTTGCTAGGTAGTTTAACCCTAGTGGCTCACGAGTGTACCAGATAGTTGATGTTGGCAGTAGATTGTTAGCTATTTTCTGAGGGTGTAAGTAGAAGGCAGGAGGGTTAGGTGGAAGCTTGGCAGTGTATTTTTAAAGGAAGCAACTGGACATACAGGGCTGTGTGGAATTTCACATATGTAGCCTCTGTGCTGTTGCTTTGTGCAGTCATTTTTCTTGTGATTTTAGTATATTCGTTGAAGCTGAGTGTTACATATTCATAGCCTTCGCCATCTTTTTTAATTTCAAATGTTCCGTTTCAACTGTCTGAGACCTTCTCGGACCCTGCGTGCCATGCAGAGCTGAATATCAAGCCAAACTTTGTACAGTAGTCCTCGGGCAGTGTTTGGTGAGAGGACTGGTGATAATCGCAAAATTTCTAAATCTCTTCATTTATTGCAGCCTGGTGGGCTGCTCTATCTTTCCTTCTCTCCTGTACTTTTTTAAGACTGCTGAAAACATGTTGTTAGCTGGTTGTATATCAGGGTGGTTGTGGAGATTGATATTTCTGGACAGTGGGGTGAATTGAAATGGCGATTAAGACCTGCTCTGAGGGCAATGATGCTAGCTAGACTGTACTCTGTACCATCGGTTTGTCTGATCTCTGCATAGAATTTGCGGAGGATGTCTGCTAGGTGCTGCATTTCTATTTTTTTAAATCTATGGCTATCTGCTTTGCTGTGCACCAACCTTGAAAGACTGCTACTGCCCATGATGTTGTTTTTTGAGTGTTCATTTCATCTTTCATTCGCACTATTTGATCCAGCTCTTATGAACTTAGGCTTGGGAATATTGCTATGTTTTCAGTTTTGTTTTTCTTTTTTAGGTAGTGGTGCTTCACTTTCTGTGGCTGCTGTGGTGAAAGGAGGATGGTCGACGCCTGCCATTACAGTCAGCTGTACAAGAGGTCCTGTGGGTTGCGCTCGTGACAGTGTCAGTGTGGGAAGATGCTTCAGCTGAGGTACTTTGAAGAGGCTGTCGTCTCACTCTGGAGATAGATCGTGAATATTTCTTCTAATGATAGCGAGAAAGTTACATCCATTTCTTAGAAGAAAGCTATATGGCTCCTGAATGAGAGCGTTTTTATGTTGGCAAATCATTTCGTTTTCCGTTGACAGTGAATGCTCTTGCCGTCGGGAGATTGCTGCTTGGTTTCTGTCATCACGCGTACAGATTTCACGCTGAGCTGTGCCAGGCTGTGTTTTTTTTCTGCTTGGCACAGCTCAGTGATTTGCTGTTGTCAAGGCAGTGTGGCAGAGGTTAGTGCCGTTGGATGGAATATCGCTTATTAAGGACATGGCTGAGAAGGAAAACAACCAATCACTGCTTTGTATTTTTAAGCCCATTTTATAATTGTACTTAGAATGGCAGTGGAATCGCTTATATGGCGTATGTACTTATATGTTACCATGCTAATCTTTCAATCGCTATTTTATATTCGCCATTTTTACAGTCGCCATTTTAAAGTTGAGATTTTCACGGGATACCCTGTGCCCCTGTGAGGGCGAAGACATCTGTAAGAAATGGTTTTAGAAATATAGAAACAGAAATGTAGACTTTGACGGCAGATAAGGACTGATTGGCCCACCTAGTCTGCCCTTTCCTATGTATTGGATAAGCTGCATATTCTAGTTAACCGACAGCCTACTTCCTCCTACCATTCACTATAATTACCTTTATGTCTGTCCCATGTATTCTTGAATTCCCCAACTGTTTTTGACCCCACGACCTCCTCAGGAAGGTGATTCCATGAGTCTACTACCCTCTCCGTGAAAAATACTTTCTGATGTTGCCCCTGAGCTGTCCCCTCTATCTTCAAACTGTGCCCCTTGTTCTTGTACATCTCTTTCTCTCAAAGATGCTCCCATCTTGGACTTTGTTGATTCCCTTGAGGTACTTGAATGTTTCTATCATGTCCTCCTTTCTCAAAGGTATACATGTTAAGCTCTTTCAGTCTCTCCTCATATGGCTTCTGTTGCAGAATCTGCACCATTTTAGTTACCCTCCTCTGGACTGCCTCCATCCTGTCTATGTCCTTATGGAGATAGGGGCTCCAGAACTGCATGCAGTACTCTAAATGGGATCACACCAACTGTCTGTACAGAAGGATAACAACTTTCTGTTTTCACTGGTGATGCCATTCCCTATGCATCCCAGTATCCCTCCAGCCCTCTTTACTGCCTTCTCACATTGTTTGCCTAGCTTAAATTCACCTGTCTGAGTCTTGCTATGGAATTGTGTTTTACTGTTGTTGTACTGTATGTGACGTGGAGCCTTTGTAAACTAGTGTCTTGACTCAAAGGTATCTTCCGAATAAGCAATAAATAAATAAATAAATAAATGCTATGACTACCCTGAGGTCCCTTTCTATTTTTGTTGTTGTTAGTGCCGCCCCATTGTGTACTCTTCTCCTGGGTTTTGTTTCCCAGGTGCATTACTTGCACTTTTTCATTAAATCTAAGCTGCCATATTTGTGACCATTCCTCCAACTTTGCCAAGTCCCTTCTCATCCTTACCATCCCTCCTTGTGTATCAACCCTGTTGCAGATTTTTGTATCGTCTGAAAAGAGGCATACTTTTCTTTCCAACCCCTCTGCAATGTCTCCTATAAAGACATTAAAGAGGACCAGCCTTGTACTGAATGCCGCGGTACCCCACTAGTAACCTCCCTTTCTTCAGAGTGCACTCCATTTACTCCATTTACTATTACCTCCTGCGCCCTGTTGGTCAGTCAGTTTGTTACCCAGGCTATCACCCTGGGACCCAATCCCAGGTTGGCTAATTTGTTTTTAATCTTTGTGTGGGACTGTGTCAAATGCCTTACTAAAGTCTAGGTAAGCTCATATCTACAGCCCCTCCTGGTCCACTACTTTGGTCACGCAGTCAAAGAAATCTATTAGATTCATCTGACATGATCTTCCCTTTGAATTCATGCTGCCTTGGGCCCTGTAGCCCCACTGGCCTCTAAGTACTCAGCAATTCTCTCTTTCAGAAGTGATTCCATCATTTTCCCTACCACTGAGCTTAAACTAACAGGTCTGTAGTTCCCTGCCTCTGCTTTGCTCCCACTTTTGTGAAGAGGGATCACATCTGCCCTCCTCCAATCCTCAGGTACCACACCATCCTCCTACAGTTTGTTAAAAGGGTAGTCAGTAATGTCATTAGGTCTCTCCTTAGTTCTTTTAGACTGGGTGAATCCCATCTGGCCACATTGCTTTGTCCACCCTGAGTTTTAGGAGTTCTCTCAGGACCCTTTCTTCTGTGAATGGACTGTTATCAACCCCTGTCCAGAGTGCTTCTATTACTTGGTTTAGGTACCTCCCCTTCTTCTTTGTGAATACTGAGCAAAAGTACCCATTCAGTATCTCTGCTTTCCACTGTCATCCTCTGCACACCTCCCTCCCCTTTATTAAGTCTCACTATCCCTTCCTTGGTCCTCCTTCACTCCTGATGTACCTATAAAAGGTTGTATCCCCTTCTTAACAGAGTTGGCTATCTTTTCCTCAGTTTGGGCCTTTGCTGTTCTGACTGCCTTCCTGCTCCCTTCTGCTTTAACTGATACAGTTCTCTGTCCTGCTCATTATGTGACTCCTTATACTTCCTGAATGCTATCTTTTCTCCCTAACCTTTCCCGCCACCTGTTTTGAGAACCATAGTGTTTTTACTTTGTTTTGTTTTGTTTATTTGCTTCATACAAATACTTGTTGATTCTATGATGACAGCTTTGATTTTCTCCCATCGTTCTTCTACCCTCCTTCCTGACCATTTGCTAGTGCATTCCTTAAGCATTCACCCATTTTGCCAAAATCAGCCCTCCTAAAGTGCAGTACTTTTGTCTTTGTATGGCTTGAGCTCTATAGTTGTGTTTATCGTGAACCACACTGTGCGGTGGTCGCTAGTTCCCAGATGGCTACCCACTTCTAAATCTGTGATCCTCTCACCGCCTCCATTTAAGAGTACCAGGTCTAAGATTGCTCCCTCCTGACTGGTTCCTACACTAGCTGTCTGAGACATGCCCTGCAGGGCATTGAGAATGACCCTGCTCTTGATGTGGCTGCAGCACACGTGCTCCAGTTAACATCTGGCATATGCAGGTCCCCATCAATGAAATTTCCCATTTTCTGCCATTCTAAGGATGCCTTCTAACATTTCTTTGTCCATTTCCTCCCCTGAGATGGGGTCTGTATACAACCCCTGTGGGATTGTGGTGCCATTACCTGTCTCCAAGGTGACCCACAGTGCCTCCTCTCTTCCCCTCTTACTCTTTAGTTCTGTCGCTTTGATCCCTTCTCTTATGTAGAGAGCTATTCCTCCTCCACTTTTACCCTCCCTGTCCATCCTGTAGATTGCATACCCTGGTATGTTTACATCCCAGTCATGGTTCTGGGTGTCCTCTTCCATCAAGGCCACTAAATCAGGAAGCTTGTTACCCAGACTACAGGTATTGGTACTCATCACCCTCAATTTTTATGGTCTTAGCTCTTTAGCCCCAACCCTGCCATGGTTCTATGTGATATAATGACTGCCAAATGGCGAGCCATGTTATTGGCGATCAGAGCAGTGAAAACATTTTCACCACCTTGACATCCTCGGCGCATGGAAGAATGGTAGGGGCTTAGATTTGCTTTCTGTTGGGGCTGAGGCCCCCACCCCCCTACTAAAGGACCTCAACTCCAGGGAGGTGCATGTCGGGTGGGGATGAAAGCCAAAAATGTCAGTTTCGGGCCAGGCGAACAAAATTTCACTAGCGCCCAGACCCAGACCTGAACACAGTATTTCCCACACTGCAACTGGAGGCCAACCCCGATGCCATGGTGCAGCTTAGCAGCCGACCGCAGTGCCACCCCTACATCCCTCTGCTCCCTTCGCCACGCCTTGCAGCTCGCCGCACCCCCGCGCGCACATGTACATATAGCGACATCCTGTCGCTGCATTTGCCCACCCCACCACGTCCGTCGCCCTACCCCATCGCTAATCAGGCTTTCGCTGACAAAGCATTGCTGTTTCGGACAGTGCCTTCTTCAGGTGCCAACATCACAGGCTACCCCTGCCCTTACTATCTTTGGCTGTTTCTCCATTTACCCCAGTCCTGCTCCCTATTGACCTCTCTACCTTGGTGTTTACCTCGCTGATGACCCTGTTTTTGGGGCAGGCTGGGAATTCCTGCTTTCACCAGTGCCTCTCCCTTGGCTAGTTTAAAAGCTTGCCAATGAAGCCTTTAACCTATCACCTAGGAACCTGCTTCCCTCCTGAACAGATGCAGACCATCTTGCCAGTATAGGCATGCATCTCTCCAGGTGGTGCCCCAGTCCCCAGTGAAACCAAAACTCTGTGCTCTGCACTAGTTTTCAACCATTCATTGAATCACATGGTGCGTAGTACCATGCCTCACCCATGCCATAGACAGGCAGCACCTCCGAGAAGGTTACTATGTGTGCTACTTGGCTAAGGCCCTCCTCAACTCCACTATGTACTGCTAAGTCATTTGTCCCTAGATGGACAATGATGTCCAACTCCCTCTCCTGTGCAGATGCTTGCAATCCTGAGGATTAGCTTCCTGTCCCTCTAAGCCATGGCTCCAGGCAGGCATCTTAGCTCCCTCTCCACTTTTTGCCCCAGTTCTACCCCCTAATAACTGAGTCCCCGACAGGTGCTGCTTCCTTCCCTGTGTCCCATGCCACCCTCCTGTGGGCCTTCCTTGTGGTGGTTCCTAGTGTGGGTGCTTCATAGGGATCTATGCTCACTAGTACAGCATAAGGATTGTGGAAAGGTGCAACTGGAGGGATGCACCCTGTTCTATCACCCTCCCTGAGCCCACCGTGTGTCCAATTGCTCCTCTTGCATGCCTATGATGGTATTTGGACCCTCAAATTGCCACTCCACAAACTGCCTGTCTATTTAACTCTCTCATACACATCTCGCATAGCGCCCTACTCCCTAAGGAAACGACCTTATCCTACTAGATGTTCCCAGGACACGTACTACAGCTGGCCAAAGAGCTGTCTCATATGCCCTCCCAAACATTTGGAACCAACTACAAGCCATGCTGAAGCTAACCAGCATCATATCAATTAACTCCTACAAAACACTAGCTATCTCTAAATTAAAAGACATATGTAGGTGCTACTAGGCCTCCAACGCCAAGTCAAATCTAGTTACCAACTGGCCCTCTACTTATTAAGCTGAAATGTGTTGCATAATTTAGGGCAAGGTTAAAGCTGGAATATACTGCATATATAGCATAAGACTTCTATTGTGTATACCTCTTGTATTATATATTTTTCTTTGTTGTTCTACATTTTCTATCTCCTGTCTATGTAATTGCAAACTACATGTGTATGTGCTTCAGGACCTCCTTGTGAATGAGCTTGCTCAACAGAGTCTTTCCTGCAATAAACTTGAACTTGAACTTTCTTGGCAACCTCTGAGGCAGTGGAGGTGGCCTGGTGTTCTCCTGAGTGGGGAGGTTTCCCTACCCTGACCTGGAGATGGGGAACCTACCCTCAAAGCAGAGAGTTGACTGCAAATAGGGCAACATCACAGCCTCCAGAATGTCTCCCGGAAGACTGCTGTCCCACAGCTATTGCTTTGCACCACACCCCACATATCTGTCTTTCGTTCTGTTTGTTTAAAATGTTTTGGGTTTTTTGTTAGTGTGTGAGTACATGTACCTCAATGCAGTGTGCCTGATTGATAAGGATATGACAGTTGTATGCACCTGTGCCCACTTGGGGACGGATTTCAGAACCCCTGGTATAAAGGAAATGACACCTGGGGGGTGAGGGGCAGGGGGTCTGGGCCCAAGCCTGTTCCTCTGGAAACAATCAGCTGCAAACTCTGACCCACCACTCTGGTGATTGTTGACCTTCCTTTCAGCAAGACGACCTGCACAACAATCTACCAGAGAATATACCCAGCAAAAACAATTACAGTCAGAGAAAAATCAAGCAGTTGAGATCAACACCTATAATGTAAGCCTCCCCTGACCCAATACAACCTAATGTTCTGTGCTCTGAAGACAGTCAGAGGAACCAGTTTCCACAACCTGAGGCCCTGTCTAGGTTGAATACACAAACTGCAGGGTTCACAAAGAAAATCCTCTGCCACCAGTGAATAGTTTACTGCACCAACAAAATAGTTTGCTGCAACCTGTCACAAAATACTAGTAGATAAATAATCCAGCTAAACACAAGGACAACCAGGTATGCAGTATTTCAATCCTTCTGAAGTTAAACTCAAGATTAGCAGTTCTGCAAATTCATTCTTGATTCAAAAGGAGAGAAAAAAGACAAAACACAAAGCAATACCAGGTTTAAAATTAAAAGTTAAGTAAGGTAGACCTCCCTTAAAGTAAATAACGATGTGCTGAAACCATACTTTGGGCTTCATAGCCTGCTACCCTGGGGCAGCGATAGCCCCTGCTGTGTAGAAATAATATTTTTTTACTCACTGATCAAAATTTGTTAAGGGATCGTAATTTGTCCAAACCATGAGCTAGCTGATCCCTTCCCACTTCCTAGACTGCCTGCTCCTCCTCCGTTTTGTGATGTGGTACCAGGAAAGCACGGGGACACACCCATGCAAGTCTATGGGGCTTATTTTCAGAAGTTTTTAATACTTTAACTACTTTTGATAAAAAGAAAGGCACCGCTCAACTAATAAGTAGGCTGCAATGCTTGCATACCTCAGGCCATGCTGAGATGGGGCGTCGTGGGAGTTGACAGGGTGGGAGCACTTTTGTGAGGAGGTCACCCCCAGTCGCTACTGCACTAGAAAGAGGTACACAGGGTACAACCTCTTGATTTTTTTTTAACCTTAGGTTAAGGCACTGGTTGAAATGAAGAGGATCCAGGTACCCTCAGTGACAGACCTGTCCCCGCATAGGTTATATTATACACTCCCCCACCTGACTCTAGACCCCATGCTGCTTATAAACTGTTCCTGGGTGGTTGACCAAATGCCCACCATCTACTGAGGTGACCATGCAAAAGTAGGAACAAGAGTTAGATATGAGCTGCCCACAAAGAGGTGGGCTGCAGCAGCTGTTCACTTTAAAGATAGCTCATGCAGCAGTCATCCGAGACAAGTGCAAATGAATTTCATATACAGAATGTATTTTACCCTTCTCTGGTTGCACATTTAATCCTTCAAAATCTTCTATATGCTCTAAATGAGAAATACAAGAGGTGAATGTTTCACGTGTGACCCACACATGTGATAGAATTAGTGGATTCTGGATGGATGTCCATAAGATAATGCAAAATGTTGTGGGCCACAATCTCCCTCACTAACCTTTGGAATTCCTGCTTAGAGCAGAGGAGTCTGAGCATTTGCCTAGAGTAACCAAGCAGCATTGAGATCTGCACTAATCAATGCCTGTAAGACTGTCTCCCAGAGTTCGATAGCTAAAGGCCCACCCAGCACTGTAATGTGGTATAAACATTTACTTTGCTGCCTTAAGATTGAACACACACAATACAGTGCCAATGGTAACCTAGCCAATTTTGAAACTATCTGGGCCTCCTCATTAGGGCCACAAAAAGACATTTTCCCACATACAATTCTTGTTTGGTCCTTATGCATCAGCCCATCTAGAGCCTAAGCCTCTCCTGTTCAACCCTATACTGGTTAGCAGTCTGCCCATGGGGCTTTGGGTCTCATTGTGCACTCTCTGTAACACAATAGTAAAGTGCATATGTGTTACTAATTTAACAAATTGTCCATATGTATTGTGTTTTTTATTGGAACATTTTTTCCCCAATAGCAGTCAAGGCTTGGTGGCACTGTACCGACCATCCATTCCATCCCCTTGACGGATCACAGTGCACAGCAGGGGTGTGGATTTTCCATAGTTGCTGAAGTAGCTGTGAGAAGCTGTAAATCTCCCCGCCACAGAGCGCCAGTGCTATGACCAGGGTCCAAGTGGGAAGCCGCAGAGACACATGGTGCCGCCATGCCTAACAGCACCCTCCACTCCCGATACCATCTGCTAGTCAGATTGATGCCCAACCTTTCCTGGAGAGGAGAGCTGCCTCTTGCTGACTCAGTTCAGCTCCTCCCTCCTCCCTCCATCCCTCCCTGCCAACCCCCAATGACCTGGGCTTGTCATTGGTGCAGCACGAGTGTGGCGCCCAGCACTTCAGCCTCAGCGCCACTGGGCCGGCGACCAACTGTACTGTATTCTGATCTCCTTGTCAAAGCTTTGTATCAAATTCTATTGTATGTATGGTATTTGTATATTTCAGTAAAAGACTTTTACAAAAAAAAAAAAAAATGAACTGTACTGTAAAAATAATTCTAAACACCCCAGACACTGTTATAACCATAAGAGGGTCTCTAATGCAGGCAGTTCAATAATCTGAAGTTTTAAGTTTAGTTAACATACTGTAGTTTTGTTTCCACACTGGGGTTTCTCATATTTTGTACAAAGTAACATATTCTGACTTGAAATTCAAGATCCATGTTTTAAAAGGAATTCAGATCATGATATAAAATTGTTTATAAACGTTATATGTACTGTTCAGCATCTTTTATAGTTATAAGAGAGCTTTCTTAAATCCTCTGAGTTTCAGAATTGTAGAGATTTGTTTTGCAGTTCAGTCACCCAAATAATATGAGAAGGTACTCTGTAAGCAATAAGACACAATTGGGTGTGCTTTATTTGAAAGTTCTAGTGCATGGTCAGGGGCACAGTAAGGCTCAAGGGCTCAGGCCAAACACCTTCAACCCTAGCTGTGTATTAAAACTGTCTGATGCACAGCCCTGGTGTCTTGTGCTTATAAATGGGGCTGTATTTTACATTGATATTAAAATTAAACTATACATGTTTAAATTGTGAAAGAAAATGCCACCTTTAATGTGTTTTCATGTACAGTAGTTTCTCCGCCTGCATTACCTTGCTCTGATTTCCCTGCTGTGTACACCATATCTGAAGTCTACACTGGTTGTCAAAGACAACCCTGCCCCACCCCACCCACAGTGATATATACTGTAAGGTTGAGATTTTATTTAATAAATGTTTCCCCATATATTTAACATTTTTTTAACACTCTATGGCTGTGAGAGGTGCAGTGGGCAGGCAGCAAGACACATCACAACACAATGTCAAAGCAAGGGGATATGTGGCCATGAAGAAAATCGTGATGAAAGTGCAGCTGTGATCAAGTATGGTGTGAAGGATACTGGAGAAGGAGCACTGTTTGAAGTCTGTACAAGTGTTTTATTTTTTATTTAAAGAAGCCCCATTGTTTCAAAAAAGAAGCATAAGTGGAGAACTTAGAGAAGTGGGTGGTGCAGGCAATGTCCGGCCAGTGGGCAGCAACAGGAATAATTTCAATTGGTTTAAAACTAAGATAAGCCTAGTAAGTTAAAGAATTTCTCAATTTAACTAAATAAAGCATTACTCTATATATTACAAGGATTCAAAAAGCAAAATGATACAATTTCCCACCTCAGTTACCTACTTGGGGGAGGGTAGCAGCAGCCATTTCAGTTTTAAAATTCTCACTAGGCACAGTGATTTCCCAGATGTACAGTGTCCTGATTGCTAGGGTTAGTTTTACCTGCGTACTAGAAATTTCTAATGCAGAAGTAACAGCTAATCAGATTACTTGAATTTCTCTCCGTTTTATAATATAACCATGAGAAATACCAGAACTGACATCTGAACATACAGAGCAGAATGTTTTAAGAGACAGGGACTGCTCTCCTTTGTGTTCTATGACCCCCCAGGGTGGGGGGTCTGGGGAGATTCAGCATGAGCAACCGAAGGTGGTGCTGCCGTTTGACTCATGCATCATTGTCGCCATGGCAGCAGGAGAGAAAAAAAGGGAAAAAAGTAAAAACGGGTCAATCTTTGCTATCCTCCGCCTGCACCATCACCCAGGGCCCACTGCAAGCTTCTGGATGTGATCTCTGGTAGGGGTAGGATAGCCCTCTCCCTGACCCACCATAGGTGAAATCCATGCGGGAATTTTGGAAGCAGGTAGGTCCTGGGGTAGGTGGTTACCATTTGGGGAAGCAGGATAGAAATGAGCACCAGCCGGCCCTGGTGGGTAAAAACAATATGGGAAAAAATATTCTGTAGGAAAAGGTTGCTTTGTTCAACCAACTCGTTTACTCCCAAAACACCCATGAGACAATGCAAACTCTGCTATTTGTAACCATGAATACCTACCTGAACAAATAGAATAACCTACTGTATGCCACCCATCGCGGAGCTGGCTTACTCAGTCTTTTCTTCTTTGTCTGGCTGTAGTCCTGGTATAAGCATCTTTGTCCAGCCCTGGGGTTTGGGGGCATTGCTCTTGCCTAGGATATAAGGAGGAGGATCCCGAGTTCGTGGAGTCAGCAAAATGTAGGGCAAGTATTTATTTATTTATTTATTTTGTATTTGTTTATCGGGTAAGTACAATAGACAAGAATATTGCCTATATTCAGGCATGACCGGAGGAGTACAGGCAGGAGAGACCAGAGTCAACATTAAAAAGTATTTCATGACAGCATGAAGTGAGAACTAAACATTTGACAGTATACTGCCAAGTACAGTCCTTATCAGTGACAGTTAAGAGAAAACAAATAACATTACAGTAATTAATTTTGCCAGATGATACATCATTGACTAACTGAACAACAAACAGCAAACAAACTTGAAAGAAGTAGCTTTATAACAATAGGATTCCTGATGGATGTGGGGACATGCAGATTTTAGAAACAAGCAGGGAAAACAGTTAAGTGCCAAGGAGGAAAAGATGTTAGGGGTAAGTCTCAGTTACAGCACAAAGAGCCTGTCAGTTCTATTAGGTGTGCCGAGACCCAGTTTAAAAGGTCTTGTGGGATTTGGAGAGTTTGATGTGGGGGAGCGAGTTTCAGGAACGGGGGCAGATATGGCAAAGGAAAGTTCTTTTTCAGTGAGAAATCTAGGAATTTCAGGTTGGGTTTGAGCAGATGCCCTGAGGAGGTATGCTTGGGAGGGCTGCATTAACAGTTTAGCAAGGTATTCAGGGACTCCGTTCTGATAATATTATCAATTACACAGCCAGCTGAATAGTGTCTGAGAAGCTGGGGAGAGCCAATTCAGTTTCGAGTAAAGATGACAATGATGGGTAAGTCTGTGAGCAGAGAGAGCAAATCTGCATATACTGTTGTAGCAGGTGCTCCATTTCTGGAGTGCTCCTTTGCTAGCTTTGAGGTAAACCTGAGAGCAATATGTCAGAGAAGGGAGGAGAAAACATTGTGCTATAGCAAGCCGGGCAGCATCATTGAGGAGGACCTAATTTTAAAAGGCAAGACCAAGTTTGGAGTAAACCGCCTTACATGTAGCCACAATGTGGAGGTTAAAGTCAAGAGATGGGTCAACAGTGACTCCTAGATACCTGAAAGAGGTAATCGAATTCCAGAGGAGTCATCTCAGAGAACGATCAAAAATCTGGAGTAAGAGATCTGATTCTTGAGGGGAGCCAAAAAAGCACAGTTACGGTTTTCTTAGCATTAGGATCGAGCTTTGTGCTCAGGCCGGGACGCTGCCTAGTAGAGGCGCATGTAAATTGAAAAATTTCACCCAGCAAAATATTTTCACAATTCCTCGCATTATGCAAAATTTTTCACCTAGGTGAAATGTATTTCACCTCCGATTCCATCTCTTCGTGTAATGCAAATTTTTGCCCACTTTGCCAGTTTCAGCTCATGTAAGGGTGAAATTTCACCATTATCCTGAATTTCGCTTAATGTTTTTCAATCTTTGCCAACAAAATTGCAATGCATTGTGGGTATATAGCTGAAATATCACATGCAGACTGTTTCCTGCGCAGTATATTGTCTGTTGAGTCAGAGAGCAGTTCAGTGTGGTGCATCACAGTCAATAAACCCTTCAAAAACCTTTTTATGTGTGATTTTGAGAGTTAATTGTTCCAAAATCTCAAGTTTAGTTCCCAGTGCTGCTAGTGAACATTTTTTGTTTTTGTATCTTTGGATAATACTTAGTTAGCATTTTCAGTTTTCTCTGTGCCTGTATCTGTGAGTGAGTTGAGTGGGGAGGGTTGACTGTGTATGTGTGTGTGTGTATGTATGTGAAAGTAGAGCAGGCTAGTTAGTAATATTTAACATATTTCTTACAAGTTGTGAGTGAGTTTCTGTAGTTTCTTTTTAAGTCTTAATATTTTTTGCTTGTGTGCTACTTATTTGTTATATTTTTCTTACATATTGACCCTTTTGGGTAATTTTATCTGAACAGTTACTACATTCTGACTGAGTAGTTCTGTTCCTCTTTCCTTGCTTAATCATTATTGTGATTTATTTTTTTTATTGAAAGTATTCGTGACAGTGACTTGACCACTTGACTTGTCCATATCCAGGTATACTGCATTGTTGAATTGCTCACAGAAATTAAAATTGTGATCTAACCTCTGCATTGCAGCATTCCTATTTTCCTATCGAATTTGCTTACCATATTAACCCTTTCCTCCCTGTAACACCACTGTTGTTTACTACCTGACCTAGGCTACTATATAAACAAGCATTTGTCAATGCCGAATGTTATCTCGCTAAGCGTTGGCATTGGTAGTGCCGGAGTTAGAGATGCATAATAGGAATGGCAGTGAAGTATTGAAGTGATGCCAACCCCACCCCACCCTGTAGAGACTGACAGGCTTTGGGTGTGCCTTTGGGTCATCAGCTATAATGCTCATGCCATTGTACCCACCCACCCTGTAGACACAGACAAGTGTCATGGTGTGCTTTGGGGTCTTTGGACGTTATACTTACCCCATTCCATAAGGAAATAAATTGAGGTGGGTGCAGTATAGGAGAATGGGGTGAACTTTGTGGCCGAACAGTGGAAGGCACACCACGATGCCTGTCACTGGGTGCAGGGGTGGGGTGGGGATGGAATGGCATGAGCATTACAGCTGATGATCCCAAGTCACACCCCTGATGCCTGTCAGTCTCTACAGAGTGGGGTGCTACAATTGAAACCCTAACACCATAGGTGTGTGTTGGTATTTTCATTCCAAATTTTCAACATGGGCTTTTGTAGCCCACCTCATGAAAAGCAGCACATTCAGTTTGTTAGCTGAAGGTGGTTTTGCACAGCGGCTATGCCATTTGGCGACACAGGGATGAAAACACATTTTGGGCAGGATGTGGAAACGGCAACTATATTGTTCATGAGGAGGCGAAAAATTGGCAACGCTGAAACTCTGTAGTGAAAATATGAAAAATTGAAGTCATGAGCATACATAGAAACTGCGAACACACGTCCATAACCCAATTATTTTGGAGAGTTTGTTAGCTACATTTTTAACATAGGCATTTTGGGACCTCCCTGATGAACACTGGCACTGTGATTTTGTTAATCTGCCCCAAAAGTTGATTTCCACAGCGACCACGCCATTGTGCACCTCAGGTGCGGAAACACATTTCGGACAGGATGTGAAAATTGACAGCTGTACTGTTCATAAGGAGGTGGAAAAATGCCAGTGTTGAAAATCTGGCATGAAAATATTGCAAATTTGCGAGTTACAAGGTGCGTGGAAACTGTGCAATGCACGCTTGTAACACAGTCATTTTATGGACTTTCGGCACCAAATTTTCAACATAGGCATTTTAGGCCCTCTGCTCATGAACAGTGTCACTGTCATTTCCTCAAACTGTCCCCAAAACTGATTTTGCACAGCGACTGCGCTATTCTGTGCCAGATGTGCCGAAAACACATTTTTGCCAGGATGTTAAAATGACAGCTATGCTGTTCATCAGGAGGTGTGGAAAAGTGCCAATTTTGAAAATCTGGACTGAAAATATTAAAATTCATGAAATTACGAGCATGCATGGAAAGAGTGCAATGCACGCTCGTAAAACAGCTATTTTGAGATTTTTCACCAAATTTGCAACATAGGCTTTTGAGAGCCCCCTCATGATCAGTAGCACTGTCATTTTGTTACTTAGTCTGAAGGGTGATTCCCGCAGTGACTGCGAAATCACCTTTCGGGACCAAATAACACCATGACAGTGACTGAATTCATGAGAAGGGGTCACATAACCACAATGTTGAAAATTTGCAAAATTCTAAAAATGCCTAGATATGCACCAGAGCTGAGAAAACCCTATTTATGCCATTATACAGCTTACCGTATATTTTCAGTTTGCGGTAGGCTTTGAAGAGTGCAGATGTGTTCCCAGTTCACGAAGGTCATTGCAGTGAACTCCGGAGTGAAGTATGGGGTGGGGGGCAAGTGCAGAGGGTGGGCGCAGAGTTCGGAAGGGGGGTAGGGAGATGGCGAGGGAATGCTTTTTCATTAGGTTAAAAGAAAAAACAAACATTGTAGAATGGTTTTATTTTTCAGGGATTTGCACGCTGGGTGGGCTCCCAGTGTGCCACCTAATGTTTTTGGGGAATGCTGTGCCGATGGGGGATTGGGCACCCAGTCAGCACACAATGAAAGCGGGGAGAAAGAGCTGAGGGATTGGACACCCCCTTGGCACATAACAAATGGGGGGTGCATTATGCCCGACGGGAGTGGGCTCCTCGGTGCAGCTATCTGATGGGGCAGGGCATGCTGACAGGGGATTGGGCACCTTGAAGTCAACATTATGGCAGGCAGTGTGTCACCATGTTAATTTTTTTTCTCACCAGGAAAGCACGTCGGAAGGTCCGCTATGATGATGAACTTTTGCTTGCATTGCAGCGGACCTTTCCTTAGATGTGCTCGCCACATTGTGTATGCATGGTGTGGCGCTGGCATGCAGGCTTATTGGGGAATGAGGGACGCACTACTGATGCATGTCCTGCATTCACCCAACAGTGACCGCTGGCCCAAATCTGTTACATTGTCAGCAATATGTTGGCTGGCGCATGTGCGAGCCAACATAAAAACTACATAGTTTCAACTAGATAGTGTTGGTCCCTACACGAGTTTTGAAGTGACTTTGTTAATTTAAAATCTTGTCCCTTCCGCCTGATATATCTGTAAGCCAAAACTGTATTTAGTAAGTACTAACACATCGCAGTACTCACCTTATCCAGACGCCACTTATCCGGACTGTAGTTTGTATTTTGACTGAGAGGTGTTCTGTGCGTTGATTTAGTTTAGTTTTGTGAACCTACCAGCACCTTCCCAGTTATTATCAAGTTGTGTAATAATCACTCCATTAAAACACTGACATTTGATTAAGAACTACTTTAGTATTCTTTTCAGATTTACTGCACAACCTTGTTGTGGTGGTGTTCTCTGTTGGTTTTGTATTGAAAGTCTCTTATTTCTGTCCTCCTGTTACCCCATGTTACTTAACTTGTGTTTTTGTAATTTAAAAACAAAATAGTGTTTCACACTCGAATAGGCTACAGTAGCAGTTGTAGGTAGTTATATACACTACATTGCAGCTACCTGTTCTGATTTCTGTTTGCCCTTTGTAGATAGCACTGCAGATGTTAGATCACACTTATTTAACAGAAATATATAATAATATAGTTCCAGAGGAAGCCAAAGAAACAAACATAAATATGCCTGCCAAGAGACGTTCAGCTTCAGGTAAAGGTGCCAGGGTGGGAGGTGGTTCATAGAAGTCTGTTGGAAAAAGCAAATCTATTTCTGAATCAGTGCCCTCTGTGGCCTCCTCTGCAGCTGTGGCAGCCGTAAGCAACAAAACTGAAGGTAGAAGTGGCTTCAAATCTGTGACTCATTTTTATTACTGCCCAATCAGCAGCTAGCATGCTTTTGGGGATGATATTAGGAATAAGGAGATGCTCACACCAGTGGAGGCACAGACCGCCAGGAGGAAGTCGAAAAAGTTGTCAGTGTGACTGTTGTTCCTGCTCAAGGAGGAGCTGATGGTGGTGAGGGTGATAGTGTCCAGCTTCAGACTGTTTCTCCTGGAGAAGAAGATAAGAGTCAGCCCCCACATACAGTGCGGATGCCAGAGAAGGGAAAAGTTTGTCTGGCAGCAGACAGTGATAGGGATGAGGAGGAGGATATAATATGTTTTGGTACAGATGATGATGAGGTATTGGATCCTCTGAGAGCCAGAAGTGAATAAGATGAAGGGTGATGATGTAGCCCATTTAGATGCAAGACTGAGGGGAGGATATCAGCAAACATATAACAAGCAGTCCAGTCACCCCACCTCCCAAATGTAGCATGGTGGATGTCATGCAAGCATCACAAAAAGCAAAAACTTCAACACCTTTGGCTCCGCTGTGCAAGTCTCAGTTCCATATCAAATCTAGAGGTGCAAAGCCCTAGTTTGGGATTTTTCATGCCTGATGCAGCTGATGACACCATGGCGATATGTCAGCTGTGTCAAGCATGTGTAAGCTGATGGAAAAAGGGCAGCCACATAGGCACCGGTGGCCAGCACGCCACTTTAAAAACAAGCACCCATTGTGTTGGCACCAACACCAGAAAGATACCAGAGATGTTGGTGGGACTTCCCTTGTCAAGCTTAATGTTAGTGACAGCAGTGCAATAGAGCAGGAGGAGGGAGGGCTGAGTGGTCAGTGGAGGAGGAGTGCGAGGAATCATTTTCTCTCTTGAGCAGTGGGCATAGTAGCAGTGGAGCTGCCACTTCCTCGAGTTATAAAAGTACACCACCAGGCACCAAATCCACCAAAATAACCAGTTTCCTACATCCTGCACATCCTAGGCTCCAAGAGTCACCTGGTACCCCAGCAAGAACAACATTGGTGGCACAAGTAAAGCGCTTTTGTCGACCTGCTCCCAAGATGCAGCCCACATTGAAGAGTGTGGTTGAGCAACACTCAGAGCACCTCCAATCATGCTGCTGCATGAGCTGAACGCAGCCACAGCTGAAATGCTCGCCATTGATCTGTTGCCTTCTCCTTTGTGGAGAATCCAGGAGTCCACGTTTGATGGCCCATGCCTGTCCCAAATGGCAGGTGCCATCACAAACATATTTCTCCAAATGTGCCATGCCCAAACTCTACAGCAGAACTTCACAGTCTGTCCTACATGCCCTGAAGCATTCTGCCTCAAAATATATCCACCTTAGCATGGATATGTGGACAAGTGGGCAAACAGCAGGCAGCTCATATCTGTGCATAACAGCACACTGGCACAGGTACCGGGATGGTTGTCAATTTGGGGGCCTGCAAAAGCAGAAGCTGCGTAAAGCAAAATTGTGGTGGTAGCAACACACCTGGTATTCATCAGAATGCAACCTACAACTATGCAAAGTGTTACATGTTATTGTTTTTATAGTGTTTTTACTTTGTTTGTTTATATGCTTATCGTGGTTATTCTGTTTTATTTTGTCTGTTTATTTTATTTATCATCGGTCGCTGACTGTGTTGTTATCTGATGATTCCTTAGAGGTTAACAGCCCAATAGTTTTAATTTGAGACCCTCTGTGGCTGGATTAAATAAGCGTAGTATTTTCCGAACTGGATTGTGACAGAGGTTCTATCTTTGAGGGAGGCGTTCTTTGGTGGAGCCAGATCGTGGCCTGAATATTTGCTGGTTTGTATTGTAAGTGGGAATTTGATTACAAGTGGGAGACTGGTGTGAATGAGACTGCTGGAGAGTTGGGGAAAGGAACCTGGATTCGTTGGTCCCTGACATGGAGGAGGTTGGGAGAGAGGAGCCTGGATCTGTTGGTTTTCTGGAGTGTCCTACTGACTGTTTCTGTTACCATCAATCTCTCCTGTACTGGGACCTGGACTTAGATTATTCAAGGTAATGTGTTTTAGGATAAGCTACTGGAGGTGGCCGCTGTCGTTGGCTGGGTTGGGGTGGGTGATGCCAGTTTTAGGCCTGCTGGAGAGTGGGTGCAAGTTACCAGTGACTCCTAGGCTCATCGGGGATCTGCTGGAGAAAGGATTCTGTGCAGGGCCATTGCCATGAACCTGACAAGGGGGTGGCCTCTGAGAGGGGGTAATTTTTCTTTTATGTTACCAGTTTGTATCACCAGTGTTCCTGGATTTGGAATTATTGCTATTTGCTATAAACTTTCAGCTTTTCTGAGAATGCTGTATATTCTACTGGTTTGCAATTCTCCCTTTGTTACTGTACTTTCTCTTGGTCTCTTGGTGAGAGCAGAGTCTTAGAGTGAGAATTTTGGTTTGGCCAAGAGAAGTGAGAGGTTGCTTGGCACTTCAATAAAAACATCTAAAGCTGTCAACTTGGATTTATTAATGAGGTGTGTTGGACTACCGATACTGTACTGAAATCAGTAATCCTGAACTGTGAGGGATTTATATGATTGAATATGGACTGGAAATCTCTGTAGGACTTAAATTTGGACTGATGTTTTAAATCTGCTTATTTATTTTAATATTGAGGTTATATTGTTTACTTTAGTGATTAGCTTTTGTGTATTAGTTGGATGGTGGTTGTGGTGAATGAGGCTGACTGGATCTCTTTGTGGGTTGTGTGAGAGACACCTCACTGAAGTTGAGTGTATATGTGGGTGACGATCATTGTAGTGTGGCAGTGTGGTTTGAAATTTCAGGTTTTATTTACTTATTATAAATTAAGATGTGTTGGGGTGTTAAGATGGTCAGGCATTATTCTCCAACTATGCTCCAGGATCTACGCCTCTTTGATTGTCTCCACTATCAGCTGAAGTCTATAAGAGATGTCGAATGTTGGGGATAGTGAGGAGATGACAAAAGGAGCGTGGACTGGGCATAGTGGGAGAATGGAGAGGAGGCTGATAGAGGTATTGGGGACAAGGAGAAACCCTGGGGTGAAATGGGGTCAGGAAAGGGTGTCCCTGCTTGATTCCCATACCCAAGGGCTTCACAAATGGTGGGCAGGTCCTGGGATCCTCCTTGATAACTCATCCAACTCAAGCTGATGTTGTGTAATGCCAGATCGATTAGGAACAAGACGGCTATTATAGCAGATCTTGTTAGAACATCTAATCTGACATGCATCACCGAGACCTGGCTGGATGAGAATGCAGGCCTTATTTTGGCATCTACCATTCTAGCTGGGTTCTTCTGTGATACACCGTCCTGAGACTGGATAATAGGGGTGGGGGTGTAGCCATTTTGTTTAAAACGAGCTGGGCCTTATGGATGTGCCAGTGGGATGCACTTGATCGCTTGAGTGTATTTTAGAAGCAGGTATAGGGTTCAGGATACCTCATCTACCGTCCACCCAGGGATGGTGGAGAATTCCTGAAGGAGTTTGCAGACTTCATTGTAGATGTGGAACTGGAGTCACCCAGATGGTTAATTCTGGGTGACTCCAATGCCTGATCGATGATGAACTCCTCGCGAGTTTGGAAAATAACTCCAGCTTAATGACTATGCTGAGCCTACACAGGTGGTTACCTCTGCTACCCATATAGAGTCACTCATTAGATCTTGTGTTTCTCCTGGGATGGAGATCATGGGATTGGGGTGGAACCAAATGCTTGGTCAGACCATCACACCATAAGGTTCTGCTTTGGGGCACCCCAAATAGGTTTGTCCCCACGCAGATGGTTCAGTATCGCCTTTGAGGGGCTTACCCCAGAGGGTCTAATAAGTGCTGGACCCATTGGGTTTTCAAGTGATTGCATGAGTCCAGGGGTTCTTGTACTTGCCTATAACAAGGCAGTGGGTGGTGCCCTGGACTTTATTGCTCCCTGTTTGTGTTCGTCCCACTCACTCTGTGCCCAAGGACCCGTTGGTTTGATGGGTCCTTGCAGGAGCTGAGAAGAGGGGACGAAGGCTAGAGAGAGCTTGGTGGAAATCTAGCCTGGATGCTGACAGGCTTAGATTGATGGACCATTATGTGGTCTATCAATCAGCAATCACCGTAAGAAGGCAGAATTCATGTCCGGAAGATTGCCGCCAGCAGAATCGACCAGCTCAGCTCTTCTGGACTGTGGACAGACTATGCAATCCAGTCTGTCTTCAGTCTGGAAGAGATCTTTCACAAATAAAGTGTGACTGAGCTCGTTGCACTTCTTCGTAGATAAGATTGCCAGCATTAGTTGGGTGTCGTCCCAGCTTTCTTTAAGGGATTATGGAGATCGGCGGAGGTGGCGAGCACCTGTGTTACCTGGTTTGACTTTAGTAGGCTGGAATTCATGAACATTGTAAGGATTGTCCAGACTGTATGACCAACTAGCTGTAGTTTGGATCTGGGCCCTACCCCACTATTGGTAGGTTGTGTAGATGTTATCTGCCCGATCCTTGCTGAAATAGTCTGGAAGTCCTTGGAGCAGGGGGTCTTTCCTGATCCGCCAAGGAGGTGGTCGTTCGACCACTCCTTAAAACCTTCTTGGGACCTAGACTGTCTAGCTAACTATAGACCTATTCTAACCTGTCCTTTGTGGGTAAGGTTATTGAGAAGGTGGTTGCGAGCAGCTGGATGACCATCTCAGAAATCACAGTGTCTATGATGCTCTCCAATCTGGGTTTAGGAAAGACATAGCACTGAGACCACTCTGGTCTGGGTCTTAAATGATCTCCTAATGGCGAGAGATCAGAAGCTTGTACTATTCTAGTCCTGTTGATCTCTCTGCAGCATTTGATACTGTGGATCATGGTGTGCTTTGGAGTGCCTGCAGCTTTTCTGTGGACTGTCTGGTACAGTTCTACATTGGTTTCGATCTTTCCTTACAGGCAGGGCACAGAAGGTTGTCACTGGAATTTATTCCTCTGACACCATCTTCCTGTCCTGGGATGCCACGGGGCTCCATTTAGTGCCCATGTTGTTACATGATTTATATGCTGCCACTGGAGATATCATTAGGCGATACAGTTTGGGTTTTCCTTCTATGCAGATGATACCCAACTGTATCTGTTCTTTATTCCCGGACAGAATGATGCGATCTCCGTGCTTAACAGTTGTCTAACCGAAATCATAGATTGGATGAGCACTAGCTGGCTGAGGTTAAATCCAGATAAGACCGAGGTGTTGGTTGTGGACCCGGTCACCCTGAGATGGATGTTAGCTGGGCTTCTGTCAGGCTTATGGCTTGATGGTGTTCAGCTTTGACTCAGATTGGGTACGTAACTCGGCATTATTCTTGATGATGGTTTGACCCTGAAATCGCAGGTGTCTGCTGTTGTCAAATCTTCCTTTTATCATATTAGGACTATCCTTGGGTTAAACACCTGGTTCCACTGGCTGACCATTCTATATTGGTCCAGCCGTAACCATCTGCCTCGATTACTGCAATGCCTTTACCCTAGGGCTTCCAGGGTTGATATCTGTCGCTTGCAGCTAGTGCAGAACGTGGCGTCCAGGCTTTTGACTGGTATATCCAGGACTAGTCATATTATGCCTGGGCTGCATGAACTGCACTGGCTGCGTGTTCAGTGGCAGATCATGCAAGATCTTCTTACTCCTTACTGCCCTCCCACTCACTTTGATCCACCAACGAGGGATTACTAGAGATTCCTAGAGTTTGTTTAGAAACATCTGGGCAAGTGCATTTTCTTATGCTGTCCTCTCTGTGGAATTCTCTATCTTGTCGGATAAGAGAATGCCTGACCGCCTCTAGTTTTAAATCTGAGCTCAAACCTATTTGTTTTGTAAAGCATTTTCTGAAGGTTTTAATAATGTTATGTATGTTTTTAATTGTATGGTTTGATTTTCCTGTTGTACAGTGCCTTGGTTTTGAAAGGCACTTAAAAAATAAAGTTTACTTACTTACTTACTTACTTTACTTACAGGGTCTCACACTGGTGAGAAAATGCTTAATGTGCTGCTAAATCAGATTGATGAGTGGCTCAACCACATTCACTCATAGCGGGGTTTATTGCCAGTGACAATGGCACCAGTGTGGTTAAGTGCATTACTGATGGTGGCTTTCAGAGTTCCCTGCCTGGCATACTCGCCTTAATCTAGTCATGCAGCAATTTCTGAACCACAATGAAATAAAGCAAACTGTGTCTGTCACGAGACACATCTGTGTGCACTTTGCCCGTTCTGCAAAGGCCCATGACCATCTGTATGAGCTGCAGTGAACTAACCAACTGCCTCAGCACCATATGAAGCTCGATGTTGTTACCAGGTGAACTCCACACTGTACTTGCTGGACCATCTGTATGAGCAATATAAGGAGGTTTCAGATTACCTACTGTTGCACACCACCTGGGACAGTGCTGGAGTGTCCATTGCCCTAACAATGGAGCAGTGGCGACACATGGATGGCATAATACATTGTGCATCCATTTGAGCATGCAACACAGGCTGTGAGTGGGGACACTGCCTGTATAAGTCAGTCAATACCCCTTTATACATGTGCTGAGGCAGACACTGGTAAATGTCAGTCACCAGATGGAGGCAAGTGATGATCACAGTTCTGTTCATGTAATGGGTCACATGCTCGTATACTGGACAGCAATACATATCTGTGGCATTATGCAGCCTAATGAGTTTGCTGTTGCTACCATGCTGGATCCACGGTACAAACGTGGCTTGCCTCTGTGATTGAAGGGGGTCGTATGCGAGTGGACAAATTGACCAATTACCTTGCCAGATGGGTACCTGGAGCACAGATGAAAATGCAGAGACAAAAAGGGCACATATAGATAATAATAATAATAATACTTTTATTTGTAGTGCACGTTTCAAAACCAAGGCACATAACAATGGGTTAAAACAGCACTTGGGACAGTAAATACAAAATACACGTTAAAAACATAATAAAATGAGATAAAACATACAGGGTCTTGTTAAATCAAGTAGGGCAGGCTCGGATCCACAAATAGGTCTTAAAAGCCCATTTAAATCCCTCCACGTCGCGCATACCCCATAGCTGATAGGGTAGAGAATTCCAAATGGTTGGGGCTCGACATAAATGCACGGGCCCCAGAGGATTTTAGGGAAACTCTTGGGATCTCTAGCAACCCTCATCAGCTGAGTGGAGGATCGCCTTGGCAGTAAGGAACCAGAAGCTCTTTCAGGTAGTCCGGCCCTGTCTGTGTAGGGCCATATAAGTCAGAAGTCCGACTTTAAAGGTGATCCATCACTGCACCGCAGCCAGTGCAGATCATGCAGCACCGGAGAACTATGACATGACTGAGGAGTCCCTGTCAATAGCTGGGCTGCGGATATCAACCCCTGGTAGCCCTAGATAAAGGGAATTCATAATCCAGGCATAAGGACACAAAGGCGTGGACCAATGTATGGAGATTGCTGGATGGAACAAGGTGTTAACCCTGAAATTGTTCCTCAGATGATAAAAAGAGGATTTGACAACTGCTGACACCTGCGATCATAGAGTCAGCCCTTCATTAAAAATAACCCACAGGTTTCGCGACCTGTTTGGAGGTAAGGAGGGCACACCCCAAGATAGAGTCCTGAGGTGAACTTGCCCCTCAACCCTCTATCCGCTCCCCGGTCCACAACCAGCACCTCAGTCTTTTTGAGTTCAACCTCAGCCAGCTCGAATTTATCCAATCCTGGATTTCAAGTAGGCAGTTGTTAAATACTGAGAAAGCTCTATCCTGGTCAGGTGCAAAAGAAAGGTAGAGCTGGGTATCATCAGCATAGCAGTGAAACCTCAGCCTATACCTTCTTACAATGTCTCAGAGGGGAAGCAGGTAGATCAAGTAACAACACAGGCAACAACACCGAACCCTAGAGAAACCCCACATGACAGAGAGACTGGGTCAGAAGAATAAATCCCTGACACCATCCTCTGAGTTATGTCAGTGAGGAAAGATGTAAACCAACTGAGAACTGTACTCTGACAGGCCACAGATGAACCTCAGGTGACCGAGAAGCACCCTATGGTCCACAGTGTCAAATGCTGATGAGAGGTCTAGAAGAACCAGGATGGAAAGTTTTTCTGATCTCTTGCCATTAGGAGATCATTGAGCACCTGAAGCAGCGCTGTCTCAGTACTGTGCCTCTTACGAAACCGGATTGGAGAGGTTCATAGATGTCATGGATGGTCAAGTGGTTCTCCAGTTGTAGGGCCACTATTTTCAACCACCTTCCCAATGAAGGGAAGGTTAGAGATTGGTCTGTAGTTAGCCTGACAATCTGGGTCCAAAGAAGTTTCTTCAGGAGGGGTGTCACCACCGCCTCCTTCAGGGAGCTAGGAACTCACCTGTTTCCAAGAAGCACCAGATTATCTGTGCTAGGACCAGGCCAATGATATCACTACAACTCATAATCAGGGTAGTTGGTCCCAGATCCAACCTATGGCAAGTAGGGTGCATACCCTGGACAATCCACATGATCCTCGAACTCCGCTGGTTGAAGGTACTCCAGAAAACTGAAGGACAGTGACCGAGTGCCGATCTAAAGCAACACCCATAGAGTGTGTTGGTAGGAGCATGTCCCTGATGTCAGCCACCTTAGCTGCAAAGAATCGAGCAAGCTCATCACACTCCACTTGTGAAAAGGCTCCTCGAATCTGCAGACAGGCTGGGTTGCACAATCTGTCTACAATTCGAAGAACTGAGCTGGTCGGTTCTGAGCTGCGCTAATCTCCTGGACAGGAACTCTGCCTTCTTACGGGTGATTGCAGATTGATAGACTTGATAATGATCCAGCAATCTAGGACAGTCAGCAGCCAGGGTGGATTTCCGCCAGCAACGCTCTAACCTTTGTCCTACTCGCTGCATCTCCCTCAGGGTCCCATCAAACCAGGGGGAATGAGGGCAAGGGAGAGGGTGAACATGGACAGGAGCAATGATGTCCAGAGCCACAGAAATGGCCTTATTATAGGCCACCACTAACGCCTCGGGTTGCTGTTTGCCCAGGAAGAACCGATTGGTCAACCATCGCCGCCAGGCCTTAGAGCTCATATCTCATACAGGACAGTGTCTGACCATCTCCACAGGGGTAGGCCAATGAAGGGGACATGAAAACTGAAAACCACGGTGCAGTGATCAGACCATCCAACAGGTTCCACCCCCAGGTTGAAGGCCTCGATCCCCAGGAGAAAGACTAGATCAAGGGGTGACCATGTTTGCGAGTAGCAGTGGTAATAATCTGTGGAGGCCCAGAGATGACATCAGCTGGAGGAAGTGCTGTCCAAATTGTGAGAGTTCATCATCCACCCAGGCACTGAAGTCCCCAGGACCATCAGCCTGGGAGACTCAAACACCATGTCAATGATGAAGTCCACCACTTCCTGAAGGAAACGCTTCTCATCCCTGGGTGGACAGTAAATGAGATAGATCCTACAGCCTACACCTGCTACTACTGTGCACTCAAATGACCCAGCCTCCTCAACTGGTACATCCGTGAGGCCCAGCTCGGTCTTGAAACAGACCACAGCCGCCTCACCCTGTGATCCAGTCTCAGGTATTGTATTACCGAGTGCCCAGCTGGAGTTGTAGCCTCTCATAGGGCCAAAGTTCTCATCCAGTGAGGTCTCGGTGATGCATGCCAGGTTAACTGTCCCAAAAAGATCTGCAATAATTGCAGTCTTGTTTTTAAGGGACTTGGCATTGCATAAAACCGCCCAAGTAGGATGGACTTCCTGGCCACCTGAACTACCTGCCCACCTATATCGGTAGTGCCCTTGGGTATGGGCATCAGACATGGAAACCATGATCTGGGTTCCATTTCACCCCAGGGCATCTTCTGGATTTTACTACCTTGATGCTATGGTTCCGCTCACTCACCATCCACCGCTCGCACCTCTCGACACCCCTCCTGGCGAGCAATACCCAGCACTCTACAATGCTGGTGTTGTAAACTGCAGTGGGAGGGGATAAAAGGGTGGAGTACACGAAGGACAGAGGATGAGTAGTGCATGACAGAGGGGCAGGCTTCTACACATATCAATAAACACCAAGCCACCACAAACGAGGGAAAGGAAAAACGAGAAAAATCCCAATCAAATCATTAATCTAAACAATAAAAGAAAAGAAAATTCAACAAAAACAAATATCAAAATTCCTCCCTAACAACAGCAAGTATATTAGACAAACTACATAAAATAAATAAAATATGGCATCAGAGTCATTAAGCCCAGGACAGCAAATTAAATGGAGCAGAATCAGTAAAAGTTAACTGATAAGTCTTTGACATTGCAATTAAAAAGAGATCTCAGGAGAAATTCAGTTTTTCCGGCCCCAGTGGACCTCTCACCACCAGCAGAGACTGAAACCCTCAGGAGCTCACACCTCCTGGACAGACAGATAGCAATATCTTGGTGATTTTTCTAGCCCCACAAACACTCACTGAAGAGGAGGCTTAATGAAATTAATCCAAATGCTTTCACAGTCCTCAGTCACTCTCACTGCCTGAGTTTGGAAAACAGCATATGGCACTGCCTTTTAAACAGAGTAAATAAAATTAAAAGTCTGACTGTAATTTGAAGGGGAGAAGTCCAAAAGAGTCCTCTTCCATTAATCAGTTGCTCTGAAGCCAGGAGTGGGCCCCGAAAATCTAAGCAGGTGGCTGACCTAGGTTACGGCTGCTGCCACGGTCCCTGACTGAACCCACCAACCAATAGGTCCTACAGGGAACCTCTAGGGACCACCTGCCCCAGCCACCGCTCACTGGTGAAACAGGGCCCAGGCCCTCAGACCAGCATATACCCACGATCAACCCACCCCGTAAGATCAGGGCCAACAACACCCTACCCAAATCAAGTTGTTCCTCGTTACCACCGACCTGCCGTTGGATCCAAATTGTTAGTTTCACCACAAGCATCCGCTGCCGATAATCCAAAATCTTCACTTGTGCTGCACAGCCGCCTCTTCTGTGGCTCCTCCTGACTCACACCCGCTTCTTCATCGGCTGGTTGGCTACCAAGGCAAAACAAAGCCAAACCAACATAGGACAGAAAGCAAGAGAAATAACACATCCAAGCCCAGAAAGTCCAGGATAGGGACACCCAGTAGTGTGATCAACCAAAATCCAACAGCGAAGACGTAGCAGGCCTGACTGCAGAGAATACGAGGGCAGTAATGAGGCCAACCAAGACAGCCCCAATGCACACTTCGAGGAAGTCCAAGCAACGTCCCGATATTGTTCAAACTCAGCGTGCTCAACTGCTCAATCCTTCTGATGGATTCAGAGAAAACACCACCAACGAACAACTAAAGCGGCAGTAATAAAGTCACTGGTTAGTAATGTGAGTGAAAATACAAACGAGAAGCAAGAGAAAACGACAGTGCACAAAACTTAAAACTAAAGCAAAACGTTACCAGAGCAGTCGATAGCACACCCAGCTTGGCAGCCATATTGTATCAGTGCAGATATACCAGGTGTTGCTGCCACCACCACCACCACCACCACCAGTAAATCATCAGAGGCCACCAAACTGGAGAAAATGTCAAAGTCGCAGCACAGCATGGTAGGTAATCCCATTTGGGATGCTCTGTACCAGGTAGGTGTTGAAGAAATTGAAGACAAGGAGGAGGAGGAGGAGCATGATGAGGCAGCAGGACTCAGGGCAGCACAATGTATGTTGGATGCCTCACATGGGAGACACCAAGCATCTTGGCATCACTGATGAGCCATTGGTGTACTGGAGCAGCAAAGTGAGTGACTGGCCTGCACTGGCATCTGTCTTTTAAATACCTCAGCTGCGCACCATTCAGTGTCAGTGTGAACAGGTGTTCAGTTCTGCTGGGGCCATTGTGCGCGGACTCAGAGGACAAATTCGTCACAGAAGAATGTTTCCATCCTAACATTTATAAAAATGAATGAGGCTCACATTCCCCATAACACAATTATTTCGATGGAGTTGCCCCAAGAACTGTGTCTTGGGTACAATGATGACAATGAAGACGCCCACAGTGACAAGGACTCTTCTAGCAGGGAAGTAGATGAAGCATCAGTGATGACTGAATTTCAACCTGGTGATGCTCCAGTCTTGAAGACTGTGAGGGCTGCTTCATGGATGATGTGTCAATGGAAGAAGGCTAAAGGTGTTCTGCCCCACCCCCACCCCAGCCACCACCAGCATCCCCACCTCCATTTCCACTGAATATGCTGTTTTATGTTATTGTTATACATTTTAAATTTTATTTTGCTTGTTGTTCTGTGTTACACATCCAGTTAAACTGTTTAATTTGATTATTCAACCTAGTCATAATATTTACTTCATTTCATTTTGAAAATTTATTGGCCCCTGCTATGCTAACTGGAATGAATATGTCATCATCTCAACAATACACAATGGCCCCATCATGCACAAATACTGAACATCTTCCCCATTTCCACATGCACTACCTCCATGACACCATGAATGAGTGTCTAGTGAGTGTGCCACCACTGTATATACGACTATGACGACTTAGTCGGACAGTGCACCGCCAGTACTATGTTACTCAGAAATGCATGCGCATTCTCCATCCCCATGTATACAATTAACCATCATGTAATCCGCCTCCTTGTCATCCATCCTAATTTGTGTAACACAGACTTCGACAGTGTGGGCCAGTGTCATACTGCCAATAAATACCGCAACCTCTGAAAATCTATGAAGCTGACAAATGCATGCTCCAGCATGAACAGCAGTCTCAGACCAGTACATTAATGCTACCTCTGAGTCCAGCTAAACCACCCTCCTCCTCCTCCTCCTCCTCCAGCAATCTTCTCACTAAGAAGAGTCGCAGCATTGCCAATGCCTGCACACTTGAGGCCAGTACATCAACCTGCACAATGCATCACTTTCATCTCAACAAGCACAATTGGTGTTGTTTCAGGTGATAAATGGTTATGCTGCTATTTACAGTGTCAGTTGCAAATCTGTGGATAAAAGTTATATATCCTTCATCATCTTACAGTGGTTCAATCAAATGACTTATTTAAGCAGTGTATGGGTGATTCCACAGTGTCAATGGCAAAACACATGAGGATAGAATCCAAGACTTCTAGGAAAACATAAACTGAATTTACAAGCTCAAATGGGCAGACTGGGTGGGCCATAGGCCTCATCTGCCGACACTGTCTATGTATCTATGTAAGGTCACAATTTTCACATTAGCGCAGTACATATAATATGTTTGTTTTCCTTCACAGGTGTCCATTGATGATGATGACGATGTTTTTAGTTGTCAGCAGTGGCCCACATCTCGCAGGTGCAGCACCTGATCCAGCATCCACACACCAGATAGAAGACTTATTTAGTCACCAATGCCATACAGAGATGGGATGCTTCGCAAATGTCCACCAGAAAACTAAGCCACCATTCCAACTGAAGTACTTTGCACCTGGCTGGCAAAGAAACAAGCATTTGTCAATGCCGAATGTTGATTATGCTGGTCCGCTGAGTTCACTCAGTGGCCCTCTGTCACCACTCTGTTCTGTTTCCTCCCGGTGCTGCAGGCTGCTGTTTTGTACTGGGCCCTGCCTGCATTGGCACCCTTTCTGTCTACAAAGAAATTTGCATCTGTCCCAACAGAGCTCCATTGATCTCACTCACTCCTCCTCCTCACCCGCTCATTCTGTCTCCCGCTGCTGCAGACTGCCCTTTGTACTGGGCTCCTGCCTGCATTGCCGCCTTTTCTTCCCACAAAGCAATCCGCAGCAGTCATGATACAGCTCCATTGAGGTTGCTCACCCTGGTCTCACTCGCTCATTCTGTTTCTCCTGGTACTGCAGGCTGCCCTTTGTACGTGGCTCCTGCCCTGTTGGTGCCTTTCTGCTGCCCACAAAGAAATCTGCAGCAGTCCTGACAGAGGTCCGCTGAGCCCACTCCACTCTCCCTCTCACTCGCCATTCCGCTTTCAGCCTGTGCAGGCTGCCCTTTGTACTGGGCTCCCTGCCTGCATTTGCACCTTTTCTGCCCAGAAAGAAATCCACAGCTGACCCGACAGAGCTCATTGAGGCGCTCACTCCCCTGTGTCACCCACTCATTCTGTTTGTCCTGGCGCTGCAGGCTGTCCCTTTCTACTGGGCTCCTGCCTCTGTTGGCACCTTTATGGCCACAAAGAAATCTGCAGCTGCCATGACAGAGCTCTGTTGAGCATGCTCACCCCCACTCGCTGCTCCATTTCTGCTCGCGCTGCAGCCTGACCTTTGTACTGGACTCCTGCCTGCATTGGCCGCTTCTTTCTGCCCACAAAGAAATCTGCAGCAGTCACGATAGAGCTCTGTTGAGCTCACTCACTCCCCTCACTAACTCGCTTGTCTGCTTCTGCCAGCGCTGCAGGCTGCCCTTTGTGCTGGGCTCCCTGCCTGCATTGCCTCTTTTTCTGCCCACAAAGAAATCTGCAGCAGTCACAATAGCCCATTGAGCCTGCTTCACTCCTCTCCTCTACCAGTCATTCTGTTTCTCCTGCTGCTGCAGGCTGTCCTTTGTAGGGCCCCTGCGTGCATTACTTCCTTTTCTGCCCACAAAGAAATCTGCAGCAGTCCTGACATAGCTCCTTGGAGCTCGCCTCACTCACCCTCTCTCACTCACTTGTTCTGTTTCTGCTAGGCGCTGCAGGCTGGACTTTGTATTGGGCCCTGCCTGCATTGTCGCCTTCTTCTACTCACAAAGAAATCTGCAGCAGTCATGATAGAGCTCTGTTGAGCCTGTTCACTCATCCTGTCCCACTCACTTATTCTGTTTCTCCGCCGCTGCAGGCTGCTGTTTGTACTGGGCCCCTGCATGCATTGCTGCTTTTTCACCCACAAAGAAATCTGCAGCAGTCCCAACAAATCTCCTTGAGCTCACTCATTCCCTCCCTCATTCACTCATTCCTGTCTCCCTCTGCTGCAGCCTACCCTTTTGTACTGGGCTCCTGCCTCGTTGGGGGCTTACAAACTGCAGCTGTCCCAACAAAGCTCCATTGAGGTTGTTCACCCTCTGTCTCATGCACTCATTCTGTTTTTCCTGGCACTGCATGCTGCCCTTCTGTACTGGGTTCCTGCCTCTGTTGGCATCTTTTTCTGTCCACAAAGAAATGTGCAGCAGTCCCGACAGAGCTCAGTGACCTTACTCACCTCCCCTCTCACTTGCTCGTTACATTTCTGCCGGCACTGCAGCCTGCACTTTTGTACAGGGCTCCTGCTTGCATTGCTGCCCTTTTCTGCCCCAAAGAAATCTGCAGCAGTCACGATAGAGCTCCGCTGAGCTCACTCACCCCCCTCCCTCACTCACTCATTCTGTTTCTTCCGCTGCTGCAGGCTGCCATTTTGTACTGGGCCCCACATGCATTGCTGGCTTTTTCTATCCACAGAGAAACCGCAGCTAGTCCCAACAGAGCTCTGTTGAGCCCATTCATTCCCTCCTCAATCGCTCATTCTGTGTCTCCTGCTGCTGCAGCCTGCCCTTCGTACAGGGCTCCTGCCTGCTTGGCGGCTTTTTCTGCCCACAAAGAGATCTGCAGCAGTCCTGACACAGCCCATTGAGCTTGCTCACTCCCAGTCTCTCACCACTGTGTTTCTCCCAGCGCTGCAGGCTGGCCTTTGTACTGGTTCCTGCCTCTGTTGGCAACTTTTCTGCCAACAAAGAAATCTGCAGCAGTCCCGACAGAGCTCCTTTGAGCTTCGCTCACCCCTCTCTCACCACTCATCTCATTTCTGCCGCCACTCGGGCTGCCCTTGGCACTGGGCCCTGCCTGTGTTGCCACCTTCTTCTGCACACAAAGAAATCTTCAGCAGTCACAATAGAGCTCCATTGAACTCTGCTCACTCTCCCTCTCTCACTCGCTCATTGTGTTTCTCCTGGCGCTGCAGGCTGCCCCTTTGTACTGGGCTCCTGCCTGCATTAGCACCTTTCCTGCCTGCAAACAAATCCACAGCTGTCCTGACAGAGCTCCATTGAGTTTGCTCTACCCTCTGTCTTACACACTCATTCTGTTTTTCCTGGCACTGTAGGCTGCCCTTCTGTACTGGGTTCCTGCTTGTGTTGGCATCTTTCTGGCCACAAAGAAATCTGCAGCAGTCCCGACAGAGCTCTGTTGACCTTACTCACCCCCTCTCTCACTTGCTTGTTCCGCTTCTGCCAGTGCTGCAGACTGCCCTTTGTTTGGGGCTCCTGCCTGCATTGCTGCCCTTTTCTGTCCACAAAGAAATCTGCAGCAGTCATGATAGAGCTCCACTGAGCTCGCCTACTCCTCTCTCAGTCGCTCATTCTGTTTCTTCTGCCGCTGCAGGCTGCCCTTTGCACTGGGCCTGCTTTCACTGCGCCTTTTTCTGCCCACAAAGAAATATGCAGCAGTCCCAACAGAGCTCTGTTGACCTCCACACCCCCTCCCTCACTCGGCCATTTTGTGTCTCCAGTGCTGCAGGCTGCCCTTTTGTACTGGACTCCTGCCTGCGTTGGCACCTTTTCCTGCCCACAAAAAATCTGCAGTAGTCCCGACAGAGCTCAGTTGAGCTCGGTTACTCCCCCACTCACTTAATCCTAAATTGTCCCAAACAATGATTTCTCGACAGCGACTCGGTATTCTGCACTGAAGTGCGAAACACATTTCGGCCAGGATGCTAAAATGACAGCTGTACTTTTCACAAGGAGGCATGGAAAATGCCACTGTTGAAAATGTAGTGTAAAAATATTACAAATTTGCGAAGTTACAATGGTGCATGGAAACTGCACAACTCACGCCATAACACAGTCATTTTATGGAGTTTCATCACAAAATTTTCAACATAGGCATTTTAGGACCTCTGCTCATGAACAGTGTCAGTGTGATTTTCTTAATGTGTCCCTAGCAGTAAGGAGGGTTGGGGATACTGGGATGCATAAGGAGAGGCATCACCAGTAGAAAACAGGAAGTTGTTGGCCCTCTGTACAGAGATTTGGTAAGACCACATCTGGAGTACTGTGTACAGTTCTGGAGACCCTATCTCTGCAAAGACATAGACAGGGTGGAGGCTGTCCAGAGGAGGGAAAACCAAAATGATGCAGGGTATGCATCAGAAAAACATATGAAGAAAGACTAAAGGAACTAAAGATTTATAGCCTTGAGGAAAGGAGGGAGAGGGGGACATGATAGAAACTTTCAAATTCCTCAAGGGAATCAACAGAGTCCAAGAGGGTAGCATCTTTCAGAAAAGAGATGTGCAAAACAAGGGGGCACAATTTGAAGATAGAGGGGGATGGCTCAGTGGTAATGTGAGGAAGTATTTATTCACAGAGAGGGTTGTGGATACATGGAATAGCCTTACTGAGGAGGTTGTAGAGTCAAAAACAGTGGGGAATTCAAGAATGCATGGGACAGACATAAGGCAATTCTAGTGGGGGTAGGAGGAAGTAGGCTGTTGGTTAATTAGGATCTGCAGCTTATCCGTTAGGTAGGGAAATGGAAGACTAGGTGGGCCAAACAGCCCTTATCTGCCATCAAATTCTATGTTTCTATGTTTAACACTGATTTCCCACAGCGACCGAGCTATTGTGCACCAGAATAAGCGAAAACACATTTAGCCAGGATGTGAAAAATGAGAGCTGCACTGTTCATAAGGAGGGTGTAAAAATGGCAATGTTGAAAATCTGGAGGAAAATATTGCAAAGTTATGTAAGGTACGCAGCATGGAAACTGGCTATGCAAGCTTGTAGCACTCTCATTTTGTGGATCTTTCATCACCAGATTTTCAACTTAGCCATTTTAGGGCCTCTGCTAATGAACAGTGTCACTGTCATTTCATAATGTGTCCCAAACATGGATTTCCCACAGTGACCACGCTATTTTGCTACCGGAAGTGCGAAACACATTTTGGACAGGATGTGAAAAATGACAGCTGTACTGTTCATAAGGAGGTGCAGAACAATGGCAATGTTGAAAATCTGGAGTGAAAATATTATAAATTTGTGAACTTACGATTGTATCGCAAACTGCGGAACGCACGCTTGTAATACAGTCATGTTATGGAGTATCGGCACCAAATTTTCAACATAGGCATTTTAGGACCTCTGCTCATGAACAGTGTCACTGTCATTTTTATATTTGCTTGCACGCATGTGCAAGAAACATAGTGCCATCATCCGAAGCTGAGGTGTGTCACTCCGTCTTCCAATTCAGTCAGTGTGTTGGCAGGCGTTCTAGTCCCAATATCGATGCTGGAGCTGTCTACATAGCTCCAAAATGCAGTGGCGTGACAGTTGAATGGGAGCTACGCTCAGTGAGCAGCAATCAGATATTGCCTGCTCATGTGCTCCCCTACACACACACATTAAACACACGCACGCATACCGCGTGCTGCCCCCTCACACACACTGTATAGCCGACGGGGTGCCCAATCCCCATCGGCTGTGCTGCGCCCACCCCAAAAGCCTTCTACATGCCACGCTGGGTGCCCACCCCAGTGTGTCAAGTCATGGTATAGCCGATGGGGTGCCCAATCCTGCTGGCTCCACGCCCCAACCAGCCATCATTGTGCCACGCTGGGAGCCGACCCCAGCATGGCAAACATGCCCTGCTGTCAATTTTAAAAACAACCTGTAAATTGAAACGGTCCCACGCAGTCTCCCGGCCTCCACAACCCGCACTCCACCACCGCGCACTCCTGCCTCCCCTATCCCCACCCCATACTTACCTCCAGAGCTCGGCGCGACTATCTTCGGTGGACCGGGAACACGCCTGCACTCTTCAAAGCTGACCGCGAACTGAGGAAATGCCGGTAAGCTGTATAATGGGATAGATAGGGTTTTTCAACTTTGTTGCATATCTCAGGCATTTTTGGAATTTTGTACCAAATTTTCAACATGGAGTTTTTGGGACCCCTTCTCATGAATGATGTCACTGTCATGGCGTTATTTGGCCGGAAGGGTGATTTCGCAGTCACTGTGTGAAATCACCTTTCAGGCCCACTAACAAAATGACACTGCCAGTGCTCATAAGGTGGGCTCTCAAGAAGCCTATTTTGAAAATTTTGTGAAAAATTCCAAAATGACTGTTTTACGAGTGTGCATTGCGCACTCCTATGCAGGCTCTGTGAATTCACAAATTTTCAATATTTTCACCCAGATTTTCAACATTGCCATTTTACCACACCTTCTTATGAGTAGTACAGCTGTCATTTTTCACATCTCACCCAAAACATGTTTCGCTCATGTAGCTCATAATGGCGCAGTCAGTGTGCGAAATCAATGTATGGAACAAATTAAGAAAATCACAGTAACACTGTTCATGAGCAGAGGTCTTAAAATGGCTACGTTGAAAATTTAGTGAAAAATTCTAAAATGACTGTTTTATAGGCAGGCATGTTATGCAGTTCTTATGCACGCTTGTAAGTTCGCAATTTTTTAATATTTTCATCTAGATATTCAACATTGCCATTTTTCCACACCTCCTTATGAGCAGTACAGCTGTCATTTTTCACATCTTGCCCAAAATATATTTCCGCTCAAGTAGCGCACAATGGTGCAGTCGGTATGCGAAATCAATGTATGGACACATTAAGAAAATCACAGTGACACTGTTCATGAGCAGAGGTCTTAAAATATCTATGTTGAAAATTTGGTGAAAAAATCCTAAATATGACTGTTTTATGAGCGTGTGTTGCTAGTTCCTACGCATGTCAGAGTGCGACTTCAATATTAATCCAGATTTTCAACATGCCATTTTATTACACTTCCTTATGAGCAGTACAGCTGTCATTTGTCACATCTTGCCCAAAATATATTTCCGCTCAAGTAGCTTACAATGGTGCAGTCGGTGTGCAAAATCAATGTATGGGACACATTAAGAAAATCACAGTGACACTGTTCATGAGCAGAGGTCTTAAAATGGCTATGTTGAAAATCTGGTGAATAAATTCCTAAAATGACTGTTTTACAAATTGTTGCATGCGATTCCTACGCACGCTCGTAAGTTCTTGAATTTTCAATATTTTCACTCCAGATTTTCAACATTGCCATTTTATAACACTTCCTTATGAACAGTACAGCTGCCATTTTTCACGCCACCAAAATGTGTTTTCACACATGTAGTGCACAATGGTGCAGTCAAGTGTAAGCAATGTTTGGGACAGATCAAGAAAATCACAGTTACACTGTTCATGAGCAGAGGTCTTAAAATGGCTATGTTGAAAATTTGGTGACAAAAGTCCATAAAATGACTGTGTTATGAGTGAGCATTGCGAGTTTCCACGCACCGTAAGTTCATGACTTTGTAATATTTTCAGTCCAGATTTTCACCAGTGGCATTTTTCCACATTTCTTATGAACAGTGCAGCTG
This sequence comes from Neoceratodus forsteri, assembly GCA_016271365.2. Lineage (NCBI taxonomy): Eukaryota > Metazoa > Chordata > Ceratodontiformes > Ceratodontidae > Neoceratodus > Neoceratodus forsteri. The sequence continues at coordinate 133,581,211 of CM028130.1, read as the reverse complement.
TCATTTTTACAACATGGCTGATTTGTGTTTTCACACTTTCAGCACAGAGATGCGTGGTCACTGTGGGAAATCATTGTTCGGGACAGATAAAGAAAATCACAGTGACACTGTTCATGATTGAGGTCCCAAAATGCCTCTGTTGACAATCTGCTGTAATAAATCCCCAAACTAATTACATTATGGGTGTACGTGCAGTTTCTCTGCACGCCGTGACTTCACCAGTTTTTTTAATATTTTTACTACAGATTTGCAACATTGCCATTTTTACACCTCCCCATGAACAGTGCAGCTGTCATTTTTTACATCCTGTTCGATGTGTTTGCACCTGTAGTGCTAATGCCGTACTGGCCAGTATAAGCAGCAGCCAGCTAACAAACTGATATTGCCACTGTTCATGAGGTGGGGTCACAAAAAAGTGTTGAAAATTTGGAGTGAAAATACCAATGAATGCCTGAGGTATTACGGTTTTCAACCATAACGCCCAACCCGTAGAGAATGACAGGCATCAGGGGATGTGACTTGGGATTCTTGCCTTCAATGCTTCATACCATTCCACACCCTGCAGCCAGTGAGAGGCATCGAGGTATGCCTTGGACTCTTGGCCCCAAAGTTCACCCCATTCTCCTATACAGCACCCATCTCACCATATTTCCTGATGGAATGGGGTGCGATAAGGGCCAAAGACCCCAAGGCACACCGTGACACTTGTCAGTGTCTGCAGGGTGGGGTGTGGTGAAATGGTGTGGCCAGTTGTGCCTGACGCCCAAAGCCATACCCCAATGCCTGTCACTCTCTGCAGGTGGTGGTGGGTTGGCTTCAGTTCAATACTCACTGCCATTCCTATTATGCAGCTCTGTAACTTCTACACTACCACTGCCAATGCCAGCAAGCAAACATTCGGCATTGACAAATGCTTGTTGTAATCTGTCCCAAACACTGATTTCCCTGAGCGACTACACTATTCTGCGCCAGAAGTGTGAAAACACATTTCTGCCAGAATGTGAAAAATGACAGCTGTACTGTTCACAAGGAGGTGTGGAAAATGTGAATGTTGAAAATCTGGTGTGAAAATATTGCAAATTGGCGAAGTTACAAGCGTGCATAGCAACTACGTAATGCACGCTCGTGAAACAGTCATTTTCTGGATTTTTCCACCAAATTTGTAATATAGGCTTTGTGAGAGCCCGCCTCATGAACACTGGCACTTTCATTTTGTTAATCGGTCCCAAAGATGATTCCGCCGCAGTGATATGAAATCACCTTCAGGACTGATTAACACCACGACACTGCCAGAATTCATGAGGAGGAGTCCCAAAACACCCATGTTGAAAATTTGGTGCAAAGATTCCAAAAATGCCTGAGATATGCATCAAGTGGAAAACACCCTATTTATTTAATTATACAGCTTACCGGCATTTCCTCAGTTCCCAGTTGGCTTTGAAGAGTGCAGACATGTTCCCGGACAATTGAAGATCATCGCTCTGAGGTCTAGAGGTAAGTATGGGGTGGAGGGGGTGAGGGAGGCAGGGTGGCAGTGGTGGGTGGGTTGTGGGATGGGGGCAGGGAGATGGTGAGGGACTTTTACAGGGAGAAAAAATATTATGGGACCATTTTTTTTTTTGCAGGCATGTGGCACTCTGGGGTGGGCTCCCAGCATGCCAACGAACTCTTTTGGGCAGCTGCAGCCGATGGGGTTATGGGCATCCCTGTGCGGCACAAGAAATGGAGAGGTATGCCGACGATTGCAACTCCCTGCTGGCAAACACAGAAGCGGAGATATAAGCTGAGGGGATTGGGCACCCCATCAGCACACAAGAAAGAGACATGCTGACAGGGACTGGGCTCCCAGTCAGTGACAGCCCTGCAATGAGAGGGCCCCTCATTTGCAGGGATGACGCTGCAATGACGAGGGGCCCCTGATTGCAGCGGTTCAAATTTTACAAAGTTGTGGCATGCTGGCTGAACTACAGTCAGAGCAGCGTCTCCACGTCATTGAAGCGTGCCAAGCCTTTAAAGGCTGTGGGGCATTAGCCACACCAGTGCTGTACCCCACAACCAGCTTCTGGAGAAAGCTTCCAAGAATATGTTTCTTGCGCATGCTCAATCAACATAAAAAAGACTTTTTGAGCATTTTTACAATTGGGTGCCCCCACCATCATTACATGAAGCTATACTTGCATCAGGGAATGGCTGTTAAACTGGAACACTTGACATGAACAGACTATGTCTGATGAGCACAGCCAGCAGCCAGATTGGGAGGGAGGTAACAGAGGCACCCCAGCAGTGGAATTCCTGAATATTGACAGACCCACATAGAAGATAGTTACTGTCAAGTCTGACATCTCTATCCTGCAGTAACCACAAACTTAATACTTAACCATATCCACCAACCTCACAGCAACCCGACCTCAACCACCTCCTCCACCACCCACCCACCAAAGACCATCACAAATTAAGAAATACTTACCATAGTTAATGAATTGCACACACACTGAATAGCAGCAGCAGCAGCAGTGCACCTGGAGTTAACAGCTCCTGAATTCCTGCATGTGTTGAGAAAAGAAAAAATAATACAATTACAATCCGACTCAGACATCTGAACTGCAGTCACTATCCCTCCCAGTAATGAAAAATTCAATACTTACCTTGTCCTCGTACAATGTGAAATGTGGTACATTCCAACATCCTGTATCCAAATCCTGGGCTGGCATGCATGTTATCATGATGATGTACTCCTCAGCACACTAGATAAAAATAAAATAAGTACAAACAAGTAAGAACTCATGGCGTTCCAATAGCAACCACCATCCCCTTCTCTTGCACCAAAAAATAAATACAGATACTTACATGTGCAGCAACAGCAGCATCGATCAACTATGTGAAGATGATCCCATGAAGCAGACAAGCCATTACTTTTCATGGCAAATAGTCAGAGCAGCAGGCAGCAGCTACAGGCTACAGCAGCAGCACTCAAAAGTCATTCAATCCACACTGACTTAAAACCACAGAGACAACACAGCTAACCAGGGCAGCATCACTGTGAAATGATAATTCCACAGTTCTCAGTCAATTGAGAAAGCAGCAGCAGGAGGAAGTAAATGCAACTTTAAGTTGCAGGACCATTTTGCAGGAGGATTTATTTTTCTCATCATGGCAAACTGGCTTATGTTATACTGGTTATACTGGTTATACTAGTTTAACTGGACAAAGAAGGCTATTACAGCCCATCGAGATTGTCCCCACAACAGTAGGTCAGTCATCTTCCTCATTTGTTAACCAATTATCCAAATTGTTTTAAAGGTTTCAGATGTTTTTGAATTTACTATAAATTCAGGAAGCTGATTCCACTTCTGTGGTACCCTAACATTGAAGAAATTATCTCTTTTATTAGTATTAACCCTTTCAACAGTTAATTGTTTATTATGTAGTCTGCCGACTATACTTTTTTTGCATATGTTAATCCACAAAGTTTCATTTGCAATGGACATTTTAATATTATTAAATAAAAATAGCAAATAACCTCTTAATCGCCTTTGTTTTAAGGAGTGTAAACCTGTTTTATTTAAATGTGAGTTATATGAATCATTTTTAAGTCTAGGAATCATCTTAGTTAATCTTCTCTGTACTTTCTCCAGTCTATAAATGTCCTTTTCAGGTATGGACTCCAATAAGGGATCCATAATCCAAATATGGTCTAATATATGATCTATATAAGGTGACTAAACATTGTTCCAATTTATTAACAAATTTTTTTAATCTGTTTAACAACACGTTAGCTGAATTTGCAACTTTATTACAATGGGAATCTGCTGATAGTTTATTATTTATTAAAATCCCCAAATCTCTTTCACATTCGGAGTATTTGATTTGTTTATTTAACCAATATGTATTTTGGGGTTTCTATTCCCAAAATGCAAAACCGCACACTTGTCTGTATTAAATTCCATAAGGTTACTTTTTGCCCACTGTTCTATAGTTACTAGGTCTTTCTGAAGAGTATTCTCATTTAGGGGTATCCACTCTCTCTCTAGCTTAGTATCATCAGCAATTTAGCAATGAAATTACCAAAGTTATATTTAAATCACCGATAAATAAATTAAATAATGTTGGACCCAAGACCGAGCCCTGGGGCACACCACTAGTCACTGATAGTGGATCTGATAAAAATTGTTGACCCTGACCATCTGAGTTCGTCCATGTAACCACTGGGATACCCAGTTTATTATATAAGCTGAAAATCCAAATTCACACATTTTCTCAATGAGTAAAGAATGGGGCACTTTATCAAAGGCCCTTGCTGTAATCAAAAGTATAACATCAGATGGAATATGATTATCAGATACCTACTAATGTTATTATAAAGGAAATAAGATTAGTGGTACATGAGAATCCAGTTTTCAAGCCATGCTGGCGTGAGTCATGTACCCTAATGTCTGGATTTCAGAGTCAATATGAATTTTAACAATTCTTTCCAATGTCTTGCCAATTATTGATATAAGACTTACTGGTCTGTAATTTTGAACCATTGTTTTATTAGCTTTTTAATATCAGAACCACAATTGCTGTACGCCAATCATTTGGAATATTGCCTTCAGCCAGTGACTTATTAAATAATAAAGTTAGGGGAACAGTGACCGAGTTTATAGTTTCTTTCATAAGCCAAGCATTTATGTTATCTGGTCCTGAGCTAGTAGATTTTTGAGTTTATGAAGAATATTTTTACTTCTTGCTCATAAATTATTGGATGTAGTGGGGTTTGGTTGCACCTAGGTGAGTAAGTATCTTTATTGTAAAAAATGAAGAAAAGTATTGATGAAATATATTTGCAGTTTTTGTTCATCATTAACAGAATTCCCTTCAACTGTTATATGACCTATTTTTCTAAAATCACCTTTTTACTATTAATATAAGAATAAAGTGATTTTTGTTTGATTTTGAATGAGCCAAGGTCAATTCTAATTTATTTTTAGCTATCCTAATTAGTTTTTTTAAATGATTTACTGAGTTTTTATATCTAACCTTAGAATCTTGAGTACCCTTCTTTTTAATTTCCTAAAGATGCTCTTTTGCTTTATTTGTCTATGTATATCTTTATTAAACCATATCGGAATTTTACCCTTTTTATTGTATTTAGATTTTATGGGGACATAAGTACTTTCAATCCTGTTTATATTGTATTTAAATAAGTCCCAAGCTTGGGTTACATTTTATTTAGAAACATACTTTTCCAGTTAATTTGATTGATTAAAGTATTAATTTGTTTAAAGTTAGCTTTATTGAGTTCTTTAATAATATACCTGAAGCTATTTTACTTTTGGTAATACTTAGGTTGAATACTACTGCCCTATGATCACTATTACCAATAGGAGCAGTAATATCTATATCAGTTACTAAATTTCCTGAATTAATAATAACTAAATCCAGTATATTTTTACCCTAGTGGGGTCATTTACTAATTGCTCAAGGCCTAAGTCAATACATAAATCTGCTAACATCTTTTCCTGTGAGGTTACCCCAGTAAATATTTCCCAGTTAAGACCAGGCATATTAAAATCTCCCATGATAATAGCATCATTATTATCTATTATATCAGATATTTGATTAATTAACTCATTTGTATAATCAGAATCAGATGAAGGGGGTCTATAACAGACTCCTATAACTAATTTGGACATACCTTTAAACTGCAGCTGAACCCACAATGATTCAATACTGGAGTTGTTTATCATTTCATCGGAACAATATCATTGTGTACAAATAAACAAACCCCTACACCACTTCTATTCTGTCTCTATGATACAGCCTATATCCAGGGATGTTCTTGATCCAATTTGATGATGAGTCCCACCAAGTTTCAGTTATAGCAATTATACCAATATCCAACAATTTACATTTACATTCCAATTCAAGCAAACTTAAATTATTCAGAGATCTAGCGTTAAAACTAAGGACTTTAGAATATTTGGCTATCGATTGTTTAATATTTATATTTGTTCTTTTAGAGAATTTAGATAATTCCAATTCTCCCCACATAATCTAGTTTAAATTATTTATCTCTGTTGCAATTTTTCTGCCAAATAATGTATTTCCTTCTATTTAAATGAGTCCATCCCAACAGAAAAGATCATTTCCATAAAAATCTTCCCAATGCTGAATGCATTTAATCCTCTGCTTCAGGCACCATAGTCTTAACCTATTGTTTGTTTTTGATTTTATTAATAATGGCATAAGTTGCCCTAGGTACTGGTAGTATCTCTGAGAAACAAACAGTACAGCCCCTCTCAACCAGAAGATTATTTAGTGCCACATAGCTTTCTTCCAGTTTATTATTATTCTCAGATTGACACATCATTAACCCCAGCGTAGATAATTACTAGCAGATTAGATCCTGCCTGGGATAATATAGGGTTTAACATATTGGTGATGTCAGCTATTTTAACACCTCTATAACTTAAGCAAGTTCTGTTAGCTTTATCAGGATTACAGATTTCTCTATCAATATGTTTAATCATAGAATCTCCCAGTACAAAAATGTGTCTTGATGTTTGACTCATTAACACTGAGGGTTTGTGTCCATTGAATTTGTAACTTCCATATTTATTAATTGATTCTCTGGTAGCTGGTTTAATTTAGGAATGGAAATCAATGGGTTATCAAAGATTATTAATGGATCCTGACTGCTATGGTCAATGACTATTCCATCAGTCCTAAACAAGAAGCATCAGAAAATAAAGGTAAATGTGGTGTATTAGTTTCTGTGTCATCAGATAATATCTGGAACCTGTTTTAATTGGAATTTCAAACTTGTTTGCCTTTTCGTCCTTTTAATTACTCTACCTGTAGTTACTGCCCAATCATTATCTTCTGTATCCTCTTCCCTTACCCTTTTCCTATTGACATCATCATTTTTTCTGTTGTGGTAATTAATGGCACTAAAGGTTGTTGTAACAAGCTTAAGTCTTGGTTAATAATACTTAAAGGCTCAGTATTTAGTGTGGTGACACATACATTTTGTTCAATTCATAATGTCATCTCAACATATCAGCCTGACTATTTTCTAGTGTAATTAATCTTTCCCCAAAGGAACTTAATTCTTCTTCCATTGCTTTATTTACTGTACATTTTCACAATGATAAATATTTACCACATTAGGTAGTGAATCCACTAATTTGTACATAAAACATATTTGACATTTGAGTCAATTTCCCTCAATAGTCATGATAGTATGGTTTACCTGGTCCTTGATTCCATATTAATATATGAAATTTAGACTATCAGCACAGTAATATTCCAAATATTTATAAATTAGTTTATATAAGATTTGGAGCAAAAATCAGATTACCACAGATGATTACTGAGCGCTGAATCCGTGAACACACTAAACATGCGGCGAGAGATGCGTTATGTGGCAGCGCCTGGCCTTCGCCCTACTCAGCTCGCACTGCTCACTGCAGGGCGAGTTAAATATCCCCAGTAACTGGAAGTGCAATCCATTTCCCTAGCAACAGCTTACTGCCCACAAAGCAAACTTAAAATGATTTAACAATTTCTAAAAAGCTGGTATTACTACAGGTAATCCTGCAGTTTACAAATGTTGCCAGCAAGTTATAACTGCCACTGAGTCGGTAGTTTACTACGCTCCTCCTCCTGTTACTTAAAATGCAAACAGGGCTCCAAAGGACTTTTCAGGTTATACAATGGGGCCCAGATATTCAAGGGTTGCGCCATGCTTAACAGGGTTAACGCGTCGCAACTCCAAAAATGCGCCATTCTGCGATATTCAGAAAGGGCCAGTTGATGCACGAAAACATGCTGAGCAACAGCACAATGGAAATGAAGGCATGCGCAGCGAAGGCGAGTCCATGCATAAAGTGCGCCGAATGCGATATCGAACACTTGCGCACTAAAGAGTGGGCGCAGCCGGAAGCTGCGCTTAGTACGGATTTGAGCCAAAATAAAAGGCTCAAGGAGCGGCGCAAGAACCCTAGCAGGCCGCAAACTGGGGAGAGAGACAGAGAGAGAGAGACAGAGACAGGAGCTGGAAGGGCAGAGAGGACAGTGGGTCCAGGAAGACAGAGAGGCCAGTGGGGGTGCCGGTGCAGTGGAAGCAGCAGTGGGGCAGCGGGTAACACAGGAACAGCAGCACGGGGCAGAAGCCAGGAGATGGACAGTGTCAGCTTCCACATGGAAGCTGTAATGAGGGTGAGACACCATGCTGCAGGGGCGTGGCGGCGGAGGCCCAGTCGGGTATGCCCCCGACAGGGTATCGTGCCCGCATCAGCTTTGAGCTGTACACAGACGTCGAGATTGTGGCCGGTACCACCTGAACAGGGCAATACTGAGGCGGCTCTGAGAGCTGTGCAGTGATGTGATGCAGGCACCCTCACGATGGAGTCATGCTCTGTCCGTGGAGACCAAGGTGACAGCCTGCATGTGCCTGCTCACCACGGGCACCTTCCAGAGGCCGACAGGGGACACCACAGGCATTACACAGTCGGCCACGTCATGCATCCTCACCCAATTCCTCAGCGCACTGCTGCCTCATGCTGCGAGTACATCCATTTCCCCAGCACCACGGCAGAGCGTACAACAAACATGCAGGAGTTCCACAGGGTAGCATGTATGCCTGGCATGCTAGGGGCCATAGACTGCACCCATGTGGCCATTCGCACGCCACCTGACCCGACGGCCAGGCTGATCGGAACCAAAGGGCTTTTCCAGTGTCAACTGCCAGGTGGTGTGTGATGCCACTGGGTGCATTATCAGTGTCTGTGCCACACACCTGGTGGAGCACATGATGCCTTCATATGGCACCAGTCTGCACTGTGCCATCGATTCGAGTGGGAACATCCCACGGGTCATCTAGTGGGTGAGTACACATGTATGGAATGCAAACTCTGTGCAAGGGTGGGAATGATACAGGTGCCATGATAGTGGCACACAAGGATATGGGCAATATGGACCTGACATGACACTGATCTCCACTATCTCCACACAGGTGACTGTGGATACCCACTCTGTCCCTGGCTGCTCACACTGCACGGCGCCCACGACTCCAGTGCAGCTATGTTTCAATGAGGCACATGCCGCAACACGTAACATCATAGAGCGGGTGTTTGGGATGCTCAAGGCACGCTCCGATGCCTGGACACCTCCGGCGAGCCTACAGTACAACCCCCAAAGGCCTGTGGGATATTCCTGGCCTGTTGCATCCTGCACAACATGGCCAAAGACCATGGGATAGCCGTACAGGTCCAAGAGGGGACAGCGATGGGGACGCCAGTGGTGCGGTGATGTGGGTGATGAGCAGCCCCCTAGGATGGAGGGACCCCGACTGACCGGCAGGCCCAGCTGCAGGAACACATTGCAGAAGAGCACTCGCCCAACACAGGTAAGTCAAGGGGACATGTGCAGGCAACACTGTCCATGCCAAACCACAGGCACACAGGGGAACACACCGTGCATGAAGGTCATGGGAGTTGAAGATTCCAGGCATACCAACACACCATCAGAGAGGGGTGAGCACCATATGGACACACACACGCCAGGCAGCATACATGGGCAGCAGCACAGCACTGCAGAAATGACATTGCCAACACACAGCACCACCAACCACCCCACCACCTGGACTGTCCACATACGTGTGTCAGGACCTGGGCACCTGCACCTTGGTGTACAGTGCAATGCAGGCATCATCATGCACACGCACCTGTGGACAGCAGTTGGGAGAGTGTGCAGGTGGTCCGAATGTCAGCTAGTGAGCAGAGCACCCAGCAGTGCACTGCCCACCATGACACACATTGCACACAGGGCAGCACCAGACAGGGCCTGCACTGGGAGACAGCTCAGTCAGTAGCACTGTCCCACGGCCACCACGGATGCGTGGCGGCCCGCCGTGGCCTAGCAGCACTGGCAGGCTGAGCAGGGCCACATCTGGTGGCACTGGTGCACCACCAGGGTCCCACTGCCTGAACGCGACCTTGCCCGCACAGGGGTCTGCATCCTGCCAAACAAACTTGCACCAGGGTGCTCGGGATGCACAGCAGAACCCGGCGTCGACAGGCCCAGTGTCACCGCGATGCCGGGAATGGGAGTGAGAGCGCACTGTGTGGGGTGTGTGAGTACAGGGCACCTGACAGTGTGCCAATGCGCTCCGCGACAGAGACCACTGCCTGGGTCAGCCTGTCAATGGCAGCGGTCACATCCATCCGCATAAGGACCAGCTCAGCTCAGTCCCAAGCACACTCCTGCTATGCGCTCCACGGACACAGACAGTGCCTCCACGACCTTGCAACCTGCCCCTGCAGCTGTACCGAGTCCTGCAGCAGGCGGGTGTACGCCCAATGGGTACTGTGCCCCAATGGCATCGTGACCCCAGGGTGTGGATTTGTCCTGGTGCACAGCACCCCTTGAGGGTGGGCTGTTCACCAGGACCAGGCATGGTGGATCAAAGGCGGTGGACATGTGCCACTGCTTGACATTGTACCCCCAGACCTGGTGTGCCACTGCTGCTGCCGGCCTCCAACTGCTGAGCCCCCAGGTCCACCTGTTCCACCTTCGTGCTGACAAGTGCGCAGACACCTGCACAGCCACGGTGCTGCCCCACCGGTGCAGGCAGGCACAGCCTGGGACTGTGCCAGCATGCTGGTACACAGGTGTAACCAGGAAGGCCCAGGGGCACGTGCTGGCCTGCCATGTGTCCGTCATGGGACACACACCTATCACTGCCCATTGCAGGCCTGCTATCATCAATGGTGCAGGTGCGCTACGTTATAGGCACAGCATGCTGGCATACCTGCATGCCAGACTGCTGTGACACAGACTGTGCACCCCTGCACCCGTATCACTGACACCGGAGTTGTTGGCCCAGCCTGCTGCTGCTGCAGTGCCTGCAGGCTGGTGGCGGAGGTGGATGGTCCCTCCTCCACGTCCAGCAGGTCTGCCTCACTGTCTGGACCCACCACCACCACCGTCCTCCTGCAGGCAGACAGGATCTGTAACAGAAAGAGTACATGTAAGTGCATGTGAACAACAAGCCCCCAACAACACCACCATGTCATACCGTGCAGTGATGGGCTTCCACCTGGAATCCTCCGCCTGGTATGCCCGCAATGCACTCGGCTGCATGGCCACGACCAGTGTCTCCTCTGTAGGGTCAGCTGCAACACCACTGGTGGGCCCCCACCAGTGCCAGCACGCTGCCACCCTGAAGGCTGCCACCTTCTCCTTCAGCCTCCTGCGGTCAGTCCCCATCTTCTTCCTGCATTCCTGCCGGAGCGCTGGTGGCTTCCATGCAGGTTGGCGGCCGAGCTACCCCTCCCATGCAGCTGCACGTTCCTGAGGGGTGCCTCCGTCCACTCACTAGTGGCTCATCTCCAGGTAGGCCTGGAAGAGGGCCTCCGTCTCTGCTTGCGGTGAAGTTGGCCTCCTCCTCGCCCGCCATCCACACCCTCAGCTTGGCTCTGGTCAGTCATGGTGATCTGTATGGGTGGAAGTGGACACCTGTCACTGTGCAGTCGACAGCATTTCCCATGAGCATAGCTGCCGGCCCGGGGGCAGAAGCCCCGCTTCCACTCTGCATGGCAGATACTGATCGAAGAAGGTGCCTTTGTCCCTTTCTAAGTGCCCTTTCATGCTCAGCCCCTCAGCCTTTATCATCCTCCGCCCATGAGCATTGTCCTGAGCATCACACAGCATGTAACTCACCTCTCACCTGCAGTAACCAAATCTGGCCAGCACAACCCACTGTCGCATTTTTATAGTGCAACACATGCAAATGAAGTGTGGCGCAACTTAAGACATGCTAATCGCGCCACTGCACCTTTGAATGGCTGATCGCATGATTTGCATATGTCGGCTGAATATCGCGTATTTGGCGCTTTGCGCACACGAAGGTCCGGCTGAGCCAATGGCGCAGGTTTGTGGCTGTGTGCCACACTGCATTGTGCATGCCCAGACAGCTTACGCATGCATCTATCATGCTGCAGACCTGCTGAGCGATAGACGATTCAGACCATGGCCACCATTGTGCCAGTGGCGCCACAGCACTGGGCACTATATGGCGCTGTGGCACTACTGCGCCGATAGTCCACTGTGGCACTGGTGCTCAGCTTGGCAGTCGCGAGGATGCCTCTCGTCCTATGGCGCTGTGCATAGCCTTGCGCCATTGCCGTGACCTTGTGTATGCCCTCGGCCCTGGCGCTGTTGGCATGCCATGTATGCGTCCCTATTGCGCTGTCTGGTGACAGCGCCATGTAAAGTACGGCGCTGTTTGAACAGCGTGATTGGAGCCTGTGGTGGTCTATTGCGCAACAACTCCACGTGGGGTTACGGCTGGGGGCGCCATATTGCCTGCTGTAAAGTTGGTGCCATGGCTGGGAGGAGGCGGTGTCCTGGAGCCAGCTTGAAGTGGCCAACCTGGTGGCCCTGGTGGAGCCCACTGTGAGGCACTGTATGGTGAGGCCCCCTCACCATGCCTGGGACCCACGTGTGGCAGCAAGTGGCCACTGACTGGTGGAGGTCACTGGCGGGGCCGGTCTGCTGAGCAGTGCGGCGCGGTACAGTGACCTCCGCCGGATAAACCCGGAACTCTTGGCGGCTGCGTTCACGTGCCAGGTGGGCGTGGTGCCTAGGCCAGGTGAGTGTACCATCTATGCACCTATATTCTCTGTAGGGGTGTATGTGTGCTTGGGTGGCTGTGCATAGGTGTGTCAGTGTGTGCAGCTGTGCGATGGATGGTTATGGCTGTGTGGGAGGCACTCTCACTGGGGCAGGGGCACTCTGCTTTTGAGTCACACTGATGTTTGTCTCAACATATGTCTCCCACAGGCTGGATTGTGATGACACAGGGCCGGGGTGGCGTGGGCCGTGCCAGGGCCCGGTGCGGGGGTGTTGTGCCCAACACCAGCAGCAGCAGCAGCAGCAGCAGCGTCAGACCCAGCTGCTGGAGGAGTGTGATATCATTACTTCATGGATGCTAGTGCATGCTGGGGGCAAGACCACCAGCCATGCGGACACAACCAAAGGGAGGTCATAATTCCACTATACAAAACACTAGTGAGTCCCCACACTGGAGTACAGTGTACAGGTCTGGAGACCATACCTACGTATGGACATGGACTGGGTGGAGAGGGTTCAGAGGAGGCGACATGGATGGTGCATGGATTGCATCACAAGTCCTATGCAGACAGGTTGACGGAACTGAACATGTACTCCTGGAGGAGGATGGTGTGGGATATGATGGGGACATACAAGTATCTTACAGGGGGAACAGAGTGCAGGAAAACAGTATTTTTAAGCGTAAGGATGTTCCAGGACTAGAGGCATGGGATGAAGTTGGAGGGAGACGATTCAGAGGAAACATGGAAAGTATTTCTTCACAGAACGGGTGGTGGACAAGTGGAACACCCTGCCAGAGGAAGTGGTGGGGCTGACTTGGTCACGGATTTATGAATGCATGGGTTAGCCATAAAGGAATTCTGGAGGTCCAGTAAGGGCAACAGACTTATAGGACAACAGAGTGAACTTACAAGGTCAAATGGACAGACTGGGTGTCCCATAGGCCCTTATCTGCCGACACTGTCTATGTATCCATGTATGTAGGCATGACACAGGTGACCTGCATCACAGTGCAGTATCACGCACGTCTGTATATGCATCACTGGTGGTCCAGGCATGCACTGGGCACATAGCTGTGTAACTGGCATCGCACCATGTTGCCACATCACTTGCCAGCCTAGTTTGTACTGTGATTGACGTGGGCAGTGTGTGTGGGCGGTGGTGCGCATAGCTAGGTGCCGCCTGTTTGTGATGCATGTCATGTTCACTGTGGGTGGTGCATGCCATCACAGGTGCGGACATTGGGCTATATGGCTTGCAGGTTGGGTGGTGTTCAGGGTTGTGGTCAGTCACAGCCATTGACTGTGTTCCCATTTTCCTAGGCCTCGAGGTTCTCCAGAGGATGGCGAGGGATGTCAGGGCCATCCGATGACTTGTGGGCCATAATAGTGACATCCTGCAATCCATTCCACCGCCATGGTGTGCGGAGGAGGCGGCAGAGACCTGCAGGACACCAGCAGGAGGACGGGCGGCCAGCTGACCCATGACATCTCTACCCTTCCCACTTCTCCATCCCTACCACCTCGCCTTCCCTCTCCAAGGTTGTCATCCCTACCCCTTGACCAACCCTACCTTGTACCTGTCCCCCTTGTAAATAGTTGTACTTGTTTTGATAATGTTTGTTGTTGTGAAATACATTTTTATATTTTTATACGAATAATGTGTTGCTCTCTGATTGCAGCTGCCTATGGGTGCTCAGGTGCAGGTGTGTACATGCCATCTGGGCTGGTATGGTCCTGGTATGTGTGTGTGTGTGTGTGTGCATGGGGAGGTATCTCCAGCATGGCAGTGACTTTGGTTGGTCTTGCCATCTGCTGCCACCCACTGCTGGGTGCACAGGGTGTGTCTGGCTTGTAGGCTTCTGTGTTGCATGGGGCTGGCGTGTGCTGGGGGTCTGCATGGTTTCCTGCAGTGCCAGTCACTGCACATGGGTGGTGTCTTGGGGTCACAGTGCAGGGTGCGCTGTGCATGCGAGCTGATGTGCACTGTGGTTGTCAACCCCTGTGTGGCACTCTCTGCCTGCCAGTGGTTGTGCTGGGGTGTCAGGGCTCTGCTATGCTTTGTTGGCTTGTCCCCATGGGCACGTGGATCATCCGTCCCACCCCAGTGATGCTGTGCTTGGGTGTGCGGTGTGGTGTGGGTTCTGCAGTGTGTTCCTGTGCCCATGTGGGCATGGCTGGCGGTGGGCCCCAGCCTGCCTCCCTGGATGTGCAGTTCCATTGCTCTGGGGGGCTGTGCTTGCGCTATGGCAGCTCTGGAATGCTCAGCTGAGCTTCCCTGGTGCGCCATAGCGCAACATTTTGGTCAGCTTCCTGGATGGCGTTATGGCTAGTATGTGCGATATTCAGACGTTGGTTGCTTGCACAATTTGCTCTGCTCCATGTTTGAATATCGCACCTGTTAGGCGCATTTGGCGCAACTCGCTTATGCTTTGCTCCTGCTGTTACGCCAGTTTTGAGCGCAGTTTGAATATCCAGGCCTAGATGTTTAAAGCATACAACAGTTGAAAGGTATATTAGAACTGCCAGGAGCAGTAAACAACGCTCATACTTGCTGTTTAGTCTCACAGATTGTATCTAAGAAGAACTGCTCACCGTGGGGTGAGTTAAATATCCCGGTAACCGGAAGTGCAATCCGCTTCCCCAGCAACAGCTTACTGCCATAAAACAAACTTAAAATGATTTAACAATTTCTAAAAAGCTGGTATTACACAGGTAATCCTGCAGTTTACAAATGTTGCCAGCAAGTTATAACTGCCACTGAGTGGGTAGTTTACTACTGCCCTCCTCCTGTTACTTAAATGCAAACAGGGCTCCAAAAGGACTTTTCAGGTCATACAATAGATGTTTAAAACATACAACAGTTGAAAGGTATATTAGAACTGCCAGGAGCGCTAAACAACGCCGTACTCGCTGTTTAGTCTCACAGATTGTATCTAAGATTGTATCGATGTTGCATGTCAGGCAATGGCGGTACCACGGTTAGGCCTGAAAACCATACTGAATGGTGCAGAGAACAGCAGATTAGGGTCCTGTGTGTATGTGAACCATGTAACTGCATGTCTGACACTAGATTTCAGTCTGAATTTAATGTACTGTTTTTAGGAAACATTTGTGGACATGTACAGTCTGTGCTGCACTCACAGAAAGAAGATGTGGGGTGGAGTTTGGAAGACAAGGGACTATATGCCTGGGATAAACCCGCCTAAATCCGTTAGGGAAGGAAGTACTAAAGCGGGATGGCGGACTACATTCGAGCTAGAGTGGGGTTTAAATTTCGAGGGGAAGGTTAACACTGGGGCTGACCAATGACCTTATCCCTGGGAGGAACCTGGTCTTCAGCCCCTAGAGTCGGGCGTGAGCCTGGGGGGTGAGAGTTGTTGGAGAAAGGAGCTGTAGGTATATGAGAGCTGGGGAGCATGGGAAAAGGGGAATAAGGGTTGGGATGGTGTTAGTAAATTCCAGGAGCCTGGGTAACAAAATGCTGGAATTCCAAGCCATGCTATTGGAATGATGGGTAGATGTGGCGGCAGTCACGGAAACTTGGGCTAACCCTAGCCATGGATGGGATCTAAATGTGAGTGGATACACAGTACACAGGAAGGATAGAAAGGAGGGTAGAGGGGAGGTGGCTATGTTCATTAGGGACAACATAGAGATCAGTCGTGTAGAAGAAGCAGAGGGAAATGTGGAGGTCTTATGGGTCACTGTGTGAACCCCTGCAGGAGGAAAGCTCTAGATGGGAGTGGTTTACAGGCCCCCAGGGATAGGTGAGGCTCTGGAGGAGAGTCTGCTGGAAACATTATGAGCCAGTGTGGTCCTAATGGGGAGGAGTTGTGTTGATGGGGATCTAAATATGCCAGCTACCGACTGGGAACCATGACTCCACAGAGACCAGGGAGCAGAGGCTGCTGGATGGTTTCAGGATATTTTCCTCACTCAGCAGGTGATGGAGCCTACGAGGGATGGGCATGTTCTGGATGTGGTCCCTTACAGACAGGGAACTGGTAAAGGATCTGGTGGTCGAGGACCCCTGTCAGGGAGCAATCATGATACTGTTTGGTTTGGATAAATTTGAGGGGTGGGGAGACGGGTCTCAGACAATGGCAGTTGACTTTAGGGGACGGACTTTAGGGGCATGGGGAGATTCTCAAGGAGCATTTAAAGGGATTACACAAAGGATGGATGTAGAAGAGAGATGAGAGGTCTTAAAAGGGGACTTCAGGAGGCTGTCAGGACCTGTACAAAATAAAGCGCAGGGGGCGAGGTTACATAAACCGTGCTGGTGGTCCAAGGAGTTCAGGAGGTTATAAGTGTGAAGAGAGCTGCCTATAGAGAATACAAAAAATGAAGGGGGAGGGATAAGGAAAAGTACCATCTTGCATCCAGACATGTCACCAGGTTGGTGAGGGGGCATGGGCAGGAAAAGAGCAGTGGCTGGCACAGGGCATATGGGGTGGGAGAAGGGGTTCCTTAGGTAAATTGGGGAGCAGAGAAACTAACAGCCAGATAGGCAGATTGAGAATGAAAGAGGGGTGGGTGGAGGAGACAGGGAACAAGCGAGGCATTAAATGAGTATTTTGCCTCCGTGTTCATCTACGGAGGGATGGGAAGCTTACAAAGAGGGAGATGCTGGAGTTGGGTGTGGCAGGGGTATGATTGCTAGAGCATCAGATATGGCCAAGGCGGGAGGGAGGGTTATCTCTGGGGTATCCCACCATGATGGATCTACTGAACGGGGAGGGACCAACTATGCCTCAGGAGTATCACACCAGGAAGGATCTGCTGAAACGGGGGACAGACCGACGGGTTATACCCAAAGAGAGGATGTGGAAAGCCTTTAAAGTTCTTAAAAGGATAAATCTCCAGGCCCGGATGGCATACATCCCAGAGTACTATGGGAGATGGTAGATGTACTGGCAGCACAACTGGCGGAACTCTTCAACTTGTCACTTGAGACAGGATGGGTACCTAGGGATTGGTGGGTGGCACATGTGGTGCCAATCCATAAGGTGGATCTAGGGAGGCGGGATTACTATAGACCCATCGGTTTGACATCGGTGGTGGGCAAGATGCTGGAGAGTACACTGAAGGAATGACCGGGGTGCTCCTGCTGCTGGTCATGGGGGACTATAGGGCATTCTGCTGCTGGGTGGTGGTGGGTGAAAGGGCCACATCATCCTCACGCTGCTGCTGGGTGGGGCAACTGGCTCATGCTGCTACTGGTCCTAGGGCATTAGAGGAGGACTCTGCTGCTGGGTGGGGGATGTGGAGGGGCAACATCATCCTCACACTGTTGCTGATGGGTGGGCAATGAGCTCCTGCTGCTGCTGCTGCTGTCACTGCTGGGGAGTGGTGGCTACCAGCTCTTGATGGGCCTGGAAGGGGTCCTCTGCCTCAGTTACCCTGTCCTAAATACCCACCTGTCCAGACGGACAGTGGTTGCGTCCCACCAGTCCTCTTGCCCTACTTTCCTTTCCATCAGTTAAAAAGTCGGAGGAAGTATAGCGCAGTGGTTTAAGGCTCTGAGCTGCAAATTTGGTGACATCCAGCAGACCAGACCTGGCTTTGAATCCCACAGCTTCCACTTGCATACTGTGTGACCCTGAGCAAGTCACTTAACTTCCTTGTGCTCCCAGGTCGCACCTGTAAAAAGCTTTCCACTTACTGTGCACTCCTGGTTAAAACAAATAAAAAAAGGTTTCCTAGAAAGGAGAAAGGAGGTCTCACACACTCATGCACATTCTGCACAGACACCTAACAGAAGTTATCAACAAACACAATCAAAATATATGTTAACTTTTGAAAAAAAAAATGTGTACAAAACACACACAATATAACACATTGCTGACCAAAAACTATCTCTGTTGCTGGCTGCCTGCTTCCTACAAGTCTCCAGTTACACAGAAGGGAAATGAATCACTCACTTCCTGCCTGTATATAGTCACCCATGTGATATGCAGAGAGTAGGTCATGTGAAAAGCCCAATTTCACCAGATTTCACCAAATAGAAATGCCACGTGAATCTAAGGTGAAATTTGCCAGAGAAATTCGACACAACAATGTAATTATGCAAAATATTTTGTGTGGCAAAATTTGTGATTTATACATTTCACCAGTGAAATAAAATTTTGCAACATCTATACTTGCCAGTTTCAAGGGCATAGTGGCTGCGTGGCCTGTGATATCTGAGGGGCGGGTGTTTAGGAGAAGTGGTGACTGTGGGCTCTGGGGATCTCTTTGATCTAGTTGGGGAGAATTTGAGGAGGAGAGCTGGAATGGCCGGATACCAGAGGCTGGGGCCCTGTAGGTAAGGGTTCGGCAGCTTGGCTGTTGTAGTGGTGGCAGGGCCATGGAAGCGTCTCTCAGAGATGGCAGATCTGGTGAAGTTGTACCCAGTGTGGCATGCTGCAAGACTGTAGGTGGGGGCATTCTGTGGGAATCACTTTAGTGGGCCTGCCATGCCTGTGTCTGGGGCAGGACCCATGTAGACCCAGTTAGTGGAATGCATAGAGGAGTCTGTAACTGGAAATACCTTCTCGGTATTTAAATCTGATGCCCGTTCCACTTGGCTGAGGTTACAAAAAGTATTGGGCTGGTTTAAGGGTTTTAGTGCTGCCAGTGAAGGTTATAGTCCCTGGTGTTAAGTTATACAGGGAGAGGGAGTAAGGAACTCCTCCAGGGTTTCAGGAAGGACATCTTGCACCCTCTAGGAACCTGAGTGGCTGAACTTGCTCAGGGTGGTTGCGTGGAGACTGCTCTTGGTCTATATTCTAGACCTGTTTGGACCATTGATAAAATCTTTATCTATAGTAATGTGAGCTACAGTATGTGAATATCTCGGCACTGATTACTGCCTCCTGTACAAATGCTCTACATGAGCCTGTCTCCCAGCTCCATGGAGCTGATTTATTGTTTTTATCTGATAATTAGAATTAGCAATAACGACCAAACTGGATGTCATTTCCTAGAGTAACAACCGAGTGGGGGGTTGGGTTGCCTGAGCCACAGCCGAGGCAACTGCCTGCCACAAGATCGTTAATTCCCAGGAAATGATTGCCAGTGAGGTTGTTATTGCTATTACAAGGCTAACTGTTTTTATTTATTATCTAGGAAAAGTACCTTTGAGCCAAAGGCTCTTTTACAAAGGTTCCACACTGAGGTACAGAACTTGACAGAGGGCAGGACGGGTAAATGGAAAAATGGACAAGGGCAATAAGAGCAGGGATGGGGTAAAAAGGATAAAGCCAACATTAAATGGAGGACAATGAGTACCAATGCCCATAGTCTGGGAAACAAGCTTCCAGAGCTAGTAGCCCTGATGGACGAGGAACACTTGGATATTGTGGCAGTCACAGAAACATGGTACACGGAGAACCATGACTGGGATGTCAACATACCAGGGTACACAATCTACAGAAGGGACAGGGAGGGTAAAGAGGAGGTGGAGTAGCTCTCACATAAGGGAAGAAGTCAAAGCTACAGAACTAAAAAGTAAAGGGAGGACAAGAAGCACTCTGGGTCACCTTGGAGGCAGGGAATGGCATCACAATCCGCACAGGGGTTGTATACAGACCCCCATCTCAAGGGAGAAATGGACAAGAAAATGATAGAAGGCGTTCTCAAAATGGCTGAAAAAGGGAGATACTGTTGATGGGGGACCTGAATATGCCAGATGTTAACTGGACAACATGAACCGCAGCCACATCCGAGAGCAGGGTCATTCTCGATGCCCTACAGGGGGCATGACTTAGACAGCTAGTGGTGGAACCCACTCGGGAGGGAGGGAGCAATATTAGACCTGGTACTCTCAAATGGAGAGAGGATCACAAATTTAGAAGTCAGTAGACATCTGGGAACAAGCGACCACTGCACAGTGTGCTTCACAATAAACACAACCATGGAGACAAGCCATACAAAGACAAGGATACTGGACTTTAGAAGGGCTGACTTTGGCATAATGGGGTGAATACCTGAGGAATGCATTGGCAAATGGCCAGAAAGGAGGGTGGAAGAACAATGGAGAACAATCAAAACTGCCATCATGGAGGCAACAACCCTTTGTGTGAAACAAATAAAGAAAACAAAGCGGAATAAAAAACACTATGGTTCTCAAAGAGATGTCAGGAAGGTTAAGGAGAAAAAGGCTGCATTCAAAAGTATAAGGAATCACAGAAGAAGCACGACAGGGAACTGTATCAATTAAAGCAGAAAGAAGTGGAGAAGGCAGTCAAAAAGCAAAGGCCCAAACCGAGGAAAGATAGCCAACTCAGTTAAGAAGGGGATAAAACCTTTTACAGGTACATTAGGGAGCATAGAAAGGTTAAGGGAGGGATAGTGAAGATTAATAAAGGAGAAGGGAGGTGGGCAGAGGAGACAGTGAAAAGGCAGAGATACTGAATGAATACTTTGCTTAGTATTCACAAAAGAAGAAGAGGAGACTACCTAAACTAAACAGTAGAAGCCCTCTGGGTAGTGGGGTTGACACCAGTCCATTTACAGAAGAAAGAGTCCTGAAAGAACTCCTAAAACTCAAGGTGGATAAAGCAATGGGCCTAACGGATTCACCCTAGAATCCTAAAAGAGCTAAGGGAGGACCTAGTGACACCACTAACCACACTTTTAACAAATCATGGGAAGATGGGGTGGTACCTGAGGATTGGAGGAGGGCAGATGTGATTCCCTTCACAAAAGTGGGAGCAAGACAGAAGCAGGAAACTACAGACCTGTTAGTTTGACCTCAGTGGTGGGGAAAATGATGGAATCACTTCTGAAAGAAAGAATTGTTCAGTACCTAGAGGCCAGCGGGGCACGGACCCAAAGCAGCATGGATTCACAGCAGGAAGGTCATGTTAGATGAATCTAATCGATTTCTTTGACTGGGTGGCCAAAGTAATAGACCAGGAGGGGCTGAGGATATGGCCTACCTAGACTTTAGCAAGGCATTTGACACACTCCCACACAAAAGATTAATAATCAAGTTAGCCAGCCTGGAGTGGGTCCCAGGGTGGTAGCCTGGGTAGCAAACCGCTACACAACAGGACATGGAAGGTACAGTGAATGGAACACATTCTGAAGAAAGGGGTTACTAGTGGAGTACCTCAGGGCTCAGTACTGGGTCCAGTCCTCTTAACGTCTTTATAGGTGACATTGCAGAGGGTCTGGAAGGAAAGGTATGCCTCTTTGCAGATGACACAAAGATCTATAACAGAGTTGATACACAAGGGGGTAGAAAGGATGAGAAGGGACTTGGCAAGGTTGGAGGAATGGTCAGACATAAGGCAACTTAGATTCAATGCAAAGAAGTGCAAGTAATGCACCTGGGAAATAAAAATCAGGAGAAGAGTACACAATAGCAGGGAGGTACTAACAACAACAATATGGAAAGGGATCAGGTGTAGTCTATCAGATGACCTAAAGGTGGGTAAGCAATGTGAGAAGTCAGTAAGGAGAGCCAGGGGATACTGGGATGCATAGGGAGGGGCATCACAAGTAGAAAAAGGAAGTGGCTATCCGGTCTGTACAGCAGTTGGTGAGACCCCATCTGGAGTACTGCGTGCAGTTTTGGAGACCCCATCTACGCAAGGACATAGACAGGATGGAAGCAGTCCAGAGGAGGGCAAATAAAATGGTGCAGGGTCTACATCAGAAACCATATGAGAGACTGAGAGAGATTAATGTATACCCTTGATGAAAGGAGGGGACGTGAGGACATGATAGAAACTTTTAAGTACCTCAAGGAATCAACAAAGCCAGGAGGTAGCATCTTTCAGAAAAGAGTGTGTAAGAACAAGGGCACAATTTGAAGTTAGAGAGGGATGGCTCAGGGGTAATGGAGGAAATTATTTTCACGGAGAGAGTGGTGGACACATGGAACTGCCTTCCTGGAGAGTTGTGAGGTCTAAAACAGTGGGGAATTCAAACACTCATGGGACAGACATAAGGCAATTATAGTGGGGGTTGCAGAAGTAGGCTGTTGGCTAACCAGAATCTGCAGCTTATCAATAGGTAGGAAACGGGCAGACTGGGTTGGTCAAATGGTCCTCATCTGCCATCAAAGTCTATGTTTCTATGTTTCTATAGCAATCACATATGTACAAATTCAAAATACAGAGGTTACATACAAACAATCATCAAATTTTCAGTTTACAGTAAAGCAGTGTTATAACCAGTAAAAGTATCAAAGAGGAGTAAAAATACTGAGCAGCAAATGCTAGAACAGGTTCAGCTGGTAAAATTATGCACTTTTGCAGATATAGACAGCTGCTTTGGGGTCCGAGGTATCACGCAGTAGTATAACCAGGACAAGGTCACTTGGCCCAATTAAGAATATAAGACAGTTAGCAATACAGGATGTTTCAGGAAACACGATGAGCGTCAGAACTAAAAATTAGGTAACTAAGAAAACACTTACCTAGATTGCTGAACATGCTAACGCATCAGTTCTATTGTCTGAAGTACTAATAAGAATAGACAGCAGGGAGGCCCATGTTACCAGGGTGAGAAGTGGCAAGGCAGAGACCCTAAGCCTATGTAACCCCTAGTGATGGCGCTTATCCCAGGGCTACTACCCTGCCTGATTTGCCACTAACAGGTTGAGGGGCCTGGATCCAATGGCAGGTGCCTCCACCCAGAGGTCAGGGTTTGCAATAGTTAAACTAACTTGGTCACAGCCCTCTGGGACACTGCAACCCCTCTTTCTTCCCACTAGTGGCCCACACAATATATCAGAATTACCTTCACAGTATACACTTACCCCAGGTCTGGTTCCAGCACTGGGACCTCCCATGAAATGAGATACAGTGCAACAATCACAGTACAGTACTTTAACATAGACAAATACCTCAGGCAGTATAACTTTGCTGAAACAAGCAGCTCTGATTTATTTAGGGGGATATAACAGGACAGGGGGAAATAGGTTAATTAGCTTATCACTCTAATAATCTACTTATGGCTCCAGGCACAGGCCTATCCCTATCAGTTACTGTCCCTGGGTACCCAAGCCCTAGTGGCTAGTCCAAACCGTGGCAGCTGGTAGGGGCCCTTTCACACAGAGAAAAGGAGAATTAAACAGTCAGCAGTACAGTAATTCCATTTGGATTTAATGTGGCAATTCAACAGGGAGCGACCCTGAATTAGTACTCACGACCTCCAAATAAGATAGGGTCCTTCAATGTCAGCAGGGTTCACTTGAGGTACACAAACCTCTTCACACATCCATATAAAAAAAGCACTATACCAGGCAGGCTGCATCTGTATCCCGATAGCATTACTGCACAATACCGGAGAACACACAGCAGATTCTGTTCCTGACAGACCGAATGCAATTTTCAGCAATTCCTCCAGTCTTCTACAGGGTGAGCCTGGTTTCTACTCTTCAGATATCCTTTGATTCTCTTCACAGGACGGGTTCAGTCCTAACAAGCTGTTACACAAGCTGCAGACCGAACTCTGGGCCTTACACACGTTTTTGACTAAAACTGCACACTGAAAAGCACAGGGCTCCTTCCTTCTTCACTGCCAAAGCTCAACTGAACTCCAACCGACAAAACCGGCACTTCTTTGGAGTTCTCTCCAGTTCTTGACTGGATTGGCTGTCACTCACAATAGACTGCTGCTGTTGGTCCAAAAAGGTGCTGAAGTCTAAACTACATCTCCCAGAGTCGCTGCTCACTACAATCCTCTTGTGGCTGGCTCAGATTATGAGTCCAAGTTCTGATTCGTCCAAGGCACCATTTTAGAGCTAGCTTACCCACACTGATTGGTCCAGTTCAGCAGTTCAAACCAGAATGGGGAACTAGGCAGACACTGTTCTGACTGCAAAAGAAAGCAGGTTAGACAAACTGTAATTTCATAATTACTGTAAATGATTTCTGGCAAACAGTTACATCTTTCAGATAGGTTCCTTTGCACTCCTAGTGACTGCAAAATGGAGTGACTTGGCAGCAGCTTGAGTGGTACTCAATCAAAGAAACACACAGTCCCCCATACAACTAATTATGTCTGCAAGCAGACAGCTCTTAAAGAGACAGTACCAGAGGTTCTAAAACACTCACTGATAAATGGCTTAAACGCCAAACACCATTCAGGCTTGGAGCATTCAAGCAAACTCCTGAAGTTCTTTTGGGAACCCCCATTTGCAGGGGTTACCTATAATAGTTATAATAGTCTATAATAGTCTGCAATAGTTATATCTGTGAATTTTACTCATGATTTTTTTTGGTCTGAGTGGGCACGCGACCTCCTTATGCCTATAGTAGGCTGTTGTCAGTAGGTCATGTCACAATGATATGTGTACACCTCCGCTGACCTGGTGTGAAGTAGCGGCTGCATGGCTCTCAGCAGGTGCAGTGAGAAGCAGTCTGGAGCAAAAAACAAAACAAAACAGCTAATCTGAATCATGATGTAAAATTCTACAATATTACTATTATGGAAACGATTCTCACTGGCGGCTGTTTCTCTGGGACCATTCAGAGCCGGACTTCTGTCGTATTCCCACCCTTGGAGTCCAAATAACATTCAAGTTTAGGCAAATACTCTGAATAAACTGCAGTGATCTAATGATTTCTTTTTTGTTTTGGCTGACTGCTCACTTGCTGCAGTTTGTTTTTACCGAGTAATCGTCATCGTGAACGAGGCCGATTACAGATCTCTGTTCTCTTGCTATGCATTTTAATATTGTGAGCTTTTATGAGATGGCCACAAACTCACACAACTGGATCAGTCATTAATTGGTTGTTAATTATCGGTCCAGAAGCAAATCACAGCGTAAGAATGGCTTATGAATAATTAATTAGCCTTTTAATTATATTTTCTGCTTGTTTCAATTCTGGAGTCCTGAGGTTACTGAATGAACTGCTAGCTCCTCCTTTAGCAAGATTCTGGTCTGCCTCCCTGGCCTGGTCCTGAACCTGCAGCTGGATGGAGAACAGAAGAGTTTCTGAGATAAGCGTGCAGTGCATCCATGCTGCTTTAGGCCATCTCGAGGTAAGGCCTTGTTTCTCTTGGGGCTTGCCTCTGCTGGAAGCGTCGCTGGTTTGTACCCCCATGTATAACATCTGGACCCTAGACATAAATGGAGGAGGTGGAGGGGTCACAGATGTGGGTGCTTTTCTGGGATTTCTTAAATATGGATTCCAGACTGAGTGCCTTGGGAGAGGGCCATCTTTCTAAGCGGGGTCTCCGCTGCTGTAGACCTAGGCTAGTGGTGTGACCAGTGGGAGGCTGCCATTGTGGGGTGGTTTGTGCCAGTTTTTCTGTCTGCCCAGCAAAGAAAGGCACCTGGTGGTTGAATGAGAGATCACCTGAGTGGAACTACATAGCTAATTGGCTCACGTGTTGGGGCTGAAGAATGTGCAAGAAAGACACCACTTTTGCACTGAACTTGTGGCAGCAAGAGGCACTTTGTGTGGAGAGAGGTGAGTCATGGCGGAAAAAGTTCCTTCAGAAGAACCCCAGACCATGGTGCCTGCTTCCCTCTTGTCCTGGCTGTGGAAGTCATAAGGAGAGGAGCAGCAGAGGATCATGAGTAAGGTGTGGATTCAGAGGGGAGAAGGTGGTTTATCTGCCATTGTGCTCCAGCTGCTCCAGGGAGCCAGCTTCATGACCACTTACAGGCACACCATTTGAATTTTCTTGGCCATATCCTCGCGCTTGGCATCTGTGTGTGCACACTCTTTCACATCTCAGGAGAGTCTGGATGTGTTTGAGGAGTCAAAGGTGTTGAAGTCATTGGATGTGAAGTCCTGTTCCTCCAAAAGGGTGAGCAAAGGTAATCCAGACATGGTCATGGAGGCTAGGGAAGAGGAAACCTGTGAGGGGGCTGTGGGGCACAGCTGCCTGCCCAGACCCATGGTTCCTGCCACCATCGACTATGCCCATGGCAGAGGTAGGGGATGAGGGTTTAAGCTGGTGACTCCCAGGCTTGGGAGTCAGCCACAGGTCCACTGTCTTGAGGCAGAGGGAAACCAGGTGCAACAGGTGGTGAGGAGCATTATCTGAGCCCCTAGTAGTGGTGAAAAAGAAGGAACCAGAGGAGAAGCCTATATGGGAGATGCCAGCTGCTTTGCCCACTGGACAAGCCCCAAGGCTACACAGTTTTGGTGAGCAAGATGTCTACAGGGCCATACTCTCATCCTTATGGGAGCCCTGTGCTAAAACCACCTGATATCACCCCGCGCCTCCTGGCAACGTGTAAAGTCACCATGTGTGGCTTGATGGACTTTGAGTTCTGATCCCATGATTATGTGCCCTGTCGAGCCAGGTGAGGCTGGAGCCCGCACCACCTACAGGTCCAGTGTGAGAAAGCCACTCTGAGGTCACAGGCAGAGGTGGGGTGAGGAGGCGAATCTACATCGAGATCCCACAGCTGAATATCCTTATGTCCCTAAGAGGATGTGGGATGATTTTTTGTTATTAAACTGCTGATTCTGATATTGTATTTGTTGTTTTAATTATTTGTTTTATTTGACTTTATTTCATCTGATTCCCTGCCTATTGTATGTTTTATATTTTAATGTACGACACCCAGAGCTTCCGGATTGGGTGCCTTGTGCCTTGCCATTGAGGAAAAGTGACCTGACTGGGTGTTCTGGGGATGGTGCAGAAGCTCCAGTAACAAAATGAGTCATTAGGCCCTCCTTCTCAAGAAGTTTTCCAGAAGGCAAGAGCCATGTGTCATTCAGCCCCCTGGACCTGGCTTATCCTATTTAAACATTACACCCTGGCCCAGGACGTAGCTGCTGGTTGCCATGTAAAGCACTACATTATCTCAATGGATTCTTTTAGCAGCGAAATCACCAAGCCAGACCCAGCATTCTATTTTCCCCGTGTGGAGGGCACCCTGTCCGAGGATCTTCTTAAGCACTTGTGACTTGCCAGGATTGTCCTTCAAAGTTGGTTCAGCTGTTCCCTGTTGCTAATATAACCGAGTTTTAGACTGTGCCCAGTGGGTGGAGCCATTGGATTGTTCCTAAATAATCAGAGACTGGGACTGAACTGAGTACATCTCTCCTCCCACTGTGTTTGAACTGTTCTTTCCTGAAAAAAAGGGAAAAGGATGCAGCAAGAGACTGGACTTTTCTCCCGATACTATTCCCTGTTTTGGGAGTCACCCTATATGAACCTTAAAGTTGTTCAAGTATTCCTGTTTTGTTATGAAGGAGTGGATGGGTGGAATGAATGGTTAAAAGTGGTGAGTGCGTGGGTGACTGGGAGGAAAACTTTCAGCTGTAAGTAATGCTTTAAGAGTTTGTTAAGGACAGCCTGAACATATTGTTTTTATTAAAGTCTTAGTATATGAGTTTCAACTCTTATTCTGGGCAGGTGCAGCCCAAGGGGCTGAGGAAAGGGTAGACCCTGGAAGCGGTGGTGGGCAAGTTTAGGGCTGGCTGTTGTACCCTTCAGGGGGTTGGGCGAGGAAAGCGCATACCCGTCTGGTCAGTAGTTCCCCATGGGCAGACCTGAGGCCCTTTCCAGGAGAAATGGGTTTGGGGGAAGAGTATAAGCCACCTTTCGCAGGGTTGGCTCACTAGCCACCTCTCTCCTTTTGTTTGGCTGCAGTCCTGTATAGCATCTTGTCC
Source organism: Neoceratodus forsteri (assembly GCA_016271365.2). Taxonomy (NCBI): domain Eukaryota; kingdom Metazoa; phylum Chordata; order Ceratodontiformes; family Ceratodontidae; genus Neoceratodus; species Neoceratodus forsteri. The sequence goes on along the minus strand of CM028130.1, from coordinate 133,553,013 downwards.
CACCCCTTGGGTTTTGGGGGCATTGCTCTTGCCCAGGATATAAGGGGGAAGGGTCCCAGGGTTCGGGAGTCAGCGGGAAATGTGTAGGACAAGTAGGATCTGGACCTTTGTGCTCTGGCCCAGGAGGTGCCAGTTTCAATGGCATCGTGGCTGCATGGCCTGTGATATCCGAGGGACAGGTGTTTAGGAGCTGTGGTGACCATGGGCTCTGGGGATCTCTTGGATCTGGTTGGGGAGAATTTGAGGAGGAGAGCTGGAATGGCTGGATACGGACACTGGGGTCCCAGTAGGTAGAGTTTGGCAGTGGGGCTGTCATGGTGGCAGGGCCTCTCTCAGAAGTGGCATATCTGGTGAGGTTGTACCCTATGTGGCATGCTGCCTGCAGGCTGTAGGGTGGGCATTCCATGGGATTCACTTTATTGGGCCTGTCGGCACATGTCTGGGGCAGGACCCATGCAGACCCAGTTAACGGAATGTGAGAGGAGTCTGTAACTGAGAAGGAGGAACTGAGTCACCTCTCTGTATTTCAATCAGATGCCTGGTCTGCTTGGCTGAGGGTTACAAAAGTATTGGTCTGTTTAAGGATTTGATGCAACCGCAGTGAAGGTTATAGACCATATCCTGGTGTTAGTTATCCGGGGTGGGAGTAAGGTACTCTTCCAAGGTTTCAGGGAAGGACATCTTGCACCTTCTAGGGACCTGAGTGGCTGAACTTGCTTCAGGATGGTTGCTTGAGAATGTGCTTGTTCACATTCTGGACCTGTTCGGACCATTGATAAAATCTTTATCCAAAGTAATGTGATCTATGTAAATATCTCGCACTGATTACTGCCTTCTGTACGAATGCCCTACACGATCCTGTCTCCTAGCTCCATGGGGTTGCTTTATTTATTTTTATTTTATCTGATAATTAGAATTACATTTTCTGCTTGTTTAAAATTCTGGAGTCCTGAGGCTATTGAATGAACTGCTAGCTCCTCCTTTTAGCAAGATTCTGGTCTGCCTCCCTGGCCTGGTCCTGAACCTGCAGCTGGATGGAGAACAGAAGAGTTTCCAGGAAGTGTGATCTGCACCTTACTGCTTTAGACTATCTCAAGGTAAGGCCTTGTCTCCTCTTATGGAGCTTTCCTCAGCTGGAAGTGTCGCTGGTTTGTACCCACCCCACCACGTGCACAACATCGGACCCCTAGACATAAATGGGGACTGAAGAGGTTACACTATAAAACTAAAGGTGAAAATGGCAAATCCTTCCTGTGTAAATTTCAGCACTTACCAAAGTCCCTGTAAAGAAATCAAGCTCACACTTATACTAAAGTTTATTTGAATTTATTTGAAAATTAGTGACCAGGAAGGCGCACTAAGTAAAAGCTGATTTCCAGGCTTGACCGAGGGAGGAGACAAAGCGAAATACATCGTATTACCAATTACAAGCAAAACACATAATATGTGTGGACATAATACAATGGAGCCCACTTATAAGGATGTCAGATATGAGAACTTCCTATTCATAACAACATTTTTTGTGTGTCCCAGTTTTGGTCATTATTTTCAATGGCAATAAAGCAAGTTTATAAGAACAGTCAGCCTGTTTATACAAACATTTATTTTTCCAGACAGTGCTAGATTATATATTATTCTGAAGCCCTTTTTACATGGCGGCTCTGCATCACTTGCTGCAGTGCAGAGCAACTGGAATGTTACCTTTATTTGCAAGTACAGGTGAGCGCACCGCATCCAAAGGGAATGTTCTCTGTCCTGGCATTCCCTGTTTTCTGGGTTTATCACTGCATTGCATAGCATTTTCCCATTTACTAAGCCGTGTAGTCTGAGGACAGCGTTCACATCAATCTCACAGAGAGAGAGAGACAGTCCTGAGACCCTCCTGGATTCCTGTTGCTTGTCCATGCTGCACTTCCCATACTTGGTACTTGATCCCGAGGCTTGTGCGTGATAATTTCTGTCTAAGTTCAGAAAAATATATCTTCAGATACTAAAAGAAAGCTGAACTTGGGGAAACTAGTTACTTTTCAGAAATGGGGGCTGAAAAGAGTATTTTAAAAAGCCTCTCGAGAAGTGGAGATCACGATACTGGGCATGTGCTTGCGCATTCCTATCCTGAGGATATGAACATGCATAAGTGCAGGCCCGTAATACATGGCTCCACTTTCTGAGCACATTTGAAGTACTTTTTCTGCCCTTTCTGAAAAGTAACTAGTTTCCTGAGTCCAGCTTTCTTTCAAGTATTTGAAGATATATTTAGCTTAACTCATGTACAATATGGTAAGGTGTAAGTACCCCCACCTCAACAGGAAAGTCTCGGACTCTCAGCCGGTCAGAAAATTGAAGAACTGCTGGAAGAGCCACAAGATCAGTGTACTCCTCTGCAGTGTACAAGCGGTAGATGGCGGTGCAGACAGAGTGGAGCAGGTGGTGGGGACCCGCTAAGATGTCAGTATGACTCCATGTAAAAGAGACTCGAGTGTGCTAAGCCTGGGCTAAATCACCACCTAGTTTGCTCATTAACAGCCAATTAAGTAGGGAATGGATGTGTGAAAGATGCCCTATGGAGAAGGCAACATTCCTTTGTAGTTAGGTGAGACACTGAATGAATGTTACAGCAATACTCTAAGCGTTTGAGCAATAAATAAATAAAAGAGCTCTTTAAAAAGCTGTATTGTACTAAATACAAACAATTGTACTCTGTGGAGTGACGGTCAGCATTGAAGTGAGAGGGACAGTATCTCTGTTCAAACAATTTTTATGTTGGCGGCGTTTGCGCAGCCAACATGAATGGGACAGTGCAGCTTTGGAAGCGGTCGCTGTTAGGCGAATGCACAGGAGCTGCGCACCAGTAGGTCGTCCGCGATCCCCAATCAGCCTTCATGCCGGCACCACACCATGCATACATAATGTGGCGAGCACATCTAAAAAGGTCGGTGCAATCCGAGCAAAGCTCGTCCAGACGCAGCGGTCCTTTTCTTGCCGTGCTCACCGCCATTATGTACATGGTCGAACTGCTGACTTCAGGGGTGTCCAACCCCTGTCGGCTGCCCTGCCCCTGTGAACAAAGCAATGGGGAGCCCACCCCGTCGGCATAAAGCATCCCCCATTTGTGATATGCCGAGGGGTGCCCAATCCTCGGCTCTTACCCCCGCCTCCCTTTCCTTGTGTGCCGATGGGGGCCCACTCCCCATTGGCAGAAATAACCCCAATTGTTTAATGCTGAGGGGGTGCCCAATCCTCCTCGGTTCTGCACCCCTACCCTTCTTTGTGTGTCGACGGGGTGCCTAATCCCTGTCAGCATAAATTCCCCGGTGTTGTTTGCCGACGAGGGTCCCCAATCCCTGCTGGCTACAGACACCCCCAAACAGTTAGGTGGCACGCAGGAGCCCACCCCAATGTACCAAATGCCCTGCAAATAAAAACTGTCCTGCAATTTTTTTTCTTTTTAACCTGTAAAACGAAACGGTCCTCGTAGTCTCCGTGCCCCTCCCCCACCCATACCCACCCTCTGTGCACTCGTCCCCACTCCCCTCACCCACATACCTCCAGAGTCTGGCCGACGATCTTGGTGGACGGGAACACGTCTGCACTCTTCAAAGCCGATCGCGAACTGAAGAAGTGCCGTAAGCTGTATAATGGAATAAATGGGTTTTTCAACTTTGCTGCATATCTCAGGCATTTTGGGAATTTGGCTCCAAATTTTCAACCGCAGGGTTTTGGGACCCCTTCTCATGAATTCTTGCACTGTCATGGCGTTGTTAGGTCGAAAGGTGATTTCGCGGTCACCGCGGAATCACCACCGGGACCGTGGTAATGAAATGACAGTGCCACTGTTCAGAGGGGCTCTCAAAACCCTATGTTGCAAATTTGCTGGAAAACCAAAACATGACTGTTTTATTTAGCCGCGGTGTAGTAAACTGCACAACGATGCTTGCAAGTTAGTGCATTCACACTATTTTCATGCCAGATTCTCAACATTGGCATTTTACCCACCTTCTTGTGAACTGTACAGCTGTCATTTTTCATATCCTGGCGAAATGTGTTTTCGCACTTCCAGCACAGAATAAGCGTGGTGCGCAGCAAATCAGTGTTCAGGACATTACAAGAATGACAGTGATACTGTTCATGAGCAGAGGTCCAAAATGCTATTAGGAAAATTTGGGGACAATACTCCATAAAGTGACTGTTTTATGAGGTGCATAGCAACACAATGCACACTACGTAGTTAGCACAGTTGCAATATTTTCATGCAGATTCTCAACATTGCCATTTGACTACACCTTCTTGTGAACTGTACAGCTGTCATTTTCACAGCCTTGCTCAAATGTGTTTTCGCACTTTCGCGCAGAATAGCACGCTGCTGTATGCGAAATCAGTGTTTGGGACACATTACGAAAATGACAGTGACACTGTTCATGAGCAGAGTTCCTAAAATGCCTGTGTTGAAAATTTGGTGACAATACTCCATAAAATGACTGTGTTATGGAGTGCGTTGCACAGTTTACTGCATGCCTTCGTCGTTTGCAAACTTCTAATATTCTCACTCCAGATTTTCTACAGTGCCATTGTTCTGCACCTCCTAATGAACAGCACAGGTGTCATTTTCACATCCTGACCAAAATGTGTTTTTGCAGTTCCGGCAGAAATAGCATGGTCGCTGTGGAAAGTCCGTGTTTGAGACACGTAATGAAAATGACAGTGACACTGTTCATTAGCAGATGCCCTAAAATGCCTCTGTTGAAAATTTGGGAACAAAAGTCAATAAAATGAATGTTTTATGAGCGTGCGTTGCACAGTTTGCACGCACTCTCATGACTTTGTGAATTTGTAATACTTTCACTCCAGCTGTTCATCATTGGCATTTTTCCATACCTCCTTATGAACACTGCCTGAAATGTGTTTCGTACGTCCGGCACAGAATTGCACAACTGCTATGCGAAATCAGTTTCGGGACAGTTTGAAATGATGGTGATGATTCATGAGCAGAGGTCCTAAAATGCCTATGTTGAAAATCTGGTGCGGAAACTCCATACAATGACTGTGTTGCAAGCGTGCATTGTGCAGTTTCCACGCACCCTTTGTAACTCATCAATCTGCAATATTTTCATGCCACATTTTCACCACTGGCATTTGTGCACATCTCCTTATCAACAGTCCAGCTGCTATTTTCACAGCCTGCCCAAAGCGTGTTTCCGCAGTTGTGGTGCACAATGGTGTGCTCGCTGTGCAAAATTACCTTTTGAGACACATTCACAAAATCACAGCACTATGCATCTCTAGCTCCGCACTCCCACTGCCAATGCCAGCGCAACAACATTTGGCATTGACAAATGCTTATTACTAAATAAATAGCGTATCAAAAGTGCAGCCACTTCAAACACAAGGCTGTAGCTCACCTACAATGATACAACATGAGCTGTCAGCATGAGCGGGTGGAGGGACAACATGGTATAGATCAAGTCTCCAGACCATAGTATCCACAGCTAGTGTGCTGAACCAAAAAGCAGCACCACATTTAATGACAGGTTGTACTGTAGCAACTCTGTTCAAACCAAACCCACGAAAAAACAAACCGAATAGCCCATGCTCAGCAGACATGCCGACCGATGCCGCAGCAGTCGCGCTGCGAAGCTTACATATCGGCAAGTTAATCGCTACCATCAGAGCATGATCTTTGCCTTCCCAAGTGAAGAGTTAAAAGGCTGTCTCTTAAAGAGACAGTCAACAATAAAGTGCACAGTACTCAAATGTGCTTAGAATGATACAGAAAAGTATGCAGGTGATAAGAAAGAAAGTACTATATTTAAGAATGAGGAATTCAAAAAGCAGATCAATAAAGGATAAAAGCAGCAGAGCCACCAAGTCATACTGCATTCATGAGTGCATGAAACAGTATAACATCAAATGCTGCAGCAGAGTAAACAAGCCATGCTGCACTCACAAGTATGAATGTAAGGAATGTCATCATTGAGACCAAGGGATGACATGGTATACAACATAGAGATCCAAAATGTCTCTCTTTGATTCAATTTTGTATGATGTCACCACCACGTACACCACGTTCTCTCTCTCCAAGTCCATGAACCTAAGTATGGCAGCTGATCCGTGTCCCTCAGCCCTGTTTTGTCTTGCCATCACATACTCACTATTGTTATTACGTCATGTAGCTTTATGTTCACCCTCTAGATTTAAAGCTCTCTTAGTGTGGCCAACACATCCTAAACCACTGAAACATGTCAGAAGATATATAACAGACATAATTCACTAAAAATACCACCAACACCTTAAAATCTGGTTCAGTTTCAGTTGGCATCCATCTGTAACCCCCTTCCTCGGGACAAGGCTGAAAACAGGCACCAAAATGTCTAGTCCTTCTTCCCAGTCAACAAAACTAAAAAACTAAAAAAAAGTGCTACAGTTGATGAATTGTTTGATCTCAAAACGCTGTCCATATTGTGGGTGGGTAAAATAATTCGGTTGGTGATTTAGGAAACCAGGTAAGATTAATGTCCGTGGGTTTCAGAGTTGCATGCACTAAACAGTCCTTTAAATTTTCCCCAATGAAAAGTAATCCTAGATTTATATCTATAAGGATTCTAATTTAGATCAAGCGCAGAATTTCCCAGGGTCTTTTAATCACTTGCCCAGTTTTGGTGCAATTGGATTATACTGTGTGACAAACATCGATAAGTTATAGATCAATCAATTAATCAATCAAATCAATCAATCAATCAAAATCTATATTTATCCAGGCGGGCACCATTGAGCAGGGCTCATTTGCAAGATGGACCTGGTCATACAAAAATCATAGTACAGTAACATGGTAAAACATAATGCAATATTATACAAAGAAGAAAAATTTACATATGTACATCAACATTTGAGTGAGAGGGCCTTTACAACAGATAGGCTCATAACTGGGTACAGCTGGAATGTTCACTTAAAGGAGAGAAAACGCAAGAAGAGGGATACCAGCTAGAAGAAATGATGGGGTTGGAATAGTTAACTGAAATACTTCCGGGAAGGGAGTAGTACTTGGCCATGGCTAAGAGAGAGGCAGAGAAGCTGGTATTTTAGTAGGAGAGAGAGGCAAGGGCAGAGGCAGGGCGGGAGGCAGGATGGGCAGAAGGAAACTGGAAAATAGGTGAGCTAGTGATGTGGGAAACATTTGCAGGATTCCTTCATGGAGCAGTCATAGAGACTTGAAAATATTCAGGCTAACAGAATAGCTCAGCTTCAAGTTTTTTGCATATTGTTCCACAAGGAAGGCAACGAGAAACTTATGGCAGCTCTGCTGAAGCGAGATTGATCTTAGGTAATTGCAAAGCAATTAGAGACTAGCTTCTTCAAGCATAGGCACCTGTCATACTCAGGGAATACAGTCAGAGAAGTATGGGGGAGCTTGTTGGTAACACGCTCTGAAAGCCCATAGAGTCGCATTTCTATTTCTCCTATAATGAAGGAAGTTCACCAATGCAGTGTACAAGGAGCAATAGTTGTGTGGAAAGTGGAAGGCCGTTATGAACCTGATTGCTCTGTTGTATAGGGTGTCCAGCTTAGCCAGGGCAGAGGCAGTGCAATGGCTATAGAGCAGGTCCGCATAATCTATTAATGAAAGGAACGTAGCTTGAACCAACCGCTGCTTGGCATCCCTTGTAAGGAAGTGGTTAATTCTGTAGAATAGTCCTAGCCTTTGTCTTAGTTTCTTCTGAGTTCTTTGAGATGTTCAGAAAAGGAGAGTTTGTGATTGAGCCATACACCCAGAAATTTGAATTTTGGCACATACTCTAGATTTTCTCAAGTCCTGTGGTAATCTGAGGGATAGCCCCAGCACGAGGATGCACATCTTGAGTCACATAATCCTTGCCCCTAGGTAGTGTCTCTCTCTGTCAGTGCAGTGTTTCTAGTGAATGACAGTGCCTCATGAAGGAGTGACGAAGGGTAACCCCTCTCTAAAATCCTAGAAGCCATCTTTTAGTGGCTTCCTTGAACCTACTTTCTGTAGAGCAGGTTCTTTTAGCACAAAGAAACTGTCCTTTAGCATGTTTCTAACTACACTAGATGGATGACAACATCGAGTGTTCTATATAGTTTTGTTTCAACCTCCTTACTGTGATTTTTGGCTATATTATATTGCTTTTAATAATGGGTTCTCTAAAAGTAGTTTGAACCCGTTTCATCATATTAACCACAGATTTACATGGATATTAGCTGTTTTAGTGAAGCCCTCTCCATTCTGGTTATAAAATAAAGGATAATGTATGGGCAGCCATACACAACAAGCCTGTGTCTGCATGAAGAGTATTTCTGGCAGCCAGGAACCTCGAGAGGTTCACTAGATGCTATAGAAAGCTTGAGATGAAGACACAGGCTTGTCTATATGGATGCCCATACATTATCTTTATAAGTGTATGGGCATCCATACCCATTTCAGATGCTTAGCTCCTGTCAGTGAACTGGGGTTGGGGAGAGACACCTTAGGGTTGATGTCAAGCCCAACTTACTGACCAAATGTGCTCCAGCTTCTTCTGTAAGTTCAGGTTTAAATATAACAACAACTTCCAGCTCAGTATGATAGAGGAAGCGGTTATGTGGCAGCATTCTAAGTTGTTGTGCTGCAGTAGTTATATCACTACTGCAGCACAACAACATAATGATTCACTACTACAACCAACAAGCATATTCAGGCATGGAATACCATACATAACAGGCTCCACCATACACTATAACATTTTTGCCTGGCATTTAGGGTGTGCTTATAACAGGGCTCTACTGCACAAGCAGTGGAGATTACAAAGTTGCAATCATAATAAGTACTAGTAGTTGAGATTACAAAGCATTTAGCGAATAGACAAATCAAACACTGTAACATAAAGCAGCTAATGACCACATTAGTGCGACAACAACTCAACATAACAAATTCAGCAAGGCTATCACCAGGGCACCTGGTGTTCTGCAGCAAATTTTCTGATTTCTCGGCAGGGCTCCTTGACTTCTGCAGCAACTTTTCTGATTTCTGCGGCATGATTTATTCATTTCTCTGGCAGAATGCAGTCCTGTCATTGGCTAAATATGATGTGATGTCATCGATGGCGTCATATGCTGAGCATAGAGGAGGAGCTTCAGGATAAACGAGGTGGGAAAGAAAGCCTGACACTATGGAAAAACAGTATATTTATATGAAAATTCACCAGAAACAATGAATTCTAAGGCACTATATATATTCTACGGCATGATGCAAATTCTGTGGCAAATTCATGAACCACAGAACTGCAGAATTCTTTGGCTATCACTGATGAAGAGAGTAAGCTGAAGTCAGGTGCCAGCTGAAAGGGGACCAGAGCAAGCAGCAGAGAAATGGTCACACAGAAGCATATAAAGTAGAGGTATGAAGGGGCTAGTCTAAGAGAGGATGGGAAGAGAGGGCAGTGAAACAGAAAAGGAGGTCTAACCTATGGGCCAGGAGCAATGGGAAGTAATGAAAGCTGGAAAACAAGTTGATGTTCAACACTGCAAGTCCAGGTTTTGAATAAATCGAAAAGAACACATGGAAGCTGGCCCAGTGGCACTGGGGATGAAGAGCTGGATGCCTTGTTTTGCACTATGCCAGTAACCCATGTTCAGGAATGAGCATGGGCCACTGGGGTCAGCATGGGAGGAGAAGGATTGAATATCTGATGGACTTCTCTCCATCTCTGAGGTGGGGTCCTCAGTGGTCGGCGCTTGCCTGCTCCTAGCGGAGGCTTGGACAGAGGCGCCATACTGCAGAAGGGGATGAGTTGGGGCAGACACTTGGAGGGAGTACATGCGGACGTGCGCGCTTCTATTTGCAGTCATCATTGCACACCTCAACTCCCAAGAAGGAACCAGGAAATAGAGAGAGCTGTGGCACAATGGTAGAGGATGCCTCGCAGGCTTCACACCTGGCCAGCCACAATGCTGGCCCACTGAATCCAGTCTCTGGTGGGGCTGGGGAACCCCCGGCCCCACCGGGACAAGCAACATGGGTACGGGTCAGTACCAGTTGATGGACCCTGGGGAAAGGACTGGGGGCTCCCTTGAATGTTAGCCAGCTCAGGAGAGAAAAGTACTAACTGTATAAAAAAAAAAAACACACAAAGAAACAAACAGTTTGTGTTGTTGTGCAAGCAATGTAATCTTCTGATTCAAATTGTCTTTTGCAAGGTATATCTTCTGTTACTGCGTTATTTTTCTCTGTAGCAAAGTGTTTCTTACAGTGTATATCTTCTGTGAAATTATTACAGGTGGTGCTTTACAGGTTTTACAGTTTTATCTATAGGATAAGCTTTCAGGGCTACTGCATTTGTTGCTGGCTGATTGTTTCTGCTCTTACCTCCCTGTTTCTTTCGTCCATGGTTCTTCTTTTTGGAAGGGAAGGGCCCAACCAACCAACCACTCCATGCTACACTCTATTATAGGTAGCACTAATGTGACATTCTTGTAGCAAAGCAAGAAGGGCGGATCAGAGGAGTATCTACACAGTGATCTCATTTACAGCAGCACAAGTAATTTAACTCATTATTTCAAGTTATATAAAAAAAACACAAAATCAAACTTTTCGTTTTCATTTTCCTTCTTCTAATTATTCTGACCAGGTTATAAACCCAGCAACTTATCTGGAATGGATATTATTAACTTCAGGTACTGCTGGACACTTCAAAGGGCAGTTATACAGGATTTAGTACACTGTCTTACATGCTGACCATTGGAGAGCTAAGGGCTCAGCTCCAGGCAGCATGGGCAGAGATTGCGTGCCTCAAATCGCTTATTCAGGAGGAAATATGTTATAAGAACCGCCTGCCATTTCCCCAACATCCAACAGAAGCACCTCGACTGCAGAGGGTAGTTGGTCTGGGAGGTTGGCAGGTGGTTAGAGAGGCAATCAGGTGCCCCATCACTCGGTGCTCTCCAACATATCACCTGTACAAACCATATAAAAACTACAAACAGGTATCTGCCTCTATCTCTGAAATCAAACAAAGGGCAGAGGACACTGCAGAGCAGGGCGCTGCAGCACAGGAGCTAGCACAACAAAACTTGCCCAAAACAGGAATCAAAACAAAAAAGCAAAGGAAATCCAAAAACGTCTTGTAATGCCCAGGGGTGCTATCCCAAGGGCTACTACCCCTGCCTGCTCTGACTTTAACAGGTTGAGGGCCTAGATCCGATGGCGGTGCCTCCATCCAGAGATCAGGGTTAAGGCAGTCAGTATGACTTGGTCACAGCCCTCTGGGTGGCTGCAACCTTTGCTTCCCACTAATGGCTACGCAAATCAGTCACGGTGTTCTTATCATATACACTTACCCCTGGCTTTGAACCAATTAGCTTGCTCCAGAGACCCCCTGAAAAGTAAGTTGCAGTTACACAATACTCACTGTATAGTAATTCACCATAGACACACAAGCTAGACAGAATACTTTTGCAAAACAATCAATCTGGTTTATTTAGGGAAATAACAAGGACTGGGGTGATAAGGTTAATTAGCTTACCACTCTAATATATGAGAATCTATCTAGGGCACTGTGCACATGCCTAACCTATAAGTCACTGTCTCTGGGTACCCAGGCCATAAAGACTAGTCCTCGATGCAGCTGGTTGGGGCACTGACACAGAAACGAGCATGAGACTCCTACGAAGATTCAATAGAGCCAGCAGGCTCAGTTAGTGTAGCCAGCAGAGTAACCAGGAAATCGTGCCCTCATTAGGAACATTTGACAGGGAGCTACTCTGATTCAGTACTCATGACTCCAGAAGGAAGAGTGCTCTCACACCACTGCAGTACCGAGCCTGGTCTTCAAACACTTTATCCCACATTTATAGGAAAGGCAGAGGGTACCATACCATGCAGCTGTTGTACTTCCGATCAGTTGCACTGCATGCACCAGGCCAAACCAATGCAGCTTCACTAATCCTGACAGACTGAGCGATTCAAGCAGATTCTCCAGTCTTCTACAGGGTGAGCCTGGTAAATGGCGGACTCCTGCACAACCTCCTCTGACCGCTGCCCGCCCAGTTTAGTCGAACTTTGCTGGCGATTCAAGCACCCAAATTTGGCCTCACACGCACTTCCTTTGTGAAAACTCAATGGACTTGAGAAGCCCAGAGCTCCTTCTTCGCTCACAGCCACTATGACTCTGCCCTTTGGCAATTCAGACAGGGACTCCTCATTCGGGTGCCACCTGATCCCATTGGAGGGCTGCTGATGCCAGTCACCAATACAGCCTTCACTGGTGCAAAAGGCGCCATGGTCCAGAACTCCACTTCCCAGAATCATTAGCTGTATCCCCATTGGTCAGCTGGTGCCAGTTAGAGTCCAGATTCTGGTTGGTCACTATTTACACCATTTAGAGGCCCCTGGCTGTTATTGGACCCTTCAGAACAGTCCTGGTCCAAAATGGAGGGCACAGTACAAAACCCAGCTGCAATAAAGGCAGGTTAAACAAACTGCAATCTGACCCAAGCTCTACATGTTTTCAGGGAATAATTACATCTTTCAGATGAGCTCTTTCTGCGCTCTCAGCAACTGCAGAAGCGGAGCAATCAGATCGGCAGCCCAAAGCGGGATTCGGAGCAGAGAAACCCCAGTCCTCCCCATTCAGCCCTCAAACCTGCAAGCAGGCAGCTCTTAAAGAGACAGTACTGGAGGCTTCAAAAGCACTCACAAGCCCGCATTTAGCAGCCTCGAGCCAACACCAGTTAGACATGGAGCATTTAGGCAAGCTCTGGGAAGGCTTCTAGGATCCCCCATTTGAAGGGGTTTACATTCTGATTATAGGAGACTCCATGATTCGGAAGTTGATACCTATCTCCAGCTAGGAGTAATGGTCAGATGTCTCCCAGGTACATCAACGTTGAGAGACACTGACCGTATTGCTACAACTGAACATGAAGCAGGAGAAAACATTGATGTCCTGGTACACATAGGGACTAACGATCTCGCCAGCCAGTCAGTTGTGGAGACCAAGGAACACCTGACCAGACTGGGGGACAAACTATCATCCATTTCATCCAGCATTTCCTTCTCTGAGATCCTGCCAGTCAGGGAGAGGGGCAGATGGACGGAAGGTCAGAGAAGGGAGATAGGAGAGCTAAACATGTGGCTCAAGGGCTGGTGCCAGGAAAAAGGACACATATTTGTAGGTAACTGGCAACAGTTTTGGGGCGAAGTTCTTTAAATTTGATGGGCGCATCTGACTAAGAAGGAATCAGTGCATTGTGGCAGAAGTTTGATGTCTTTACAGAATATTTAAACTAGCAAATGGGGAGAGGGTGCAGCACCCAATATGTCGAATGGAAGAACAGCCCCCAGCCAGTGATCAAACAGGAGTTCAGCATGTTTGTAGTTCATTTGCATCACCAGGTAAGGAAAAGGTCCGGCTCCCCATATGATGTACAGAAACTCCAGGCCCTGCCCAACAACTAACACACCGAAATCTGGCCAACAGAAAATCATGTAGACAAATGCTCACAGTCTGGGAAACAAGATTCCAGGCCTGCAGGCAAATGACAGAGGCTAAACTGGACATAGTAGCCATTAGTGAGACATGGTTCACCAGTAACCACACTTGGGAGACTTCAGTACCAAGCTATGTACTGTTCAGAAGAGACCAAGGTGCAAAAAGGGGGGGTGGAGTATCCCTTTATGTCAATGAAAATATCAAAGTTACAGAAATTCAGAATACACATAAGGAGCCAGAAGAACTGTGGGTCACCCTGGAACAAGAAATGAGACAGCCATATGAACTTGGGTTGTCTACAGGCCTCCAGACCAGGGGAGGACATAGACACATTACTGTTAGAAGATATACAAAACATGATAGCTAATGGGGAGGTTCTGATAGTGTGAGACTTCAGCATGCCAGATACAGATTGGTCAATACCAGCAGAAACATCTGCCAGAACTAGACACATAGTGGATTCCCTGCAAGAGGAAGGCCTCAAACAACTGGTATAACAACCCACAGAGACAGGGCTATCCTAGAGTTAGTACTGACTAACAAGGAAAGGATCACAGATCTCCAAGTAGAAAGTCACCTGGGGACCAGTGATCATCACATGATATGGTTTAATTTGGCCACTACATCTAAATCATCCCATTCCAAGGCAAAATATGGGACTTCAGAGGAGCTGACTTTGATAAGATGGCCAATAGAGTTAAGCTAGCCCTGGCAAGAAATACAGGTGAGGGGGTACAGGTAAAGTGGGCAAGCATTAAGGATGCAATACTTGAAGCAACACCCCATTGTGTTAGAGAGAAAAGGAAGTGCAAAAGGAGAAGGAAACCACTTTGGTTCTCAAAAACAGTAGCAGAAAGGTCAGAGCCAAAAGGCTGGCCTTCAGGAAATATAAGGGAATGCAGTGGGATAAAGATAGGGAAGCATACCAAACTTCCCTAAGGGAATCAGGGAAGGCAGTAAGGCAGGCAAAGGCCCAAACCCAGGAAACACTAGCATGAACAGTAAAAAGGTGACAAGACTTTCTGTAGATACATTAGTTAAAGGAGAAAGTCCAGAGGGGTAATACTAAGATCAAAGGGGATAAGGAGGCGTGTGAAGAGGAGGACCATGTTTATTGTTTATTTGTTTATTGTGAAATATTCAGAAAGACCTTTGAGTCAGAGACTCATTTACAAAGGTTCCACATCATACATCAAGGGACAATACAGACAATTGATACAACAGAGAATGGCAGTACAGGATAAATAGATAACGAAGGATTACATTACAATTCAAAAACATAAGCTACAGGGTAGATAAGGAGAGTATTAGGTAACAGAAGTAGAAGGGTCACAGTAAAGCACAGCCGAAGCAGTTGCAGAGGGGTCTGCAACAGGCTGATAGTCAGTAGCAGGTTTGGGAGTATTTGCACGGGAACTGGGGAAAAATGATAGGGATGGTGAGGTGGGAAGAGGTAGGGTAGGGTAGAGTTAGGTGCAATCACAGGCGTTAGAGTTTAGGAGGAATTCCCTCAGTCTAGCTTTGAAAGAGCCTAGCCTTGTTTCGTTTGATATTTAGATAGGGAGGAGTTAGAGTAGGGGCTTGGTAGCTGAAAGTCCTTTGAAGTTGGGAGGTATGTGGGCGGGGACCCATAGCAGCTGTCTGTTCAAGTTTCTTGTGGATCTTGCTGGGTCAGCTGTGCAGATAATAGAGGAGAGAGAGGAAGGGCGAGTCCTAGTAAAGGCATCTATTCTAAGTAGATACTTCTGCTCAGTATTTACTGAAGAGAAAGTAGGGCAGGGTCCACAGCACAGTTCCATGGACACTGGGAGGAGGGAAGTGTGCACTAGTGCCTCCACAAAGAAAGTGTCCTACAAGAGCTCGGTAAGCTCAGGGTGGACAAGGCAATGGGACCTGATGGCATACATCCCAGGGTACTAAAGGAGCTAAGGGTGAAACTAGCAGAGCCATTAGCAGAACTGTTTAGTGAGTCTCTGAGCACAGGAGAGGTCCCAGAAGACTGTAGAAGGGCTCATGTGATCCCGTTCCACAAGAGTGATAGCAGGGAGGAGGCAAGGAACTACAGACCAGTCAGTCTTACTTCAGTACTGGGCAAGATTATGGAGGCACTCCTTAAGGAAAGGATAATGCAACACCTGGAATCCATAGGAGCACAGGATCCAAGACAGCATGGGTTTACAACAGGAAGGTCCTGTCAAACTAATCTCATAAATTTCTTTGACTGGGTAACCAGAGTGGTGGACCAGGGGAGCAGTTGATGTCGCCTACCTTGACTTCAGCAAAGCTTTCAATACTGTTCCACATAGAAGATTGATTAATAAACTGGGTAGGCTCGGGTGGGTCAGAAGTTGGTCAACTAGTTGGCAAACTGGTTGATGGGCAGAAAACAAAGAGTGGTGATGAGCGGTATACAATCAGAAGAGATGCAAGTCACAAGTGTGGTACCTCAGGGATCAGTCCTGGGGCCAGTCCTCTTCAATATCTTCATCAGTGTCATTACAGATGGACTGGAGGGTAAAGTTTGTCTGTTTGCAGATGACACCAAGATCTGCAACAGAGTAGATGATCCAGATGGGGTGGGCAGAATGAGAATAGATCTGGATAAAATAGCAAAATGGTCAGAAGAGTGGCAACTGGGTTTAATGCAAGAAGTGCAAGATCATGCACATAGGGAAGAGAAACCCTGAAGTCACCAATAGGCTGAGAGTGGAGTTGCTGGGAGCCACAAGGGAAGAAAGAGACTTGGGCATCTTCATCACAGATGACCTGAAATCATCCAAGCAGACCACTAAAGCAGAAGGTAAGGCTAGGGGATGTTGGGGTGTCTTAGTAAGGTATCACAAGTCGTAAGAGGAGGTAATAATCCCTCTTTACAACACTGGTTAGTCCCTATCTAGAGTACTGCATGTAGTACTGGAGGCCACATCTTCACAAGGACATTAAGCAAATTGAGGCAGTACAGAGAAGGGCAACCAAAATGGTGCAGGGACTGCATCAGAAAACATATGAGGACAGATTAACAGAGCTCAATATGTATACCCTAGAGCAAAGGAGGAAGAGAGGTGATATGATCGAAACATTCAAACACCTTAAGGGCATTAACAAGGTGAAAGAGTCTAACATGTTTCAATATAAGAAAAATAGCAGGACAAGAGGACACAGCATGAGAGTAAAGAAAGGTCGATTAAGGGGTAATGTGAGGAAGTTCTTTTCACAGAAGGGTGGTGGATGCATGGAACGGCCTACCTCAGGAAGTGGTGGATATGATTACAGTGCAGGGCTTCAAACAGGCATGGGATAGGCATAAGGGAGCAATACAGATGAGTATGAATAGATAGCCATTGACAGAGCAAAGGCCGATGGTACATTCATAAGGTAGAAAAGAAATGGGCAGACTATATGGACCCTGCGGTCCTTATCTGCCCTCAACTTCTATGTTTATATGTTTCTATACAGTTATGTGTTCTAATTGTTTATGTAACCCCACTACCGATTTTGAGGGCTTACCTCAGCCCAATTGCTCCTATTTCTGCTCTTCATTAGCGCCTCCAAGAAACACCCATTTCTTTAGTCTCCGGTGTTTGCCCAAGTCATTTCTGGTGCTCAGCTCAGCCCCAGTGTTATTTATTTATTAAATTTTGATGACCGGGTAGGCCCACTGAGCTGCAAGGTCCTTTTTCAGGGGTGACCTGGGAATAACTTACAAGGTAAAGTACAGAAGGACATTGGTTACATAGTTTCGTCCAATGATTTTGCAGGTTCTGGACATGGTTATTGTTGTTACAACTTCTATAGTAAGCATTACAGTAGTGGTACTATGAGTGTTAATCCAGCTCTTCAGGCTCAAAAAGTTGAACATGATCACCCACCCAGCCATGCACTCCGTGTAGCGGGCGTACAGTGTGGTGGTGCCTTTGATCAGCGACTGCTTGCTGTCGGTCGAGCAGGAGAACAATTTGGTGGTTCCGGTGTCCCCACCTGATCAGTGGGACCGGTGACCTGAACAGAACCCTGGCGCCTGCTCTCTTTAAGTATTTAAAGAGATCCATGGGTGCCTAAGATCGTGGCTTATAAATATTGATGAGCCCAAAGCCCCAATCTCATGAATATTAATGAGGTGCTTCTGCCCTCGGGAACCTTCAGTATGTTCTCTGCATTTGCCAGCAAGGAAAAGATATGTAAACTAAATAAAATGTAACTGATGTATATGTTTGGGAAAAAAATGTTTACAGGGAAGAAGTGTTTAAAGTATTCAGATAAATAAATTCTTAATCCTGGCTGCACCAGTGAGTATTGGGACTCAGAGAGATAGCCTGTCTGCCGCTGCAAGGTGTCCTTAAATAATAGCAGTAGCGACAGGCTTGGAACTGAAACAAAATATTTGATCTGGGCAGCGACAGCAAGTACAAATCCAGGACTATTGGACTATGGGACATTTGGGCAAATACTTAATTTATTCTGGCTGCACCAGGACTTGATTTGGGACTGTAGTATTTCTGCTTAAGGGACTGTGTGTTTAAGCAGCCATTATAAACAGCACAGCCAATCGGAAAACTAGAATATTAAAGCCAGGACTTGTGGGACTTTAGCCAAAGCACATGAGAAACTTCCAAGTGCTCATGAGGAACTGCAGGGACTAATTTCAGGTGCCAAAACAGTAAACCAACTGTGCATCAGTAAGGTTCATGCACAATTCATTTTCTTGACTGACAGGCCCTTCAGCCAATTGGAGGCCAACCCAATAGCTTCAGCCAATCAGGAGCCTCAGGAGAGCCCCATAAAGACTGTTTTTTCAGCATTTTCCAGATTCATGCGGGATCCCTCACAGGGTGGGGACTCAGGCCACTAGCCATGTAACTTGGTCTGGTGATCTAGTTAATCCTCTTCATCCAGGAGGGGTGTTTGTCTTCTTTAGCAGTTAAAAGTTTAAAGTAACTTAGTTTTTGCTGTACCTACTAGCCTGGGGTTGCCAGAATGTCCCCAGGTGCTAGCCACTCTTCCACGTCTGGGAAACATGTGGACCTGCAACTGATGACTTCAAACTAGCTGTGAGAGGCTGATCATACCCCAGTTGTGAGAGGACTAAAAATTCAGGAACCTTGATAGTGGAGATTCTACCGTGAGGAGCCTGAGTGAGTACTCTTATATCCCCTGTGCAGAATGAATGCGAACTTGTTTAATGGGGCTGCCTATGCCCAAGTGACTGTTTTATGTGAGATCATTCTTTGGTTTGCACCTGCATCTGCTGTGCCTAACCTAAGCCCAGCGCAGGTGGACCCTTCTTATGGAACTTTGCTGATTTAGGCTGTCTAATCCTGGTCTGCACCTTGCAACTGCTGTGCCTGTCTTGTCCAGCACAGGTGGACCTAACTGTTCTGGGAGGACCCAAGTGAGCCGAGAACATAGTATAGATGTGCTGATATGTGATGTCTGCTATGGAGCCTACAGGACTGAAAGGGGAGCACTCAGTACAGGGCTCATCCTGACTTTGCATGGGAGGTCCAGGTTTGTCTAACAAATCCGTTCAAGATGTCCAGTGGAGCTGCAAGCCACATGTACCACGAACAGGAATGAAACCTGAAGTCTTCTGAGTTTGCCTACTGTAAGCTGGAAAGGACTGTTCTATGCAAACGTGTCCAGGGCACCCACCCTGGCCCCTGCTTGAAGCTCTCCCTTCACTGAATGTACCAGATGCGTCTGACATCTAAATGTACTGAATGTGCTAAAAGATATTAACATGATGGATGTTCAGAAATAATCGATTTCCCAACTGGCGTAACCGGCTGGTCACTTTCTGACTTAGTTCAGCCTACCAAATGCAGAGCAATCCCTGCACACCCCAAAGAGGCTGTAAATAGTTTGTCTGCCTAATTGCGTTCCAATCTAAGCACTAATTCTTTCTGATAATCAAGCCGCCAATGAACAGCTGCACCATCCACCAGGCCTGCAACCATTCAGGGACTTTGGTGACTGGGTACCCAGGTTTAAATGTGTGGGATTGCGGGGTCTCATACTAAATTCTGGCGAACTGGTACCAGTGTGGCAAGTACAATATTGTGTTCCAGCTGATTTTACGCAGCTTAGATAGCCAAGGCTCTGGGTATCAACGTTGGTACAGAGTGATTGTTTGTCTGAGTTATAACAGGTATCTATGCGGCTGGAGGGTTTTCACCAGCACCAAACCCAAAACTCTAAATCAAATGTAAATATTGTAAATAATAATGATGTTGTACTGAATAACCTCTGTTTCTTTGTTTTCCATTCCTAATCCCTGTGTCCCCCCAACTAAATATTGTAGTTGTTATTTTTGCAAATATTGAAGTCATGAGCATATTATTAGAGAGCAGATTTAAATGACAGTGTGTTTGAAATGTGAGGAAATATTATTGGGTCATGTGCTGTGGTGACTAAAGGTAATAGTGGGTGGTATGACATCCCAGGAGGTTGTATCAGGTAACAGCTTGCTCATAAAAGTTAAACTCTGGGTGGAGGCACTGTGCATTATGCAATATCATAGAAAAGAACCAGTTTTAATGTGATCTTGGGACCCAGCCCTTCACCTTGGTCTGGCCAGGCAAGGCAGGGGTAGTAACTCTAGGAGAAGCTCCGACTAGGGGTTAGATTTACTGCATCACTTGTACAACCTCAAACATTTATGCTTAGCACTTCTATTTAATGAATGTGTGAATGAGTTTAATTTGCAGTGTCAGTTCTCAGTAGGTAGCACACTTGCCTCTGAGGTTGGGAGATCAGAGGTCTGTGGGTTCAGTTCTCACATCTGGCACTTGGGTTAATATCCAGTACTGACACTGTAGTGCAGTATGAGAGAGTGCTGCACTTCTGAGATGTCGTCTTCGGATGAGATGTTAAACCGAGGTCCCATCTGCCTGGATTGGTGGTAGTTCAGCTGGATGTTGAAGATCCCATGGCACTTATCGAAAAGAGTAGAATTTCCCGGTGTCCTGGCAAATTTCCCCATTCACTAAAAATACCACCAACAGCTTAATCTGGTTCAAGGTCAGTTGGCATTCATCTGTATCCCCCTCCCGAGTCGTGCCTGAACATAGGGCAGGATTTGTCTAGTGCACTTACTCGGTCAACAAAACTAAATAAATAAAAATAAAATAAATAAAATGTCAGCGTCAGGAAATATCACCATGGTAAACTCAAGGAACTTGTTCTTGCATCAGTGGCAGCTGTTGTCACTTGCTGGCATTATTGGTCACTACTCTAGGTGTTCCTGCAATTCGTTTACATGGGAGAAGTCAGAAAACAGGAAATTGAGGGATACAAAGCAGAGGAGTGCCAACACTAGGACAGAAAGCATATTTATTCAGTAGCATGTTGAGCCACAGGTACTATGGGGCTTGATGGTGACTGAGGTACCTCGTCCTCCAAACATTTTTTTAATTCTTTGGTAACCAGGTAAGGCGCACTAGGCACAAGTACCTGTTTTCAGGGGTGACCCAGAAGCACTGGATGGTTAAGTGACTTGCTCAGAGTCACACAGTATGCAAGTGGAGGTTGTGGGACTCAAACCCAGGTCTGCTGAATGTACCAAGCTCATTCACAGCTCGTTACTCACTACTGCTTTAAGTTCCTAAATAAAGTTTAGGGTTGAAAGGCAAAATAACTCAACCCGACATAGCATAAAGCAGGCACTGATGGTATTGACAAGGGAAAATTGTGCTGTGTTCCTTTTTGTATGCTAAAACGTTCATAGTTTGCAAATGTTCTGAAAGATATGCATTTCCTTTGATCACTTAAAAATCAATATAGTTTTTAGCAACTGTTGCATCCCCATCTGTGTATTCGTTGGTGGTGACATGATAGTTGCAGTCTCCTAACGGTGGAATTTTACTGAACAGCACTTTTGATGAGAGGGCATTTACTGGTGTTTTCCCTTACTGAATAACGGCAGCCACGGTGACACTGGTTTCGTTTTGCAAGTTTGAGTAAAAGTCTCTAATGACAAACACCAATCAGAGAGTACCAATACACATTACAGTGCTCATTATCATTGTTGAGCTGTAAATCGTGACTGCCTGTCTTTAAAATGTTTGTAGTTATTTAGCCCAAACCTTATTTTCGCTTCTTCGGTAAGAGCAGAAAGCGGTTGCAGAATCAGTGGTAGATTGGGGCCTGGAGGTGTGGGGTAAAGGTGGGGCTTAGAACTGATAAAGCGTCAACATGTGTTACTGTATATTCATGCAGCAGCTCACCTGATCCAAATACAACGCCAACTTAAATAGAAATTACTGTATTTTCAAGTGGAAAAAAAAACACCTTCATAATAGAGAAACTGCAGACTCGGCAATGCATTGGGGATTGTGGGGCCACAACTGACAAAGCATCAACATGCATTCTACAAAGCAGCAGCTCACCCAGTCAAAAGCCAGCACTGACTTTATGGTAAATTAATGTACTTTAGGAGCAGAGGCAGTTGCTTAGTTGGCAGCAGGGAGGAGGCATACTTCTTAACCTCCTGTCTTACAAATCAGGTACAAGGCTTAAAAAGCATTTGTCAATGCGAATATTCACAGCTGGTATTGCTGTTGTACCAGACCTGCTGCCCACATTTTACTATATATTAACCCAGAACAGAGCAGATGACATCCAATGCCTCATTTTCAGTGGTGTCCTGCTTTTACATATTGTTAGAGTATAATTACCCAGGATAGGGCAGCTGAAAGGCAATATCTGCTTTATAGTGGGCTCCCATTTTGACCCCAAACACCCAATAGTCTTTTTATGACCTGACGTTATGATCAAAACAGGTGGAATTTTTTAAATCCCATCTGAAAGGTGATTCGCCTGTGACTGTGGAAACAAGTTTCATAGGGATTTGAAAATCACACCTGCCATGCTCAGGAGGTGGAGTAACACAAGGGATATGTTGAACATTAGGGGCCAAAATCTGCAAAAATAAAGTTATGAGGAAATGTTGGAACAATTCAACATATCCTCATATAATAACTAGGTTTTCTCATTTTACCCCAAATTTTAACACTATCTTTTATGACCACTCCTTCTGAGCATGACAGGTGTCATTCATAAAACAATGGCCAAAATGTCATTTTGTGTGACAAGTGTGAAAACACATTTTGGGTAGGGTTTGAAAAATGACAGCTGTCACATTCTATAAGTCGGTATGAAAAAATCACTGTGTTAAAAGGCGGGTAAAAATACAGAAAATAAACACAGTTATGAGAGTGTGTTGAACATTTCAACGTACACTCATAACTTTGTTGCTTTTAATATTTTTACCCCAAATTTTCAACATAGCCATCTTATGACCCAACTTCATGGACAAGAACAGAGAATGTTTTCAAACTGTGCCCAAAATGTGATTTTGTGCCACAAGTGTGAAAACAGATTTTAGCCAGGATTTGAAAAATGACAGCTGTCACAATGATGAGGTGTTGTGAAGAAATGGCTATGTTGAAAACTTGGGGTCAAAATATTGAAAATTACCAAAGTTATGAGCTTGCATTCATAAATGTTAACCCGTCTCATAACTTGGTTGTTTTTAATATTTGTACCCCACATTTTCCACATGGCCTTCTTGTGACCTTGCCTCATGAACAAGGGTGGAGAAATGTTCAAATCTGCCCAAAAGGATTTTGACAGCGACCGCGGAATCACCTTTGGGACAGATTTGCACACTCACCGTCATTGTTCGCGAGGTGGGGGTCCAAAAAGGCAGGTTGAAAATCGGAGCAAAAAATATTAAAAATGAACAAGTTCACGATTATAAGTTCAAAACCCATTGAAATACATTGAACTGCATATCCGATTTCCACAGTTTGGTGAAGATGTGCCGCAGTTCATGATTATGGTGTTGGACCCCTGCTAGGTAAGTAAGGGCTGAGGGGTGTGCGGGTCGTGAGTGCTAAGTGGGAGGGTCATGTGGGAGGACAGTGAGGCGGTAGCAACAGACATTGATGGATGTTTTTCTTTTACAGGGTGTATTTGACAAAAAAAAATACTAGGGACAGCTTTCTTTATTTCAGGTACTGTCACTGGGGATTGGGTACCCCAGTGTTGGTGTTAAGTGGCACTGGAGGTGGAATCCCCGTGCGCACAGTCAAAATAGGCAGTGTGAGGGGTAGCAGCCAGCATGGGTTATTGGGCATCCCATGCCAGAATATTAACATGGGCGGGGCAGGAGAGATTGAGGAGGATTTTCTTTATGTTTGGCAGCATGGGGGTGGGCTCCCAGTGTCACACAATGAAAAGGGGAGGGTGGGGGTTGTAGCGGCACCAGGAATTATGTTGGGGACTACAGTAGGCTGATCCTGACAGATCAGCTGTGCTTGCCGGGTGGCATTATGTAGATCAAGGAAAGAGCCATGCTGTGATTGGGTCAGGCTCTCTCCTTTGAACTACATAACATTTCCACCTAGCAAACTAGAGCAGTGTCATGATCAGCCTGGCTGATAATTGGTGTGACACTGATGAGCCCCTGCATACTGCTCTGCATTGGACTAACAGTGTTAGACCTCTCAAAACCCACTCTCATAACAAAATGTTCACTGTGCGTGCACTAGCGAACATAACAGTCAGGGACATGATCAAAATCAAGGCAAATGATTAAAAGCAGTAACCCTTCTTACAAAATGGCAATATCAACTCTAAAAGCCTGCTATATTGTGTGAATTTATGTGACAAGCATTTTTGAATGAGAACTAGTCTGTAGCATCAATGTCTAGGAGTTTTTATGATTCGGATCTCTAGTCTTTGACATAGTCATGATTTTATTGTCATGTTCCTGTATTGCACAGACCGGTTACAACTTGTATAAACACTCTATCTACACCCCTACTCTTCAGTGACAGAAATGTCACATTTAGAGGGACGTAGAAGGTTTCTGAGACAAAATCAGGGCATGGCTGAAAATCAGGGACAGGTTAGTGGTATGGAGGGAACTGGAACAGATGCCATATTGGCATGTGTTAAATCATACAACAGCTCCACTGATCCAAGTGAATGCATGCCTGCACCAACTCCATGTGAGGTACAGAAAAGAAGTGCTTTATAACAAGTAAATGGGGTGTCGAGACATCTCTTAGCTAATCAAAGTATCGTCTTGTGAAATCTTAGGGTTCCAGAACCACTAAGTTTAGCTTTGTGATTCTCAAATTCCTAAAATGTCACAAGACAACACTCTTGATTAGTCAGGAAGACATCTCAGACATCCAGCTTATACATGAAGGTTTCCAAATATTATCAAAGGGTATGTGAAATGAAGCTTTCTGAAAATAACTGTCACTGTCAGAATTACTTGGGGAGATAGGGGACGGGCCAAAAACCAGGAAGAGCCACACAGCAGCACTGAGCATGAACAGCACTGCCACTGCCATAGGGTGCAAGGCAAGAACAGAAAGAGATGCACTGTGGCACTGAAAATAACTATTGTTGCTGGTATCCATCGGGAGGGTGGACCAAGAAACAGAAAGAGCTACTGTACATAGTGGCATTGAGAATAACCAGTACTGCCATGACTGTATAATTAATAAAACATTTACTTTCAAAAAATCACTATATTCTAACACTTAATACTTTTGAGGCCTTCTCTTTGGCTCTCAATACTTCCTTGACCTTTCAGAGAGTCATATGGGTCTCTTGTACCATTTTCATTTGATTACCATTCTCATGCAAGCCTTTGTTGCCTCAAGAATGGCCCTCTTGATTGTCCCCATCTTTCCTCCACATCCCAGATGCTGTCCACTCTAACTAACTTGCCCTGGACCAGTCCCCTCATCCAGTTGAAGTCTACCCTTCAGAAATCAAGGACTTCAGCCTTTGATGAGGCTTACATGTCCTGAGGGCCAGGTTGAACTATATAGAGTTATGGTCACGGACCCTAGTGGTTCCCCTACCTCACCCTCCTGTCACTTTCGGAGTTGGTGAGCATCACATCGAGAATGGCAGCCTGCCTAGTAGGTTTCTTAACTAGCTGCACCAACAGACTGTCCTGCAGTGTATCCAGTACTGCCTGACTTCTGGATCTTCTGGACACTGAAATGACCCAATCAATATCCAGCAGGTTTAAAGCTCCCATCACCACCACCTCCCATTTTGCCACTCCCTTTCTAGTTCTGCACCTAGCACCTTATCTCCCTCTTCCCCTGTCCTGGAGGTCTGTTTATCACCCTATTCATAGTTTCTTTCCTTAGGTTGCTGACCCATGACCTGATCCCACAGTGATTCTGTTTACTCATTACTGCCATGGATGTTTCTATCCTCCACTCCCTCTATGCCCTTTGACATATGCTTCCTCCTTTCCTTTTCCTCTATCCTGTCTAAACATGGTGTACCCTGGGATTGTCAGGTCCCAATCGCTATTCTCTGTGGCCTAGGTTTCTGTGATGGCTGCTAGATCCATCTAAGTGTCTGACACCATTGCCTGGAGCAAGCTCACAAATTTTATTTCCCAATTGCTGACATTAAGGAAGACCCTTTCCATCTTTCTTGTGATCCCTCTTATTTTCATTCCTTCTCCTTATTCTTCCCTAGTCTCCTTAATTGTTCATTCTTCATGCTGAATGTAGGCTTTGTTAATCCTTCCTCATTGGCTTCTTCTCTTAACCTAGTTTGAACTTCAACCTTACTATTATCCACCTTACAGCTGCTAGTACCCTGTTCAGGGGAGCCCTAGCTAGGTTCCCCACCTGCTCTCCCTTTTCAGTAGTTCCCTAGCCTCCATCTGCCCCACAGTCAGTTTAACTGTCCAATGTAAACATCAAACTTCTGCCCCAAAGCACTGACCCCATTCTCATCAAGTGAAGGCCATCACTCCCAGAAGCCCCAGTCCCCACAAAGTGGTACCCTCCTCTAATAACATCTCTTCAACCACCCATTAAATTCCTTCTCAGTCTCTTCCTTCCTTACTCTGTCATATCCATTCTTCTTATTCCACACAGAGGACCTGGAAAAGGCCAGGTAAGCCAAATGCACCTTCAGTCTGTCCCCAACCTCTTAAAGTTCTGTTTCAGTGCCTCCACAGGCTGTTTCACCAGACTGTTGGTACCCAAGTGTACCAGCACCCCAGCTCCCCTCCTCTTCTCCACTGTTCTCGTTATCCTATCGAGATCCCTGATGGCTGATGCACCAGGAAGGCATCTGACCATTTCACTCCCTTTCCCACCCCCAACAACTTCTCTACTCCCTAATCATTGAATCTCCAGTTACTAAGATTGTCATTGCTGGCTTCTTTCTTAGCACCCTTTGGGTGTCACAAGTTGTCCTGCTCAGTTCCGCTACAGACTTACAGCCCCCTCCCAGGAGTCAGCTATCTGAGCCTCCTCAAGGGGTGCAAAGCGATTTTCTGTCTGAGTGGTTTGAAATTTGTCAAAGCCCTTGTGACTGCCCCTGCCATCCTTCCCTGTACTTCACCACCACCATCCAGCCCTCTGTGCCAGTGGGCCTCTGGTGAATGGGGTATGAAGTGTACCCAGCTGAGCTGATGTTGCGTTTGAGATAATCTTGTCTCTTGCTGCTACCAGCTGAGCATGGAGCACCGCAAGGTCCTGCAGAGGAGGCAGTGCCCCTCTTCCAGGCATAACCCTGGAGAAAAGCATTCCACAGTCCCCACAACTGACTACCTCCCACTGTATCATCAATCAATCAATCAATCATCTTTATTTAACCAGGTGGAACACCGTTGAGAAAAACTCATTTACAAAGTGAGCCTGGACAGCACTAATATATAGATCATACAAGCATAGGTAAACAAATAAAAAAATACATTAAATACATTACAGTACATAAGGGCCTACTAATATGGCCACTCCAGAGAAGGGGGGTATTTACAGGACAGATACAGTGTATTTGCAACATAGCATGGACTATGACACTGGGAATTTTGTGCATTAGAGTAAACAAACAACACTCTTACAGGGTCTACATCTAAATGTGCTGTAATACTGCAAAACAGTTTTATAGTGACACGAACAGAAGATGATGTAAAGGGGGCATGCTTGGGGGGTAGCGGGAAATGATGAAGGATGGGAGGGAACCTCATAGGATCATACAAATCCCATGATGCAAAAGGCCTATCTTATAAATGAAGTTCTGTTATATTTGAAGCACTTTCTCGCCTCCTTACATTATCTCTTATGTATCCCTTCCGTGGACCAGAACATCAAACTACCATGGTGAATAAAATGGTTTTGTCTTACCACAGCCTGGGTCCTACTGCAGCATAATGGAAACTGCTACCCTTGCCACTCCTTTGGATACTGATTGATGGAATGGAGACCTCTTCTTTTCTTTTTCTGCTTTGGGTGTCCCCACTAGCATCCCGGCACAGGAAGCACCTACATTATAGGGGCTGTAAACTTCAAACTCCCCTCAAAGAAATCTGGTTAGAAATTCATTAAGTTATCTGGACTTCATCTATCTAATAATCTTTAAAAACACTCTCGTACTCTCAGGGATAAGCAACAAACCAATGTATTACACTTTAGGTCCCAATGGTTTCTGCCAGGACCCAGGGTTCTTATTGCTTGCTTAAAATTTATCAGGCACCGGTCAATGGAGCACAAACTATTTACAGAACCAGGGGGCACAAGACTGAGAGAACAGATGTACTAGGCAGCATTCCACTCCATGCAGCTGATGAAACATCAAAGTTGCTATTTCCTGAGACCTCCATAGGACCTTCAATGGACCTTAAAGCCCAACCTACCCGCTGGCACTGGTAAGCTGATCTCTGATTTTACTTGTTCTTCGCCATTCTTCCCTGGTTAGTCTACCACCTGTCAGAGAAGCGGGCTAGTTCTCCCATCTGGTCTGATGACAAAGAACTCAGGAATTTTCCTTCCATGACCAGTCCTTCCAAATCCTTAAGGGTGCCAGAATCCCTTAAACCGTTGCTGATGTCACACCGATCTCCTTTCCTCATCTGAATTGGGGGACTCAAACTACTTCTGGCTTGCGTGCCACACACCTTTCATCCTGTGCTTGCTTTAGCTACTGGGTCCAGAGGGCTTCAAAGGCCTGTCCCAACTGACCTGCGGCCCACCTGAACAGCTTGTGGTTGGGGCCCCAAGGCCTGCCCCTCAAGCAGTCTCCATAGTGGGCAAGAAACCTCTGGCAACCCCTTAACCAGGCCTGGACCACCCTGTCAGACTGGGAACCAGGAGGAGCTGCTACACCCCTCCCATGGAGGATTCCTGCCACAAAACCTACAACACTGGCAGTCCAGGCCTATTTCCCAGTGGCCTGGGACCCCACCGAGTTGCCTCCTGGGAACTCTCACCACCCCTTTCTCCCTGGAGCCCCATCTGCTCCAAATGATGCTGGCAGGTTAACTAATGCCCTTTCCCACACCTCCTGTTACCGGTGCCATGTCACCTTGCTTCTAGGACTACCTTGGACTTACTGGGTGGGTCCCCCTGGAATATGGCCCCAAACCTGGACTGATGAGCTCCTTCCTGCCTGCCTGTCCTGCAGTCTCTCAGTCAGCCTCCTCTCTCCTCCAGGCTACCTGCACTCCCAGCTTTTAAGGGCTAAAAGCCTGCCCCTAGTGGCAGTCTCAAAGTATAGCCCAAAGATACCTTCCAAAACACCTACAAAACCCATAAACTGGAGGAAGGAACAAAAAGTGGGACCCCTAATGGTGAATGTAAGCCCCTGTCATAGAGGGGCTTGAATAAATAATTTCTGTTTCTGTTTTATTATCCAAATATGACAGCAAATGTCAATATTTTAGAACTCAGTGGGCAGCTACTTAAAGGGACACTGTCAACCTGTTTTCATCATTATTTCTAGTTAAAATCAACACTTTATGATTGCTTACCTTCTCTAAAATTCATTTATGTTGCTGTTTGTTTTGTCTGTCTCCTTGTTTAGTAGAACGAAATGCATGCTAATGTGTATTTATAAACAACTTTGTTTTGTTTCCAGTCCTGGATCTGTTCTAACTGCATACTTCCTGAACATTAGCAACACCCTCAAACAGTGAAGTCACTCATGATGCAATGGCCTTCTAAACTCCCAGTTAGACTGTGCTGTGAGTGTTCCCAAATCCAGGAGACGATGCAGCTGGAGTTGATCAAGGAATGTAAATGTACAGGCCTATCAGCTTGATTGACGTATCACAAAAATGTTCTCTAAAATAATTCTTGGCAGACATACAGATTGGCTAGAGGGCACTCAGTTCTTAATGAAGCACAGAATGGCTTCAGGAAGCACAGATCTACAGTACAACACTGTTATGTGCATTAGCATATGATTTGAAATATACCAAAATCCAAAGAGGCAAATTATTCTGCTGTTTGTTGCTCTTTCAGCTGCCTTTGACAGTATTAGTAGAAAGATTCTTTGAGCCACTCCAGAGGACCTGAACTTGGATAAAACACTTCTGGGCATTTTAATTAGCCTTCACGAGCACATGTGGGCAAGAAAACAGTATAATCAACATAGACATGTCACTGACTCATTCAAACAGATGTAGGGGTCAGGCAGGGATGTATATTAGCCTACCCTTTTTAATATTTACATCAATAGTATATTACAACAAATTACGGATTTTGATTTTCACGCACAAAAGTTAATGAACAGAGGAAACTGATAGCTTAGCTTACGTAGATTATTTAGTGCTTCCTTGCACCTCTGCTTTAGGCCTTAAAAGGACACAAAGTCTCTTCGAGGCATTATGCAAACAAAAGAAATTGAAGATTAATCTAAGTAAAATTAATGTAGTAATTTTCGGAAACAAAGTTATGAATGTGCCAAAGTTTAAGATTGATGGAAATACTGTTGACGTAGTAAACTGTTATGATTACCTTAGGTAAGGTTCAGTATAATTTTTCCTGGAATAATCACTTGGAATTGATGCAGAATAAAATAACCACTGCAGTCAATGCTCTTAAAATATTTAATGCTAAACTGGGCAGATCCTCTGTCAAAGGGATTTTAAGGGTTATTAATGCTAAAATAAGAGCTGGTATAATTCACGCAACAGAGGTTGGGGTTTTACTAATATAAGTCCCTAGAAACTATACTTAATAAATTGCATAGATACATTTTAATGTTGCCTCAGGGAACTCCTAACTGTATTCTTAAATTAGAATTGGTACAATGATCATTATCTTCTCTAGTTAAAGAAAAGCAAATCATGTCCTTACTTAAAACATTCTTACTCTCTGACCAGCGCTGTCCTAGAATTTTCTTGGAGGAAGAGATGGCGTTAGCTACATTGGGATATGCCCATCCATTTATTCAGTTAATTAAAAACACTAGTGCCTTCTGGACTGAGACATCTACTTTATACTATATATGCCAGACCATGGAAGGAAATTAGCCTTGATGTTAAAATGAGGCTTAGAGATTGGAATATTAATCTCTTATTAGCCCAGCTATCCACATTAAAACTTCACAAGCGATACAAACAATTTAAGATCAACAGGGGCTTGACTCCTACTTAACCTATTTAACTTGGCCCAAGCTGAGAGGAATACATAACAAATTTAGAACATAAAGCTGTAATGCTCAGCAAGTTCATTTTAGGCAAAAAGATCAAATATTATTTCTCCCGTTGTAAATGTGGGGCTGAGACACTTGATGATCTGAAGCCTGTTCTCCTACTCTGCCCTCTTTATGTTGCTAAGAGAAAGAAGTGGCTGGGTGGGTTGCTAGGAAGTCTCAGCCTCCCTCTTCATGAGACAACAGTTTATCTCTTTACTGTACAAGCGAAGAAGATTCAAGAAATGGTGGCTAAATTCTTGATAACCACACATTTATAAGATAAATGTGTTGCAAAATAATCTCTAATGTAAGAATTTAAAGATGTGATGTGGAAATATTTTATTCTTACTTAAATATATCATGAAATGAACCTGAGAAAACTGCTATTTTATATTTTGTTGTTTTATGAAATTTTATCTGTATGTCTGGAATTGTATTTTATCTGAATGTAATAGGAGGCATCTGAATACCTATGTTTTATGTTTTTATTTGTAATATATTGTAACGGTTTTGCTGAGCAATAAAGAAATTTGTACTTCAAGGAATTTAAACAAACCTGTTTTTGTGTGGTAACACCAGTATGGTGGGCAGTCTGTTTTCACTTTTTAAAGAAAAAAAGAATCAAAATCAAACTACCAGCTACATCACCAATCTTTATAGAATAATGGCAGTCATAAAATGTGTTTTACACTGATTGCGCACAGTGCAAGGAACATATTGGGACAGCTTTGCAGAAGCAGGTTGTGGAGGCATGGCAGTGTTGTGGCCAATGCCCCCACAGCCTGCAAAACAATCCTGCTTCCTAATGCCATTGCATGCTGCTGCTGACACGAGTTTGGAACCTTGCCACCAACTTGTGGCAATTTCATCAGTGCAATCAGGGCCACCTCGTCATTGCAGCATCAGCCATCCCACTGCAATGAGGAGGCGACCCGTCATTGCAGGGCGGAACTTCAAACCTGATATTGTTTGCGAACATGGCGGCTTGCTGCTGTGTTAATAAACAATATACCCCCACCGTGTTTATTTACCGATGGGGTCCCCAATCCCGTTGGCCGATGCCCCAATGTTGATTTTGCTGGCGAGAGCCCACTCCCAGTTAGCATTCTGCAAGTTACCCCCACTTTTATTGTCTGCCGATGGGGTTGCCCAATCCCCATCGGCATAATCTAAGCCACCCCCATTTGTTGTGCCGACGGGTTGCCCAACTCTGTCGGCTACTGCTACCCCAAAGAAAGAGTCCTTTGGCATGCTTGGAGCCACCCAAGTGTGCCATATGCCCTTAACGTAAAAAACAGTCCTATAATGTCTTTTTTATTTACCTGAAAAGGAACGGTCCCCAGCGGTGTCCCTAGCACCCCTGCCACAACCCGCACCCACTATGCACCTGCCTCCCACAACTCCCTCACCCCATACTTACCTCCGAGTCCGTCGCGATGATCTTGGTGGACTGGGAACATATCTGCACTCTTCAAAGCCAACCGTGAACTGAGGAAATGCGGTAAGCTGTATAATGGAAAATATAGTATTTTTCCAACTTTAATGCATATCTCAGTCATTTTTCGACTTTTGGCACCAAATTTTCAACATGGGGGTTTGGGACCCCTCCTCATGAATTCTTGAACTGTCATGGTGTGTCGGCCCAAAGGTGATTTCATGGTCACTGCGTGGAATCACCTTAAGGGGCCGGTTAACGCAACGACAGTGCCAGCGTTCATGAGGTGGCTCAAAAGCCTATGCTGTAATTTGGTGGAAATATCAAAACAAGCATTTGTCAATGCTGAATGTTTGCTTGCTGGCATTGGCAGTGGTAGTGTAGAAGTTACAGAGCTGCGTAATAGGAATGGCAGTGAAGTATTGAACTGAACCAACCCCACCACCACCCTGCAGAGGTGACAGGCATTGGGGTGTGGCTTTGGGTCATCAGGCATAACGGTCACGCCATTTCACCACCTCCACCCTGCAGACACTGACAAGTGTCACGGTGTGTCTTAGGGGTCTTTGGCCCTTGCTCACCCATTCCATCAGGAAATATGGTGAGATGGGTGCTGTATAGAGAGAATGGGGTGAACTTTGGGGCCAAAGAGTCCAAGGCATACCTCGATGCCTCTCACTGGCTGCAGGGTGTGGAATGGTATGAGCATTGCAGGCAGAATCCCAAGTCACATCCCTGATGCCTGTCATTCTCTACGGGTTGGGCGTTATGGTTGGAAACCGTAATACCTCAGGCATTCATTGGTATTTTCCTCCAAATTTTCAACATGTTTTTTGTGACCCCACCTCATGAACAGTGGCAATATCAGTTTGTTAGCGAAGCTGCTTATGCACAGTGACTTCGGCATTTAGCACCACAGGTGCAAACACATTCGAACAGGATGTAAAAATGACAGCTGTACTGTCCATGGGGAGGTGTAAAAAATGGCAATGTTGCAAATCTGTAGTAAAAATATTAAAAACTGGTGAAGTCACGCGAGCGTGCAGAGAAACTGTGCAACACACACCTGTAATGTAATTAGTTTGGGGATTTTTACAGCAGAGTGTCAACAGAGGCATTTTGGGACCTCTGATCATGAACAGTGTCACTGTGGTTTCTTTCTGTCCTGAACAATGATTTCCACAGTGACCACGCATCTCTGCGCTGAAAGTGTGAAAACACATTTGGGCATGTGGTGAAAATGACAGCTGTACTGTTCACAAGGAAGTGTGGAAAAATGCCACTGGTGAAAATCTGGACTGAAAATATTATAAAGTCATGAACTTACAGGGGTGCGTGGAAACTCGCAATGCTCACTCGTAACATAGTCATTTATGGACTTTTGTCACCAAATTTTCAACATAGCCATTTTAAGATCTCTGCTCATGAACAGTGTAACTGTGATTTTCTTAATCTGTCCCAAACATTGCTTTCGCACACTGACTGCACCATTGTGCACTACATGTGCAAAACACATTTGGGTGACATGTGAAAAATAGCAGCTGTACTGTTCATAAGGAAGTGTTATAAAATGACAATGTTGAAAATCTGGGTGAAAATATTGAAAATTCGCAAACTTACGAGCATGTGTAGGAACTGCAACGCACACTCGTAAAACAGTAATTTTTAAGAATTTTTCACCAAATTTTCAACATAGCCATTTTAAGACCTGTGCTCATGAACAGTGTCACTGTGATTTTCTTAATGTGTCCCATACATTGATTTCACACACCAACTGCGCCATTGTCGCTACATGAGCGGAAACATGTTTTGGGCAAGATGTGACAAATGACAGCTGTACTGCTCATAAGGAGGTGTAATAAAATGGTAATGTTGAAAATCTGGAGTGAAAATATTGAAAATTCAATTTATGAGCATGCGTAGGAACTGTGCAATGCGCGCTAAGTAAAACAGTCATATTTAGGATTTTTTCACCAAATTTTCAACATAGCCATTTAAGATGTCTGCTCATGAACAGTGTCACTGTGATTTTCTTAATGTGTCCCATTCATTGAATTTGCACACCGACTGCGCCATTGTGTGCTACATGGGTGGAAACATATTTTGGGCAAGATGTGAAAATGGCAGCTGCACTGCTCATAAGGAGGTGTAATAAAATGGTAATGTTGAAAATCTGGAGTGAAAATATTGAAAATTCTGAATTTATGAGCATGCGTAGGAACTGTGCACGCAGGCTCGAAAAACAGTCATTTTAGGATTTTTCACCAAATTTTCAACATAGCCATTTAAGACCTCTGCTCATGAACAGTGTCACTGCAATTTTCTTAATGTGTCCCATACTTTGATTTCACACACCGACTGTGCCATTGTCGCTACATGGGCGGAAACACAGTTTGGGTGAGATGTGAAAATGACAGCTGTACTGCTCATAAGAAGGTGTGGTAAAATGGCAATGTTGAAAATCTGGAGTGAAAATGTTGAAAATTCGTGAACTTACGACCCTGCGTAGGAACTCGCAATGCACGCCTCGTCAAAACAGTCATTTTTGGAATTTTCCCACCAAATTTTCAAAATAGGACTTCATGAGAGCCCACCTTATGTATGCTGGCAGTGTTGTTTCATTAATCGGGCCTGAAAGGTGATTTCGCACAGTGACTGCGAAATCAACCTTCGCCCAAATAACGCCATGACAGTGACATCACTCATGAGAAGGGTCCCACAAACCCCATGTTGAAAATTTGGTGCAAAAATTCCAAAAATGCCTGAGATATGCAGCAAAGTTGAAAAACCTATCTATCCCATTATACAGCTTACTGGCATTTCCTCAGTTCACGGTCGGCTTTGAAGAGTGCAGATGTGTTCCCGGTCCACCGATGATGTCGCGCCAAGCTCTGGAGGTAAGTATGGGGTGAGGGGTGTGAGGAGGCAGGGTGTGCAGTGGGTGGGTGCGGGTTGTGGGAGGGACCGGGAGACTGCGAGGGGACCGTTTTAATTTACAGATTGTTTTTTAATTGATGATGCGGGATGTTTGCCATGCTGGGGTGGGCTTCCAGCATGGCACAAGGATGGCTGGTTGGGGGACGTGGAGCCGATGGGGATTGGGCACCTCGTCAGCCATAGCATCAGTTGTCATGCTGGGGTGGGCTCCCAGCGTGGCACCCAGTACTCGGGGAGAGGACAGCAATCCCCATCAAGCATGACTTGCCACGCTGGCGCGGGTACCCAGCGTGGCATGTGGAAGGCTTTGGGAAAGAAAACAGCCAACAGGGGATTGGGCACCCTGTCGGCTATGCAGTGTGTGTGGGGGGGCAGCATGCAGTATGCGTGGCGTGTGTTTGTGTGTTTAGGGAGCTGTGCATGAGCAGGCGATATCTGATCGCTGCTCACTGAAGCGTAGCTCCCCTTTCAACTATCGCCACTGCATTTGGAGCTGTCATAGACAGCTCCAGCATCGATGGAGGACTGGGGCGCGCCTGCCAACACACTGACTGAATTGGAAGAGGGGTGACACACCTCTGAAAACTTCGGATGATGGCACTTTGTTTCTTGCACATGCGTGCAAGCAAACATAAAATGACTGTTTTAGGCGTGCACTGTGCAGTTGCTATGCACTCGTAACTTTGTGAATTTACAATATTTTCATGCAGATGTTCAACATTGGCATTTTGTCTACCTTGTGAACAGTACAGCTGTCATTGTTCACATCCTGGCAGAAATGTGTTTACGCACTTCCGGCACAGAATAGCACGGTCGCTGTGGAAATCAGTGTTCAGGACAGATTAAGAAATGACAGTGACACTGTTAATGAGTAGAGGTCCTAAAATGCCTATATTGAAAATCTGGTAACAATACTCCATAAAATGACTGTGTTACGGGCGTCGTTGTGCAGTTTACACATGCTCGTAACCATAAAATTATAATATTTTAACTCCAGATTTCAACATTGCCATTTTCCACACCTACTTATGAACAGTACAGGTGTCATTTTCCCATCCTGGCTGAAATGTGTTTTCGCACTTCTGGTGCAGAATAGAGCAGTCGCTGTGGGAAATCACTGTCCGGGGCAGATTAAGAAAATGACAGTGATACTGTTCATGAGCAGAGGTCCTAAAATGCCTATGTTGAAAATTTGGTGATGATAGCCCATCAAATGACTGTGTTACCGTGTGCATTGCACACTTTCCACACATTGTAACTTCACAAATTTGAAATATTGTCATCAGATTTTCAACAGTGGCATTTTTCACACCTCCTTATAAGCAGTACAGCTGTCATTTTCACATCCTGACTGAAATGTGTTTTCACAGTTCCAGTGCAGAATAACGCAGTCGCTGTTGGAAATCACTGTTAGGACTGATTAAGAAAATAACAGTGGCATTGTTCATGAGCAGAGGTCCTAAAATGCCTATGTTGAAAATTTCTTGATGAAACTCCATAATGAATGTATTACAAGTGTGCGTTGAACTGTTTCCAAGCACCCTGTAACTTCGCAATTTTGTAATATTTTCATCACATTTTCACCAGTGGCATTTGCCACACCTCCTTATGAACAGTACAGCTGCCATTTTCACACCTGGCTAAAATATGTTTTTGCACTCCTGCCGGAGAATAGTACGGTCACTGTGGGAAGTCACTTTTTGGGACAGATTAAGATCGAACAGTGAGAGGGGAGTGACCGAGCTCAACTGAGCTCTTTGGGACTGTTGTGGATTTGTTTGTGGGCAGAAAAAGGCCCCAGTGCAAGAGCCCAGTACAAAAGGGCAGCCTGCAGCACTGGGAGAAACAGAGCAGAGAGAGAGAGAGAGTGGAGGGGTGAGCAAACTCACGGAGCGCTGTCAGGACTGCTGGTTTCTTTGTGGGTAGAAAAAGGCGTCAATGCAGGCAGGGCCCAGTACAAAGGTCAGCCTGCAGTGGTGGGAGAAACAGTACAAGCGAATGAGACGGATGACTGAGTGAGCTCAATGAAGCTCTATCAAGACTGCTGCGGACTTCTTTGTGGGCAGAAAAAGGTTCCAATGCAGGCAGGAGTCTCGTACAAAGGGCTGCATGCAGCACCAGGACAAACAGCGTGAGAGAGGGGACTGGCGACCTCAGCAGAGCTCTGTCAGGACAGCTGCAAATTTCTTTGTGGACAGACAAAGGTGCCAATACAGCCAGGAGCCCCTGACACAAACGCAGCCTGCAGCACCAAGAGAAACAGAACAAGTGAGTGACAGAATGGTAGTGAGCAAGCTCAACAGAGCTCTATTGTGACTGCTGCAGATTTCTTTGTGAGCAGAAAATGCGGCAATGCAGGCAGGAACCCAGTACAAAAGGCCAGCTTGCAGCACTGGCAGCGGAATGAGTGAGTGAGAGAGCTCAATGGAGCTGTGTCGGGACTGCTTCAGATTTCTTTCTGGCCAGAACAAGCCACCAATGCAGGTAGGAGCCCAGTACAAGGGCAGCCTGCAGCGGCAGGAAGGAATAGAATGAGCTAGTGAGGGAGGGGTAGTGAGTGACCTCAATGGAACTCTGTTGGGACTGCTGCAGATTTGTTTGTGGGCAGAAAAAGGCAGCAATGCATGCAGGGGCCCAGAACAAAAAGGCAGCCTGCAGTGGTGGGAAACCAGAATGAATGAGTGGGGGGTGAGCGAGCTCAGGACTCTATTGTATCTGCTGCATTTCTTTGTGGGCAGAAGAAGGTGTAACACAGGCAGGAGCCCAATAAAAAGGGCAGCCTGCTGCGCTGGCAGAAACAGAATGAGTGAGTGAGAGAAGGGGAGTGAGCGAGCTCGATGGAGTTTTGTCGGGACTGCTGCAGATTTCTTGTGGGCAGAAAAAGCCACCAACAGAGGCAGGGCCCAGTACAAAGGGCAGCCTGCAATGCCAGGAGAAACAGAATGAGTGCGTGACACAGGATGAGTGAGCCACCTCAGCGGAGCTCTGTCTGGACAGCTGTGGATTTCTTTATGGACAGAAAAGGTGCCAATGCAGGCAGGAGCCCAGTACAAAGGCCAGCCTGCAGTGCTGACAGAAACGGAATGAGTGAATGAGAGAGGGGAGTCAGCAGGCTCAATAGACCTGTGTCAGAACTGTTGCAGATTTCTTTGTGGGCAGAAAAATCCACTAACAGATGCAGGTGCCCAGTACAAAGGGCAGCCTCCAACACTAGGAAAAACAGAATAAGTGAGTGACACAGGGTGAGTGAGCCACCTCAACAGAGCTCTGTTGGGACAGCTGCAGTTTCTTAGTGGGCAGAACAAGGTGCCAATGCAGGCAGGAGCCCAGTACAAAAGAGCAGCCTGCAGCACTGGGAGAAACAGACTGAGCGAGTGACAGAGGGGCAGTGAGCGAGCTCAACACAGCAATGCAATCAACATTCAGCATTGACAAATGCTTGTTTAAATTAGGAAACTTTGAGACCTAAGGGTGTTAACAGTGACCCTTTAAGATGTTCTATAAGAACTACAGCGTTATGCTAGGAGGGCTATTTCTTAGTAACAGCCGATTCTAGCTAAAAAAATTTTCAATAAATGTTTTTTTTTAAACAAGAAATCAGAAGCTCAGAAAGCCCACCAAACAGTGAAAACAAAATCACAGTACCACAAAATTAATAGACCACCACACATCAAAAGCCAGCAAATCCTGGTGACAAGGATAACCCCAAAAAGATACAAACTGCCAAACCGCTGCATAGCAATAAAAATGAAATTAACACTAGGTAATGATTCTTTGTGGGCGAAAAGGTGCCAATGCAGGCAGGAGTCCGTACAAAGGGCAGCTTGCAGCTCCAGGACAAACAGCGTGAGAGAGGAGAATTGGCGAGCTCAAGAGAGCTCTGTTGGGACAGCTGTGAATTTCTTTGTGGACAGACAAAGGTGCCAATGCAGCCAGGAGCCCTGTACACAAGTGCAGCCTGCAGCACCAAGAGAAACAGAATGAGTGAGTGACAGATGGTAGTGAGCGAGCTCAACAGAGCTCTATTGTGACTGCTGCGGATTTCTTTGTGAGCAGAAAATGCGGCAATGCAAGCAGGAGCCCAGTACCAAAGGCCAGCTTGCAGCACCTACTGAAATGGAATGAGTGAGTGAGAAAGCTCAATGGAGCTGTGGGACTGCTTCAGATTTCTTTCTGGCCAGAACAAGCCGCCAGTGCAGGCAGGAGCCCAGTACAAAGGGCAGCCTACAGCGGCAGGAGACACAGAATGAGCTAGTGAGGAGGGGTAGTAAGTGAACTCAATGGAGCTCTGTTGGGACTGCTGCAGATCTGTCTGTGGGCAGAAAAAGGCAGCAAAGCATGCAGGGGCCCAGCACAAGGGCAGCCTGCAGTGGTGGGGAAACCAGAATGAACAAGTGAGAGAGGAGGAGTGAGCGAGCTCAACGGAACTCTGTTGTATCTGCTGCAAATTTCTTTTGTGGGCAGAAGAAGGTGGCAACACAGGCAGGAGCCCAATAGAAAAGGGCAGCCTGCAGCGCTGGCAGAAACAAAATGAGCGAGTGAGAGAGGGGGAGTGAGCGAGACTCAGCGGAGCTTGTCGGGACTGCTGCAGATCGCTTAGGGCAGAAAAAGGCGCAACAGAGGCAGGAGCCCAGTACAAAGGGCAGCCTGCAGCACCAGGAGAAAGAGAATGAGTGAGTGACACAGGGTGAGTGAGCCACCTCAATAGAGCTCTGTCCGGGACAGCTAGTAGTTTCTTTGTGGGCAGAAAACAGTACAAAGGCCAGCCTGCAAGCGCCGACAGAAATGGAGCAGTGAGTGAGGGGGTCAGCAGGCTCAGTAGACTTGTGTCGGAACTGCTGCAGATTTCTTTGTGGGCAGAAAAAGCCACAACAGAGGTAGGAGCCCAGTACAAAAGGGCAGCCTGCAGCGCCAGGAGAAACAGATTGAGTGAGTGACACAGGGTGAGTGAGCCACCTCAACAGAGCTCTGTTGGGACAGCTGCGTTTCTTAGTGGGCAGAACATGGTGCCGATGCAAGCAGGAGCCCAGTACAAAGAGCAGCCTGCAGCACGGGAGAAACAGACTGAGCGAGTGACAGAGGGCAGTGAGCGAGCTCAACACAACAATGCAATCAACATGCGGCATTGACAAATACTTGTTAAAATTAGGAAACTTTGAGACCTAAGGGAGTTAACAGTGTCCCTTTAAGATGTTCTATCAGAACTCAGGGTTATGCTAGGAGGGCTATTTCTAGTAACAGCCCGATTCTAGCTAAAAACACATTTCAATAAATTTTTTTAAAACAAGAAATCAGAAGCTCAAAGCCCACCAAACAGTGACAAACAAAATCACAGTACCACAAAATTAATAGACCACCACACATCAAAGCCAGCAAATCCTGGTGACAAGGACAACCCCAAAAAGATATAAACAAAGTGCCAAACTGCTGCACAGAAATAAAAATGAAATTAACGCTAGGTAATGATTCCAGAAAAAAATGTGATGACTATCCTGCTCCCAATCAACACTGTCCCTGACATCACCTGTGGATGCACGAGGGCAACAGGGGACTTGCAGTGTGGAGGATGCATTGATGTTTGGCTGAGACATGCACCTGGACGTCTACAGCCTGGAATCGCTGTCCTTTGTGCCGGTATGTCCTTTAGGCGGCATCCTCAGGGAGTGGGGTTTCAGGGACCAAACAGCAGCAGGAGTAAAACATATAAAAACATAATCCCCCACTGCTACGCAGCATGTCCCTGCCAACAAGTTGGAAGGGGCTGGAGCACAGATGGTCGGTACCGCCACTGAGCCTGCTGGTAGGGAGACAAAAACTGCTATGTAAACACTCACAAACGCATACCTTCCTGTAGGCAACAATACCCTCCTTCGCAATCCACAACTGTACACACAAACAATATTTAGAAATTAGAGAAAATAACGGAAAATGTTCGCTAGCTATGGAGCTCCACACAGACACAGCCACTCTGCTGCTGCCAGCATTCTAAGTCTTAGGCAAGCAAACATAAAAATGCTAGTGGCAACCATATTTATTCTCATGAGTCTTAAATTATAAAACTGGTAAAAAAATTTAAAAATATCTGAGGGACTCAAAATACACCAGTGATGAATCCAGCTGTGATTCTTTCCACCCTTCCTCCCTCGTCCCATGCTGACTGTCGGCAGCAGTTTCTGTAAAACAGGTCCATCCCTCCACACTGTTCTGTCAATGCTGAGCCCCGCACACCTCTCTGATGATTGATAATGTCTGTCCTCACTACCAGTGCCCAGGTCGCACCTATAAACAAGCTTTCAGCTTAGTGTACCACTCTTTGTTAAAACAATTGAGAAACAGATGTATGTTTCTCCAGCTGGATATGGTGCATACTCACCTATAAGTCCACCTCACATATAAGATAACTTCCTTTACCTGGTTAATTTCAGCAAAATTATAGCCATTATTTTGCTGCCTAACTGGATGGAAAGATCTTTTTATAACCAGCGTCATCAGGCACTGAATCTGTCTTTGTGGCCAGAACGGGACACAAAATCAGGTTACACAGTTGCAAGCATTGTTCACCATTTTAAACCTTGCAGACAGTTCAACCTGCAGATAAGTTGAATCCCCATCTTGGAGGCCTATTTGTAGTCAAAACTAGACTTACGTGTGAGTGAGTATATGTGTTATGTAATGGATGCCTTCCACAACCAACACTCAGAAACCAGCTTTTAAACAGACACCAAGAGCTGAAATGTAAACAACTGTACCTTTCTTAAAAGGCTTGAATAAATATGTTACTTCAATTTCTGTATCCATGGATGTTGTAAATACCACAATAATGTTGTGTGATGCATATATACTCTTAGTGAACACTTGGAATGTATACCTCACACCTACCAGTTTGCTGTATTATTGCCTGTATCTCTTTATTCATTTTGTATTCTGTACCGTTAGTCTATGTATCTATAACTGTCCTTGACAACAGCAGGTCCACCTTGTAAATGAGCTTGCTCATGGCGATTGCCTGGATAAATAAAGAAAGATTTGATCTGAAATAGCCATAAGCTGCTCAGCTGATTGTGAGATGGATGCAGCCTACTGCTAGCACTCAGAAACAGTCTGTTACTCAGCTGACACTTTAATGGACGCCTTTCTCTACCTGCACTCCAGAAACAACAGTGCGTTGCTCAGCAGCTCTGTCTTTATCCTTAGTGCACATGCAGCATGCCTTGGTAAAGTGTATACAAGACATTATCATAAAGATGCCCTCATGGGGCATTTCTGCTGTGTTTTATTGGTTCAGAAGTACTGCAGCATGACCAAGCAGTTTCTAATACTGCACTGCAGTGTAAGCAGTGGGCATGAGCTCCCATGCTGGTGTTGGACAGCCTGTAGTACTGCACCATAGTGTCAGCATTGAGTATGAGCTCCAGTCCTGGTGTGGGACGCTCCCTAGTACTGCACTGTAGCATCTGTGTTGGATATGAGCCCGAGGGCTCATATGGACACCAGGACTGCAGTAGTAGCAAATGGGATGAAACTAGGGTCTGTTGTAGGACACCTCCATTGCTAATCTGTAGTGTCAGTGTTGAGTATGTGCCCAGGTCCAGTACTGCACTGTAGTGTTGGCATTTAGTAGGAGCCCAGGTCTGATGTGGGACTCCGCCGAGTACTGCAGTAAAGATTAGCATTAGGTATTAGCCCAAGTCCTAATGTCTGACACCATACACACTACCACACTGCAGTGTCAGTTCTGAGTGTGTGCCAAAGTCCCTAGTGTAGGACATCCCTTCAGTACTACACTGTAGTGTCAGAACAGGTTATGAGCCCAAGTCCTGGTGTGGGACACTCCTAGAACTGCACCATAGTGTCAGTGTTGGCTATGAGCCCAAGGGCTTGTGGGATACCCCCAGGACTGCAATAGTAC
Organism: Neoceratodus forsteri; assembly: GCA_016271365.2. Classification (NCBI taxonomy): domain Eukaryota; kingdom Metazoa; phylum Chordata; order Ceratodontiformes; family Ceratodontidae; genus Neoceratodus; species Neoceratodus forsteri. The sequence continues at coordinate 133,509,776 of CM028130.1, read as the reverse complement.
CAGCATTTGGGATGAAACTAGGGTCTGTTGAAGGATAACTCCTAGTACTGTTCTGTAGTGTCTGTGTTGGGTATGTGCCCAGGTCCTGCTGTGGGACTACCTGTTCTACTGCACTTAAATGTCAGCACTGGGTATGAGCCCAGGTCCTGGTGTAGGAAACCCCTAGTATTGCACTGCAGTGTTGGCATTTAGTATGAGCCCATGTCTAGGTATGGGACTCCACCTAGTACTGCAGTAAAAGGTCAGCATTAGATATGAGCCCAAGTCCTAATGTCTGACACTACAGTACTGCACTGCAGTGTCACTGTTGGGTATGTGCCAAAGTCCCTAGTGTGGGACACCTACTCTGGTAGTGTCAGCATGAGGTTATGAACCCAAGTCCTGGTGTGGTACACTCCCTAGTACTGCACTGCAGTGTCAGTGTTGGGTATGAGACCAGAGTCTGGTGTAGGACACCCCATAGTACTGCACTGCAGTGTCAGCCTTGGCTACAATCCCAAGTCCTGGAGGTGGGATACCCTCAGTACTGCACTTTGGAGTCAGCATTGTGTATGAACTCAGGTTCCTGGTGGGGATAGCCCCAGTACTACACTGCAGTGTCAGCATTGGGTATGAGCCCAAGTCCCCAGTGTGTGACTTCCCTAGTACTGCACTGTAGGTCAACACTGAGTGTGAGCCTTGGTCAAGGTGTGAGATACCCCTCAATCCTGCACTGTAGTGTCAGTGTTGAATGAGTGAGCCCAGTTCCTGGTGTGAGACACCTTCTAGTACTACACTGCAGAGTCAGCACTGGGTATGAGCTCAGATCCTGGTATGGGACACCTAAGTGTTGCAATGCAGTGTCAGCACTGGGAAAGAGTCCAAGCCTTGAGTGAGACACCCCTAGTACTGCACTGCAGTGTCAGCGTTGTGTAAGAGCCCAGATCCGGCTTGGGAAACCCTCTAGTACTACTCTGCAGTGTCAGAGTTAGGTATGAACCTAGGGCCTGGTATGGGACACCCCTAGTACCACACTACAGGGTCAGCATTGGGCATCAGACCAAGTATCCAGAGTAGGGCATCCCAGTATTGCACTGTGGTGTTGCACTGAGTATGTACCCATGTCCTGCTGTGGAACACACTCTTAGTACTGCAGTGTGGGGTCAGTATTGGGTATGATCCCAGATCCTGGTAAGGGACACCTCCTAGTACTGCATTAAAATGTCAGCATGGGGTATGTGCCCTGGTGTGGGTAAACCCTTGTTTTGCACTGCAGTATCAGCTTTTGTATGAGCCCTTGTCCTGGTGTGGGATACCCCTAGTACTACACTGCAGTGCTAACATTGGGAATAAGCCCCGGTCCTGGTGTGGGTCACCCCATAGTACTGCACTTCAGTGACAATACTAGGTGTAAGCCCTGGTTCCAGTGTGGGACACCCTTAATACTGCATTAAAATGTTAGTATTGGATATGGATCCAGGTGCTAGTGTGGGACACCCTTAGTATTGCGCGGTTCTATGTCATAATAGTGAATCAGACAGCAATTGCTATTATGGTGAGTGTATATCACCGAAAGGCAAATTGGTGGTATATACTTGCCGGTGAACTGACAACCGGCAAAATAAAGTGTTTTGCGGGGGGCTTGCTCCCAGCATCCCTGATTTAGGATCCTAACTCCGGGGTGCATGTCTGGGAGGGGCACAGTCTGCATAAAAAAAATTAAGTCCCACAGCTGCAGGCAGCAGCAAAATTCTTCCTCCGGTCCCAGCTCGAAACCAGTACCTGCTACGCTGGGCTAACCTCCTCACCATCACACCACATGGCTGGCTCGGCAGCAGCAGGCAACTACAGCTCAATAACCCTCACCCATATCCTCCCCTTCTCCTTGCTATCCTCCGTTTCCAGTCACTCTCCCCTGCCCTCATGGTAACAGTGACTCATTACCCTTGCCGGTTGCCCATAATCATAGCGCCGAATATGAGTTGCCGCTTTGACAGTCATCTATATTCGGTCACTATTATCTTGGGATACTGTATTGCACTATTATGTCAGTGTTGGGTATGAGTCCAGGTTCTGGGTCTTGAACCTAGAGCCTTGCATCCCAAAGATGACAGTGCTACTTACTGATCCACACTGACCATGTTTTATTATTTCTGGTATAATCACGAAAGATAATATAAATTACTTTTTATATAGCAATCAATTTTAACAGATTGAAGTTACCTTTGCAGGTTTTAAGTTAAAAATGATTTTACACTGCAGGCTTTGAGACAGAATGTTTTACTAAGATACCAGACTAGCCTCTCCTTCATACAGTCACTCTGCTACTGAATAACGAGTTTGCTGCCTCCAGAATGTAAGCTGATAACTGTATTAAATTAAGTGTGCAGAGCAGGGCCTCTTGTAATTTTACCTTTGGTTGGATTATACGTTAGAAATAGATTGCTAGAAGATGAGCAGTTGGAGCACCTTCTGGAAGTGTTAATATGTTCTGAGGAATTTAAAGCACTGTCAGAGCTTCATCTGAGCTGAGGGTGATGCTGTATGAAAAAGAAGGATGACTGCAAGATACTGTCTGGTTGTTATTTATGGGTTTTGATGGAAGACAACCATGAAATCTACTCAGTTAAAATGTTATTTTATGCCACGAGAAGAGGAAGTGTTCATTATCTCTGGCGTTTCATTTAACATCCACAGGAATGAAAAATAAAATGGCATCAAAGCATTTGGTGGGGACCTCGCGCACTAAATAGAAGGATTATGGTTCTCAGCGCAGTAACTACAAAACCAGGAAGATGAAAATTGGAATAGGTGAACAGAGATAAGCTACAAAAACGGTTTAACTATCAAGTGTATTGGAGGTATTTGCAAAGCTAGAAAACAGTTTCCTTCTGTTCCTGAAGTCACAGGTTCAGTTCCATTGAGATAGATGACAACACAACGTATTGATTTCATCTAGAGGAGAGTGAACAGGCCTTCAGTTTGGTTTCATTTGGCTGTGGGACAGGCTCATCAGTTGGTGTTTGGTGGGATGCGGTGAACAGTCCTATTGGTTTCTGTTGGAGGCGAACAGGCCCATTGATTCAGCGGAGGGTAAATAGTCCCATTGGTTTAGGTTTAGGGTGTGTGAGCAGGCCCTTTAGATTCAGAAGAGTTGAACAGGCCCTTCAGTTTGGGTGGTGGGTTGGAAGCAGGCCCATTGGTTCAGATTTGGATTGAGGAGTGGAACAGGCCCATTGATTCAGTGGGGCTAAATAGGCCTACTGGTTTGGGTTCAGGGTGTGTGAGCTGGCTCATTGTTCATGTTTGGATTTTGGTGAGTTAAACTGGCCCATCGGTTTGAGGGTAAACAGGCCCACTGATTCAGATTTGGATTGGGGGTTTCAACAGGACCTTCAGTTCAGGGGTGAACAGGTCCATCAGCTGGGGGTGAACATGCTCACTGGTTAGGGAGAGAAAGGTGTGAATAGGCCCATCAGTTCAGGTAGAGAGGGTCTAAACAGGATCATCAGTTTGGGTTGGGGGTTTAAATAGGCCCATCTGTTCAGTTGCAGATGGTGTGAACAGGTCTGTTGATACAGAGTTAGGGAGAGTAAACAGACTCATCAGTTTGGGTTTGGGGATGTAGCCCCATCTGTTTGGGTTTAGGGCTGTAAACAGGTCCATAATTTTGGTGGTACATAATCCCATTAGTTTGGGTTTGGGGTGAATAAGCTGATCAGTTTGGGTTTGGGGGTGACCAGGCCTATCATTTTCCTTGGGAGTTGAACAGGTTCCTCAGTTTGGGTGGGGAGGGCGTGAAGAGGCCGTCAGTTTGGGTGGGAGGGGATGAAGAGGCCCATCAGTTTGGGTGGGAGGGGTGAAGAGGCCCGTCAGTTTGGGTGGGAGGATGAAGAGGCCCATCAGTTTGGGTGGGGAGGATGAAGGGCCCATCAGTTTGGGTGGGGAGGGTGAAGAGGCCCATCAGTTTGGGTGGGGAAGGGGTGAAGAGGCCCATCAGTTTGGGTGGGAGGGGATGAAGAGGCCCATCAGTTTGGGTGGGGAGGGGTGAAGAGGCCCATCAGTTTGTGTGGGGAGGGTGAAGAGGCCCATCAGTTTGGGTGGGGAGGGATGAAGAGGCCCGTCAGTTTGGGTGGGGAGGGGTGAAGAGACCCGTCAGTTTGTGTGGGGAGGGGTGAAGAGGCCCATCAGTTTGGGTGGGGAGGGATGAAGAGGCCCGTCAGTTTGGGTGGGGAGGGGTGAAGAGGCCCATCAGTTTGGGTGGGGAGGGGTAAAGCTCATCAGTTTGTGGTGGGGAGGGGTAAAAGCTCATCATTTTGTGGTGGTGCACAATCCATTATTTTGGGTTTGGGGTGAACAGCCCCATCGGTTTAAGTTGGGGGTAAACAAGCTCATTCATTTGGGTCTGTGTGAACAGTGCCGTCAGTTTGTTTTTGTGGGTGTAGCCACATCAGTTTAAACTTGGGAGTATGAACAGGCCTGCCAGTTTGGGTGGTGCAAAATCCCATTTGTTTGGGTTTGGGGGTAAATAGGCTCATCAGTTTAGGTTCGAGGGTAAACAGGCCTATCATTTTGGGTTGGGAGGGTGAAGAGGCCCATCATTTTGGGTGAGGAGGTTAAGAGGCCCATTAGTTTGGGTTTGGGGTGAATAGGCTCATTGGTTTGGGTTCGAGTGAACAGGCCCATTAGTTTGGGTTTGGGGTGAACAAGTCTATTAGTTTGGGTTGGGAGGGTGAAGAGGCCCATCAGTTTGGGTGAGGAGGGTGAAGAGGCCCATTAGTTTGGGTTTGGGGCGTAACCAGGCCCATCAGCTTAGGGGTATGTGCACAATCCTATTAATTTGCGTTTGGGAGTGAACAGGCCTCAGCAGTTTGGGTTTGGTAGTAAACAAGCTCATCAGTTTGGCTTCAGGGAGTGAACAGACCATTAGTTTGGGTGGTTCCATGTCAAAAGGCGATTCAATTATAGTGGCGTCAAATGGCAATTCCAAAAAGCAACTGCAACAAGGGGACATGAAATAGCGGCGACACATATAGTGATTTTCAGGTCATTTTCATTAATGTCCAGAAACTGGTGCCTACACTTGAAAAGGAAATTTGGGGACGATTGGACTCAGATGGCTAGTAACTGTTCCTTCTGGGGGCACAGACAATCATCCTGCAGATTCAAACACGGACATAAAATGTAACAAATGTAACCCTCTTTTACTTTCTGTGATCAGCTGCTGTATGTTTGATAATTCATAATTTGGGGACTATTATTCAGAGCCAGGGACATGCCTTTATTGACATTGGGGGCTCGCCCGGACCCACCACTTATTTCTGAATATATCACTCCAAGACAAAATTGGACTTTGGGATTGCACAACAGCGGACTCGCCTAAAATTACTGGTCGCTGTTATTTGTATGCCTTTAATGTTTTCACCTAAATGCCTTCACCCTTTGTCTTTGCCCTCATTTCTTCACCTGTATTATGTGCTATCGTTTGGGTCTGGGAGTGGGTGGGTGAACAGGGCCATCAGTTTGAGTTTGGGGTAACAGGAAATCAGTTTGGGTTTGGGGGAACAGGAAATCAGTTTGGGTTTGGGGAACAGGGCCATCAGTTTGGGTTTGGGCACTAGCAGACCCATCAGTTTGTTTTGTGGGAGAGCAGTTCCATCAGTTTGTGTTTGGGGTATGAATAGGCCCATTAGTTTGGGCTTAGGGGTGTCAACAGTCCCATCGGTTTGGCTTTTGGAGGAATGAACAGCCCCATCAGTTTGGTTTTAGTATAGGGTGTGATAATGCCCATTACTTTGGGTTTTGGTGATGTGCAAAGGCAGTCAGTTTGCACTACGGATGTGAACAAGCTCATCAGTTTTCATTTGGCTGTGTGAACAAGCCCATCGGTTTGAGCTTGTGTTTGGGGTGCACAAGCCAATCAGTTTGGGTTTGGGTATGTGAACAGGCCAATTTTAAACTGTGCTTGTTGTGGAGTGAAACCTAACTGGTTAGAAAATGTATTTATTATTTTGGTATTATTTCTTTCCCACCTACATGCCACCATGTTAGCCACTCCTTTGGGTGTACCAAAATTCTTCTGACCCATCCTGTCCCCAGTCTCCACTCTCAGGTGGCAGCCATCTCAGGGTACCCTGGCATAACCATTCACCAGGTGGGTCCAGTCCAGGTTGCAGAGGATCCAAGCTGCTTACAAGTTTTGGGATGGTAACTTGGTTCCCCAGTTTTATGAAAGTTAATATGGGAGGAAACAAAGTGCTCCAACCAGGTCGGATTGTATACCCAAGAGTAACTATTCAAGGACTCTATGGGTCCATGATCTGTGCTCTCAAAATAAGTGCTTTTGGTCTGCCTGTTGCGATATGTGCTCATGTAGTCCTGGTATCACTGGTGCCCTGTGATTTTCTGTTTGCCCCAGAAGAGGAGATGGAAGTTTGAAAGAAAATGTCCTTTGGTAACAAGTTCTGTACCTGCAGAAAAGTTCTGTGTACTCTGTGTTTCGGTACCTGTAAAAGCCCTGGGGCACCACATTTTGTGACTGACATCTGGCATCAGACTAAACCATACAGTACAATCCCATTTCTGCTGTGGGCATTCCATCTTTTGTGACCTGTGACTTGTTGGGCCCCTGTCAGACATATGTGACACACCATAGCCCAGGCAACTCTCTCCCGGCTTGGGTAAAATAGAAATGTTTATTTTGTACCCCTCCTCTGACCTCTGAGATGCCGAGCCAGGTGTTGTCCTAATTCCAGGGGCAATGCTGTTGTGTGTTTATGCTGTTATTGCTGTTGCCTTGCCTGTATAGGGGTTACACAGTGATATAGGTTTGTAACTGGTGCTTTATTTTATAGCGGCTGCCAATGTAATTTGAATAGTGCTGCTGAGGGTTGGAGATTCCCAATCATGAGGATCCCGACATGCTGTTCTGTTTATATTTAACACAGGGAAGCAGGTATAGTATGCAACAAGGTACAGTATATTCTGAGCATGAATGTGGAGCATCCGCCTTCCTGCTTGCACTGCTCATGAACATTTGGGAAGCTCTGGCTCACTGCTGCCTTCATGTTAGAAACATCAGATTTCACATAGCAAGAATGAGTGCATGAGTGACTAGTGGGTGATGGCAGCCTAAACAGCTCCTTCAGAACTCCTTCCCAGCCCAGGCAACATCAAGCGAAGCCCCAGGCATGCAGTCTAGCCCACTGTGCCCGGTTTAAAAAAATATATATATTGTACACTTTATTTATCTTTCTTGTACATACATGACAGTACAGTACAGGATGCTAAAACACTTTGGCAAGTACTACAGAGAACATAACCCCTTTATGCAGCAATATACAATACAAAATACAGACTTGTTTCCTTAGCAGAGATGATTATCATCAGACAAGACTGATTTAATCTCAGTGACTTTGCCCCTTTTATTGCTAATCACAATCTGCTATGGAACTTAATGCATGAAACTTTTCCCATCACTTTTGGTGTATGTGATACCTGTGTTGACACTAGCAATAATTCTCTCACTTCTTAAAGCAACTAATATGTCATTGTACCATTCTTTGTGGATGGCACCTCCGAGTCCATCCAGTCACTCAGAAAGCTGTAACTGTCTTAGTTACCATCATGTGGTTATTCTGGGCACCTAATTGTTTCCCATGATTGCCCAGGATACATGTCTAGTGTGAATGCATCTTTAAGCTCCAGCAGTGGGTCTAGTTTATTCTTAACCATGTCCCAGAATGGCCTGGTTCTACAGCACTACCAGAGAATGTGGAGCAGGTCACCTTCTTGAGCTCCACAATGAGTGCATACCTTTGCATCCTGTTTTTATTAGTAATACAACACGAATGTGTCGGTGTCACCTTGCTGGTATGCAAGTGTCAGAAGGCTTCTCGAGAGTTTAGGTTTTGGGGTTTCTTTAGTTTTCTTAAATTTGGTGAGGATTTCATTGCCACCACTTTTGCACATGTTGTAAATCTTAACAACAATTCTGGTGGCTGGATATCATGTGAAAGATGAGGGGTCTGTCATGTCAGTTATTCAGAGACCAGAACAAAGTAAAACACAAATCTTCATATTACAGGAAAACAGAGATAGAAACATAGAAACATGGCATTTGATGGCAGATAATGACCACTTGGCCCACCTAGTCTGCACATTTTCCTGCCTGATGGATAAGCTGCAGAGCCTAGGTAACCAACAGCCTACTTCCTCTACCCCCATTAGAATCACCCTTATGTCTGTTCCATGCACTCTTGAATTCCATACTGTTCTTGACTCACAACCTCCTCAGGGCTGTTCCATGCATCCACAACCCTCTCCATGAAAAATATTTCCTCACATTACCTCTGAGCCATTTCCCTTTATCTTCAAATTGTGTCCCCTTATTCTTGCACATCTTTTCTGAAAGATGCTACCCTCTTGGACTTTGCTGATTCCACTGAGGTACTTGAAAGTTTCTATTCGTCCCCTCTCCCTGCTTTCCTCAAGAGTATACATACTAAGCTCCTCTAGTCTCTCTTCATATGTCTTCTGGTGCAGACTCTGCACCATTTTGTGCCCTCCTCTGGATAGCCTCCACTCTGTCTATGTCTTTGTGGAGATGGGGTCTCCAGCACTGCACACAGTACTCAGATGGGGTCTCACCAACAGTCTGTACAGAGGGATAACAACATCCTGTTTTCTACTGTTGATGCCTCTCCTGTGCATCCCATTATCCCCCAGCTCTCCTTACTGCCTTCTCATATTGCTTGCCCACCTTTAGATCATCTGATATAATTACCCCCAGGTCCCTTTCCATTTTGTTGTTGTTAGTATCTCACCCCAATGTGTACTCTTCCCTGGGTTTTGTTTCCCAGGTGCATTACCTTGCACTTCTTTACATTGAATCTCAGCTGCTATACATCTGACCATTCCTCCAACCTTGCCAAGTCCCTTCTCATCCTCTCCACCCCACATTGTGTATCAACCTTGTTGTAGATCTTTGTGTTGGCTGCAAAGAGACGTACTTTTCCTTCCAGTTCCTCGGCAATGTCAGTTATAAAGACATTAAAGAGGACCGGTCACTGTACTGAACCCTGTGGTACCCCACTAGTAACCACCTTTCTTCACTGTGGACTTTGTTTACTAATACTCTTGCATCCTGTTGTCCAGCCAATTTTTTTATCCAGGCTACTACCTTGGGACCACTCCAAGGCTGGCTAACTTGTATATTACTCTTTTGTGTGGGACTGTGTCAAATGCCTTGCTAAAATCTAGGTAGAGTATGTTCACAGCCCGTCCCTGGTCTACTACTTTGGTCACCCAAAGAAATCTATACATCTGCCTGATACCGACCTTCCCGCTGAGAATCCATGCTGCTTGGACACTGTGCCCCACTGGCCTCTAGGTATTCAACTATTCTGTCCTTCAGAAGTGATTCCATCAGTTTCCCTACCACTGAGGTCAAACTAACTGGTCTGTGAGTTTCCTGCCTCTGCTCTGCTCCCACTTTTGTGAAGTGGAATAACATATGCCCTCCTCAAGTCCTTAGGTACCACCCCATCCTCCCATGATTTGTTAAAGAGGGTAGTCAGTGGTGTCACTAGTTCTACCCTTAGTTCTTTTAAATTCTGAAGGTAAATCCCATCAGGCCCCATTGCTTTGTCACCTTCAGTTTTAAGAGTTCTTTTAGAACCCTTTCTTCTGTGAATGAACTGGTATTGACCCTCTATCCAGAGTGTTTCTCTTGTTTGGTTTAGGTACCTCCTTCCTCTTCCTTTGTGAATACTGAGCAGAAATATTCTTACAGTATCCCTGCTTTTTCACTGTCACCCTCTGCCCACATTCCTCCCTTTATTAAGCCTCAGTATCCCTCCCTCCTTGTCTTTCTTTGCTCCGTAATGTAACTATAAAGGTTTCATCCCTCTTCTTAACAGAGTTGGCTATCTTTCCTCGGTTTGGGACTTTGCTTTTCTGCTGCCTTCCTGCCTCCTTCTGCTTTAACTGCTAAAGTTCTCTGTACTGCTCCTTGTGTGTTTCCTTGTATTTCCTGAATACTATCCTTTTTCCTTAACCTTCCTTGCCACCTCTTTTGAGAACAATAGTGTTTTTCCTTCATTTCATATTGTTGATTTGCGTCACAGAAAGGCTTGTTGCCTCTGTGATGGCTGTTTTGATTTTTCCCCATTGTTCCTCCACCCTCCTTCTTGCCCATTTGCTGGTGCTATTCTGAGGCACTCTCTCATTTTCAAAAGTCAGCCCTCCTAAAGTCCAATACTCTTGCTTTGGTATGGCTTGACTCTATGGCTGTGTTTATCGTGAGTCACTGTTTGGTGGTCGCTTGTTCCTAGATGGTTACCACTTCTAAATCAGAGATCCTTTCTCCGTTCCCATTTGAGAACACCAGGTCTAAGATTGCTCCCTCCTGAGTGGGTTCAAATACTAGCTGTCTGAGGCATGCCCTTGTAGGGCATCAAGAATGACCCTGTTGTTGGATGTGCCTGCAGCAAGGTGCTCCATGCACAATTCATATTCCATGGACAGCATGTCCATTATCACACAGGTCACTAACCCTATGGAGGAGGAGGAGGAGATCATTTTGAGTCAAGAAATAGTTTTCCAGTCTTATAGTTCATTCTTTAAAGTGCTACACTGCTGCAACAGACAGATTGCAACCCTCCATGTGTCTGTGCTGCCGCTAATGTTGTATCACAAAAACAGCTGATCGGAGTGGCAGGAGGGACAGTTCTTGGGCTTCTTCCACTTGCTCCTTTCCTGATTGATGCATGCATGATTGTCCCTGTCCTGTATAATTGTTCCTGCCCATGCTGCCATGCCACTAAATCATTCAGGGCTACAACTAAAGGGTATGGAGTTGCAGTCCTGAATGCCCACCACTAGTAACCCCATATAATGGGCTAGACAGCTGTGCTACAGCAACATCTGCAGTTCTCATACTACATCTACCCAAACGAAGAATATTCTAACCATGGATTCATTGGTACTCAGCTTCAGCAAACCGATTTGCTAATAGTGGTGGGCAAAGTTAGAAAAATTCACTTCATGGAGAAATGTACAAATTTGCCCAAATTCATGAATTTAATCTGCAAGGCAAAGTTAAACTTCATCTTATAGCTAGAACTTCTCAAATGGTGACTTTGGTAATTTTGCCTGTGAAATGTGCTCTCAAGGTGAAGTTTGCAATGATCGCGAGACTGAGGTCACGTGGTGCTACAATGAGCTGTATTGCCATGGGTAGGCTGAGTTCAGTGCAGTCTTATGAAGACAGGGTTGGTGTGAAGTCTATTGTGAATTTCTGCCCAAAAATCTTTGAAAAGATTTAAAATGCAAAGTTCTTTCAACCAAATAACTCCTTAAAGTGTGTAGTGTGCCTTGTGCCTCTAGATTACTACTTATATGTGGTATTTGTTCTATGCAAGCCCCAACTCTGTAAAGTGTCTAGTGTGCCTTGTACCTAGATTATTGATTATGTGGTATTTTTCTGTGCACCCCCAACCCCAGTGTTTAGGAGTATCCTGATGATACATGGGGGTGGATGGTACTTACAGTCACGAAAACACAGTCCAGTAAATAAAGATGCTCATTACCGATTTTTTGATTGTTGCTAGATGGCTTCGCATTAGGGGAGCAGGCTCATTGTTGTGTCACAGAGGGAAATGCTGCATGGGCAACGAATTTGGTAAAGGCATATACCATAAGACAGTTCTCATTAAGTAAACCCAATGTCCACTCCGGAATCAAAAGAGTAAAACTGATTTCATGTAAATATTAATGTGGTGAACCACTCTAGGGAGGCGTGGGGCGGGGGTTATATGTTAATGGAGGGAGCATTCTAGCAGGCATAGGACCTGATCATAAATCTGCATGCAATCTCTTTTTCCAGCAGATTGGCTTGAATCTATGCAGTAATCCCTGAGCCAAAAATACTACGTTTCCTGATGGCAGCATGCTATTGTGGGCAGAGAAAGCCTTCCACACAGATACTCAAACTATTAGCAGCAGTTTCATTTCATACTCCTTCCTTCATATCTTCCCAATTAAACAGGCCCTTGCTTCATTTGCCCTCTAAACTTGGGGTTACTGCAGTATGGGGAAACACTTTAAGCAGCTTTCTTTTACTGATGTTCAATTTTAACATGAGAGCACTACCGAAAACCCTCCTGCCACCCAATCACTGATGTTACATGCTTGAGTCTGGGTCCCCAGGCTGTTATGCAAACCCTGGCCATCCAGGATCTTAAGACACTTTCCACTCATGCAGAAATTCCAATTTCTAGATGGCTTTACCCAAGGGAACCCAGTTGACATGCCACATGGAGCACCCAGGCGGACTACCACTCCTCCTGAGGTCCCAACAGCCACTCCCCAAGCAGAACTCTCCATCCCTCCACAGACTGCACAAACTAGGGAGCCCAAACACTGCAGTGGCCCCAGGGACTGGGGAAAAGGAGTAGTCTGCCACATTACACCCCAATGATCCAGGTTGCTACCTTTGGACTGTGCCCCAGGCCGTCTCTGCCATAGCAGGCCTGGCCATGGAAAACCCACCAGCTCCTAGACTGCACTCACCCCTGGGCAAGACATTTTCTACAAAAGGACCTCCATCAATGCTAACCCCTACTAAGGTGCTAGAGATCACTTGGTGGGCTCAATACCTTCTCTTCCAGGCTCCAGCTCCCATTCACAGCACCAAGGGTCTCAATACTAGTGCTGCACTGCTCCTCTGCCTTCTAGTGCTTGAACTGCTGCACAGCTATCGTTGGTCTTTGAGGGAAGGGGCTGGGAAGACAACAAACAACCCCAGCCCCACATGGCCTCCAGCTGAACTTGCTGTCCAATACCCCAACTCTCCTTGCTCTCTTTTCCCTTTCTCAGTCTCCTCTTATAGCGCCAAAACCCTTTATATCCCCCGGGTGGGAGGGGGACCCATGCAGGCCATAGGCAGTCCCAACACCCAAGATCTACAAGCACTAAGGCTTCCTGCTTAACTACAAAAATGTTAACTAGTAAGTCCTAAGTGGTGCTTACATCTGATTTAATTAAAGTTGTATTTTGTGTAGTTATATTTATGTAGTTGTAAAGTTTCATTGTCTGTATCATGTGTAGTGAGGCAGTGCTGTGGGAGAGGAGAGCTAGTTAACTTGCTAGCAGCAAAAGGCAGCCTTTCTGTCTGAGCAGTTCTAGTGCTATTGTAGTTGGTGTTTTGTGTGAATGATTTTCCTGTTTTCTGTGGTTTTCAATTTTTTTATTTTTCTTTTTTTTGAGGGGGTAAAAAGCAGTAGGACAATCACTGGTGGTGTTTGGTATTAAGTGAACCATCGGCTGCTTGGGACACCAGCTTTCCGCAAGTGCCACGAGCCTGAGGTAATATATTGTTAAAAACAAGCAGCCTGAGCAGGTGATCGCCTAGTCTCAGCAGTGGAAAGTGAACTGAGGGACTGCTCTGGACTCCATCTCTTTGCGTGATGTCACACACATGAACTCAGAGTGTCCTGCAAGGCACATCGTCTCTTTGAGCTCTTTCTCCTGAGCTTACTGCTGGTTGGCATGGTTATTTGAAACTCAGAATGGAGGGACATAGCCATATTGAATCATGCCCCAGTCATTAGCCTCTGGGACTTTATTTATTTAATTTTTATTTTAGTCTTTGGTAACGGGTAGCCACTTGGCACAAGTGCCTGTTTTCAGGGGTGACCTGGGAGCACTGGGCGATTAAGTGACTTGCTCAGAGTCACACAGTATGCAAGTGGAGGCTGAGAGAATCAAACTTGGGTCTGGTCTGCTGGATGTATCAAGTTCGTTCACACCTCGTTCCTCTAACCTCTAGGCTATACGTACTATTTATGCAGCGAATCATTCATAGAATTTCTTACCAAATCCATGAGAAGATATTAACAGATAATGCCTCTAATGAAGCAACTCCAGCAATACTATGGGACACGGTAAAAGCTGCCTTCCATGGTACATTAATCAATTACAAAACCACTCAAACTAAACTACTAAAAGAAAGACAAAACACTCTAGAAGACACCCTTCATTTCTTGCAACAGGTGCATCAAAGGAAAATGCAGCAGTACTACCATAACTTAAACAGGTCAGGGCCAATTTAGAAGCATTATTCCGATAACAGACAGAGATTGCCTTAACTTACTTGTGCAAAAAGTATTATGAAATAGGCCCCAGATAGTTCAGGTTATTGGTGTTCGCGATGCGTAAACAGTGACGACTCATGACTATAGCATCAATCACACACCGCAACAAAATTGCCAAACTAGATTACAAGAGGTCACCCAGGCATTTAGCTCATACTATCAATCCCTTTACACCCCAGAAAAGGAGCATCACCCTAGAAATACAACAATTCCTTACTACAGTTACCCTCCCATCCATAACAGAACAACAACTTACTCTACGGAGCCCTGTACAGGCTGGGAACTGCCCTTACAATTTCAAACTCCAAATCCATGAAATCTCCATGTTCCAATGGCTATGGGGTGAAATTCTATAAAATAATCAACAGGTACTCCTCTTAATGCTACAAATACTCAATGGTGTCCTGGAGGGACCCCCTCTCCCCTAGCTGGGTATATGCTGCAATCTCTGTAATCCTAAAACCAGATGAAAACCTGCAATATTGCGATTCCTATCGTTCAATACCAGTTCTAATTTACATACGAACATACTGAAGAAGCCAGCAGAAGAAGGCCATTTGGTCTATCAAGTCTGCTCATGTTGCAGGGTCCACAGCTTGATCTACTGTCCCTGCCCCTCTCCCCACTCCTCATCCTCCCTCCCCATGACCCTTACCCTCCCTTATACCTGTCCCAGCCTCTCTTAAAGCTGCCCACTGTCTTCAATGAGATTATCTCTTCTGGCAGCTCATTCCAAGTGTCCACCACCCTCTCTGTAAAGAGTGCTTCCTGATCTCCTCTAAACCTCCACCCTCCAGCTTAAGACTGTGCCCCGTGTTATGGTTGTCACTCATCTTAAAGAGACTCTCCTTATCAACCTTATTTATCCCTTTCCGGTACTTGAAGGTCCCAATCTTGTCCCTCTCTCTCTCTCTCTCTCTCTATCTTCTAGGGAGTACATGTTCAGTGCCCTCAACCTCTCCTCATATGCCTTACCCTGCTGACCAGCTATCATCTTTGTAGTCCTCCTCTGGACCTTCTCCAGCACATTAATGTCCTTTTTGAGGTGTGGGCACCAGTACTGAACTCCATACTCTAGATGCTGACCTTACCAGTGACCTGTACAAGAGCAGTATAAACACCTCTTTCCTACTACTGATCCCTAGAAATGCATCCCAGCATCTTGTTTGCCTTTGCTGCTGTTTTCTTGCATTAGGGACTGCTTCAGGCCACTAGTGATCATCTCCTCCTCTGTTGCAGATACTAGGACTCCACCTAGGTAGTACTTTGTCCTAGGATTCTTGGCTCAATATGCATAATATTGCATTTCTTGGCATTGAAACCAAGCTGACAGATACTGGACCACCTCCCTAGCTTTTCCAGATCTTCCTGCAGGTCCTGTATCCCTTCAGCTGTGTCCACTCTCCCATAGAACTTGGTGTCATCTGCAATAGGCACATTTTGCCCTTAATGCTATCTCCCATGTCATTGATGAAGACATTGAAAACACCGTCCCCAGAACCGAGCCCTGTGGGACCTCACTTGTTGCCTGTCTTGTGCCAGATAACTCTCCCCCACAACCACCCTCTGGGTTCTGTCCTTCAGCCAGTTTTCCACCCATCTAGCCATCTTTTCCCCAACCCTGAGATTCACCAATTTCCTGATCAACCTTTGTGGGGCACAGAGTCAAAGGCCTTGCTGGAAATCAAGATAGAGGATGTCTACCACTTGGCCCCTGTCTACTGTCTTAGTGACACCGTCAAAGAAGTCAATCAGATTTGTTTGACATGCTCTCCTCCATGAACCCATGCTGCCTCACATCCTGGAGACCATGTTCCTCTAGATATTCCACCAACCTTTCCTTTAGTATGGTCTCCATGAGCTTGCCCACAATGAAGGTCAGACTGACTGGTCTGTAATTCCCTGGGTCATCCTTGGGACCGCTTTGTGAAGCAGAACTACGTGTGCTGTTCTCCAGTCCTGTGGTACTTACGTCTGTCTCTAGTGAACTATTAAATAGGTCTGCCAGTGGCCCTGCCAGCTCCTCAGCCAGTTCCTTTAGTACCCTTGGATGTACTCTGTCCGGGCCTAGTGATTTGTCCACCTTCAATGCAGCAGCCCTCCTCACTCTATCCTCCTCCATCACTACATCTGTGTTCTCCTCCCCTGCTCCTTCTTTGCTCCTGAAGGCACTGGCCCATCCTTCTCCCTGGTGAAGACAGAACAGAAGTATTCATTTAGTATCTCTGCTTTCCCCCATTATCCCCCACCGACTCCACCCTTTCTTAAGCCTAACAGTCTCTTCCTTCCTGCCCTTTTCTTACTTATATAGCAAAAGAAAGCCTTCTCCTCCTTCTTAATTCCTTCAGCTATCTGCAGCTCCTTCTGTGCCTTTGCTCACCTGACTTTCTTACTCACCTCACTAGCCAACCTTAGATAATTTTCCTATCCATCTCTCTGTCTTCCTGAATTTTCTATAGGCCATCCCTTACTGCCTGGGCAACCCCAGAACTGAACCAGCTGGGTGCTTTGGCCCTGTGTTCTTACCTCTAAGCCTAACACACTCATCTGTGGAAACCAGTATTCCTTCCTTAATGACAGACCACCTTTGGTCCACCCCATATCTGCTCTGATGCCCATCAGATGGCTCCTTAGCACTCGCCCATTTCCTAAAGTCCACCCTCCTGAAATCCAAGATTTTGGTCTTAGTCGGGATACTTTTGTCTGCCCATATCCAACTGGAACCACTCTGTGCAGTGGTCACTTCCTCCCAGTGGTTCCCTGACCATTATTTCCTATACATGCTCCCCATCTGTGAGCATCAGATCAAGAATGCTTCAGCTCTTGTTGGCTTGGGGATGCCCTGAGTCAGGAAACCACTCAACAGTCCTTCCAGGACCATCTGACTCCTAGCACATGTCGTGGACATTTCTGACTAGAAATGTCAATACTAACTCACAGGTCTTCAAATCCTCCCTCTCCTGATTAACATGGATCTGACCGGTTTTGTACAGGAGAGATCCACTACAGACAATACACGCCAAACCTAGCATGTAATCAGTGAAATGCAGACTGGAGGACACCGGCTATCCATCTCGGCCTTGATGCTGAGAAGGCCTTTGACCATGTCTCATGGCCCTTCTTATACTCTACACTTGCCAAAATGAATTTCCTCCTTCACTAATATCCACACTCAAAAATATATATGCCTCACTCCAAGCATGCATCAAAGTTGCTGGACACCACTCAGCAGACTTTTCCCTCTTCAAGGTACCAGACAAGTTTTCACTTTCCCCATTACTTTTGCCATCTATATTGACCCCTTGGCCCAAGCAGTAAGGGAATCCCAGCACATCATGGGGTCAGACTGCAGGGAATAGCGCACCGCATCGCACTGTACACTGATGATATTCTACTTTATCTTGATAACCCTGTTGCCCCTCCCAGCAGTAGAAACATAGAAACATAAGTTGATGGCAGAAGGAGACCACCAGTTCCATCTAGCCTGCCCATTGTCTTTAGCCTAGTCTTCTAACTGCCCCTGGGTTTGAGGGCTCCCTTGTATCTGTCCCAAACATTCATGAAACCTACCACTGTGCTTTCCCCACCACCTCTGCAGGCAGGCTTTTCCAGGCATCCACCACTCTTTCTGTGAAGAAAACTTCCTGGTGTTGGTGGAGAACTGCCCTCCTTGCAGCCTTAGATGATGCCCCTGGTTCTCGTGGCCTTCTTAAATTGGAAGAGATCGTCTATCTGCACCTAGTTTATGCCTTTTATGTACTTAAACGTTTCAATCGTGTCACCCTCTCTTTCTGTTCCAGGGAATACATGTTCATTTCTTTCAGTCTGTCCCCATAGGACATCTCGTGCAGTCCCTGAATCATTTTTGTTGCCCTCCTGCACCGTCTCCACTTGGTCAATGTCCTTTTTGAGGTGAGGCCTCCAGAACTGGACGCTGTACTCCATGTGAGGCCTAACCAGTGATCAGCGGCAGGATCACTTCCTTCTTCCTGCTTGTGGTTCCCTCCCAATGCATCCCAGCATACGTTGGCCTTTAATACTGCTTTCTCACACTGTTTACATACCTTCAAGTTGTCTGAGATAAAGATTCCCAAATCGTGCTCTTGGGTGGAGGCAGCTAGTTTTCCCTCCAAATTAATATGCCTTATTTGGATTTTTTTCTATGTGCATGACTTTGCACTTTTTGGCGTTGAATCTCAACTGCCATGCTCCAGACCATTCTTCCAGTTTCTTGAGGTCAGCTTCCATCTTGTCCACTCCTGCTGGGTGTCGACCCTGTTGCGTATTTTGGTGTCATTTGTGAACAGATACATCTTTGCCTATTGTCCGTTAGCTATGTCCGATATGAAAATATTGAAGAGCAGAGGCCCCAGTGACTGAACCCTGGGGCACACCACTGTTACTCTACCTTCTGATGACAGTGCTCCATTTACCTGCACTTTCTGGGTTCTGCCTCGGAACTGTTTTTAACCCATCTAACTACTTCTGATTCAACTTCCATGTGGTCTAGCGTCTTTACCAGCCTTCTGTGTGGAACTGAGTCAAGGCCTTACTAGAGTCTTAAGTAGACCACATCTATTGCCCTACCATCATATATAACCTTTGTAACACAGTCAAAAAACTCAATCAGGTTTGTCTGGCATGACCTACCCACTGTGAAACCGTGCTGCTTGGGTCCTGATGGCCTCAGCCTCCAGAATGCCATGATCCTCTGTTTGAGTAATGTCTGCATTAACTTCCCACTATGGATGTGGGGCTTATGGGCCTGTAATTTCCAGAGTCCTCCCTGCTGCCCAATGTGGGCCGGACCACAATTTCCCTTTTCCAGTCTTTGGGTACCTCCCCACTCTTTAGGGATTTGGTGAATAGTTTAGCCAGTGGGGCAGCCAACTCTAATCTGAGTTCTTTTAAGATCCTGGGGTGTATTTCATCTGCCCATGGCCTTGTCAACTTCCAGTTTATTTAGTGCCTCCAGTACTTTGGTTTCTGTGAAGGGCTAGTATCAACCCCTGTCCAGGGTATTGAATTTTGCCATTTCTGGGCCATCTCCTGTGTCCTCCTCAGTAAATACCGAGCAAAGTACATGTTCAGAATTTCTGCTTTTCTGGGTCTTCTGTTGTTTTCCCTTCCTGAATGTAATCTTGACTATACCCCCTTTTGCCTTCCTTCTTTCCTGGATGTATCTAAAGATGGAATTTCTCCTCTCTTGCCCTCTCTGCTATACTTGCTTCTGTCTGCGCTCTTATCTGCCTTACTTGCAACTCTCTTTTGAACCTTTGTCTTCAGCAGAACTTAAATACTTGACTTGGAAGACTGTGTTTCTGGTAGCTGTTACCTCTGCCAGATGTATGCATAGGAGAGGCAACACCAGTAGAAAACAGGAAGTTGTTATCCCTCTGTACAGACAGCTGGTGAGACCTCATCTGGAGTATTTGTGCAGTTCTGGAGACCCAATCTCTGCAAGGACATGGACAGGATGGAAGCTGTCCAGAGGAGGCAACTAAAATGGTGCAGGGTCTACACGGAAGACATATGAAGAGAGACTAAAGGAGCTTAATATGTATAGCCTCGAAGAAAGGAGGAGGGGGACATGATAGAAACTTTCAAGTACCTCAAGGGAATCAACAAAGTCCAAGAGGGTAGCATCTTTCAAAAAGGGTGTGCAAGAACAAGGGGCACAATTTAGAAGATAAAGGGAGTGCGGCTCAGAGGTAATGTAAGGAAGTATTTTTCACAGAGAGGTTGTGGATGCATGGAAGGCCTTCCGGAGGAGGTTGTGGAGTCAAAAACAGTGGTTGAATTCAAGCATGCATGGGACAGTCATAAGGCAGTTCTAGGGATTGGGGTAGAAAGAAGTAGGTTGCTGGTTAACTAGGATCTGCAGCTTATCCATTAGGTAGGAAATGGGCAGACTGGGTGGGCCAGCGGTCCTTATCTGCCATCAAATTCTATGTATCTATGTATCTATGTTATTTTTGCTGGCTTCTTTCATTTTCTCCTTGTACAACACCCAGTCTTCTTCCTTGTTTGTTAACTGGTATAGCTTGAACGTCTTCTGTTTTCTTTCACAATTTTAGCCACTTCTTTTGTAAACCATAAGGGTTTCATTTTCTTTTCAGCTTTGGTAACCCTTCTGGTGCTTTAGTCAGTGACTGTCTGGATTGCTTTCTTTTTTCTTTTTTTCCATATCAATATTTAACAAAAGCCTAATAATTAAGTTAGCCAGCCTGGGAGTGGGTTCCAGGGTGGTAGCCTGGGTAGCAAACTGGCTGCTAACTTGATTATTAATCTTTTAATGCAGGACTGTGTCAAATGCCTTGCTAAAGTCTAGGTAGGTCATATCCACAGCCCTCCTGGTCTATTACTTTGGTCACCCAGGCAAAGAAATCGATTAGATTCATCTGACATGATCTTCCTGCTGTGAATCCATGCTGCTTTTGGGTCCTGTGCCCACTGGCCTCTAGGTACTCAACAATTCTTTCTTTCAGAAGTGATTCCATCATTTCCCCACCACTCAGGTCAAACTAACAGGTCTGTAGTTTCCTGCTTCTGCCTTGCTCCCACTTTTGTGAAGTGGAATCACATCTGCCCTCCTCCAGTCCTCAGGTACCACCCCATCTTCCCATGATTTGTTAAAAGTGTGGTTAGTGGTCACTAGGTCCCCTTAGCTCTTTTAGGATTCTAGGTGAATCCTGCCAGGCCTCATTGCTTTGTCCACCTTGAGTTTTAGGAGTTCTTTCAGTACTTTTCTTCTGTAAATGGACTGGCATCAACCCCACTATCCAGAGTGCTTCTACTGTTTGGTTTAGGTAACTCCTCCACTTCTTCTTTTATGAATACTGAGCAAAGTATTAATTCATATTAATGTCCCCATTAGTATTTTTTTTTTAATGGTAAAAACCTTCTCTTACCGCTTTGGTCCATATTATCATAGTTTCACTCTGGGTAGGATTAATCCACATTCATTTGTACAGCTTTATCACCTTATTACTGGGTTGTTTTTGGCTCTGTTCCTCAGGTTGGGGAGTTTTCTCTCCTGTGCTGCTTCCCACCTTGCTGAGGTTCCGATCGAGTTGTTTGGTGAACTCCCAGCCTGGTTTGGCGTTGGCCTTCTGTCTCGAATCAGGATATCGAAATGCAGCTTCCATTTGCCCAATGCATTTCTCCTTTGTAAAGATTTGAGAAACAGGCTCCATGTTTTCCAGATTAGAGGTGCAGTTAATCCTTCAAAGTCGTTTGTTTGTGCAAATATAACTCCTGCTGTCCCGAACTCTCTGCGCAATATCGTGCCATGGCTCCCTTCCTCCAAAATACCCATTTGTTTAGTTTCTAAAGAAGAGTCTGCTCCAGTTTCAGGAGGATTCACTACCTGGCTCACACCCTCAGTCCCAGCATGGGTCTCCGCACTAGTTGCACTTTTGTCTGGCATAAAGAGGGAAACACCAGGAGAATGCCTCCGCCAAGCCTCAGTGAGTTTTATTCCAGAACTTCAGTAAGGGAGCTTTAGCGATTAGGTTTTGCTGCTTGAGAGTTGTGATAATGGATAATGATTTAATGGCTTTTTGTTTAGTACCGGCAATTACCTTTCTAGGTTCCTTTCTGGTAGCCATCATGCCAAAACGTTATAAAGCTTTGAGTTGTGCTTCTCTGATGCAGCCAGGCTTTCTAGTACATATTTTAATCGCAGAACATAGCATCCACACATAAACAAAGTTAAAATGCAGGTTAGAATTGACAGAGACTTAGGGAGACTGATGTAGCTACTGCTCACACAGCTGCTGTCATAGCACCATGAAGTACCTTCCTCCTAGTAGGCGGTCCTCTCCTCTCTGGATTGCTTTCTTAAGTTTCCCACATGACATCGACCTCATCCACTAGTAGATCAATTAAGTCTTTTCTTATGTCAGTCTTCATTTGGTTGAAGTCCACCTCTTTTTTGCTATTCATTTCTCTCCTTGGCTCCAGTCTGCTTTGACATCCTGACTGACCTCGGCCCCCACCCGACATCAGGTCACCTCCTCAATTCCCCACAGCTTCCCCCATGGTGGGGTGGTGAGAACCCCCTTCAAGCTCTACTCACTGGGAAGGATCCAGAGAGGAGGTGCCATTCGGGGTCAGGACGCGGTGGTCAGAAGATCATGCTGCCCGACCAGGAGCCATGTTTTTCACTTTACATCCCCTGAAGAGTGGCCTGTGAATTGGACGGAGGGAGCATGCACCATCCACACACGCATTCTCCAGACATCTGCCTAGCCCTGCCCCATGTTTGCAAGGCCAGCACGCTACCATCAGCCTCGCTAGGGGCCAGCCATGGACCAACCACTGCCATCTCCCTCCCTGAGAAGAAGAACAGTCCCTTGAAGCTCAATCCTTCTCCTCCTCCTGACCCATGCTTGTTCCTCAACATGGTCACCGGCATGGCACTAGGTAAGGCGACCAGCGCCCAGTCCTCAGCACCACCGGGCCAGGTTGAAGTCCATCTTTATAAAATCTAGTATTTTATTTTTTGAGTAGCATGTATCCTCATTTATGTTCACCTTGAAGCAAACCACTGTTACCCATATGGCATCCCACACTGAGTTCCTTGACACTCTCTGTGTTTGTGAGGACCAGGTCAAGTATGGCATCTCCTTTGTTGGTGTTTTGATAAGTTGACTTAGTCCTGCTCCCTGTAGTGTCAATAAGAAATCCCTGCTTCTTCTTCTTGCTGCCATTAGAGTACTCCAGTTTATATCTGGAAGGCTGAAGTTCCCCACCATTATCACCTCTCTCTCTGAATCATTTTGTGTATTTCTTCTTTCAGGTCTTTGTCCCTTTTCTGTCCTTGATTTGGAAGTCTATATATGATGCTGATCCTGAAGATTTTCCATTTCCTGTCTATAGTAAGCCACAGTGACTTGGTGTCCCCAGGGTGACTCTGCACCTCTGCAGCTTTTATGTCTTCTCAAATGTAAATGGCTACTCCTCCCCCTTCGCCCCTGCCTATCCTTTATGAACAGATTGTATCCAGGTATAGCAGTTTCCCATCTGTGGTTTTCCGTGAACCACGTTTCTGTCTAGCTGACCCAGTCCAATCTTTCTACCATGATGGCTGTGAGTTCAGTAGTTTAGTTGCAAGGCTCCTAGTGTTGCAACCATCTCTTTACAGGAATGTGCACCCTTTGGTATGGGTTTTCACCTCTTCTTGGACAGTGCCAACTTACTGTTCATGTCCAAGTGATTTTTGAGTTTGTCATCTTGTTACAGAATGCTAATCGAAACCTCTGTGGTCGAGATGCCCGGGTTCTGAATTTCTCTTTCTGGGTGTGTATGTGCTCCCTTGGATTTATGGGAGTGGTGACAAGCCCACCGACAGTGGTGGTGTGAGCTGTCACCATAGCCTTTCAATCATGACCCCCGCTATAACCTCTATACCATCCCCTTTTCCGTGTCTGCCCTCTGGTATTTTACATGAGGTCCCTACTTTTTACCTATGGCCACTCCTTGCTCATGGCCATTCCTGTTTCCTTTAGTCAGATGTTGGGTAGTTCCTTCCATTCACTGATCCCCTTACCGCCATATCTTTCTGCTGCATCCTCATTTAGGTATTCTTCTCTGTGCTGGAGATCTCCTGTTTAAACCTCCAAGGAGACCTCCAACTTCTGCCTTAGTGCTCTTGCTCCTTCTCCGTGAGATGCAGACCATCACGCTTGAAGAACTTCCTGTCCCAGAAGGTGACCCAGTCTCCAATGTAGTGCATCCCGTTGTCTGCGCACCAACCCAAGAGCCACCAGTTGAATTCCTGATCTCTTTGTTCCTGATCTTGACCTCCTTCTGCCTTGATCCAAACCGCAACATCTCCAGAAGGCTAAATGTGTTGTGTACTCCTTTAGGCTGTCCCCTAGGGTCTTCATGTCTGCCTTGGCTTCTTCCACGGTCCTATTTGCTATGCCATTTGTACCAAGGTGGACAATGATCCCCATGAATCCTGATCTCTCCTCATATGCCGTCCTATTCTGTCCTTAGCTCTCCTTGCAGATGCTCCTGGCATGCAATCTTCCAAATTCTAGACCAGTTCAGATCAGTCTCGGGTTATAAGGCGAGTCAGACCAAAACTGAAGCCCTTACCTTCTACTACCAGCCTACAGGAACTTCAAACAAGCTTCCATTTTAGATGGCACTTAGACAGGCTCAAAATCTAGGATCTTTCTCTCTGTAACCCTCAGAATCTTACAGAAACAATTATTCTCCTTTTCAACCCAGATGCAGCAGGATTTTGAGCAGTGGAACCTAATCTTTCTCTCCCTCTCCCAACGGATAAAAGTGGTCAGGATGGTTACCTTACCATGAGCCTGGTACTTGTTTCAGAATGTCCTCTCTCATTAACTGCCAACCAGTTTAACATTTGGAACAGTTTATCTGGGCTGGACAATGCCCCAGAATAAAACTCTCTCTACACAAAGGCTCGAGGTGGTCAGGCCCTTCGAGCCTTAGATACTACTTCTGGCTGCGCACCTGCACCTAGTATTTCTCTTCAAAGACAACTTGGGATCTCCTGACTTCACTGGCTGCCCTGCTCCCCCAATGATTTAATGAACGAGTGTACCACACAGACCCGCCTTCTCTGTGCCACCTTTATCTTAACCCTTGGCTTCAGTGCCAGCTATCCACCTGATCCATAATCTGTAAAGTTAACCATCTAACACCATATTTATCTCTTCTAACCCCATTGCACTACTAGAACATTTTGCCCCAGCTAAAATGGATCTGTGATTTCGTAGATAGGAACATACTTCTCTACAATGCATCTTTCAACTCTTTGCTAGCTCTACATTTAATGCCTTTCCCAACTCCAACAAGACTTGAACTTAGACGCTGTGACTTCTATAGATATCTGCAAATTCGGCACTTCTATATTTAATAAAACCCTCCTGGATTCCCTTGGGGATCAACTGACATGGTGCTCTGGAAATGAAATGAGGAACTGGTGGGAGGACTCTAACCAATGGATGCTTGCCTGCAGACTCCCTTCTTGGATAACTAGCTCCCATCAATGGTGAGAGTTTTCATGGAAGAACCTTATCAGATATTTTAAACCCCAGTGGTTACCGCACATTTCAGGCCACAAATGATGCCTCATGTTGGAGACTATGTGGAAGCATAATCGCTAACCAGACAGATATTTTCTGGACATGCCCTAAACATTCCCTCTTTATCGCAAGCCTACAAAACCAGATGAGAGAATCATATTCTGACCAACAATATTACTGGGCTGTCAGTATAGCCTAGAGGTTAGGTAAGAGCTGTGAGCAGGCTTGGTACATCTGCAGACCAGACCTGGGTTTGATTCTCACAACCTCCACTTGCAAACTGTGTGACTCTGAGCAAGTCCTTAACTGCCCAGTGCTCACAGGTCATCCCTGAAAACAGGCACTTGTGCCTCATGGGCCTACTCAGTTGCCAAAGACTAAAATAAAACTAAAATTATAGCAAATTTTTTTTCTACCTATTTCCCTGAGACATCATAAATAGGGGCTCCAGATATTAATTTAGCATATTAATTTTAGCAGCAAAAAGCAATTACAAAGCACTGGCTCACTAAACAGGTCCTACCATAGATGAATGGAGAGGATTGTTAACCAAATATACTGGATGGTGATTAACCGTACCTAAATGACAAGAAAGAGGTTTGTTTGGCTAGATGGATGAAATAGCTACTATATATAAGCTCACTGACCCACTGGTTGTGCCTTGACCCATCCTTTCCTTGGTCTTAAACATTCTAACATCAATCAGAGACAAATGGTAGTCTTAACACAGGCCCTTGCTCTGGATCATTGGGGGGCAGGGCAGAGTGGTGGGTGTCAGAAGCATGGCCCCTCAAGGGCACTCTACTCACACAGCTGGTGCGGGCCCCTGTGGACCCTTCTCTCCTACTATGAGTATTTCCTTAGAAACATAGAAACATAGAAGTTGATGGCAGATAATAACTGCAAGGCCCATCCAGTCTGCCCATTTTCTACCTCATGAATGTGCCGTAGGCCCTCTCAATGGCCTATTTATTCATACTCATCTGTATTGCTCCATATGCCTATCCCATGTCTGTTTGAAGCCCAGCACTGTATTCATATCCACCACTTCCTGAGGTAGGCAATTCCATGCATCCACCACCCATTGTGTGCAAAATAACCTCCTCACATTACCCTTAATCGGCCTCCTTCTAATCTCATCCTGTGTCCTCTTGTCCTGCTATTTTTCTTATATTGAAATATGCTAGACTCTTTCACTTGTTAATGCCCTTAAGATGTTTGAATGTTTCAATCATATCACCTCTCTCCTCCTTTGCTCTAGGGTATACACGTTGAGCTTCGTTAATCTGTCCTCATATGTTTTCTGATGCAGTCCCTGCACCATTTTGGTTGCCCTTCTCTGACTGCCTCCACTTTGTTAATATCCATGGCAGGTGCCTCCAGTACTGCATGCAGTACCCTGATGGGGCTCAACTAGTGTCTTGTAAAGAGGGATTACTGTCTCCTCTTATGACTTGTGATACCTACTAATACACCCCAACATCCCTCTAGCCTTACCTACTGCTTTAGTGGTCTGCTTGGATGATTTCAGGTCATCTTCGATGATGATGCTCAAGTCTCTTCCTTCCTTTGTGATTGTCAGCAACTCCCTCCCAACCTATAGGTAGCTTCAGGATTTCTCTTACCTATGTGCATGATCATGCACTTCTTCGTTAAACCCAAGTTGCTACTCTTCAGACCATTTTGCAAGTTTTTCCAGATCTCTTCTTATTCTGCCCACCCCATCTGGATCAGCTATCTGTTGCAGATCTTGGTGTCATATGCAAACAGGTGAACCTTACCCTCCAGTCCACCTGCAATGTCATTGATGAAGACATTGAAAAGGACTGACCCCAGGACTGATCTCTGAGTACCCTCTTGTGACTTGCATCTCTTCTGACTGTATACCATTTGCCACCACTCTCTGTTTTCTGCCTGCCAACCAGTTTGCCACCCAGTTGACCAATGTCTGACCCACCCCAAGCCCTACCCAACTTATTAATTAATCTTCTATGTGGAACAGTAGCGAAAGCTTTGCTGAAGTCAAGGTAGGTGACATCAACTGCACCTCTTGGTCCACCACTCTGGTTACCCAGTCAAACAAATCTATGAGAGAAGTTTGACAGGACCTTCCTGTTGTAAACCCATGCTGTCTTGGATACTGTGCTCTATGGATTCCAGGTGTTGCACTATCCTTTCCTAAGGACTGTCTCCATAATGTTGTTCACTACTGAGGTAAGACTGACTGGTCTGTAGTTCCCTGCCTCCTCCCTGCTGCCACACTTGTGGGCAGTATCACATGAGCCCTTCTCAGTCTTCTGGGACCTCTTCTGTGCTCAGAGACTCACCAAACAGTTATGCTAATGGCTCTACTAGTTCACCCTTAATCCCTTTAGTACCCTGGGATGTATGCCATCAGGTCCTATTGCCTTGTCCACCTTGAGCATAGTGAGCTCTTGTAGGACCTTTTCTTTTTGAAGGGACTTGTCACACCTCCTGCCCTTGTGTCCATGGTGCTGAGCTGAGGGCCCTGCCCTACCTTCTCCTCAATAAATACTGAGCAGAAATATCTATTTAGGATAGATGCTTTTCCTTGGTCCTCCACCACACCTCCCCTATCCTCTTTGATCTTAGCAATACCCCTCTGGACGTTCTCCTTTCACTAATGTATCTATAGAAAGTCTTGTCCCTCCTTTTACTGTTCATGCTAGAGTTTCCTCACATTGGGTCTTTGTCTGCCTTACTGCCTCCTGATTCCCTTAGGGAAGTTTGGATGCCTCCCTACCTTCGTCCCACTGCACTGCCTTATATTTCCTGAAGGCCAGCCTTTTAGCTCTGAACTTTTCTGCTACTGTTTTGAGAACAAAGTGGTTTCCTTCTTCTTTTGCTCTTGCTTTTCTCCCTAACACAATGGGATGTTGTTCAGCATTGCATCCTTAATGCTTGCCCACTTTGCCTGTACCCTCACCTGTATTTCTTCTTGCCAAGGCTAGCTTAACTCTGTTGGCCATCTTATCAAGTCAGCTCCTCTGAAGTCCTATATTTTTGCCTTGGAATGGGATGCTTTAGCTCTAGTGGCCAAATTGAACCATACCATGTGATGGTCACTGGCCCCTAGGGTGACCTTCTACCTGGAAAGATGTGATCCTTTCCCCATTAGTCAGCACTAGATCCCAGATAGCCATGTCTCTTGTGGGCTGTTGTACCAATTGTTTGAGGCCTTCCCCTGCAGGGAATCCAATATGTGTCTAGTTCTGGCAGATGTTCCTGCTGATATTGACCAATCTGTGTGTGGCATGTTGAAGTCCCCATTATCAGAACCTCCCTTCATGTTTTGTTTATCTTCTAACATTACTATGTCTATGTCCTCCCCTGGTCTGGAAGCCTGTAGATAACCCCAGTTAGTATGGCTGTCCCACTCTTGTTTCCAGGGTGACTCACAGTTCTTCTGGCTCCTTATGTGTATTCTGAATTTCTGTAGCTGTGATATTTTCATTGACATAAAGGGCCACTAGCCCTCCCTTTTGCACCTCGATCTCTTCTGAACAGTATATGCTGGTACTGAAGTCTCCCAAGTGTGTTTACTGGTGAACCATGTCTCCCTAATGGCTACTATGTCCAGTTTGGCCTCTGTCATCATTGCCTCCAGGTCTGGTATCTTGCTTTCCCAGACTGTGGTCATCTGTGTACATGATTTTCCATCAGTCAGATTTGATTGCATTGGTTGTGGGGCAAGGTCCAGCTTTTCCCTGCATGTCATATGGGGGCGGTACCTTTTTCCTTACCTTGTGATGCAAATGAACTACAAACATGCTGAACTCCTGTTTGAGCACTAGCTGAGGGAGGATGTGTTCAATGTGTTGAGTGCTGCACCCCTCTCCCCATTTGCTAGTTAAAATATTCTGCAAAGACATCAAACATCTGCCCAATGCACTGACTCCTCTTTAGTCAGATACAGTCTATTGAATTTAAAGAACTTTCTCTCCTCAAACTGTTGGCAGTTACCTACAAATGTGTGTCCTTTTTCTGCACCAGCCATTGAGCCACATGGTTAGCTCCCTATCTCATCTTCTCTGACCTTCTGTCTATCTGCCTCCTCTCCCAGACCAGCAGGATCTCAGAGAAGGAGATGTTGGACAAAATGGACAACAGTTTGTCTCCCAGCCTGGTCAGGTGTTCCTTGGTCTCCACAACTGACTGGCTGGCAAGATCTTTAGTGCCTATGTGTACCAGGACATTGATGTTTTCTCCTGCTTCCTGGACAATTTTAGCAATGTGGTCAGTGTCCTCCACGGTGATGTACCTGGGAGATATCTGACCATTATCTAGCTGGAGGTAGGTGTCAAATCCACGAATCATGGAGTCTCCCATGATCAAAAGTTTTAGATTTCCTTTTGTTTTTATGTTTTTGTCCCTGCTTTTGGGTGGGTTTTGTAGCTCTAGCTCTTGTGCTGCAGTGCCCTGCTCTGCAGTGTCCTCTGCCCTTTGTTTGATTTCGGAGATAGAGGCAGACATCTGCTTGTAGTTTTATATGGTTTGTGGAGGTGATATCGTTGGTGAGCATTGGTGACTGGGCACCGATGCACCTCCCAACCACCTGCCAACCTTCGGACCAACTACCCTCTGCAGTCAAGGTACTTCAGTTGGATTTGGGGAAATGACGGTTGGTTCTTGTAATATATCTCCTCCTGAATATGTGATTTGAGGTGCACAATCTCTGCCCATGCTGCCAGGAGTTGAGCCCTTACCTCTATGATGGTCCAGCTTGTAGGACAGCATTCCAAATCCTGTATAACTGCTCTTTTGAAAAAGTGTCCTGCAGTACCTGCAGTTGATAATATCCATTCCAGTTGAGTTGCCAAGTTTATAACCTGGTCCAAATAATTAGAAGGAAAATGAAAGCAAAAGTTTGATTTATTTTTTTAATATTTTTTGTTTGTTTTGTATAAATTTTATAACAAATTAAATTAGTTGTGCTCCTGTAAGTGAGGTCACTGTGTGGATACCCCTCTGATCCTCCCCTTCCTGCTTTGCTACAGGAACTGTCACGACTGAGCTACTCTATAAAGGAGTATAGCAGGGGTGGTTGGGGATGGGGTGGTGGTTGGGCCCTTCCCCTGCCAAAAGGAAGAACCACAGACAAAAGAAATGAGGAGGTAAAAGCAGAAACAATCAACCAGCAACAAATGCAGTCGCTATCCCTCAGTCTCTATCTCATATGTGCTCCTATAATTAGCCCTGAAAGCTAGCTAATGATAGATAAAACTGTAAAACCTGTAAGCACCACCTATAACAATTTCACAGACAAGATATCTTGCAAAACACTTTGCTACAGAGGCAGAATGATATTATGAAAGGGCTAAGCTGCTTTAAGTGGAATTGTCTCCTCCTCTTTTCTAGGTAATAAACAAAATAAAGAAAAGAAAGAGATGAACAATAAAAACCATAAAGTGGCACAGAATCCTCCTCCCTGACTAAAGGGTGTGTTTGTCTGTTACTGCTATAGCTATCTAGCCTAGTTTGAATATTGACATCATGCATGTTCATAATAATTGTATTATGTATAACACTGGGTGTAACTGACTTCTGAAAAGTTTAAAAAATTACATAAAAAAAAGAAAAGAAAATCAAAATGGAGGAGCCAGAAGTTCAGTGCTGTGCTTTGGAATCCATCTGATGGAAACTGCTGTCTGTAATGGAGCGTGCTATTGCCGTGTGTTGGTGAAGACTGAGAGAACAGTCTCATCACACTTTAGGTCTGATTCTCTGCCTACTATGTTTTTGTTAAAGTTTGTAGCTCATTTGACTACTGTCTTGTCTGCCTCTGGGAATGGATGGGGTTGCTGTTACATCGTTGGATGAATGGGGAGGCAGCAGCAGTGGCAACGTACTCTACAGGATGGTCCTTCATTGAGCTGATTTGAGATGGAGATTGAGAGACAGAAACTGACTGGAAAGAGAGTGAGTCCTTGGCTTAAAACTCTGATTTTGCAGGTTGGCAGGACAAGCTAAATCATGGGCAGTGGCAGTGGTATGGTAACTTTGCTTGCTTGTAGCATGCTGGTTCATCTTGGCTAGCTTGGCAGTGGGTGGGAGGATAGTGTTTGCAACAGCCATAGCATAGGGCAGCTCTCTTGTCTTGATTGGCTTGGCGGGTCAAGTGCTGGAATATGATTTCTGATGGAGAGTGCTGAGGCAACAGAGTTTGTAGACTGTCAGTGGACCATAGGTATTAGTGTAATGTACAGTGAAACAGTGAAGATGTATATATAAAGGCTGGGGGTGTAGGGACCACTGGCCCCAAACTCTAAGGTTTTAGATGCTCTGTAGTGAGTTTGGGCCAAAACTCAGCACAGAGCATCTAAAACTCCAGAGCTTCATGCCTTCCCCCAGCCTTTATATAAAAAATCTTTCACAGTACATTACAACACTGCATAGGGGTGGGTGGTTGATGGCATTGTTACTCTGCCAGTTCCCCATCCCAGTTGCTGTTGCAGACTCTAAGCCAAGGCCAGCCAGAGTCTCCACACCCCTGACACCAGGGAAAATATATTTTTCCTGGAGTCAGTGGTGGGAAGATATAACAAAAGTGTGTTTTATCTTCAGTAAAGCCCCCAGACTCATCACAGAGGATCTAAAACCCCCAGAGCTTCTGAGGCCAAGTGGGTCTCAGACCCCTTGCCTTAATGTGTCCCCATTGAACTTCCCAGAAATTTGGTAGCCTTAGAAGAATCCTGAATTAAGATGGAGCAATGGCCGCCTGGCTGCCAGCCACTGGAGACAATGACTAGGCTGCAACAGCTCATCCCCAGGATGAGCATGGGAAGAGTGTCTACAGCCAGGAACAGAACTGCGTTAACTCATTCAGGCCTAGAGACATCTCTAGGCGGTTTCACAAGCATAGCCACTCAGGACAATAACGCCTGTAGGCGTAATCAACTGACTTTCCTCCAGGCCTAGAAGCGTCTGGGGAAGTCGGCCAGTTTTTACCTAACTATTAAAACAAAACCGAATTGCTTAGAATTGAATGCATAACACCGCTAGAAAGGTAATTTTGCTCTGAACAATTTTGCTGCAGATACTTTATGTCTATCATGTATACTTTAGGAGTTATTCATATTTGTTTAAGGTATGGTGTGCATTGCTAACATTTGTCTCTCAAGCCTCACCTAAGCACCTTGAATATGTCTGAAAAAAAACAGTTGTTTGGTATTTTAGCTACTATAAAATAAAAACTAAATGGATTACAACCGATTGCTTAGCACCATTAGAAAGGCTATGTTGTGCTGAACAATTTTGCCACTGATACTTTGTGTCTACCACATATACTTTAGGAGTTATTTGCATTTGTTTAAGGTATGGTGTGCATGGCTGACATTTGTCTCTCAGTCACCTAAGCACCTTGAAAAAATCAGAAAAAATGAGTTGTTTGGTATTTCAGCTAGTATAAAATACAAACTAAATTGATTACAATTGATTGCATAGCACCATTGGAAAGGTAGCTGTGCTGAACAACTCTACCACTCATACTTTATGTGTAGCACTTACGGTTCAAGAGTTATTCACATTTGTTTGTGTCATGCTGATTATGGCTTGATTTTGCTTAGAAAGGCCCAGGATGCAGTGCTAAGAGTATACAGGGCACAAGTGGTGGAAGTCTTAAAGAGCTCTTGTGGTGTGAATGAGTTAAGTAAAGTGTTGAGGAGAGTGAGATAGGAATGGAGTGCAAAGGAGTCACCCCTGGTGGGTTTAGTTTGGAAAGTAAGTGACCATTTTGTGGGAGTGATGGGCCATAAGTCGTGAGTGTGGGGTGGCAGAAGAGGTGTGAGGGTGACTGGGCATCACAGGTTTGATCATTTGGGGCAGAAGGTGTGAAGGGTGAAGGGGTGCCACAGATTTGTTCACTTGGGATGAAATCAAGTCTAACACCGTTCCTGAGGATACTTGAGCGTAAAGAATAGAAAGAGGATAGAAAATAGTTATTGTTGCAGAGGTAAAGATTTAATGGGTGAATGAGAGCTCACTCATTATCAACCCACTACCACCACACACCACCATGGTGGAGATCTGTCATACCCTCCAGTAGCTTCTCCTGACTGGTAATATATTCATGTTAAAATCTTTCTCCTTGGAGCGGGATTTGGGGTTAGCTCTAGAATGAAGGAAGCGGTCAGGGATTTGGGGAAATACTTGGCAACGACCACCCTCACCTGGATGGTGTGGATTTGCCTGGAAGCTGCATAGTCAATTTTTTAGAGTCCTGGCTGTGGTACCTAAATGGAACCCCATGGTTCCGCCTTCATGTTGGAGAGGCTGGAACTGGGATGGCCTCATGTGCTCATATCTTCTGGCAGTGTCGATCCCTTAGACAATACTGGACTGCGGTCCAACTCCACATGACAAAAATCTTTATGTTAGCTACCCACCCAGGGCCAGAGTACCTTGTACTAGGATTACATCCACGGGAGGTGAAGGTAAAGAGGCTAAATATCTTTAGAATATCTTAGTGACTGCTGCTTGTAAGGCAATCACTAAGAGATGGCTCTCCCATCCCCTCCATCTGTGGAGGAATGGAGAGATTTAATTAACGTAATTAAGACATATGAAAAATAACATTCTCAATAGAACAATGCCTACCCCAATTCATAAATAGATGGTCTCGATGGACTGTCTATCGTCTCTGGATCCTGAATAAGACCCCCTCCCTTTTCCATATGTCTCTGCAACAATCTAATTCTTTGACTTTTAAAAATAATAGATCTTTATATAGCCTTATGTAATAAATTGGTGATTGCTGTATTTGGTATTTCTTCCAGACCTGCTTCATATTACCCTAGAGCACTTTACTGCTGTACAATAGACAAGTTAGAATGGAACCTTAAAAGTTACAGCCTGTTGTTATTTCCCTTCTATTTTTAGACCCATTATTATTATATCCAAATTTAATTGATACTTTCTCATCAATGTAAACATGGACTTTAATTGTATTATAGAAGTGACTTTTAAAACATAAAGTCTATCATTCCATTGTAAACTGATAGTAGTAGAAAAGTGGGCTCTGGTTTCTCCATTTAGAACTTGTGCTAGGAAAACCTTTGTCTATATTATGTAAGATAAATCATCATTTTTCTATATATGGAATGTTGGAACTGTATATGCTGTTATACTGTTCATTATTCAGAATAATAAAGTCTGAGAATAAAAAAAATCTTTCTCCACCTTGGTAAGCTAGGCGGAAGTCCTCACTCCTCACTTAGGTTGGCAAGCTCAGCTGCTACTGTTGCTGCTCATGGTGATGTGAGTGCTTCTGGTGATGCTGGCTCAGGAGGAGCCTGAACTTCAACAGAGGGAGCTGTTACTTTCACAGCGCGTGCTCTTCCCCACGGTGACACAGGAACTTCAGTTACACCCTCCTGAACCATGGCCAGCACAGACTTGTCACCACCTCCACCACCCCTGCTCACAACTTTCTCTGTTTTCCTCCCACTTGGCCAGGTGATTTGCCATGAGAAGGGTCCTCTGGTCCCCAGTACCCAGGTGGATCCCCTGCTTGCTCCAGCGGACATGTTTATTCCATAGGTTGCAAGTGACCAGGATGTGATCACTAGGGTCACAAGTAAAAAGACCACACAAGAGAGGACTTAGGTATAAGTGCCATTGTCGGCAGGGTGCTGTTGCTGTATGACAGAGACTCCTCTGCAAGGGAAGATGGTCCTGGTGGTGGTGAAACCATGATGGGGGGCACAGGGGTTCTTGCCCTCCATTCTTTCCTCCTGCTGCTGCTGCTTCTGATAGTCTGGGACTGGGGCAACAGTAATGTCCTCCTGCTGCTGTGGGCAAGGCCCAGTTGGAGGATCAGATGGTGGGGCTGCTGCATTGGGAGAAGGAGGAGGTAAGGAGGTATGGGGGGTGCTCCCAAAAATCGGAGGCAGTTGAAAGTGGATGGCTCCACCACTGATAAACACCACAGTGACCATGCTCCATCACTGATCACTGTGTTATAAACTAGAAGTCAAACCGAGGAAAGAGCGAAAGAGAAAGGAAGATACAGACAGAAAACAATAAGGACAATGAGAAAAATAAAAGTATCAAAAGGTATAAAGAATAGATTTGCCAATTTTTGGAGACAATCTATATGAAAAAGAAGGTCTCAATGAAAACTACAAGACTAAGTCCCTAAGAAATACTAACTGAAAATAGACATAAAACATAAAAATTGAAAATGAAAATTCCCATAAGATAACACTGCAGCTTTAACCAGTCATACCTCCATCAGCCTTTGGAGGTAAGGGACAATCTATATATTCAAAAACAAAAGTCTTGAGTATTACAAGACTGACACATAATACCCCCACACAAATTCATGGGGTACTCACAGCACCCCAAAATTATCTCACTAGCATGGTGCCAAACCTACAATTTAAGTCTGATAATCATAGAAAATTCTTCAAATATGTTAAACACAGTCACAGGAAACTAGGCATTGCCCACATATTAAGTAGACTTTCATCCAGTCGAAAAGCATCAAGTATGTATGTCTTCTTAAACTACAACCTTACCAAGGTTTGGACAAATCTGGCAAAAATGAACTGAGTTACACCTAAACAACTCAGAAACACATTTTTGGACATATAAAATCAACCCCACATCACAACCTCTGGTTTCTGGGCAACTAGGAAGAAAAAAGACTGCTAATCCATCAGGTGAGGTGTTTCTGCTGCTGCTGGTACTTAGCGTTACTGCACTGTTTATTTTTCCCTTGCAATATTAAAATCTAAATATGTAGAATGACAGGAAAGAGAAGCTTGAGTGAAGGGGAGGTGCTGGCAAGGCATCCCAAAAAGTACATAGGTTCTGTGGGGTAAAATGTTGTTGCGTAAAAAAACTACCTCTGCAGCAGCTTCATCCATTGACTCTGGAGCCAGTAGGAGTAGCAGCAAAGGAGTAGTTGGTGGAAATGGGGCAGTGGCATTTGTGTTGTCAAATTAAATTCTCTGCCACGTCCTTGGCATCCATGCTGGTGGGTGCTGGGGAGTCAGCACAATAGGATCAGTCTGATAGGTAGAAAAATCTCTGGCTCAGGATTAGGAACAGTGTTCAAGGAGGAAGTTGCTGGTGTCCCCTTGACTGCTGGTGGTGGTAGCACTGAGCCGGATCTGGATAATAGGTCCCCAGTATGATATGTGGGCCAGTGGCCAAATAGCTGGTAGCTCCTTTTTGTGCATTACATCACATTAGGCACAGGTACCTGGGGTAGTATTTGACTCTGGCTGGGGAAAATTGTACTAAGCCAATTGCAGTGGTAGCAACATTTGGGTATCTGCCAGCATGTCATGCTACCAGTGAAGACAGTAACTGGACCACACACGGTCAGAAACCTATAAAGCCCTGCATGGGGCTGGGGGAACCCGCTACCAGCAAGACCTTCTGACTCCTCACAACCCATCTCGGCTCTCTGTTCCTCAGAAGGTTGCATCCTAGCAGTTCCTAGAGTTAGGCTGCAGCAATCTGGGAACCATGCACTCTCGGTTGTCGCACCAACCCTATGGAACTCCTTGCCTCAGCATCTGTGGGAGCCCCCTAGGCAAGCTTGTCAAAGAGGCCTAAAACACATTGCTTTTGGGCAAGCATTTAACTTGACTTAAAATAACTATCATTGCCTGCTGATACATTAATTTATTAAACTACTGACTATTACCTGTTTTGGATTTATGAATTAATATGATATTATTGTATTTTTACTGAAATATTGTTTAATGCTGAATATTAGGTAGATAGAATTTATATTAGTATCTGTCTCATGTGCTGTTCTTGGAATGTGTTTTTAATTATTTTTATTTATTTTATTTATTTATTTTATTTAGGTGTTTTTAATATTGTTAAGCTCCGAGCATCTGGGAAGGAGCACTAGAGAAATAAAGTTTCTATCTGTCTGGGGCCAGATAGTCAGACTGTGCCCAGAAAGGACTCAAGTGGTTGCTCTGCACAACTGAGCTGCTACCAGAGCACAACACTGCTATATTCAAATAGGGTGCATGATTGCACATCCTGTCTGAATATAGTAAAATATGCGGGCGGTGCAAATGGGGGCCACAGAGGATGCGCGG
This sequence comes from Neoceratodus forsteri, assembly GCA_016271365.2. Lineage (NCBI taxonomy): Eukaryota > Metazoa > Chordata > Ceratodontiformes > Ceratodontidae > Neoceratodus > Neoceratodus forsteri. Next base: position 133,472,486 of record CM028130.1, on the reverse strand, counting down.
TGCATCCCTCTACATGGACTGAATACCTGGAATGAGGATGCATAGGCGCAAATTCCAGGTATTCAGACCGACATATAGAAATTACCAAAAGCTAATAAATAAATAAATAATAAATGGGGCATAATGCATGCAAGGCACAAATGGGGCCATTTGCATGTCATTATGGCTCTATTTGCATGTCTGGGGCAGGTATGCGCCTGGCAGAATGCATTGGGTGCTCTGCAAATTCCGAGATACAAAAATCAAGCCACATCTCCCTGGTAGTCTAGTGGTCCCCTTCCTTCCCTGTACCCCAATGATGTAAATAAAATACAGCCCCAATATTCTCTGGTAGTCTATGCCACCCCAATCCCGAGACCTGATTGTGATTAAAAATGCATTCCGTAGTACCCTGGCAGTTTAGTGGCCCCTCACTCATCCCTGACCCTGAGGTAATACAAAACATGTATCCCCAATACTCCCATGAAGTGTAGTGGCCCCTCCTGTGCCCGACCCCGATGTAATTAAAAATACTCCAGTCCGATACTCCCTGATAGTCTAGTGGTACCCCCTCCCATCCCTGACCCCATACATAGAACAAAGCAAGTTAGAAATTCACTGGTAGTCAGTGGTGCCCCCTCCATCCCGAATCCCGCCCATAGTGTAACAAACGTGTGGACTTCCCTGGTAGTCTGATGGCTCCCACCCTCACAGCCCTGAACCCCATCCATAGTGTACAGTATGCAATGATCATAGATAGGTACTTTATTTCTACAGCACTCCTTTCTGGAGTCTCAGAGCACTGCACAATCAATACACTACAACAATTTTATAAATATATAAAAATATCATTAAAATCAGCACCATTATCCAATCAAACATAATAAATAACACTAACTGTCTAATGAATCCCAGTAAACTCAATTATCTAAAATTAAATGCCTGGTTAAATAAATACATTTTAAACCTTTTGAAGGTATCCACTGAGGGTGCCTCCCACAGCTGTTTAGGTAGTAGATTCCATAGGGTAGATGCAGCCACCGAGAATGATTCCTCCCCGGCTAACCTCATCTTAGGAATATCTAGGAGACAACCCTCGATGGAACAGAGAGCCTGGGATGGGTGGTGAGGCACAAGGAGATCTTGCAGGTAGACTGGTCCCTCTATGTGGGCTTTATAGGTCAGTAACCTGACCTTGAAGGTAATCTTCCACCTAACCGCAGCCAGTGCAGTTCGCAGAGTACTGGTGTGATATGATCATACTTACGCACACCATCAATAATCTTGCCACCGTGTTCTGCACCAGCTGCAGTCAGCGAGGTTACCCTCAGATAGCTCTAGGTACAAGGCACGCAGTATTCCACTCTGGATGTTACAACAACATGTACTGGTGAGGCTAGGTCCTCAGGGGTAACAGGTTCCAAATCGGCAATGTTCCTCAGATGATAAAATCCACTCTTAACAACGGCCGCACCTGAGTATCAAGTGTCAAGCTGCTGTCAAGGATCAGACCCAGATTCTTTACCCATTTGGATGGGGTCAGCGGCACCTCCCAGTACAAGACTCGGTGGTCTCCATAATCCCCATCCCCCATGATGACCGGATCCACCACCAGCACCTCTGTCTTATCTGGTTGAGTCTCAGTCAGTTATGGGACATCCAAGTCCGGATCTCAGACAGGCAGTTGTTAAATACAGAGTCCGCCATTTGTTTACTTGGTACACAGGACAAGTATAGCTGGGTATCGTCTGCATAGCAGTGAAAACCCAGCCCACTACTACTGATAATGTCTCCCAATGGCAGCAGGTACATTGTGAACAATAAGGGGACAAGACCGACCCCTGGTAGTCTAGCAGAGCTCCCTTCCAGCCCCAATCAGAACATAAAAATAAACCCCAATTCTTACCTGGTAGTTCAGGGACCTCCACCCCCTACCCACTGAGGCACCCACACCCTTCCCTGCTCCCTGTTCCAGCATGACCAATGAAGTCAGTGGGAAGCAGTACCCACCAGCACACCTCCACGACTGCCCACCAACTGAGATGTCAAAGAATGACAGCTTACAGTATGCACTACAATACCATTGGTTGACACTGTCACACTACCAGGGAGTGTCGGGATACATGTTTAGTATTACCTCAGGGTCAGGTATGGGTGGGGGGCACTTGACTGCTATGTATACTACGAATGTATTTTTAATCACAATTGGATCTTGGGGGGCACTAGACTATCAGGAATATCGGGGCTGTATTTTATTTACATCTTCAGGGTACAAGGAAGGAAGGAGCCACTAGACTACCAGGGAAAATGGATTTCATTTTCTTTTTCTGTGGGATCGGGGATAGGGGTGCTAGCCACCCAGGGGCAGGTGGCTGCTGTATTGCACTGTGCAGTACAGCAGACCCCTGTGGGTGGCTGTGAAACAGGCATGGTTCTTCCACGCCTAACGTTTTGTGGCACATCACTGAGATGTGTGGTAAGCTGCATTGCACATCTTGGCTGAATATAATAATGTGCCACATATGCATAGAAACCCCTCTGGATGCATCGTATACATTATCATTGCACTGCTGCACATCTGTAGTTGCGTCACATCCTTGCCTTTTGACAATGGCTCTAGGGTGCATTTTGTAAATGTTGGTGCAACTCAGTTGGCCTAGGTGCATCTCCTTTGAATATCTGGGCTCCAGCTTCTAGAAAATGTTATAATTGCTCCTAACTGAGATTGATGAATGGATGTCTTGGCAAAAGACATCAGGAGAAAGGAATGCTGTGTGACTGGACTTCTCTGATGGGACTAAAGTAGAAGAACTTTTGTACTTGGACCTTTAATTTAGGGTAAAAAAAACTAAGATACAAAACAAAAAAAATAGTGTGTGTGTGTCTGTCTGGGTTAACTGAACTGAATGGGTATCTGAACAGTTATAGGTGTAAATATCAGGTGATTGAAAGGACTTAACTGCTGTGAGGTTTAAATTACTGGTAGAAAGATCTTGTAAGTAGGGGAGTGGCTTAGCTAGAAGGAAGCTACATTTAAAGACTGCCTTAGAAAGATTCTGATAATATCTTGGCAGAAGACACCAGGAGAAAGGACTGCTGTGTGACTGGACTTCTCTGCTGGGACTATATTGCCCTCCTTTCTTCCCCTCCACCCAAAGCTGATTCTATTTTTATAGGCACAGGATTTGACTGACAACAGGAACTTCCTGTTTGGGAGCAGGAAGTGAGTGATCACAGAACCACCGAAGACCCACCATCCTAGAAGGGCAAGAGTAGCTCTCCGGACCCTCTAGCTGCTGGAGGTCTGCTCTGAGCAAGTAAGTGGTCTACTGAGAAATATAGGATATTCTTGTCTCAGAACAGGACAATCAGGAGCTTAAAGGGCACACAGGCAGAAAGTAAGGAGAGAGAGAAAAAAAACAGAGGAAAGAGTAAGGATTGAAAACAGTTAAGGGCCAGAAATAAGACATGATTGAGTGGTGCAGTGCAGTGGCTGTGGAGCAGCAGTCTTCCGGGAGGCGTTCTGGAGGATGCGGTGTTGTCCCATCTGCAGGCACCTCTCTGGGCTAAGGAGGAGGTTGCTCATCTCCAGGCTGAGTTGACCAGGATTTGTGGGACCTCCTCTTCCATCCAGGGACCAACAGTGCCACTGCCGTTGCCTCAGAGGTTGCAAAGAAAGAGGAGCGGTTGGACCACAGTGGGCTCAGGTAGGGTGAGGGTGGTGGAACAGAGGTGCATCCTCCAGTTGTACCTCTCGACAATCCCTATGCCATTCTGGCAAAGTGTGGTTCCTCCATGGAGGCACCCGCAGTGGAGACCAAGGAGGATGCTGGGAACCTCCACAAAGGAGAGCCACAGGTGGGTGGCAGGGGACCCTGCAGGGAAGGAAACAACTCCTGGTGGGGACTCCATTGTTAGGAAGGTAGAACTGGGGAGGAAGGGAGGGAGGTAAGGTGCCTGCCTGGCACCATGGCTTGGAGGGACAGGGAGCGAATCCTCAGGATTGCTGGAGCAGCTGCACAGGAGGGAGCTGGATGTCATTGTCCACCTAGGGACAAATGACCTGGCTAAGAAAGGGATTAGAGAAGTGCAGGAAGAGTTTGTGGAATTGGGGAGGGCCTTGGTCAATACAGCACGACGGTAAATCCTCGGAGGTGCTGCCCATCTATGGCATAGAGAGGCTAGGGGTGTTCCGCACCATGGGATTCAACCAGTGGTTGAAAACTGGTGTGGAGCTCAGGTATTTGGCTTCATTGGGGACTGAGGGTCCACCTGGAGTGATGCAAGCCTATACTGGCATGATGGGCTGCATTTGTCCTGGAGGGAACCAGGATCCTAGGTGATAGGTTTAAATGCTTCATTGGCAAGCTTTTAAACTAACCAAGGGGAGGCACTGGAAAGGAGCAGGGAATCTTAGCACCCCAAATAATCACAGTAGTAAGTGCGGCAAACACCAACATAGAGGTGTCAATAGGGAGAAGGGCAGGTAAATGGAGAATGTGACAAAGGCAAGAAGGACAGGGATGGGGCAAAGGAGTAAGGCCATCAGGAAATGGAGGGTAATAGTACCAATGCCTGTAGTCTGGGCAACAAGCTCCCTGAGCTGGTGGCCTTGATGGAAGAGGGATGCCTGGATATCATAGCAGTCACAGAAACATGGTACACAGAGAACCATGACTGGGATGTTAACATACCAGGGTACATAACCTACAGGAGAGACAGGCAGGAGAAGAGGGGAGAAGAAGCTCTATGTAAATGAAGGATAAAAGCAACTGATCAAAAGAGTAAACAGGGAGGAGAGGAGGCACTGTGGGTCACCTTGGAGACTGGAAAGGGCACCACAATCCGCACAGGGTTGTGTACAGACCCCCATGTCAGGGGAGGGAATGGACAAGGATATGATAGGCATTCTTAGAATGGCAGAGAAAGGGAGATACTATTGATGGAGACCTGAATATGCCAGATGTTAACTGGAGCACATTTGCTGCAGCCACATCCAAGAGCAGGGCCATTCTTGATGCCCTACAGGTGGCAGGCATTAGACAGCTAGTTTCAGAACCCACCGTGAGGGAGCAATCTTAGACTTCATACTCTCAAGCGGGGGCAGTGAGAGGATCTCGGATCTAGAAGTGGGTTGCCATCTGGGGACAAGTGACCATCAAACAGTGTGGTTCACGTTAAACTCAGCTACAGAGTCAAGCCATACAAAAGTGAGGGTACTGGACTTTAGGAGAGCTGACTTTGGCAAAATGTGAGAGTGCCTCAGAAAAGCACTAGCAAACAGGTTAGAAGGAGGTGTGCAGCAACAATGGGGAATCATCAAAACTGCCATCACAGAGGCAACAAGCCTTTGTGTGAAGCAAATAAACAAATCAAAATGAAAGAAAAAGCCACTATGGTTCTCAAAAGAGGTGGCTGTGAAAGTCAGGAAGAAAAGATAGCATTCCGGAAGTATAAGGAAACACAGAAGGAGCAGGACAGAGAGCTGTACCAGTTAAGGCAGAAGGAAGCAGGAGGAAGTCAGAATAGCAAAGGCCCAAACTGAGGAAAAGATAGCCAACTCAGTTGAGAAGGGGATAAAACCTTTTATAGGTACATCAGCGAGCGTAGAAAGACAAAGGGAGGGATAGTGAGGCTGAATAGAATGAACGGTGGGTGGGCAGAGGGGACAGTGAAAAGCAGGGATACTGAACGAATATTTCTGCTCAGTATTCACAAAAGAGGAGGGGAAGTGCCTAATCCAATTAACAGAAGCACTCTTGATGGGGTCGATCCCAGTCCTTTCACAGAAGAAAGGGTTCTGCAAGAACTCCTAAAACTGAAGGTGGACAAAGCAATGGGTCCTGATGGAATTCACCCCAGAATTCTAAAAGAATTAAGGGAGGAACTAGTGAAACCACTGGCTACTCTTTTTAATAAATCATGGGAGGATGGTGTGGTACCCGAGGACTGGAGGAAGGTGGATGTGATTCCCTTCACAAAAGTGGGACCAAGACAGAGGCAGGAAACTACAGACCTGTCAGTCTGACCTCTGTGGTAGGGAAAGTGATGGAGTCACTTGAAGGAAAGAATAGTTGAGTACCTAGAGGCCAGTGGAGCACAGGACCCAAGGCAGCATGGATTCACAGCGGAAGGTCATGTCAGACGAATCTAATAGATTTCTTTGACTGGGTGACCAAAGTAGTAGACCAGGGAGGGCTGTGGACATGGCCTACCTAGACTTTAGCAAGGCATTTGACACAGTCCCACAAAAGATTAATAGTCAAATTAACCAGCCTGGGTGGGTCCCAGGGCGGTAGCCTGGGTAAAACATTGGCTGCACAACAGGACACAGAAGGTAATTGTAAATGGAGTCCACTCTGAAGAAAGAGAGGTTACTAGTGGGTACCACAGGGTTCAGAGTTGGTCCAGCCCTTTAATGTCTTCATCAGTGACATTGCAGAGGACTGGAAGGAAAAGTATGTCTTTTGCAGATGACACAAAGATCTACAACAGGGTTGATACACAAGGAGGTGTGGAAAGGATGAAAAGGACTTGGCAAGGTTGGAGGAATGGTCAGAAGTATGGCAGCTAGGATTCAATGCAAGGAAGTGCAAAATAATGCACCTGGGAAACAAGAACCCAGGGAAGAATACACAATGGGTGGTGAGGTAGTAACAACAACAAAAAGGAAAGGGACCTGGGGGTAATCATATCAGATGACCTTAAGGTTAGCAAGCAATGTGAGAAGGCAGTAGGGAGGGCTGGGGGTATACTGGGATGTATAGGGAGAGGCATCAGCAGCAGAAAACAGGAAGTTGTTATCCTCTGTACAGACAGTTGGTGAGACCCCATCTGGAGTACTGTGTCCAGTTCTGGAGACCCCATCTCCGCAAGGACATAGACAGGATAGAGGTAGTCCAGAGGAGGGCAACTAAAATGGTGCAGGGTCTGCAAGAGAAGCCATATGAGGAGAGACTAAAGGAGCTTAATATGTATACCCTTGAGGAAAGAAGGGGAGGGGGACATGATAGAAACTTTTAAGTACCTCAGTGGAATCAACAAAGTCCAAGAGGGTAAGCATCTTTCTGAAAAGAGACTTGCAAGAACAAGGGGACACAATTTAAAGATAGAAGGAGGGTGGTTCAGGGCAATGTGAGGAAGTATTATTTCACAGAGAGGGTAGTGGATGCATGGAACAGCCTTCCTGAGGAGGTTGTGGGGTCTAAAACTGTGGGAGAATTCAAGAATGCATGGGACAGACATAAGGCAATTCTTGTGGGGGTAGGAAGAAATAGGCTGTTGGTTAACTAGGATCTACGGCCCATCCTGTAGGTAGGAAATGGGCAGACTAGATGGGCCAAGCGGTCCTTATCTGCTGTCAAAGTCTATGTTTCTATGTTTCTATGATGCAGCCTGTGGCAGTTGTACCATGGGGGAGTAGCACAGAGTCTTCAAGCTGATACAGAGTGGAGGGAACAGGGGATTACTGACCTTGAGACTTCTGTGTAGCAGTAGATTCATTTTGATCTAACTTTGCCTTGGTGTACCCCAAGGAGAAATTACAGGTGAAGTTGCCAGGTGAAGTTATCGATGGCAAATTTCCTATTAAATAGAAAAACTTCATGAAATTATCTGTGGAGGCCGATTTCGTGACTTTGCCTTTTCTTCACCTGTAAATTAAAACTTTGCCACATCTCTGTTTGTTAAAGGTATGCTGTACCTGCACAAGTCAGCATCCACCTAATTGGTATGTTATTTATTTGTGTAAAATAGTAATGCAGGGTAGCCTTGCTGAACTCACTGACATTTATACATCATTGCACCTATCAAATGGTTTGATGTTTACACTTGTGAATGCAGAGAATTCACAGAAAAGCTCTATAGCAGGTTTCCTTTTGCTGTATTTCTAGAGCTCTTCCCAGGTGTGACAGGATGAACATAGTGGAGCTCAATCTGCTGTGGTGACAGTTGCTGTCGCAACCCATCTTTCCTTTTGTCACATCTCCAAATGATGAAGGTCTTTTTATACGCACCTGGGACCCGCTCTTGTAATTTGTAACTGTGCCAGGAAAATGTTTGTGGGAGTTCCACTGTGTCACTGTTAGATGTTACTCTAAACTAATGAGAAACGCGATCTTGCAGGTGTTGCAAACATTAGAGACCGCACTGGGCTTGCTGTTCATATATTCTTCTAATTCATATTGATTCATCAAAGCGGATGAGCTGAAGCAACAGCAGACTGCATATTGTCAAGAATTAGAGCAGAAGCTGACATCTCTAGATGCTGTGTTGCTGCATATGATTGAACTACCGTATACAGCCTTTAGACTGCAGAGTGTGGGGATGAATGATATGGTACTTTTGGGAGGATTATATTGACTAAAGAATGACAACTTATTTCAGTACTCACTGAATAAATCATGTGCCCTTAGTTTGCAAATCTCCTGCGCTGTGTTGCAGACCACCAAATGAAATAAAACATCTGAGCAACAAAGCATTAGGGGCTGCTGTTGGATGGAAGCAGCAACAGTGCTTTGTGCTTTAAGGTCCTGTCCTGTTTGCTCCCTGCACCTCTTTCACTGCTGTTGTCAGTGCTGCAACACCACCAATTAAAAATAACTAAACTGAGATCCTCCACAGCACCTCAGTGCTGTCACTCTGCTCGGCAGTTTTACAATATGAATGTGATCTGAAACACTATCTAAAATTATTAATTAAATTGAAAGATTTGTAAATCACAGAATGTGCCTGCCCTGTTGAGCTATCAACTGTCACATTAGGTGTTCTCTCTGTTACATTCTGACCCTCCTGTGTTCACTGATTTCAACTTTCAGGTAAGCAGGATGAAAAGAGCTAACATGAGATAAAAAAAATCCAGGAAGATGTAGTAAATTGTATTTATGAATAGTGAGATGTAGTATATTGTTCGATAGTGGTAGCTGCAAATCATTAATTTACCTTATAGGTTCTTACAGGGCTTGCCTGTTGTCTCCATTCTCCAGAAAACACTCTGTTGCTACTCTCAAACATGCTACTCTGGATATAAACTAGTGGTGCTTGGATAGTGCCACCATGGATCCACCAGTGATCCAGAGAATGGCGGCACTATTCAAGTGGGATCTGTCCTGGGATCTGGCTGAATATGGAGGGCAGATCCCAGGTCAGATCCTGAGTTATCCGGCACCAGATCCAGGGATCCAGCATGGATCCATGTATCTGGTGCCAGATCCCTGGATCCAGCTGTCGGATAATGCGGATCTGACCGAGATCCAATGGCCATCCACGGGCAGAGAGTGGTGGTATCTGGCGGATCCACTATCCTGCTATGAGGGCAGATATCTGGTGGATCTGGATAGGTCTGGATACCATCTGAGCACCACTAATACAAACCCCACACAGATTCTCCTCATGCAAGATAACGTAAGTGTGAAGTTTCATTATGGAGCCAATAAAAAAAAAAAAAGAAGAACAGCATCATAGTATATTGGGGTCACCCAATGTCCTTCAAGTTCCTAGTAAGTACACCTGCATTAGCGTAGCAGCAGACAGTTTTTGGAGAGAACATGCAGATTTTGTAACTACAGACTTCTGCATGGCTAATGGGTTTTATTTTACACCAACACTGAGCATGCTGCAATTGTCAAAATAGCAATTTAGTTATTCTTACTGAGGGCTGGTGCACACCTTTAATGAGTGTCATCATGGGCTTAAGCATAATTATACTTATAAATCAGCCTCAATATTTAAGTAAAATTAGAACAACATATTTAGGTCTATTTAGTGTTTTCTTATTCTTGCTTTTGTAGGACTCAAAAACAAGATCATTAAAATGGAATTGCCATACAATTCAAATGTGTGTGTGTGTGTGTGTGGGGGGTCCCTTAGCACCAGGGATATTTTTAAAGGGACAGGAATAGGAAACTTGTGTCAGCTGAGGGAAAAGAAGTATGGGATCGCCACATAATCTTGCAGCAGGTAGCAGTGGCAAGGCACCTCTAATTTCAAATACAGGAAAAGTTATGAAAAAATAATGTGTCACAGTATCTCTAAATGTTCCTAGTTTCACAACCAGTAGCACAACTAGTGGGTTTTAAAGGGTGCACGTGCACCCCCACCGTTGAAACTTACTTGCTCGCTGCTGCTGCATTTCACATCACTGGAGAAGCCTAATATACTAATTGTAAGAAAATCTACAATCAAAACAATAGACTACATTTATGTTTTCAGTCAAAATTTAATGGCAAAGATAATATAAAGGATTAAAAATGTAAAAAGTTGTGTATCACGTACACACACCACCACAGCACCCCATTGTAAGATTCTGGGTCCACCACTGTTCACAACACATTATTTATGTTTTGCTGTAAGACATGGGTTTGAGGTTGGGTCCTTATAATACATGCTATTTGTTTTACGTCCAGCCCTTTGAACACCAGTCCTAATCCCTCATGAGTCTCATACTCAAACAGCAAACTGATTACTGTAGGTCATTAATGGGACTAACATTTCTAGTTTGGTCTTTGCGTTTAGAGAGGGGTCCTAGTCATCAGTTTGCTGCTATGGACAATTTCTCTGACAACAGTACATTCTTCATCCTGGCTCTGGGACCCTCCTCTCTGAAAGTCCTGATTACGGAACTGTAACTAGTCATGTGAAACCTATTAAGTGCCAACGCAGTTTGCTCTTTCATTCTGAGGTTTTTACTAAAATGGGGACTGGTGCTATGAGATGGAGGTTGGATGTGAGAAAGGAAAACCAGGCACCATAAATTAACAAAACATACACTCACTACCTTTTAATATGTCAATAATAATGTTGCTTGATCTCAGGCACACAGTTGAGATACCAGGGCAGTATGTACTGTACATACACTCCCTCAAAGGAAAGGAAAGAGGAAGGAAATTGTTTACGGGAGGCACACTAAGCCAAAGCTTAATTCCAGGTGTGACCTGGGAGCACAAGGCAGTTAAGTGACTTGCTCAGGGTCACACAGTTTGCAAGTGAGGTATCAAAGGTTGTACCGTATATGTGACACTTATGTCCATTCCTTGGTTTCCTCCCTCGTCCTTGTACGTCTAATTTAGCCCTTGTAATGGTGCAAATGTTACCTTCCAATATGTAAAGTCTGTAATCCCTTTGTTTGGTGTACTTGCAACTTTCCAATTTGTAAAGCCTGTAACCCAACTACCACTGTATGATTTCTCTATTAATAAAGTGCATGTACCAAGTTATCTTCTACATTGTCTTTTGTTAATATCAAACCTTGTATTATACTTGTACTTGTAGTGCAGTGTTCACAGCGGGATAGCATGGTACAAGGACCTCCTAAAGGCAGTCCTGGAACCCCATCCCTCTACACTTCAGCTTCCAGCACACAGCGTTCTAGCGAGGATAGCATGGTACAAGGAGTTCCCTAAAGGCAGCCCTGAAACCACATCCTCTACATTTTAGCCGCCTGCACACAGCATTCACAGCAGGAATAGCGTGGTACAAGGAGCTCCCTAGAGGTACTTCACCACCTTCTCCTGCAGCGGTTTGTAGAGGGTGTTAAGGGCATATTGTCCTCCGAGCTGGACTGATTGATTTTCCAGCTGGGCTTTTGGCTCCTCGGACTGAGGTCTGACTGCTGTTGTTACTGGAACTTTAAGGACGTTATGATCTGCTTTTCTACCTATTTGCTCTGTTTAATTTAGCCCTGCTGCACTGTTTACAATGCTGCATTGATTACATTGATTCTAGTAGTGCCTAGATTCTGTTTTTCTTCTCTCTGACAATTGCTGATATATTTCTGTCCTGTATCTGTTAGCCTTTACTTGCCTATTGTCTACTGTGCTTCTGATACTGGTACTCTTAGGAACTATGTGAGACCCTAACGCATGGTGGTAGCATTCTCCTTTGATTCCTGCTGGGCTCCATCTTGGCCTCCTGAGCTTCTCTCTGTGCTGCTGTATTTGCTCGCGTGTCATAGTCCAGACTTCTGCCTACCAAGTGTGTGAGGTGGGTGAGTCCCTCCCCATCTCCACTGCATGCTAATGCCCTCTTTTATTTTTTCCTACCTAGGCAGCCCTGGAACTCCATCCCTCTACACTTTAGCCACCTGCATACAGCATTCACAGTGGGGATGGCGTGGTACAAGGAGCTTCCTAAAGGTAGTTCACCTCCTTCTCTTGCAGCTGTTTGGGAGGGTGTTGGCCTATTGACACTTTATGTCGACTGCCCTGCCCACCCCAACCACCCTCCCACCCAGGGCGTCTCTTAATTTATTGACCTCATCAGTCATGTGATAGCTTGTACTTTTTCCTCTTAATTTATTGACCTCATCAGGTCACGTGATAGCTTGTACTTTTCCTCTTAATTTATTGACCTCATCAGGTCACGTGATAGCTTGTACTTTTCCTAAGTGTCTGTTTCTCCATTAGCCCGTTATACTGGCGGCCACTAGGAGTCAGTGTTGCCCCCGCATTACTGTTTCTCCCTTCCCAGCCACTCTAGCTCTGCTCCCCTTCTCCTCTGTCCCATCTCACTCGTGTCTTATTCTGCTTCTCCTGCCCTCTCTTTCAAGTCTCCTCACCCAGACTTGAACCCTGCACCTTCTACTCCCAAGGCTGTGACATACCATTGCTCCAGGTAGGCAGCTCTTTTTCTGTGTAATCTTTAATATCTCTTATTCCTGCTCCTCACCCTATCTACCTTTTGGCCCCTCTCCACACACATTTTACTCCTGTCTGCTGTGACAACTACCTTCTGCTGATACTACTAAACCCCTACTATGGCTACTGTCTCCTCCTGTCCTCATCTTTTTGTACCTACTCCCCCAGTCCTTGCCCACATCTCAGTTCCTAACACCCTTGACTAGTCTATCTCTCCCCCCCCACCCCTCCCTCATCACTCTGCATCCATGGATGCCCCTCCATTGCCTCCTCTCCTACCCTCTCCTTAACTTCTCTCTCCCAGTCCCTTCTCCAGCTTGCCCCCCCTCCCTAGCCATACCACATATTTTAGCTCTCCCCATCTCAGTTGCCAGCTCCAAACCAACCCAGCTATCATCCCTAGGTTCCAGCCTCCATAAGCAATTTCAGTATACTCTTCTTAGAGCCCTTCTACTACTACTGCTAATATCCAGAAATATACACCCCAAAACAGGACCTACCTTTGCCCCCCTACCCCAACTAGTCTCACTACTGATGGTTCTACATAGCGTACAATAATATCTGTAGCTTGCAGAGAAAATTTGATTGCCTCCAGGGGTGGATGGTCCAACACCAACCTGATATACTCTCCATTGTAGCAACCTGGCTCTCCAAAGATACCCCTGATTTGGCGGTGGCCATCTCAAAGGTACTCCATCTTCCGTGTAGACAGATGGGGAAAATGTGGTGGGGGCTGTGCCATTTATCTCTGGGACTCCCTGCAGGGCCAAGCTCTCCCTTCTGCTCAGCTTGACTATGGTGCCCAAGATCTCACCCTAAAAATCACTGTGGGCAAGGCCACGGCCCCTTCATTATCACCTTGGTTTACATTTCCCTTTGGAACCAAAAATCAGCGTTTCACTCTGTGCTGAACTACCTTTCCCTTCTGCCTCCTAAGACAGAATGAATAGCTCTAGGGGACTTCAATATCAATTGGAAATCTATTTCTGCTGTCTCTTATGAAGACACTATAGCTGCTATGGACCTCTCACAAGTAGTCTCTTTCCCCACATGGCAGAATCCTAAGACCGGATCTGCCACCCTCCTCGACCTGGTGCTAACAATCGCCCCAACAGGATCACAGGTGTCTCAGTGCTCCCTAACGCCCTGAGTGACCATTCACCTGTGTTCTGTACCTGGTCATGTAATGTAAAAACCCACCAAAATCATTCTCCAAGCGTGACTTAAACCTGGTAAACTAAAGCATTTAAAACACCACCTTACTCACTGGGACTGGTCCCCATTAACTATGCTCTGGACAGAGATTCTGCACTCAATTACTTCATTAGCTCTTTAATTTGGCCTGCAATATATTTGTCCCCCTCTAAACGGATTGCCAAAGGCCCTTCCACTCTATGGATCTCCCAAACTCTCCTAGACCAGATGTGTCATAGTGACTTTGGCAGATAGCCCTTGAAGCAGTCAAATCTGCTGACAGACAACATTAACGTGCTGCCAAGAATAAGTGTATGTGGGATATATGAAAGGCTAAGGCAGAGCACTATAGGGCATCCCTCACCTCCTCCTGGTGCTCAGGCAGAAAGTTTTGGGATAACCTTAAGGAACTCAATGGGAAATCAGTGTCTCCCCTCTCCCAAATTGACATCAATGGCAATACCCACTGTCCCCAAACTCATTGCTGACACCCTAAACTCCTCCTTCTTGGACCTCAGCAGTGTGATCCCTCCCACTTCTTGATCCCTAACCACCCTCACCCCCCCACCCTGCACTCTGTACCCCTTTCACTTCAAAACCCTTGCACCATGGGAGGCTAAGCCTTACCTACTAAAAGCCTTAGGGAGTTCCCAGTTCAGCAGTGACATTCTGGACCTTAAACTCCTATGCCTGACCTAGATGAAGTCCTCATCCCCTAACCAATGTTCTTAACCACTTCCTATGCCTTGGTAAATTCCCAGCCAAATGGAAAGCTGCCGTCATCAATACCATCCACAAAAGTGGTGACAGTGCCACTGAGGGAACTACCCCCATCTCTACTCCTCCCCCAAGGCGCTGGAGAATCACCTCTGACCAACTCACTGAACATCTCACTAAATATGATCTTCTATACAGGGAACAACATGGCTTTCGGAAAGACCACAGCACCACCTCGGCACTGCTGGAGTTTTCCAATGCTGTCCACTCTGCACTTGACAAAGGATGTCTGGCTGGAGCAGTCTTTGTGGACCTGTCGAAGCCTTGACACCATCAACCACTCTCTCCTCTTATCTGCCCTCACCCTCACTGATTTCTCCCAGGATGCAAAATTGGTTTGCTGACTAACTTACTAGTAGGTCTCAGCAAGTCAAGATAAACAACACACTCTCCACCAGTCTTTCAGTTAAGTCAGGGTACCCCAGGGTCCATCCCAGGGCCCTTCTTTTCAGTATATTTCTAAATATCTCCACAAAGCATGCTCTGGGCAACTGCTCCTTTACACGACGATGCAGTCCTTTGCTCCTCCACTCACATTCCCTCATGCTCCAGCTATCCCTCAAAAACCTTCAAATAGGCTGAATCCTGGTTGCTGAGCACCAGTTAGTGTTAAATTACAAGAAAACCAAAGTTATGGTGTTTGCATGTCACCAGAGCAAACACAAAAGGCCTTCCAATGCAAATCTCTAACTCCCAGAAGCAACCACTTGAACTGGTTGATACTTTTAAATACCTTGGCATCACTCTAGACTCTGCTCTTAACTACCATGAACATACAGTATCCATCTCCTCAGCACTGCTGTCAACACCAGAACTGGCTTGCTCCACGGTACAAGCATTGTCTCACTCAGAGGTCCTCCGTACAGCTGTCTCCTCCTCAATCCTGTCCCTAATTGATTATGGGATATTGGTCTATGGGGTGGCTAATAACTTGTCCCACCACAGGATTAGA
This sequence comes from Neoceratodus forsteri, assembly GCA_016271365.2. Taxonomy (NCBI): domain Eukaryota; kingdom Metazoa; phylum Chordata; order Ceratodontiformes; family Ceratodontidae; genus Neoceratodus; species Neoceratodus forsteri. Next base: position 133,456,952 of record CM028130.1, on the reverse strand, counting down.
GTGTCCCTTAACAAAGCCTGCTGCCTAGTCACAGGTTGTGACCAGACACGCGCACCTGCTCCTTTACAGTCTCTCCAACTGGCTCAATTTTGATGGAAGACTTAAGTATCAAACTTGCCTCCTTGCCAAAAGATCCCCTTTGGGCTTACTCCCTGGGACTCTCTGTCCTTCTGCAACCAGCACCAGTGTTGAAAACCACCAGCAGCTCCTCTAAATCCCCTTCTTGATTCCTCAGTGTAGAACTTCCCTATGCCAGAGAACTCTCAGCACAGAGCTGCTCACTGGATGAACACACTTCCCAGTGCCTTAACTGCTGATAAAGTAAGCTAGGCCATTTCAAATCTCTCCTCAGGGAACATCTCGTTCCACTAGCGCTTATGATTGCTACTAGCCTCCTGTGGTTCTCCTCCCCACCTACCACCTAAGGATTCCACACTCCTTGCAGCACACTTTCAGTGACAATCCCTGCCCCCCACCATGACCCCTGTCATCTTACTCTCTTGACAATGGATTCTCATCCTGCCTTACCTTCTACTTTGTACTTTGTTTATTGTAGGTAATTCCACTGTTTGTCCATGTTATGCCTCATACATTGTATAATTCATGCCTGTAACCCCTACTCTGTATTCCTAATGTAATGTATTTCTGTCAGTTTGTTTTCTTGTATGACATGAAGCCTTTGTAAAGGAGTCTCTGACTCAAAGGTTTGCAATTCCGATATGTTTAATAAATAAATAAATAAAATATTATGATGTCCTTAACAGGACCTCCTTGTAAACATGTGTGCTTAACAGAGTTTTCTTGAAATAAACTTGAAACTTGAAACATACAACCTGTTCTGTAACATGCTTGCACATGACTGTTTTCCTGGACAGTTCTGTAACTGCAGATGACATGGTTTAGTTCCTTTGGTACTTTTTATTTAATACTGGCCCTGATTTTGTTATTGTTCAAGTGTTACTGCAATTTTAATAAACTCAGAAGGTGTTTCTGATGGACACACTGATGATAAGTACCATTTTATCATAAATGCAGGTGCATTATGACAACAATCCAAGAACATAACACGGACATAAGTAACATCATACAGTTCTAAAAGAATCTTTACAACCAGTGTGTATGTTAATTGAGGAATAATACACAACAGGGTGAGTGACGTGCTGGAATAGCATCATACTTCAGGTGGTTGGGCATGAGGTCACAGGCTGAGTGTGGCCAACACCCAAGAAGCTTACATTATCCCAACATGACACACACCCTGTTGTGCATTATTTCAATTATACAATGGCTAGTTTGTTTGTAGAGAAAAAGAAAATAAAAACATTTAAACATTAATTTTTTGTCTTTTATTTGTCCTTGTAGGTATATCTAAAGAAAAAGTCCTTGTTTCCATGACAACAGTAGCTGGCACTGTGTATTTATGTGCCTTTGAAATTTGCTTGCCCCTTTCCTCCTCCTTCATGGAAAAGCTTCTTGTTCTCTTTCCTTGGAAACTTGGTTGCCGCCCTCTCCTCACGCTTTACATTCTGCTTTGCTTGTGATAATTGACTACTTGTATTTTTCTTTTAATTCCCTGCACTCCCAGTTCAGGCTTGGTCCCTGCCCTTGTGCTGCTTGCTCACTCATAAGGCATGGCTCATTGTCAATGATCAGTAAGTTAAGCTGACAGGCACACGGTGTCAGGACATTCTTTTAAATTATAAACTTTGAAACTAGATGGAGTTACAGCTTGTTTCTACAATGTTATAGGGAGTGGCAGGAGAGCGGAGGAGTTCTGTAAAGCTGATGTGACAGCTGTCAAACATAAGCTTGCTGTAACTACATAGATACGTAGACAGTGTCGGCAGATAAGGGCCTGTGACCCACCCAGTCTGCCCATTTGAGCTTGTAAGTTCAGTTTATGTTTTCCTAGAAGTCTGTTGCCCCTTCCACCAACTGCAATCGGATTACTGACAGAAAAGTGAGGAATGCTTTGAAGCCACTGGAGAGTGGGAAATGATGTCATTCGGCCATGTATGTGCTGGGACTAGATCTGTGATGTTGTGCTCGGATAACATCATGGATCTAGCCCCAGTGTAATAATCACAGGCCAGAGATTTCTCTTATCATTGTATAATACAGCCACTGTGGCCACTGTTAAGGTTTTAAGAATGGTCTCAGGCAGTTTTGCTACCATAAGAATGTAAGTGAGACTACTCTTGCAATCGAAAGAATGATCTCAGCAGTGGTATTAATATATTCACCAGGGAGAAGGATGGACCAGTGCTTCAGGGGTGAAAGAGGAGCAGGGAGGGAGGTAACTCAGATGTAGTGATAGAGAAGAAAAGAGTGGAGGGAGGGGCTGCTGGCATTGAAGATGGACACATCACCAGGCCTGGACAAAGTACATCCAAGGGTACTAAAGGAACTGGCTGAGGAGCTGGCAGAAAGTGGCAGAACTATTTAATAGTTCACTAGAGTCAGGCATGGTATCACAGGACTGGAGAACAGCACATGTATTGCTCCTCTACAAAAGTGGGATGACCCAGGGAATTACAGACCAGTCAGTCTGACCTCCATTGTGGGCAAGCTCATGGAGACCATACTAAAAGAAAGGTTTGTGGAATATCCAGGGGAGCATGGTCTCCAGGATGCGAGGCAGCATGGGTTCATTGGGGGATCATGTCAAATGATTCTGATTGACTTCTTTGACTGTGTGACTAAGACAGTAGATGGGGGCCAAGTGGTAGACATCCTCTATCTTGATTTCAGTAAGGCCTTTGACTCTGTGTCCCACAAAAGGTTGATCAGGAAGTTGGTGGATCTTGGGGTTGGGGAAAAGATGGCCAGATGGGTGGAAAACTAGCTGAGGACAGAACCCAGAGGGTGGTTGTGGGGAGAGTTATCTGATACCAGAGAGGTAACCAGTGGGGTCCCACAGAGCTCTGTGCTGGGACCAGTGTTGTTCAATGTCTTCATCAATAACATTGGAGATGGCATTAAGGCCAAAATGTGCCTATTCACAGATTATACCAAGCTCTGTGGGAGAGTGGACACAGCTAAAGGGATACAGGACCTACAGGAATATCTGGAAAAGCTGGGGAGGTGGTCCAGGATCTGGCACCTTGGCTTCAGTGCCATGGATTACAAAGTTATGCATATTGGAGCCAAGAATCCCAGGACAGACTACTGCCTAGGTGGAGTCTGAGTATTTGCATCACATGAGGAGAAGGACCTGGAAGTGATGATCACTAGTTACCTGAAGCACTCCACGCAGTGCAAGAAAGCAGCAGCAAAGGCAAACAAGATGCTGGGATGCATATCTAGGGTGATCAGTAATAGGAGAAAGGAGGTTATACTACCCTTGTACAGATCACTGGTAAGGCGCATCTAGAGTATGGAGTTCAGTACTGGTGCCCACACCTCAAAAGGGCATTAATCTGCTGGAGAAGGTCAGAGGAAGGCTACAAAGATGATGTGGGTCAGCAGAATAAGGCATATGTGTAGAGGTTGAGAGCACTGAACATGTACTCCCTGGAAGACAGGGAGAGAGAGGAACATGATTGGGACCTTCAAGTATTTGAAAGGGATAAATAAGGTTGATAAAGACAGTCTCTGTAAGCTGAGTGGCAATCATAACACTAGGGAGCACAGTCTTAAGCTGGAGGGTGGGAGGTTTTGGAGGGAGGTCAAGAAGCACTTCTTCACAGAGAGGGTGGTGCACTGGAATGCACTGCCGGAAGAGGTGATCTCGTTGAAGACAGTGGGCAGCTTCAAGAGAGGCTGGGACAGGCATAGGGAGAAGTAAGGATTATGGGTAGGGAGGATGGGAGGAGGGAGGAGGGCAGGGATATCAGACTTGATAGACCAAACAGCCTTCTTCTGCTGACTTCTTTGTATTTTCGTGTTATTGACCAATTTTGATTAATAAAATATTACTCATTTTAAAACATTTCCCAAACATGCCTCTTTCTAGGTCGTCTACACAAGAGACACTCTTTTTTTTAATCAGCCTTTTATCCCTTGATTGGCAGCCAGTGGAGGAGATCCCCCTCCGTTTGGGCTTACTCCGACTCATACAGGGATCCCAGGCATCATAGAGCTCATGCTGAGGTGTTTTTTTACCTTCCTTTGTGCATGATCACCATAGCAGCTGGGATGGAGATGTTCATGCAATGATCTCTGCACATGGTTGGGCACGTTCCCACCCCTGAAGTGCTGCAGTCCACCTCTTCCCTCCTACAGACTCTACCAAATGGTCTCAGACCGCCATATCCCTCTAGCCACCACAAGGGGTAAGAAGGTGCCAGGCACCAGATTCACCTCGCCTAGATGCTCAGCCTTCTCCCTGGCCAATCCTCTGATGCCTAATGTTCACTCCCAAGCCCAGTCATCGGAACCGCAGGCGGTAGTGCTACCATTGTACTGGTGGGCCAGCATGAGGCACTCTTTACAAAATAAGTGTGTTTGACACAGTGATTGGTCAAGTGCACTCCCTCAATCTATATTGTAAACTAGAAAACTCATTTTAACACCAGGAATCAAACATGCCTATCCTCACAATTTGCAACATCCCATGCAGCGTGTTCCCCAGAGGCAGAATGGATCTTTAATTGTTTACAAGCACAATGTTTGGTGATAATGTGCCTCTGCTGAAGTGAAGCCAACCAGGATGCAATGCTGTGTCATGGATTTCTGCATGACAAAAAGATTAACTGTCATTAAACAGCACTGTTTCATGTAGTAACACTGTAGAATTCTGCAGTATTCTGCATTGCATCCTGGTAGGCTCCTGTACCCTACCACCAGATCAGTTTCTCTACTGAAAAATCAGTTGCCTTGGAGCTTCCTCAATCTCTGTTTGGAAAATTGTATCTTTTATATTTAATGGATGACCAGTAAAGAAGGAACTATACCAGAATGTGAACCAGCATCTGAAGCACAGCTTCCAGAGTAAACACAGGTTTAACTTGCTGGCCCATTGGTGCAGTGGTAGCGCTGCCACTCCTGGTGCCAGTTACCTGAGTTCAGTAGTGAATGCAAGGTGTCAGAGCTGGTGGGGAGGAGGACTGAGCATTCGGAGGGGAGGGATTACAGGGCCTGGTGCATGCCTGGCCCCTAGCAGTGAGCTGCAGAAGGCACCTGGGACTGCTGTGGAATGAGCAGGAGGTGCAGGTAGCCACAGATGCAGGACATGTGGGTCTGCAGGATGCACATCATGGCATCATTACACACCATGCCCTGTAGGAAAAGAAAAGTGGAAAATCCTTGGGGCAGAATGGTGCTTTGACCCTCACAGGCCCTGCATCTGACTAGCTGGACTCGCTGATCCAACTACTGGATCTGGTTTCATGCAGCAGACTGGGGAACCCCTGACCCAACCGGGGAGGCAAGTCCTGGGGTACGGGCAGCAGTAAATCCTGCAGACGTTGGGGTGATGGGGTTGAGGTGTCCAAGCAGATGGGGGTCAACTGGGATGTGGGTGCAAAAACTACAGTTTTTGGCTTGCAGATTCACAACATTTCTCCTCCAATGGATGAGATTCCCCAGAAATGACAGCATGGTGCAACCTGGTAACCATGATCCACTCAAATCTCAACCAAGCTACAGTTGTTGGGTTAAGTCAGAATATAATGTGACAAAACAACTGCCCGTTTCTCCTCTTTACATCAATGACATGTCTGTGTTGAAGTAAGGAGTGAACAAGTAGTCTCGCCAAAGGCAGTAGAAAACAGTCTGTGACAAATACAGCGCAATCTGTGCTGAAGGTACAAGCACACAAACAAACAGTCTGTACTGAAGGCAGGAGTGCATGGTCTGTGCTGGAGGCAGGAGTGCATGGTCTGTGCTGGAGGCAGGAGCACACAGTCAGTGCTGAAAGCAGGAGTACACAAATGTTCTGTGTTACAGGTAGGAGTGCACAAATGGCCTGCGCTGAAGGCAGGATCACACAAACAAACAGCGTGTCTAAAGACAGGAGCATGCAAACAGTCTGTGCTGAAGGCAGGAGTACACAAACAGTCTGCATTGAAGGCAAGCCCACAAACAGACCATTTACACTGAAGGCAGGAGCAAAACAAACAGTCTGTGCTGAGGGCAGGAGTGCACAAACAAACCACCTGTGCTGAAGGCAGGAGCATACAAACCATCTGCACCGAAGGCAGAAGCACAGAAATGAACCATATGCATTGAAGGCAGGAGCAAAACAAACAGTGTGTGTAGAAAGTAGGAGAGCACACAATCCATATTTAGACAAAATGTGGCAGATTCTGAAGGAATCATTCTGGCTGACTCAGCTCTGCATGACAGCCATAGTTCTTTTCTATTGTGTTCATAGTGACTAGTTACGTGAAGTACTTTATTACATTCTTAATTTGCATTTTCTCCATGTACAGTATTTAGTCTGATGTTGTTGTGTATGATTAATCTTTTATTTGTTAAAGAAACAGAATAAAATATTAATATAAAGAAAAGTGTAGTAACAAAGGCATTCAACTCATATGGTTAATCCCTAAAATTTAAAAAGTATTAATAATAAAAAATATATATATATCATACAAATCTTATCTATTGACCAAAACCCTAGAATTGTGGTCTCAATTTAAACAGTCAATGAACATGCAAAAATATAGCAAGACAGCAAAAACAAGCATTTTGTCAATGTTGAATGTTTGCTTGCAGGTGTGTGCTGTGCAGGTGTTTGGTAATGATAGGCACTACATACAAAGGTTGTTAAACAATTTTGTTTTGTTAATTTTGACCCCAACTTTGAAGATACTTGTTTCAGGATTTGCCTTATAAACATGACATGTACTATTCCCACCAGAGGTGCAAAATACATCTCATCTAGGATTTAAACAAGCATTTGTCAATGCCAAATGTTGTCGTGCTGGCATTGGCTTTGGTAGTGCAGTGCAGAAAACATTTTGGGCAGGATGTGAAAATGACAGCTGTACAGTTCACAACGAGGTGTAAAAAATGGCAGTGTTGAAAATATGGCATGTAAATATTGCAAATTTGCAAAGTTACAAGTGCGGAAATGCGCAATGCACGCTATGTAACACAGTCATTTTATGGACGTTCGCACCAAATTTTCAACATAGGCATTTTAGCACCTCTGCTCATGTACAGTGTCACTGTTATTTCCTCAAACTGTCCCAAAAGTGATTTCGCACAGCGACCACGCTATTCTGTGCGGATGGCGATAACACATTTTAGGCAGGATATGTGAAATGACAGCTGACTGTTCATCAAGAGGTGTAGAAAAATGCCAGTGGTGAAAATCCAGAGTGAAAATATTACAAATGCATGACATTATGAGCGTCGTGCAATCTGCCAGCTGCGCTCGTAATATAGTCATTTTATGGAGTATCGTCACCAAATTTCCAACATAGGCATTTTAGGACCCTGCTCATGAACAGTGTCACTGTCATTTTCATAATCTGGCCCAAACACTGATTTCCCACAGCAAACTCGGTATATTGTGCGCCGAAGTGCAGAAACACATTTCGCCAGGATGTGAAAAATGACAGCTATACTGTTCACAAGAAAGGGTACAAAAAGACAATGTTGAAAATCTGGCATGAAAATATTGCAAATTCGCGAACTTACAAGCTTACGTAGCAACTGCACAAGGCAGGCTCATAAAACAGCCATTTTGGGATTTTTCCACCAAATTTGTAATATAGGCTTTTTGAGAGCCCACCTCATGAACAGTGGCACTGTCATTTCGACATCGTCCCAAAAGGTGATTCCGCCCCAGTGACTGCAGAAAATCACCTTTCAGGACCGATTAACGATATGACAGTGCCAGAATTCATGAGGAGGGTCCAAAACCCATGTTGAAAATTTGTGCAAAATTCCCCAAATGCCCAAGATATGCATTACAGTTGAAAACACCCTATTTATTCCATTATACAGCTTACTGGCATTTCCTCAGTTCGCAGTCGGCTTTGAAGAGTGCAAAGTTGTTCCTGGTCCACCAAGATCATTGCGCGGACTCTGGAGGTAAGTATGGGGAGAGGGGTGTGGAGGCAGAGTGTGCAGTGGGTGGGTGCAGGTTGTGGAAGGGGTTGGAAGAGTACGAGGGACGTTTTGCTTTATGGGTAAAAAAAAAAAGACATCGGGGACGTTTCATTTTAATGGGTGCTTTGGCACACTGGGTGTGGAGCTCCCAGGTGCCACCTGAGTGTGTGTGTGTGTGGGTGAGTGCTTTAGCTGATAGGGGATTGGGCACCCGTTGTGGAAACAAGGAAAGGGGCTCGCAGGAGCCAAGGGGATTGGGCACCCCTTGGCAAGCAAAATGGGGACACATATGCGTACAGGAAGTTGGCTCCTCTGTTGGCAAAATCTAAGGAGTGGAGGGATACATGCCGACAGAGATTGGACCCCATCAGCAAAGAAAACTGTTGGGAGGGCGCATGATGCCGGGGGGATTGAGCACCCCTCAGCAATCAAAAACAGGGGTTACATGATGCTGACGAGTTGGGCACCCCGTGGCACACACAATAAGGGAGTTGACAGGCAACAGCAGCAGTCACTGCTGCCATGTTGCCTGCAATGGGGAGGTGTATTGTGGTCACGTTAAAGACAGCTTCGCCTCATTACAGCGGACCATTTCTGTGATGTCTTCGTCTCATTAGCTAGGCAGGGTGTTGGCCCCTGCTGCTGGCTGATTTGGGAATCGCGGCGCACCTGCTGCGCGCACTCCTGTATTCGCCTCAACAGCGACCACGCCTCCAAATCTGCACTGCCGCGAAGATGTTGGCTGCGCAGTGCGCCAACATAAAAATGGCATATGCCATGTTTATGAGGTGGTGTTGAAAATGGCAATGTTGAAAGTTTGGAGTCAAAATATTGAAAATTAGCGGTTATGAGTGAACACTGAAATAGTGTAACATTCAGTCATATCCTGGGCATTTTGCCATATTTGTACACCAAATTTTTGCATAGCTTTTCTTATTACTCCATCTAATGAACCTGGTAGGTGAAGATTTTCTAATCCCCGCCAAAAACATCATTCCATGCCACCAAAATGTCATTCTGAGCCACAGGTACGAAAACACATTTTGACAGAATTTGAAAATGACAGCTGTCACATTTGTGAGGTGGTATACAAAATGGCTATGTTGAAAATCTGGGGTCAAAATATTAAGAGTACCATTTTACATATTTTGACCCAAATTTTCAACATAGCCTTCTCATGATGACCCCTACCTCTCATGAACAAAGGAAAGTGCCATTTTCAAATCCCACTCCAAAGGAGATTTCACAACGCAGCCTAGAATCACCTTTTGGGCCTGATTTGCAGAATTCCACTGCCACTGGTTATGAGGTGGGGTCCCAAAAAGGCCATGTTGAAAATCTGGTGTCAGAATATGCAAAAATGATAACGTCCTGCATCAAAGTTTAAAACCCAATGAAATACATTGAACTGCACTTACTGTACCTTAGTTTCTCATAGTGCAGTCGGGTGGTTCCAGTAGCAAGATGTGTCTTCGATCTGAGAGAGGATCTTCACCCTGGGACCTGTTCAGGTTAGTGAGGTGTGTGGGGGTATGGGGTGGTGACTGCTAAGTCAGAGGTGGGATGGGGTGTGTGTGTGTGGCGGGGAGATCATCAAGGACAGTTGTCTGTTTTACAGCTTGCAAAAACAAAACAAAACTGAGGGGCTTTTTTTTATTTCAGATACATTCCAGACACTAGGATTGGGCACCCCAGTGTCAGGCTTATTGCTGGAATTGTTGCAGGTGGCTTGGAGGGAGGGGGTCAAGAGAAGCGATACTAGGGATGGGTGCCCTGGACTGCTTACAATGTAAAAAAATATTTATATAGATGAGAAGGGCAGGTGGGCAAGTGTCCTGGAGAGGATGGGGAGAAAGAAGTGGTACATTTAAAAAATTTACTGAAATGGGAAGGACGGAAAGTGACCTGGAGGTGACAGGAATAAAGAAACAGTAGAGGAGGTGGGCACATCGCCTGCTTAACAGATGAATAGTTAGCTAGCTAGCTGTCAGGCTCCTGATGCTGGAAGCCAATCAGCTGCTTGCTGAACAGCATCATGCAAATGAATGGACTGAAGATCCCTCTGATTGGGTGGCTCGGTCCTTTCAAGTACACAAAGTTTCTGCCAAGCAAGCAGCAAGTGGCATCACGACCACAGTGCGTGATCATTGGTCTGGACTGCCGAGCCCCTCCAGTATGAGCTGCAATGGGTTCAGCTATGACCACCTCTTAAATCCTGTTAAGTGTAACAAAATGTTTCTTTCATAGATAAGCAAATGTAAAAGGGATGGAGGTATCACTTGCTGAAAATGCTAATTAAAAAATTGTTATAGCTTCATAAACTCACTGAAACGTTCCAGGTGTGGGGTAGGCTGCATCCGACTCCAGGAGGTCACTGTCAGTAATCTTCTAAATATGTCTGAGGCCTTCAATATGAACTTTTGTTTGGTGTATGCATGAAAAATGAAGGAGCCTGACAATTTAAATTCTCTAGTGCTTCCAGTATAACTATCAGCAGTAAGGAAGCCTGATAGAATTAATAAACTAAAACAAATTCCTCTCCAGGTTCCCTTCAACACATTTTTGAAACATCGATCAATACAGGACAAATTCCATATAACTGGAAAATTGTAAGTGGCCCCATACACAAGAATGATAACAGAGAATAATGGACGACTAACTATCGGTAACAAGCCAGTTAGTTCATGGAGAGGCTCTATGGTGACTGTCTGAACCTCGAGAGCGCCAGCTCGAGAGGTTAGGTAACATGGGAACCTCGAGATGTACTAACATGGCTTGTTACTGATCGTTAGTCATCCATTATTTGTTACAGTGTATGTTGGCACCATCGCCAGCAAAAATAATTTTTGCTTACTTTTATTTTTTTTTCTCTCTAAGGGCTAGCTCTCACCACTGTGACTGCTGCCAAGTAGGGGAAGATCACAATCACAAGATGCGAAGCCTATTCTATGTTATGCTGCACTAGCACGTAGCTAGTAATAGCATAATAAACTAGCTGATGCAGCTAATACAGCATAACAACGTTTCGAAAGTGATGGAGTTCTGATGGTAACAGCATTCCAACATACACACTAGACAAACTATGAGTAACTACAGACCTATTTTGTATTTATTTAGTTCAGCAGGAAAAGGCTCTGTTCTGCAAGCTCATTTACCTGGAGGTCCTGGGTAGGACAGCATACAGTGTTTAGAGATAATAGTACAGGATACAGAGATATACAAAACAGAACAATAGTCACAAAAAGTAAGTTCACTGAGTCGACATCTCTAGAATTGTATGTAGAAGTATAGGAATACAGGATATTGAAGGATATCTAAACTAGAAGTAAGTGCAGTTAGAACAGCAGTTGACAAATCTCAGTGAGGAACTACACCATACAGTTGCTAGCCAGTCACTTAGAGCAAGAGTAGGCTAGCCACATGAAAAGGTTTCTGTGTATAGTTTTTTGATGAGCATTTTAATTTTTTATATCGCTTTTATCCCTCCTGGAGCCCTGGCATGTGGCTTCGACCCTCCTGACAGAGGGTCTATGTCTTTCCGTCCTGCCCAGCACTCACCATTCCTGGTAGTTCCCTGGATTACCCTCTTACGGCGGGCAGGAAGGAGGTGTCCTGCTTCACCCCCCGAGACCAATCCAGAAGCCAGGGATGGTCTTTGGGTGCGATGGACCATCAAAGAGCCTGCCAGGCTCTTTTGCTCCCTGGCCCCTCCTACCGATGTAAGGATGTTGGAGGATGCCTCCTGACCCATACTGCCCTCCAGCTGCCACCAGAGGGCAGTCAGCAAGTGGGACGACAAGTCTCCTCCTCCCGAGAGAAGAGCAGTCCTCCAGATGCTCGATCCTCTCTCCCTGCCAACCCCCGCACCCCAGGCTCATTCCCAAACCTGGATGCATGTGTAGCGACCAGTGCCTTGACCTCCAATGCCACCAAGCCAGCATTGGTGTGCATTTAAAGTGTTAGGTCAAACTAGCAAAGGTGAATTTTGTTGCCATAGAAGTATTCATGCTTCTTGGTCAGTGTGGCAGCTCTCTAGACCTGTCCCCACCTCCTCCCACCTGGTCCCCGTCACACCAGCTCATAGTGCCCAAGATCCCCACAGATTCCCCCATGTGGGGACTAGGTAGGGAGGGTCGTTCTCCCCCACCCAGAGACACATCCAGATGGGGAAGGTGACAGGCTGACAACAGGCTGATAATGCAGGGTGGAGGAAGGCGCCAGGGCTTCGTGTAGCCCACACCAACCCTTATTCTGTTTTCTCATGCCCCAGCCATGACAACACACATAAGACGGTGTGTGGGAGGTACACATGCCTTAGGGATCATGGCCCCACCCTTGTTTGTCATTAAGAGTACGGCACTACCCCGGCTTCCACCTGGGGCAGCCAAGGGCCAAGACAGCAAGCAACCCCTCCTCAGGAGAGGAGAGCCATCCTCCGGACACTCAGTCTGCTCCTCTCTAGCTGGCCCCAGCGACCAGGCTCATTTCTAGACCTGGGTCTCCAGCATGGGAAAAGATAAGGTGCAGGCGCCTCGGCCATTTTACCACTGGGCTGGCACTGTGAGGTGAATTTTAGAGAGGCTTGAGGTGAGTGTCATTTTGAAGGGATGAACCAACTAATTGCAGTAGTATATTTTGGAACATCCAGCGTATATAGTTGTTTTTGGAGGGAATAGCTGCTGCATGATATATGGAATAGTTTGGTAATATATCCCAGGAGATCTTTTAGGAATATTTTGTATGCCTAGGGATACAAATTCAGTAGTCTCCTAGTAGCAAATGAGGGCCAACCAACTACAGTATACAAGGTACAATGGTTGGTCCTGGGCCATAATTCTGTAATGAACCTGAGTGCTCTGTGGTAGAGTACCTCTAACTTGGTGAGGTAGGTAGCTGACCTGTTACAGTAAATTAAGTCAGCATAGTCTAGGAAGTTAGCCTAGACCAGCTGTTTGTGGGTGTCTTGCAGGAAGCAGCATCTGTTTCTGAAATAAAAATCCAGCCCTGACTCGTAGTTTCTTGACATAATGCCTCTGTATGGGTGACGAAAGATAGTTTGTTGTCAATCCAGATTCCAAGATATCTGTATTTGTAATTTTCTACTACTTCAAAGGTGTCACCTAGTAAAGTAGTCATGATGGGGCAGATCGCATTGCAATGCTGTTGTGCGATGTAATGAGCGTGACATTGTTTTAGAGGCATTCAGTAGCAACTTAGAATGGAAGAGGTTACGTTGTAACTACTGAATGCCAACTGAAGGTCAGAGCAGACAGTTGTATATTGGGCCTGGAGATATATAAGTGGTGTCATCTGCATAATAGTGCAGTTTGGCATCATTGAAGTTCTCACCTAGGTCATTTATGTATAACACAAAGAGTAGTGGGCCTAACACAAATCTCTGGGTGACACCCATAAGTGGGTGGTACAGGTAGAGAGACCTTCTGTTTTTATCTGCTGAACCTGGCCAGTTAGGTAGTTAGAGAACCACTGCAGTGAGGCAGTGTCTAATCCTATTGTTGACAGTTTTTGATCACTGGGTTGTGGTGAACAGTGCCAAATGTCTTACAGAGATCAAGAAAGATAGCTCCAGTGATTTGTTTATGGTCAATGGCTTGTATCCAGTTGTTAGTAACCTTGGCCAGAGCTGACATGGTACTACAGTATGTTTAGGTCAGAAACCAGATTGTGGGAAATTATAGTATTCAATGGCCTACAAGCCAGTATAGTGTTATACTTGTGCAACAGTGTTAGTTTGGTTTTGTCCATTCATACTCTCTATTCCAGAGGAATTACCACCCTGTAGGGGTACTCAAAGGCAAGAAACCCTTGAAGAGGGTTCCACCCCTAGAGTGCCATGGGATGAATCCGTGGCTAAAGCTATGATCCCAAGGAGAGATAAGTGCTGGAGAAGGAGGGAGGATGGTGGAGCAAAGAAAAGTGTTCTTCGAGGAGGCTGAGAGGAACTGCTTATATAGCTCAGGAAGTGAGTGGCTGGCTGCTTCTCCATTGAACTACAGGCCAAGCCTTCCAATTCAATGCCCTATGCAGCCAGTATAGTGTTATGCTTGTACAACTGTGTTAGTTTGGTTTTGACCGTTCGCACTTTCTGTTCCAGAGGAATTACCACCTTGTAGGTGTACCAAAAGGCAAGGAACCCTTGAAGAGGGTTCCACAGCTGAGAGGTGCCACGGATGATTTCCTTGGCTAAAGGTACCTTAGGAAGGATCCCCAAAAGAATGAAGTAGTAAGGAAGATATTAGCAAACAGTAGCTGTGACGTAGTTGTAGATAAGCATTAGGCAGCTTGATAACATAGTGAGATGCTCAGGTTGATAACGTAATGAAATGCCCAGGTTTGCATGGCATGATTTTGATGTTTTGCAATAAGAATGAGAGGATCCTCTAAGAGAGAGAGGAACAGCAGGGACACCATCCACCTCTATCCTACATCGAACCTACCTAAAGAAGAAAGGTAACACTACTATGCTAACTAACAGTTATGACCTGAGGCATGGAGGAGAGAAAAACCCTCATGAGTAGGAAATCGCTGGGGATCCAAGGCCTAGGCTCGCCTCCTCCAGGCTTGGGATATTTATTTAGTGACGGCTCTGCTGCTACAGTTTGGAAACCCATTAAGGTAGGTGGAAAATATTTCAATTTGAAGGAAGGCTCTCACCAATCTCTAGTGGGAATGCTGTGGAAGGTTGCGAGTGCTCTGCAACATTGGGGGCAATCAAGGTGGCAGGAGGAGAGCAACGACTGCTGAGGCACTCCACCTGGCCTACTCTCCTTAAACTCAATCCAGGTGAACCAGAGGCAGTCTAGGGAGAATGTGGTGAAGGTGCCTTGCTAGGGAAATCACTAAAGCCAATGGATAACCATTCTAGTGGAACCACTAGAGCCAAAGGAGATTGGAGTAACCACCCTTCACAGCTAGTCTTAAATTTATTCCAGGAGCTGCTGTCACATAGTGAACAGCTGAGCCAAGCCCAGAGCGAGGACATTCCCAGCTATGGGCCAGGTGAGAAGGACCCCCCAAGTCAGGCACACTCAAGATGCAGACTTAAAATGCAGAGCAAGACTGTCAGCTGCAGGGACCCTACACCAGAATGGTATGGCTGGCATGCCCGAAACTGATAAGGAGCTGAAAACTGATAAGAAGCTGAATGAGCACTGGTGTGCTGAGACCTTAATGAGCGTTGAAGTGCTGAGACCTTGCATTAGTCGAATGCAGTAGTGAGTGCAGCAGACATCCCAGAGGCTGAAGCCAAGGAGATGGTGGTAGGCAAGAAGCAATGATTGCATAAGCAAGAATGGACCTGCACATAGGTTTACAAACATAGTAGCAAAGGAGCAGCACTGGAAGTAGTGGGGCAAGCCAGCCAGCCATGGAAAGCCAGTAAAGGTGACAGATACTCTGAGGATTTTTCAGTGTTGGAGACAGGATTTAGAACATTATTGAAACTAATTTACAGCATCAGCAGTAGCTTAGCCGACCTCAGAGTATAACAAGGTATACAAACATAGAAGCAGCATCTGTATTGAGTACACTGAGTTGTAAAACTACAATAAACATAAAACAAAAGGAGGCACAATGCTCTGAAAGCAGCTGTCACCAGGCAGTGCAATGAAACTGCAGCAATGAGGTAAGTAGAATGAGTTGAGAGAGCATGATTGAGCTACATAGCTAGGGTTCAGAGGAGCCTGGATCAGGTGAAAACAACTAAATATGCAACATAGGAAAGCAGCTATGGTCGAGCTGAAACACAGATAATGTTTTTAGTTGCATTGCAAGTAATTTGCTAGATGTGAGTAACTGATAGCAAGTAGTATGAGCTCTGGAGTAGCAGTATGCTAGAGCATAGAAACAAAACCCAAAATACAAAACCAAAATACATAAACATGGAAAACAGGGACAGAAGCCCAAAACAAAACAAAGACACACAAAAACACAGAAAGCAAGAACAGAAGGAAGCACACAGCTGGAGGAAAAATACAAACCAGAAGCAGGAAAACAAGCACTGAAGTCCAGCAGAGACAAACAGAAACACCACAGGGGGGTTTAGGCCCAAGCCAGCTCAGAGGACACACCAACAGAGCCTCTGGCTGGCAAAGAAAAAATGTTTCAGAAGGAGGCTGAGAGGAACTGCTTATATAGCTCAGAAGTGGGAGTAGCTGGCTGCTTGTCCATTGAACTACAGGCCAAGCCTTCCAATTAGAATGTTCCAGAAGGTCTCTTAGCTGAGCATTGACACGTTTTCTAAGGTCTTGGCCAGTACTGAAAGAATGGATATGGATGGATGGATATTAGTCTGACATCAATCCCAAGAAAGTTACTAGAGGTATAACTGAGAATAACATACAATCAGACTCAGATCAACATGTTTTTCTTAGGGGCATGCTTGCATAACCGATTGCTATGTTTTATGAAAAGATCAGTGTATTTTCGTCTAAAAGATCCTTGTGACATAATCTTTGGACTTCAGTAAAGCTTTTGATCTTGTTCCCCACTGAGCAATTATTGAAAAATGGGAGAAGCTACTATCAACCCCACACTCATCAGCTGGATCCTAAATTGGTATCAAACCACATACAAACAGTTATCCCCACTGCCGTAAGGAGACCAGTGGTGTACCACAGGGTTCAGTCCTGGCACTGCTCATGTTTCATATCTTTATCACTGATTTAACAAGCACTGTATTATGCTGAACATCTAAATATGCACATGACTCCAAGTTGGGTGGTCCATGTGAAATGGATGAACAAATCTCAATGATCCAATCAAATGGACATATGAAGAAGCAGCAGGATAAGGCCATTTGGTCTATCTAATCTGCTCATATTGCAGGGTCCTCAGCGTAAGCTTACTGACCATGCCCCACCTCCCAAACCTCCCATCTCTTCCGTCTGCCCCTACCTTGACCTTTATTTTCCCTTTAACTTGGTCCCAGCTCTCTTAAAGCTGCCCACCATCTTCAATGAGACCACCTCTTTCGGCAGTGCATTCCAAAGTGCACCCGCCCTCTTCATGAAGAAATGCTTCCTAGCCTCCCTCCTAAACCTCCCCACTTAAGACTGTGTCCCCTGGTGTTTTGTTGCCACTTAGATTAAAGAGACCCTCCTTATCCACCCTATTTATCACTTTCAAATACTTGACCTTCTCAATCATATTCCCTTTCTCTCCTCTCCTCTCCTCCAGGGCACCAAGCCTCTCCTCATGTATTTTACCCTGCTGAACCATGATCATCTTCACTGCCCTCCTTTGGACTGTCTCTAACAGGTTAATGTCTTTCCTAAGGTATAGGCACCAGTACTGTACATCGTACTCAGATGCAGCCTCACTAATGACCTGTACAAGGCAGTATAACCATTCTCTCCTGATGCTGCTCTCCTGGTAATACAGCCCAACATTTTATTTGTCCTGCTGCTGCTTTCCTACACTGCATGGTGTGTTTCTGGTTGCTAGTGATCATCACTCCCAGATATTCTCCTCCTCTGATGCCAATACTCTGACCCGACCCAGGTTGTACTCAGTCCTGTGGTTCTTGGCTCCAGTGTGCATAACTTTGCATTTTTTTGCATTGAAGTGAAGCTGCCAAATCCCAGACCACATCTCTTGTTTTCCAGCTCCTCCTTTAGGTCTTGTATCTCTTCTGCTGTGTCTGCCCTCCAACAGAGCTTGGTGTCTTCTGCAAATAGACTCATTTTACCCTTAATGCCATCCCCAGTATCATTGATGAAGACATGGAACAACCCTGGTCCTAGCACTGAACCCTGTGAGATCCCACTGGTGTCCTCCCTGCTGCTAGATAGTGCACCCCAAACCATCACTCTCTTGGTCCTGCTTTCAGCCAGTTTTCCACACATCTGGTAAACTTCTCTCCAACCCAAAATCCACCAACTTCCTGATCAACCTCTTTGGGGTGTCATAACCCCACTCAGCAGGTCAGGCCCTGCTCCCACAGTACCAACCTCTGAGCACAGTACTGTGAACAGGAACAGAACAGGGTAAACCTCCTGTCTGTTTTGTGGGTTTGAATCAACCTTTGGTCTCAAGTCCTGGAGGATTTAAACTGTGAACCTCTTGCTAGCGCATCTAATGTACAGGCTTAGATAATTCTGCTCTTCGGGAAATGTCAGATATCTTTTGCCCACGGGCACCTAATTAGGTGTACAAATGAACCCTTAAGCACTCTAAGAAAGACCTCAGATAAACTTACCTTTTTCCCAGTTTGGTATTACCAGTAATCTTATGCACGGTATCAACTTTAATCATATATGCTTCACTTGTCAAAGAAAGAATTTCAAAGGGACACAAGCAGTCTCTTTAAAATAGAGGTTTACTTTAAAATAGATAAAAATATGTAAAATGTAAATACAGAACAATATATCAAAATCCATACAGTCACTTAAAAAGGTTATAAATACAAACAAAATCTCCTACCACAGTACACTTAGACTTGTCTTTCTAATGTATACCTTCTAACAGTGCCTGATGTTGCTTTTTTCAGAGTCCAAACATGTCTGTCACTACATGGCAAACATAATACTGTTTAAAACTGGCTTTGCTAACCTCTTTGCATGAGGTCACCTAGCTCCTCCCTGTCAGAATATAAAAGCTATACAAAACAGGATGTCTTATCATTCAGAAGGTAAATTAACTAAGGTGACATCAGCAAAAACTCATTTCCCATGTGACTTCCTAATCAAGTCTGTGATTTTCCAGTATCTTCTTTCATTCATGATTCACAGATATCAAAGGAACATTTGTGGCTTAGTACCTAAGTGACATAACCTGTATTCTTCCTCTAAACATCATAAAAGTTTATGATTTTCATCCTAGCAGCTGGCAGCTCGATTAAGCCAGATAAACAGGAGATCCTTAATTTGTGTCTCTTCTAGCCTGTAATTATCTCCTGGCTTTTAGGTTAACAGCTTGTAGTTGAAACCTGGGGGTCATCCCACAGGCTGTCTCAGCATGTCTCATAATAGACACTCAATAACACATTTTTATATTACAAAATCATAGAGTAATCAGAACCAGCTGTCCAAGCGTCACAATCTTCCCTACCTAGACTGAATTTGAGGCTCTATTTCCTGCATGGGATAAGCTTCCAAAATCAGTTTCACCTCATAGATGTGAGACAACCCATCTGAGTTCTGATTTTTCGCCTCCAGCCCTATGTAAGATTGTCATATCATACCTTGCAAACCAAGACTCCATCTTAACAATCTACCATTATTCTTCCCCATTTGCGTCAGCCAAACCAGGGGTTGTGGTCAATTTGTACCACAAAATGCTGCCATACAAGTATGGGTCCAACTTTAGGACCCACACTATGGCAAGACACTCCTTTTCCACAGTAGAGTATGCCTGCTCCCTGGGAAGTAACTTTTACTCAGATACACTACCGGTGATCTTTCCCTTGGTTGGATGTCTGACTCAGTACTGCCCAATACCCATGTCTGAGGCATCAGTCTGAACTATAAAGGGACTGCTATAGTCAGAACTTGTCAAAACAGGAGCACTGCACAGTACCTCCTTCAATCTGGTAAAGGCTTCTTCACAGGCTGGCCCCAGGTAATTTTCTTTGGCATCCTTTTCTTACTCAGGCCAGATAGGGAGCAGCCAGGGCACTGTAATTGGGCACGATTTCTATAGTACCCTGCTGTCCTGAGGAAACTCATGACCTGCTTCTGCATTTCTGGTCTAGGCCATCCCTGGATCACCTCTATTTTTATTTGGTTAGGACAGAGCTGTCCCCAGCCTACCACATGCCTGAGGTATGCCACTTCTCCCATGGCCACCTGGCACTTCTCAGCTTTGACAGTGAGCCCGCCCTCTGTATCCTGCCCAGCACTTCCCTAAGGTGGGATAGGTGTTCCTCCCAGCTGGCACTAAAGATGGCAATGTCATCCAGGTATGCCACAGAGTACTTCTCAGCACCATTTAACACCTGGTTCACCAACCTTTGGAAAGTGACGGGGGCATTCTTCATTCTGAAAGGCATTACTTTAAATTCAAATAAGCCTGTCAGAGTGATGAAGGTCGACCTCTCCCTGGCTCTGTTCATCAACTCAACCTGCCAATACCCCTTGGTCAGGTCAATAGTCATAAGGTAGGTCGCCTCCCAACTTGTCCAGGAGTTCATCTATCCAGGGCATCAGGTGGGCATCTGACTTTGTGACTGCATTCAGTCCATGATAGTCCACACAGAAATGAGTAGAGCCATCTGGCTTGGGCACAAGGACTATGGATGAGGCCAAGGGCTGTGGGATCTCTGGATTACCCTTAAATCCAGCATCTCCTCCACTTCCCTCCTAATGTCCTCTGACACCCGATATGCTGTCTGCCAGATGGGATTCTGTGTCCCTGTCCCCACATCGTATTGCTAAGGGGTTAGTCCAGGCTTGGTGCTAAAAATGGGGCAAAGCCTACTAAAACCTCTCCTTACTTCCTGGATCTTGTCTGGGGTCAGCTGGGAGACAATTTAACTGCCTCCACAGAGGGCTCCTGCTTATTTTCTTCCAGCAAGTCCAGAAGGGTTCTCCTTCATCCGTCCCCTCCCCAGGACTACACACTGCAAACACCATGTCAGCCCTATTGGCATATGGCTTCATCATGTTGACATGGTACATCCTTTCTGTCTGTTTTCGGTCAGGTAACTCTATAATATAGTTCATGTCATTTACCTTCCTAAATACTTTGTACAGTCCTGCCCACTCATCCTGCAGCTTGTCTTTCTGGACCGAATAAGAACCATGACTTCCTGACCCACCATATACGGAAGGAGCTCTGGCTCTGCGGTTATATCTCACTTTTGTTTCTGTTGGGCAGCTGCGGGTTGCTCTGGGCTGTCCCCATAAGCTCCTTCAGCCTTTTCCTAAACTTAAGGACGTGAATCCACTATGGGAGTTCCCTGGGTGGTGTGCTTGCCTTCCCAGTCCTCCCGGATCAAGTCTAGGGGCCCAGTTCGGCCCGGTGGTGCAGAGAGTTGAGGTGCTGGATGCCACACCGCGCCACGCAGGTGACCCAGGTTCAGGAATGAGCCAGGAGTCACTGGAGGTCGGGGAAGAGATCAAGCATCCGGAGGACTGCTCTCTTCCTGGGGGAGGGTGGTAAGAGCGGCTGCTCATGGAGGGACCTCTGGTGGTGACTGGAAGGTTGCTGACTGAGCAGCGCGGTGGGCGGAGCTATGGCATTATGTTGCCTCGCTGGCCGAGCTCTGGGGGAGGGAATGGGGAAAAGAAGAAATACCCCAATCCTGGGGATAGATGAAGGTGCCTCAACCTTCACAGCCTACACTCCCATTTCCAGGCCATCCTCTCTCAGCCAGGCTCGTGTGTGCTGGGCACTTTGCCTATAAGATACAGCACCCTGGATGGATAGGGCAGCTCTACATCTGGAGTGTTCAGACCCAGAGGTGGTGCTTGGTGGCATGAAAGGGAAGAGAGAGGTCACGGCGGGTGAGGCTTGGAGCCCGATGTCGCTGAAAGGAGTTCTCCAGGGTTGGAGATAAATAAAGTTAAAAAAAAAGTATGGGGTCCATGTACCCAGCATCCATATAAGAGTTCAAAGGGAAAATCCTGTTGACTCTTGGGGCACTTCCCTATATGCAAACAACAGGTGGGAAGGTATTTCTCCCAGTCTGTCCCATGCTGTTCAGCAACGCCCGGAGCATTGACTTCAGGGTACCATTGAATCTTTCCACAATCCCATTTGCTTGTGGGTGATACGGTGTCATGCATCTCTGCGCCCCACACTTCTCCCATAAACATTTAATCAGGTCTGACATGAAGGAACCCCTTGATCGGTGATAACCTCCTGTGGAAACCCAACACAGGAGAAAATCCCAAGTAAGGCATCTGCCACTTTGTCTGTCCTCAGTGAGGATAGGGTGACTGCCACTGGGTACTGGGTGGCATAATCCACCACAGTCAGGATGAATCTCTTCCTGAGAAGATGGGGGTATTTAAAGGCCTCACAATATCCATTCCCACATCTGGAATGGCTCCTCCACTATGGGCATTGGTATCAGGGTGGTTTGGGTTCTTGCCCACCTTCCCTATTTCTTGGCACTGGTGACAAGACCTGCAATACTCTTCACCTGCTGGGTGAAGTTAGGCCAATAGAAATTCTGGGCCAACCACTGCGTAGTGAGCACAATTCCCAGATGACCAGATAAGGAATATCATGTGCAATCTTGAGCAACTGCTAACGATACCCCTGGGGAATGACAAGCTGTCTGCCTATCACCCTTCCCTCTGTCTGCACAGCCTGAGTATGCATAAGTTCATTTTCCCAATAAACCTTATGCCTGCTGTCACCTCCCTGTGCTCCATCAGAGTCTGCCCAAGCCCTCAGCTTCTCTAGACTAGGGTCACTCTCTGAGCAGCTGCAAACCTCACACATTCCCAAGGCATGGAACAAGTCCACTTCTGTCTCTAAACTAGTGTCCCTAGCACTAGCATTAGGGCACTCAGGATCACTGTCAATCCCAACCCTCTGACAATGGGTCACCCTTCCTCTTCGGAGTAACCTCTGCAGCTGTGTGGTTACTTGCTACTGGGGAAATTTCTACCCCCTTTTTATTAATCTCCATATCAGGATACACAGACTGGGGAACCAGCCTCCCAGTGGTTTCCACAATGGCTTCTAAGGGTCCAGGGAACTATTTTCCTTGCCACTTGGCTTGGGTAATGCACACACCATCCCCTGTTTGAAATTGCTACCAAGGATGACATCCACTGCTAACGTTTGGCTACAGCCACCTGTTGCACAGTTCCCTGTTTCACCCCAGTCTAGAGAACACTAGTGAGGGAAATTTTTCTCCCCACCAGTAAGGTCTTGTACAGTACATACTTATTAGGTATAAGCTGACCAGGCTGTATCTGATCCCCTTTACCAATGTCAGGGATGCCCCTGTGTCCCTTAACCCTTGCATCTGTACACCATTCACCATGACTGGGTGCATGTGTTCCCTCATGTTCACAGGCATGCTTCCAGTGACACACAAACAGCCCACTTCTTCCTCGCACCACCTTGTGTATTGATTGTCCATTTGGGACACTGTCTGGCAATATTCCCAGTTTCTTTACATAACCAACATTCATTTATTTTCTCAAAGAAATCTTTTCTCTGAAACCTGGGGCTAACTAGTTTCGATGGAGGCAGTGATGATTTTAGCTGCCCTGAAAGCGTGCTTTTCCTTTCTGTGCTACCACACCCACCTATTCACTCTCAGAGCAGGTCTGCTCTTGGCATAGCGGTCCAAGAGGTCAGCAGTCTCTTGCACTGTTTTGGGATCTCGGTCCTCCAGCCAGGTTTTCAGCTCTGCTGGGCATGCCCAGAAAAACTGTTCTAACAGAATCACATTTTCAGTTTTATCAACAGAGTTTGCTTCATCCCTTCCCACCAACGCTTTAATAACTGACGTTGTTTCATGGCTAGCTCCTCATAGCTCATGTCAGGGCTTCTCCTGAGCTTACGGAATTTAGTTGTGTATGACTCAGCAGTTACAGTAATTAAAATTCTTTTAACAGTGCAGCTTTAAGTTTGCTGTAATCATCACTGTCCTCATTGTCCATTTGACCCAGCGCATCCTGAACTTTCCTGGTAAGTAGCGAGGATAGTTGGAAGCTCCAGGACTCCTAGAAATTTTAGCCTGAACACAAACTTTTCCAAAAGAATTTAAAAGGCATCCATATCTCCCCTCTTTAAATGTGGCTATCAATTTGAATTCAATTTGTAACCCAGTCCTGTATTCCCAGTTAAACCAAGCCCTTACCTGGTCTGGGTGTTGGTGGTTTGGAGTTATACTTCTCAGTTCTTGCACCTGGCTCACACTCCTCATGGTCAGCCTCCTGCTGTTTCGCTCTGCCTCGGCATTCTTGCTCCCTCTTCTCCTTTGCAGCTCGCTATCTCGCCTGCCTCTCACGCCTCGGCTCAGCCTTCTCCTCTGCAGCTCGCTGTTCTCGCTTCTCTCTCTGGAACTCTAGCTCCATTCTGCCCAACTCCATCTGCAGCCTGAGTATTTCTGGATCCAGGATACTAGTGATCTTCACCTGCTGCTGCGGCCTTCACTGACAGTGGCCCTGCTGCCCTCCTCATCAGATCTGGACACTGCACTGGCCGCTAGCCCTTCCACATTCAAGTTCGGTCCCTTATAGTCACTGTCTGTGACTAGATGCCCTAGTATCTGCTACCATCAGGGCATCCACGAGGATTCTGTTTGGTGACTTTCACCTGTACAGGACTCCTCTGTCCCTGCACAACTTCTAGAACACAGCGGCCTGACTTTTGGGTGGGATTTTCTCGATTCTGCCATATTTCGCGGTGCTGCTGCTGAACTGCACTGGCTGTACAGTGGCGGATCACCTTTAAAGTCAGTTTGCTGACTTTAAAGTCCTATACAGACTGGCCCAGACTACCTGAAAGAGCTTCTGGTTCCCTACTGTCCCAGACAATAGCTCTGTTCAGTCTAGAGGGGTTGCTAGAAATTCGAGGTATGTTTAAAATCTTCGAGGGTGAGAGCTTTTGAGTTTACAGCCCTACCTTCTGGAATTCTCTACCCCATTGGATTTGGGAGGTACAACTGTGGAGGGTTTTAAGCAATCATTAAAACATACTTATGGCATCAAGCATTTAATAACTGAGCCTTCTGTTTTAGCATACAGATAGTTTTATGCTTTTATTGATGTCTGTTATGTTTTATACTGTTATTGTTGTTTTAAATGTGAGGTGCCTTGGTTATAGATAAGCCATACAAATAAATTTTATTATTATTATTAAGTAGTCTACAGTGTGCCTGCTGTAGTTGGAAGCTATCTTCTTCCTACCTATGGCTACTCTGACTTGCACTTAGAACAAAAATAAAACAGGTAGGAACTGGACTGTAAGCCAAGTGATATAGTTCTGTTTCCTTTTAAAGAAATCACTGCCCTTTCTTTGCAAATGAGCTGTACAGTATCAAGCCAACACACTGAACAATAAAAGCTTGTAATACCAAACTTATGCACACTGTTGTAACCAATCTGTCACAACCCCACTCAGCAGGTCAGGCCCTCTGCTCCTCAGTGCCAACCTCCAAGCACAGTATTGTGAACAGGAACAGAACAGGGTAACCCTCCTGTCTGTTTCATGGGTTTGAATGAACCTTTGGTCTCATGTTCTGGAGGGATTCAAACTGTGAACCTCTTTCTAGCTGCACAATGTACAGGCTTAGATAATTCTGCTCTTCGGAAATGCCAGATATCTTTTGCATAAGGCACCTAACCAGGTGTACAAAATGAACCCTTAAGCACTCTATGAAAGACCTCAGATAAACTATTACCTTTTTCCAAGTTTGGTATTACCTGTAAGCGTATGCACAGTATCAACTTTAACCATATATGCTTCACTTGTCAAAGAAAGAATTTCAAAGGCACACCAAGCAGTCTCTTTAAAATAGAGGTTTACTTTAAAATAGATAAAATATGTAAAATATAAATACAGAATAATATATCACAAAATTATACAATCACTTAAAAAAACAAGGTTATAAATACAAACAAAATCTCCTACTACAGTACACTTAGACTTGACTTTCTAATGTATACCTTCTAACAGTGCCTGATGTTGCTTTTTTCAGAGTCCAAACATGTCTATTACTAAGTGGCAAACAGAATACTGTTTAAAACTGGCTTTGCCAACCTCTTTGCTTGAGGTCACCTAGCTCCTCTCAGTCAGAATATAAAGTTATACAAAACAGGATGTCTTATCATTCAGAGTTAAATTAACTAAGGTGACATCAGCAAAACTCATTTCCCCATGTGACTTCCCAATTAAGTCTGTGATTTTCCAGTATCTTCTTTCATCCATGAGCAGTTTCCTGCTTCACAGACATCAAAGGAACATTTATGACTTAGCACCTAAGTGACATAACCTGTATTCTTCCTCTAAACATCATAAAGTTTATGACTGGCAGCTCAATTAAGCCAGATAAACAGGCTATCCTTAATTTGTGTCTCTTCTAGCCTGTAATTATCTCCTGGCTTTTAGGTTAACAGTTTGTAGTTGAAGCGGGGGTCATCCCAGAGGCTGTTTCAGCATGTCTCATGAGAGACACTCAACAACACATTTTATATTACAAAATCATAGAGTAATCAAAACCAGCTGTCCAAGCATCACAGGGGTACAGAGTCAAAGGCCTTGCTGAAGTCCAGGAAAAGAATGTCCACCACTTGGCCTCTGTCCATTGTTTTAGTGAACCAGTCAAAGAAGTCAATCAGATTTGTTTGACATGAACCCATAAAACCGTGCTACCTTGCATCCTGGGGACCACGCTCCTCTAGATACTCTATCAACTTTTCCTGAGGTGTAGTCTCCATGAGCTTGCACATGATTGAGGTCAGACTGACTGGTCTGTAATTCCTGGTCATCCTTCGGACTGCTCTGTAGAGGGCACTACATGTGCCATTCTTCAGTTCTGCAGTACCACACCTGACACCAGTGAACTACTGAACACGCCAGCCAATGGCTCTGCAAGCTCCTCTGCCAGTTCCCTCAGCACCCCGGGGTGTATGCCATCTGGGCCTGAGGATTTGTCTACCTTCAATTAACAGCCCTGTCCTCACTCTATTCATCTCTATCACCACATCCATGCCCCTCTGCTCCTCTTCTACCCCTATTGGCACGGTCTGTCTTTCTTAATGATGAAGATAGAACAGAAGTACTTGTTCGGTATTTCCACTTTGCCCCATTCTCTTCTGTACTTATATAATATGGTGTGTGTGTATATATATATATATATATATATATATATATATGGACTTAAATAATGAATGAAAAGCAGGATGAGCCAGATATTTAATATTACTTACGAAATTAAACTCGTCTCTTCACAGTGCCTGTCCTCTCGCTAAGCGAGAATATAATCACCATTTTTCTTTTTGAAAATCTCTGCCACACCCGATTGACAACCAGTTGAATGCTGTGCTACAAATGTAGGGACATCTGGTCCCTAGCAGCTACACATCTCACCCTAGACACTAGTCCTAACTCCCGAAACAAGGCGTGGCAATGAGCAATATTTTTCTATTTAAAATAAAAAAAGTACTCAAACTGTATTGAATTTTTTTGGGGCGGGGCACCATACATTATAAAAATACTGGATAAGCAGGCCTGGTGGTGCTGAGGGCTGGGCGCTGGATGCCTTACCTTGCGCTATGCCAGCTGACCCAGGTTGAGGAATAATCTCGGGTCACTGGGGTGCTGGCACGGGGGAGCAGGATTGAGCAGTGGCTCTCCTCTCCTGGGAAGGGGAGGTCACCCGCCCATAGTCCTGCCATAACCAGATGGAGGTCTGGTGGTAGGCACAGATGATACTGGAGGCGACTGGTAGGGCATGATGTCCCCACAGAGCATGTCGCGTGCCTCCACACATGTCGTCATGTCGGGGATGCATGGCAGTGGGACTGGGGAAAAAACAGAAAAGTATAAAGTACTTACAGAAAAAAAATACTGGATGGCAACTCTATGCCCAATCAATGAGTTCTGCTACCTCAGGTTCTGATTCCCATGGACCTCTGAGGTCACAGGGAATCAGAATCCTCTGTGGCAGAACACACTGGTCGTGCATAGTTGTACATTCAGTATTCTCTATGTGCTTAAGGCAGGAGTGCACAATCAGTCTGTGCTGAAGGCAGGAGTGCACAAATAGTCTGAACTGAAGGCAGGAGCACACAAACAACCAAGTTGTTCTTAAACAGGAGTGCGCAAACAAACAGTCTGTACTAAAGGTAGGAGTACACAAACAGTCTGTGCTGAAGGCAGGAGCACACAAATAGTCTTTACTGATGGCAGAACACACAAACAACCAGGCTGTTCTTAAGCAGGAGAGCACAAACAGTCTGTACAAAGGTAGGAGTGCACAAACAGTCTGTGCTGAAGGCATGAGAGCACAAATGGTCTGTACTGAAGGCAGGAACACACAAACAACCAGCTTGTTCTTAAGCAGGAGTGCACAATTTAACAGTCTGTACTAAAGGTAGGAGTGCAGAAACAGTCTGTGCTAAAGGCAGGAGCATACAGTCTGTACTGAAGGCAGGAACAAACAAGTTCTTGCCAGAGTCGATAGGGCTATGAAGAGCTACCAAATGACCAAAGTTACACATGTGCGTAGAAATGATTCAACTCCCAGGTGTAACTTGGCAATTTTTGAGAGTGTTGCACCAAATTTTCAACATTGTCTTTTGGACACCTTCTCATGAAGAGTGCCAGTGTAATTTTGTTCACTTGTCCTGAGGGTGAGTTCACAGAGCGAATGCACTATTCTGTGCCACAGGTGTGAAAACCCATTTTGGGCAGGTTGTGGAAAATGACAGCTGTACTGTTTTGAAGGAGGTGTGCAAAAATGGCGATGTCGAAAATGTGGAGTGAAAATATTAAAAATTGGCAAAGTTAGAGCGTGCATAGGAACTGCACAATGCATGCTTATAACACAGTCAGTTTTTGGAACATTTCACCAAACTTGCAACATGGGCTTTGGGACCCACCTCATGAACAGTGGCACTGTCATTTTGTGAATCAGTCCCAAAAGGTGATTCTGCAGACTGAATAACAAAATGACAGTGACAGTTTTCATGAGGTGGGGTCCCAAGAACCCCATGGTGAAAATTTAGGGCAAAATTCAAAAATGGCTGAGTCGTGCATGTTCAGTTCTTGCACCAGAATCTGAAAGTAACAGCGAAATAGTGCAGCTGTTATTCCGTAGCAGCCGATCATGGTGGAGGTTTCAAGCTCTGTTGGACATTCAGAAGGATACTTCAAATGTCAATGGAAGGTTCCATGAGCGGCAATTTTTAGAGCTAGGATCTAATCCCAAAATGGCTACAGGCACCACCCACAGACCTAAAATGCAGTCTTTCCTTAAACAATCAAACAGTCAGTACTGAAGGCAGAAGCACACCAGGTTATGCTAAGCAGGAGTGCACAGTTTGTGCTGAAGGCAGAGTGCACAAACAGTCTGTACTGAGGCAGGAGTGCACAGTCTGTACTGAAGGCAGGAGTGCACAAACAGTCTGTGCTGAAGGCAGGAGCAAAAAAGTCTGTGTTGAAGGCAGATATACACACAATGTTAAACCCCTTCCACGGCATCTCGGGTATGAGGTGGTACTGTTCCATGGGAAGGTCATTCACAGCAGCAGAAACCAAAACAAAGTTGTATCTTACGAGGATGGCTGGTGTTAGCTGAGTCCATGGCAGGGGTGTCATCTTCTGGTGCTGGGCTGGATGTAACTCAGGTTAGCAGGTATAAACATCTCATAAAATAACTGAAGTCCACCCAAGCATAAGCGTTAGCCGGTGATCCCATTTAATGAGCAAACTTCATGGCACCATTTAAACATTTTAGCTGTACATCAGGACTGCAGTGGTCCTTACAGGAGGTTAGTGGATGCATTTTGTGACTGAAAGGGTTCAACTTATCTCGGGCAGCTATCTTCTGGGCTGAGCAGGCCACAAATAAAGTTAGGCAGCAGTTGCCTGGGGTCAAATCAGGCCCTAAAATGGCAGCAGGCAATCTCTCCCCTCACATTCTGCTCTCTCCCACACTGGACTGGACCTGCTCTTACTCTTTAACCACTGGATCTCTACAAACACTGGACCTAGTAATCGACTCTACCCTGGCACATGGGCAGCTGTCTCCACAGACCTGCACCCTCTGGGAGGCATGGGACTCCAGGCTTTAGCTTCCATGAGATCCCCTGGCTGAACTGGCTTTTCCCACACTGGAACTGGATCCCGACTTGGACACATGGGCACAACTTTAACCCATATCCTCTTGATGCCCCAATGGAGCTGCCACAACCAGGTTGCTATACCTACTCGGGGCTAAGTCTCTCTCTCTCTCTGTCTCTCAGGTTCCATTCTTCCCATTGGGTCTTCCTGCCTCAGTGCCCAGAAATGTGGAATATACCCAGGAGTCATGCTTCACATTGGATCAGAACCTCCACAGATTTATTCCAGCCTGGTGGCTTCACAAGGGTAACCTGATGTCTGATAACCACAGCTGCCACCATGTCCACCACCAGACTGTTTTTGGAAACCCCACACATGAACTGCTGTCCCTGAGAGGAGGAGAAAACATCCTGCTCACCTACACTGCCTTCTCACACCTTTCCCTTGCGGTTGACTCTGCCTTATCGTCTTCCCCTCACAATCTCTCTTCAAGGCAACAAAATCCCAGATTTATAACCTCCTGCACCAGCATTGATCTCTGACCTGAGGCTCTTGCCAGTGCTGCAAGGTAAATTAACCCTTTAACTGATGTCCCAAAACTTAAAATTTTTCCCAGTTTATGTAAACACCCGCAGAGGTGTAGCATAAACAGACTGTGCTGACAGCAGGAGCAAAGAAAAAAAGTCTGCTGAAGGCATGAGTACACAAACAGTTTGTGCCAATCGCAGGAG
This sequence comes from Neoceratodus forsteri, assembly GCA_016271365.2. Taxonomy (NCBI): domain Eukaryota; kingdom Metazoa; phylum Chordata; order Ceratodontiformes; family Ceratodontidae; genus Neoceratodus; species Neoceratodus forsteri. Next base: position 133,426,500 of record CM028130.1, on the reverse strand, counting down.
GAAGCAGTCTGAGCTGAGAGCATGAGCACATAAACAAACAGAGTGTACTGAAAGTAAGACTAATGTAACCCCTAGGTGGTGCTATCCCAAGGGCTACTACCCTGCTGCTTGGCTAGTAGCAGGTTAAAGAGACCCTGAGTTCTGAAACAGGTGCCTCCACCTGGAGGTCAGGGTTGGTAGTGTCAAGCTAACCTGGGCACAGCCCTCCAGGACACTGTAACCACTCTATTTCCCCTCTAGTGGCCTAAACACTGTACAATAATCACTTTCACAATACCCTGGTACACCACACAAGTACCCACACTCTTTGCACTTACCACCAGGACTGGTTCCTCTGGCTTAACCCTGGAGACCCGTGTAAAACAAGGTTATGCATAGCAAATAGCAACAGTACAGTACTTTGAGCACAAACTGGAACCACTGTCAGATTACATGCAGAAAAGTTAGATCTGATTTATTCAGGGGACTTGAACAAGGGAGGGCAAAATCAGGTTAATTAGCTTAAAGGTTATGTCAGTCAATCAGTTATGCATGTGCTTTGAGTCCCCCACTCTCCATCTCTGGGTACCCAGGTGGAGAAGAGATAGGCTAGCCAGGACAGTTGCCCGGGCTGCAGCTGGTTGGGCCCTGTGATGGAAAACACAACATGCACAGTACACAATATTTGTAATCTGGAGCCAGAGGGCTCAGTTCGTAGAAAATGAAACAACAAGAAACCAGATGCCACACTCAGATTAAGCTGTTGCTGCAGGAGCTACCCTGGTATTTACTCACGATACCCAAGACTGGACACAGGCTGGATGAAAATCAAGACCGCAGGTGGTTGATCTGGATTGCCAGGAGGGCAGGGCCCACGAGTCACAGAGGTCATTCCTGTTCAAGCGTGGAGCAGGGGCTGATCCCAGGCAGGTTCTCGTCGATGGCTTCTCTGTACAGTGGGTAGTCTGGCTGGGCCAGTCTGGCAAGGCCCAGTCCGCATGGAGACAAATTCAGTATGCAGTCCATTTTGGGCTGGATATAGCTTCCAGCAAGCAGAACACAGTTCACACAGTGGGAACTAACTCACAACCCACTAGCAGCTCATGGCACATTTATATGTACGGAATTCTACTGTACCAGGCAACGCGCCCCCAGTCACAATCACAAAGTCTTTGCACACACTGGGTAGGGGTAGCTGGAACTCCTGACAGGCTGATCGCATTCAACAAAATCTTCGGTCTTCTTCAGGTTGAGCCTGGCCCACTTCAGTAGCTTACTTTAGTCACACAAAGCTTGGATTTAGTCTAAATAATTCTCCTCTCCTCTCAGGAGCAGCAGACAGACATGTAAGCCAAAATGTAGCCCTTTCACAGTTTTCCCATGTGATTCCACTCAGGATTGCTGCTCAGAATCACTTCAGCTCCTCTCATTTCACTTCCCAGCTCAGAATTAACTGAAAACTGCAAGCAGCCTGGGACTTCCCAAGATCCAAAAGATGTGGTTGGCTGATTTGGCTGTCAGTCAAAGCAAGAGATCTCCTTTCAGTTGCAAAAAGCGCAAAAACTCAAACTAAAGTTCCTACAGATTTTGAATTCAGACAGCTCCTGTAGTCCGCTACATTTAGGTCCCACCAGTACTGTTTGGTCCAATTTTCAGTCCAGGACCAAGACATTGGAGACAAACAAAACAGTTCTTGCTACAAAGAAAGCAGGTTAGACAAACTACATTATCATTATCACTCTAAATGATTTTCAGTAAATAGTTACATCTTTCAACAGAGCTCCCTCTCAGATTACTTATGTTGCAATCAGGCAGCTCTTAAAGAGACAGTACACAGAGGCTATACAGGCTCTGGTAATTGGTGATAGACAGCCAGTTCTGAGTGCTTGAGTGCTGTATTAATTTTTTTACATATAAAATATGTTATAGAAACTCAGATTAAGGAAACTACTGTCTTACTGGAACTGACACATCAAGACCCCCAAGGGATAAGTTCAAGGATAGGAGAGTATTTTAAACTACAGAGATCTGGGGTGCAATTACCTTATCAATTTGCTTTCATCCCAGGAAAAAGATTAGCCATTCATAATGCCCTCAGGAGATCCTTTGACTTGCATGGTTACCTGGAAGGACTTGTGGGAAGGGGCATGGAGCGGCCAGAATGGACATTGAAGAGGTTTGATGTCTGAGGCAGGAGGACCCAGACAGATTTGGAAGGTCCAAAATACATTTCCGGGAACCCTTGAATTACATCAGAAAGATCTGAGGTGTAGATTCCAAGGTCCAGATGGGATTAAAGAGGCCAATACACTTTGCTTTGAATACAGTGACTTAGATCAAAGAAACTTTTGAGATGTATGTGTAGCAAAGCAAAACCAGTTCTGACTAGTTAATCTGTGGGTGGAAAGTCAGTGAGGTCATCTCATATGTTTTTTAAATATTTTATTTGGAGACCCTGTATTGTAAAATATAGAGTTTGATACACCAAAGGCAGAATTAGTGACCTCATGAGAAGTCCGGTTCAGAAGTGTACTTAATTGCTGAAAAAACCTGACAGAGACACACAAGAAAATATTTCTGACTGAGAGAAGGAGATTCTCAAAGCACTGAAAGAAAGTAAGCATTAGATTTTACCAGTCTGAAGTTATGAATTGTAGGAACTGTACTTTTTACCTGTTTGTTTTAAGGCTGTATGTGTTGGGATATATATTTGTTCTGTAATTATTTTTCTGTTTTGATATTTTAAAGTAAAGATATTTTTACAAATGAAACTGCTGGAGTGCCTTGACATTTCTTTTTATTTTAAGTGGAGCTTTTAAAGGTTATAAGTACACTGTGTATGGGCTTATTGTATACCAAACTGGAAATGGATAGAGTTCTCTAAAGTTTTGCATATAGTTCTAAGGGTTCATTTGAAAGACCTGGTTGGGTGCCCGTGAGGCAAAGATATCTGGCCCCTGAAGACAGATTCTCTGAGCCTGATAATTGGAGTACGCTAACAAGGGGTTATCAGTTGAATCCTTCGAGACAGACTAAGGTGACTTGAACCCACAAAACAGACAAGAGGTTACCTTGTCTGTTCACTGTACACAAATCATATGCTTAGAGATTGGCACTTTGGGAGCAGAGGCTGACCAGCTGAGCGAGTTTGTGACAGATTGGTTGGCAGCAGTGGCATAAAAGTTTGGTGGTATAAGCTTCATTGTTCAGTGTGTTAGCTTGAAACTGTTTAGCTCACTTGGAAAAATGAAAGGCAGTGTTTTATTTTAAAGAAACAGAACCATATTCCTTGACTTACAGTTAAGTTCCCACCCATTTTATTTATTTTTTTCTGAAGTGCTAGTCAGTATAGTATTAGTAGTGAGAGAAGAAGAAAATGTATTCCGACTACAACAAGCACACTGTAGATTTCTTAAAGCAGTTGACAGGTGACAGGTGAGTCCCGTTTGGGGTGAAAGCCAGTAAGCAGAACCTCATAGAGGCCCTGATTGTAGCAGATAACCAGGCAGCGAATCACCAACCATGACTGAAAGGGACCAGACCTTGAGTGTTTCAGAACTAGTGGCCAGTGAGGGGTCTCGAGCCGAAGAGGCAGACAGCAGGGCCACTGTCAGTGAAGGGCCACAGCAGCAGGAAGGTCACCAGTATCCTGAATCAGAGGTACTCAAGCTGCAAATTGAGTTGCGGAGGATAGAACTGGAGGCAGAGCAACAACAGAGGAGGCAGACCATGAGGAGCGTGGCCCAGTGAGAGGCAGAGGGAGAAAGAGGCGAGAACACAGAGCTGCAGAGGAGAGGAGAGGAGCACCAGTGGCAACACAAACTGGAGAAGCTACTGACTCCAACCAGCTGCACCAAGGCAGATAAGTGGCTTGGGTTTAACTGGGACTGCAGGACTGGGTTACAAATTGAACTCTAAATTAATAGCTGAGTTTAAGGATGGGGAGGACATGGATGCCTTTTAAATTCTTTTGAAAAGTTTGTATTCAGGATAAAATTTCTAGAGAGTCCTGGAGCTTCCAGCTATCCCGCTACTTACTGGAAAAGCTCGGGATGCATTGGGTCACATGGACAATAAAGACAGTGATGATTACAGCAAGTTAAAAGCAGCACTACTAAAAAGTTTTAATTAACTGCTGAATCATACAGAGCTAAATTCCGTAGCTCAGGAGAAGCCCTGATATGAGCTATGAAGAGCTAGCCATGAAATAACGGCAATTTTTAAAATGTTGGTGGAAAGGAATTGAGGCAAACACTGTTGATACAATTGAAAATGTGATTTTATTAGAACAGTTTTATTGGACATGCCCGACAAATTAAAAACCTGGCTAGGGACCGAGATCCAAAACAGTGCAAGGGCTGCTGAACTCTCAGATTGCAATGCCAAGAGCAGACCTGCTCTGAGAGTGAATAGGGGCAAGTGTGGCAGTGCAAAAGGAAAATCACACCTTCAGGGCAGCTAAAACTCTCACTGCCTACACGAGACCAGTTATTAGCCGTTTCAAGAAAACATTTTCTGAAGTAAAAATGTTTGTTGGTTATGTAAAGAAACTGGGCACATTGCCAGACAGTGTCCAAGAAGGGCAAGCAATAATATGCAAAGTAGTACCAGAAAGGAAGTGGGTTGTTTGTGTGTCCCTGGAAGCATGCCAGTGAACATGAGGAACACATGCACCCAGTCATAGTAAATGGCGATAGGCGCAGGGGTTAAGGGACACAGGGACATCCCTGACATAGGTGAAAGGGGATCTGGTACAGCCTGGTCAGCTTATACCCAACAAATACATAACTGTACAAGGGTTTACTGGTGAAGAGAAACATTGCCCGCCAGTGTTCTCCTGGACTGGGGTGAAACAGGAGAACTGTGCAACAGGTGGCTGTAGCTAACACATTAGCAGTGGATGTGATCCTGGGTAACAATCTCCAGCAGGGAGTGATATGTGCAGTTACCCATAGCCAAGCGGCCAGGAAAATTGTAGTTCCCTGAGGCCCCCAGCAGCCATTGGGAAGATGCTGAGAGGCTGGTTCCCCAGCCTGTGTCCCCAGAGGAGACTGATAAAAGAGGTAGAAATTTCCACAGTAGCAAATAACCACATAGCTACAGAGGGTTAATCTAAAGAGGAGGGTTGACCCCTTGTCAGAGGATAGGGATTGACAGTGATCCTGAGGGCCCTGATGCTAGTGCTAGGGACCCTAGTTTAGTGACTGAAGGGGACCTGTCTCATGCCTTGGGAAGGTGTGAGGGTTCACAGCTGCTCAGAGAAATTACCTAGTTTAGAGAAGCTGAGGCTTGGGCAGACTCGGACGGTGCACATGGAGGTGACGGAAGACATAGGGTTTATTGGGAAAATGGACTTATGTATACACAGGCAGTACAGACAGAGGGAGGGAGGCTAGGCAGGCAGCTTGTCATTCCCCAGGGATATACGTGAGCTGTTGCTCAAGGTTGCCCATGATATTGCCTTATCTGGTCATCTAGAGAATCACACGAACTACATGATGGTGGCTCAGAATTTCTACTGGCCTAACTTCACCCAGCAGGTGAAGGAGTATTACAGGTCTTGTCACGGTGCCAAGAAATGGGGAAGGCGGGCCAGAAAACCCAAGCCGCCCTGATTCTATTGCCCATAGTGGAGGAGCCATTCCAGAGGGCAGAAATGGATATTGGGGGCCTTAATACACCCAGCTCCTCAGGAAAAGGTTCATCCTGACTGTGGTGGATTATGCCACCTGGTACCCAGAGGCAGTCGCCTTTCCTCACTGAGGACAGACAAAGTGGCAGATGCCTTGCTTGGAATTTTCTCACGTGTTGGGTTTTGGAGGTAATCACCGATCGGGGGTTCCTTCATGTTGGACCTAATAAAATGTCTATGGAAGAAGTGTAGGGTGGTGCAGAGATGCGACACCGTATCACCCACAAGTCAACGGGCTTGTGGAATGCTTCAATGGTACCCTAAAGTCAATGTTCCGGGCGTTTGCTGAACAGCATTGGAGAGACTGGGAGAAATACCTTCCCACCTGTTGTTCACATACAGAGAGGTGCCCAAGAGTTGACAGGACTTTCCCCTTTGAACTCTTGTATGGATGCTGGGTATGTGGGCCCCTAGACTGATCCGGGAGGACTGGGAAGGCAAGCATGCCACCCAGGGAACTCCCATTGTGGATTATGTCCTATGGTTGAGGGAATTGCTGAAGGAGCTTATGGGGACAGCCCAGAGCAACCTGGCAGCTGCCCAATAGAAACAAAAGGTATGGTATGACCGCAGAGCCAGAGCTCGCTCATACATGGTGGGTCAGGAAGTCATGGTCCTTATTCCGGTCCGGAAAGACAGGCTGCAAGCTGAGTGGGCAGGACCGTACAATTGTGGAGTTATCTGACCATAGACAGACTGAAAGGATGCACCATGTCAGCATGATAAAGCCATATGCAAATAGGGCTGACATGATGTTCACAGTGTGTAGTCATGGGGAGGGGACAGATGAAGGAGACCCCCTTCTGGACTTGCTGGAAGAGAGTAAGTGGGAGTCCTCTGTGGAGGCAGTAAAATTGTCTCCCAGCTGACCCCGGGCCAGATCCAGAAAGTGAGGTAGGTTTTAGCAGACTTTGCCCCATTGTTTAGCCAAGCCTGGACTAACCCCTTAGCAACACATGATGTGGAGACAGGGACACAGACGCCCATACAGCAGACAGCATATCGGGTGTCGGAGGTTGTCCAAAACACATTAGGAGGGAAGTGGAGGAGATGCTGGATTTAGGGGTAATCCAAAGATCCCACAGTCCCTGCGCCTCACCTGTAGTCCTTGTACCCAAGCCAGATGGCTCTACTTATTTCTGTGTGGACTATCGTGGACTGAATGCAGTCACAAAGTCAGGCATCCACCCAATGCCCCAGACAGACAAACTCCTAGACAAGTTGGGGGTGACCTACCTTCGACCATTGACCTGACAAAGGGGTATTGGCAGGTAGAGTTGCCGGACAGAGCTAGGAGAGGTCGGCCATCACCACTCAGATAAGTATTTGGGTTCAAAGTAATGCCTTTTGGAATGAAGAACGCCTCGGCCACTTACAAAGGTTGGTGAACCAGGTGTTAAATGGTGCTGAGGAGTACACTATGGCATACCTGGATGACTTTGCCATCTTCAGTACCAGCTGGGAGGAACACCTGTCACACCTTGGGGAAGTGCAGGGCAGAATACAGAGGGCTGGGCTCACTGTCAAAGCGAAAAGTACCAGGTGGCCATGGGAGAGTGGCATACCTCAGGCATGTGGTAGGCCGGGGCAGCTCCATCCTAACCAGATAAAAATAGAGGTAATACAGGCATGGCCTAGACCAGAAACTCAGAAGCAGTTCAGGAGTTTTCTCAGGACAGTAGGGTACTATCGAAAATTTGTACCAAATTACCAGTGCCCTGGCTGCCCGCTATCTGACCTGTCAAAGAAAAAGGCAAAAAAACCTGGGGTCCAGCCTGTGAGGAAGCTTTTACCAAACTAAAGGAGGAACTGTGCAGTGCTCCTGTTTTGACAAGTCTGGACTATAGAAAAACTTTTATATTTCAGATGGATGCCTCAGGCGTGGTATTGGGGCAGTACTAAGCCAGACATCCAGTGAAGGAGGGACCACCCGATAGCCTACCTGAGCAGCTGCTCCCAGGGAACAAGCATACTCCAGAGTGGAAAAGGAGTGTCTTGCCTAGTGTGGGCCCTAAAGAAATTGGAGCCATGCTTGTATGGGCAGCCTTTGTGGTGTAGACTGACCACAACCCCCTGGTTTAGTTGTCACAGATGGGGAAAAACAATAGCAGACTGCTCAGGTGAGTCTTGCTTTACAAGGGTATGATTTGAAAATCGTACATAGGGCCGGAGCCAAGAATAAGAACTCAGATGGACTGTCTAGGGTCTATGATGAGTGAACTGATTTGGGAAGCTCATCCCATGTGGGGATGGATCCCCAAATTCAGTCTAGGTGGGAAGAAGCGTGGCGTAGACAGCCAGCTCTGAGTGCTCGAGTGCTGTACTAATTGTCTTTATTACATATAAAATATGTGATGGGAAACTCAGTTTGAGGAAACTCCTGTCTTACTGGAACCGACAAATCAAGACCCCCAAGGGATAAGTTCAAAGGACAGGAGGTATTTTAAACTACAGAGATCTGGGTGCTATTACCTTGTCAATTTGCTTTCATTTCAGGAAATAAGATTAGCCATTCATAATGCCCTCAGGGAGATCCTTTGACTTGCATGGTTACCAGGAAGGACTTGTGGGAGAGGCGTCGGAGAGAGGCCAGAATGGACATTGAAGAGGTTTGATGTCTGAGCCAGGAGGACCGGACAGATTTGGAAGGTCAAAATACATTTCCCGGGAACCCTTGAATTACATCAGAAAGACCTGAGGTTTAGATTCCAATGTCCAGACAGGACTAAAGAGGCCAATACACTTTTGCTTTTAATATAGTGACTTAGATCAAAGAAACTTTTGAGATGTATGTGTAGCAAAGCAAAAACAGTTCTGACCAGTTAACATGTGGAGAGGAAAGTCAGTGAGGTCATCTCATATGTTTTTAAATATTTTATTTGGAGACCCTGTATTGTAAAATATAGAGTTTGATACACCAAAGGGAGTTAGTGACCGCATGAGAAGGCCGACTCAGAAGTGTGCTTAATTGCTGAAAGAACCTGACAGAGACACACAAGAAAATATTTTCTGACTGAGAGAAGGAGATCCTCAAAGCACTGAAGGAAAGTAAGCATTAGATTATAACAGTCTGAAGTTATAAATTGTAGGAACTGTACTTTTTACCTGTTTGTTTAAGCTGTATGTGTTGGGATATATATTTGTTCTGTAATTATTGTTCTGTTTTGATATTTTAAAGTAAAGATATTTTTTACAAACAAAACTGCTGGAGTGCCTTGACATTTCTTTTTATTTTAAGTGGAGCTTTTAAAGGTTATAAGTTCACTGTGTATGGGCTTACTGTATACCAAACTGGGAAATGGGTAGAGTTCTCTATAGTCTTGCATAGAGTTCTAAGGGTTCATTTGAAAGATCTGGTTGGGTGCCCGTGAGGCAAGATATCTGGCCCCGAAGACAGAATTATCTGAGCCTGATAATGGAGTACGCTAACAAGAGGTTACCAGATTGAATCCTTCAGAGTTTGAGACTAAGGTGACTTGAACCCACAAAACAGACAAGAGGTTACCTTGTCTGTTCACTGTACACAAATCATATGCTCAGAGGTTGGCACTTTTGGAGTACAGGGTTGACCCGGCTGAGCGAGTTTGTGACAGTAATCACATTTAAACTGCTAAAACGCAGGACACCAGCCTGGTAGTGAGCATTTAGACAAGCTCAAGGAAGACTTTTGGGAACCCCCATTTGTAGGGAGTTAAACCCTTCCCTGCCTGGGAAAACTCGGCGTCAGCGTCAAGTCTGTACCATCATAACATTGAAAATGCAACATATACAAGATATTTATACCATTAGCATGCTATACAAGTACTATCTGATTCATCAATTGGCATAACTTGTCACTTTACTACACATTTCAAGGTACTCCACTATATCATTTCCATTCTGACAATACATTAGGCATATTTCACACAGGTAAATTGAACATTACTATACAGAATCATGTAATAACTTCTTGTACTCTAAACAATGCAAGAGTGGGCCCTTCCTATCAGCTAACTTGGGGCTGGAGGGGCAGGGGCACCATGGTGAGAGGGCAGAACAAGTAACCTGGAATGGGACATCAAGTTCAATTTTGGCAGTGAGCTCTGAGAGACATAAACACCTTTGTGGACTACATTGAGGGCAAATCCACTGGCCTCCCGGGCAATCGTAACTGAAGTGCACCACTGGCTTGACAGCTCGGCCAGTCTTTCTGGGGAACAACCACAGTCTCTGTACTTTCAGCAATGGTCTTGGAGCTTTCATCACTTGTGAGGGTGCCTCTGCATGAAGGTGAATGTCCAAGCTGGGAGCACTGTTAGTCCCTTGCTCTGTAGTCTCTGTTTCTACAACACTTGGCTCATTTGAAGACAGTCTGGCACTGAAGGGGATTGTCAGCACTCTCATAGTGTTCCTCAAGTTCTGGCATGTCACCAGAAAGACTCATACCATCAGCCTCTTCTTCAGGCAAATCATACAGTTCCACAATACACAAAGACTCAGCATCCTCAGACATGATACTTTGCACTTCACCTTCAGGGACCACTGGCTCCAAGAAGGTGCCAGGGCATTAGGCAGTCCAGAAGGCCCAGCTTCATCCCCATAATTCAACATAGGATTTCCACGAAACAACTGACTCAGTTCATATGAGGGTAATGACATTATCACACTCACTGTCATCCGAGTTAGACTGGCAGTCACTATCATTCTGGGCCTGCTGCGCATACCTCTCAACCTCTAAACCTGCCAATGTGGAACAAAGACCATGGCAATGTGTGACAAATGACCCAAATGTGGAACACCCTATTTTTTGTAAGCGTCACGAGTAAGCGGCCATCTGATAGTGCATCAATAAAGTTATTTTAACCATGTGTGGTGGTGTGTGTTTTAATAAAACTTACTATACCAATGTGTTGTCTGTACTTTATTTAATGCTACACTCATGAATAAACACAATGCACACAAGATCAGATTAAAAACACTTTATTTTGCACATATTAAAAGCAGGCAAAAACAATACACCTGCTACACTACACATCTGTATTTTCTATATTGCTATGCTACAGTTCCTACATTTCTACATTGCTACGCTACAGTTCCTACATTTCTACATAGCTACGCTACAGTTCCTACATTGCTATGCTTAACAGTAAATGCCACACAGTAAATAAAACATTATTCAAACAACCTGAACAATGCAAAGCTTTTAGTTAGTGCTACCACAGCCCAACTGCAACACAATGCAATCAAAACCATCAGTGTATGCAGAACAGAAGAAATGAAAATTAAACAGCAAATACAAACAAAACACGAGAAACATTCAGAAAACTTGTGGCTGCACACCTGCCAGTGTAACCTATATTTTACTTATCACAAGTATGACTGAGATTTTTTGTTGTATGCTGCTGTAGCTTTACAGCATCTAGCACTTGCTTTGGCTGCTTGACCTCATAGCAGTCCTTGTCTTCGTTCATTTTGATGGCCAGCAGAGAGTTCAGTGTCTTCAGACTTAGTGATTGACACAGCTCGGTTTTTACCTTCCTCACCATGCTGAAGGCCCTTTCTGCTTCAGCATTCGAATCGACAAGCAAAGTAAAGTCAACATTAATCTTTTGAAAAGCTGAAGTCTTTCAAGTCACATAGTTGTTGCAGAACATGAGCCCAATATTTAGAAATGCATGAATGTGGACCATTGACTGGTCCTATTAATTAACCTGTATCTTCAATCTGATACACTGAAAACTCATCTAATAATTGTTCAGAGTCATCCTTAGTTACACAGACTCCAAGACATTTGGCAACATCAAACACAAGTTGTGTGGATATGTCCAGCTTAATTGTTGGATTGAGAATGGATGCAACATTTTAATAGGTGATCCTGAATTGGAAACTTTTTCAGGATTTTTCCAGCACAGCAGTATAAAACACCACAGTTTTCTTGTAAAACTTTGTTCAGTTACTGTCCCCAAAATGTCATCCTCATTATTACTTATGTACTGCTTGACCTCCAGTCCAACCCTGAGGTCCCCATGAGGCCAAGACACTGCTTGAGTCATGTAGTACAGACATGTCATTTGCCTGATTAATTTTACAGCTGCTGCTGGTTTCAGTACTCTGCTTGCATACTGCTGCATCAGTTTGTGCACATCTCCATGCAGAGTCATAAGCTGGCTTTCTCTGCTTTGTAGCTGGGTGCTGAACTGCAGCAAGGGTTCTAGTGCATATTTAAGAAACATAAAGACCATTCTGAGTTCATGGCTCTGCGACGATTACAGATTAGGTCAATTTTGGATGATCTTGGTTCCAGTGTTAGAAAATATGACAGCAGAGCCGGCCACATATCCAAGGTTCGGTTGATAACTTTTCCAAGACTCAGCCATCTAGTTGGGGCATGCTTAATTATTTTGAGTGGGTCAACATCTGTGAACAATGCAAATTCCTTTAGTTTCTGTTGTCTTTGTGAACTGGTTGAGAAGTGGCAGTACCATCAGAGAGCAATTCTTCCACAGGTGAACGTAAAGCTTTTACCCCAGCTTTGCTGCACAGATCAACCAAGTGACAGAGGCATCCCATGTTAAGAATGTTTGGATTCACATTCTTTAAGCGTGACAGGACTGAATTGTTTTCCCAATCATAGAAGCAGCATTATCTGATGAAAACGCTGCAATATTTGACAATGGGATTTCAAACTTGTTCATGCTTTCTACCAAGCAATCAAACATCGCTTGCCCAGTCCCAGACACACAATCTGGCATATCTAAGAAACAGATGACATTTCTGCCAGCAGCTTCATCAGGTAACCCACAAGAATTACTAACAGTTTTCATCACCCATATCAGTGCTCTGGTCCATGTACACACAGAAGGGTACTTTCTGACACATTTTCAGCTACATCATTTTGGTATCGTGGCCCAAGCACATCCCTTGCAATGCAGCTTGCTTTGGTTGACCCACAGGTCATCTTCTTCAGAACTTCTGGGTCTTCTCCATATTTTTCATGTACTTTAGAATATGCTCTCCTGCTGTAAATGGGAGATTATGTTCTGCTATCAGGGACACAAAAGCCACCTCTGCCTCAATGACTTTCGTGCTCACCAGGTTTGGAGAGCCAAAGAAGTGCAACATATTTTTTCAGTCACGTGCTTGGAATTTTGCGGTGCTTTTCTGAATTAGCATGCCGCTGCAAGTCATGTCATCCTCCATGGTGGATGGTGAAATCTGTGCCACAGGTCTTGCAGAATGCATACTTCACACCATGTTTGCTTACCGCTAACCAGTCAAACATGCTCATCCAGGTTGCTTGGAAAATGTGTATCTTCTCTTCTTCTTCTCCGGAGATTTGCACTATCATGGTCCTCATCATCAACCCGGCCCGGTTGTCTATACATGAAGTATTAATTTTGTATTTAGTGCTCAAACACATCAGTTTTAGTGTACCAGTGGGGTGGATTCTATTCTTCAAGAAGGTGGCAGAAGAAAGAAGGAATTTCTCTGCCATCCTCCTGTTGAACAGATCCAGGCTCCCTCTGGATACACATCTTCAATTAAAAAAAACAAAAAAACAATCACACAACAAGAGATGCTGAAGAACCGAAGATGGAGAAACACACTTGTGTGGCCCAGCTTGACAGGACATGGCAGCTGGACGGTTCAGCGATGAAGTACGAAGATGGAGAAACACACTTGTGCACCCCAGCTTGTCAAGACATGGTAGCAGGATGGTTCAGGCAATGAAAGGCAGAACATGGAGACACACTTGTGGCCCAGCTTGACAGGACATGGCAGCAGGGACGGTTCAGCGATGAAGTACCGAAGATGGAGAAACACACTTGTGCACCCCAGCTTGTCAAGACATGGTAGCAGGATGGTTCAGGCAATGAAAGACAGAACATGGAGACACACTTGTGGCCCAGCTTGACAGGACATGGCAGCAGGACGGTTCAGCGATGAAGTACGAAGATGGAGAAACACACTTGTGCACCCCAGCTTGTCAAGACATGGCAGCAAAGACAAGAATTCCATGAAAGCATCTGAAGTAAGCTGCAGGCAAGTAGCAAAGTAAGCCAGAGCCAACTTTGCCAAGGGATGGCAAAGATAAATAGTACTCAGAAAACACATTTCAACCAAGTAATCCATCGTAGTGTCCTTTAGCAGGCTAAACACTCACTGCAAAACCAAGACATGTACATCATTCTTTGGATTGGGGGATCCCCTTGCTGTGACCAATCAATCCTGATGGTTGATTAACATGCCCGTAGTGTGTTACACTAACACTACAATCATATTAATAAAACATCAGATACTATTTGGAGCAGCAGCACCCCCAATGTACCCAAATACTTGTACAAAGAATTCTGTTACACATGTAAAGTAACCCACAACATCACGTAGCAAAACCACACACCATCAAAACCAGCCCAAGCAAGTCATTCTCTGGGTTGGTGAGAGAGGGTCCTGCTACTGTGACCAATCAATCCTGATGGTTGATTAACATGCCTGTAAGTGTGTTACACTAACACTACAATCATATTAATAAAACATCAGACATTGTTAGACGCTGCAGGTAGGTCCCCCTGCTGCACCACCACAAACCACAAATACTTGCACAACCCATTTTATTAAACACATCCATCCAGACCCAAGTACTCTGATGCATTCCTGAGTCGTCAGATCCACGTACCGCCAACAAAAACAGGTCACATATGTCATTGTGGGTTGGGGGAGGGTCTGGCTTACTGCCTAATCACCCATATTGTTTTATGAATACAGCCAGCAGAGTCAAGTGTGTCATCATACTAGAATTTTATTCCCAAAATACCAGATGTTGTCAGACACAGCAAGCTTCATGCACCCCCAGCCTGCCAAAATGGTATACATTTATATCCTAAGGAAATTAGGTCACTGAGGCAGCAACCACCTAACAAATTACAAGTCCCAAAAGAAAGGAAATTGGTGGTAGCATTCCCCACCCCACTACTCCCAGACAGTTAAAGATGAACTCATTTTAAAAATACTTCACACTTTAGGATATCCCCAATTCCCTGGAACATACCTATTGAATTCTGCTGCTGCCGATCCTCCTCTCGCCTCCTTTTGCTGGTGAGAAATGCCTGCATGGTGTAGACAGTCCTGGACTCCTGGTGGATGCGCTGGTTGCTTGCTGAAATCGCTCTGCCTCTGATGGTAGAAGGTCAGTGTCCCAAACCCAGGCTCGAGTTCTATAAAAAAAAAAAAATTAGCAGTTTAATACATTGGCTATATGATAAATGATCCTTCATACGCAAAAACATTTTGGACTTAGTTTCCCTGGTGTCTAGTGGCATCTCCCACCCTGCAACAGCCATCCCTGTATTGTTTCAGTGTTTCCCTGGTGTTTAGTAGCACCCCACCCTCCTGCATGTCTTTTCTGATGGTTGTTCTGCTGGACGTTACAGATCCCTTGGCACTTCTTAATAAGAATACAGGAATTTCCCTTTGCCCTGGCCAGATTTCTGAAATTCACTAAAATACCACCAACACCTTAATTTGGCTCAATTTCAGTTGCTTTGCATCTGTATCCCTTCCTCCCAGGTTGAAAATAGGCCATATTGCCCTGCCCTTGTTTCCCAATCAACAAGCGAAATAAATAAGTAAATAAAATTCTTTGCTTCCTATTGCTGTGAATGTTTGTTTTCAGTTGACATTCTGGCATTTGTTTTGGCATGGCAAGTTTCCTACTGATGCACCTTGTGGTATGCCAGTGGCTCCAGTTACATGATCGCGATTTCAGTGATTTGCCATCTTTTTGCGCTGAATGCGGTTTCTCCAGAAACAATGCTGCATTTTCTGCAGCATGGTGGATCAATTCCTACTGGCATGCTGGCTTTCCTACTGGCATGCTTGTTCCTCCTGACAGCATGCTGGTGCTTGCAACATTGTACAACTGTCCCCAATGCCATCCCAGGGCTATTGTTATTCTGATGTTCCCACACTCAGTGGAGTAACCAGCCTTCAGAAAAGTGTATGCACAAGGCTCTAAAATCTAAAGTAAAGACCGAAGGTCTGGGGCCTACAACTCTCATAAAACCTTTGTAGTTTTGGACAGTACATTCTGATGCATTTTGGAGGTCATTTATAACAGAATTTGCTATCCTCCTACCCCTACCTCTGCATAGTAAGTTGTACCCTAGCCCCATCCCTAGAGTCTCCACAGTCCAGCATATTGCTCTCAGCCCACCTCCATAGCCTGTACATTCTGATGCATTTTGGAGTCATTTATAACAGAATTTGCTATCCTCCTACCCTGCCTCTGCATAGTAAGTTGTACCCTAGCCCCCTCCCTAGAGTCTCCACAGTCCAGCATATTGCTCTCAGCCCACCTCTCATAGCCTAGCCAGCTTCTCCAGAGCAAGGCCCTCAGTCCTCCCCAACCCAGCAAGTTGCACTCTAGCCCTCCTCCTAGAAAATCCACAGCCCTTTCCACCAGCCCAGCAAGTAGTTGCACCCCAGCCCCTCCTAAAATCCACACTCCTTCCCCAGCACAGAAAGTTTTACCATAGCTCCTTCCTAAAATCCTAGTACTCCCTCAGCACATTATATTTGCCCTTTCTGGCAGACCAGCTTCCAAGCCCACCCCTGCAAGTTGCACTCTAGCTCCCCAACCTCCAGATCCACCACAAAATGCACCAATTGATATCCCCTCCAACCACATACATACACAACCACACTAGAAACCCAATATAGCAGATACTAAAACAGTAACTCATGAACTAAAATTGAAATCCAGCGTTGGTCCTCTCTAGCCTTGACTGTAAAAACAAGCAAAGGCAAAGGCAGCATTACAATAAAAAAGTCCCACTAGAAATATCGTTTCTCACCTCTTAGGACTGTAGGGTGTAAGCGGCGATTGGCGCCGGTGTTCGTTCCGACCTCAGGCTCCCTTCTTATTCCTTTCACTGTGTGGTCTCACAGCCACTCTCCTCTCTGGCGCTGGGTACAGCCCTCTCCTCTCCGGCAGTATGTGCAGCCGCTGCTACCTTCTTGTTCTGCTCCTCGGCTGGCGCTGGCTAGTCAGCTCTGGGTCGCTCCAATCCCCTCGCTCTGGCCGCATTGTCCTGTCCTCCTCCGGCTCTCCTAGAAACAGCTACCAAAGAGCTCTCTGGTTCCCCTCCAGCCACTAGCTGCTTTATTGTACAGCAGCAGACCTGAGGGGACCAGCCATCAAGGGTTAATCTGTGGGGACGGGCCGGGTAGGCGGAGGCTGCTGAGCTTCTGAGGCAGGCTTGGGTGAGAGGCACAATTGTGGAGTCCACACTCCACAGTAGAAAAATCACCCTATTGGTCCAGCAGGGCCGTCGGACACGTCACACGGCGAGAGAGGCGGAAACCGAGTGTTTGGGCAACAAAGGCAAGTGCGTGTTTTAGCATTGGGATGGATTTGGGAGGAAAAACACACAGAATGCGGGCAGCGGAACAGGCTGACTGGGACCAGCTGAATCGGGACATCACAGAAAATCCGGAGCAGTTGAGAGGTATGCTGCTGCGGGGAAGTCTAAATCGGCAACCACAGGGGCAGGCTGACTCTGTCTCTTTCTTGCAGCAGCATGAGTCACTGGTCCAGAGGAATTAATCTGGTGGGTTCAGCCTCAATTTATAACTTGACCAATAGGTAGCAAGTGGTTACGGTACATGGTCTTGACAGCTTTGGAGTTATTCTCTGGGCGCACTTTGTACACTGGCATATCATCCAACTTTCCAACTATGACATGTGGAGGATGGAGCCATTGATCAGCAATTTGTGTTTACCAAGCAATCCTAAATTTCGCAACACACGGTCTCCAGGCCTAAGCTCTTGAGCCTTTACTTTTCTATCATGTCTCTCTTTGTTGGCTAGATTTCTTTTGGCGGCCATTGTCTGGGCCAGTTGATAGGCATGTTTCAATTAAGCTTTCAGTTTTTGTACATATTGCAGGTAATCTTCAGCTCGGACCCCATCGGGAGAAACCCCAAAACAGACATCAACAGGCAACGGGCTTCTATCCCAAATATGAGGGGTGGAGAGAACCAGTAGCATCATTCTTGATGCAATTGTATCGTGTACCAGGGTGCTAATCTGCTGACTCCATTTATGCTTATCTTTTGGGTGGAGGGTGCCTAGCATGTCTAGTGGGTCTGAGTTAAGCGTTCTGGTTGAGGACCCCTGCAGGTGATAAGGGTGGTTCTTGACTTTGCACCCCATAGAGAGCGCATTTCTTTGATTAGCCAACTCTCAAAGTCCGGCCCTGATCAGAGTGAATTCACTGGGGGCACCATAGTGGATAAAGAATTTTCCACTAGCACCTTGGCCACGAGTAGATGCTTTTGATCTTTGGTGGGAAAAGCTTGTGCATACTGTGAAATGGTCCATAACCACTAACACATTGCCAATGTTTCGCTGATCAGGCTCTAAACTCAAGAAGTCTATGCAGACTAGTTCCACTGGAGTGCTGGTAGTAATGTTGACAAGGGGGCAGCCCTCTGAGGCAGGGCTTTTCTCTGCAGGCAGTGACTACAAGTCCTTACATGGTGCTCAACATCGGCCCCCATCTTGGGCCAGAAGAATCAAGATCGTACTAGGTCAAAAGTCTGGCTTGAGCAGGTGGCCCATATGAATGTGGAGGGACCTCAGTACCAAATCTTTGAAGGCTGTGGCAGTACCAATTGTTGCTTGTCTATTTGGCCACACTGATCTACATCCCTCTATAAAACAACTGATTAAGCAGCTTGAACCTAGGGCCTTCTTTAAACAATAAAGTGGTTCAGCAGATCAGAGAGCATAACTTGGACACATCTTTTCCTGCACGAAGGGCGTCAAGTGCTAGCTGAATCATAGGATCTTGGGATTGAGCCCACTGAATGCTGTCATTGTCAAACAGAGGTAGTGCACTAATATCTAGAGCAGAGAAGTGGCAATATGCAGCGGTATGCAGGTGTCAGAGGGGCCCAAGCAATCTACTAACAGTCCTGTGTCCGTAGACATCTGTTCATTTCTATCAAACTTCTGGCACAATGCTCAGATGTCAGGTTCAGACAGAGCTGACCAGTCGCTCTTGGAAATGGACCTCCAAGATAGGCGTCAGCATCAATATGATTCAGACCTGGTCTGTATTCAACAACATAATCATATGTTGGCAATGCAGAAAGCCACGTGCCCGTGGCATCTAACTAGCTGAAGTCTGTACATAGGTCAATGGGTTATTGTCAGTCCTCAACAATATTTTGCACCATAGAGTAATCATGAAACTGATTGACCATGGCCCATTTACGCAGGAACTCCAACTTGTGCACAGGGTAGTTTCGCTCTGGCGGGGTCAAGGTCCTACTGGCGAATGCCATTGGTCTCAAACCATCTTCATGGTCTTGATGCAGTACAGCTCCTAGACCCTGCAGACTGGCATCAGTATACGCTTCATAGGGTTTTGTGGGATCCCATAGCGAGGATGGGGGCATGGGTGAGCTGGTATTATGACTTCGTGGAAAGCTGCTTCACAGTCAGGTGTCCAACTGCAAAGATCCAACACCGAGAACCATTTGCTCCCATTCAAACAATCCAGAGCATCTTGTATATGGGGCATGGTGTATTGATTGGGGATGGTCCGCCGATTCAGAGTTCGATAATCAACACACATTCTCACAGATCCATTCTTTTCGCACAACCACAATGGGAGAAATATGGGCTCCTGGATTCTTGTATCAAACAGCCGTGAGCATTTCCTGCAAATGTCTTCTCACATCGTCTATGTCTGCAGGGGCTAGGCTTGATATCTCTCTCAAAATGGCCATTCATCGTGCAGGCGTATGTAATGCTCCACACCTGGACACATCCATGTCCCATTCCTTCAATGAAAACACTGATCTCTCTGGGCAAGTTTCTGGCTAATTCTAGTCTTCCATTCAGCTGGCAATGGGAGTCACCAAAATCAAACAAGTGGAGTCACTCCATCTGTCTTGCCAGGGTGCTTATTGCTGGGCAACATTGCAGTGTCTGTGCAGTGTACCATAGCTAGGGTGCATCCTCTGTTCACCGGATCTCCCGATCTGACACATTATGAATCTGGACCCTCACTCCGGTGCATAGGCATGAGCATGAGCTGGCAAGATGCTGAGCTTAACCAATAATCCTTCCAGCAATTTTCCATCACCTAGTGCATCCAACATCAGCATTTTATTCTTGACATCTTTGCGGAGTGGCCTCCTTGAATGGTACACTGGGTGTTTGAAGCCAGTACCATTGAATCGGGATCCTTCTTCCATACGACCCCTACGGTTCATCCTGGTCCACTCCCTTGGGTTTCTGCTGCAAATCATAGGCCCTCTTGATCAGAACGGGAATTCTTAGGGCTGTCTCAGTCCATCTAACTTGTTTCTCATGACAGAGTTGTGCCAGTCTCCCAAACATATGGTTGGTCCCAGTGTAACGGGAACCCCATCATACAGTCAGTAGGGGGACACACTAAGGCCAGTGTCTCGACTTGCTCCTCTACTCCAGTTACAGCTGCAGGAAATGACAACCAGAGGCAGACATATCCTAGGTAGGGATAAGACTTGTCGCTCAGCCCCCACACATGTAGGTCTTCCAGGGATTGTAAGGGCACAGCAGACAAGTGTTTGTCATACCAGTCCTTAAACACAATGGTCACTTGCACCCACTGTCCAGCACAGCCAGTAGGAATACCATTACAGCCATGGTAGTCTCCATTGAAAGGCCCACTATTTTGGACCAGTCTGGAGGGACAGCAGCAGGGCCTGGACAGATGATTTAGCCACATAGGGATTTGAGTTACTATTTCTTGAACCCTCACTGTGGTCATTTGGGCACTCCTTGACTGCTGATTCATTCTCCGAAGCTCTCCTTGAAGCCTGTATACAACTTTATCTAGGTCTTTTGTGGACCAGCATTCTCTCTTCATGGAGCTGGGGCAGTGGTACTACCAACTGAAAACTTTGGTGCCATCTCTGTCTGCTGTGTGGTGAGCATTTGGAGACATCTCGTCAATTCTCTTACTTCCATAGTCAAGACATCGAGTTTGAGCTGTTGTCAGCAGGAGATGCCTGGGTGGACACCCACCCCCATAGCAGATGCAGTTGGATAAGGGTCGGTGCCTGTACTTGCAAGAGTGGCCTTCATAAAAGAGACTGTTTTTGTTTCCTGGACTCCCTCAGCAGTTCTTTCCATGGCGTCACACCCTCATTGGTCCCCACTTGGGAGGGCCTTCTGATGCGTGATCACTGGCTGTGCCTCATCCCAGAATTACAACTCCCCTCTTCATCTTCAATCTCCCGGAGTTCTTTTATCAAGTCACAATAGTCCGGTGAGGTTACCCCTTCTATCTAGGAGCCTTAATTGAAGGAGCTGCAATTTAGAATGCTTTGCATGTAGCAGTATATGCCCCAACCTCACATGGTTTAAAGTCACTGGCGGCTACTCCACCTTTTCGGTAAGCCTTCTGCAGTGCTCTTTCCAGATGAGTAACATATGCAGACAAACTTTCCCTGGCCATTGTTTTATACCTTGAAATTTCCACATCAAGTTCTCCTGACTCAGTGCTCCCAAAATTGTCTTGAGTTCAGATAGGTACTTCTGGGCAGATGCATCAGGGTTTGTGGACCTCAGAAATTTAATGGCCTCTAAGTGAGACCCTCAAACTTTCTATAATCCTTTTCCGTTCTCAGCCTCCATGCACTGCCATTCAGGTATCAAAGGGGCAACACAATCTATCCAGGTCTCCCAATCATCCTCCCTTGAGGGGTGGGGAGGGTGCCGGAGAAGATTCTCAACCTTTGGTAAGAGTCGTGAATAATGGCAGGTACAGACATAAGCCAGCATTGACACTGGCACAGAAGGAGGCAATAACAGGTGCTGGAGTGGGAGGGGGTGTTGGGGAGGAACACCCCAGGTGGCAGAATAATTTATTTCAATCCTCCACAGTTTTCCCTTCCTCCAGCAACAACTAGCAAATTTCTTCTCAAAAGTCTCAGATATTGGTGGGGACTCATTTCTCCCCAGTCTTCACTGTCTTTAGTTATCACTCTCCAGGCAGTGAGGGCTCCTTCGGGAGTGATAGCCCGTGGCACTTTGGAACTGTCTACTGGGTCCTTATACTCTACTAATGCCATGAAACTTTAGGCGAGCAGATTAGCTTGTCGACCCACTACCACAGGTTTTGTAAACATTCAACCTTGGAAAGTACTCCCTCTACATTGTTCTTATTGGTACAAGGGAATATCCAGGATAAGTATATCATTTTGGGGTCGATCTCCTGCCCAGTACACCACCCACCAACTGGTGTATAGCCACTTCTGTTGGGGTAACCATTTATTTTAACAGCAATTTGCAAATTTGGCCACTAGGGGACGCTAATCCCAGCGGTGAGCCTCAAGATGTAACCCCTAGGTGGCGCTATCCCAAGGGCTACTACCCCTGCCTGCTTGGCTAGTAGCAGGTTAAGGAGCCTGAGTTCTGAAGCAGGTGCCTCCACCGGAGTCAGAGTTGGTAGTGGTCAAGCTAACCTGGGCACAGCCCTCCAGGACACTGTAACCCCCTCTTTTCCCTCTAGTGGCCTGAACACTGTACAATAATCACTTTCACAATACCCTGGTACACCACACAAGTACCCACACTGTTTGCACTACCACCAGGGCTGGTTCCTCTGGCTCGACCCTGGGGACCCCCTGTAAAACAAGGTTATGCACAGCAAATAGCAACAGTACAGTACTTTGAGCACAACCTGGAACCACAGTCAGATTACATGCAGAAAAAGTTAGATCTGATTTACTCAGGAGACTTGAAAAGGGAGGGCAAAATCAGGTTAATTAGCTTACAGGTTATATCAATCAAGCAGTTATGCATGAGTTTTGAGTCCCCCACACAGTCCATCTCTGGGTACCCAGGTGGAGAAGAGATGGCTAGCCAGGACACTCCCAGGGTTGCAGCTGGTTGGGGCCCTGTGATGGAAAACACAACATGCACAGTGCACAATATTTGTGTCACAGACCAGAGGGCTCAGTTTGTAAAAGGTCCCCATTTATCGTGCAGCCGACATTGACACTGCCCTAGCTTCTTCTCACACACCTTCAACATGGCCTGTGATCTCTTTGCACCTTCACCAAAATCCGATCCAAAAGCAGAATTCACCCTGGGTTAGCCCTGCCCTTCTACAATTACTAAGAAATCGGGATAACCTCTGGCACCACCTGCCACTGAAGCAGGTCGGCTGTCTGATAAGCAGGCTTAAATGCAGCCGAATAAGTGCTCTTGGGCTGTCCGGAAACCAAGGCTGACCATTACCAGGCCATCCTCACCTCCTCCTGGGGTTTGGCCCGGACTTTCTGGGATAATATTAAACAACTAAATGGAAAATCACGCTCTCCTGCCCCATCCCAGCTCACTAGCAATGGCACTACCTCCACGAGCCTGCCACCATAGCTAACTGGCTCAACACCGCTTTCACTGACCTTAGCTCAGTCCTCCTCTAGTAATTTCTTTGACCCTCCCCAACCAACCTCCCCTGTCCTCCAGCACCCCAGCTTCCACCTGCGCAAGATTTCTGACGGAAGCCAGACCCATCCTAATCAAAGCTTTGAATAGCAACAGTCCGGCAGTGACTCACTGGACCCCAGTATCCTCAGGCTGGTGCTAGATGAAGTCCTTGCCCCACTCACCAGCATAATTAACTGATCGCTCTGCCTGGGACAATTTCCACGGCGGAAAACAGCCATAATCCGCCCATTCATAAAGGGGCGACAGGTCGTCGACCAACAACTACGGCCAATCTCCATCCTCCCTCCCCTCTCTAAAGCCCTGGAGAAAGTGGTGGCCATTCAAATCACTGAATATCTGGCTAGCATAACATCTTATGCCCAGAACAACGTGGCTTCCGTGCTGGTTACAGTACCAGCACTGCACTAATTGAATTCTCCAACTTCCTACACTCATCCCTGGATACCAGCTCCCTAGCTGGTGCAGTGTTCGTCAGACCTCTCAAAGGCTTTCGACACGTCTCTCACCCTCTTCTGCTGAATGCTCTCTGCCACACTGGTCTCTGGGCTGGCCCCCTAGCATGGTGCACGGCTATCTAGCCGCTCGATCACAGTGTGTTAAAATCAATGGGATACTCTCTGATACCCATCCCATTCACTCTGGGTCCCCAAGGCTCCATCCTGGGCCCCCTTCTCTTCTCACTCTATATGAACACTCTGCCCAGTGCATGCCCTGGCAAAATTCTCCTGTATGTTGATAACGCTGTCCTTTTGCCACCCACACATAATCCCGTCGCCCTTCAGGACACCCTACAGCAGTCTTTTCAATAATGCGAAGCCTGGTTCAAGGGCGCCAGACTCGTCATCAATCTTAAAAAAACAAAGCTATGCTCTTTCCCACCCCAAAACAAAGCTAGCAACCACCCACTCTATATCCTTCCTAGTACCAAACAGCCACTGGAACAAGTCTGCTCCTGCAAATACCTTGGGGTTACCTTGACTCAGCCCTCACATTTCACAACCACATTGATGCCCTAACATCCGCCACTAACACACGTGGCATCCTCTTCCGCCCATAGAACCTGCCTTCCCCAAATGCGCTCCGGCTCGCTGTAATGTCTTCCGTATTGTCCCTTGTAGACTATGGTCTACCAGTCTATAGTGCTGCCGACACGACTGAACTCAAAAATTCACTTAACCCTGAATAAAGCCTGCAGATTGATTACTGGTGCTCCCCAGGCTTACACACACCTGTCAGCTGTATGGCGAGGCTAAACTCCTTACCCTGGATGAGCGGCTCTGATATCAAACCTGCCTCCTCACAAAAAAAAACCCTACTCGGGCTCTCCCCTCCTGGGGTGGCGGCATCCATCCACGAATCCCACCCACTATTGCAACATGGTCATCCAACAAGACCACTCTAATGGTCCCCAGATCAAGAACCAGCCATGGCCAGAGGTCCTTCTGCTACAGAGCCCCATCCTGGTTTAACTCTCTCCCTGCCTCCATCATCAATGCCACCACCATCTCAAGTTCAAAACCACCCTTCAAAACCAACTCTTCAACATTCGTAGCTGCTCCTGTCTCTGAAGGCGGCTTCACCTCGACTTCTCATGACCGCCCACGGGCGCTCTCCACCTAGCCCTCCCTACCACCTCTTCCGGTACACGTGCCTATGTCTAACCTGGCCAGTGCCAGCTGTTTCATGGTATGCCTATTAGATTGCTCAATTTTTGATACCAACTTGTGTAACACCTGTTCTCAATTACTTGTATCCTGTAACCTAAATGTATTTTGTCTGACCTCAATGTGACGTGGCGCCTCTGATGAGCATATATTTAGTAAACCTGTGCTATGTAACCTAAAACTCTATGTATGTCTTAATGTGATGAGGTACCTTTGAAGCGAGCCTCTGGCTCAAAGGTTGTAAACTGATTTCATAAATAAATAATAAAAAGGAAGCGAAACAACAAGACAATCAAATGACACACTCAGATTAAGTTGTTGTTGCAGGGAGCTAATCTGGAATTTACTCATGATACCCAAGACTGAACACAGGCTGGGCGAAAGTGAGACTGCAGATGGTTAATCTGGAATGCCAGGAGAAGCAGGGCCACATGGTCGCAGAGGCATCGTTCCTGTTCAAGTGTGGAGCAGGGGGCTGATCCCTAGGCAGGTCTCACGTGATCATTTCTCTGTGCAGTGGGTAGTCTGGCTGGGCCAGATCTGGCAGAGCCCAGACTGCATGGAGACAAATTTGTATGCAGTCCGTTTTAGGCTGGATATAGCTTCCAGCAAGCAGAACACAGTTCTCACAGTGGGAACTAACTCACAACCCACTAGCAGCTCATAGCACATTTACATATGTAAATTCTACTTTACCAGGCAAGCACTCCTGGTTACAATTGCAAAGTTTCTGCACACCGGGAGCCTAGGGTAGCTGGAACTCCTGACAGGATGATCACATTCAGCAAAATCTTTGGTCTTCTTCAGGTTGAGCCTGGCCCACTTCAGTAGCTTACAGTACTTTAGTCACACAAAACTTGGATTTAGTCAAAATAATTCTCTTCTCTCCCTTCAGGAGCAGCAGACAGACATGTAAGCCAAAACTTAGCCCTTTCACAGTTTTCCCATGCAAATCCACTCAGGATTGCTGCTCAGAATCACTTCAGCTCCTCTCATTTCACTTTCCAGCTCAGAATTAACTGAAAACTGCAAGCATCCGGGACTTCCCCAAGATCCAAAGATTTGGTTACGCTGATTTGGCTGTCAGTCAAAGCAAGAGCTCTCCTTCAGTTGCAAAAGGCACAAAAACTCCAAACTAAAGTTCCTACAGATTTTGAATTCAGACAGCTCCTGTAGTCCGGCTACATTTTAGGTCCCACCAGTACTGTTTGGTCCAATTTGCAGTCCAGGACAAGATAGTGAGAACAAACAAAACAGTCCTTGCTACAAAGAAAGCAGGTTAGACAAACCCCATTATCATTATCACTCTAAATGATTTTCAGTAAATAGTTACATCTTTCAACAGAGCTCCCTCTCAGATTACTTATGTTGCAATCAGGCAGCTCTTAAAGAGACAGTACACAGAGGCTATACAGTCTCTGGTAATCACATTAAACTGCTAAAAGCAGGACACCAGCCTGGCAGTGAGCATTTAAGCAAGCTCAAGGAAGCCTTTTTGGGAACCCCCATTTGTAGGAGGGTTACACTAAAATAAACAGTCTGTGCTGAAGGCAAGAGTATATAAACAGTCTGCTGAAGACAGGACAACACATAGCCTACGCTGAAGGCAAGAGTGCATAAACAGTCTGTGCAAAAGGCAGAAGGTAGGCACACAAACAGTGTGCACTGGAGAGTAGAAGCAAAGAAATAGTCTGTGCTGAAGGATGGAGTGCACAAACAAAACAGTCTGTGCTGAAAACAGGAGCACAAACAAAAGCGTCTGTGTTGAAGGCAGGAGTGCACAAACAGTCTGTGCTGAATACAGGAGGCACAAGCAGTCTGTACCAAAGCAGCACACAAACAAACAGTCTGTGCTGAAAGCAGCAGTACACAAACAAATAGTCTGTGCTGATGGCAGGGGCAGACAAACAGTCTGTACTGAAGGCAGGAACACACTAATAGCCTCTAGTAAAGGAAGGAGCAGACAAACAATCTATGCTTAAGGCAGAAGCAAAACAAAAGTATGTGCTGAATGCAGGAGCGCTGAAAGCAGTCTGTGTTGAACACAGGAGCACAAGCAGTCTGTACTGAAGGCAGGAGCACACAAGCAAATAGCCTGTGCTGATGGCGGGGTGGACAGTCTACTGAAGGCAGGAGTGCACAGACAGTCTGAGCTGAAGGCGGAGCACACAAATGGCCTGTAGTGAAGGAAGGAGCAGACAAACAATCTGTGCTTAAGGCAGAGCAAAACAACCATGGCTAGATTTTCCAAAACCCTCATAACTCCCGTAACAGTGAGGACAAAACTGACACAAGTGGGTTTCCACTTGTGGAGCACAATTTTCCACAGCTACAGATATTTTCAAAAGTGGAATCATCAGTTTGTGTCCAGCTCCATGATTTATGGCAGCTTGTGAATGTTTTTTCAGTGCAGCTGCAGGAAATGTTACAGCTGGTGGGACAAGGTGTAACATCCCCACAAGCTGAGCTGACTAAAAATACAAATCTTCACAGGTTCAGAGATTTTGTCCTGCAGCTGGGGCTGCAGTGTTGGAATATTTCCCATGGTGCCAGGAAATCTAGGCCACAGTCTGTACTGAAAACTGGAGCACACAAAGCAGGAACAAAACAGGTGGTACTGAAGGATGGAGCACCACACAAAGCAGGAACAATACAGTCTGTACTGAAGGATGGAGCACACAAAGCAGGAACAAAACATTCGGTACTGAAGTGTGGAGCACCACACAATGCAGGAGCAATACAGTCTGTACTGAAGGATGGAGCATACAAAGCAGAACAATACAGTCTGTACTGAAAGATGGAGCCCACAATGCAGGAACAGTCCAGTCTGTACTGAAGGATGGAGCACACAATGCAGGAGCAGTCCAGTCTATGCTGAAGGATGGAGCACACAAACACGAGCAAAACAGTCTGTACTTAAGGATGAAGCACATAAAGCAGGAGCAAAAACAGCCTGTACTGAAGGATGGAGTGCACAAAGCAGGAGTAAAAACAGTCTGTACTGAAGGTTGAAGCACACAAACAGTCTGTGCTGAAGAAAGCACTAAACAGTCTGTAATGAAGGTAGGGAGCACACTAACAGTTTTGAAGACAGGGGCAAACAAGCAGTCTGAACTGAAGGCATAAGTGCACAAACAAACTGTGTGTGCTGAAAGGCGGTTAAACAAATAGTCAGTGTTGAAGGTAGGAATGCACAGACAAAACTGCGGCATCTCAAAATGCAGGAGTAAACAAATAGTCTCCGTTGGAAGGTAGGAGCACACATGTAACAAACACTTTCTTCCAAGACAGGTGGGCAGTGGTTTGATACTACCTATTCCATTTGGAATGTTCCCTGTGCATCATATCTTGACTGGGTAGTGGGAGAAGGAGGAGTTAGCGGGAGAGATGTATAGAACCAGCATTGAGGTGTAGAGGTTCATGTTGGCTGTGGAACTTGTTTTGGCCCTGGCTTTGGTGGGAGAGTATTACAGTCTGGAAGCTTTGCTTCATAGTGAGCAGTCAGCTAGATAACTTGGGGGTAGAGGCCTGCTTGAGGGGCTCAGTGGTATCCATGTCTGACAGCAGAATGTGCAGGGTTCCCAGCCATGTTCCTGGGAGGATGGTCAAGGAGGCAGGCCACATGACAGGCTGGATTCTGGTACATCAGGATTCAGGCATGGTTATCCAGCATTGGCTATTACTGGATTCAGAATGGTGGTTCCCATGTGGGCTATCACCTAGGACTGGAGGAGCTGGCTATGTGCAGACTTACGGACCTCAATATGCACACACTGGAACAGAGACAGGAGAGGGAGACATGAATGAGACTTTCAAATATCTTAAGGGCATAGGTAAGGGGAAGGGGATAGCATCTTCCAGTATAAAAAGTACTGTAGAACTAGAGGACATGACATGAAATGGAAGAGTCGCATAAGGGGTAATGTGAGGAAGTTCTTTTTATAGAGAGAGTGATGAATGCATGGAATACCCTGCCTCAGGAGGTGGTGGGAGCAAGTACAATTGAGGGATTCAAGAGGGCATGTGATAGGCACAAGGGAATCATACAGATGAGTGCATAGCTGAGGCCACTGACCTAGTAAATGCAAAGGTGCAACTTGGTAGAATGGGCAGACTGTATGGGCCTTGCAGTTCTTTTCTGCCATCAACTTCTGTGTTTCTGTGTATTTCTGTGTATGTGGAAGGTGGTATTAGGTCTGAACCCAGTGTTATTGCAGGGGTAGTGCAATACATCTGGCACCCACTTAGCCAGAATGAGACCTGATGTGCTGATACTCTGACCCATCTAATGGTAGGGGAGATAGGAGTCAACTTATAACCAAGGGGATAATGAGTGGGTTCCTGAGGTGGGGCAGTGATTCTGGGTGACACAACCTCAAGGTGTGTGAGACTGATGGCCTGAGGGATTAATGGGATGCCTGAGATGAGAAGAGCAGCACAGAAGATTTGGGCAAGAAGGGCCTGCAGTGCATGTCTGAGCTGGTGAAAGCCAATGGTGATAAGGACTAGAGCAGTCATCTAGGTAAGTAAGGTGAGGGGTCACTACAAAAAGTGGAGAGTATTTCTTTCTTGTGTTGGTGAGGGTCCCTAAAGATAACAGTCTGTTGGACAATTAAGGTTGCCAGAGTGGTACTCCTGGGAGTGCAGACCAAGAAGTGCTGTAGCACAAAGAAGAGCAGAGTTTGGCCAATACCATTGATTCCAGATTACTTAGCACATTGGGAACTCCTACATGGTGCAAGAAGGGTGGTTATAGGTGGCACAGACTGAGTAATCCTTAATTAATTTTGGCACTTTGATTCAGATGTGGGTTTGGTTGAGCATACTGCTGTAGTACCAGATTGTAATATTGGGGCTATGCACTAATGGGCAGGAAGTAAGTGCCTGGGCGTGTGCCCTTCCAGTACCTACATGACCACAGACAGGAACAGGTGTGCGATATGCATAACCACATGCACCGTGGGGCACTTGTCCACAGCCATGTCCCCTCAGAGTGCAGGGTTGCACAGGTGGTTGGGGCTGAGCCAGACCGGCTGGGATCAATCAGATGCCTGTACCAGGTCCCTCAGTGGATCTCTTACAACCATGTGGCAGGTGCACAGATCAGGAGCAAGCCACGTAAAGCAGCAACATATGGACAGCTGCCAGGCACTTACATGAGATGCTTCTCCAGCCCTCCCCTGCAGCCTAGAGGGATGGGCCAGCATGGAGGTCCATAGCCCAGTGTCGCAGTGCCTGGTGGATGAAGAACATGGGGACAATTACCAAGTTATGCCTGGTCTTGGCTGGCGTAAATGGTGCCCTTGTGCCTGGCACTCATTGGCTTAGTGAATGCCATATAGTGCAGGCATGCTCCCATCACTGCTCACAGCGGTGTTACCGAGGGGCTAGGAGGCGAAACACGTAAGTGCCTTGTGCCTTGGTGAATGCCACTGGGGTTCCACGGACTCCCACTATGCGGGCATTCACACGTATGGTTCCCTCGCACCTCAGATATCAAGGCATGTAGGCAACAATTTCATTAGTGCATATGGCCCATTGATTGAAATTTATTATGGAGATCTAAAATCCAGTACAGTGGCTAAGGTGGAACTACAGAAGTGCTCAATTTGTTGGCAGCCATGTGGGGTGATACAATGACCAAGAGAATCCAGTAAAAAGTTACAGGTTTAATAATGGTGCTGTAGTAAATTTACTGAATACACATCAGAGTAGCTAATTAATTAGAAATTATTAAGAATTTGGTCTCTGTGGCAGGAACATAAATTCAGTTATTTTTATCCTGTACCCATGGTGCTTCAGTAAAGGGAGAGTCAAGAGCAACCACTGTGTATGTGTGTTATTTAACATCTAAGTGTAAACTTTGTTTCAGCAGTACCTTAGTAAGGACAAAGACTGAACTGAAATGGCATGACATTTTGCAAGGGCTCCTGGTGAGCACAGATTCCTTCACATAGCCCTAGACAAAGGATTACCCTGGGTCATGCCTGCACCCATTAAATGTAGCCACTCAACTTGGATATGAGTGAAAGATATATTCTGTAGCTATATAGACCATGATGGCAAAAAGGCCTATTGACCCACCCAATCTGTCAACCGTATCTAACTCTCTGCACTGACTCTAGCGGCCAGCCCTCCTCTTTGTTTCTGCCCTTCTTTTCAAACTAATCTTATTTGCCTGACCCATCCCTTCTTGAAGCTGTTCACCGATTTGCCCTGTCCCACTTCTGCTGGCAGCTTGTTCGCTTACCCATGACTCTTTCTGTGAAAAGTGACTACAGACGATCAGACAAATGTCCTGTCTGTGAGTTTAAATGTGTTCCTCTTGTCCCTGTGTTTGAACTCAAGGAGGAATGTTCCTTGATGCCCACCCTATTAATCCCATGCAGGTATTTTATGTCTCAATCATGTCACCTCATTCCTTCCTTTTTCAGTGGTGTACATGTTCAAGTCTCTCAGCCTCTCTTTGTATGTCATGCCTACTGGTCCTTGGACCATCTTAGTTGCCCTACGCTGTACTGTTTCCGCCTTGTTTGCAGTCTCTCCTCAGGTGTGGACTCTAGTACCTTGCACAGTATCCCAGATGTGGTTGCACCAGTGGCCTGTACAATGGGAGTATCCCCTCCCAACTTTAGTACTTTTCCATCTACCTAGGTAACCCAGCATCCTGTTTGCCTTGCCTACAGCTCTTACAATCCTGTTGTTTTAGGCTCTCTGATATCATGACCCCTAGGTCTTTTTCTTCATGCTTTGCAGCACCACTTGCCCCATTTATATTGCACTCTTGGTTCTTTTCCCAGTGTGTCTCACTTTACATTTTTGCACTGAAGCCAAACTGCAAGATCTTTGACCAGCTCTCCAACCTGTCCAGATCCTCTTCGAGTTCCTTATCCCTTCTTCTGTGTTCATGATCTTGTAGATCTTTGTGTCTTCTCTAAAGAGGCAGTTCTTGCTCTTCATTCCTTCCCCTCCCTAAATAGGAGCTGCACACAAACAGTTTATGCTGAAGGCAGAAGCACAGAAAGCTCTGCATTGTTGCTACTGGGCTCCTTGCATATGACAAGAGCAGTTATTTTTTAATTGATGGTTGCACTGGCTTATGCGCTGTCGTGGGACAATTTACCTGATTGTTAAACTGATTAAATTAACAGGCAGTGTTCTGCTGTCTTCACCAATAAATAAATTCTGTTGAGTCCTTATAGCTCTACTTATCAGAGAGACAGGTTTATGAAAAAACCCATATGTCTCAATAATAAATTCTTACTAGGGTAAATTCTTGGAGTTCTAATATGCTTTTCTGACCTTCAATTAGGTTTTGTTGTTTGCACAGTTCAATTTAATTTTGTATATATTCCCGGAAAGGTAAATGTAGCTGTCATTTAAAACTCAAAAAGAAAGGGATCAGAAAGAGTAGTCAGCTCAATATCCTGGTTAGGGTCAGAGATCACATATTGCCAACTGGCTACTGTGACATCAGTGGGGTGACCTCTTAAGATGACAAGTGTTGCCAAAAAAAGTTGTATAACTTGCATGAGCATTTTCTTAAAGGGAACAGAACTCACAGAATGAATGGGTTGCACTTTGGAACAGTCATACAGAATATCACGGTGCAAGCTGGAAGGGACTTATTTTATTCTGGAGTTTATAATCCTACTTGAGGGGTCCCTTTCAGACTGCTCCCTGTCCTGTTACCACCTTCTCCAGGGACAAAAAGACCAGTATGGAGAATTCAAGCTAAGGAAGGGAGGGACATGAGAGGGCATAGTCTAAGATTGGAGGGGTTAGATATGGGAGGGAAGTGAGGAGGCACTTTTCACAGAGAGGGTGGTGGCAGGATGGAGCAGCTGTGCCGGAGGAGGTGACATCTTGTAGGAAAGTGGGTAATTTCAAGAGAGGATAGAACAGGTGGGGGTAATTGTGAAGGGTGGGGCAGCAGCTAAGTAAAGGGTAGCTGCACACTCAAGCAGACTTGATAGACCAAGAGGCCCATTTCTTCTGGCAAGTTAGTATGTTCAAGAGGCCTGTTTCTGCTGGCAAGTTCGTATGTTTGTATGTAGGTACCTTACTCTGCCCTATGTCCCCATAGCTTGCCCCTCATTGTGGGGCTTTTAGGGCTGTGCCATAGAACCCTTCCATGAGTTTGTTCAGGGACCAGGAACCAGTGGAGGTGGGTGGTGCAGGTCCTGAGAGGGGCAGGTCTTCATCCAGCTTCACTTGGGTGTTTTCCTTATGTTCCTGGCATCCCTGTCCTTGGGCAGCAAGTGCAGCATCAGTGTGTATTTGTGTGCCTGGAAGGTGTGTAGCATGGTCTCACCTGGTGAGCAAGCCTCATGGCCCACTGGCAGGAGCCACTGTGTCATCTGAACATGCCACCTCCCAACCAACAGTTGTCTCCCAGCTTGATCACCTGGTGCTGACTCCCAAACTTAGGTCATCGACATGGAAGCATGACATGCCTCCGTTGAGCCATCAGACAGCCCTCAACAGGTACGTTGAAGAAAATGTGGTGACAGTGTATAATTCCCACTGAGCTGGTGGGAGGGAGGAACTCACTGGATCAATGTTCTTTTTTCCTCAATAAAGCTTTATGTATGTAGGTATGTAACTCTTCCCATTTGTTCATCACAACCGCGTCGAATCACAAAAGAAAAATCAGAATATTCATTCATACTGACTTATATTTTGAAGAAAACTGGAGTACTTTCAGCATGTTTCTCCAGCTTGTAATGCATTGAAAATGTACTTTTAATATACATTTTTCCCCACACCAGTGCAGACTGAGTTAAAGAACTCTTGCCTCAACTGTAAGAACAGATCGTTTAGGTTATTTAGGATAACAGAATTTTTCAAAAGTGGCAGTACCTGGAGATGTCAAATACTGTAAGCTACGTGTACTGGAGGACCAATAGTAACTTCATGCCAGGTGTGAATTAAATGGGAACAGTGCTCAGTCTGCAAATCATTTTTCCTGTGTTTGCTTATCAACAGCATAAGCCAACATGTTTCTATTACAGTGTGATAGGGCTTTTGAGTCATGTTCCTCTCCACCATTTTACAGGTTTAGGCTTAGCAATCTACTCACTGCTAATGCCCACTCTCCACCTACTCTCTCTGTAATCACTTTGCTCTAACTAGCCAATCATAGAATTGGGAAGGGCAAGCGGAAGCTACTGTGGTAAAGTGTATTGCTCTTAAGGTTCCCACTAGGAACATTTGTTGTGCTTTCTGAACCACACAGCTGTCTGCTACAGCCACTTGTGGCACTTTCTGTTTTCTCTCTGCCTCCCCTACACTATTACTGCTCCCTTGCACTCTCTCTCTCTCTCTTCCTCCTTTCCCATACTGGTGCTTCTCCTGATCTCTCCCCATTGCAAATATAACTGACTACTGTGCTGTTTCTGTCTATCTGTCTCCTTTCCCATTCTGGTACTCTTCCCTCCTTACAAAACAAACTCTGGTCAGAGCCAATATGGCTGCACAGAGTAGCAAGTGAGTGAAGAAAGAGCCTGAGCTCTCACCATACCTGCACAGAGTAAACAGTGATGGAGATTTGTAGTTTTTATTCACTGCCGCTGCACCAGCTGCTAATGGATATCTGTAATTTTTATTCGCTCTCGCTGCACTGGCAACCACTGTGCACAAGATGGCTGCGATGACAGAACTGCACGCACAATACTGGGGCATGTGTAGCGTATTATTCTACTGCAACCCATTAGGAATTTATAATATACCACAGCATTTGTAATGTTTTTACTGATTTGTTACCTCGTGTTAGCTTAAAACATCGTCTCTTTCCATTGTAAACTCTCTATCTGGCCCATTGTTTTCTGTGTTCTATTTCCAGATTCTAATTGGAAATAATATAACTTGCTCTAAGTTAAATAAATTGTGTTCTAGTGAGCTAAATGGTATTCTAAGTGAAAATAAATATGTATCCCAAAATAACATGATTATTTACCCAGTTTATTTATCACTGGTTTGGTATATAAGAATACAGTATATCAGTCTAGGAAAATCTGTTATATTCTTCTGATATTTATATCCAACTTCCAGCATCAAGGTCAGCTTTGATTTGCAAGGTACAGGGCAGACATTCATAAATTGTTTTCTTCATTCTATCAGCTGTTTCTTTCTGTGAAATACACCAGTCAAACAAAGTTAATGACTTCTTTGCCTCTTGTTATCAGAGGAACAATTTCCCAGAGAGATCAAGTACCTTTTTGGTCCATTACCAAGATTCTGTTATCTCTCTCAATGTTGTTTACTCTTTCAGACAGGTTATGGAACAGTTTGGGGATATTCAAGAAGGAATCCAATGTTAGAAAGCTGATTTCCTCTATCCCAGCTTCAAGGGTAGTGCATGATACTGAGACTCTAAATGTTATACATTCATTCTCATCAGGTTCTTTATTTACAAAACAGAAATTAACAGGATCAATAATCTGTAATTATTTTGTTTTCTTGTAAAGTTGTCTCACTCTCACTCATTGTCCAAGGAATGTCATGCACCTGTATTACTAATTTAGACTCTAGTTCATGTTCCTTGTTTTTAAAACATCAGGGAATGCAGATTCCAATAAAACAGGGTGCGTTACAGTAATTCCTGAACTCGTGGGGCCAGATATTCAAAACTTTGTGCTGGGTGCAAACCGTTTGTGCAGGGTTAGCGTGGCTCCACTATACAGTATTCAAAAGAGCAAATAGCATGCTAAACTGCATTAGTGCTGGGCAAAATTATAACTTCACATAAGGGCAAACTGAGGGGCATGTGCATGAATACAGGTGCAATGCCATATTCAATGAACAAGCGCCATGCAAAGTGTTTTCGAACTTAGAGCAACACTTTGCGCAGTGCAAATTACTGCCCAGGAAAGGTAGTCTTAACTCTGGGCAAACCAGCTCTGTGTGACTTTATGGCTTTGCATGGTTTTGCGCAGCTTTGTGTGACCCTAACCAGTAAGAATGACACATAGAAATAAGCCAGACATACAGAAACATGCTGCTCACTGATGGCATCCCTATGATGCCGTCATCTGCCACCAGTTCCAGCCATGCCAGGCAGTAACTGGTGACCTGGCTCCCAATGGACACCATAGCAGTGTGGTCACACAGCACACACCTACAGACCACCCTTTGGTGGACACCAACAGATGCCAGCACACACACACTATGCATCACCGTGGGCATTGAGGGTGTTGAGGGAGGAGTGTACAAGTGGCCAAGCTGCACCACAGATTGAGTGCGGCCACAAGGTGGGGACAAGCCACGTAGTACACATGGGCCAGTGTTGGGAATACCCCAACACCAGTGTGCCTGTCAGATGGTATGTGCCCCCCAGCCACATACTGCACAATCTCACAGACACCACAGCAGACACAGCCAACCATGTACATGTCACTGTGAGCATCCCATGCCAGTGGTGCAGCATCTGTGGGTCGCACAACAGCATAACAGTAATGTCTACTGTCTGTAAACACCTGCACGTTGGGCATGTCACTGTGTACAGTGCAGTGGTCATCACTGCCCTACACACCATAGGCATTGCTGTGTCCCTCATACTACTGGCCCCTGCTACTGTAGTGTCTGCTGTGCACTGTAGCATGAACTACAGTTTGACAATTGCATGCAGCACCACCATCTGTGCCTGTGCTGTGTAGTCCCCTGGGGCACAATATGCTATGCTGTACTGTATAAATGTAGCCTGCAGCTACCTCCATGCACTGCCAGACTGACCTACAGGTAGAGCTGTGGGCAGACCCAGCCAGCCCTTGTACTTCCAGACTGACCTACAGGCGAGCTGTGGGATCCTGCAATAAGCGCTGGTCAAACTGCATGCAAATTAGATCATAATGAGATGCTCATCTGGATGTTTGCCCACAGACTACTTAAGTAGGCTCATTTGCATGTCACTTTTGAATATAGCAAAGTTTTGTGCGGGCAAACATGATTGCGCCAGGCAAACAACTAGCTTGTGCTAAACCTGGCAAATGTGTTTACACTGTCTGCAAACGTTCAGAAATACTGTACATTTTGCACAATGTAATTTCACATGCACTGCAGCTTGTAGCTTTACTGATGCCACTCCTTTGCTAGCAATTGGCCACATAGTTCACCTCTACCTTCCTTCATGTTGCTGTGAACTGGGATGCTGTTGTGGTTTGCCCTTCTGGTTGCTATATTCAGAGCTGTCTTATTCCTGGGCTATTTTGCACTCCCAGCCCAGTTTGCCCAGCTATATTCAGCAAGTTTAGCACTGGGCTATCCCTTTTAATAGCGGGCTATTGGATCGGGCTAATTTAAGACACGGGCAGTAGTAATTTAGCCCTCGGGGCAAAGCTTTGAATATCTGACCCTTAATGTTTCTTCCCTTTGAAATATACAATCTGTGCTGCATACTCTGCCAAATTCATAAAGAGAACAACTTGAAAAGTATACTATGTAGCCTTTCTACTTGTGAAATGTTGTTTTCTGTATTGTCTAGCGAATGAAAACTTTTTTCTAGGTGTCATGTTTTTCATTTTCTGCTTGTGTATTTCAGCCATGTTTAAAAATGCTACAAGCTTAGAATCTAAGTGTAACCCCCAAGTGGTAGTACTTACCTTAAGTTGTCTCCTGGGTACTGTGTGTCCTCTGCCTGGCTATGTTTCAGCCTTGAGTTTTGCCATTGAACCTGGCTAATAACAAGCAGAAAGTGTAAATCCAATGCAAAGTATCACTGTACCTTGATTCCTGCACAAATGTAACTGAATGCCATCGTGCTGCAGCTTTAAAGCTCATTCCTTGTATATAGTGTATAACTTGTACTGGGTCTGAGTGAGCGAAACTTGTGACCAGCCAGGCAGCACTCCTATAAACTTCACACTGTAATCACTTACAAGTGCAGAGGGCCCTTCCAAATGCTGTAACTATTTATTTCTAAAACTAAACTGTTGTATTTGAAATGAACTTAAAAGTTTGGACTGTTTACTTTTTCCACTGTAGCAGCCATGTTTGGTACTTTGACCCTGCTTTCTGGCCAATGGGAACTCAAGGGGTCCCAATGGGGTCCTTCTACTATGACTGCTGGGAGAAATAGTCAACTGTGGACTTGGCACCCATTTTAGTCAATCAGAATGCTAGAAATATGATTGCCATCCTCAGCAGCCAATTGGATACAGAACTCTGTTTTCTTCAGTTGAGTGGGACAGTTGAACTGGGAACAGTTGCTAGAGGGTTTCTAACAGGGAAGGAGGCTCTGTTTTGGTTCTGGGAGAAAGCAGAGAGGCCTGCTTGCTTCTCTACTGCCTTCCAGCCCAAAGTGGGCTGTTTTGAACTGCCAGATTTGCAGAAAATCCTCTGCTCTACCAAAGCCAAAAGGGAGTATGGTTTCTGCTACTGTTGCTCAGATAGTGCTTTTGTGGATCCTGCCACTATCTGTCAGTTCAATGTGCCTGTGCAACTGGTTTTGTGCTTGTGTAAATGCAGACAAACTTTGGCTGTTTGCCTCTCTGTCCGTGGATATACCACCCTGTAGGGGCACGAAGGCAAGGAACTCTAGGGAGGGTTCCACCTCAGAGGTGCCAAGGAGTGACTCCCTTGGCTAAGGGCACCTTAGGAAGAAGCCCATGGGAGAGAGAGAGGTATGCCACTGGAGAAGGAGGGGTGGATGGAGGGGCAAGAAAAGTGCTTGTGTGTGGAGTGAGAGAGCAGCCCTTAAATAGGCCAGGAAGGGGGTGTGGCCAGTTGCACCTGCCCTTGAACTACAGGTTATAACCTTCCAAATAGTGCTGGTATCCTACCTTGGATCCTACAAGAAACCCTACCAAAGACAGAAGCAGGATCCA
This sequence comes from Neoceratodus forsteri, assembly GCA_016271365.2. NCBI lineage: Eukaryota > Metazoa > Chordata > Ceratodontiformes > Ceratodontidae > Neoceratodus > Neoceratodus forsteri. The sequence goes on along the minus strand of CM028130.1, from coordinate 133,387,848 downwards.
GGGTCAGATAGTGATGTATACTAGTTAGGATCTAGGTATCCTAGTTAGGATCCAGGGATCCTAGGGCAAATAGTTAGGATCCGGGGTTAGATAGTGATGGATCCTAGGTCAGATAGTTAGGATCTGGGGTCAGATAGTGATGGATCCTAGGTCAGATCCAGTGATGCTAGGTTAGATAGTTAGGATCCAAGCTGGATCCTAGAGGTGGGATCCATGGTCAGATAGTACTACTGTCCTACCACAGCAACTATCTGGCCTAATGGGAGGTATCTGTTGGTATCCTAATTTCTAGAATACTATCTAAGCAACACTAGTTTCTACCCAAAACTGCAATTTCTGACTGAACTGCATCAGAGCCTGTGGTGAGATAGACAAGATAAGCCACTGCAAGGTACAATATTGCATCACAGACTGCTGTAAACAAGTAATGGTGTCCTATTTTTCTTTTCAAGCCAAATCTGGATAGAAAGAGCATAATATTTTCAGAATCATAACACACGTTCAGATTATTTTACTGTTTGTGCAACTCCTGAACTATTTTAGTTGCCCTCCTTTGGATTGCCCCTTCCTGTCTCGTCCTTTCTGAGGTGTGGCCTCTGAAGTGGACACCAGCTGGTGCCGCACCAGTGAACAACACAGTAGCAGTAAAACCTCCCTCCTCCTCCAGCTGAGAATACCCATTCCTATGTACCCCACCATACCGTAGCCCTACCTGTTTTGCAACACTACTCTGCCACTTTAAGGTTATCAGTTATGGTAACCTCAAGGTCCCTTTCCTGCTTAAAAGGAAACTGTCATCAGCAGGGTTTCTTAACGTCTGAAAGACCATAAACATTTAATTTGAGTGAGTCATTGTGTTTATCTGTGAGTCTTTGCAGTCCAGAGTTATTCATATGTAAATCAGCTGGTAATTAAGGTCTGGGGCAGCCATATGTTTTAGGCTCCTGACAGGAAATTATGTCACCAGGGTCTTGGCCCTCCATTGACTGTAGGTTAAATAGGAAATTTTCTGTTTTATTAAATGTGCTTTAAGGTGTTATTACAACACTTTCTACATTTTTAATAATTGTTTGTATGCAGTGCATTGAAACTAGTGAGTTATCACCTTTACATTTCAAACAGTTAGTAAAAATAATCAACCTTTAGGATTGCTTTAACCTCTAGGCTGTACTGCAGCTGATCATCAAAAACTACACATCTCAAGGCTGGTTCTGTGTTGCCGACAGGTATTGGGGCCCCATATCAGGATTTCTAAACCCTGTCTGTGTTCATGTCAGTACAGATTTCTTGGGCTGCCACAGCACCAACTTCTGTCTTTTTCCATTCCCTCTCTTACAGCATTTTCTCTTACAATTTTGGGTGTGAACTCAGGTTTACAAGATGCAAATGTTGCTACATACCTATGGCACCATGCAATTCTGCTTAAAGTTGGACCAGCATAACATTCTGTGGTGATTTGCATATGCAGCCCATGATGCTTTGCATTGTGGGGCATGTGTGATTTTGTATTTTCTTGAAACTTGGTTTCCCAGCCAAATGCCCTTTGGGTAACCCTTGCCTCAGTGTTTACGCACAGAGGTTCTTTGTCTTTAAATAGTTTTTTATTTTAATGGGTTCACCACAATATATCCCAGGCACACTGCCTTAGGGGTAGCTGGTCCATTCCACGGGGTGTCAAACAGATGAGGCATACTGATGAGTCCTGGTAGGACCCTTTGCAAACTGTGTGAGAGGCCTTTCAGCACCATGCAATTCTGCTTAAAGTTGGACCAGCATAACATTCTGTGGTGATTTGCATATGCAGCCCATGATGCTTTGCATTGTGGGGCATGTGATTTTGTATTTTCTTGAAACTTGGCTTCCCAGCCAAATGCCCTTTGGGGTAACCTTGCCTCAGTGTTTGTGCACAGAGGTTCTTTGTCTTTACATACCTACTGGCTTGGCATCATGGGACCAGCACTGAAATGTGGCGTTTTGATTATCAGCTGGCAGTATAGCCTACAAGTTAAAGCAAAGAGCTGTGAATAAGCATCGTTCTTCCAGCAGAATGGGTTTTGATTCCATTATGCTCTACTTGTATATTGTGTGACCAGAGCAAGTTACTTAACTACCAATGCTCTAAAACACACCCAGGAAACAAACTGTAGCTGTGTACCTTTCCTGGACAAAGACAGTGAAAACAATCTAGTGTGTGTTATGATTCTGAAAATGTTATGCTCTTTCTATTCAGATTTAACTTGAAAAGAAAAATTAGGACACCATTACTTGTTTATTAATTGCAAAACACATAGATGGACAACACAGTTAAAATATTCATAACCGAAATGCATTATTAAAAAGAGTATTTTACTTCTTTTGATGAAGTTAAAAGTATAACAGTTTCTTACTGAAATACTTTGGATGGAATGGGTTTTCTACTGAAAGGAAAAAATCAGTCTAGTTGATCCTGCCGCCCATACCCTTGAGCATGTCTTACACTCCACAGCTTTGCTGATGGATCCAACTTTCAGAATGCCATTCCATTGTAATGTAAAAAAAATAAAAACATAAAAAACAAAGAGAACAGGCTATGTGTGTGTGTGTGGTGTGTGTGTGTGTGTGTGTGTGTGTGTGTGTGTGTGTGTGTGTGTGTGTATGTGTGTCTGTGTGGTGTGTATGCATGTGTGTATGTGTGTGTGTGGTGTGTGGTGTGCACGTGTGTGTATGTGTGTGTGTGCATGTGTGTGTGTGTGTGTGTGTGTGTGTGTGTATGTGTGTATGTAAGTGTGTGTGGTGTGTGAGGTGTGTAGTGTGTATGAAGTGTGTGTGTGTGAAGTGTGTGTATGTATCTCTGATAGAAGTGCTGCACTAACTGAACTGTGCTGAAAGGGAAAAATGTTATCACCATTAATTAAATAAAATAATATATGGGTAGGTGGATGTAAAAACAAATTCTGACACACCTTCAGTGTGGGATGCTTTTATAAACCACTCAGACTTTGCCATGGGGTTAATGTAGCATCCCACATCTCGGTGCGTAATATTTTGGTTACGTGATACACACCCATATATTATTCTGCTTCTTAATAGTGCAGTTCAGATTATGCTTTTTTAAACAATGTTGTCCATGCGTTTTTGCAATTAATAAAGAATTAATGGTATCCTATTTGTTTTCTTTTCAAATCAAATCTGGATAGAAAGAGCATAATGTTTTCAGAATCGTAACACACACTCAGATTGTTTTACTGTCTTTGTCCAGGAAAGGCACACAGCTACAGCTTGCTTCTGGGTGTGTTTTGGGAGCACAGGAGGTTAAGTGACTTACTCTGGTCACACAACATACAAGTAGAGCATATTAAAATCAAACCCATTCTGCTGAATGAACAATGCTTGTTCACAGCTCTTTGCTTTAACCTCTAGGTTGTACTGCCAGCTGTTAATCAAAACTACACATTTCAAGGCTGGCTCCATGATGCCATGCCAGTAGGTACATAGCTACATTTGCATCTTGTAAACCTGAGTTCACACTTGACATTGTCAGAGAAAAAGCTGTAAGAGAGGGAAAGGAATAAGACAGAAGTTAGTGCTGTGGCAGCCCCAGAAATCTGCACTGACATGAACACAGCCAGGGTTTAGAAATCCTGATACAGTATGGGGCCCCAATACCTGTTGGCACCACAGAGCCAGCCTTGAGATGTGTAGTTTTTGATGATCAGCTAGCAGTATAGCCTAGAGATTAAAGCAATCCTAAAGATGGGTTATTTTACTAACAGTTTGAAATATAAAGGTGATAACTACTAGTTTCAATGCACATACAAAACAATTATTATAAATGTAGAAAGTGTTGTAATAACACCTTACAACACACTTAATAAAACAGACAATTTCCTATTTAATTCTTTAAATCCTAGTCAATGGATGCCCAAGACCCTTGGTGACACCATTTCCAGTCAGAAGCCTAAAACATGGCTGCCCCAGCCCTTAATTACAGACTGATTTACATATCAATAACTCTGGACTGCAAAGACTCACAGATAAATACAATTGCTCACCCAAATGAGCTTTTTATGGTCTTTCAGACATTAAGAAAACCTGTTGACAGTTCCTTTTAAGTTGTTTATGCTCAGCTAAAGTACTTTTGCCAATTTTCTGTGAAGTTGATTACTGAGTTAAAGGAGTAGTCCACCCAAAATTTGTAAAACAGTATGTTGTGCAGAGTGTTTTGATTTATATGTGAAGTTCTAGTGCGTCCTTCCCTCCATCTAATATTAGTAGTTTTTCCTAAATTAGCCTGCTAGCTTTATGGCAGTTTTACAACCCCTGGGATCGCCATCTGAGACAGCTTAATTGCATTCCTTGTTCCCACAATGCATCCTGTCTCATGTGAGAGTGATGTAGCAGAGACCAAACATTCAGTACACACATGCCAAGCAAACTAGATATCTTGGAACTTTACAAGCTGCACAAAAATTATCAGCAGCAAAGTTCTTCAGGACAGTAAGATTTTTACGATGAGGGTAGTCACTAAGCTGAACTCTATAGATTTTAAAATATAGTCATCTCTACTGCTTTGAACTGATTGTAAAACAGTGCTTTCTGCTGGATTTATGGTCTGTGCTACATCACTGTCACATGAGTCAGGGTGCATTGCAGGACAAAGGAATACAATTAAGCTGTCTCAGATGGAGATCCCAGGGGTCGTAAAACTATCATAAATCTAGCAGGCTAATTTAGAAAAAACTCTTAATAGCAAACAGAGGGAAGGACACACTAGAACTTAACATACAAATCAAAACACTCTGCACAACATACAGTAAGTGTTTTGCAAATTTGGGTGACTACTCCTTTAATTAATTATTAATCTTTTCCCTTCCCTGATGTTTTTGGGGATTGGTCTTCAGATTTTCCCTTGTTCTTTTGTGACTCTTTTGTTTTCTACAAGTTTAGTTGTGCTTTAACAGGGATCGGAGGACAGCACTGTTAAACTCTCACTGCTCTCCCCTGCAACAAGAACTGTACTTTTCCTCTTCTGGGTTCGGTGCAGGATTCCAGCTCCTGCTTCCTGAGTGCCAGCCAACCAGTAAGTGGAGACCTGCTCCAGCTGAATGGACACTGGCAGCACTATTAAATTTTGTTCAACTACCAACCGAGTGCCAACCAGTCCTATTGCACCCCTGCTTAGGCACCAAAATTTGAACTCCAGGCTGCCTTTAAAATACTGAACAACTCCCACAATGGACCTCAGACTCTGAGGCAGTCGCATTTAACAGGGATCAGAGGGCAGCACTGTTACACTCTCACTGCCCTCCCCTGCAGCAAGAACTGTACTTTTACTCTTCTGGGCTCGGTGCAGGATTCCAGTTCCTGCTTCTCGGCGCTAGCCACCAGTAACTGGAGACCTGCTCCAGTCAAATGGACACTGACACCACTACTTTATTTTGTTTGACTACCAATTGGAGTGTCAGACAATCCTATTGCAAATCCTGCTTAGGTGCCAAAATTTGAACTCAGGCTGCCTTTAAAATACTGATCAGCTCCCACAATGGACCTCAGACTCTGCTGCTGTTGTGCTTTAACAGAGATCAGAGAGCAGCACTGTTACACTGTCACTGACTGCCCCTGCAACAAGAACTGTGCTTTTCCATCCTCTGAGCTCTGTGCAGGATTCCTGCTCCTGCTTCTTGAGCACCAGCCAGTAACCAGAGACCTGCTCCAGCTGAATAGACACTGGTACCACTACTGAATTTTGTTCAACTACCAGCTGGAGCACCAGCCAAGCCTATTGCAGGCCTGCCTATGTGCCAAACTTTGAACTCCAGGCTGCCTTTAAAAGACTGAGCAACTCCACAACAGACCTCAGACAATGCTGCAGTCATGCTTTAACAGTGATCAGAGGGCTGCACTGTTACACTCTCACCGCTTCCTCCTGCAACAAGAACTATACTTTTCCCTCTTCTGGACTCGGTGCAGGATTGCAGCTCCTGCTTTCCAAGTGATAGACAATCATATTGCAGTCTCACTTCAGCACCAAAATTTGAACTCAGGCTCTTGCCACACCTAGACTACACTGTGATGGAGAGCTGTATTTTTTATTTGCTGTCACTGTGCCGGTGGCTGATGGAGATCTGTAATTTTACTTGCTCTTGCTGCACTAGCAGTCACCATGCACAAGATGGCGGTGATGACAGAACTGTGCATCCGTGATACTCACACATGTGCAGTTTGCATTAGCGACCATCTTTGCATGGCAGCCATCACTTTTGCAGTTGCAGATGCAAAAGTAGTGCTCCAGGAGGGGGTGGGGTGTTTGTGTGGCTGGCGGAGGGAAGGGCCACATTAACACAATGGGGAGATATTCAGAGGAGTTGCGCATGCGCAACCACAGACATGCACCAAGCCATATTCAACAAATGCGAATGTGCAGCACAAAACACAATGTGCAGCAGTGCAACAGTAATGTATATGGTGCAAGTACAGGGGACGTAGCAGTGAAAAAGCAGCGCAATGGCATATTCAGCAGAACAGCATGGTGCAAGTCAGGAGCAACACACAGAATGTGACACACATTTGAGCCTATAAAAGTAGGCTCAAACACACACACACAGCAGATGCAAGGCACAGAACCAGTGAGACATGGATGCTGGGCCATTTATGATGGAGACAGTAATGAGGGTGTGAGGAGGAAGGAGGAACAGCAATGTGGCTGAGGAAGGGCCCATCAGCAGTATGTCACACACAGATGGTACCGTACCGCCTCTCCTTTGAGGATTATGGTGATGCAGAGATCGCGGGCCAGTACCGGCTGAAAGGGGCAATTCTGAGGCAGCTCTGAGGAGTTGTGCCATGATGAGTTGCAGGCACCCACCGGGAGGAGCCACGCCATGATGGTGGAGACCAAGGTGACAGCAGCAATGTGCCTGCTTCCATGGGCACCTTCAAAAACCAGCAGGGGCAACCACAAGCACCACCCAGTCAGCCCACGTCCCACTCTCCACACAGTTCCTCAATGCTCTGCTGCCACAAGTTTCGGAGTTTGTTTGATTCCCAAACATACAGGCAGAGCATACAGCAAACAGCAGGACTTCCACAGGGTGGCATGCATGCAGGCATGATGCGGTGATAGACTGCACTACACCCACGTGGCCATATGCTCACCACCTGGCCCAGAGGGTGCTGCCTATATGAACAGAAAGGGTACCCATCGGTCAACTGCCAGGTGGTGTGCAATGCCACGGGATGCATCACCAATGTCTGTGCCACACAGCCCAGGAATGCACATGATCGTTCATCTGGCAAGCCCATTCTGTGCCAGAGGTTTGACATGGGAAATCCCATGGGTCATCTTGTAGGTGATTATGGCATGAGTTGAGGTGGGGAGGCTGCCCGGGGAGGCCCAGGCCGTCATGCAGCAGGTGCTGACAGCTTGGCCAAATGGGGCACGAGAGAGGGAGGGTGACAAGCATGACAATGTACTAACCAGTACACCTTACCCACACAGGTGACAGTGCATGCCCCTGTGACCCTGACTGCTCACCATCCATCGCCCATCCAACCATGCAGAGGACAGGTATAAATGAGGCCCACATCATGACACGCAACATCACAGAGTGGTGCCCTACAATATGCCCTGTGAAAACCTGTGGACTATTCCTGGCCTGCTACATGCTGCACAACATGGCCATTGACCATGGGATCGATGTCTAGGTGGATGAGGGTGACAGCAGTGATGAAAAAGAGGAGGACAGCCAGGATGGGGCTGTGCAGCCACTATGCTGAGGAGGGACCAGGATTGCCGCATGGGCCAAACGCACAGGGGCAACCATCGTACAGGAGCACTTTGGCAACCACAGGTGAGTAAGAGCTATGTCAGCAGTGCATGCACGGAACAGACACCAACACACACAGAGGTACATGACCACACAGGGAGGCATGCAGGGACACTGGCCACACACACAGCTGGCACAGGGACAGCACAGACACACACCACACACACACCCACAGCGCACTGCACATTCATGTGCACATGCCTGAGCACTGTGCTGGACATAGGACTTGCTGTGACACTGATGTGCACGTGCAGCAACAGCACTACATGAGGAGCACAGCAGGCACAGTGGGCCATGCAGCTGGCATGGCTGGATGCGGCGGCTGAGATGGTAGGCCATGCACTGACACACACGGGCAGCTGCATAGCATGGATCAGACAGAAGGCACTGGCACACTGGCAAGGTCAGCACAGTGCTGACCTCATCACACCCATGCTACATGGCCCTACAGCACAGCATGCACACATGGAGGCCACGCCACATGCCACACATGCGTGCCACACACACATGTGTGCACAGACAAGCGTGCACAAGGCAACAGCAGCGGGCAGTGGAATGGGACAGCATGACCAGCAGACCTACCGTGCAGAAGCATGGCCACCACAGCCTCATGGGCAGTCATGCCTGGGTTGTGTGGCAGCCACAGGCTGCTCAGCGACCACTGAAAGTGTACTCACACACTCATGGGGGTAGAGGCATGGGAATGCAACCAGGTCCTCACTGGCATGAACAGGCCAGCAAAAGATTACTGCCATGAGTGTCTGGGATGGCCAGGTCTGAGCCCATCATCAGCTGTGCTGGGATCACCAGATGCCAGGTCCATGGACTTGACACCACACACGGAGTCCTATGACCCTGCCACACCCACTGGATGCCAGCGATGCAAATCTGGCTGTGATGGCACCGTTGATGTGGTCCAGCGAGACAGTCATGGCCTCCCTCAGCTGCCAGATCTCACCCATCAGCTGTCTCGTCCAATATCTGAATGCTTGGACTGGTGGCACAACTCCACCCGCAGTGCACTTAACTGTGCCCCGAGCATTGCCTGGTTTTCCACAGAGGCCCACAGCAGCCTGGTGTGCTCAGTCCAGCCTGTCAACACCGTGCACATCCTGGGACCGACACTGACCCACTGGGGTTTGGCAGCATGCCCAGCACCATCCCTACCAGGGGATGCCACACAGGGGACCACACAGGGAGGCATATGTGGGTGTGCCCATTGGTGGACCCTATGGTGTGCTGCATAGTGGCCACGCTGCCTGCTGCAAGCCCAGCCACCTGCTGGACAGTCTCTGTGGCTCCAATGTCCACAGCACTGACTCCCCATAGCTGGCATCGTGGCATTGCCACTGACCACTGCATAGCCATGGAGGGAGCAGCTGCACGGGTGCTGTACTGCTGCCATTAGTGACTGCCACCAGTGTGCAGGACTGTACCCTGGGAGGCATGTCCAGTCCTGTGCAATCCAGGATCAGTGCCAGGTCATCATCATCTGTCAGACACCCCACTCACCTGTGGACCCAGTGCAAGTATGGGTAGGTCTTCGGTGAGCAGTAAGTCCGACAGGGTGTCGTCATTGCTCAGGCCTAGGATGTTCCAGCAGCCTGCACACCGCTGTGTTGCTTATGGTCCATGGCCCTGATGCTAGTGGACGTGGATGGCTCATCCTCTGTGGGTCCAGTATTATCAGTCGTGACCTGCATACCACCTCTGAGGTGTGATGGCACTGAAAGACACAACAGTGGTACAGCTGATGAGGATGGCAGTGTGCACTCTGAGCCACAACCAGTGTGGGAGGGCATGCGCACAAATGTGGGGCTGCAATGGAACAGGGTTTGCATGTCCTGTACAGCAAAGCAGGATGGACATGCCATGGATGGGGCACATGCAGGGCCAGCCATGTGCAGTGGCCACAGCACATGACACAGCAGCACATGATGTGTGGCACACCACAGTCGCACACTACCAAGGGCCACCACCAGTGGCCATAGCCACCTGCACCCCATGGGCCATGCTGTGCCCCATGTCCACCAGGCGTGTGCCTCCATGGGGCTGCCCAGCAGTGCTGCACACCCTGGGGCTGGGGCACGGTTGGGGTCCAGTGCCCCGCTGCCACATCCCGCACACAGGTAGATGCATGCAGGCATAGTGGCACCATGTGTGCCCTGCTGCTGCCTCTGCATGTGTATGGGCCTTGGCATGGCTACACCCACGCCTGTATGCTGCCCTGTGGTGCACCCCATGGCTCCCAGTGACTTACAGTGCTGTGAGGTGCTGCAACCCATCTGGAATCTGCCTCCCTGTATGCCCTCAATGGCAGCACAGCTGATGGTCACTGACACCATCTCCTCTCCGCCATGAGTACAGGGGTGGCTCCTGGGCCGCCCATTCTACTTCAGGATGCCCTGATGGTGGCCACCTTCTCCTGATCGCGCCTGTCAGTTCCCATCTTCTTGCACTCTTGTGCACTCCTCTGATGTCGTCCATGGGCATTGACATATGGTGCCACCTCATTCCACCCAGTGGCACATTCCTGCTGGGTGCCGTGGCCCCACTGGAGCAGCTCCTCCCTGTTGAGGTAGGCCTCGAACAGGGCCTGCTGCTCATCTTTGGCAATGTTTGGTCTGCGCTTCCATGCAGGACCCTGATCCTCGGCTCCCTCAGTCTCCGACATGATGCTTCCTGTGGATGGTAACACAATGGCTCAATTAGTGGCCTGTCCAGCTAGCCTGGAACACTGTAGCACAGACAACATATCCAGTACCACCTCATTGTTTGTTGTTCCTTACTGAAATGGCTGCAATACCTGTCAGTGCCCAGTGCTGTATCATGGCACTTTTATGGCTCATCTCATGCAAATGAGCAGTAGCATAATTGTAATGGGATGCTAATGTGCCGACTGTGCCATGCATTGGCTCAGAATCTATTTGCATACTGCAGCTGAATATTGGGAATGCACTGGGGAGGGTCGCTGCTCAACCCCTGCACATGTGGTGCATGGCAGTGCATCCACCATGCGCACCTTGGCCGGCACATGTGGCCTGTGGTGCACCAGTGTGCAATGCATGACATGTCCCCATAGTGCATGTGACTATGTTCACACGCTGTGCATGTAGATGTCCTGCGGCTGTGGGGCCGCAATGAGCAATGGTGCCCCATGTGGCATACCTACCGTGCATTTCCCCACTGCATGCATGCATGCATGGGTATGCCACTGTGGGATCATGCAGTGCATCTGTGGGGTCACAGCCCTGATTCCTGACTCCCACCCAACGGGCTGCACGGACATGTGCAGTGTTGCGTGATAGGCAGTGACTGCACAGATCAATTGCACAGATACATGCTTCATGACCATGGTATGGGACACCCAATTGCACATCCAGTGCTGCACGGATACAGATACACGTGCTGGCTGTGCAGGCACATGCGGTCAGGCACAGTGTGGCAGTCAGCAGCAATGGTGGGTTGGGACAGTGTGTGCGCCAGGTGGAAAACTGGATGGATGTCAAGTTAGCTAAACTTGTGGCCCTTCTCCTGCCAGTGGAGGACTGCCTCTTTGGTGTGGCAGAGTTCCAGGGTCCAAGGACATAGGTGTGGCAGAGAGTGGCTACTGGGCTGGAGCGGCGGACCAGGGTGCCATGCATTGCTAAGCAGTGCAAGCACAGGTACAGTGACCTCTGCAAGAGGGATCCTGGCAGACTCCAGTGGCTATAGGAGCGGGCATGCTGGGGTCTGTGCCCAGCCAGGTAGGTGTCTCATTGCACTGTGCATGCTGCCGATGTCCACATCCTGTGCTGTGCTGTGCCTTGCTTGTGTGGCTGCGGGGGGCCTGTGTGGTGGCTGTTGCATGTCCTCCGTTGCTGCACTGCATGCCTGTGCTGTGCATGCTGATGGTGGGCCACGCCCTATGCCCCACACAGAGCCTGTGCACATGCCTGTGCTGTGCCAGCACTGGGCACTGTTTCAGTGGTGGGTGGGTCTATGTGTGGCAGGCTACTCATGTCCATTGTCTCTCTCTCTGTTCCATCCACAGGTCCAGAGGACCACAGGAGGAGCCAGGATAGCCACGGACTGGGACAGGTGCTCGGTGATTGTGGTGTCATGGCTGTGCCAGTGCCTGGGCAGGTAGGTGAGTGTGTGCAGCATTGTGTGTGGGTCATTGTTGGCTGTGTGGTATGCTGAGTGTTGTTGCATGAGGCAGTGTAGACATGCCCACTGATGCTAGCATGGCCGCCCCACCACCTGGGCCATGTTGCACAGGGGCGGGCCTTGCATAGCCTGTGCATGGTGGTGGCCATTACCATTCATGGTAAGGTAGGCTTGTGTGCACATCCTGTGGTGTGCAACTGCTGAAAAGTGTACTGTACTGCCTGGGGCCCTTGCACCAGTACTATGAGGTGCACTTCATGGATGTTGGGGCGGGACTGTCACTGACAGCCACACAGTCGGGCCTATGGGGCACAGTGCTGCTGCTGTCCACTGTGCACATGCTAGGTTAGGTTCTGTCCACCTGCAGGTGCAGCAGCTGTCCCATGCACTCCTTTGGGTGGGCCAGGGCTTTTGTGCTCCGTTACTCATTGCCTGTCTTGTTTCCCCTCCTGTTGGTCAGGCCAGGCCTCGGACAAGATGGCGTTGGCAAGCCTTGGGTGGTGGGCTCCGTGGCTTCCATGGTATGTGCAGCTGCAGATCACCAGGATGAATGTCCTCATTCATGTATGCCAGCAGCATCAGAGTGCTACCCAGGCACTGATTGGGGAGTGCACCAGCTGTGGGAGGATGCAGCGGCAGGTGCAACACTGAACCCATCCCCTCACACAACTATGCCCTGGATAACCTCTTCCCTCCTGCTGTTTCCTCATCTGACTATTTCTGTGACCTTGCTCCTATTACTATTCCCTTGTTGGTTCTTACCTACCCTTCCCATTCCCTTCCTGTTATTATTGTTGTTTTGACTATTGGCACACTTCTGATGTTTCATTTGTAGTAAAGGTTTTTGTACATACACCTCTGTGTCCCGGCTCCTTTGCCAGCACAGTGCTGCACTGTGCCTCAGTGTTCTGTGCTACTCTTGGGTGTGCCATTGTGTTCCATCATTGTGCCCTTTGTGGTGTGCCCCATGTGCAGTGGCTGCTGTGTGCTGGAAACCTGTCATTTCACAGCCCTTGGGCTGTGGCTGTGCATCTGGTCTGTGTGCAGACCATTGTCTTACGTCCCTGTTCGGCTGTGCTGGCCTGCCCTCCACCTGCAGCTTTGCCCTTGCCAGTGCTGGTGTGCGGTGCAGTGCTGGGCCCTGTGTCACACCTTGGTGGTGAGGCTTGTGCGCCTGTTTCCCTTTGCCTGTGTGCCTCTTGTACCCCACACACTTTACAGGCCTGGTACCTCCAGCGTGCCTGTGGCTTTGTCCTATGCTGTGTTGCCTGTCAGGGTTGTGGTGGTGCGAGTGCCATTGGCCTGCCATATGCATTGTCTTCTGGGTGGGTGGCTGGGTATGTTTGTTGGCCTGTGTGCTTCTGTTCTGTGGCCTACAGTTCCTGTGGCTCTTTGGCTGTGTGCCTGTGCTGTACCATGGTCATGCTCTCCATGTGGCCTGGGACTCGGGGCTGGCCTGGCACTCTGCTGCTGTGCTGCCCTGCCTGTGTGCCCCTTGCCTGTTGTGCTTGATTGGCATGCCTGTTGCTGCCTACTGTCATGCACCTGCACGGTCCTGGTTGCTCCAGCATGTCTGGTTGTGCAGTGGTGCATCTTTGCTATATTCAGTGTGTCTTGCACCTGCGTATGTCTATGGTGCATGTTTTGAACATGGCATATTGTTTCACTGATGTACCTGCATTGCGCTGTGCATTCCATTGCATGTTCTGAGCGCCACTTTGAATATCGGGGCCAATGAATGGAATGGTGTCTGAGCAATACACTAGACAGCGGTCTGGTCACATGCTTCCACAAAGTTCCTAAAAAGAATGACAGCAATACGTCCATGAGCTCCACTCACACAGCCATAAAATGGCTCCAATGAAATTGCTGCTCCTGTGGCTCTCCCTCCTCTTTCCAAACAACAATCCCACCATGATCTGACATCAGGGTCGCAAACCATTCAATAACTCCCACCCCACAATGTTTTTGACACCAGGGTGCCCAATCCCGGTTCTGTCAAACAGTACCCTCCTTTTCCCACCATAGTCTGTGATATCAGGGTACTCAACCTACGGTGCCATCAGACAACACCCCAGCCACACTTTGTGACACAGCGGTGCTCAAGCCCTGCTGCAGCAACTCCCCACCCACCCCCACACTCTGTGACAGTGGTGTGCCAAACCATGATACTGTCAATGTACACACCAGCACTGGGGTGATCAATCCACAGTGTTGGGCCCTGGAAAAGGAAAACATTCATCATTGTTTCTCTGTTTTAACCAGACAAAAGAAAGCCATTCAGGGATGTTTTTATCCTCCTCAACCCACTGACCCCCTCCCCCAGCACCCTACCCCACTGCTCCTCATTTATTTAGTTAGTTTTTGTTAACCGGTTAGTGCGCTTAGCCAAAGTTGACTATTTTCAGGCATGACCGGGAGAATACATACATAAAATGAGATGAGATTATATAATACATAGTATATAGTACAGGTACATAGTATATAGTACAGGTAGGTTAGAATACAGATCGAGTCAGGCAGTACTCGAGATAATACATATAGCTATGCAAAGATAACAAAAGTGACATTAGTACATGCAAATAACTGAAACTGGGCTAAGTGGCAGCTATAAAGACATTTATAGCAAAGCTTGTTTAGAAGTGCAGCAGTGTCTTGGCTGAAATAGGGTAGTTAGCTGTGAGGCATTAAGTGGGATCAAAGCATGTGCAGGGGTCCGGGATAGGTGGCTATATAGTTCTTTTTGAAGATTGGGTGGAGTTAGCCTGCCTCAGGGCAGGAGGGAGGGAGTTCAGGTGGCCTGGACAGTGCAGTGAAATGCTCCAGAGCCTTCTGAAGTAAGACACCTGAGTCAGTAAGTAGAAATTTGTTTGCCGGCGTAGTCTGTGGTACAAGTAGAGCTGCAAGGGAGGAGGGGTTTGGTTATGGATTACAGAGTCTGTGAGGGTCCCTAGGAGTATAGTCGGTAGGCAGTTGGGGAGAGCCAGCCCAGGTCGCTATGCAGTGTGCAATGGTGCTTGAGGAGATGGGAAGAGGGGCAAACTGACATATGTTGTTATCTAGCGACATCCGATTTATGGAGAGCAGTCTTATGGGCATTAGTAAAAGTGGAGACACCATATGTCAACGCTGGAAGAAGAATACCCTTGGCAGTTGCCAATTTGGCAGATGGTGTTAGCAGATGACAAGTCTTATAAGGCGATTCCAAGTTTGGCATTTGTTGCTTTACAGGTTGACTGGATGTGCAGACTGAAATCAAGGGATTTATCAGGAGGACTCCCAGGTATTTGTGGATGTGACACAGTCGATGAGAGACCCCAGAGTCATGGACTAGGAGGGTTCCTTACAGTCTGGAGTTTGGGGGCAGTGCCAAATAGCAAGGATTGGGTCTTTTTGTGTTGAGGATGAGCTTATTAGCATTTAGCCATGTTTGACATTCCTGAAATCTGAGGAGGGTTTTCATTAATGATATTAACTTTGTCAGCACTGGAGTAGAGGACGAGATCATCAGCATATAGGATAGCTGAGCAGGAGAGTATGGTATAATCTATGTTGTTGATGTATAGCAAGAAAGAAGGTGTCCCAGGATGGAGCCCTGTGATACTCCAATGTCAGTGCTGGTCACATCCGAGACAGTGGAGTTGAATTTAACAAGTCGTAATCTGTTTGATGCGTAGCTGTTAAACCAGTCAACTACTGAGGATGAGAAGTTAAGTCTATGCAGGGTTGAAAGAAGCAGGGGATGATCAACAAGATCGAAAGTTTTGGTAAGATTGATAAATACTGCTCCAGTGAGTAGGCCTTTGTGCATGTTGCAGAGTACATCGGGTGGAGAATTTGAGAAGAGCAGTTGAGGCACTGTGTCCTTTTCTGAAATCATGCTAAGTTTCTGAGAGAAGGCTGTTCTTTGTAAGATAGTCAATGGTTTGGGTTGCAACAAGCTTCTCCAGTAGCTTGCTTAGCACAGAGAGGATGGCTATGGGCCTGTAGTTGTTGATATCCTTTGGGTCTCATTTTTAAGGATAGGCGTAACTCAGGCAATCTTCCAGAGATCTGGGACAATGCCAAGAGAGAGAGACAGAGTGAAAATCTTGGCCAGTGGCGAGGCAATCAGTGGTGCAGCTAGCTTCAGGAGTCATGGCTCGAGTGAATCTGAGCTGGGGCTAGTGTTGTTGGATATGTTTTGCAATACTCTTTGGACCTCGGATCTAGATATAGCTTTAAAGTGGAAAGGGGGTAGTAGTTAGTTGGCAGTGGTCAGCACCAGATGCAGATCTCTTGGGTGTGCAGTAAGGCTGAGATGCTATGGGAAGTGAAGCGAAGGATGAGGTGTACTGAGACAGGTCCAGGAATAATCTGTTAAAGGCATTAGCTATAGTGTTTGAGTCATTGCAATGCACACCATTTAGGATCATATCTCCTGGGGTTGATGACTGGGCAGCCCCAAGAAAGGTCTTGATGTGTGTCCAGAATTTTCTAGGGTCACCAGCAGAGTTTGTGAGCATTCCTTGCAGTAGATGCTCTTTGCTGTTCTGATTTGTTTTTACAGGTGCTCGAGTGGCCCTGTAGGTATTGCAATCCTCTGGTAGTCTGGACACTTTATACTTCTTCCAGAGTTTGTCCGTGTGCTCAGGTTAGCTAGCAGGTCCTTGTGTAGCCATCTTGTTTGTTTAATCCTGACCCTTCTGGTGACCTTCGGGTATGTTTATCCTGAAGTGCTGTGAAATTATTAATGAAGATATCAAGGCTATTTGAACATCATGGGAGTGATATATGTCAGACCAGCTGATACAGGATACATCATAGAGGAAAGCTTCCACGTCCAGTTTGGCAAAGCTGGTAATTGTGATGTAACATTGTGGGGGTCGGGAGCAGTCTCTGTGCTCCATACACAGAAAGTGGGGAGTGGTCTGTGATAGCATCTGCCAAGATGCCTGCAGTTTGCACATGGCCAAGGCGATTCAACAGTACCCAGTCTATGAGGGTGGAGGTAGTTAGAGAAGGGGTGGTTCTAGAGGGTTCAGTTAAGATCTGGTCAAGTTATAGCTCTGCATTAGTGTCAGCAGTGTGCTGTGAGTTGGTCCCAGCCAGTTTAGGTTAAAGTCACCTAAGATTATGACCTTGTTTTGCTTGGCGTTTGTGATGGTCTGATTAAGTAAACCTGAAGACCTGTGATACCTCCAGTGGCGGGTTGTAGACGCAGATAATGTGGAGTTTTTGCGCCAAGGGCAATGGTGTGTGTAGGGACCACAGACTGAGGTGAGCCGTGGGTGGGCAGACCATAACATCAAGGGTTTTTTCAGGGTTTTAAATAATTGATTAGCATTTTTTCTTGGGACTATATTAACTGTGCAGAAAGTATTTATATATATTTTCTAGAAGTGCTGTGTTTGTTAAACACAGTGAGGCAAGACTATGCATTTTCACAAAGATTTAGCACTTTTATGAGCAAAACGCTAATCAATTTTAGAGTTAAATAAATCCCTGTTTTTTATAGAGAAGAGTGACCCCTCCATGTTTTGGGAAGGTCTATCTCTCCGTATCAAGGAGTAATTGGGCAAGGAACATAAGGAGTCTGGAATGTGAGGCTTGAGCCATGTTTCAGATAGGCACAGTAGGTCAGGATTGTACGCTTTCATCCATGCCTCGAGATCAGCAAAGTGCCTGGTAATGCTTCTAATATTGATATGGACAATGAGAAGTCCTTTTCCTGAGACAGCTGATAGGTCAGTGGGAGTGGTGGACAGAGGGGCCAGGGTTAAGTTCTATAGCCCTGACAATAGGATGACGAGGAGTAGGAGGAATCACAGTTTAATAGTGTAGAATGGGAGATGAACCAGTTGTGCCATTCTGTATTTTCTGAGCATACTGAAACAAGTTGTGCGTACAACCCTTCAGAAGGATAAGGGTGGTGTAGGCACACACATGTTGTGTTTCACAATTTGGTTGGAGAAAGTAGAGTCGTTGTGTTGGTGAGGTATTCTCCATAGTGGTTGTTAATTGAACAGAAGTAGATACCCCATGTAAGCATAACAGCAGTATCAGAAGCAGGATTCATCCCCCAATCTATGAGTTGCCAGTTTTGGCAGGAGACTGCAAATGTTTACTGCAGCATGGGTGAGTGTCCGGAGTGACTCATGGTGAATTACTGGGGACCAGAAAACTGTTGTTACTGTAGATCAAAGACCCAGAATGTGTTAAATTCCTCAAGGTGATTAACATTGGACTAGGCTGGGCATATGCAGGATGTAAACATTCTTTGTTAGAATCTTCCCTTGTTCTCCAAAACAGTTGTGAATAGACCTCAAAGACAAGCACACATCCTTTAAGAACAAGCCAGATGGAAATGTGGATTCAGTGCAGCACTCCACAACCCAGGACTTGTGTGAAAGATTTACTGACCTTACTTTTTGCTTTTGATGTTTTCTAAAAAGTTGATTTATGATGAGAATGCCAGTACCTGGTGGTGATGTTTGCAGTTTCTTAGTCCAGGAAATGTTCATAGATGTTATGTCCAAGAATGGTCCAATTCCTCCAAGCAAAACACATGAAAACCGCAAAAACTAAACTACTGACAGAGACAAACACAAACAGCCAGCCACACTGAGAAAGTGCTTTACTTCTTGTTACTTCACTACAGTCTTACAAAGTAATCCTGTCAGTGACTGCCGATGATACTTCTGCTACTGCGATCATGAACGACTAAAATAAGGTATGTCTGGTTTATGGCTTTTAATGCTTTTTAAACTTTTACTTGTAACTTGTCGTTTTCAAGGTGTTTTTTATGTTGTATTTATGCTTCTCTCTAACCCCACGCTGGCTCCTATCCTCGGGTCTTCACGCACCCTGTTGACAAGAGGTGGAGGAGATAGTGCTCCCTACTCTGCTCCTGCTCCTACAATCCTTGAGCACCCCAGATTGCCCCTCAGGTGGGGGCTCCCCAAACCCTCCTTACCTGAGATGAGGCGGAGACATTTCGGAGCTCCTCTCAACCTCCTAGTCTATGGTGCCAAGTCCGTCTCCAGGAGCCTACGTAGGTGTTTTCCTCCTGATTTAGTCCCATCCTCTAGATGTCGGCATACAAGGAGGGTCAAGGAGGCAAAGGCATGAAGAAAATTGCCTTCACTCTGACCTTCAGCCGATGTCTTCCACTCCTTCTGCTACTCCCATGTGCACCCCACCCGGAGTCCCCTAGATGGCATAGTATTGCAGTGTGGACCTGCAGCCCATCCTGCCCAGAGAAGGAGAGCAACCCATTGGGCACTCAATCCTTCTCCCCAGCCAGCTCCTCCAGCTACCCAGGCTTGCTACTAACCTGGGTCACTTCATGTCAGTAAGTGAAGTAAGATGCTGTGCTAAAGGGCCAGCTTATGTTTCATGATTTTGACTACAAATTTTCAACATTGCATTTATTCAATTTGTAGTTATGCTCCTGTGCTCAACCCAGAGGCTGACTCAGCCCCAGCCCACCTGGCCATTAGCCACCTCCCCAAGATTCACATGCCAGAGTTCCAGCACAGACTGTACCCAGTGGCAGGGCCAGCAGTGGAAGAACTGTCCTCTCCATACCTGGAAACACATCCAGAGTCTGTAGAGTCCTGGGTGGTGGCATAGGTTCTGTAGAGGGTTTGGCATCATTCTGCCTCCGCACAGGTTTACCACCATGTGCTCCCCATAGGCCACCTGGTGCAATGCCAGAAATAGGTGTATGTCTCTTCACGTGCACACACATTTGACTGGCTCAAGCAACTGTAAAGTTCTGGTCTCCATTGTGCTGCCACCAGGTCCCACCAGATGGCAGTCATATAGTGGCTGTCTATACAGGCCACTCCAGAGGAGAAAAGCAGTCCAGGGAGTGCTTGATCCTCCCTCTCCTGGCTGACCCTAGAAAACCTAAGCATAGCAGACTTGACTGTAGTGGCTTTTGAAATGCCATTTGAGCCATTCTACTGTCAGGCTCAGACTCGGACTTGCTGAATGCTGAGAAAAGCTACCGAGCCAGTCAAGCAGTGGATTAACTTTCTGCAGCTTCTCTCCATGTTTTGCTGGACTTTGCTAGTGTTTTGCCAGCCTGTGTATGTGTGTAGCCCTCATCCTCTAATCAGAAGATTCTGCTGGTGTGGGTAGGGCATAGCAGACTTGACTGCAGTGACTTTTGAAAGGCCACTTAAGCCATTCTACTGTCAGTCTCAAACTTCTGGACTACTGACTGTTGAGAGAATCTGCTGAGCCAGTGGGGCTCTGCATTAACTTTCTCTGCAGCTTCTTTCTGTGTTTGGTTGGACTTTGCTAGTGTTTGCCAGCCTGTGTGGCCCTTGTTCTTCAATTAGGAATCTCTGCTGGTGTGACGTGCCATAGCAGACTTGACTGTAGCAGCTTTTGAAATGCCACTTGTGCTACTCTACTGTCAGGCTCCAACTCTGGGACTACTTACTGTTCACAGACACTGCTGAGTCAGTGGATCTGGATTAACTTTCTGCAGCTTCTCTCTGTGTTCTGCTGGACGTTTCTAGTGTTTTCAAGCCTGCATGTGTAGCCCTTATCTTACACTGGGAGGCTCTGCTGGTGTGGGTGGGTTGGGTATTCTCTCAGTATTTCTGGGCTTGACCTAGTGGTCCTCCACTGTGGCCCTTTAGCTGAAGGGATGTAGCTTAAGGGCATTACATGTGGGTATTAATGTTGAGTGGCATTCGGCAGGAGATGCTGCACCCTACGTGTGACACCCAAAACAGTCCTGATTTTAAATGAATTCAGGTGCAAGTTAAATGAATTCAGATACAAGTGAAGAAATGAGCTTTGTTCATATGGGATAATGTAGCAATCAGTATCAAGGTATTGGATAGTGTAAGTAAACAGTGGGTTAAATAATATTAAATATAAGTGGATTATGCTGGGGTGGGTAACTAGTGGCAAAAATGATAAAAAGGGCTAAATGGCATATAGTGATATATTACATCTTCTGTTACTAGTTCTTTATTCTGAACATATAACATGCAATGATAAGATCTCATGTTAGACACTGGCAAGGGTTACCAAGAGCATTTGGCTGGGAAGCCAAGTTTCAAGAAAATACAAATGAGTCCTGGTAGGATGAAACACGTGTCTATGTCATCTGTTGGCACCCTTTGCAAACTGTGTGTGAGGCCTTTCAGCACCATGCAATTCTGCTTAAAGTTGAACCAGCATAACATTCTGTGTGATTTGCATATGCAGCCCATGGTGCTTTGCATTGTGTGGGCATGTGTGATTTTGTATTTTCTTGAAACTTGGCTTCCCAGCCAAATGCCCTTGGGTAACTCTTTGCCTCAGTGTTTTGCAATACAGAGGTTATTTGTCTTTTAAAGTTTTTATTTTTTTATTTTAGTGGGTTCACCACAACATAACCATGACAGATTGTCTTAGGATAGCTGGTTCATTCCACTGAGGTGTCAAACAGACGAGGCATATTGATGAGTCCTGGTAGGACAAGACATATGTCTATGTCATCTGTTGGTATGCTTTGCAAACTGCGTTAGAGGTCTTTAAGCACCATGCAATTCTGCTTAAAGTTGAACCAGCATAACATTCTGTGGTGATTTGTGTATGCAGCCCATGATGCTTTGCATCTGTGTGAACGTGCAATGATGCTGGGGTGCATTAATTAACTTAAACAGGCAAGGAGGAGTAGTTCATGTTTGCTATGTTTTACATATGGTTGTCCTAATGTGGCCATATAGTGCCGCTGGACCATGTTAAGTGTGGGACAGTGTAGTCTTGTGGGTCTTATATATCAGAGGTATCTACATATACAGTGCAGGAAGCCTGCGCTGAGTGGTGAGTGAGATGCCAGACCTCCTGCTGCTGCTGCCAACCAAAGTTAGTGAAGGGGCCATTGGAAACCTGTTTTGTTATCAGTTACCAGTGGTACTAATTGTACAAATTCTGTCAGTGGTGTCTATTTATTTATTGAAAAGTTTCACCAGAAAGGATACACTGAACAATAAATTGCTCATCTCCTGGTGCATCCTGGAGGGAGGGAATATGGGGAGATAAACATACATCACAACACAGAACACTTTGATTTGTACGATGCAATACAAATGCAATACAAATACAGCAGTATAGCAGATTCTCATGGAAACAGGTAAGCAGGCACATCAATAAAGCAGCAGTCAGGTACAATACAGCAAATGATTAGGTAGCAAAATCTGTTGCTGACCAGTTATTAAAGTAAGCAGAATTCAGAAGAAGCCTGCCTCAGCCTGTCTGTCTGGCAAGCCTGTGGCTCACCTTGTAGAACCACGCATGCAACTACACAGAAGGTACCCTGGCACTCAGTTTTCCAAACTGGTGATAGGAGAGCCAATGAGGGTTTAATTTGTGTTCACGTTCTTGACAGACACTACAGGCTAGGCAGCTGCAAAGCCTACTGTAGTACTTTATGTTCCTGAATTCAATGATGCAAAGAAGATTTTGAATCCTATTTGGAAAGATTTGAGAGGTGGCTGGCAGCAGATGACATTGTTGATGCTAAGACAGCGGACATTTTTCTTGCAACTTTACCGCAAAGATGTATAGCATCCTTAAAAGCCTGATTGCCCTCAGAAGCCGACAGAGAGTACTTATCAGCAGCTGACTGACACGCTAAAGCTCACTGTAATCCAGAGCCCATAATCATCGCAGAATGATTCCGGTTCTAACGTTGGAAACCAGAAGGCGGGAAAGTCTTACTGACTTTATTATTGCTCTAAAAAGTTGGCCTCCACCTGTAAGTTTGAAGCCTTCTTAGACGAAGTCCTCTGAGACAGATTTGTCTGTGGCCATCGGATGAATATTATCTTCAGAAACTTTCCAATGAGAGAAACTTGACTTTTCAGTCGGCTTGTAAAATTGCCTTGGGCATGGAACTGGCCAGAAAAGACTCACAGCAATTCACAGAGCATACAGAGGGTCCCCAGACTGGCATCCACAAAGTCAACCATTCTGCATCTGCTAATGCCACTCCTGAACAGTACTGAACTCTGGTAGAAGCACAGCCATCAAAATCCAAAGCTTCACTACCCCAGAATGAGGGGGCAACCACGGAAAACTCAATAAATCCTGCTATGTGGTGGGGGAGGCAGTACCACAACATACCTGCAGATTTAAACAGGAGACTTGCCACAACTGTGGGAAGATTGGCGCATCACTAAAGTCTGTAAAGTAAGCAACACTCATCTTGAGTGCAGTATGTGACTAATGGCAGCTTTGATTCAGCGAATGAAGAATCCCCTTCTGAGAGAGAGACATGCTGGCACTGTATACAGTGAACACCTCATGAAGTGGAAACAACGGAGTCTGCATTCCCCTCATGTTGGCTGGGAACACACTGAAGATGCTGCTAGACACTGGAACATCTGTTTGGCTTATTTCAGAGCATGCCTACAGGGAATATCTCAATCAATGTACCCACTACAACTGTCCAGTCTGCAGCTTACCTCCCTACGTGGGAGCACAAGATTCCGGTATTGGAAGAGATCCTAGTCCTGGTCACCTATGAAGGGAAAACATCCACTTTTACCTTTAGTTGTAGGGGCAACATAACCAATTTGCCCTCTTGGGAAGAAACTGCTTCACCAGGTCCATTTAAATTGGGCCAAGATCATGTTACAATAAGTTTCTGCCACATCCAGGGATGCACTTTCAAAGACTGTGGACAAACACTGTCCTATTTTTCAAGAAGGCTACAGAACCGTACAAGAACTAACTATCAGAGTGCAACCAGGCACTACTCCCATTTTTCACAAGCCACAGCCACTACCCTCGCACTTAAGAAACCCATGGAAAAGGAACTGAAAAGGCTAGAACTCCATAGCATCATTTCATGGGTGGAACAGAGTGACTAGGCAGCTCCAATAGTGGTGGTCCCTAAGAAGAAGACACAGCTATGGTTGCGTAGACACTATAAAGTGACTGTAAATCGCTGTGTTAAACCAGAACCATATCCCTTACGAATGCAGAAGATCTTTTTGCTACCTTAGCTGGGGGTAAGTACTTTAGCAAAAATGATTTGTCTTATGCATACCAACAACTAGAATTGGGGCCAGACTCTAAGCCCTGCTTGACCATCAATACCCATAAGAGTCTCTATTGTGACCATCGTCTTGCTTATGGAGTCTCAACTGCTCCTGCTATTTTTCAGCATGCCATGAATCATATTCATCAAGGACTAGACTATGTGGTATGTTTTCTGGATGATATTCTGGTCATTGTGCCCACCACTGAAGAGCACTTGGTCCTGTTAGATAAAGTCCTAGCCAGGTTGGAATGCTACGGAGTGTGAGTGAACTGGCAAAGTGTCACTAACTATGGATTCAGCAGAATATTTGGGATACCAGATTGACTACCCTGGGTCTGTACCAGATGGAAGTAAGATATCAGTCATTGTAATTGCACCTGCACTGTCCAATGATACAGAATTGTGTTCTTTTCTGAGCTTACTGATCTGCTACGGACATTTTTTAAATGTATTACTATTTACCCCCTTTGCCACAGGCTCCACAGGGCTATGACCCCCCTCCTCAGAGGAGGTACATCCTCCAGCCCGACCCCAACATTCTGCCCTGAGGTTCCCCATGGATTCCCCCTCCACCAACAGGGCCAGGGCAGGGGTGCTGGCAGTTATCCACTACCCAGTATGTCAAATCTGGTGGTGGGGGCAGACTTCCAGAGTGGTCGGTCATCACGGGTCCGTGGAGCCCAGCCATTTTCTGTTTTCACCCTTCCTCCCATCTGACATAAGCACATTGGCTTCTGAGCCTCCTGACCTATACTGCCCTCCAGCCACCTCTAGAGGGCAGTCAGGCAGATGGGATGACTAGTTCCCTTCCCCGAGGAGGCGAGGGCAGTCCTCCGGGATGCTCAATCATCTCTCTCCCCTGCCAGCCCCAGTGGCCCTGGCTATTCCTGAACTCGGGTTGCAGGAATGGCGAGAAGTGTGGCGTCCAGCACCTCAACCCTCAGCACCACTAGGCTGGCCAGCTACTATAGACATTTTGTAGCAAACCTGTCACACTGCTGCAGCCCTTGCATGGCTTGCTGCACAAGGATACCAAATTCCCAGTGTAAAGTTTATTGTCATTGGGTTATCAAACCATGACATTAAAACATCTAAAAAACATTACAATGCACTACATTAAAATGCATTTAGGCTGAAAACACTGCAGTAGCCAGAAGTTATTCATCAGTTACTGGTATAAACAATCCCATTGATTTTATAAAACCAGTTTAAATCAGCCTTTAAATTAATGTTATTATAGAAAATACATTGCCCTTATTTGGGCCATGTAGATTTATTCGAGCTCCATAGATACTAAGATTCAAAACTCTCAATTTGGCAATTCTCTAAACATCTTGGGAAATAGGCAGCAACAGAAATAAATGATCTTACTACAAATACGTCAAAATTACTTTTTCTTAATAGTATTAGTTTCAAACTTATAAAATCTATTGAGCCCCACTGCTTCATTTTATACCATTCTAACCTCTCCAGACCCAGACCCAGACCAAATCAGTACAGGCTAACATA
Source organism: Neoceratodus forsteri (assembly GCA_016271365.2). NCBI lineage: Eukaryota > Metazoa > Chordata > Ceratodontiformes > Ceratodontidae > Neoceratodus > Neoceratodus forsteri. Next base: position 133,362,348 of record CM028130.1, on the reverse strand, counting down.
CAGAGAGGAACCCAAAACAAGAAGTTTGTCAATGCGAATGTTGATTGTGTTAGTCTGTTGAGCTCGCTCAGTGGCCCTCTGTCACTGGCTCAGTCTGTTTGTCCCAGTGCTGCAGGCTGCTCCTTTGTACTGGGCTGCTGCCTACGTTGGCACCTCGTTCTGCCGAGGAAGAAATCCACAGCTGTCCTGACAGAGCTCCATTGAGGTGGCTCACTCCCCTCCTCACTCGCTTATTCTGTTTCTCCTGGCACTGCAGGCTGCCCTTTTTGTACTGGGCTCCTGCCTGTGTTGATAGCTTTTCTGCCCACAAAGAAATCCACAGCTGTCCTGACAGAGCTCCGTTGAGGTCACTCACTCTCCCTTTCTCACTCACTCATTCTGGTTCTCCTGGCACTGCAGGCTGCCCTTTTGTACTGGGCTCCTGCCTCTGGTGGCCTTTTTCTGCCCACAAAGAAATCTGCAGCAGTCCGACAAAGCTTTGTTGAGCTTGGTCACTCCCCTTCTCTCACTCACTCATTCCATTTCTGCCGGCGCTGCAGGTTGCCCTTTCTACTGGGCTCCTGCCTGCGTTGCCTTCTCTTATGCCCACAAAGAAATTTGCAGCAGTTACAATAGCTCCATTGAGCTCGCTCACTCACTCATTCTGGTTTTCCTGCCACTGCAGGCTGCCCTTTGTACTGGGGCCCTGCATGCATTTCTGCCTTTTTCTGCCCACAGACAAATCTGGAGCAGTCCCAACAGAGCTCCGTTGAGCTCACTGACTCCCCCTCCCTCACTCGCTCATTCTGTGTCTCCTGGCACTGCAGACTGCCCTTTTGTACTGGGCTCCTGCCATTGGTGGCTTTTCTGGCCAGAAAGAAATCTGAAGCAGTCCCGACACAGCTCCACTGGGCTCCCTCACTCCCCTCTGTCCTCCCGCATTCCGTTTCTGCAGGCGCTGCAAGCTGGCCTTTGTACTGGCTCCTGCCTGCGTTGCTGCATTCTGCCCACAAAATCTGCAGCAGTCACAATGAGAGCTCCGCTGAGCTTGACTCACTACCGCTCTGTCACTTTCGCTCATTCTGTTTCTCTTGGCGCTGAACTGCGCTTTTGTATGGGGGCTCCTTGCTGCGTTGGCACCTTTGTCTGTCCATAAAGAAATCCGCAGCTGTCCCAACAGAGCTCCGTTGAGCTCACTAAGTCCCCTGTCTCACTCCACTCATACTGTTTCTCCCACCGCTGCAGGCTGGCCTTTTGTACTGGGCCCCTGCCTGCATTGGCGCCTTTTCTGCCCACAAAGAAATCTGCAGCAATCCTGACAGCACTTGGTGAGTTAGCTTCTCCCCCTCCATCAGTTGCTCTCTCGTTCTGTTTCTCCCAGTGCTGCAGGCTGCCCTTTGTACTGGGCTCTTGTGTTGGGGCCTTTGTCCGCCCACAAACAAATCAAGAGTAGTCCCGACAGAGCTCAGTTGAGCTTCAGTCACTCCCTCCTCTCACTCGGTCGATCTTAATCTGTCCCAAACACTGATGTCCCAGAGTGACCTGCATGTTCTCTGGCAGGAATGCGAAAACATATTTTAGCCAGGATGTGAAAAATGACAGCTGTAGTGTTCGTAAGGAGGTGTGAAATATGCCACTGTTGAAAATGTGGCGACAATACTACAAATTTGAGTTCAAGGGTGTGTGAAACAGTTCAACTCACGATTGTAACACAGTCACGTTATGGAGTTTCATCACCAAATTTTCAACATAGGGATTTTAGGACCTCTGCTCATGGACAGTGCCACTGTTATTTTCGTAATCTGTCCCAAACACTGATTTCCCACAGTGACCACGTTATTCTGCGCCAGAACTGTGAAAACACATTTCGGTCAGGATGTGAAAATGACAGCTGTACTGCTTATAAGGAGGTGTGAAAAATGCCACTGGTGAAAATCTGGTGTGACAACATTGCAAATCTGCGGTTGTTAAGTGGCGCGTGGAAGTGCGTAACGCATACTTGTAACACAGTCCATTGATAGGTTATCATCACCAAATTTTCAACATAGACATTTTAGTACCTCTGCTCGAACATTATCATTGTTATTTTCTTAATCTGTCCCGAACAGTGATTTCCTACAGCGACGCTCTATTCTGCCGAAGTGCGAAAACACATTTCGGCCAGGATGGGGAAAATGACAGCTGTACTGTTCATAAGTAGGTCTGGGAAAATGGCAATGTTGAAAATCTGGAGTGATAATATTATAAATTGCTGGTTACTTAGAAAGGCATGTGCTAACTGTTAAATACACGCCATAACACAGTCATTTTATGGAGTATCATTGCCAAATTTTCAACATAGGCATTTTTAGGACCTCTACTCATGAATAGTGTCACTGTAATTTTCTTAATCTGTCCTGAACACTGATTTCCCACAGCGACCGCGCTATTCTGTGCCAGAAGTGCGAAAACAAATTTCAGCCAGGATGTGAACAATGACAGCTGTACTGCTCATAAGTAGGAGTGACAAAATGGCAATGTTGAAACTTTCTGGCATGAAATATTGCAGATTCGCGAGATTACGAGTGCGTCACAACTGCGCAATGCATGCTAAGTAAAACAGTCATTTTTGGATTTTTCCACCAAATTTGCAACATTGGCTTTTGACAGCCCACCTCATGAACACTTGAACTTTTATTTTGTTAATCAGCCCGAAGGGTGATTCCACGAGTGACCACGAAACCACCTTTCGGGACTGATTAACGCCATGCCAGTTCAAGAATTCATGAGGAGGGGTCGAAAACCCCATGTTGAAAATTTGGTGAAAATTCCAAAATGCCCGAGATATGTACTAAAGTTGAAAACCCTATTTATTACATTATACAGCTTACTGGCATTTCCTCAGTTCGTGGTTGGCTTTGAAGAGTGCAGGCGTGTTCGGTCCACGAAGATCGTCGGCCTAAGCTCTGAAGGCAGGTATGGGGTGGGGGATGTGGGGAGGCAGGTGCGCAGTGGGTGGGTGCGGGTTGTGGGAGGGGCAGGAGACTACGAGGGACCGTTTCCTTTTTAGGTAAAAAACATTGCGGGACCGCTTTAACTTTATTGGGGCTGTGGCGAGTGTGTGGCCCCTAGCATGCCACCGAGTCTTGCTTTTGGGAGGGTAGCTGTAGCCGGCCGGAGTTGGGCACCTTCCGCAAACAACAAAAAGCGGGGCATTCCTTTCTGCCGATGGGGATTGGGCGCCCCATCAACAAACAACAAAGGGGAATTCCTTTCTGCCGACAGGGATTGGGCACCCGTCGGCAGACAATAAAACTGGGGGGTTACATTATGCCGACAGGGAATGGGCCCCTGTTGGCAAATAAACATGGTGGGAATATCGTCTTAGAATACGGTGCAAGTCACGCCATGTTCACAAACAATCAGGGATCCTACATCCCACCCTGCATTGATGGGTCGCTCCCTCAGTGCAGCAGGATGGCTGACACTGCAATGATTAGGCGGCCCCTGATTGCAGTGGCTGATTTTTAGAAGGTTGTGTCCGCGCTGGCTAAACTACTGTCAGCAGCACGTGCCACGGCATTGGGGATGGGGATAAGCCTTGCAGGCTGTGGGTATTGGGCACAACAGTGCTGCGCCTCACAACCTGCTTGTGGAGAAAGCTGTCAGAATATGTTTCTGGCGCATGCGCCGCAATCAACGTAAAAGCAGCCAGATGGCACCATGTCAAATTACCATTCTCAGGATTTATCCTACCCAGTCACAGCCTGTCACGTGCATACCCACCTGATAACCAGTTGAACACACTGAATCTATGAGTCGAATATCATCAGAAATACCATGCAACGCATGCTGCTCTGTATCCCACAGACCACCTCCTAGTCAGTCACCTGGTCAGCCATTCCTGAGATGCCTAGTGTGACTACGTGTTACAAGAGGGACCCACTCTAATCACGCCATGTCCCAGCTGTGACTACCTTGCAGCCAATGGGCATGCCGCCATTGGGGGCAATCCATTTGGGACACCATGCAGTGCATGTTGCTCTGTGACCCAGGGACCACCCCCATCCCATCACTCCTGTTGGCTACTGTTGAGGTACATAATGGGACTTCATGTCATAATTAGGGATCAGTTGTTCACACCATGTCAGATCAGCACCTACCTGATGGCCTTTCAGACACGCTGGCATTGAGGCACATCCATGGGGCACCCTGCGACTATGCCGCTCCGTCTCCCTTGAATTACCTTTGATCCACCCACTCCTGATGGTTACTCCTGGAGGATGCAATGAGACTCCATGTTGAAGGCAGTTTGCAGATCCGCCTTTGTGGGGCATTTTATCTTAACTAATGATGCCAAATTACTGCAAAAATTATATATATATTAAGTTGCAATGATTGTTTTCTCATACTTCTTTCATACGCTCTTTCTACATGAACCAAAAAAAATGTGCCTTACAAATGCCAAACTAACTCTTGCTCACAAATCTTGCAACACAGACCAAAGTAACTCATAATCATTTGAGCAGAAGGCTCCATTCTGGCTCAGGAGTCTGTCTTCCTAATTGGTTATAACTGTGCTAATTGCTTTGCAGAAACGTGGAACTTTAATTATCCCTTAGAAGGGTATAAGTTATGTGTCATAACAGAAACACAAAATCAAATGTAAAATATAAAGTGAACTAAGCTCCTTTCGACTGTCTTCAAATATTAGGTGTCCTTTCAGATCACAAAGCACAAATTGAGCCAGATAGTTGTTGAAATTCACTTTATCAATGATGGAATGTCAACTTTCTCTGAGAAAAATATCCCAGTCTCACCATCCTGGGAGTCCGTGGATCATTTAAATGCATCTTTTCATAGTTCAGGCTAGTCCAGCTCCCATTTTATCACTGGAAATTCACATACCTTTTAAAGGCCAGGTAAGCCTGTCAGCACTAAAGTGCTTTCTTATTTTCAATTTTCAAGCCTGCACTCTTCCGCTTGTGGCATCCTCCAACCAAAATGCCATTTAAGGGTTCCATCTAGAGTTAACACTGTATAGCTGTGCAAAAACTAAGTCCAGAGGCTCCTTAAATGGCTCGGCATTCAAATTCTGCCAACGAGAGCTGAAAGTCACACATTCCAAGGAATGCATATTTCATCCCTTGCAGGAGAGAGGTAACTCCCATAAGAAAATTTAGGAGCTGTTACCCGAGACTCAAAACTTGGTAATGAGTCTTAGGTTTCAGGCTTCTCTAAAAGTGACCATGAAGTGGGCAATCAAGTGCTTAAATATTCTTTAAGTAACCTATGTATATTGGTAAATCAGTCCCCAATATAACACCAAAACTGTGTCAGCTTTACCAGAGGAATTCAGTATGTAGAGCTTCATACAGCACCATTAAAGTGCTGGTTAGAACACTGATCAATCATGCAGCCAATTTCAAGTTGCAACACCAGAAGCAAAAAGAAGAGCCACGTCACAAATAGGGGCCAAATCAGCAAAAGCTTCATTCAGCTTACCGGCATTTCCTGAGTTCGCGGTCAACTTTGAGGGTGCAGGCGTGTTCCCGGTCCAACAAAAATCATCACGCCAGACTCAGAGGTAAGTATGGGGTGTGGTGGTGGGTGTGGGGAGGTTGTGCACAGAGGGTGGCGGGGGGGGATGGGGGCTGGGACAGCTAGCTAGGGAAGTTTTTCAGGTGCTTTCTTTTTAGAGGATGACGCAGGACTTGTGCCACGTTGGGGTGGCTCCCAGTGTGGCAGCTGGAAGGCTGTTTGGGGGACAGCAGAGCCAACGGGGATTGGGTACCCCTGTCAGCCATATGGACTATTGCCATGCTGGGGTGGGCTCCCAGCGTGGCACCCGTAGTCTCTTGGGGGTAAACAGTGGAGCCAATGGGGATTAGGCACCCCGTCGGCCATACAGAATGTTGCCATGGGGTGGGCTCCCATGTTGGCACCTGGAACTCTGTTGGGGAGCACAGCAGGCTGAGCTGAGGATTAGGCACCCCGTCGGCCATACAGTGTGTGCGTGGGGGAACTCATGAGCACGCAATAACTGTGTGTGTGTGGGAGAAGCGCATGAGCACTGTTATCTTATTGCTGCTCACTGAGCGTAGCTCTCCTTTCAACTATATGGCACTGCATTTTTAACTGCTGTCATAGACAGCTGCAGCATTCATTGGTGAACTGTGGCCTTGCAAACACACTGACTGAATTGGAAGACAGGGTGCCACACTCTCCAAACTGGATGATGACACTATGTTTCTTGCACATGCATGCAAACAAACATAAAAACTTGGATGATGGCACTATGTTCTTGTACATGCCTGCAAGCAAACATAAAATAGGTTGCTAAGGGCCTAGGTTCGAGTCCTGGGTAGGTAAGAGCTGCCAGAAAGGCATAGGGTGGTCCCTGCAGTAAAATAAAAGCAGTATCAGAACCTAAATAGAAGTAAATAAATAAGCAGTTTTAGATAGGTTAGCTGTCAGTGTGAGCATATCATTAATGATTAAAGAATAGGTGACACCTTCAGGAGCACTTTAACAAAACAGAATATTTAGATACAGTTCAGCTTGCATTTCACATTAGTTCTGTATTTTTCCTCCCAGTCATTTATTACTACAGTCACTTGCATGAAGACAGAATCCTTGCTCCTGAAGAGTTTATCCACCCCAATTTTTTATTTCCTACCTAAGATCATAATATACTGTTTATGACATTACCATTACTCCTATGGTAATAGATTGTGATGTCACAACAGAGGATTATGACTTGAAGTAGGGAGTAAGCTATAAAGGTAGATGTGCTCCTATGGGAACCCTATGGGACACATATCAATATATTAATGCACATTTCAGAAAAGAGATGTGCAAGAAGAAGGGACACAATTTGAAGATAGAGGGATGGCTCAGGGGCAACATGAGGAAGTATTTTTTCATGGAGAGGGTGGTAGATGCATGGAACAGCCTTTCTGAGGCAGTCATGGGTCAAAACAGTGGGGAAATTCAAGAATGCATGGGACAAACATAAGGCAATTCTGGTGGGGGTAGGAAAAAGTAGGCTATTGGTTAACTAGGATCTACAGCTTATCAAATAGGTAAGGAAATGGGCAGACTGGCTGGCTAAGTACATTGGGATCCTCCATTCCGCAATAGGCAGCACAGTGCCCCTGTCACCAGAGTAGGGAATTTTTATTCAAAACTTCAAAAAAAAATAATATATTACAAACAGAACTCAAAGCAAAATTTTAAAACAAATATGTATTAAGGCATACATCCCCTGTAGAAATATTTAAATCATATTCTAGATATTAACATAAAACAGAAGCCCTTATACTAAAGAAACTACATATTAATTCATACAGTTCTTACAGTATAAACCCCTCTCCACCCCTAAGAGTGGGGAAACTTTTAATCAAAACCAAAAACAAAATTAGAATACATACTGTTATCAGAACAATAAAACAAACAGAAAGGAGAACAAACTAGTACATGTTAAACAACATATCATATCCAAATCCAAATCACTAAACCAACCCCACAAAGGATGAAAACAGAAATCAGAAACTTAACCACCCAGTCAATACCATCCCAAAGTGAAAGACACTGCCTCCCCAAATGTTGAAACTCATATTGGTATATACCATCTAATTCCATTTGTAGTTTAAAGAGCAAATCATTCACATTAACTTACATAGATACATAGATACATAGACAGTGTTGGCAGATAAGGCCTATGGCCCACCCAGTCTGCCCATTTGAGCTTGTGTTCAGTTTGTTTTCCTAGAAGTCTGCTGCCCCTTTCCCTGACCTCCAGAATTCCTTTATGTCTATCCCATGCATTCTTAAATCCTGTGATTGTTTCAGCCCCACCACTTCCTCTGGCAGGTGTTCCACTTGTCCACCACCCGCCTGTGAAGAAATTCTTTCTCATGTTTCCTCTGAATCGTCCCCTCCTCCAACTTCATCCCATGCCCTCTAGTCCTGGAACATCTTTTTCACTTAAAATAGTGTTTTTCTGCACCCTGTTCCTCCCTGTAAGATACTTGTATGTCTCTATCATATCCCTCTCCTTCTCTCCTCCAGGGAGTACATGTTCAGTTCCTTCAACCTGTCTTCATAGGACTTGTGATGCAATCCATGCACCATCTTTGTTGCCCCTCTCTGAACCTTCTCTACCCTGTCTATGTCCTTACGTAGGTATGGTCTCCAGAACTGTACACTGTACTCCAGGTGGGGCCTCACTAGTGTCTTGTATAGCTGAATTATGACCTCCTCTTTCCTGCTGGTGATGCCCCTGCCTATACATCCCAGCATCCTATTTGCTTTACCTGCTGCCTTGTCACACTGTTTCCTACCTTGAGGTCATCAGAGATGATAACCCAAGATCCCTTTCCTGCTTGGTGCATGCTATATCCTCACCCCAACTGATATATTGTGCCAGGGTTTTGTGCCCCATATGCATTATCTTTCACTTCTTTGCATTGAATTTCAACTGCCAAACCCTGACCATTCTTCAAGTTTCAGCAGGTCGCTTCTCATTCTGTCACACCCTCTGGTGTGTCTACTCTGTTACAGAGCTTTGTGTCATCAGCAAACAGTGAAATTCTGCCTCTAGGTCCCATGCAATGTCACTGATGAAGATGTTGAATAGACCGGTCCCAGCACTGATCCCTGTGGTACACCCACTGGTCACTCTTCCTCTGTGGAGTGACATCCATTTACCACCACCTCTGTGTCCTACCACCCAGCCAGTTACCTACCCACCACACTACTGTCCTGCCCACACCCATATTCCCCAGTTTGTGTATAGTCTTCTATGTGGCACAGTGTCAAAGGCCTTGCTGAGTCCAGATAGGCCATGTCCACTGCCCTCCTGATCCATCTCCCTAGTCACCCAGTCAAAAATTAAACCAGGTTGGGTCTGGACATGACCTCCCCTGGTGAAACCATGCTGCCTTGGGTCCTGTAGTCCATTGACAACTAGATGTTCCCACCAATCTCTCCTTCAGTAGTGCTTCCATGATCTTCCCACTACTGAGGTGAGGCTGACTGGTCTGTAGTTCCCTGCTTCCTCTTTGTTCCACTTTTGTATAAGGGACTACATCTGCTGTCCTCCAGTCTTTGGGTACCTCCCTGTTTCTAGTGATCGGCTAAACAGGATAGCCAGAGGTTCAGCCACCACCTCTCTTAGTTCTTTAAGGACCCTGGTGCACCCATCTGGCCCCATTGCTTTATCAAATTTATTACTTCCAGTTCCTTCAGGACCCTTTCTCGTAAAGGGACTTGTGTCCATTTCTGCACCATTCTCACCCCTTGTACTCCTTCAGACCCATTACCCTCCTCTTCCTCAGTAAAGACTGAGCAGAAATACCTGTTCAATATGTCAGATTTACTGTTGTCATCCTCCACGCGCCCCCATCCTCCCCTTCAGTCTCACTATCCCCTTTGTCTTTCTTTTTTCACTTATGTACCTGTAAAGGTTTTGTCCCCTCACCCACTGATTTTGCAATGTGTTCTTCTGTCTGAGCTTTGGCTTCCTTACTGACCTCCTGCCTCCCTTTGCTTCTCCTGGCACTTCTCTATCCCTTCTGCCTGTGTCTTTTTGTATTGCCTGAATGCAATCTTTTTGGCTTTCACTTTCTTTGCTACCTCTTTGGAAAACCATAATGGTCTCCTCTTCCTTTTCCTCTTGTTAACCTGCTTAATGCATAATTCTGTTGTTCTTGTAACCCCATTTTAAACACTGCCCACTGTTCCTCAACCCCTGATTCCTGTCCCATTCCCTTAATGCCTCTTTCAAGTATCTCCCATTTTCCCAAAGTCTGCCCCCTAAAATCCAGGATACGTGTTTTTGTGTGGTTTGGTTCTGCTCTTCTGTGATTTCAAACCACAATGACTGGTGGTCACTGTTTCCCAGGTGCTCCCCCATCGTTACCCCATCACACTGTCCCTGTTTGTGAGCACAAGGTCCAGTATTGCCTTCTGCCGAGTTGGTTCCATGACCAGTTGCTTGAGGAAGGCACCCTGAAGGAGTCCAGGATAAATCTGCTCCTAGTTGATGCTGCTGCTGGGATGCTCCAGTCCACGCCTGGAATATTGAAGTCTCCAACAAGTACTCCTCACTCTTTGTCTGCCATCCTTTGATGGCTAGCATCAGCTCCTCATCTGTTTCTTCCTCCTGGGCTGGTGGTCTATAAGACCACACCTGTGCGGATGGCTGTCCCATTTTCCTTTCCAGCTTAACCCACAGTATCTCTCCCCATTTTGTTCCTCCTGGATCTCTGTGGCCTTTATGTCATTTTTTTCACATACAGTGCCACTCCTCCTCCTTCCCTGCCTGCTCTGTCTCTTCTGAATATGTTGTAGCCAGGTATGGCCATCTCCCAGTCGTGTTACATTAACACCAGGTTTCAGTGATGGCTACAATGTCCAGGTCTGGACTGTACCATGACAGTCTCCAGATCTTCCATCTTGTGCTAAGGTTCGGCATTTGCACACATGGCTTTCCATGATTTGACCTCCCTAGACTGTTTCATTGTTCTACTCCAGCCCTTCCTTGGTTGTCATTTATCCCTGGTTCTCCTTGCTGTCTGCCCCTTCTGCTGAATTCTTGCCCCTTTCTGCTTATCCACCTCTTGGGCACTAATCTCCATCTTTTGCACACTGCTTTGCAGAGATAGCCACTCCTCTGGTTCACTGGTTCCACTGCTAGCTGGGGGGTGAGCAAGTAGGGGTACCATCCTTGCTGGCCTGCCACCCCCTTTGCTAGTTTAAGTGTATCAATGTAGCATTTAAACTTATCATTGAGTGCTTGGATTTCTCCAGGTGGATGAGGCCAGGCTTGGAACAAACCTCCATCTCCAGGTGGTCCCCAGTCACCAATGAATCCAAACCCTTCCTCACAGCACCAGTTCTTCAACCATGAGTTAAAGTTCCTGGTGCATGCACTCTATGTCTCCTTGCCTCTCACAGGTAGTACTTGAGAAAGTGACAGAAGTAGCTACTTGCTTGAGACCCTCCCCAGTTTCCTAAACCTTCCTGAACTTCCTTTGGCTCCCCATTGCCAGGTCATTAGTACTCAGGTGGATAATGACATCCAGCTCACCCTCCCGTCTTGCCTTCCCAGTGATCCCCAGGATTTTCCTTCCATCCCTCCATGCCATGGCACCTGGTGACACCCACCTCCTGTCCTCCCCTCCTGTGTTCCTAGCTGGATCCTCTTATGATGGAGTCCCCACCAGGATTCATTTCCTCCTCCTCTGGGGTCCACTGTTTTCCCTGCCGAGGTCGCTCTTGGCTAACCCTGTATACATCCTTTCTTCCACTTCTGGTACTTATTTGGTTGTCCTCATTTGCCAGTGTGGCATATGAGTTCTGAGTGGAATAGGATCTGAGATGTGCCTCTGCCTGACTGCTCTAATCCTCCCTGAGCCCACTGTCATCCAAGTGCTCCTCGCTCTCGGCATCCTTTGAGGCAGTTGCATTGGACTGGGTGGTCCCTGGATAGTGGTGATGGTACTCTGACCCAGTTTACTTCTGCTCTGAGTCTGGCTACCTCATCCCGCAGTCCAGAGAGATGCATGCAGATAGGGCAGCACCTCAGTGTCCAGAAGGTTTGCTCTGAATATGGCTGCCCTACAGCCACTGCATTGTACCTACTCTCCACATTATACTGCAGTTCCACTACTTATCTGCTACTGAAGCTTTCCTAGTTCCCTTTTATTAATTTACTGTACTAAAAATCCTGCCACTGATCCTCAGATAATTTTTTTTAAAGAAAAAGAAACCAATAAATAAATAAATGAGTCAAAACACTTGTCGTTGCTGAGGTGGGCTTCTTCCCCTTGTCTTCCCCTCTACTTCACACCTCTTACTATACCTGTGTTTTAACTCCTGTCAATCAGATTTAACAGGGCATATAATTAAGAGTTGGGGAAGGGGAGGAGGGGAGCGAAAATTGCAGCAATTAAAGACAGCACAGAATTACACCACCACTATGTTTTAAATTTTCAACAGCCCAAAACAATTATAAGTAAAGACAACAAGAAAGTATAGTGTCACTAAAAGCCCACAATCTAAGTTTAAAAGAAAATAGCAATTACTAGTTACTCTAAAGCACTGAATTGAATATATTACCTTCCTTCCCTTCTGGCTTCTTCTGAGAAAATAAAACTCTGCTTGCTAATTTAACTTGACTAAGCCCCACCCTCCAGTTATCACGTAGCTGAGGTCAGAGGCCAAACAATTAACACCCTTCACCCAACTACAGGGCAGCCAGACAAGCCAAGATAAAATTTGCAGCAATTAAAGACAGCACAGAATTACACCACCACTATGTTTTAAATTTTCAACAGCCCAAAAATAATTATAAGTAAAGACAACAAGAAAGTATAGTGTCACTAAAAGCCCACTAACTAAGTTTAAAGAAAAATAGCAATTACCAGTTACTCTAAAGCACTGAATTGAATATGCTTCCTTCCTTCCCTTCTGGCTTCTTCTCTAAATAAAGGACACGCCAAGTAGCAGGATTCTAACTCAAGAGGGAAACCCCATTGATTTCTAAGTCCAACACCTTAAATCACAGCACAACTTCATCCCTTGCAAACATTTTTGGTATCTAACTTGCCAAGTAGTCCACTTTTATACAGGCCAGAATAATATAAATTGTACTTTTGTGCCATTTTTTCTAATGGTCCGTAAGTTGACCATAGATCAAAACATTATCGGTCATGTCTGTGAAACAGGTGATATTTCAGAAAGCATCCAGAAGACCTCAAAACATGGTTATAAAAGGATAGTCAAAAAAAAAGGTTTTGCATGGTTTCCACAATAAACGATAACTATCTTCCAAACAAAACCGATCCCTCATAGCCTTATGTTTATGGTTTCCTAACATTTAACTTCCCATATCCACAAATCCAAATTGTATCCTTCATTTTCAGTGGAATTCTCATTTCTAACATGCACTCCAAAAGAATACAACAATTTACTGTGGAGTCTATCCTGAAGACAGGTTTTTCATAAAAGCAGTCCTTCAAAATTGCTGTGTAGAACTGCTTCCTTAGTACATTAAGAAACTAAAGTAACTGAATTTTCCACAGTCGATGTATTTTAAACACACCTGAACATGACCAGGCAAGGTCTTTCCAAAACACTCCACTTTCCCTTCCCCAAGCAGTAAGAAAATCCTCTTGCCAAATACGTATGATCCTTACCCATATCCTCCTCTCTCCCATCAAAAGTTTCCTACTATTTGTATATAAAAAATCCCCCCCCAAAAAAAAAACAGAGGGTTAATAACGTCCAGGCCTCCTGCTTTCCAAGGCCTGTAGGTATGATTACACTTCACTGGGTTCAGTCTGCTCCCATAGAAGATGGAAAATAATCCCATAATTTTAGCTTGAATCCCAAATAGGACAGGGAAGACATGAGATAAATACAAAACAGAGGGGCTATGTAGGCCTTCAGCAAAAAATCCTTTTTTCATGGTCATTTTCCAGGATTTCCATTGGTCACTTTTATTAATGCTTCCCATATTTCAGTTCCCAATTCTGGTGGGCAGCATCACGAACCCCAAACAGAACACCTAACATTTTCACATCACCCTTTTTAACTGGAAAATAAACTCCTGTGGTATCGGGGCAAGCCAGTGCCAACCCTATACTCTTCCCTGTTTTATTTTAATGTCAGTTTCACAGTACTACCCCGATTACCTCTATTGCTGTTGTTCCAAGTCTAAATCTGCCACCGACAAAATGCAATCATCCGTGATATGCAGTTATTTTATTACAGGAGTCTCCTGTCCTAATTGCCAGTGGCTTAATTTGAACATCCTGCTCTATAGTCCATAATAAAGGATCTAAACCAAAACATACAGCAGAGGGCTTAAGGACATCCTTGTCTTACCCATTATATGAGTACATAAGGATGCCTAAATAACCATTAATCATCGGCAAGTTACCTGTGCATTAGAATACAATAGTTTCACAAGCTGCAAAAAGCCATGCAGAATACCATAATGCTCAAGTATTTCCTATAAATATTCATGCTTGATGGAATCAAAGTCAGTCTCCTGATCAATAGCAAAACAAACAAAAAACAAAAAAAAACAAAACATACCCATCCAAAGACATAGCTAACCGTTGTTCCACTACCTCTAATGAAGCACAGATTTTGTGTAATAGACCTACCTGGCACTGAACATGTCTGTGCATCTAATATCAATACCTTGGTTACTCTGGCCAGTCTGAGAGTCAAAATCTTTGCCAGAATTTTATAATCTGCAGGTAATAGGGTGAGATGGATCAAATTGTTAATATCCATCCTATCCTCCGATTTGAAAAGAAAACCATAACCCTTCCAACATGCTTTGCCCTAATTTCCAAGCTGCCCAAAGGAGACAAACACCTCAGTTAGAATTGGTGCCAGCTGATCTATAAAAACTCTATAAAAATCATTAGGAATTCCATCTCTTCCAGGCACTGAACCAACAGATAACGCTTCCCTTACCTCCAAAACTGAAATCGATCTTTCAAATATTTCTCTCTCCTTCAGGTATCTTAGGTATAGCTAAATTCAAAATGGAGCCTTTCTCCTTGACCTTTCACTTGAAATTTCTCCTGCACATAGTTCTGTACTACCTGTTTCATCGCCCCAGTCTCTGAAACCAAGTTCCTTGACTATCCAGTAAAGAAGACATAACTCTCTGTTTTGCTCCATCTTTTGGATTGTCATAGGGTTTTTCAAGTTTTTTTCCAAGTTCAAGTTTATTGACAGGAAGTACTCCATTGAGCAGGCTCATTTACAAGGAGGTCCTGAACATACACTAGTAAACACAACATGAGCGAATCATAATACATGGGTATTATAACACACCTATACCCGGAGGTCATGAACATACATGGCCTAAAACAATATAAAACAAGTCATGGCATACAAATTTTGGTAATGCATATAGAGCAAGCTACAACAATACATTTGTACAATAGTTGCATTAATATCAAAGATAGCATGGTAAAGGGCAGGATGCAGGACTAAATGGGAGGGACAGGCTGGTTCAATATCTATACTGCAGATCAAGCAAGGCTCTGTGAGAGAAAAAGAGCAGATAGGAATATAAGTGCTTAACATGTGGGTTGACTACAGTTTGAAGATGGAGGCAATCAGAGGGGAAGGTGAAGGGAGGAGAGTGTGTTTGAGTGAGGTGTGACTGAATGGGCAAGGAGTGAGTTTGTGGTGTGGACTGAATAAGAACAGAAGGTGGAAGCTGGGAGATTATGAGGGGTGAGGGCTAGGTAGGAAGGGTGGGTGGCAGTGGTATGCTTAGATAATGGGTGAAGGTAGGGGCACTATTTGTTGTTTAACAGGAATGAGGGTGATAGGCACTGAAAGCATGTACAGGAGTGTTTAAGTTTGCAGGTTACCAGTTTTCTGAAGCTATTTAGGGGCTTGGGTTTTGTAGTTTGAGACTGGATTGGGCTTTATTCCAGGCATTCAGGAGTACACGGCTTATGGCCATTTCAGTGAAACGGATTGGATGCTAGGTACATCTAGCATGATGCAAGAGTTTCTGTGTAGGGGGATGAACAGGCTGTGCTGGATGAGATTTGTTATATATGGGGGAGTTTCTACAGAAGGGCTTTGTAAACCTAAGTGAGGGAGTGGATGAGATGTCTAGTTGATAGGGAGGTCCAACCTAATGTGGCATATTGGTTGCAATGGTGTGTGCGATAATGGGCATTGGAAATAAACGTATCACTCTATTGTATAGGATGTCTAGTTGGTGTAGCAGACAGTCTGAGCAACAGCCACATATTATGTCCAATAGTCTATGAGTGGCATGAACGTAGATTGAACCAACTGCAATCTGGCTTGAGCAGTAAAGTGATTTGTTTCTGAAGAAGAAGCCGATTCTTTGTCTTAGTTTCTTCATCAGGGATGTGATATGGTCAGAGAATGTTAGGTGTTGATCTAGCTCACATCCTAGATATTTAAATTTGTTGACTGCCTCGAGATCATCGTTCGAGGATTTTGATGGGGCAGGGGCAAGTACATTTGTGGTGGAGGTCTTTTTTTTTTTTTTTAGTTGTTTAACCAGGAGTAGCATACTAAGCTGAAAGCTTTTTATAGGTGCGCACAGGTCTTGTGGTTGGAATGGAAGTACATGACTTTGTTTTTTTTTTTGCATTTAATAGGAGTTTCAATTGGGTGAGACTGTGCTGAAGCAGATCAGATTTGATTGGAGGTCAGCACGGGCCTCCGCTGTTGTTAGTCTGGAGATATATCGCTGTATCATCCGCGTAACATGTGTAATTTTGCTGAGCTAATGTTGTTTCTGATGGAGTTTATGCATGTTATGAAGAGGCCCAAGGACTTAATCCTTGTGATACTCCTCTCATGAGTGGGAGGAGCAGGAGAGGGAGCCGCCTGTTTTCACCTGTTGAAGTCTATTTGTTAGATAGCTACTGAACCAAGACTGCGTGGAGACGGAGATGCTGTGCCGTGTAGCACGTCAAGGAGTAAAGCACGGTCGACAGTGCCGAATGCTTTGCTTAGGTCAAGAAGACAACTCCTGTGATCTGTCACTTATCGATGGCTAGGAACCAGTCATTTGTGATGGAAGCTCGGGCAGATGTGATGCTGTGGGATGATCTGAAGCCATATTGGAATGGGTTTACTAAGTTGGCTTCATCGATTGGGCATTTACCAATTTGTCAAGGAGAGTAGGGGTAGAATTGAGATTGGGCAGAAGTTGTTCAGGTCCATAGGGTCACCTGATTTAAATAAAGGGAGTACCTGAGCTATTTCCAAGCATCAGGTACAGTACAAGAGCTGATTGACAGATTAAACAGATGCAGAATAGGGGCTGTTAGGATCTAATAGCTGACTTTAAGGAAGTAGGAAACATAGAAACATAGAATTTGATGGCAGATAAGGACCGCTTGGCCCACCCAGTCTGCCCATTTCCTACCTACTGGATAAGCTGCAGATCCTAGTTAACCAGCAGCCTACTTCTTCCTACTCCCAATTCTAGAATTGCCTTATGACTGTCCCATGCATGCTTGAATTCCACCACTGATTTTGACTTCACAACTTCCTCCGAAGGCTGTTCCATGCATCCACAACCTCTCTGTGAAAAAATACTTCCTTAAATTATTCTGAGCCACCTCCATCTTCAAATTGTGCCCTCTTTCTTTGCACACCTTTTTGAAAGATGCTACCCTTTTGGACTTTGTTGATTCCCTTGAGGTACTTGAACGCTTCTATCATGTCCTCCCTCTCCTCCTTTCCTTGAGGCTATACATATTAAGCTGCTTTGCGTCTCTCTTCATATGTCTTCCGTGCAGACCCTGCACCATTTTAGTTGCCCTCCTCTGACAGCTTCCATCCTGTCTATGTCTTTGCGGAGATTGGGTCTCCAGAACTGCACACAGTACTCCAGATGGGGTCTCACCAGCTGTCTGTACAGAGGGATAATAACTTCCTGTTTTCTACTGGTGATGCCTCTCCCTATGCATCCCAGTATCCCCCCAGCCCTCCTTCCTGCCTCCTCACATTGCTTGCCCACCTTTAGGTCATCTGATATGACTACCCCCAGGTCCCCTTCCATTTTTTTTTTGTTATTAGTATCTCACCCCATTGTGTACTCTTCCCTGGGATCTATGCCATCGCTCCTGCACCTTTCTTAATGTCTAGGTGGATTAGGAGATCTTCAATCTGTTTGAAATGAATTTGGGTAAAGGAGAAATGTTCTTAGATGGTGCTGGTGGGTATTTTGGTAAGGTGGAGATTATAATGGCAGTTTTGGAGGAGTCAAGGCAAACCCCACGGTGGAGAAGTGGCCATTAAAACTATGCAGGATGTTTGATTTGTTAGAGAGTGTATTATCTTTGAAGGAAATCTTGCCTGGTAGTGAAGAGGATGAGGTTTTGCCTTCTGTCTGCTTGACGATGCTCCAGAACTTGCTGGGGTTACCCTTAGCAAAAATCAAAGGCAGATAGGTAATAGTTGGCTTTATGGTCCTAATCTTTTGGTGCAGCTGTTATGGCAGGCTCTGAAGCTGCCCAGTCCATGGAGAGCTTGGACCATCTGGCCATAGACCAAAGGTCAGCAGCCCTTAGATCAGCTGTGAACCAGGGCATGACAGTTTCTGGGTTCTGTATTTTAGCATAGGGCATGTTTATTAATGATGTTGCTTAGAATGCTGTTAAAAGGGCGGCTGCGTCTGTTGACATTTGAGGCTAGGTAAAATTCAGACCAATTGATATTTCTGAGGTCATACAGATAGTGGGATATATTGAATTTACAGAGGCTTCTTTTCCATATGAATCTATTTGTTGACCTGAAGGGGTTTGTCCTCTATACAGGCCACGGCACAGTGGTTGCTGACGTCATTGTGGAATACTGCAGTATGGAGTGATTTTGTGAGGTCTGTTGGTGAGGATTAGGCGATCATGGACCCGTTGTTGGGGGTCTTGGGTTAGGCAGGTAATCTCATTACTAGCTGGCCAAAGCCAGCTTGCTGTAGAACCTCTTGAGCTGTATACTTCTGTTGCAATATTTTTGCCAGTCAATGTTGAGATCACCCAGTATTATGATCTAATTCCCTGCAATCTGAAATATTGTGCAGATGATTTAGGATCTCCATATCTCAGGCCGGAGGTCTGTAGCAGCTATCACTCTTACGGTTTCAATAGGGGATAGAGATACCTTTAGTGTTAGGGTTTTGAATTCCTTGTGTGAGCTGGTAGGAGTGATATCGGATATGGTATGTTTGTCTTTGAGATGATAGCTATGCCCCCTCCCTGGTTGATCTGTCACTTCTGAAGAGGTTATAGGAGAGGAGGTATATTTCAGAGTTAGAGTATAGTTTCTCAACCTGGTTTCAGATATGACTAGGATGTCTGGGCTTTGTGGAGGTCCAGGCTTGGACCAAGTCAGTTTTTTCAGTATGCTGCACACGTTAAGATGCAAACATTTCAGGCCTTTGGTGACTGGGAAGGCAGATGTGAGGCTAGAGACTGTGGATGACCAGGGTTTAACTCAATGTTGCCAGTGCATATTAGTAGCAGGAAGGTTATATAAATAATCCATCTGCAAGCTAACTTGACTTTGGAGGAGTGTAGTGCCTCCATGAAGGAATAATGTGTGTGTGTGTGTGTGCCAGTGTAATGGAGGAAGGAAGGGTATAGGGGTGTAGAAGAGCAATGAGATCCGAAATAACTGAGAGTGGGATGCAGTGAGGCATAGTGATAGCAGGGTTGTGGAAAAGTCCAGAGGGGGTGTATGATAAAACCCGCAACTGAGGTTGGGGGGTAGGGTAGAGGTGAGACCCAGTTGTGGAGCAGATTACATAGTTTGAGGTTGGGACTGGTGGGGTAGGGCTATGGGAGTGGACTAGTATGGAGAGAATAAGGAGCAGTCCAGGGAGAGAGAGCATAGGTAGCAACTGTTTCATTATGGTACTACTATTAGTTGAACTCTGAATTAGAACAACCTGGAGCTCAAGGATGCGGCACCTAGGAATTGGTGGATGAGATGTAAGGAGGCCATCATAGGTGACAGAGTGAATATGCTAGATTTACAATCAAGGACGACCCTGATGAGGTTAAACATAACACTTGTTGCAGGGCATACAGAGGCAACCCTAAAATGGGAACATATTACTTTTGTCAAGGTGGTCACAGTCTAAGGCATTTTAATAAAGATGTCTGGGCACAGGGTAGAGACGGGCAGCTAGAGTGGGAGAGGATCTGTGCTTAGGAATTTGGTGGCTGTCCTGGTTTCAGCTAATAGAACAGTGAACTGAGACTTGATATCGCCAGTAAGGGAAGAATGCTGGCGAGGGAGGAGCAAGTGTATTATAGAGGCCAGGGTCGGGTGGGGCTGGTGGGCCAAAAATATAAAAAAATATAAATCCAAAAGTTACAGTGAGGCAGAGCAAATTAATCTTCAGCAAAACAAATGTTTCAAAAAGAAAATAAGCTAAAGCAAAGTAGCCAATTAGGGCAGCAGGAAGGTAGTCCTCGATTAAAGGCCAAACCATAGGGTCGAGAGCCAATCACTTGGCTGGCCTTGGATCCCAGGTGCAGTACCTGAACTTAAGTAGCCAAGCCAAGAAGCAGGTGGGTGGGTTATAAATGAGGCGGCAAGCTGGAGAGCTATGCCGTAAGCCACAGGTTGGCTGGGATGCCCAGTTCAGGGGCACTACCTGAAAGGGAACACAGAAACATTCTGTTAGATAAGGACAAGCGGAGGAAGGAGGTGGGGTGAGGAGTAAGGATTAAACAGTGGGAGGACCATAAACAAAAGGAGCCAGGAGATTAAGTTAAGTAGCTGGCCACTTGGCTGGGGGAGGGGTGACAACAGCAGTTACTAGGGGATGGGAGGGGTTGTCTGGCTTTTGGTGCCAGGGCAGAGGGATTAGCAAGGAAGCAGAGGGCAAGCAGGGGTATGGAGCACAGCTAGGTAGCAGAGACAAAAGAAAATGAGAGTAAAAGAAAAGTGTAAGAGAATGGGGACAGGGAGAACAGGTGAGGCCAGTGGAAAAAAAAAGCTCACTAAAATAAAAGAGTTAGACCTTCAGGCAATTCTGCAGAGAGCATACATTTGCTAACAGGTTAAACAATTGATAACTTGCATGGAGCTCCGCTGCAGAGGCAATTAAGCCTCAGATAACTTAACAGTTGAGCAGACTAGATAACACTCCAAAATTCAACTAACTGATAAGCCTCTACTTTACAATGAGGTAGAGCAAATTAATCTTCAGAAAAGCAAACATTTCAAAAGAAAATAATCGCTGAAGCAAAGTAGCCAATTATGAGGCAGCAGGAAGGCAGTCCTCCAATTAAAGGCTGAGCTGGGGTTGAGGAGTCAATCACCAGCTGGTCTTGGATCCCGGTGCTGAACCTGAAGTAGCTGAGTGGAGAAGCAGTCGGTGGGTTGCAGATGAGGTGGTGAGCCAGAGATGCACTGCTAAGCCACAGGTTGGCTAGGATGCCCGGTTCAGGGGTACTGGCCTGAAGTAGCTGGAGGAGAAGCAGGTGGGTGGCTTGCAGATGAGGGTGAGCCAGAGAGCCGCACTGCAAGCCACAGGTCAGAAAGACGCCCAGTTCAGGGGTGCTACCTGAAGTAGCTACAGAGAAGCAGGCGGGTGGGTTGCAGACGAGGCGGTGAGCCAGAGAGCCATTCTGCAAGCCACAGGTTGGCTAGGGATGCTGGTTCAGGTGGACTGCCTGAAGTAGCTGAGTGGAAAGCAGATGGGTGGGTTGCAGATGAGGTGGTGAGCCAGAGCCGCACCGCAAGCCACAGGTCAGAAAAGACACGCAGTTCAGGTGTGCTACCTGAGTAGCCAAGCAGAGAAGCAGGCGGGTGGGTTGCCAAGGAGGCGGTGAACCGGAGAGCCATTCCACAAGCCACAGGTTAGCTTAGGATGCCTGGTTCAGGTACTCTACCAGAAGCAGCCAAGTGGAGAAGTAGGTGGGTGGGTTGCAGATGAGGCGGTGAGCCGGGAGCAGCGCCGACAAGCCACAGGTCCGCTTAGGGATGCTCAGTTCCGGGGCGCTATCTGAAGTAGCCAAGCAGAGAAGCAGGCAGGTGGGTTGCAGGTGAGGCGATGAGCCAGAGAGCTATGCCGCAAGCCACAGGCTGCCAGATGCTCCAGTGGCGCCACTGAAGTAGCCGAGTGAGAAGCAAGTGGTGGTTGCAGATGAGGTGGTGAGCTGCGGGGCCACAGGTCGGCTAGGGATGCCCGGCACCAGGGAGCTACCTGAAAGGGTTACTCTGTGCCTTTCTTCCTGGGTCCCAAATTTTGTCCCAGGGCTATAGAGTGTTCCTGTGTATACTGGACTTCAAACATCTGTCATTTGACAACAGAAATTTGGGAAGACAAGTCCAAACCTGTTTCTCATACGTGTAGGTAGTTTAAAGTACTTAGCTTGTAACCTCAAATATGTATCATATATACTTTAACCGCTACACTAGATAATTTTAACATTCACATCTTAATGTCAGACTTGGTAGCCTCCCACCACTCAATTGGATAATTGTATAGAAACCTAATATCTTGCCTTGCTTCTAATAGGTGCATCTCCAACTGTACTGAATCTTCCTTAAACAGAGCTGAGTTCATTTTCCACAGCCTCTATCTATGTGGAGAAGTTGTCCTAACCTCAGCTTGATGGTTACAGCCACATGATCTGAAGTTTCCAAAAGATCACTTGTATGTCCTGGACTATCACTCTCTCAGAGATGAACCAAAAATCTATCCGTGGATTGAACACCTTTATAAAAGGTATGTGCTGGTTTATTCCCAAAATATTATAGTCATCCTTCGTCTAAGATTGTTGTGAGCTGTCTGGTATTACAGAATATGTTCTCTGTTTTCCTACCCCAATCTTGTTTAGACAACCCACAATTGAAATCCCTCCCCATAAGACTATCTTGCAGGTATCAGGGTATGGGTCTATATGTCTCAAAAGTTTTGTCCTTTCTGTCTTACCTTGTGGTACATAGATATTTATTAACCGAAAGGCCATTTGCTGTATAACTACATCAATAATAAGGACACCTCCTAGACAAATGTATATTACTTTTAAAACTTGCATGTCTGTCCTAGAAAAGAGAATACCTAGACCTGAACGCCTCATCCCCACAGATCACAGAGATAGCCTCATCTCCAGTCTCTCTGAGCCTGTTCTGTTTTTGAAATAGAATGTAATCGAGTGTCCTGTAAAAATATATATCTCCTTCGATGACCTGTAGACTAGCAAATGTAACTGTACGCTTAGTTGCACATTTTATACTATTGACATTTGCAGTAATTATGGAGAAATCAGTCATAATGTCTGAAAAAGGAGAGAAAGAAACAGTTTAAACAGCACCAAAGTCAATCACTTTAAAGTCATTTTCTTTCTTCCTCTTATGAGGTTTTGATTTGTCGTGCACTTTAACCCTCTCACCACATCTGCCTGGGTGAGGCAATAGAACAAACATCTGAGTCCAGTTCCAATCTATTTCTACTGAGTCCAACAGGACAGAAAACTTATTGGCAACTGTCACCATGTCTGGTTCTGCAACAGTGATAGCCTGTGCCAGAGTTTTCTGCAGTGATTTAGAGCATCTAACTCTTTGAAATGGGAGCCCTCATAACTTTCAGGGAGGCATCTATCTGAGGGTTGTACCTCTGGGGTGATTTGGAACTCACCCTCAGAATCAGCAAGTTATACATCTGCGTGTACCTGTGACACAGGGAGTTCCTTGTCCTGCATGTGGGCATGAGGAACATCGGGTGGCACATCAATATGTTCCTCAGAAGCCTCTGAGCAGCACTAGGCCCAGGAGGCCAAAAACACCTAGGGTTAACTCAACATTGAATTTGCCTCAGACACTGTGTCTCACTGACCCCTTAACTGTGGTTGTGGGCTCATGGAAACATCATGTTCCTCAAATCAGACTCTTTCTTTTGGGCAAGGGCCACACAACGCCTTGTTCGGCTCCAACAGCTTGATCCAAACTGCTGTGTGATGCCCATTCACACATGCGGAAGGTATGACCCACTTCTTCGCACGAGTTGCACCTCATTGGGCTGGGACACTGAGTGCTGATGTGGCCAACCACCCCACACAGCCCACATTTCAGTTTATCACAAACATTGCCTAAATGGTCCCACAACGATAACAAGTATGTGGTTGACCAGCATAAAAGATCACACCATGATCATGCTCAAGAAGAAACAGTTTTCCTGTTTCATGGTTACCTTTAATGCCACCTCCACAGAACCCATTTATTTTACACTTTTGTGACAACCAGGATGTAAGCCACATTGACACCTTCGTTCTGAAAAGGACAGTTATTCGCTTGAAAGAAGACTTTGTAAGGGTATAGCCACAAAAGGCCGCCATAATGGTGTGTTTTTAGATGCTGATATTGTTTCCAGAACCTATCCAGCCCGCTGGATGCTTGAAACTAATATGGAACAAAATGTGTCCCCGGCATGAGGATCAGAGCATAGATCTCATAAGCAAGTATTTCGTACTGTCCTTCAACAAGGTGCACCCATAAATAGCCTGACTTGGACCTCAGTAGACACACCCCTGTATTTTAAGCGCACAGCATTTTGCCTTGCTGCTGGTTCCGAGGATAATCTAGCATTTTCAGAAAAGAGGTGTTGCCTCACATTTGTATTCCATACATTGACTGGTGGAAGGGGAGGATAAGGAGCCACTTCTGCATCCTGCGTACTACAGGGTCAGAAGTAATAGTCTCAGACTCAGAGCTGTGCTCAATATGAGTTATAAGAGCATCAGCCATATCTGTTAAAGTCTGTTCAATCCCCTCACCCTCCAAGACTTTTATCTTTAATAACATACCCTGAGTGGACTCGCCAGGATTTGGCGTTTACATGGCACTGTTTGTCATAGGAGGTTGACCCAGGGTGATTTGAGAGTTAATCTCCTTTCTCTGGTGATTGTCTTTACCAGTGAAAAGCACTTCTGCCAGGGGTTTCCAACCACCCTTCCTGAGGTACCAGGAAAGTTAGCATCCCATCCAGACCCATCAACAGTAGGCACCCAACCAGCATTTCCCAATGCCTTTTACTCCATTCTGGGGTGTCCCCATTCAGACCAGCCAAAGGGCCCACCTTTTTTTCACACAACTCTTTTCTGTCACTTGATATAATCCTGACTGTGGCCCTGTACCCTTTTTCCCATCCTTTGTAGCTGCTTTTGCAACATATGGTTTACCCATAGAACTAGAATATGCCCCAATGTTAAAAAAATACAGGCATTGTGCTAGCTGTAACATCACCCCCAAACTGGACACCATCAGAGGTCAGAATAGCAAAGTTAACACCAGCACTTCGCTGCCTCTTTCAAATAATTCAGGTCCAGTCAAATGATGAATCAAATATCATTTTAATCCACCCCTAATGAAGACTCATGTCTGAGTCGAAGTGTTGGGGCAAGCATTTCTTCTCCTGTGACCTCTGGTCTGGTTGTGGGATTAAAATAATATTTGATTCATCATTTGACAGGACCGAATTATTTGAAAGAGGCAGTGAGTGCTGTGTTAACTTTGCTGTTCTGTCGCGGTGTGGGTTTGCTACCTTCATACACCAGCACTTAGGCTACTGCTGATCGCAGCACTCCATTGCTTGTTCCTGCACCATCAGAGGTCTGCTGCATCATAGCTGACCTCCTCTTTCATTTAAAGAGGAAAAGCATTAGTATCACTGTATGTAGTACATGTCATGGTTCCTTCCATTTGTCCAGACACTCCTGAAACAGCACTTTTACTCACAGTTCTGCAACACTGCTAGGACACCTGTAGCAGTTTCTTCCATTAAATCCATTGACACACATGCTACAGATCCTGATCCTGTCTTGACTTCTATACTGCTCCTGGCACCCTCCATCTTCATCCCATTCACACGTTACTGTCAGATGGCAATCCGGAACAGACTTCATCCATCACAATTTACATTCCTCTGAGCCACAATTTCTTTCAAGTACATTCCTCCGTGCAAATACTGACATTCCTCCTCCAACAAAACCTCCTGTAGCTCCAGTGTTGACAAGGCACTCACCACCCCAGCTCCTCCTCCAAGATATCTATCTCCACATTGTTCTGCCCTTGCAAATCCTCTTGCAAGGTAACAAAGACTTCTTTAGCTAAAACAAAGTGCTCCTCTGCTCTAAATCCAGAGCGGTCTCTTGCAATACCGAGACCGGGATGAGACCTGCTTCTCAGTCTCTGCCACATCCTCTCTAATCGATGGAGACTCACAACTGGCCATGGACTCACCATCCACAGTGCCCTCTATCGTGTGAGGGAGATTTTTATTGAAACACACAAGGAACACATAAAAACAATCGAACAAACAATAAGATCATCTTGTCAAAAGTAAATGTAGCAAAAACAAACAAACAAAAATAAATAAAATGAAATACAAGAAAAATCACAGAGCCCAGCACAATTACAGATCAAACTGGACAATAACACTCTATTTATGTTTGATAAAATAAGTGAATCCTTCCACCAATTCAACACCTGATGTGCAGAATACAGTAAACAATCTAATTTATAAATATCACTAAGCTCATTGCTGACTAGTATACTCAGACAATCATAAGACATCCTGTTTTGATGCAATACCTATTGACATCGGGCCTGCCATATATAAAATCTAAGGCAGCAGAAAAACAATTAAAGTGTCAGGATGAAATTGAGATAAACCTGATCCATATTTTCCCACTACAAGTATATCATAAGTCAAAATCAAAGCCAATTCAGGTGCCATTTGTTGCCAAATAATCCCATAAAGCAACGACATAAGAGCAGTGTAACAAGAAATGCTCAATAGTTTCCATTTGTGCTATACATTCCATATAGGACAGTTTCATTCTATTACACTGTTATGTTTAGCATTGCCCTTAAATTTAACCTCCCGTAAACTGTGAGTCAAAGGTTTTCCCAAATTTTCTGTGGGATCCTTGAAAGTGTCAACTGGTGAAAATGTAATGATTATCACTGAGGGTCAATTCTTTAAACAAGGTTCCTAGGGTAATTTCTAGACATTATGTCCTCATGTAAAGATTTTGTGGAATGCATAATGGGACCGTCTTTCATGATACCCCATTTATGTAATTTCTGAGAGGCAGGCAAACTAGGGGGATATGAAGATGAGGATGTGGTTTAGGTGCCATTTGTAACCGTGATTTAAGATATATGGCCAAGGATTTTGTCATCCAAGCCTTGGAGATAGTATCAGTGCTGTGTAGCAAAGTGCCAAAGTAGTGTTTAAAAATAACGTATGGAGGAAAACAACAGGTTCTATCATGTTGAGACTGCCCTTATTTAATTCCAGATAGGTGTAATGTTGTTTAATGGGGTTTAATTTTGAACCCCACAACATTTGAAAACACAAACTCTTGTTCCCAGTTTGATAGGTAATGGGTATAATAATGCTATATACTGCAAGAGTGGTAAATGAACTTTTTAAATAGCATCGCTTCAGTTTGGAAACTTTCCACTGTCGCCATCTGTTTACTTTTTGTTCTGCTTTAATAATACCCAGTTCCCAATTCTTTTCAGGTAAATTCTGTGGACCAAAAATGATCCCCAATATTTCCAAAGGAGTGGAAGAAATAGAAAGTCCATACCAGATGGAGTCAGGATGTACACAAGGCCCAATAAACAGACCTTTACTCTTTCCATATTCAATTTGGCATTAGTGACTATCTGATAAAGTGCAATTTCTTGTAAAAAAATTGATCTGCTCTGGATTTGAAAAAAAAGTGCAGATATCATCAGCATAGGCTTGTATGCATAAGGCATGTGGGATGCCAAGCCCAGTAAGTCCTGTCCATTTTGGGGATGATAATGACCAATGAAGTAATGGGTCAAGGGAAAAAATATATAACAAAGGGCTCAAAGGGCACCCTTGTCGGACTCCACAACGTACAGTAAAACTATGTCGAACCACCTTTATCAGAGGTCGGACTGTAAAAAGAAATATAATAACTGCAATTGGGTTATAAAAATAATGGTAGTTTGTAAGTCTGTAATACTGAAAACAAATAATTGTGGAGGACTCTGTCAAAAGCCTTCTTCTGGTCTAAAGTTACTACACAGCCTGAAAGTCCTGAAACATTACAATGATAAATGCATCTCTCATGGTACATAAGGTTTGTCGAATATTTCTGTCAGTCAGACCACAATACTGAACTGGAGAAATCACAAGGGAGGCATAAGCTTTTAGGTGAGTATTTAAAATATGTGCTAGCACCTTATAATCTGTGTTCATTAAAACTATGGGTCTCCAATTTTTAATTTGAGAATGGTCTCTTTTTTATAGAGGTAGAACAGTAGCCTTCAGAAAAGGAAGGATGTATGGTGTTGTTCGTGAGCCAATAAGTGTAAGTTAGGAATAAACATTCTACCGATTGTGAAATGAAGATTTTATAAAATGAGTGAGGGATACCATCCAAGCCCGGAGCAGGATGAAGCCGTAAGGCTTTAATGGCTTGTGTGAGTTCTTTCTTGGTAATAGGGAATTGTAATTTTGTATTTCTATCAGAAATCAGGAATATCCACAGACCGTAAAACCCAGTTATGTCAGCTGATGAAACGTTTATATTTGGATTAAGAGATCCATAATGCCACTGGATCTCAGCTTTATATCTGCTAAGGAAGAAACCTTCCTGCCTATTTGGAGTGATTAAATAATCCAGAGAAATTATATTTTTAAAGTTTTGCAGGTTTTGTAGGGGTCACCTACGGGGAGGTTTTTCTATTATGATTCAACAGTGACTGAATTGATTTTGCCCTAGCAGTTTCAAAAACTTTCATAACATCCTTTATAGTGGAGATCTGAGAAGAATAATCATATTTAGAAAGATTCAACAAAGTAATTAATATGTATAACTGTTGCCTAAGGGATAAATAGTGCAAAATGCAGCATTTCCTCTTTTTTCCATGTTTAGAAAACCAGTTCTTAATATCAGCTTTAGTATCCATCTGCCATTCACCTTTATCAGAATACAAAACTCTACAGAGAACCTGGCCTGAAGCAAAGTCGTACTTCCTGAAAGATCATTTGGTCTTTTAAAATAGAGACATTAAGCTTCCATCTACCATGTAAAGTATATCTAGGGACAAAATGGTGCATAGAAAAAGCAATAATAAATGATCTGAAAAAGTGACTGAATAATGGATAAAGAACCTTTGGGAACATTTGAAGAAATAAAACATAATCAATTATAGAGGAATAACTGTTATGCTTATAAGTAATCTTAGGACCTTTGTATGAAGTAGATGACAATTGTATAAACCAGCAGTAGAAACCATCTGAGACAAGGCATTAGAATCACAGTATTTTTTTTTTGTTGTCCACCTTTTTCCGCTTGTCTCCTTTGAGCATGGTGCAGTTAAAGTCCCTACACAAAATATTTTCTAATGTGAAACCAAAAAGGTTGGATTGCTTTTTAAGGTTAACCTGTTCTGCCTTTATTTGGGAAGCATAAATAGAAATGAAACGACAGTCCATATTATTCCACAGACCATCCAGGATCAAGGCCCTTCCAGGTATTAAATCATATACTTTATATAAAGTAAAATTAAAGGAATGAAAAGAATCCCAACCCCATCAGCAGTGTCTCGTCAAGGATCAATAGGATGGACCCAGATCCATTCTGCTGAAAAAGTCGAACCTGTTCTTCGCATATATCCAGGTTTCCTGGATTAAACAAACATCAATGGCCTTATCATGTAAGAACTGAAACACCACCCTCTTTGTCATAATTCAGCAAACTATGCACATTGAAGGAACAAACCAAACCACCAACCATTTAAAATTTCCTGATGAACAATTGGCTAGTTTTTTCCTCTTTTTCTTTTTTTTTTTCCCTTATAATCTCCATCTGAACTTTTTCGTGGACCTTGATCATTAATAGATTTTTGCAAGTCAGAATCACCCACCTCCATTTCGGAGTCACCCCAAAGGTAAACAAAGCAGCATATGAATTTTTGGATTCCACCGAGGTGGGAGGGTCAGAGGCAATGGATTTGGAAAACCTGGAAGATCTTCTCACAGGGCAAAGGGTCAGAAATAGGTAAGACAGAACCATCCTTTAGGGGAGGGGTAAGTCTGTATAACAAACTGGAGTGAGTATATTTGGTTTCATGATCTGCTGTACTGGGGCCTGGGAATGTCAGTCCTGTGATACTGGATCAGCAGAAATCACAGAGAAACCTGCAGGAGGAATTTGAGGATTTGAAGGAGGGAGGAAAGAGAGGAGGATCCTTGGGGGGCTGGGGAACGGGAGGGGTAGGAGGCACGGGTGGTCTTGAGGAGCCCAATTAGGAGTACTGTGATTGGGCAATGCAGGTTCAACCAAATCTTGCACCTGTTGGATGAGAAGCTCAGGGCTTATGCAGCTTGCTTTGTTATGTGTTGCCCAAGGGCAGTCACTAAAGATATGCCCATATTCCTCCAAAGGTCACAGCGAGTATGGTTGGCACATTGCATAGTTCTGTGACCAATTTCTCCACAGTTGCTGCATCGGAGTTTGTTACAGGTACTGAGAGATGAGTGCAGGATCCACATCTATAGCAGGCTTGAGGCTGGCCTGCATAAAAGCAGACCCCATGATCTCTACCAAGAAGGAGAGAATTTGATATATGTTCTATTCCTGCATCCCCTGTCGTAACTTTACTTTGTACTTCCATCCCTCGTCCAGAATAGCTCACTGTCAAGAATGACCTCCGGCATTAAGTACCTCACATTTCTGTGATAACCAGTATGTGATATCTTCAACATGAGCCCTTCATTACGAAACATAACAGTCACATATTTTATCAAAGGCTTGGTCAGGGTATCACTACAAAGGGTCCATGTTGGAGATGTCTTCACTTGCCCATACCATTCCCAGAACAAATCCAGTGCATAGGAGGTTTGAAACCGACATCATAATTATCTTTGCCAGAGATATTAATAAATGCATAGACTTCCTTTGGAGAAAATGTAAAGAATCTGTTAGCAAAATTTTCCCACATGATATCTATCAGGCCTATCCTCCAACCCCCAATGTATCTTATCCAAACTGCATTCCCGAGTAGCTGCTACTTGTTTCGAGTTGGAGAAGAGATCATAAAGTAAGGGTTTGGGATCTTGAGAATGTTCTGAGACCAAGGGAGGGGATTCACCATATCCGAATGTGTCCTGGGTTTCAAAGGTGGAAAGGAACTGTAGTAACAGTATTTGAAGTGGCAGTAAAAGGTAAAGAAACAGGAAGCAGATCCACGTTATGAGGGTCAGGTTGTAAAGGAGAGTTGGGTAAAGGCCTAGAAAAGGCCCCAGGCTTCATTCTGCTGTAGCTTGAGAGTGAAATGTCCCGTGAGGGGTCTGGGATCCAAATCCTGCTGTTGATCTAATCCATCCTGCCCCAGAGAGTCCTTTTTGAGGTGTCCATGAAACCGTGTGTTGAAGAGCTGGAGAAATATTACCCTCAGGGTCAGAGATAGCAGGTTTATTGAAAAGGGAGAAAACAGAGTTGGGGATATTAACAGTTTTGTGTCCATCACCTTTCCCTCCTGCACATTACGAAGTGTTATCTGCTGTGGCCCTCAGAAAGTTCCTTTCCAAAATGAAATCCGTAGTGCCCTCTTGTGTATTAGGTCGGATTTGGTAAATTATATTCGACCCCTGTTCTACAGTTTTCAGGTATTTGAAAACAAAACCCACTGTTTTTGACAGAGTAAATACTGAGGGAGGCACTGTAGGAGATATATCCTGCAGGACCACATCACCTGTACTTTGGTACAGCAGGAGGGTTTGTTTTCAGGTCAGACTCTAGGCATACACTATTACTGCCAGTCTGACAAGTTGTTACTGTGGAAACATTATGATTGACCCCGACATCTGTGCTTGAGCGCTGGTGGCTTTGAGTGAACAAGGGCTGTGATTTTGAGTGCTAATGAAACTCGCCTTTTTATCTAGGAAGTAAGGAACCAGTAGTAGGAGAAGGCGAAGGTGTTATAGAAATATCAGGCTCTAGGCACACAGCAGAAGGGTGTTGTTACTGCCAGCCTTAGTGCTTATTAAAATCAGTGCAAACATTAGCAGATTCACTCTGCCCCACTCGGGCGGTTTCAGGAGCAGCTGCGTTGTCCGAGAGTTTGACAGACCTGGGTTTCGGATGACAGAGCCGCACCAGAAAGTAAAATGGTTAGTTTTTCTGCTAAATGTTGTTTTTCCAGCAGATGACATTCTCCTCAAACTGAACTAGTTGCAAAAGCTCTTGCCTACACATCCAAGTTATTAGCTAATTTATTTCAGTGTTTAAGGCAGATTCCATACACAAATCTTCTGTAGAAATATTAATATCTGTGATATCTTCTTCGGAAACAGTAGAACCAGTGAGCAAATTACCATCTTTAGCCCTGCGAACTCAGATCAGGAGAGGAGGCCTGCTGTTCTGTCCCAACACATCCTCACCCTCCGTGCCCTAGGCAAAGTGGCCATCATGCAGTCCAACAGCCTGTCCCCTACTGACGAGTAGGGGAATTTCCGGTGTCCTGTCCAAATTTCCCATTCACTAAAAATACCACCAACAGCTTAATCTGGTTTTGTATGGGTATCCTGTGATTTTGGCGACCGCATTGGGTGCCTACCGAAGCGGGCAACTCAATCAGCGGAGCCTGTCTTCAGGGTGACTGGGGAAGGTGGCAACCTAATGGGGGTGCGTGAAATAGCAACATCCTGTGTCACGTGCCTATGAATGTGGAGGGCGGAGCGAGCATACTGAGCATGGGATGGGAGGGTTGCCAAGGGGTGCTGCTGCTGCGCGGCGCTGCTGCTGCCTCCATGGCATGGTGGTGGGTGGGTTCAGGGCTGGTGTGGGAAATGGTCCAGGTACTTTTGTTGCACCTGGCCCTTATTATTTTGTTTTCTGTGTTTGTACCCCCGACATGCACCTCCCTGGAGTTGAGAACTTGTAGAAGTGGGGGCACAGCCCCCACATGAAGCAGAAAACCCTGGCACCATTTTGCTTTGTGCCGAAGTACATCGCTAAAATATTTTTTGGTGATGTACCATCTTCCTAACGAGCATTGCCCATCGGTGATCGCTGTTATCACATAAATCCACTTGCATGTCAGTTTACATCTGTATCTTCTCCTCTTTCTGAGACAAGGCTGAAAATAGGCAGAATTGCTTCAGTCATCCTTTCCTGGTTAAAAAAACAACTCCTTCTGAGCATGACAGGTGTCATTTATTAAACAGTGGCTGAAACGTCATTTTGCAACACAAGTGTTAAAATACATATTGGGTAAGATATTTAGAAATGACAGCTGTCACATTCATGAGGTGGTCTGAAAAATGGCTATTTTGAAAAGTTGGGGTCAAAATATTGAAAATTACTACAGTTACTAACGTGCATTGAAAACTGCAATGTAGACTCATAACTGCTGTTTTCTCATATTTTACTGCACATTTTCACATAGCCTTCTTATGACCCCATAAAGCTTTCTTATAAGCCTACCTCATGAACAAGGGCAGAGGAAATTTAGAAATCCTCCCCAAAAGGTGATTTCACGTCACAAGTGTGAAACATTTTGGCCAGGATTTGAAAATGGCAGCTGTCACATTCATAACGTGCTGTGGAAGAAATGGCTATGTTGAAAATTTGGGGTCAAAATATTGAAAATTACCAAAGCTGTGAGCCTGCATATGGCAAATTTCAATGTAGGTTCATAACTTTGTTGTTTTTAATATTTTTACCCCAAAAATTTCAACATAGTCTTCTTATGACCTCACCTCATGCACAAGGGTGAGAAAATTTTAACTCCTGCCCGAAAGGTGATTTCACACACTGACTACAAAATCACCTTTCAGTTTGCGAAAAACATTTTGGCCAGGATTTGAAAAAATGGCAGCTGTCACATTCATGCGGTGCTGTGAAGAAATCAGCTATGTTGAGGGTTTAGTCAAAATATTGAAAATTACCAAAGTAGTAAGCCTGCATTCGCAACTTTTAATGTAGGCTCATAACTTTATTGTTTTTCAATATTTTGACATAGAAACATAGAAACATAGAATTTGATGGCAGATAAGGACCGCTTGGCCCACCCAGTCTGCCCATTCCCTACCTAATGGATAAGCTGCAGATCCTAGTTAACCAGCAGCCTACTTCTTCCTACCCCCACGCCCTAGAATTGCCTTATGACTGTCCCATGCATGCTTGAATTCCACCACTGTTTTTGACTCCACAACCTCCTCCAGAAGGCCGCTCCATGCATCCACAACCCTCTCTGTGAAAAATACTTCCTTAAGTTACCTCTGAGCTGCCCCCTGTCTATCTTCAAATTGTGCCCCTTGTTCTTGCACACTTTTTGAAAGATGCTACCTCTTGGACTTTGTTGATTCCTTGAGGTACTTGAAAGTTTCTATCATGTCCCCTCTCCCTCCTTTCTCTCGAGGCTATACATATTAAGCTCTTTAAGTCTCTTCATATGTCTTCCGGTGCAGACTCTGCACCATTTTAGTTGCCTTCACATTGCTTGCCCACCTTTAGGTCATCTGATATGACTACCCCAGGTCCCTTTCCATTTTGTTGTTGTTAGTATCTCACCCCATTGTGTACTCTTCCCTGGGTTTTGTTTCCCAGGTGCATTACCTTGCACTTCTTAGCATTGAATGTAAGCTGCCACATTTGACCATTCCTCTAACCTTGCCAAGTCCCTTCTCATCCTTTCCACCCCACCTTGTGCATCACCTCTGTTGCAGATCTTTGTGTCATCTGCAAAGAGACATACTTTTCCTTCCAGTCCCTCTGCAATGTCTCTTATAAAAGACACTGAAGAGGACCGGTCCTAATACTGAACCTCCTGCGGTACCCCACTAGTAACCCCCCTTTCTTCAGAGTGGACTCCATTTACTATTACTCTCTGAGTCCTTTTCTCCAGCCAATTCTTTACCCAGGCTGTCATCTTGGGACCCACTCCCAGGCTGGCTAACTTGTATATTAATCTTTTGTGTGGGACTGTGTCAAATGCCTTGCTAAAGTCTAGGTAGGCCATGTCCACAGCCCCTCCCTGATCTGCTACTTTGGTCACCCAGTCAAAGAAATCTATCAGATTCATCTGGCATGACCTTCCGCTGTGAATCCATGCTGCCTTGGGTCCTGTGCCCTCTGGCCTCTAGATACTGACAATTCTTTCCTTCAGAAGTGATTCCATCATTTTCCCTATCACTGAGGTTAAACTAACAGGTCTGTAGTTTCCTGCTTCTGCCTTGCTCCCACTTTTGTGAAGGGGAATCATATCTGCTCTCCTCCAGTCCTCGGTACCACCCCATCCTTCCATGATTTGTTAAAGAGGATAGTCAGTGGTGTCACTAGTTCTACCATTAGTTTTTTAGAATTCTGGGATGAATCCCATCAGGCCCCTTGCTTTGTCCACCTTCAGTTTTAAGAGTTCTTTCATAACCCTTTCTTCTGTAAATGGGCTGGTATCAACTTCTGTATCCAGTGTGTTTCTGCTGTTTGTTTTAGGTACCTCTCCTCTTCATTTGTAAATACTGAGCAAAATATTTGTTTAGTATCTCTGCCTTTTCAGTCTCCTCTGCCCACCCTCCCTCCCTTTATTAAGCCTCACTATCCCTCTCTTGGTCTTCCTTGGCTCCTTGATGTACCTATAAAAGGTTTTATCCCCTTCTTAACTGAGTTGGCTACCTTTTCCTCGGTTTGGGCCTTTGCTGTTCTGACTGCCTTCACAGCTTCCTTTTGCTTTAACTGATACAGAGTTCTGTCCTGCTCCTTCATGATTCCTTGTACTTCCTGAATGCTTTCTTTTCTCTTGAACCTTCACTGCCACTTCTTTGAGAACCATAGTGGTTTTTACATTGTTTTGTTTTGTTTATTTGCGTCACACAAAGGCTTGTTACCTCTGTGATGGCAGTTTTTATTATTCCCCATTGTTCTTCCACCCTCCTTCCTGCCCATTTGCTAGTGCATTCCTTAGGCACTCACCATTTTGACCCCACATTTTTATTGTTCCTCTTATGACCCCACCTCATGAATAAGGGCAGAGAAAAGTTTCAACTCCTGCCCAAAAGGTGATTTCAGGCAGTGACCGTAAGTCATCTTTCGGGACAGATTTGCCTAATTTCACTGCCATTGTTCACTAGGTGGGATCCCAAAAAGGCATGTTGAAAATGTAAGAGAAAAATATTCAGAAATGACCAAGTTATGCCAGTAAGTTCAAAAGGCATTGAATACATTGAACCACATACCTGATTCCCTCAGTTCGTGGTCCAGCGTTGAAGAGTGAAGATGTGTCTGCGGTTCAGAGAGGATTATGGCACTGGACCCTCGCTGGGTAAGTAAGGGCATGGGGGCGTGTGTGATAGTGGATGCTGGTGGGAGGTTGGGTGGGAGTACAGTAATGGCAGCAACAGGCATTGATGGATTTTTTACAGGGTTTAAAAACAAAACTACGAGGGTGGTCTTCTTTATTTCAGATGGCTGGGAATTGGCACCTCCGTGTCAGTGTTATGTTTGGTAGCACTGGGGTGGGCCCGCCAGTGCTGCATAAGTAAAATGGGCAGGGTGGGGAGGGTAGAAGCCAGCATGGGGATTGGACACCCTGTGCCGGAATATTAACAGACACTGATGTATGTTTTTCTTTTACAGGGTTAAAAAACCTACAAGGGACAGTTTTCTTTATTTCAGGTGGCGACACTGGAGGATTGGGCACCTCAGTGTCAGGGGTGTAGCCAGGAATTTCAGATCAATACACCAAGTGGACTCACTGCTACCCCCCATTGTCTCTGCTGTGCTACCTCTCCCTCCACTGTTCATGTGCCATCTGTGCATCCTCACCTGACACAAACGTCTATTTTGTTTATGTGTATACTCTAAATATGAAAAGATGCAACACACATACTCCCATAGAGTAGGAATACCTTCAAATCACCTGTGTCAGATTAACAGACTGTTTTTAGTAACAATGTTGCATTGTGACAAGCGTCTGTACCACATCAAGGTAGCCAGTCCCACAGAGGTCCGTTTACACACCACTAGCCATAACACTACTAACAATTGTCAGACACACAGGCTTTTAGTTGCAGTATTGCATTGTGACATGCCTCTGTACCACATCAAGGTTGCCAGTCCCACAGAGTTCCACTCAAACACCATTAGCCATCCAGTCTGCCCATGATGCCCTATAAATGCTTGTGTCCACTGACCCTATGTGATCAATGGCTTTTCATCACTCTCTCTCTCCCCATCCAAAGCGCCTCTCATGCCTGTCACAGGTATGTTTAGACCCTCCACTGTGCTTGCCCCACCACCTTGTGGCAGACTGTTCCAAGCATCCACCACCTCTCTGTAGAAAACTTCCTCACATTACCTCTAGCGTGTCCCCTTGTTCTGTATCTAGCCCCTCCAGTTTCATAGTGTGTCCCTCATTCTGGTATCTTTTCTACATAAGAGATCCCCCATCACCAGCACATTGAGGTACTAAAGTTTCTATCATGTCCCCCTTTCTCTCATCCAGTGACTATATATTGAGGTCTCTCCTTTATGTTTTGTGATGCAAGTCATGCACCATCTTGGTTGCCCATCTCTGGATAGCTTCCACCTTGTGTAAGTCCTTACACACGTGTGATCTCAGTATTGTGTGCAGTACTCCAGGTGAGGCCTTACCAGTGTTTTATACAATGGCATCACCACCTCCTGTCTCCTGCAAGTAACACTGCCTATGCACCCCAGCATGCCACTGGCCTTCCATGCAGCCTTTGTGCACTGATTTGATACCTTAAGGTCAGATACAGTAACTCCTGGGTCCTTTCTCTTTGGTGAGGGTCAGCACCCCCTTCTATGGCTCTCCCAAGGTTTCCCTTCCCAGATGCATCATCTTGCACTTTTTTGTGCCACTGGAATCCAGTTATGCCACAATCCTTTTTCAGATCATTTTCATCACAGATTTGGTGGTCTGGTTTTGACTAGTTAGATTTTCTGTTGGTGGTCCAAGTGGCTACCTGAAGCCTCAACTACACAGAGCACTGTGCCTAAGTTTCCTAAGCTGACCACAGCAAGGAGTAATCAACAATGTGGCTTGATGCTAAGGCAGCCCATGGCATACCAGCAACTTTGAAATCCATGAAACAGTAGATTCAAGTCAGGAATACCCCACCTCCACCCCTACCCTCTTCCCCTTATTTACAGCTCCAAATCTTTTCAGTCATGGAATTGTAGGAGTAACAGAGAAACTCTGGCAAAATCAGGGATGACCTTGAAATTATGGACAGAGGTATGCAAGTTTGCTGACTGCAGGTTTCTAGTATTACCATTTCTCCCTCTGTTTGTGGTGCAAGAGTCTTCCACTAAACAGTCTGCATTTGTAGTGTCAGACTCTTCCCACTAGACAGCTAAACTACAGACTGCATTCGTACTTGACTAAACTGTTTTCTCCAGTAGTCAGCAAAAGTAGTCTTATTTATAGACAATGTGGCCCAACTGGTCATTCAGCACTATCAGCAAAAGTGGGCCTGGAAGCTCTAGTAAAGTAGTCTGACTAGTGAGTGTGATCTGTAATGCCTAGCAAGCAGTATGTAGTACCACACAACTTCCTTCCATCCTCGATAGCCCCAGCTCAAAATTTGCAGTTTGAGAATAAGTGACCCAAAACCAAATCAAACTAAGCAGCTGGCCAGGTAGTTCAGCTAGTAGGTAGGTGGATCTTATCTGCTGTCACATTCTGTTACTATCATGTTTTTATTGGGCAAGTTTCATAGTTTGAAAGCCATGAAAGCTCTTTTAAATGGCCTACTAGGCTTACCCATTGCTGTCAGTAGTACAGAGATGAGCCTGACCCCTATTGAGTCTACATAGGCACCTTTAAGAGCTTTTATCTTTTTATCATTAACAATCAAGCTGTGCTAACCACACTGGGTTTAAGCACAGATCTGTGGCATTGCAGCCATGGTTGTAAACATGGTGGCAATACAGTACCAATATAAAGCAGACTTAAATAACCAATAGTGCTTGACTACTGCTAGCTAAAGATAAAACTGAATACCTTAAACAGGGGTCGAAATTGTCACTGACCAGCTTACCAAATCCTGATAGATTTTTGTATCAGGCTAGTAAGATTTTCATTTACCTAGCCCTGCTGTCTTGTACTGGAGAGGCAACACTTCAGTATGTATACCAGCTGGGCCAGTGAAAGTATCTAGGGACAGTGGATGTCCCTAGTCACTAGTCCTGCTGGCTGTAAACTTTGTTTTGACCCCTCTTAAAGAGTTGTTCATGGACAAAAGTATTCCCCTTTAATTTACTTGCCAAAAGA
This sequence comes from Neoceratodus forsteri, assembly GCA_016271365.2. Taxonomy (NCBI): domain Eukaryota; kingdom Metazoa; phylum Chordata; order Ceratodontiformes; family Ceratodontidae; genus Neoceratodus; species Neoceratodus forsteri. The sequence goes on along the minus strand of CM028130.1, from coordinate 133,323,546 downwards.
CCATTATAACTATAAAACCTTCCTCCATATGTTTTCCACATAAAACATACTGGAAGGCAGGCCTCAAGTTTACAACTACCACAGGTCTTAATACAAGTCATTCATTGCATGATGAAATGGGACCAGAGACCAAAAGGTTTATTTAGAATGGCTGCTGACAATTAGACACTACGGAGGAGTCATCTGACAAATGATTATAAAAAGGGCTCATGTGAAACTTATTTAAAATCTGTATTAGAAAACAGATACTGACAGCCCTTTTTTCCCATACAATAGAAATATCCAAGTTCTCATTTAGATTACACTTTTACCCTAGTCATTCTAATGCTGCACAAACTTACCATTTGTCAATTTATGATCTACTTTTCATGCAGGGAATAAAAGTGCCTGTTATGAACTAGTAGTTGCCAGTCACACCTTCAACCTTTAACAGTTTTTGTTAGGTCTCTAGTTGCAAATATTAAAAGACTAAGTCAATCTGTATGATTATGCATATCAGACAAGCAGCACCAAACTATCCTGTCCTATGAGGGAACAGTTCTATTTTATTTATTGAAATTGTAGAAAAGACAGGATAATCTGTGGAGTCATCAGTAACAACAAACAAAATGTAAAGCACAGAAAGCAATAAACCACCACACAACAAAACTAAACTGTACAAACAATTTGAAAATGCCCAGAGAGTAACAGGAACTAGTAGTAAAGTCACTTTACCTGAGTGCTATCTTGAGCCTCGATTGTCTGTCGAATACTGTCACCTCAGCATCTACTCTAGATAGACGGCAGGGTGCAGGTAGCAAGATGATAGGAGGATAGACGACACATACAGTTTAGTCCACCACTGTCCAAACAGAGAAGCGGTGCTCCATTCTGACTTGCCACCACCAACACAGCCATACAGTCAGTGTTAAAAAAAACCACAATCAGTCAAACACAACGCCACTCTGCAGTGTCCACAGTCCGACACGGTCCCTTAACAAATTTCTTCTCTGCAGGCAGGCTCAGTTGGAGAGTTGGAGACTTGGGAGTTGTGACTCAGTGCAGAGCACACAGTCAGCCTCAGGAGCTCACAGACTAGTCACAGGTTCAGGCAGCTTGCTACCTCTGGCATCCAGGCGCTCAGCTCAGTAGGTGTAGGACAGGTGACCTGGGTACTACTCGGAGGCATCGCAGTCTGATTCTTCAAGACAAGCAGTTCAGCAGAAATCACAAAGCAAATGGCGTGGAGGGAAGTGGATGGCATTGATCTCCTAGAGTCTTGGCGGTGATTCGTTCCATAAATCTTTGGGTTCTTCGCCAGATTACTTTCCCTCCATTATCCTCCTTCTGCTAGTGCTGCTCTTCAAATTCTGGTTCCACACTTCTTCCACTTGCAGTCGCCTTATCAAGTTCACAGAGCAAGATGTTTTCTCGAACTGAAAAGCACAATGCGCTGCAGTACTGGGGCATTTAAACATAGCGCCCGTTGTAGCCACCCTCTTACCTGACACATTAACCAGTCACTGAAGTGTACTGATTGATAGGGATCTGATTGAAAAATCGGCACATTGTACCTGAATTTCTCAATCAGGTCCACTGCCCCGCCTCCAAAGGATTAAGTTAGGGAGAAAGCCTGCAAAAAAAAAAGAAAGACGAACAAAAGAGGACTTGGATCACACACAGGTTGGCTGTTTGCTACCCTTGCTGTTTTTGGTAAGCACACCGTGGCGTGCTTGGCATATCAGTGCCTACGCCCTTGCTCAGTGTCAGTGTTATGACATGTCTCAGCTTGTCACCACCCCATCTAGATTCAACCCTCTACTGGCACTAATACCCTCCTGGATATCACCATTACCAACCACCCCAGAGGGTGCTCGATATCAGTGTACTTCCCAACTCACTTAGTGACCACTCCTGGTCATATTCTCTTGGCCGCTGTCATCAGCAAACCTGCACCACAAACCATCCAGCGATGTCACCCACTCCCAGGCAGCCTGTGTCACCTTAAACTGTACCTCTCACAACTGGATTGGTCCCCATCAGGCTTGCACCGTCCATAGACGAGGCACTGGATTTTTTACTCGACTTATAACACTGCCTGTGACCTCTATGCCCCTTCACTAGAAATTGCACCAAAGCAAAACATGTCCTGGGTTACCCTCCCTCCTTCACAAACTTAAAATGAGAGACAACCTATGGCACATTGTTGTGGAATCTGAAACCAGCTGATAGACAAGCGCACAACACTGAGCCACTCAAGGTACTTGGGTCATCTCGACAGGCCAAAGTCCAGTACTACCAATCCGCTTCTTGTCTTCTCTCCTGGGGGTCGGCTAGAAATTTTGGGATAATGTAATGGAGCTGAATGGAAATCCCACTTCCACCCCCCTCTGAACTCTTCTTTAATGGCACTGTCTGCTCTGACCCCTTGGCATTGCAGACTGCCTAAACCACACCTTCTCAGACCTAAGTTCAATCCTGCCCAGTAACTTCTTTGACCCCATCCCAGTAGCACCCCTGCCCACTCTCCAGACCTCCCTTCTACCACGCACCATCTCCCTGTTGGAGGCTAGACCTCTGCAAAACGCTAGTAGTAACAACTCCCCGCACTGACCTACTGGACACTAGGCTACTTTTGTCTGACGTTGGATGCTATCCTGGTCCCACTTACCGAGCTGCTCAACCACTCTCTTGTGCCTAGGGCAGTTCCCCAGTACATGGAAAACTGCCATCATCACTCCCATCCTAAAGAGCGTGATCGAGAGACCCCGCTAACTATCGACCTATCTCCATCCTCCCCACTCTCTAAGGCCCTTGAAAAAGTAGTTGCCAACTAGCTTGTCAATACCTGGCCATACACAATATCCTGTGCCCTGAACAGTATGGCTTTTGTGCAGGTCACAGCACCACAACTGTGCAACCTGAATTTTCCAACTTCCTGCACTCTTCTCTTAATGCCAGAAGTCCTGACGTGTTGCGGTTCATTGGCCTCCAAGGCCTTTGACATGGTTTGCCATCCTCTCCTGCTTGACTCCCTCAGATGCCTTGGTTTCTTCCCTGGCCCACTTGCATGGTTCACCAGCTACCTCTCTGCCAGAACTCAGTGTGTAAAAATCAATAGCACCCTATCTGACACACGACCTGTCCACTCTGGGATCCGTAGGGCTCCATTTTAGGCCCTCTCCTCTTCAGTCTCTACCTCAACTCCCTCCCTTGGCCTGCCAGAGTAAGATCCTCCTCACGTGATGGCGCTGTGCTCTGCTGCTGAACCCAACCCCAACACACTCCAGACCACCCTCCAACAAGCTTTTGATGGAGCTGAGCATTGGTTCACATCACAAAGGCTAGTTCTAAACCCAAAAGACCAAGTTATGCTCTTCTCACATCGCCAAAGCAAAGCCAGTGGTGCCTTTCTCGTGATGCTGCCTAGCACACACCCCATTGAGCAGGTTTCCACCTCAAGTACCTGGGCATTACCTTTGATTCAGCACTCTCCTTCAATTCCCATATCAATGCCCTTCTGCTGCCATCAATGTCAGGATTGGACTATTATATTGCCATAGGGACTGCCTACCACAAGAGGCCCTTAGATTGGCAATCACCTCCTCTGTCCTGTCACTAATCGACTATGGGCTGCCCATCTATGCTGCTGTAGACAACACTGCATTTGCAAGAATCCAGCTCTCTATAAACAAGGCTTGCAGGCTAATGCTGGGAGCCCCTAGGTGCACCCATACGTGCTTGCTGTACTCTACCACCAACTTGCTCAACCTTGAAGAAAGACTCCACTTCCAAACCTGCCTTCTTGTAAAAAGACCCTGCTAGGGTTCTCCACCCCTGGGTCGCCACCTTCCTGCAGCATGCCTCCCTCAGTCTCCACCTGCAGCACTGTCAAAACCTCCTTATTGTCCCCAGGGTAAGGACCTCTATGGCCCAGAGATCCTTTTGCCATCGGGCTCCTCTTTGTTCAATTCCTCCCAGCCAACATAGCTGACTCTACTAAGCTTGGTCCTTTCAAGGCTCTCTCAGAAGCCATCTGACAAGCACTCGCTGCTGCAACTGCACATAACTCCCACATGCCCCCTTACCTGCACCCCAAGGCTGGGTCTGCCTTGTCTACTTTTGCTGTATATACCTGGGGTCTCAGGCAACATCTGCTGACTATTGTAATAAAATATCTCTGGTTGTTACCTGATGTGGTACTGTACCCATATTATGACTACTGTGATCTATCTATTACCAAGTGTGTACCACCAGTGAATGCCTGTAACACTGGTTGCTTTTTTAATCTAAGTGTTATGTACTGTACTGTTTTGTTTGCTGTAATGTATTGCTCTCTTTGATGAGGTGCCTTTGTAAATAAGTCTATGACTCAAAGGTTTGTATACTGATGATCTAATAAATAAATATGTTTGACAGCACTGGGTGGGCCCCAGTGCTGCATAAGTAAAAATGGGCAGGGTGGGGTGGGGTAGCAACTGGCACAGGGGATTGGACACCCCTGCCAGAATATTAACATAGGTTGGGCTTGGGTGTGTGGCAGTTACAGCGTGAATGCAACAGACATTGATGGACAGTTTTCTTTTGTGGGGTATTTAAAATAACTGCAAGGGGACGGTTTTATTTCAGGTGGTGACACTGGGGACTGGGCACCCCAGTCATGGTGTTATGTTTTGAGAAGTGGAGTGCTGAGTGGGAAGGTCGGGTGGGGGACAGTAAGGACAGGGCAGGGGGACAGTAAGGACAGGGCAGCAACAAACATCAGTGGATGGTTTTCTTGGTCACAGGCTGTAATTAGGCTCAGCAGGCTGATCATGACAGATCAGCTGTGCTTGCTGGGTGGTGGTTATGTAGATCAAAGAAAGAGCTGACCCTATGACTGGGTCGGCTCTTTCCTTGAAATACACAAAGTTTCTGTCCAGCAAGCCAGAATGGTGTCATGATCAGCCTGGCTGATAATTAGTGTGACACTGATGAGCCCTTACAGCGCCGCTTCTGCATTGGACTAACAGTTTCAGACCCTCAAAAGTCACTTCTAACAAAATGTTTGCTATGCGTAAGCATGGCAAACATAACAAGCATTTGTCAATGCCGAATGTTGATTGCATTGGTCCGCTGAGTCAGCCACTGCCTCTGTGTCACTGCGTTTGTTCTGTTTCTCGCTGCTGCAGGCTGCTCTCTTTGTACTGGGCTCCTGCCTGTGTTGGCGCATTTTCTGCCCACAAAGAAATCTGCAGCTGTCCCGACAGAGCTCTGTTGAGGTGGGTCACCTCTCTCACTCACTCATTCTGTTTCTGCTGGTGCTGCAGGCTGCCCTTTGTACTGGGCTCCCACCCACAAAGAAATCGCAGCAGTTCTGACACAGGTCCGTTGAGCTAGCTCACTCCCCTCTCTCGCTATTCCGTTTCTCACAGCACTGCAGGCTGGCCTTTTATACTGGGCTCCTGCCTGTGTTGGCACATTTTTCTGCCCACAAAGCAATCCGCAGCAGTCATGATAGAAGTCTGCTGAGCCCGCCATTCTCTCTCTCACTTGCTCATTGTGTTTCTCCCGTGCTGCTGGCTGCCCTTTTGTACTGGGCTTCTGCCTGTGTTGGCACCTTTTTCTGCCCACAAAGAAATCTGCAGTTGTCCCAACAGAGCTCTGTGAGGTCGCCTTCCACCTGTCTCACTTGCTCATTCTGTTTCTCCTGGTGCTGCAGGCTGCTCTTTGTACTGGGCTTCTGCCTGCATTGGCATGTTTTGCTGCCCACAAAGAAATCTGCAGCTGTCCCAACAGAGCTCTGTTGAGGTGGGTCACCCTCTCTCTCACTCGCTCATTCTGTTTCTGCTGGCTCCCCAGGCTGCCCTTTTGGTACTGGGCTCCTGCCTCATGTTGGTGGCTTTTTTCTGCCCACAAAGAAATCTGCAGCAGTCCTGACACAGTCGCTGGAGGTAGCTCACCCCCCTTCACTCTGCTCTTTCCATTTCTGCCGGTGCTGCAGGCTGGCCTTTGTACTGGGCCCTGCCTGCATTGCCGCCTTTTCTGCTCACAAAGAAATCCACAGCAGTCAACGATAGAGCTCCATTGAGCCCGCCACTCCTCCTCTCTCACTCGCTCATTGTGTTTCTCCAGCACCAGGCTGTCCTTTGTACTGACTTCTGCCTGCTAGGCACCTCTTCCTGCTCACAAACAACCGCAGCTGTCCCGACAGAGCTCTGTTGAGGTTGCTCACTCTGCCTGTCTCACTTGCTCATTCTGTTTCTCTGGGCCTTGCAGGCTGCCATTTTGTAGTGGTCTCCTGCCTCTGTTGGCACCTTTTCTGCCCACAAAGAAATCTGTAGCAGTCTCGACAGAGCTCCGTTGAGCTTGCTCACCCCTCTCTCACTTGCTCGTTCCGCTTGTCGCGCTGCAGGTTGTCCTTTGCACTGGGCTCTGCCTGTGTTGCCGCCTTCTTCTGAGCCACAAAGAAATCTGCAGCAGTCATGACAGAGTTCATTCCGAGCTAGTTCACCACTCCCCTCTCACTCATTCATTCTGTTTCTTCTGCCGCTGCAGGCTGCTCCTTTGTACTGGGCCCTGCGTGCACTGCTGCCTTTTTCTGCCCACAAAGAAATCTGCAGCAGTCCCAACAGAGTCTGCTGAGTTCACTCACTCCCTCCCTCACTCTCACATTCTGTGTCTCCGCTGCTGCAGGCTGCTCTTTTGTACTGTGTCCTCCTGCGCTGGTGGCTTTTTCGCCCACAAAGACATCTGCAGCTGTCTCAACACAGCTCCATTGAGTCTCGCTCACTCCCCTCTCTCACTTGCTCATTCCGTTTTGCAGGTGCTGCAGGCTGGCCTTTTGTACTGGGCTCCTGCCTGCATTGTCAGTATTTTCCTGCACACAAAGAAACTGAGCAGTCATGATACACTCCGCTGAGCTCGCTACCCCCTCTCACTCTGCCTTTGCTGTTTCTCCCAGCACTGCAGGCTGCCCTTGTGCTGGGCTCTGCCTCGCTGCTGGCACCTTTTCCTGCCCACAAAGAAATCTGCAGCTGTCCCCGACAGAGCTCCATTGAGGTCACCACTCCCCATCTCACTAGCTCATTCTGTTTCTACTGGCGCTGCAGGCTGACATTTTGTACTGAGCTTCTGCCTCTGTTGGCATTTTTTCTGCCCACAAAGAAATCTGCAGCAGTTCCAAAAGAGCTCTGTTGGCTCACTTACTCCCCCTGTCTCACTCTCTCATTCCTGTTTCTGCCTAGCGCTGCAGGCTGCCCTTTGTACTGGGCTCCTGCCTGCATTGCTGCCCTTTTCTGCCCACAATGAAATCTGCAGCAGTCACGAGAGAGTCCGCTGAGCACGCTGACTCACTCCCCCCACCATTCGCTCTGTTTCTCCCGCTGCAGGCTGCCCTTTGTACTGGGCCCCTGTGTGTATTGCTGCCTTTTTTCTGCCCACAAAGAAATCTGCAGCAGTCCCAACAGAGTCTGCTGAGTTCACTCACTCCCTCCCTCACTGCCATTCTGTGTCTCCGCTGCTGCAAGCTGCCTTTTGTACTGCATTCCTACCTGAGTTGGTGGATTTTTCTGCCCACAAAGACATCTGCAGCAGTCTCAACACAGCTCCATTGAGCTCGCCATTCCTCTCTCACTTGCTCATTCTGTTTCTGCCAGCGCGCAGGCTGGCCTTTTATACTGGGTTCCTGCCTGCATTGCCGCCTTTTCCTGCCCACAAAGAAATCTGCAGCAGTCACGATACACCTGCTGAGCTCGCTCACTCCCCCGCCTCACTCACTCATTCTATTTCTCCTGGTGCTGCAAGCTGCCCTTGTACTGGGCTCCTGCCTCTGTCGGCATCTTTTTCTGCCCACAAAGAAATCTGCAGCAGTCACGATAGAGCTTTGTTGAGCTCGCTGACTCACTCCCCTCTCTCACTTGTTCGCTCTGTTTCTTCTGCCGCTGCAGGCTGCCCTTTGTATTGGGCCCCCGTGTGCATTGCTGCCTTTTTCTGCCCACAAAGAAATCCACAGCAGTCCCAACAGTGCTGCTGAGTTCACTCACCCTCCCTCACTCGCCATTCTGTGTCTCCCACTGCTGCAGGCTGCCCTTTTGTACTACATTTCTGCTTTATAGCTGCTTTTTCTGCCCACAAAGACATCTGCAGCAGTCTCAACACAGCTCCATTGAGCTTGCTCACTGCCCTCTCTCACGCTCATTCCGCTTTCTGCCGGTGCTGCAGGCTGGCCTTTTGTACTGGGCTCCTGCCTGCATTGTCGCTTTTTTCTGCCCCACAAAGAAATCCGCAGCAGTCATGGATACACCTTCGGCGCTTTCCTCACTCCTCTTCACTGCCATTCTGTTTCTCCTGGCACTGCAGACTGCCCTTTGTACTGGGCTCCTGCCTCTGTCAGCAGCTTTTTCTGCCCACAAAGAAATCTCAGCAGTCCCAACAGAGCTCCATTGGCCTCACCACCCCGTGCCTCACTCGCTTGTTCCGTTCTGTCAGTGCTGCAGGCTGCTCTTCTGTACTGGGCTCCTGCTTGCGCTACCACCCTTTTCTGCCCACAAAGAAATCTGCAGCAGTCACGTATAGAGTCTGCTGAGCTTGCTCACCCCCTCTCACTGCTCATTCTGTTTCTCCCACTGCTGCAGGCTGCCCTTTGTACTCAGCCCTGCATGCATTGCTGCCTTTCCTGCCCACAAAGAAATCTGCTGCAGTCCCAACAGAGCTCTGTTGAGCTCACTCACCCTCCCACTCACTGCCCAGGTCTCCCGGGCGCTGCAGGTTGCCCTTTGTACTGGGCTCCTGCCTGCGCTTGTTGCCTTTTCTGCCCACAAAGAAATCCGCAGCAGTCCTGACAGAGCTCAGCGAAGCGCTGGAAACACATTAAGTCAGGATGTGAAAATGACAGCTGTACTTTCATATATGAGGTGTGAACAAATGACAGTGTTGAAAATCTGGCGTGAAATTATTACTAATTTGCAAACTTACAAGTGTGCGTGAACCTGCACAACACACGCCATAACACAGTCATTTTATGGAGTTTCATCAAAAATTTTCAAACATAATCATTTTAGGACCTCTGTCTTGATCAGTCTCAGTGTGATTTTCTTACTATGTTCTGAACACTGATTTCCCACAGAGACCACGCTATTGTGTGCCGGAAGAGCGAAAAAACATTTCGCCAGGATGTGAAAAATGACAGCTGCACTGTTCTGTAAGAAGGTGTGGCAAAATGGCAATGCTGAAAATCTGGAGTGAAAATATTGCAAAGTTGTGAAGGTACGAGTATGGTGGAAACTGCGCAATGCACATTCGTGAACACACTCATTTTATGGACTTTCGCCACCAAATTTTCAACATAGGCATTTTAGGACCTCTGCTAATGAACAGTGTCACTGTCATTTTCATAATGTGTCCCAAAATGGATTTCCACAGCAACCATGCTATTCTGCTGACGGAACTGCGAGAAACACATTTCAGCCAGGATGTGATAAATGACAGCTGTACTTTCTATAGAGGTGCAGAAGAATGGCAATGTTGAAAATCTGGAGTGAAAATATTATTAATTTGTAGTTATGAGCGTGCATGCAACTGCACAACGCACTAGAATACAGTTATTTTATGGAGTATTGTCACCAAATTTTCAACATAGGCATTTTAGGACCTCTGCTCATGAACAGTGCCACTGTCATTTTCTTTAATCTGTCTTGAACACTGATTTACAGCAACCGCACTATTCTGCGCCAGAAGTGCGAAAACTAATTTCGCCAGGATGTGGAAAATGACAGCTGTACTGTTCACAAGGAGGTCTGAGGAAAATATTGCAAATTTGTAGGTATTAGCGTGCATAGCAACTGCGCAATGCACGCCATAAAAAAGTCATTTTTGGGATTTTTCCCACCAAATTTGTAATGTAGGCTTTTGAGCCCACCTGAAATGGCACTGTTATTTTGTTAATCTTCCTGAAAGTGATTCCACGAGTGACTGCGTAAATCACCTTTGGGGCTAATAACAATATGACAGTGCCAGAATTCATGAGGAGGGGTCCCAAACCCCATGTTGAAAATTTGATGCCAAAATTCCAAAAATGCCTGAGATATGCATCAAAGTTGAAAAAACCCTATTTATTCCATTATACAGCTTGCTGGCATTTCCTCCATTTGCGTAAGCTTTGAAGAGTGCAGATGTGTTCCCGGTCCACGAAGATCATCGTGCCAGACTCCGGAGGCAAGTATGGGGTGAGGTGTGTGGGGGAGGAAGGGTGCGCAGTGGGTGGGTGCGGGTAGTGGAGGGGGCAGGGAGACCGCCGAGGGACCGCTTCCTTTTACAGGTTAAAAATAAAAAGACATTGCAGGACCATTTTTGATTTTACAGGGCATATGGCATGCTGGGGTGGCCCCCAGCATGCCAACAGAGTCTTTTTGGGGCAGCTGTAGCCAATGGGGATTGGGCACCCCGCCAGCACACAACAAAGGGGGTGACATTATGCTGACAAGGATTGGGCACACCATTGGCAGACAATAAAAGCGGGGTGGGGCTGCATAATGCTGACAGGGAGTGGGCTTCCCATTGGCAACATAAACCTTGGGGCACTGAAGCCAATGGGGATTGGGGCCTCTGTCGGCAAACAGACATGGTGGGGGGCACATGCTGCCGAGGGTACTGGGCACCCCTCAGTAGGTAGTTAATATTGTTTGAGAACATGGCGGCAAGCCACCACCAGGTTCACAAACAATATCAGTGTTTCAGGTTCCACTCTGCAATGACGGGTCACCCCTCATTGCAGCGACGGCTGATGCTGCAATGACGAGTGGCCCTTGATTGCAGCCGCTAAAATTTTACAAGTTGGTGGCAAGCTGGCTAAACTAGTGTCAGTAGCAGCATGCCATGGCACTGGGGAAGCGGGCCAAGCCTTTAAAGACTGTGGGGCAATGGCCCCAACAGTGCCGCCTCCACAACCTGCTTCTGAGAAAGCTGCTGCAATATGTTTCTTGCATGTGTGCAATCAACATAAAACAAGCATTTGTCAATGCCGAATGTTTGCTTGCTGGCATTGGCACTGTGTAGTGTAGAAGTTACAGAGCTGCATAATAGAAATGGCAGTGAAGTATTGAACTGAAGCAAACCCCACCACCACCCCTGCAGAGAGTGACAGGTGTTGGGGTGTGTCTTTGGTCGTCAGGGCATAACGGCCATGCCATTTCACCACACCCTACCCTGCAGACACTGACAAGTGTCACGGTGTGCCTTGGGGTCTTTGGTCTTCGCGCACTCCATTCCATCAGGAAATACGGTGAGATGGGTGCGGTACAGGAGAATGGGGTGAAATTTGAGCTAAGAGTCCAAGGCATACCTCGATGCCTCTCACTGGCTGCAGGATGTGGAATGGTATGAGCATTACAGGCAAGAATCCCAAGTCACACCCCTGATGCCTGTCATTCTCATAGGGTGGGCGGTATGGTTGGAAACCCTAACACCTCAGGCATCCGCTGGTATTTTCACTCCAAATTTTCAACATGTTTTTTGTGACCCCACCTCATGAACAGTGGCAATATCAGTTTGTTAGCCAAAAGCTGCTTATGCACAGCAACTACGGCATTTAGCTCCACAGGTGCAAAACACATTCTGAACAGGATGTGAAAAATGACAGCTGTACTGTTCATGGGGAGGTGTAAAATGGCAATGTTGCAAATCTGCAATAAAATATAAAAAACTGGTGAAGTCACGACGTGCATAGAAACTGTGCAACGCACACCGTAATGTAATTAGGTTGGGGATTTTTACAGCAGATTGTCAACACAGGCATTTTGGGACCTCCAATCATGAACAGTGTCACTGTGATTTTCTTTATCTGTCCCGAACAATGATTTCCCACAGCGACCACGCATCTCTGCACTGAAAGTGTGAAAACACATTTCGCCATGTTGTGAAAATGACAGCTGTACTGTTCATAAGGAAGTGTGGAAAAATGCCACTGGTGAAAATCTGACTGAAAATATTACAAAGTCATGAACTTACAGGTGCGTGGAAACTGCACAATGCTCACTGTAACACAGTCATTTTATGGACTTTTGTCACCAAATTTTCAACATAGCCATTTTAAGATTTCTGCTCATGAACAGTGTAACTGTGATTTTCTTAATCTGTCCCAAACATTGCTTTCAGCACACCAACTGCACCATTGTGCGCTACATGTGCGGAAACACATTTGGGGTGACATGTGAAAATGGCAGCTGTACTGTTCATAAGAAGTGTAATAAAATGGAAGTGTGGAAAATCTGGAGTGAAAATATAGAAAATTCACAAACTTACGAGTGTGTGTAGAAATGCGAACGCACGCTCATAAAACAGTTATTTTTAGGATTTTTTCACCAAATTTTCAACATAGCCATTTTACGCTCACTTGCGCTGCGACGCGCAGTGAATGTTTTGGGAGAGTAGCACACCTTGAGGTGTGTCTCCCTTGCAATCCAATGGTCCGCTGAGCAGGCGGGCGGTCCTGCACCAATGGGTGCGGAGTTGTGGTATGACAGCAGTGGTCTTCGCTCAAAGAAAACCACTGCTGTCATACCGAGCACCACATCACACCACCCCCTTGCATCACGCCGCCCCCCGCATCATGCCGCCTCGCAGCTTTGGTGCCACGCTGGGAGCCCACTCCAGTGTGGCAAATGTTGTTTGTCAACGGGATGCCCAATCCCCGTCGGCTCCATGGCCCCTCAAAGACATTCTGCTGCCACGCTGGGAGCCCACCCCAGCGTGGCAAGCGGAAGCAGGTTGCCGACAGGGTGCCCAACCCCGCCGGCTCCTCGGCCCCCGATAGTTTGCCAACGGGGTGCCCAATCCCGCCGGCCCTCGGCCCCCAGCCATCTTTCTTCCGCATGCTGGAGCCCACCCCAGCGTGGCAAACGTCCCATGTCATCTGTTTTTTTTCCTGTAAACGAAAACGGTTCCACGGGCGCATCTCCCAGTCCCTCCCACAACCCGCACTCCACCCACTGCCACCCAGCTCCCACACCCCCTCACCCCATACTTACCCGAGCTCGGTGCGACGATCTTTGCTGGACCGGAACACGCCTGCACTCTTCAAAGCCGACCGTGAACTGAGGAAATGCTGGTAAGCTGTATAATGGGCTAGATAGGGGTTTTCAACTTTATTGCATATCTCAGGCATTTTTGGAATTTGTGCATCAAATTTTCAACATGGGGTTTTTGGGACCCCTTCTCATGAATGATGTTACTGTCATGGCGTTATTCGGGCCCAAAGGGTGATTTCGCAGTCACTGTGCAAAATCACCCTTCAGGCCTGAATAGCACCATGACAGTGACATCATTCATGAGAAGGGGTCGCAAAACCCATGTCTGAAAATTTTATGCAAAATCTCCAAAATGACTGTTTTATGAAGTGTTCATTGCACAGCTCCTGTGCATGCTCGTAGGTTTGCGAATTCAATATTTTCACTCCACATTTTCAACATTGCCATTTTACCACACCTCCTTATGAGCAGTGCAGCTGTCATTTTTCACATCTTGCCCAAAACGTGTTTCCTACCATGTAGCTATTAAATGGCACAGTCGGTGTGCAAACTCAGTGTATGGGACACATTAAGAAAATCACAGTGTCACTGTTCATGAGCAGAGATCTTAAAATGGCTATGTAGAAAATTTGTGAAAAAATTCCTACAAATAACTGTTTTAAGAGCGCAGGTATTGTGCAGTTCCTACGCGACGCTTTAAGTTTGCGAATTTCCAAGATTTTCACCCAGATTTTCAACATTGCCATTTTACCACACCTCCTTATGAGCAGTACAGCTGTCATTTTCATATCCTGCCCAAACGTGTTTCCGCCAATGTAGTGACAATGGCGCAGTTGGTGTCTTAAATCAATGTATGGGACACAGTAAGAAAATCACAGTGACACTGTTCATTAGCAGAGGTTTTAAATGGCAATGTTGACAATTTGGTGAAAAATTCCTAACAATCACTGTTTTACGAGTGCGCCGCTGTACAGTTCCTATGCACGCCTAGAAGTTTGCGAATTTTCAATATTTTCACTCCAGATTTTCAACATTGCCATCTACCACACCTCCTCATGAGCAGTACAGCTGTCATTTTCACATCCTGCCCAAAATGTGTTTCCGCCCATGCTAGCGCACAATGGCGATGTCGGTGGGCAAAATCAATGTATGGCACACAGCAAGACAATCACAGTGACACTGTTCATTAGCAGAGGTTTTAAAATGCCAATGTTGACAATTTGGTGAAAAAATTCCTAACAATCACTGTTTTTACGACGTGCATTGCACAGCTCCACACGCCTTCGTAGGTTTGCGAATTTTCAATATTTCCACTCCAGATTTTCAACATTGCCATTTTACCACACTTCCTTATGAGCAGTACAGCTGTCATTTTTCACATCCTGCCCAAACGTGTTTCCGCCTATGTAGCGCGAAATGGGGTAACAAAAGCGTCATGCTGAAAATTTATTGTGCAAATGCCAGCAATCGCACAGGGCTTTACGGTACAGCACCATACATGCCAAACACCACTGCAAATACCTGCAAGCGAATGTTCGGCATTGACAAATGCTTGTTTTTTTTTTTTTGTGTTATCTTTTTTCGCTCCTACGTGCTCCTCGGCAGCCACTCCTTCAGGCTTGCCAAGGCAGACCTCTGATCCATCCGTCCTCTGAAACTACGCTGCCTCAGATTGCAGCCGATCCCCAGGGTGACCGAGCGTAACCCTTAGCCTGGTGAATCCCCTCCTCCGAGGTGAAGGCACCAGCCAAAGGGCAGACCAGCGCCTACTTTAGCCCCGGAGATGCTGCTGAGGCGGAGAGCTCGGTAGGACCTTTGATGGCCTCAGAGTGATGGGCAGCCATCATCCGCTACCGTGAAGCGGTATTTCCACTTTTCTGGTTACTCCTCATTTTCCTTGCATCGTCAGCGTGCTCCTGGTCTCCACCAGAGGCCGCTGCAGCGCAACAAGACCCCACTACCCACCCCCAGGAGAGGAGAGCAGTCCCTACGGATGCTCGATCCTCTCCCGCTTCCCTGCCAGTTCCAATGACCCGAGTCCGCTCTCGAACCCGGTCGGCCGGCGCGGCGGATGAGGTAAGGCGCCAGCGCTCAACCTCTGTGCCACTGGGCCATATAAATATAGCCATTTTAAGACCTCTGCTCATGAACAGTGTCACTGTGATTTTCTTAATGTGTCCCATACATTGATTTCCAGATACCGACTGCGCCATTGTGTGCTACATGGGGAAACACATTTTGGGCAAGATGTGAAAATGACAGCTGTACTGCTCATAAGGAAGTGTAATAAAATGGCAATGTTGAAAATCTGGAGCGAAAATATTGAAAATTTGTAAACTTCTGAGTGTGTGTAGGAACTGCGTAGCGCAGCTCGTAAAACAGTAATTTTCTGAATTTTTCACCAGATTTCTATATAGCCATTTTAAGACCTCTGCTCATGAACAGTGTCACTGTGATTTTCTTAATGTGTCCCATACATTGATTTGCATAACCGACTCACGCCATTGTGCGCCACGTGGGCGGAAACATGTTTTGGGCAAAATGTGAAAAATGACAGCTGTACTGCTCATAAGGAGAATTGGCTGGTAAAATAGCAGTGTTGGAAATCTGGAGTAAAAATATTGAAAATCGCGAACTTCTGGCAGCGCATGAGAACTGCACGCAACACACGTAGAAACAGTATTTTTAGATTTTTCCATCATCCTCAACATAGGCTTTTGAGATTTCTCCTTATGAACAGTGGCAGTGTCATTTCATTACTCAGTCCCAAAAGGTGATTTCGTGCAGTGACTGCAAAATCACCCTTCGGGCCTGTTTAACACCATGACAGTGAGAGCATTCAGGAGAAGGGGTCCCAAAACCCCATGTTGAAAAGTTGGTGCAAAATTCCAAAAATGTCTGAGATATGCAGCAAAGTTGAAAAACCCTATCTATCCCATTATACAAGCTTACCGGCATTTCCTCAGTTCGCGTCGGCTTTGAAGAGTGCAGACGGTTACGGTCCGACTGAAGATCGCGCGCCGAGTCCGAGGTAAGTATGGGGTGAGGGGGTGGGGAGGTGCGTGCAGTGGTGGGCGGGTGGGGCAGAGACAGGCCAAAAGGCAGAAAGAGGGAGGGCTTAGAGGAGAGGAGTACACCAGGCAGAACACAAAACAAGCATCGGAGAAAACACAGCAGCAGCATTTCTAATTCCATTACTGTTTAGCTTCCAACAAAGGGGACATGAATGATTATTTACTGTTTAAATCATTAAAATGTTATGAGATAAAATTATATTTTCACATTTCGATGTGTCTGAACAATTTAGAAAATCACAGTGCCATGCAAATGAGAATGGCTGTAATTACATTGCAATGTGATGTATAGTAACTACAATGTAATTGCTATTGCCATTGCTATATAACTGCCAGACCTTCAGATGCATCAGATGCTTCACAGAGTCTGAAAATGTCGGTGCATTTTTGAAGAGTCAAACGGGTGGAGATTTGACACTTCACAATGGTTTTCTGTTCAGGAGGGAGCGAGTGATAGCAGAAAAGGCATATTACAAATGCCTGGAATATGATAAGGGCCACTGTACAGCGCGACTGCACCTGAGAGGGGAAATTGTGTTGAAATCAATTGGAGAGCACAATCATGTTCCTGATCCAGCACAAGTTGTTGTAAAGGAAGCAGTTGCAAACATGAAGGAATGTGGAGGTGCTACAGTTGAAACTACACACAAAATAGTTTATTCAGCATTAATTCAATTATCTCCTTCAGTGTGCTCACAGCTTCCAGCTATTCCCTCTGAAACGAACAATAAGAAGGAACAAGAGGGCGAAGACCAACACTACCAGAGCCAGTAGATGTAACATCTCTTAATATACCAGCAGATTTTATTCAGAGCATCAAACATGAAAAGTTTCTACAGTATGACAGTGGCCCTGGTAGTGATGGAATTCTTATACTGTATTGACTGCCGCTGCTGACATGGAACACCTCGAGCTGAGTGACCACTGGTTTGCAGACGGACTTTCAAGAGCTGTCCTACAATATTTGGTCAATTACACACTATTCACGCAATCACTTATGGCAAAGTCATCCCACTTGTATACATTTTAATGTAAGAGGACAGCAGCAGATTACACAAAAGTTCTTATGAAATTGTAGAATTTATGTGGAACGTTGTTGCCAGCGACAATACTAACTGACTTTGAACTAGCAGCCATTACAGCATTTCAACAAACTTACCCAAACTGCAAGATGAGGGGTTGCTTTTTCCATATGTGTCAGGCTGTATGGAGAAAGGTGCAGGAGCTGCCCGTCGCCTGTGGACCTTACACTATTGATCCCAGTTTTGCACTAAATGTTTGCATGCTGCTTGGTGATGCATAGTGCCTGTGTCTGATGTTTGTGCTACTTTTAATAAACTGATGCAGACTGACTTCTATCAGACAAACGGCAAGATACTATCACATCTGGTGGATTATTTTGAGGACACATGGCTAGGAGACTGCTTGCAAGGGGGAGATGTAGACCAATGTTTATGATCTCCCTGTGGAACTACTATGATGCAGTTGCCGATGGTCTCCCCATACAGTGAATGTTGTAGAAGCTTGGCACAGGCGCTTTAATCATCTAGCGGGAGCACATCATCCATCTGCATGGAAGTTCTTTGAACTGCTTAAGGCTGAACAGCACAGAGATGGAGCAGTTGGTTGCAGGGTCGGCAGTGAGTGCAGTACAAAAATATAAAGACACTGCCAAAAGAATCTCAGTTATTATGTCTGAGTACAATTCGAGACCAGAATGGAGTACCTAAGGGGATTGCATACAATTTCCAGTTGCAAGCTTAAAGTAATGCACCTAAACTGATGCTGTGCTTAAGTACTGAAATAAATATTCACTGGATTGCAGCTACTAACTGATGATGATGAATTATCGTGGTGCAGGGTGTGGTGTTGTTTTCACCTTTTAACATATATTGAAATAAAGATTTACTGCAGCTACATACCGTGTCATTAATAGCGTATCTCCCGGAAGGAACTGATGGGTTGAGGTAGGGGACAGTGAATAGAGACGGACGTGCTACACTGAAGTGAGTCCCAACCAATCAGTAGCACTCCAATAGCACTAAGGAGGGAAGGGAAAGGTACGAAACTTAGCTATTACATGGCTATGTAGTGAGACTGGTGCTATAAAGGTAAGCGCTATACAGTGACACAGCAATTTAATACTATGCTATTGTAACCCCTTGCAAATGGGGGTTCTTAATGTACCCTATGCCTGGTTGGTGATCGGCATAAAGCGCCGGAATAGGGGTCCGTGGAGTGCTTGTTTAAGGCCTCCGTGATACTATCCTTTAAGGGCTGCCTTTTGCAGTCGAAATTGGTTAAAATGGGAGGGGTTTGAGTGTTGTCATGCTCGACTCTCACTCGGTTGCCAAGTGAGCGCCCATTTGCCATCGCTAATAGTGCAGGGAGCCCTGATAAAGGATGTAGGTGGTTGCTTAAAATAAGCTGTAAAAATAATGATAATGTAGTTGTTCTAACCTGCCTTGCTTTGCAGCACAGAGTTTTGATTGCCTCCTCCATTTGGGTCCCGAACTGTTGAATTGGACCAATCAGTACCTCGGACCCTGCAGATGATTGACCAATAGAGGAGCTGTTTGTAACTGAGAAAGGTATTATGGGCTATGGCACTTTTTCTGCACCACTGAGAACTGGAGGAAGTGACTGGCATGTGCAGCCAGCCAATGACAGCGGGTAGCGCCCGAACTGAGAGAGAGCCCCTTGCTGTTGGGGTTGGGTCGTTGTGGCTAGTGAGAAGTGAGAAGCTTCTGTGCTTCTGCGCTGGGAGGTGTTCTGTGGGAAGCGGTGAGGGGCCTGAGCGGACGTTTTCTGCCATCCCAAGTAACTTGACTAAATCTGTCGGTGGGGTCAGAGGAGGCTGTGTCGCACAGCTACCCACCAGCCCGACCTGTGGCGATGAAGACTTTGCTGAGTCGCGCTTGTTCCGAGGGAACGTGTGAAGCTGCCGCTGTCAGCGTTAGTGGCTGTGGAATTGGGAGATCCTGGAAGCTGCTGCCCGGTGTGGTACCCCTCTGCTGTTGCTGTTTACCATATAAATGTGTGAGGAGGCTCGAGGAGCTCAAGTTAAATCCTGCTGACATTAAAGGACTTTGCCTGTTGCTGTTTACCATATAAATGTGTGAGGAGGCTCGAGGAGCTCAAGTTAAATCCTGCTGACATTAAAGGACTTTGCCTGTTGCTGTTTACCATATAAATATGAGGAGGCTCAAGGAGCTCAAGTTAAATCCTGCTGACATTAAAGGACTTTGTCTGTTGCTGTTTACCATATAAATGCGTGAGGAGGCACGTGGAGCTCAGGAGTAGCCCTGCTGGCGTTGAAAGGACCCTATCTTGTCTGGAGGTCGTGAGTACTAATTGGGTGAGCTCCTGTTGAATTGCCACTTGGATCCAAATGGAATTACTGTACTGCTGACTGTTTAACTAACTTTTTCTTTTCTCTGTGTGAAAAGGGCCCCTACCAGCTGCACGGTTTGGACTAGCCACTAGGCCTTGGGTACCAGGGACAGTAACTTGTAGGGATGAGCCTGTGCACAGAGCCCTAGGTAGATAAGTCTAGTGATAAGCTAATTAGCTTGATTCCCCCATCCTTGTTGTTTCCCTTTGAATAAATCAGATTGTTTTTGTACAGCTACATCCTGGCTATTGTGTACATTAATGGTGAACTGCTGCTTGGTGATTGCAACATAACTGTGCCTTACTTTACAGGGGTCCCCAAAGGGGACTGGATTATATTTTCCATGGGATAAGTGTACTGGTGAACAGAATTGTTGGTACCCGTGTGAGTCACTAGTGAGATGAGGGGGTTGCAGTAGCTCAGAGGGCTGCTGTGGTAGTAGTCTTAACTGTGCTAACCCGACCTCTGGTGGAGGCACCTACCATCGATCTGGCCTCAACCTGCCTCTGGGGGCAGATAGGGGTAGTAGCCCCAAGGGTAGCGCCCTCTAGGGGTTACAAATTGGAGGCACAGCTGGGATTAGCGCCCTCTAGTGGCTCAGTGAGGAGATACCCCAAAGATGGAAAAATGGAAGGGGATATGTTGGAAAAATTAAACTGGGACCCATCAAAACCATGGTACACAAACTAATGGGTTGGGGTGAAGCAGAAGAGCTAGATTCCCAGAAGATTGTATTATTGTTAGATGTGCCCTTGGGTACCTCAGCTGCTGATATTGTCTCTGTTGCAGAACAGTAAAGTGTTTGGGTAAGGTTGAAGTGAAAGGCGTATGGCTGATTTGTTGACCAGACATTGCAGGTGCTACTCCTATGCAGTGTGTGCATTGACCCTGAGAAGGTACCTCCTGTACTTTACCCAGAGGGTGCGTCCCAGGGGCGAGGCTAATCCATATCCAAGTGGGTCAGTCACTCCTGGGGGTCTCCTCAAATGAACAGTTTTAAAGATAAACTGCTTAAATTGTTAGCTGTGGAGGGAGGACTACCAGGAGTTCGCTACAAGCCTTGGGATCTGTCCAGTGATACTACCACCGGGTTCCCGAACACATCCTTTGGCCTGTCCAAAAGTTCAGTGTTGGCTTCTCTGCCCTGGCGTCCCTCCATACAGCTATATTCCTACAGTGAAATTAAAACTTTCTCTGGCACAGTACCAGTGCCTTCCAGGAAAGATGACCTGGAGGCCTGGATGGACTATGCCCCCCTTTGGTCCAGGAGTGGCAATGCTCGAGGGGAGAAACAGAAGAGGCTGATGGAGAGTCTGCGGGTCCTGCCTTAGAAGCCATTAGATTCTTCCGGGCCACCCGTCCGGAAGCCACCGCTGCAAGTATCTCTGCTTTGGAAGGGTTTTGGGAGTACAGAGACTGGTGAAGATTTATTAGGAAATTCAGGTCTGCTAAGCAGTGGAGAAATTAAAAACTGTCCGCTTTTGTTACTAGAGTGGAGAGGGCCTTGCAGAAGGCTTATAGAAAAGGGGAATCACTGCTTCAGCACTGAATCAGGTTCGGTTAGAACATGTTTTAAAGTCTGCCAGATTCTCTAGTGTAAGCTGCTAAAACTCAAGTTGCATGATCGGGCGGCCACCCACCTGAGTATTGTCAATTGATGAGGGAAAATCGGGAAATGGAGACTGATGAAGAGGGGTGGGAACCCTGTGGGGGCAGTGAACCCTAGTGGGACCCCTGAGTCTAACACCCCTGAGAAGACTGGCTCACCTGGAGGGTCCGAGGGTCCCAGATTTTTCAGGTACTGTGGGAATGTGAGCTGTTTCCTCTGACCCCTATGTGGAGGGTGAGTTGAGGCTGAGATCCAGGAACTCACGGGAATTGGTGAGAGACCTAAAGCAGTCTACTGTGTGCCCTACCGGCCCAGGGCCCTGAGAACATGTGGAGCCCCCAACCCTAGCCCCAGGGATTTCCTCACTCCCTCAGGGCCCCCCTCAGAATGGTGATCCCGGACCCCAGGTTTTGCTACTGCTTGTGGGAAGATGGGCATTTCAGCCTGATCTGCAGAGGCCGGAGAATTAAGAAAAGCTAATAGCAGACTGATCGCCCAACATCGCCAGGCCCAGTCTTGGGCCTCCAAGTAAGTTTTGTGACTCAGGCCCATGCTCACGGGCTACCCATGCTGCTACCCCAACTGGTCCGATGTGGTCGGGCCATCTATGAAGACCAGGTGCGAGTAAATGGAATTCCCTCGGGCTGTACTGGACAGTGGCTCCCAGGTGACTATCATGTTTCAGGACTGGTACCAAGCACACTTACCTGGGGTACCCCTGCAGCCTCTGACTGGTCTACATGTATGGGGTTGGTGACAAGGCCTATCCGTGTTTGGGGTACATCCGTTATGGTTATCTTTCCCTGTAACTGTGAATGGAATAGATGAGCAAGTGGAAACCCTAGTCTTAGTCTGCCCACCCACTGGACTGTATGATGGGGTGCCCTTGTTGATTGGAACAAATGCACATGTTTGGACGATTGGCCCAGTTGTGCTCAGAGAAGCGAGCATTTCAGACTGGGCGAGCTTTGGCGTATCTGCTGTAATTCAAAGTCAGGGCCACTCAGAAGAAGGGTAGGCCGGAGGAACCTGAAGGCCCGGTGGGAGTGGTATGGAAAAGGATCCAGCCCCTGTAGTGCTTGCCCCGAATGACAATGTGTTCTGCATGGAGAGGTACGACTAAAGACAGATGTCAAGAATAAGTTGTTGATGTTGGATCGCCTATGGAGGAGGATTACCTGAGGGTTGTTGCTCAAACCCAGCATTTTGACGGGCCAGGGCCCATGCCTATGTTAAAAGGGTGATGGTTCAAGTGCACAATGTGTCTGATAAAGAGATTTGAATAAAGAGGGTGTACCTGGCTAGTGTCCATTGTGCAGATACTGCTGTGCTGCCAAATAGAAAGAGTTCCTGGACGGGTGATAAAGTTACTCCCTGATTTGTTTGATTTGGTGACTCCCGCTGCCCCTGAATGGAAAGGAAGGGTCAGTGAAAGGCTTGCCAAGAGGGACCAGGTTTTTCCCTGAAAGAGTGGGATGTAGGATGCGTACAAGGGTTGAGCATCACATTCGCCTACATGATGACAGGCCTTTCTGAGAGAGATCCGGCGTCTGTCTCCGCTGACATAGATGATGTAAGCGGCATCTGCAAGAAAATGTTGGCTGCTGGCATAATTCAAGAGTCTAGGAGCCCTTATGCCTCCCCATTGTAGTGGTAAGGAAAAAGAATGGGGCAGTTCAATGTGTGAACTACCGCACTTTGAATAGGCGGACCATTCCGGATCAATATACCATTCTCGCATACAAGATGCATTGGATTGTTTGAATGGTAGTAGGTGGTTCTCTATGTTGAATCTTCAAAGTGGATATTATCAGATCCCGATGGCCCCAGTTGACGGGAAAGACTGCTTTCCTTTGCCCTCTCGGTTTCTATGAGTTTGTTCGAGGATGCCCCAGGAATTTCGGTGCTCCAGCCACTTTTAGCACTTGATGGAACGAGCTGTGGGGGACATGAATCTACTCGAGTGTCTGGTCTATTTAGATGACATCATAGTGTTTGGCCAATTGCTGGAAGAACATGAGCAACGATTATTCAAAGTCCTGGACAGGTTGGAGGATTTTGGCCTTAAGCTGTCTATCGACAAGTGTCAATTCTTTCAGACTTCTGTGAAATATGTTGGTCATATAGTGTCCAGGAGGGCATAGAGACTGACCCTGGCAAGGTAGAGCGTTGACCACTTGGCCTCAACCCAGGAATTTAAAGGAGCTGCAACAATTCTTGGGGTTTTGTGGATACTATAGGCGGTTTGTCAGAGACTATTCACGAGTAATCGCCCCTCCTTAATCTCACTCAGGGGTACCGCCCACCCAAAAAGTATAGAAGGGTGCACACTGACATAGAAAAGAGTATTTTCGGCCAAACGATATGTTCGGGGATCGATGGACTGCTGAGTGTGAAGAAGCTTTTCATGACATCATATATCAACTCACCCACGCACCCATGTTGGCCTATGCTGACCCAGTCAAGCCTTACACTCTTCATACCGATGCCAGTCTGCAAGGATTGGGGGCTGTATTATATCAGGAGCACTCAAATGGGCTGAGACCTGTAGCATTTGCCAGTAGGAGTCTGACGCCGTCGAAGAAGAATACCAGTGCACAAATTAGAGTTTTTGGCTTTGAAGTGGGCCATTGTTGATCAGTTCCATGACTATTTGTATGGTGCCAAGATATTAGTAAAGACAGATAACAACCCTCTGACCTATGTACAAACCTCCAGCCAAATTGGATGCTACTGGGCATAGGTGGCTCTCTGCCTTGGCCACCTACGATTATGCTGTAGAATACCAGGGTGGGCCTAAACCATATAGATCGGATGCTCTCTCTGGAGGCGGCGTCCCAGACTGAATGGGTCCGGTTGTCTGAACTTGACATAAGAGCCCTGTGCCAGAATTTGGTAAGAAGAACAGGTGTCTCCTGACACGGTAGACTGTGTGGTAGGTGCTTGGGGCCACCGGAAAACTGTACCTGCCTACTGCCACTCTCTCTGCATTGGACACCAGCTCCCTGCTGCAACTCAACAATGATGATCTCCAACAGGCTCAATCCTGTGACCCTATAATAAGAACGGCCGTGAGGTTTTGCGGGCTGGAAGAGATGTATCAAACTACGTTCCACTGACTTGCGGACTACCTTGCTGTACAAAGAAGGGCCCAAATTAAAGCTGATCAATCAACTACTATATAGAGACTGTGAATAAGGAGGGCGGGTGCAACGACAACAACTGGTGCTGCCATCAGCTTTCAGAGAACTAGTTCTATGGTCATTGCATAATCAGATGGGGCACCTGGGCATAGGATCGAACACTTGACTTGAATACGGGCTCGATTCTATTGGCCAAAGATAGTGCGGACGTGGAACAGTATGTCAAAACCTGTGGTCGTTGTTTGCAAAGAAGGCGTTACCCCAGAGAGCTGCTCCACTGGTCAACTTACTACTAGTGCTCCTATGGAACTGGTCTGTATTGATTTCCTGAGTCTAGAGCCTGATCTGAGAAGTGTTAGAACATATTCGTGGTCACTGATCGTTTTACCCAGCACACAGGCTTTCCGACCAAGGATCAGAAAGCAACTACAGTGGCTAAGATACTTGTTGAGAATTTTTTCATCCACTATGGGGCTCCATGAGCGGATTCATTCCGACCAGGAAGGGACTTTGAGAGTCGCTTGATTAAAGAAATGCTATCTTTCTGGGGGTATGCAAATCCGAACCAATCCCTATCATCCGCAGGGAGACCCTCAGCCTGAAGGCTTAATCGTACATTGCTTGACATGCTGGGCACCTTACAATCAAAGGATAAATCGAGATGGAGCCAACAGATTAGCACTTTAGTTCCGCCTACAATTATGCGAAAAGTGATGCCACAGGTTTTCCCCTATCGACTGATGTTTGGAAGAGAGGCTAGATTGCCAGTGGATGTGTGTTTCGGGTTTCCCTGATGGGGTGCGAGCAGAAAACCATCTACAGTACATACAGAAATTAAAGGCCCAATTAAATCATGCCTACCAACTGGCCCAGACCATGGCTGCTAAACGAAATCTGGCTAACAAGGAGAGATATGACAAAAAGTAAAAACAGTAGAGTTGAGAGAAGGGGATAGAGTGTTGCTGAGAAATCTGGGATTGCATGGCAAACATAAAATTGCCGACCGATGGCATCACCTCCCTCATATTGTTGTGGGACAGCTGGCAGACCTACCTGTGTATAAAGTGCGGCCTGAAAACAATTTGAAAGATGTGAGAACCATACACAGAAATCATCTGCTGCCGATTGGGCAGATCTTGATTGAAGCTGAACCTTCCTCTGCCACTCCTTCCAGGCCGTGACTAGATTTGTTACTAAGAAAGAACCAAGCCCGTGGAGCCTTCAACAGGTCCATCAAGGGAGCCTCTGTCCAACCCCCTGCAGAAGGAGATGGGCAACACTCAGTGTCAGAAGACAGCGAAGATGATATTGAATACTATCCTCCTTATGAACTAAGTCAATTGTTTCGTGCAACTCTTGTTAACTCAGGAACTGAAGCTGGCTCCATCTGTGTTGGTTGAGCCTCTACTTTATCCCCGAGGAAATGCCTCCAGAAGATGAATGGGGTAGCAGACAAACTCAAGGGGCTGAGTCCTAGGCTTGGCTGAACTGTCTGGCCTGGCTGAGTTATCTGACTTTTCAGAAGAAGAGAGTGAGGTGGGGGAACAAGTCCGTGATATGCCAGAACCGAAGAATATTTTGAATGCCCTGATGGTTCCCCTTTAGTAACTGGACAGCCCTAGATGAGCCCAGTGGGTGGGTTCAGGGATAGAAGGTCAAGCCCTAATAGTACTATGAGTATCGAGCCTGATCTCCTTGAAGGGATTCCCGTTGCTAATTTCCCTGACATGGAAGTGGAGTCGGGGCCTGGATCAGAGTCCCCTGAGACCCCTAGACGATCTGGCCGACAGATATGGCCAGTAATCAAGTTGAGTTATGAATCCCTGGGTCAGCCAGTGGACCTGCCCTTAAATGTGGTTCACAAGGGGGTATATGTGTTCCCAAGTTCTTTGCCTAAGTTAGCCTTGGGGATAACTCCAGACTATTAGTAAAGCCTTTGAGTGTGGCGCCCCTGCCCGGGGACCAGTTAGTAGCTAACAGAGAGGAGCCCCTCAGTCCCGGGGTCATGGGTAGGACCTATGACCTGAGTTAAAAAGTGTAAGATTTTATATGTATAATGTGTATACACTATAGTGCACTGTAAATCTAATATTTATGTATGTAAGGTGAAATGTGATATAGTGTTACTTGGGGTATTCACCTACTTTGCCTTAAGGGTAATTACTTGGCATGGACGCCAAGCTTTTCCAGGCCAGGAGGGTGTAACCCTTGCAAATGGGGTTCTTAATGTGCCCTATGCCTGGTTGGTAACGGCATAAAGCCACCGGAATGGGGTCCGTGGAGTGCTTTTTAAGGCCTCGATACTGTCCCTTTAAGGGCTGCTTTGCAGTTGAAATGGTTAAAATGGGAGGGGTTTGAGTGTTGTCATGCTCGACTCCCACCCAGGCTACCAAGTGGCGCTCTATTCTGCCATCGCTAATAGTGCAGGGGGCCCTGATAAAGGATGTAGGTGGTTGCTTAAAATAAGCTGTAAAAATAATGATAATGTAGTTGTTCTAACCTGCCTTGCTTTGCAGCACAGAGTTTGATTGCCTCCTCCATTTTGATCCCGAACTGTTGAATTGGACCAATCAGTACCTCAGGACCCTGCAGAGTGACTGACCAATAGAGGAGCTGTTTGTAACTGAGAAAGGTATTATGGGCTATGGCGCTTTTCTGCACCACTGAGAACCGGAGGAAGTGACTGGCATGTGCAGCAAGCCAATGACAGCGGTAGAGCCTGAACTGAGAGGAGAGCCCTTGCTGTTGGGGTTAGATTAGTTGTGGCTAGTGAGAAGTGAGGGCTTCTGTGCTTCTGAGCTGGGGTGCTGTGCTGGGAAGCACGTGAGGGCCTGGGCGGCGTTTTCTGCCATCCCAAGTAGTCGGACTAAATCCATTGGCGGGGGTCAGAGGAGGCTGTGTCCTGCACAGCTACCCACCAGGCTCGACCTGTGGCATATTGGAGACTTTGCTGAGTCGCCCTTGTTCCGAGAGGCGGTGAAGCTGCCGTTGCAGTGCATTAGTGGCTGTGGAATCGGGAGATCCTGGAAGCTGCTGCCTGGTGTGGTACCCTCTGCTGTTGCTGTTTACCATATAAATGTGTGAGAGGCTCGAGGAGCTCAAGTTAAATCCTGCTGACATTAAAGGACTTTGCCTGTTGCTGTTTACCATATAAATGTGTGAGGAGGCTCGAGGAGCTCAAGTTAAATCCTGCTGACATTAAAGGACTTTGCCTGTTGCTGTTTACCATATAAATGTGTGAGGGCTCGAGGAGCTCAAGTTAAATCTACTGACATTAAAGGACTTTGCCTGTTGCTGTTTACCATATAAATGTGTGGGAGGCTCGAGGAGCTCAAGTTAAATCCTGCTGACATTAAAGGACTTTGCCTGTTGCTGTTTACCATATAAATGTGTGAGAAGGCACATTGAGCTCAGGAGTAGCCCTGCTGACGTTGAAGGACCCTATTGTCTGGAGGTCGTGAGTACTAATTGGGTAGCTCCTGTTGAATTGCCACATTGGATCCAAATGGAATTACTGTACTGCTGACTGTTTAACTAACTTTTCTTTCTCTGTGTGAAAGGGCCTACCAGCTGCCACGTTTGGACTAGCCACTAGGGCTTGGGTACCCAGGGACAGTAACTTGTGAGGATAGGCCTGTGCACAGAGCCCTAAATGAGATAAGTCTAGTGATAAGCTAATTAACTTGATTCTCCCCATCCTTGTTGTTTCCCCCTGAATAAATCAGATTGTTTTGTACAGCTACATCCTGGCTATTGTGTACATTAATGGTGAACTGCTGCTTGGTGATTGCAACATAACTGTGCCTTACTTTACTGGGGTCCCCAAAGGGACTGGATTATATTTTCCATGGGGTAAGTGTACTAGTGAACAGAATTGTTGGTACCAGTGTGAGTCACTAGTGGGACAAAGGGGTTGCAGTAGTTCAGAGGGCTGTAACCGTGGTAGTCTTAATTGTGCTAACCTGACCTCTGGGTGGAGGCACCCGTCCACGGATCTGGGCCCCTCAACTTGCCTCTGGGGGCCGACAAGGAGTAGTAGGCCTAAGGGTGGCACCCTCAGGGTTACACTATTTTGACCGTGCTAATATTGACCGCTCAATTTCGGTCCGCTATTTTAACCAGATCCTGGATTGGGGTACAGGGGCCCACCTGAAATGTTGATGCAGTGGCCCACCTGGAAAATCAGTAAGGGGGCCCAGGATGACAGATTTTTCAGTATTCCACTTACATTTAATACATTAGCTCTATGTTTGCATCTTAATTCTACTTGCGGTGCCCAAACAACCCCATTTAATTAGAAAATAGATTGCAAATGCAAAATTGGAAGGTGGTCAGATACCCAAAAGTGGGGGTCTGCTTGGAAATGTCCGGTATCTGGGTGGGCCAGTCCCACTCGGTGTACAACAGTCTCTAAAATGGTTGCGGTGCTGTGCGTGCTGGGGAGGAAATGAGGACAGCAGCTACTGTGTGAGAATATACTGTTACAGAGGTGGGGAAAAAACAAGAAAAAGGTGCCAGAAATGTCCTATTTTGCACCAGACAACACCAAAATTTCAACAGCTTATGGGGGCCTAGGTGGCCCCAGGCCCCGCCCATTGTTTTCTGGACCGGCCCCAAACAGTATCTCATGCTAGCAATGCCTCTGCACTATCACATAACAGCATACCAGAGGACAGACCCTTTCTTCCTTATGGGCCCTGAAGGAGGGCAAGTCCTTAAGACTTCACACAGGTTCATGGATTGAGGTAAGGGTTGGTGGGGGAGACTTCCCGGACAATGGTACAGGGGACATGTAGTGTCATCATGCATGTCACCAGTGTTATTTCCACTTTTCCATCCCACACACCTCCCACATCACTATAGTGATCTAGCTGCCAACAATTTGGGGGGATGTCGTGTATGGTCACCTACAATGCCCCATTACACCCCAAATCTCTCCTAGGAGGAGTCCAAGTAATGAGGTTACCACCACCCTCCCTGGGAACCTCACAGCTCCACCAGCTAAGGAAAATGTGTGGGTCCATATGATGAGCCAATTGCCCACAAAGTTGTGCAGCAAGTCCCAGTGGCAGCAGCACCACTGGGCTGGCTACCGTGTTCATGTTAAAGTATTTGACTATGAGTTTGGGCTTGATTTGTAGGAGTGCTGACTCTCATATTGTTATACCTCTGTCACATGTCTGTGAACCCCCATGTCTGTAAATCAGCAATCACTAGTGATCCTTTCCCTTAACACTGCTTCCCAACACTCCTGCACCCCACATGTCAGTTAAACCAGCAATCAGTAGATGTTCCTTTCCCCTTACTAGTACTCACCAACCTTCCCTGCACTCCAGCAAGTCAGCTAAACCAGCATTAGTGGATTTTCCTTTACCCTTACCCCTCCTCTCCAGCACTCCGTCGCCACAACATGTCAGCTAAACCTGTAATCAGTAGATTTTTTTCCTTCTCCCTTAAGGAGATATGAAATTATTTTTGCTGTTTTAAACTGTTACTTGCATGGTAAATAACAAACAGTGGCCTTTCTGTGTGTTTTGTATTTCAAATGTTTAAAATGCACATTTATGTGTGTGATCATTATGTTGAAAGGACAACCGGCTTGCAGCCTGTGTTTTGTATTGTGAGTCATGTGCATGGCAAGCTTTGAAATTCTCATGTCACAGACCCCAATACAACATTCAGTTAATTGCCACCTTCACACTGGACTTGTCAGTTGTTCAGCAGTATGCTATCTAGCACTTCTAAAGAGAAATCTTTGCAATTGCTTTATCATTTGGCAACTGGCACAGAACACGCCGCCCATCTCGACCAATCACCATAAAGATCACTGAAAAAGCCCTTAGTTAATTTTAAATAGTATATCTGTGCGGGAAAAAAAATTCATACTGGTGTCCTGTGGTCCCCATCTTAT
Source organism: Neoceratodus forsteri (assembly GCA_016271365.2). NCBI lineage: Eukaryota > Metazoa > Chordata > Ceratodontiformes > Ceratodontidae > Neoceratodus > Neoceratodus forsteri. The sequence continues at coordinate 133,293,432 of CM028130.1, read as the reverse complement.
CTGCTTGCTTTTCTAACCTCGCCCTCTCGTTCCTCCCAAGCAGGCTTCTTAGCTTACCGTTCATGCCCTGTAGGGCTCAGCAGCCTCAACGTGCAAAAAAAATTATTTTGCCAGGAGCACACAGAAATCTGCTTCCAATAAGTTTGCTGTGCGGTTTGTTGTACTTCCCACTCCACTTTGCTGTCCACTCGGTGCAGAGAAGAAAAGGCCCTGTTCTGAGAGTCCTAAAACTGCAGGCACATTTCCACATCCAAAGAGATTGTGGTGCAGTGAATGCTCCTTGCACCGCTGTGGGAATTTCTTTAGGGGTGGGGAATGAGATGAGAGGCAGTAATTACTGCCACTACGAGCGGCATGTGGTTTTATCTCCTGGCCCAATTTTGCTCAACTCGGGGGCAGGGGAGAGAACAGTCTCTTTTTAGCAACTCACTCACCAGAACTGAAGTGCAGCAGGTTTTTCCTGTGCTCCCAGTCCACATGCACTTTACTAGAGGACTGGAGAAGTGAAGACACAAACATCCGCCAGCCATGCAGGAAAGGATTTCAGCTGTTCTGTGGCTACTGGTGCTATGGGGCACCAACGATAAGCTCAGAAGCTTTCTTGGGAGGGAGAGGGTGGCAAGGTTACAGAAAAGCAAGTGGATAGGATGGGGACTCACAGGACACCAGTAAGGAAATGTTTTTTTCTCTCTTTTTTCCTGGCACAGATAAACTATTTAAAATTAACTAAGGGCTTTTTCAGTAATCTTTATAGCAATCGGTAGAGGATGGTGGGCGTGTGCTGTGCCAGTTGCCAAATGATAATGCCATTGAAAAGATTTCCTCTTTTGAAGTGCTACATGGCATACTGGTGAAGCTGCGGACAAGTGCTAGATGGCATACTGGTGAAGCTGTGGACAAGTCCAGTGTGAAGGTGGCAATTAACTGACTGTTATTTCGAGTCTGTGATGTGAGAACGCTCAAAAGCTTGCCGTCTGACTCAAATACAAAAAACACAGACTGCCAAGCCGGTTGTCGTTTCAACATAATGATCACACACATAAAAGTGCATTTTAAATATTTGAAATGCAAAACATACAGAAGAGCCACTGTTTGTTATTTACTATTCATTTAATAGTTTAAAACAGCAAAAATAATGTCCTGTCTCCTTTATCACTGCTCCTAATACTCTTGCACCTAAACATGTCAGTTAAATGAGCAATCAGTAGACTTTCATTCTCCCTTACCCCTGCTCCCCAACCCTCCCTATACCCCCACTTATCAGTTAAACTGGCAATCAATTTTCTTTCCCCTTACAATTACTCTCCTCCAACCCTCCCTGCATCCCCACATGTCAGCCAAACCATCAATCTGTAGATTTTCCTTCTCCTTCATCATGGTTCCGCACCCTCCATGCTCCCCACATGCCACCTAAACCAGCAATCAGGAACTTCCATTTCCTTTTCTACTGGCCCCTGTGTGTCTCAAACATACCAGCTAAACCAGCAATCAGTAGATTTTCCATTTCCTTTATTACTGGTCCCCAACCCTCTGTGTGTCCCAACATGTCACCTAAATCAATAGTCAGATGATATTTCTTTTCCTTCCCACTGCTACTGCCCCCTTTGCCCACATCACCCCCAGGTCTGTTCCCAGACTTGTAGCTGTCCAGCCCCTCCCCGCAGCCCTGGTAGTGACACATTATAACTTTTGCCTTATATCCACCATGCTGCTTGAAACCGCTGGCTCAGTCAGTCTTCCACTCAGGCTCTCATCCCACAGAGCCCACTCACTCACTCACTCACTCACTGACCCACCACCTGCCACCACTCACTCACTCACTCACCCACCCACCACCCACTCACTCACTCACCTCACCCACCCACCCACCCACTCACTCACTCACCACCCACTCACTCACCCACCACCCACTCATTCACTCACTCACAGCAGCAGCAGCACTGAGGGCAACACTCCCACTCAGCAGCAGCTGGACCGAAACGGACCTGGGGCAATCCGCCACCTGTACAGCTGAGCAGGGGCACCAGCACAGGCAGACTGTACAGCTAGTCAAACTCTCCCTACTCCGAGCCTCACTCTGATTCCGTTCCTCAGTGATTGTTGGTGCTTTGCTCTCTGCTCACCTCACTGGCTGCTGCGCTGTCACCAAAAGAAGTGCTCTGCACCACTCTTTGCATGCTCTTCAGCCACTTGGCACCTAAACCCAGAACCAATGAGCACGGGTGGGGGGTTGATGCACAGCAGAGAGGGGTGCAGTCAAAGCAGAAGAATAGAATGAAAACCAATACAAGGGAGGGATTACTGTTTCATGGGTGGTGGGCTAGGCAGGCAATCTGCCCCTCCAAAAAGACACCTGATTTGGCCATCTTTATTTTTCCTCAGGTCCATGAGGGGAAAAAACATACATATATTTAGAGGATTGGGGATCACAGGTTCATGCACCCTGCTGTGTTGGTGCCCCAAGTGGCCAGTGTTTTGTGTGTCCCAAATACGCTACTGATTGTATTCCCCACCCCTCGGTTCAGACCACCATCGCCCCTCAGCCCAGTCCCTCAGTTGCCTGACCTTGCTGCCAAGTTGCTTCTGAACCCATGCTGCCAGTATGGTGGCTTACTATACTGCCACTGGCCATTGGTTAGCCCCATGGCATTACTTTCTGATTCATGGTTCCATAAAATGGCTGCTGCCATGAAATGATGTACAGTAGATACTGAAATGGACAACTGCTGGGCTGCTGCCACTGACAGGTCAGTACTATACCGTGTTTAAAAATGTTTGCACTGTCTGTTCCTCTCTGTGGGACTGAGCCCATAACAGGATGTCAAGTGCCGAACTGTTGACGGACCGTGGCACTACCACTCACAATGCTGGCAACCTGAGTTTGAAATAAGATGAGGTTATCAAGGGCCAGCTAGGGAGGAGGAGGAGGACTGAGCAGCCCAGATGACACTCTCTTCCTTTGGGGTGGGAGGATCACTGCTGTACTGCCACTTAGGTGACCATGGGGACATATAGTGAAGGTACTTTGGGAGGGAGGATGCTTGACTGGGTGCCACACAGCAAGCAGTGTGTGATGTGTGTGTGTGTGTGTGTGTGTGTGTGTGTGTGGTGTGTGCTTTTCTATTACTTTTTATTATGTTTATAAACTTGTTCAGGAAGCTCTGTGCAGTCACTAAAGGATAGAGAAGTATTAGAAAAAGTATACATCTTACAGTTATAGTTACTTATTTCTTTTTGTACAAAACAATACAAAATAATAAATAACTATAACAGATTACATTTTTGAAAGTAATAGGTTAGTTACTAGTTACTTTCAAATAAATGTAATCAGTTACAGTTACGTATTTCTTTGTATAAAAAGACATAAGTAATTGTAACTGTAAGGTATATTACTTTTTCCAGTACTTCAACATCCTGTTAGTGACTGCACAGAACTTTCTGAACAAGTTTCCAAAAAGTAACAGAAAAAGCAATAGAAAAGTAATCTCTACCCAACACTGTGTGTGTGTGTGTTGGGTGCACATGTGTACTGACATCTCAGGGGTTGTCACAAACTGGGAAAACCCTGGTGCCTGCAGGATGATCTTGACTCATTTAGGTCCCTCACCACTAGCAATTTTCTCCACCATAGGCTTCTCTGGCCAATACACTCAGCAGCAGGCGGCGATTCCAGTTTCTGGACTGCTTTCACCCAGAAGACTGCTGCTTGTGCCACACAGAGCACCAGACAGTCTGCCACCCTGCGGGGTCCAAACCAACCATTCCCACCTTGGACCTTTCACTGCCTCCACAGACTGCCCAACTCAGGAGCCCCAACACTGTAGCAGCCACTGGCCAGGGAAAAGGGGAAGCACTGCCACGACTATGCCCACAACAGTTCAAGCTGCCGCCTCTGAACTGCACTGCAGAATCAATCTGCTACAGCAGGCCCACTTTCAGGACACACTCTGACTCCATGAGCTGCACTCACCCACGGTGAGACTACTTAAAATATAAGGGCCCCATCGGTGCTTACCCTACCAAGGTGCGAAGATCACTTGGCAGGCCTCCATACTTGTTTTTCTCCATGGGCACGGCCCCACATACACCGACAGGCCCCAAACTTTCTACTCCACTGGCTCCCCTAAACCTTCATGGCCAGAACCATGGCACTTTCTCATAGGTGGATCTTCGAGGGAGGAGGGCTGGGTGCAAGGGTCCACCCAGGCCCTGCTATGCCCTCCGCAGAATCATGGGCTTACCCTCCAGACTCTTCTCTCTCTGGATCTCTCTCTTTCTCTCCCCATGGTGCCAAAATCCTGTCTTTAAATACCCAGAAGATGGGGCCCCTGCAGGCAGCAAGCAGACCTGTCATCCAAGACACACCAGCACCATAGCTCTCTTCTCTGCCTAACTATCTTTAGCAACCAATATTAATTAGCATTCTTCCGGAGGGTGCTTACACTCTCCCCAACACAAAACATTCACCCTCTGGTGAACATGTAACCAGGCCTCACCACCAACACCCCAGAGAAAGATATATGACCACTCTTCCACCTCCTAAGGGTCAGAGCATCAAGCAGGTTACACAACCGGAATGGTGGAAATGTAACACTCTAACAGCTTTACTATATCTGACTGGGGCTAACTGGTGACCAGTCGCTTGTTCCCACAGTCACTGGCCAGGTACTGCAGCAGAAGTGTCCTTCCCCTTGTCACTATAAACTTTCTACACTACGTCCCAAAATTAATAGAAAAGTGCTGCTATCAGGAACGGGCACAAAGAGTTTACAATTTTCCCTCAAATACTTTTCTTAAACTTCTTACCATAACATCTTAAGCAACATTTGGCAATGCAGGTAAACTAACTTTGTACAATAAAACTGAGCAGCATTAAAACACTTTTGCTAACTCAAGAACAGTTATACAACCACTCACACTTATTCTCATCTCCATTTACTTTACAAGTCACACTACCAACATGCAAGCTTCAGGCACTACACTGATCATGCACCTCTCAAACTTTTAACTGCTAAACATTTCCTTCTCTCTCTATATATATATATATATATACTGTATATACAATATTATATATATATATATATATACACACACACACACACATATATATATACATACATATGTACATATACACACATATATATATATACACACATATATATACATACACACACATATATAAATTTTCCAAAACACTGAACATTTATGTCAATTATACTAACTACTAAGATGCCAGCAGAGTTGGCCCTGTGGACTAGCGAGTCTGCTTGAGGATCAGCGCCCGTTAGAGGCACAGTAAATAATTAGAGATGCAGTTCAAAAGAACATAAGTTTGCTTTTCTGAAACAGGATAAATTCTATAAGACAATATACATCAGCTTGTGTAATATGTATTTTAATTACGCACAGAGGGCATAAGCGAAGCATCCATATACTGATCAAGCTGCAGGTTAGTGGAATAATCATTACACAGTTACTAACGAAGGACAGATGTAGGCATGCTCCTTTTATGAATCAAGTATTTTATATTTCCAAGCCATCAGGCATATGCTTACTATAATGGACTGCAAGCACTTAAGCCTTTGCTATTTCTTTTTGTCACATAAAGACTTGGACCTCCTTTCCTCTTTCTTGCTGTTTCTATGTTTTTATTGAGACATATCCACCTGCAAGTAATGTAACAAATGAGAACCCGAGTTGAGCCCTTATCGTTGGCTATAGTACAGGCACGCATCTGCCAGCTCCCTTTCTCTCCCTTTGCCTTCCATTTAGCCCCCAATTTTGTTTCTTTAACTATTAAACGGGACATATCAATGACTGCAGATGCTTGTAATTACAGCCAGAAAAACTTTACTTAACAAACTGCATTCAGAATTATTTTAATTGCAGTTCATTTCATCTAAGCATTCAAATATGTTAAAATAGCAAGAAAGCTGCTAGTACAGGTGTTACAGGGCTGAAGGTTTGACCCTTGTGTGAAAACATTGCTGTTACATTACTGGCATATTGCAATGTTCCTTTCTCATTTGTCATTATTTCTGTCCTTCCTTCCATCTGTCTATCATGTTGCAGTTATACAGCTCAGTTTTTATTTTTTATTGAAATGTTCAATAAAATGTACAAGACTCAAAACCAGTATTATTCGGTGTGAAAAGAGGCTTTCAGTACCCCCACATACACAATGACAATTTTTTTTCATTTTGTTCTAAATTTTTAAGGTGCTTTGTTAAGAATGTATTAAGCCCAAAGCTGATAACTGCCAAATGCTAATACGTTATAAGAACAACATCTGTATAATAACAGGACATGATCCATATAATAAAGGATTAGGATAGATATACTGTTTTATAGTGTAGAATATGTATAATGTCACAGCAGGATCTGTATAATATGTTACTGGGCAAGGGCTGTATAATATGTTAAAGGGTGGTATATTAATGTGGATTTAGCCTCATCCTTTTTTATCCAGCCCTGCTGCTCTCCACTCACGCTGCTTGTCCTGCATAGAGTATCTGTCTTGGCAGGTCTGTCTGCAATGGGAATGCACATATTGACAACAAAGGAGACAGCGAAAGAGTGAGAGACAGTGAGAAATGAGCGAGAGAGAGAGAGAGAGAGATCAGTACAGCTATGCAAGCAATTGATCCAGGCTCTTAACCAGCTGCCAACGACTGTGTTTCCTACTCAGTAATGGAGGGAACAGGATGGCATGTAAAGCTCTTTATTCCCTTACCCAATGCAGGCTAACAATATTCATAATTGGATCAAAAGCTCATTCATAAACAACAGCTCGTGTATCACTATACAGTATTTAAATCTCTTAAAGTAGCAATTGCACTTTAAGTGATATCCTATGGACCTGACTAAAACAAACAAGCCAAAAAATTAAAAACACTGAATCATTCTTCACTAAAACATTCTGGCACAGTTCCTCTCTGCTCCTCAATAAGAGTCAAGATCAGGCTGAGATGAGCAAATCCATGCTGTTGCTGCCTCGCGACTGCTACCCCAACAAGCCTCCTGTATGCTTCACTTTTCCAGCCCAGCAACTAATGACCTTTCCAATTCTGTGGAACCCTTATTGTGAAAAAAGGTGGGGGGCAGAAATAACTTTCAAAAAATAATAAAGAGTTAAACTTAGATTACGGGGGCATAAACTGTAATGGGTGAGTCAAATAATTTATCACTTTCTATTAATGCAGTGAAGTCAACGTAGTACTTTGAAACATATAAGCGTTTGATATTCAATTAACGCACCATGCACTGAGATGTTAAGTTAAAGTATGAAGCACTGGCAAGCTTGCACCTCTCAACACCTGTATCAGTCAATGCCATGCAACAGCAATCCAATCCTTTTCTCTGCCCAAATTACACTGCTCCCTAACTACCATAAGTCTCTGTCACTTAATTTTGGGGCTTACGTTTTGGCTTGCCAGCTGTTCTTTCCTTCCACTAGCAAGAAAGTCTGTAACACTGGTGCCCATAGAACTGCATCAGCAGCACTGGTGCACAGCTGTGGCCAGGAGTTGTGGTGGGAGTCAAACTTGGCTCCCTGCCAGATCTCTAAAACTGAAGCCACCATTAATGTCATATGATCCCAAACCTAGAAATGACTGAGAGGAAGGGACCAGGACCACCATTATAGGTGCACCAGTGAGCACAAGGATGAGGCTTCCCTGTGCTTGCCCCTACTACGGCATGACAAAATGCAATACAGTCAAGTAACAGTCTACATGCAGTTTGTAGTTTTAGCGGCAAAGTCAGAGCAGTGCCAACACTTGACCATCCTTCTTTCTGTTGTCTCCAGAAAGTTGCGGCATATTTTGTTGTTCTCTGTCTACCTGCCAGATCATACTGCAGTGGGCATTTTTGAAAGTAATCTGTTTTTTTTTTTTGTTATTGGTACATGGCCTGACCTGTCCCACATCATGCGGTGGTATCAGCACCAGTGTGTGAATAGCCTTTCTACTCAGTGATTCTGTATGTATTGCTGGCTGTCTACTGCTAAAACTACAAACTGCCTGAAGTTTGTAACTCAATCGCATCCTGTTTCTTTACTTCATTTACACGGTGAGGAGGTTAATCAGAGGGATGCTGGCAGTAGTTTTTCGTTGTCCAAGGGCAAACACAGGATTAGACATTGGACACAACACAATTTCAAGTCTTTATCACCTCCAACCCACCCAAAGAATAATCCACTGGATTTATTTGTTGTAACATTTTTATTTTCAGTAAAAAAAACAAGTATTACTTAGTGTACATCAGTAAAATCCAGGCCTACACATTTCTGACAGTGCACAGAAATATTTAAAGCCAATAAGGGGCAAATGCAAAATCCACTGGTTACAGATGCAGATATTGGTGTGTACAGGTAAAACAAACAGCATAAAGTTAAATACATCTTGTCTGTCGAGTAGTAAGGACCTAAGGCTTGCACTCCTGACAGTTGTCCCCAATAAGGGAGGTGGAATCATACAGAAGTAAATGTGGTGGCTCTGATAATGGGAAGGGAATAACTTGTGAATGACTGCTAAACACTCAGATTACATGACCCTTTTTGGTTCTCACCAGAAAGGAAGTCTATTCGATATTCTTGCTGAACATAGACACACTTGACCAGAGCTCTATAAGGAATCTGGTCAGGCCGCTCTCACGACAAGGCTTCAGGAGAAAGGATGTGCTGCTAGCGTAAATGCGTTCTGCAACTGGTCTCGAAACCTGGAACACAGACAAAAGCATACCAAGGATTCTAGGACTTACTTAGACTGCATTTCTACTAATAAGCTCTGCTGGGGACCCTAGGAAATTCTGGGCCAATGTCAAGACCTTTCTTGGTGTGTCCCAGTCAACTACCACCAGTGACATGGTATTAAATGGAGAACATTGCAATGACTCCAACACCATTGCTAATTCCTTCAATCAAATGTTCTCTGACCTGTCTCAGTATACCTCTGCCTCCCCATCTCCAGAGCAGGCTCTCTGCTTGCAACATCAAGCACAGTCCACTACCTCCTACTATCCTTCCCAACAAATGTCTAAAATCCTCCATTTTACTTCAAGGCAATCTCAAGGACTGAGGTCTTAAAACTATTACGGACTGTCTCTGACAACACTAGCTCTGGATCAGCTACACTTGAGCCTCGGCTCCTGAAACTAGCAGCACCATACATAGCCTCCCTCTGGCTAGAATTTTCACCTTGTCTCTCTTTAATAGCCAAGTTCCTGACCTCTGGAAGATCGCTTGTGTAACACGGTCCTTAAAAGGTGATACCAAGGAGATTACTAACTACAGGCCTATAGCCATCTTATCGGTCCTAAGTAAAATTCTGAAAAACTTGTTGCAAATCAAACCATTGACTACCTCACAAAGTACAGCCTTCTCTCTGACACACAACATGGCTTCCATGAAGGTCACAGTACCTCTACAGTGCTTCTCAAATTCACTACCGATGTGCTTACCAGTATGAACGCTGGCCAGCTGACAGGGGCAGTTTTATAGACTTTACAAAGGCTTTTGATCTTGTTGATCACCCCTGCTCCTCTCCACTCTGCAATCTGAGCTTTTCACCACCAGTTGTCGCCTGGTATGGAAGCTATCTATCAAATAGAACTCAAATTGTGAAATTCAACTCCTCTTTATCTGATGGTGCTACCATCAATATTGGGGTTCCCCAGGGCTCTATTCTGGGACCTCTTCTTTCTCACTTTTATCAATAAGATAGATGAGGTTTTTCTTCATGCTCATCTATTCTCTATGCAGATGATCTTGAACTCTATTCAAGCTGTGATAAGGTCATCACAGCATAAATGCATCTCTTTCTTCAGATTTCACAAATGTCCAAAATTGGCTTTCTGCACATAAGCTTGTAATCAATGCTAAGAAAACCCAAGCAATGTTACTTGGATCTGCCCCTAAACTTAGGACATGTCAAACTCCCTATTGGTGCAAGACGCAGTGGCACACAAATAGAATGCATTACATCTTTTAAGTACCTCAGAATTCTTCTGGACCAATCCCTGGACTTCAGCCTGCATATACAATCTGCCTGCAAGGCAGTGAATGCTAAACTGGGGGTTGCTTACAAGTCCAGTTTCATGCTGACTTCCTCTGCTAAACTTGCTATTGCCAGAGGCATATTACTCCCTGCCCTCACCTATGGCATGCCGACCTTTGCTGCCACACACAAAACCATCCTTCATAAGTGGAATGTCACTTATAATAATATCTGTCGATATGCCTCCTTGTCACCATGGCTTAAGCACCACTGCCAACTGTAAAGGGACCTGGGCTGGTTATCCCCTCAGCTTGCCGTCTATACTCTCTGGGCTCCTGATTGACTCTGACTTAGAAACCAGACCCCTTCAGCGCTCGCAGCATTGCTGGTACCTCAAACATCCTCCTATAGACTGCGATGAGTAGATAAATCCTGCTGAATGTACCCAGATGTAAAACATCAAAGGCTCTGTTACCTTCAATCACTCTGTTCCTAAGCTTTGGAACTCTCTCCCCAAGCACTTTGAATATCTGGATCCCATGACAGCTTCAAAAGGAGCTGCGCTTCCATCTATCCCTTGCTGATCCCTGCTCTTGTTTTAATCCCCCAATCCACTCACCCGCCAGATCCTGCCTGGCCTAACTTTAACCTTCCTACCTCATAGCACTTCTTACCCTTACTATCTCCTTGACAGCTAATCTACCCCAACTCTCCCCCACACACACACACCTGAGTCTTGTTTCAGAGGCCGTGATAATGTATTCTGCCCAGTCAGGAATTTGCCCATGCCTTGTTTCATTGCCTATTTGAATCTTCACTGTTGTGACTAATTTTAGCAATATCTCTTATTGCTATGTTGTAGTATCTCTTCCTAGACTGTGTAGGTTTTCTCTGCCTAAAATGCTATGTAAATTATATTGATTGTTATTGTTCTGGCTGCATGTATTCATTACTACTAACTGTTTTGACCTATGCTATTGTAATTTCATTGTACTCATGCTATGTACCTGTCTTTGATTGTTGTACTCTCCTGGATCGTGCCTAAAATAGTCATTTCATGGCTAGTGCACTGAACCTGGTTAATAAAAAACTAAATAAATAAAATTAATAAATAAGAAAACAAGACAATTTTTGTTATTATATCTGAACAGTGCCATTAAAACCAAACCTAGGTATACATAGGTAAAGGTCTAGGGCTAAGATCTGGTGAGTCTATGGAAGGGGATTGGCCTCTAGTTGGTGTTTGCAAACACCAATCCAACCCATGTGAGATATTCAGGTGTAAGTCAATGAGGCCAGGCTGGTTCATCCGATTCCTGTCTGGGGTAAAGATATCTGAGATATGGGACCCAGTAGTGTCTGAATGAAGAAATCTGGTATACTTGAAGATGAGAAATTCTGTCTAATTTGGCCAGAGTGGAAAGAGAGGCTAATATCTCTCCAGCTGTGGAATTTGTGTGGTTCTCCATTTACTAAGCAGCATTCTCTTAGTTTGTAAGAACAGTAGAGCAAGCCACCTACATACCAATGGATGTAGCCTAGGAAGGCACGGTAATTCCCAAGAGAAAGAAAAGTAGGCTGAGGGAATTTGGTGGTTTAACACATCAGAGGCTACTTTCTGGATCTCTTGCCATAGAGGTTGGATCCGTGGGCATGACCATAATATGTGCAGTTAGTCTCCCCTGCTCCTTGGCATCTCCAACAATGATCTGAGTCTAGAAGTTTGGCCTTATGAAGAACCACTGGGGTTTTGTAGTATGAGTGAGCAATTTTATTCTGAATTAGGCGAGATCTAACATCTCTGAACCAGTTATGAATATTCTTCCAGGCCTGTTCCCAGGCTGTAGAAGAGACAGGGAGATTTAGCATTGTTTCCCATTTTGCTTAGTTGCTTTGGATGGAGAGGGTAAGGAATCCTGATCAGGGCGTACACTCGACCTGCCAGGCCCTTCGGGTGCTGCAGCCAGAGGTATATAGTCAGGGAATATTGGATGTCATAGGCGGTCTGAGGAGGTGACGTACTGCATCTCTGAGTTGGAGGTATCGCCAGAAGTCTGACTGAGGGATGTCCCATATTCTCTGAAGGGACACAAATGTGTGAAGCACCTTGTGGGAAGGGTCCAGTATGTCCCCAATGTGTTGATGTCTAGTTTAGCCCAGCATTTCCAATAAACCAAAGCTCCTCCTATCATGATGGTTGGGTTTCCCCAGAGCAGGGTGTAAGAGAGTGGAAGAGGGTCCATTTTATCTTCCGGTGAGTGGTGAGCCAATTGGTTCTGGAGACCACAACTGTGAGTTGAGAATTCCTGGGCGCAGACTGCTATCCAGCATATATTTATTGCTACTAACTGACAACAACAGGGAGGAGGGGTGAACATTATTTGTGACCATAGTACAATATGGAACCATTGTGGAGAAAGGGGAGGAGTTGGAAACACTTAGCACTTTGGGCTAGGAGAAAGGCCACCGATATCCTTCGATCCAGGGAGATTCAGCCTCCTGTTCCCAAGGGCCCTAAGCTTGGAGTGGCTGTACCTGGGTTTAATGCCGTTCCAAAGGAAATCTCCAATCAGCTTATCAATAGGTGAGAACCAATGTTTGGGGAGGATAAGGAGATGCATAAGTAGGTAAAAAGTTTGGGGGCTGTGACCATTTTATTGCTGCAATTTTCCCAGCCAGGGTGAGGTTAAGGAGTTTCCATCTGTCGAATTCTACCTTCATGGAGGAAAAGAAGGGGCTGTATATTGGCTTGCCAGATTGTGTCAAAGGTGGGGTCAGCAGTATTCCAAGATAGGTGATCCCTTGGGAGCCTCAGAGGAGACCAGCAGAGGTCACCATCTGTGATGTACAGAGGCGCTTGGGGAAGTAATCGTCTTGCCCTGATTCAACTTCAGGCCTGAACAGATGGTAAAACTCTCAGAGTTGGAGCAGGGGGTAGGGAGCTGTGGGCATCTGCCAATGGGAGGAGGAGATCATCAGCGTACATCAAGGTTGTATATGATGCATTTCCAACTGAGAGGCCTGTAATGTTCGGATGATTCCTTATAGCACTGGCCAAAGGTTCCACCACCAAAACAAACAAGAGGAGAGAGGGACAGCCTTGTCTTGTTCCTCGCTCCAATTGGAAAGGAGTAGACAAGACCGAAGTCGCATTAACTCTGGCTGTAGGGAGGCATATAGGGCTTGTATCCTTGAGAGAAATTTTTTCACCCATCCCAAAAATGTTTTAGGACTAGGTATAAGTAGTCCCATTCCACAGAGTTGAATGCTTTCTCGAGGTCCACTGCTACAGCAACTGCTGGAGTGGAAAGGGGTTTTGAAAGTTGCATTAGACTCATTAGGTACGCAGGTGGTCCGAACTATGTCGCCAGGAATAAAGCCCACTTGTGAAGTGTGTATGAGTTCAGGAGTATAGAGCCCAGTCTGGTTGCCAGAATTTTTGGTGTACAGTTTACTGTCAATGTTAATAAGCGAGATCGGGTGGTAACTTCCCAGGTTGGTGGTGTCCTTACCCTTTTGGGGATGACTACTATGGTAGCCTCCGCATGGAGGGTGGAAGAACGCCTTTGAGCTCAATCTCTTGAAAGACTTCAGTCATAGAGGAAATAACTGGGGCTAAGGCCTGGTAACAGTCTTCAGTGAAGCCATCATTACCTGGTGATTTCCCCAGCTTGAGACCCTGAATGGCTGAGTCTACTCAGTCGGAAATAGGAAGTTCAAGAATAAGTTTTGTTGGGGCTTAGCGTGGGGAGTCCCAGACCGTCCTAAAAGGGTTTAGTGTCATTATTTGGTTTAGGATGGGAGGAGGAATAGAGATCTGTAGTAAGAAGCCATGGTGGTATTAATGGCCTCAGGGAGGTGCCCAGAGTTCCTTGCTTGACTTTCAGCCCTGAGATATACCTACTGGCTTGCTGTACGCAACTGGTAAGCCAACACTTTCCCAGCTTTGTCTCCACCCCTTGGCTCTCTCCAAGCAGGCCACAGCTAACAGACCACCCGACTGACCCCGGACAGATTCATGTATGCACCGGACCTCCAAACTCGTGGTTTTGAATGCCACTGTTTTGACTGGATGTCCAGTGGAGGAACCAGGCATTGACTGGCAGCTGTACTCCTTGGCTGATTTTCCAACGCCTGGTGCTTCCTGGTCTCAGGGAAATCTCTTTCTGTGCTTTGTTCTGGACTGAATTTTTCTCACCCACCCCCCCTCCTCCTCACAGTATTAAATAGACCCTTACTCCACCCTTCTCAGCCTAGCAGCAGATTGGTCACTCCACTGCTGCATATTTCATGCTATTGGCCTCCCTGTCTTCAATACCTGACTTGACCCACTTTCTTACCGCCCTTTTAAAGCAGTCCCACCCACAGGATCCACATTTCCTCTCAACCTTTTCTCCAGCCACTCCATCTAACTCCTCTCCAATTACTGCTCTACCTGCCTATTGTTAGGGACCTCACCCTAATTCGACTATATACCCTTTCAACTATAAACCAGCTTGCAGTTAAGCAGGCCAGCAACACCAAACAAACTACCTTGGGTGCAACCACCTACTACTACTCGTCACTACCTCTTTTGGCATTGCTGGTACCATATCGTCCTTTGTTCTGCAAATTTTGGACTCCCCGCTGTTCTGTCTAACCCTTTATGTGAATCCACTTTATTAACCCTCACTCTCCTTCTCTCCCTCCGCCCCGAAACTGTATCGCCCAGGCTCCCAGCTCCTAAGCCAGCGGGATTCCGGCTACCGGGTGGTCGGCCCCTCTAGCCGATGCTCGAGACCGCCAACCACGGACCCAAGGCCCTACAAAGGTACGGCAACTGCCGCAACTTTTTGACCGCCCCCTCCCCCACCTCCGCTGATTATTAAATACAGTAGCTCCTAACAAAATATTAGTCCACGTCCCTGGCGCAGTGCCCCACCAATAGAGACTTAGCTCGTGATCCCCTCTTCTCTATCCAGCCTCACGGGATCCAACTCTCAGGGCCTCGCCATACTAAAACGCATAGGCTCTCCCTGGCTGTGCCTTCACCACTAAATACCTTTAATGCTATCAAATTTGAGTCGACCTGGATCGGAAAGCTACTGATAAGCTGCATTAATCCAGCAACCCCACTGGCCCCTGGGCTAATTGAGTGGCTCCTTTTGAGGTACCATCATGTCGGGCCCTATATGGCTCCTTTTACTGCCCCTTCTTCTGCTGATACCAGCTGCCCAGCATTGGACACCTGAACTACCATCATGTTTGGTCTACAGCGGCACCTTGTGCTGTATACCACATGGCAACTTATCCTTTAATTGCCTCCGTGATTCCAAGTACCAGTACCTCGAACCCTGCTCTTGGACACACATACCAGTAGTACTTATAACACTCCCCACCACAAGGCCCACCTCCCACCACGCAGACTTCTATCTCCTCCCGCCTATTGTGGTAGGGGTACTAGCTCTTGCTACAACAGATCAGCTCTTCTATGGTGGCTACTTTCCAGTCCCTAAAAACATCAGTTCTACTAGGACGGAGAAAGGCAGGAATTACAAGCTTATAATTAGCGCTCTTAGAAAAATCCTACTTATCCTCTTGCTTTGTTCAGGCAACGTAGAACTCAACCCTGGCCCCCAGAAGCTATTGCTTTGCCAGCAGAACTAGCAAATTTAAAAGGAATAAGCTTCTTGCATATTAACATATGTAGCCTCCTTAAAAGATAACCTTAATACAAACCTGGGTAAATCATACCTCTCCTGACATACTTGTGATTTCGAAACTTGGCTTAGACCCAGCACCACTGATAGAAGTAAACATACCCAACTATGCCTTGTTCAGAGCTGATAGGCATGCCAGAGGAGGAGGGTAGCTATCTACGTTAAAGACAAATTTTCTGCCTCCTGCTTATCCTCGGCATCTGTCGCCAGCGAATTGAATACCTAATTCTCAAAGTGGAAATTACACAGACTACTGCACTCTGCGTAATAGGATGCTATAGACCACCATCTGCTGGCCTACAGCTTGTGTCATATCTAAGTGACAAGTTGGAACAGGGGCTGCCAGAAACTATTATTTAGGAGACCTCAACTTTGACTGGCTCTCTAACACAGCTGCCCCCTTGCATCCTTCTGTGATGAACATGGGCTGGCGTAACTTATTACTGAACCAACACGCCCAAACATGAAGAACCCCAGTAAAGTACACTTTTGGACGTGCTAATGGTGAGCAAACCTCATCTCTTCTCCACGCTGATGTCTTCTTCTCAGGCGCCTAGCGACCATTGTTTATTGCGGAGTAAGATCCACCAACAACTCAGCACCCATCAGCAAGTTCTCTATGAAGAGATCCAGGTGCAACTTCAATGAACATGCCTATCTAAACGAGCTTAAGTACTCCCCTGGTGGCAAGATTTCTACCTGGCCAAAACGATTACGATCAGCTTACAATATCCTCCACAACATTCTATCAAGGGCCCTTAATAAGCATGCTCCCTTATTAAAGTTCGAACTAGGACCAAAACCTGTAAATGGTTCACCCTCAGAGCAAGTCCTTGCTTCTAGAAAGAGATAAGCTCTGGAAAAAGCACGCAGACTGAACACTGCAGAGGATTGGAACCAGTTCAGGAGACTACGAAATTTATGTACCAAAACAATCAGAGAATCGAAGGCCACCTTCTTCAAATCCAAACTCGACTCTACCACAAGAGCCCAATCAAGCTCTGGAAACATTCAGTGATCTGCTAGGCCCTCCCAGGAAATTCACTCCCGACCAAGATTACCTCTGGCAACTTGACTATAACCGAAAGATGGATATACTTAGCGCATTCAATAACCACTTTGCTACTGCAGGCATGGCATTTGATAACTCCCTGCAAACATACTTCGCTCCCAGACTGCCAGCCAACTGCCTGAAACTCTAATAGCTTCACCGCCTTTCTCACTTCAACCTGCCACACTGAAAGAGGTAGAGGACCTCTTGCTTCAGTTGGATACTAGAAAAAGTGCTGGGGCCGACTCACTTGACCCTTACTTCCTAACAATTGCCTACCACATACTAGCAATACCCGTCACCCAGCTTTTAACTTATCCCTGTCTCAGGGCACCCACCACCTATATGGAAGACAGCACATGTCATACCACTAGTTCAAATCAGGTGACCGTGGCGATCTCAATAACTACAGGCCAATTTCCCTCCCTTTCGGTCCTGTCAAGCTCCTAGAGAAAATTGTAAATGCACAGTTGAGGACTCACCTTGAGTCTAGGGAACTGCTAAATCCTATGCAATCCAGATTCAGAGCTAAACATAGCACTATCTCAGCCCTCGCCAAAGTTACTAACGACTGGCGTAATCTTGGAGCAAAAACTTTATTTGTGCTGTTTTCCTTGATTTAAGCAAGGCTTTCGACACCGTCGACCATAGTCTGCTCCTCTCCACCCTTCAAACCATAGGTGTGGACCCCTCCTCTCTCGTTGGTTCACTGACTATCTTACAGGGTGCCTTCAACAAGTTAAAGCTGAAGGAGGCCTGTCCCCTTAAAACTCTGCAAAGAGGGTACCTCAAGGTTCTATATTAGGGCCCTTACTTTTTGCAATCTACATTAATAACATTGACTACTGTATAAAAGAAGCCAACATCCATCTGTTTGCAGATGATACAGTTCTCTCGTGAGTGCCCAACACCTGAAGCTGCCTGCAATGACCTACAGTCAGAATTCAACCTTTTGCAAAGCACACCTCAAAAAAAGCTGCTCCTTAATGCCAAAAAACTAAAACGATGGTCCTCTCCTTTTATCCATACAGCTAACCCTGTGTCCAGTGGGACAGTTCCCCAAATTACCACAGTTCTAGGTGAAAACTAGAATTTGTTACAAAATTCAAGTATCTGGGAGTTTGGATAGACCAAAGACTCTCCTTCATTGAACATATCGAGGACTTGCTAAAAGCGACTTGACCAAAGGCTTGGACTGTTTTTAGAATCAGCCAATTTCTCACCAGAGATGCCAAGAAACAACTGGTCCAATCCATTTTCCTATCATTGGTTGATTCGCTGACTTCCTTTACAGCCAATGCTCCAACTCTTACATGGCTAAACTGGACACACTCTACCATCGAGCACTGAGGGTTTATAACGGGACTCCCCTTGACACACATCACTGCACCCTATATGCGGCAGTGGGATGGACATCACTAAAGTTCAGGCCACAGAAGCGCCGCTCTCTGGACCTATAGAGCCATCTCTAATAAGCTGCCTTACTATATCTCCTGCTGTCTTCCCCTGAGTATAATTGGGAAATCGCATTAAGAAGTTACTCAGCTATTACACTTAAAGTACCCAAAGCAAAATCCCGCTTCGGCAGGGCAGCCATAAGCTCGTGCTACCTACCTTATGGAGCGATCTACAAAAAACCTCAAATTAAGCACTCTAATCGGTATAAATGCTTTCAAGATGCTTTATTTCCATACAATCAGAAGTATGTAGCTGCTTCACCCACTCAGACCCAGTACCGGTGTCTGCACTGGTATATAGCCACGCCTAGACCCAATTTTAAGTACGCCCCCCAGCTTGCTCCTCACCAGCCTAATTGTTCTCTCTCTTATCCCCTGTCTTATCAACACTAGGCCCATCCATCCCTTATTCTTCCTTTCCCAACCTCAGATAGGAGCTCACTACCCTGGGTTGTGACATCCTACCATGCCCGTGCTTTATAGCATTCAATCCGGGCTCACACATACTCCTTTCTCCATCCACCTTCTCTACATCCAGCTTTACCAACTCCTTTCTGTGCACGTGCCCTCTAGCCTTTCTCCCCTACTTCCCTCCCTCTCTTCCCCCTACCTTCACCTCTACCTGGTGTATATTTTTATTTTTATTTTTTCTTCCGTTACTTCCTCCTGCAACCTTAGATAACCTGCTTTATCTTCCTATAGACACTTCTATGTATGTAAATACCGTGTAATCTGTACAATATCTGTATAATTCTATGTACATATGAACTTCTTTTTCTTCCTCTCTGTAAAAGTATTATCTGTATTGCCTTGTAAATACCTGTGTTGACCTGTATATACAATTGTTCATACTCCACCCAGGTCCATCTTGCAAATGAGCTTCTGCTCAACGATGAGCAGCCTGGTTAAATAAATAAAGACTTGAAAATGTGTGGTGAAGGCGAAGGATAACCACCTCGGCCCTTTTGTTGAGAAGTTAATTAATGGCAAATCTGAGGCCTAAGATAGTTCTGCCCAGTGGGGTGTGAATGGAAGGGAAGACATCGTATTGATGAGCTCAGCTGTGGTTAGTTTCTGCTCAAGGTCAGCAGTTGGTGCTCCCTTTCTCTGTGTTTGGCTGCAGCAAAACCCATAATGTTGCCTTGCATAGTAGCCTTGAAGGCTTCCCAAGTATTACCCGCTGATATATCTAGGGTGGGGTTTCGGCAAGAAAAGGATGCCTCGATTTGGGCCCAGGGACAAAATCTGGGTCCCTAATTAAGAGGGGTCTAGTCTCCAGTGTTTGGGGGGCTACAGGGTCCTAATGGGTCATGAGCTGGACTGGGGCATGGTCTGATATAATACATGGGAGGATAGAGACATCGAGTGTTTTGTGGTGAGAATAGGTGAGGTAAGCCAGAAATCTAGCCTGCTGTATGAGGCATGTGGGTCCAGCGGAAGGTGTAATATCTGGTTCTGGGGTGGAACAGTCTCCAAGTATCTGTGAGACCCTGGTCTGTAATGAGCTGTTGTAAGAGCTCTCCCACTCTTAAGATGGGATTATTTGCTTCCATCATTCCTATCCAGGGAGGGAGTAGTGTTAGGTTGAAATCACCACCGATGAGAAGGGGGCAGTCTGGGGGTTAAATTCCAGTAGTGCTTCCGACATCTTATAGAAAAATTGTGGGGTGTCTTCGTTGGGGCATAGAGATTGCAAAGGGTAATCGACACAGGGGTGTCATAGGTTGCCATTACCCACCTGCCGTCCGGGTCCGAAAGTGTCTTATTAAGAGTCCATGGCAGAGACTTGTGTATAAGGATGAGGATCCCATGTTTCCTGGAAGTGGCATTGGAATGCATCTGCTGTCCCTAGTCTTTCCTCATGCAGGTGTGGTCGAGCCCAGTAAATTTAGTCTCTGCAAAAAGCTACCTTTGAATGAAGATGTTTCAGGTGGGTCAAAATTTTCTTCCTTTTAATTGGGAATTTAACCTCAAACATTCCAGGTGTGAAAACTATATCGGCCATTTTGCTATTAAGGGTGTGTCTATTACCAATCAGCTATTATAGACGGGGGCCAAGAACTTGCCTCAGGAGGAACACAAAATCTGTTCTGGAACTGGAAGTTAAAACACTAACGTTCAAGGAGGTTACTGTCTGAGTGTCTTGGGGCCCTTAAACACTTGTCAGTTGTATATGGCCTAAAATACCAGAAGATATACCTGCTGAGATATTTATAACTGTACACTTATCTAAAATTCTCTATAGTTATATTAACCAAAAAAAAAAAAGAAAAGAACAGCAGTGAGACTGGAGATGGGACTTAACTGCCTGGAGCCCCAGCCAATGGTATGTCCGATCTCTTTTGCAAGGCGTGGAAAGACAAAGACAGGAGCGTTGGGGACTTGTCCCTATGTCTCCCGACTGGTGAGTTTTGAATAGAGGTTGCATTATTGTGAAGCTAAAGTGGACAGTTGGTAGAGCCGCTGTCCGAGCCACCTGAGGGACCTGCCAGCCTGTAATCCCTGCACCCAAACTATGAGGGTGCAGCTAGTGCGGTGTAGTGGCCCAAAGGAGGAACATTAGGGCCATAGGGGTATAAGATTTCTGACAAAGGAGCAGTGAGAGAACAGTACCCACCACTGCAAAGCCAGTGTTAGGGATGCAGGTAAATGGGCAATCTCTTGGGGTGGGGTAACCATTGTCTCCATACACCCACAGGCTTCACAAGATATTCCTGATATCAAAAATTCCCCAGGGTTATGAATTGCATCAACATTTTGACTGTACAACAAGAATAACAGTAACATTTTAACCAAAGCAAAATCAACGCCCAACCTAACAACAACATTAAGTAGGCTAAGTAAATAGATGCATAGGGGAGCTAATGTTCAGATCGCCAGGTAGTTTGGCTGTAGGGGAAGTAGATCTGTGGGACAGGCCTTGCCCAGAGTCACTGACAGTTTTATCTGGGCATCTCCATCCTGTGCATCTCAATTACTTGTAGATACTTGTACTTACCTGATGGTACAGCGCATCAGCCAGGATGCTCTTGGGGAAGACTGGAGTTGATCCAGAAGCGACTTCCTGGGCTGCGGCCTGTAGTTTCGCTAGAAACCTCGGTGGGCCAGTCTGAGTTCTGCAGCAGGAGCAGAGGCATCTGCAGCAGTGGCCCATGAGTGCAGGTGGCTCCCTGGGTGTCTCAGAGTCGGGCGTGTAGGAGTGATGTCCATGTCCTCTCGGGGATATGTATCTGGAAGATTGCGTAGTACAGAGTAGCGATTATGGGCAAAATAAGGGCTGATGTATTCAGTTCATCTACATCTAGGAGAGGAGTGTTCTGGTCTGTCTTCTCCAGAGGAGTCCTCGGTCCCGTGGGTGATCTCATTTAGTGTGAGGAGATTTTGGTGATCTCTTCTGGATTTTCTGATTACAGGACTCTTGTTCAGTAGAAGAAAGGAGAGGTTTCAAGGGGGGTAACCCCTTACTCTAGGTCGACATTGTGGAGCTTGTTCGGGCCTCGGTGGAAAGACAAGCTTGGGCTTTGGGCCTCTTTGCTTCTATAAATGCCAAAGCAGCTTCAGGGGTACTGAATTGATGTGGTGCACTGTTAATCATGATCTGCAAAATGGCAGGAGTAGCGTGGCGAAGGGTCTGTAGAGAGTGTAGCTTCGGTGGGCCTCATAAGGCCTTAGCTTATATGCTAACTCAGCAGAGTAATCTTGACAAATCATAATTTTTGATCTTTCCATCGTAGCTGACCCAACTCCTGGCTCTCGCTTGGATAGCTGCTTTTTCAGCATAGTTTAAAATGTGGGCAATAATAGGTCGAGGCCTCTCCCTTTGTGCAGGCTTGGTTTGTGGCGGCGAGCTCGTTTGTCATGATTTTAGTGCTTGGAGGAAGTTTGAGGATTTCTGGAACTGCTTGCAGTAGAAAAAGATAGCATTTGTCTACCTTCGCAGCCCTCTGGGAACCCTAGGAACATGAAGTTGTTATGGTGGCTCTATTCTCCAGGTCCTCCAGTTTGTCCTGCAGTTGTCAGATTTGTGCAGCCTGCTCTCGTAGAGTGGCACAGTGCCCTTGAAGGATGTCTTCTTGAGCAATGTGTTTTGCTCTGTCGATCAATTCTGGCATCTAGCTGCTGGATGGATACACTGATCGTGTTGGCAGCTAGGGTTAGGGCATCAATGCTGGTAATAATCTGAGAGAACATTTCTCTAATGGAGGTTCCCTCCTTCTTACGCAGTGTGTGCCATGCGGACTAGCTAGAGCTGACAGGCCAAGTTTTGAAATCAGCAGAAAAGCGCCGAGTTAAGAATTCCCCAAAGTTCAGCCCAGTGCTGGATGAGTACTACCGTGTTTGTTAGAGTACGAATGAGCAGTCGGGATTCTGCTGTACATGCAGTTTGGGTGGGTTCTTGGCTCGAGAATAGGAACTCTAAAATTAAGGCATCATCTCGGTTGCTGGTTAGCCATGCCTCCCCATCCACTGGATTTATACTTATAGTATCAAGGCAGACTGATTGCAAAACACTAAATAACAAACATAGAACTGAGTTTTACCATAAGTCTGACTCTATATTTTTGTCTATTCTCCCATCCTGTGTGGATCCAGTGTCAGCACCCCACAAACCCATTCATTCACAACTGTAAATATATGTGTCCAGTTCATTCATTTAGTTTTGGACTCAAATAGACAACAAGCTTTTCGTTCCACAGTTATGGAACCACTGAAACAAGTAATGCAATAATAAAATGGTCATACTATAACATCTTTTAGAATGAATCTCTTTGTTATGTACTGCCACTTTAATGATACTATACAAATATTTAGGTTTGCAAATTGTCCTCTGTCCTTTGAGCAAACTACAGTGTACTGGCAAAGTGTTGTGAGAGTCTGAACTGCTGTGTCACAAAGCTAGTTTTGTACTTTGTTTTGTTACGTCTCACATCGTCTTTAACATTCCTCCTCGGTCTGTGTGCCGTTATTGTTATTTTGTTTCCTAGTTACACAGATGGTGGCACAGTTACTGGCTGTGAATGCATGGTACAACTGTATCACAAATATGGGACAAAGTACTTAAATCATACTGACTACCTGCTGCAGTAGTGGTGCAAGTCTGTCAGATATGCAAATCCCTTTGCTTTTGCTTGGCATACAAAGCACAGTTGAAACAACAAGCATTTGTCAATGTCGAATGTTTGCTTGCTGGCATTGGCAGTGGTAGTGTAGAAGTTACAGTGCTGCGTAATAGGAATGGCAGTGAAGTATTGAACTGAAGCCAACACCCACCACCCTGCAGAGAGTGACAGGCATTGGGGTGTGCCTTTGGGTCATCAGGCATAATGGCCGCCATTTCACCACACCCACCCTGCAGACACTGACAAGTGTCACGGTGTGCCTTGGGGTCTTTGGCCCTTGCGCACCCATTCCATCAGAAAATATGGTGAGATGGGTGCTGTATGGAGAATGGGGTGAACTTTGGGGTCAAAGAGTCCAAGGCATACCTCGATGCCTCTCACTGGCTGCAGGGTGTGGAATGGTATGAGCATTGCAGGCAGAATCCCAAGTCACACCCTGATGCGAGTCATTCTCTACAGGGTGGGGCGTTATGGTTAAACCCTAACACCTCAGGCATTCGTTGGTATTTTCACTTCAAATTTTCAACATTTTTTTGTGACCCCACCTCATGAACAGTGGCAATATCAGTTTGTTAGCAGCTGCTTATGCACAGTGACTACGGCATTTAGCACCACAGGTGCAAACACATTCGAATAGGATGTAAAAAATGACAGCTGTACTGTTCATGGGGAGGTGTAAAAATAGCAATGTTGCAAATCTGTAGTAAAATATTACAAAAACTAGTGAAGTCACGGCGTGCATAGAAACTGTGCAAGCACACCTGTAATGTAATTAGTTTGGGGATTTTTACAGCAGATTGTCAACGGAGGCATTTTGGGACCTCTGATCATTAACAGTGTCACTGTGATTTTCTTTATCTGTCGAACAATGATTTCCCACAGTGACCGCGCATCTCTGCGCTGAAAGTGTAAAACACATTTCGGCCATGTTGTGAAAAATGACAGCTGCACTGTTCATAAGGAAGTGAGAAAAATGCCACTGGTGAAAATCTGGACTGAAAAATATTACAAAGTCATGAGGCTTATGAGGGTGCGTGGAAACTGCGCAATGCTCACTAAATAACACAGTCATTTTTGGACTTTTGTCACCAAATTTTCAACATAGCCATTTAAGACCTCTGCTCATGAACAGTGTAACTGTGATTTTCTTAATCTGACCAAACATTGCTTTACGCACACTGACTGCACCATTGTGCACTACATGTGCAAAAACATATTTTGGGCGACATGTGAAAAATGGCAGCTGTACTGTTCATAAGGAAGTGTTATAAAATGGCAATGTTGAAATTCTGGAGTGAAAATATTGAAAATTCTCAAACTTCTGGGCGTGTGTAGAACCGCATAGCATGCGCTAAATAAAACAGTCATTTTAGGAATTTTTCACCAAATTTTCAACATAGCCATTTAAGACCTCTGCTCATGAACAGTGTCACTGTGATTTACTTAATGTGTCCCATACATTGATTTCGCACACCGACTGCGCCATTGTGCGCTACATAAGCGGAAACATGTTTTGGGCAAGATGTGACAAATGACAGCTGTACTGCTCATAAGGAAGTGTAACAAAATGGCAATGTTGAAAATCTGGATTGAAAATATTGAAAATTACACACTTACGAGCATGCGTGGGAACTGTAGCCGCGCTAAATAAAACAGTCATATTTAGGAATTTTTCACCAAATTTTCAACATAGCCATTTTTAGATGTCTGCTCATGAACAGTGTAACTGTGATTTTCTTAATGTGTCCATACATTGATTTACGCACACCGACTGCGCCATTGTGCGCTACATGGAGTGGAAACACATTTTGGGCAAGATGTGAAAAATGACAGCTACACTGCTCATAAGGAGGTATAATAAAATGGCAATGTTGAAAATCTGGACTGAAAATATTGAAAATTCATGAACTTATGAGCATGTGTAGGAACTGTGCAACGCATGCTCGTAAAGCAGACATTTTTGAGTTTTTTCGCAAATTTTCAACATAGCCATTTTAAAACCTCTGCTCATGAACAGTGTCACTGTGATTTTTCTTAATGTGTCCCATACATTGATTTCACACACCGACTGCGCCATTATGCGCTACATGGGTGGAGACACATTTTGGGCAAGATGTGAAAAATGACAGCTGTACTGCTCATAAGCAGGTGTGGTAAAATGGCAATGTTGAAAATTTGGAGTGAAAATATTGAAAATTTCTTGAACTTAAGACCTGTGTAGGAACTGCCAATGCTGCGGCTAAGTAATACAGTCATTTTGGAATTTTCCACCAAATTTTCAAAATAAGGATCTGTGAGGCCCACCTTATGAATGCTGGCAGTGTCATTTCATTAATCAGGCCCGAAGGTGATTTCACGAGGTGACTGCGAAATCATCCATCGGCCCGAATGACGCCATGACAGTGACATCATCCATAGAAGGGGTCCCAAAAACCCCATGTTGAAAATTTGATGCAAAAATTCCAAAAATGCCTGAGATATGCAACAAAGTTGAAAAACCCTATCTATCCCATTATACAGCTTACCTGCATTTCCTCAGTTCACGGTCGGCTTTGAAGTGCAGGCGTGTTCCCGGTACAACGAAGATCATAGTGCAGCGGTCTGGAGGTAAGTATGGGGGAGGGTGTGGGGAGGCAGGGTGCGCAGTGGGTGGAGTGCGGTTTATGGAGGGGGAGGGAGAAGCGCCAAGGGACAGTTTTTAATTTGCAGGTTTTTGGACCACAATGACGGCAGCGGGACATTTGCCATGCTGGGGTGGGCTCTGGCATGGCACAAGAACAACTGGTTGGGGCGTGGAGCCGACAGGGATTGAGCACCCCAGTCGGCCATAGCATCGGTGCCATGCTGGGGTGGGCTCCCAGTGTGGCACCCTGTACTCGGGGGAGGACAGTGGAGCTGACGAGGGATTGGGCACCCCATCGGCTATACATGACTTGCCACACTGGGGTGGGCACCCAGCGTGGCATGTGGGCTTTGGGGGAGTGCAGCACAGCCGGCGGGATTGAGCACCCGTCGGCTATACAGTGTATGCGTGGGGGGCATGCAGTAGCGTGGTGTGTGTGCATGTGTGTGTAGGGGAGCTGTGCATGAGCAGGCAATATCCGATCACTGCTCACTGAAGCGTAGCTCCCTTTCAACTGTACTCACTGCATTTTGAGCTGCCATAGACAGCTCCAGCAGGCATTGGAGAACTGTGGCCACCCTGCAAACACACTGACTGAATTGGAAGAGGGGTGACACACCTCCAAAACTCGGATGATGGCACTATGTTTCTTGCACATGCATGCAAGCAAACATAATACTGTAAATACATTGCTGCATCAGACTCACGCCAAAACTGTTTCATTCTTGTTTATTTTGCAATCAGTCTGTCTCAATAAATCCAGTGGATTATATTTTTTGGTGGTGGGATGAAGAAGAAGACTTGCTACATTTTGTGTCCACTTTAGAAATTTGCTCCAGAATTAGCTTAGCCCAGGATGGGGGTGAAAAATTGTCAGAGTAATATGAAACTCCTCCTTCCAATCATATTTGTTCCTTATTACTGACTAGGAGTACTCAATGGAGACTGCTGAATTTTTTCTGTTTCGCTACATTTAAGCAATTTTGCAGATTACAGATGTCTTGCATATTGTAGAATTCCCGGGGCTGTAGTAACATTAGTTCCTGTTGTAGAAGTCTGTGGCTGTCTTACAACAGCAGTATTTATTTGAGTTAAACAGCCCTGAAATCTACCTAGCCATGGTTCACAATTGTTCTTTGTTTCTGCATCTGTTCTATAGAGAGCCACAGAATTCTTCAAATGCATTTTATTGCAAAATACGTGATAAATTAGAAGTACATGAATTAAACCTGTCATTATTAAACAAGCAAGATGGGAGCAGTGGGCAGGCTCAGCGTATTCACACTGTAAGCGCTACAACAGTGTAATACGCAATCAGGAAATCAAGTAATGCAGGGCTTTACACATCAAAGAACAGAGCCACGCCACTATTGGTGCTGAACTGTCCTTTGAAATGTTGGCCAACTCCACCCCAAAACAGAAACTGAATTATCCCCAGCCTGCTGACCCATTGGCCTGCCACTTGCCACGGAGCTCTCCATTGGGCGCACCCCCTCACACTCCTGTATAGCACCTCTCATGTCAATGAGATCGTCTGCGCGCACTATGAACTCAATAAAAGGTATAGGGCACAGTTTTCACTGTAACATGCGCTGCAGCTTTAGGACACTAGTAATGACCCCACCATCATATTAATTTAGAAATGCCAGAAATCAACTGAGAGGAGTTGGTGGACTATATATCTGAACAAGTAATATGTCTAAGCTACTAATTGTACTGCTACAGCTGACCCGGTGGTGTTGAAGACTGAGCGCTGGATGCCACACTCTCACCACACCAGCAACCCAGGTTGAGGAATGAGTCCGGGTCATTGGGGGTTGCAGGCGAGAAGAAGGATTAAGCATCCGTGGGACTGCTCTCCTTCTTCGGGAGGGGTAAGTTGCCATCGGTGTGCTGGTGGCCTCTAGTGGTGGCTGGGGCAATTGCAGGGCACTGGCAAGACTTGGGAGATGTACTGGGGCCGGCGCCTGGAACAGAGTGCGTGGTAGCGCATTTCTGACCATTGGCATCATTGCATGCCACAGATGTCAGAGAGAATAGGGAAAAAGGAACCAGTCACGGCAGCATGATGGCCGTCTCCTTGGAGGGACTTGTTCAGCACTGAGGGTACATGGCAGTACTGGATCCTGATCTGGTGGTAGAGCGTGGGGGGCTCTCCACTTCCCGCCAATGGGGCAAGCTGCTGGGCTAGCTGTGGGACCCGAACAGTGGAGCTGAAGATTCCCTGGGGATGGTGGCCGAAGACCTGAAGAGGATGCCTGACGTGTGAGGTAGGCAGACTGGTGGCCTGAGGGCAAAAGAAAACTATAACAATTGTACTGCTACAGTTTTTCAATAAAAGGAACGATGAATTTGAAAATCTGTTTCTTTTAAAAGAGCTCTGTTCCATTCCCCCAGCACTGTTACAGCTATGGCATTTAGTGGATTCAGAGGAGAGGGGAAGAGGAGGAGGGATCAGAAGAAAGAAAAATACATATTCAAAGAAAGATGGGAGAAAAAAATCAAATAACAGAGAAGGGGCAGTACTAGCATGCTTTTGCTGCTCAACAAATGAGCTCCCTCACATGTTTCTTAGGATACTGCAGGGTCCCAGAAAAAATAAAAAACATTGCCATTCCAGCTCCTCTCACCAATTATAATTCTAACTGAATATCTATAAGTATAACAAGGCTTCTAATTGGCTACTGGAGCAGTTATTAATCTTAGAAATTAAAGATTCAGCTTGAGTCTACACCTCTTGCCAGTAAGGTACACCCGACTGGAACACCCTGGCACCAACCCTCACTTCACAGCACTCAAAATAGACCAAAAATGTTATTATTGTGATTAGATTAATAATTGCAATAACAATTGATAAGCTTTTCATTTCTTAGGATTAACAACCACCTGGCCTCAGGCCACTGACACTCCACATCCGGTCATTTAACCTTAGGTAATGACCAACTGCTCAACTGTTACTGCAAATAACAGCATCAGAAGACTCATCTTATCAGCTGTTGGGAACAACTAGATTTTTGGACACTTCTGGTCATCTTTCAGGCATACTACACATGCTGTAGTGCACTCCAGGTGCACAGTGAGCTGCTGCAATATCCACACTCCCCAGATGGC
Organism: Neoceratodus forsteri; assembly: GCA_016271365.2. NCBI lineage: Eukaryota > Metazoa > Chordata > Ceratodontiformes > Ceratodontidae > Neoceratodus > Neoceratodus forsteri. Next base: position 133,264,376 of record CM028130.1, on the reverse strand, counting down.
TGATCACACCCAGTGCACACTGTGTTACAGCATCACCACAAACTCCTGACTTGTGTTATCATCACCTACATCAAACATGACATGACTTTTATAGTAGCAATTTGAAGGTTTAAAGGGTCCCATTAGCACTAGGGACCCAGTTCTGAATACTATGTGTCTAACAAAAGTTGTGTTTCAATAAAATCCAGTCCTGGACTCTACTCCTGACATTCATAAACTAGCACGCCATATTCACAGTGCGGTGTTAATCAGCAACTCTCAACAGGCTGCGCTGTAAAGAGAGAAGGATGCAAAGTTTTCTGCAATTCCCATTAACTTTCATGGATTCAGGGACATCACAATTCAGTCATGGTTCTTCATCATGCCCAGCAATGTAGCCCTCTGAGAGCTTCCAACTGGAAACCCAGCTGTCAAAATTGTTGCAAGAATCTGGGTCAGAAAATCAGTTCTGTTCCAAGTAGGTTATTTTTGTTAGCAAGTGCACAATTTCAGGTCAGTGGTGACTATTTCACAGTGGGGTTAAAACCAGAATGCATATGGAATGCTCACAAATTCCTGCTGAAATGCCCAGGACAAAGTTATCCTTCCTTTAAATTTGTGAAGTGGCAATATAACACAGAGGTTTAACTGTAACACCAACTAGTGACCCCTTTATCACATTATCAGTGTGATCAAAAAGTGCTGTAATAACCAGGTGTGACATCATAGCCCGTTATTACAGCCTTTGGGCATGCAAGCTTCACTTTCACTTACGGTAGAACAGTGGGAAAGATCGTCTCTAAGTCCCTGCACCAGTTATAAAACAATATTTTTCTAATGTACTGTATTTGCCTTCCATGTACTCACCATTGCAATTGTGTGTTACATTACTGCCATGTGCCTTCTCCATTCAGAGTGCAGAGTTTGAATCGGTCATGTTATTGTTTTTATTCCTGTTGTGTTATCTTCAATGCCTTGTGACCGAGATGCACCTATAAAAGGTTCTCTGGATCAGCGCACCTACCGATTATCAAGGTCATAAATAAATCAACAAGACATAAGGGGCTGTGTGCTTATGAAGTTTTTTGGGGTTATACACCCTGGGTGTGTGATGACCACATAAACACCTCTAGCTTCCCTCCAGATTTATGGGTCATCACGCACCTTATTCTCTATATAATGGTACAAACTATCAGAAAAGATTGCTATATCAGGAGATTACTGCATTGATAACAGAAGTATTGGAGGCCATGGTTTGAGACAGAACAAAACTGAAATCAGCTATAAACAAAAATTCACTGAATCAGTGTTCCTCACTAGTAATACACCCTTGGTTTCTTTTCACTACCAGAAACAAGCGAGCAAACTCCAAAGTAAAGAAGACAGCAGTGCTATGATAACATTGTGCTGTATGACAAGACTGTGCCACGAAAAAGATAAAGCTGAGCTATATTACTGGGCTAAAGTTGGACTGAGCGATACCCCTTTGTAATGTTAATGTGATAAAACTGTACAATATGATAAAAGTTCAGTGTGAGGAAGCTGTGTAAGGGCACTCGGTTGCTGAAGTGGAATACAGTAAAAGTAATACAAGGCTGTGTAAGATAAGCAGCGCTCTACATCCCACAGCACACTTTTGGGTACTTCACCTCAGGTTCTCAGCTACTTACTGAAGGTGTGATCTGGAAGGCTGCCTCCTCGTTTTGATCTTTTGCTGCGATAGACAGTGAACCACTGTTCTTCAACACAGAACCAGCAGCAGTCTAGCGAGCAACCGCAGGTATCTCTCAAGGCAAGAAAAGAGTGGGGGCAGTCAGGAAGAAACTTAGTTACCAGCAGCTGTGCTCCCTCCCCATCTGAATGAGCTCCCAACAGAAACTCCACAACTTCTCTTCGCCTACAGCCCCATTGTAGAGCGGAGGCGTTGGAAAGTGAAAACCTTCACCTGGCAACGCACTGCCTTGCTTGTTCTCACATTCACACAGTGTGCACTACACCCTTCTGCCTCTGGCTTGCATCTAAAGGAATGGTGCTTAGTTGCGCCATTTTAAATAGATGTGTGCGGGGAACTGGGAGTACTCCTTCTGTGAAACATGGGAGGGACCAGACATCGCTGCTGCCTACATGCACATCAAAACTCCCCCGGAGAGCTGCAGAACTCTTATGGGAGAACAAAACCCACTGGATGCAGCTGGTACAGCAGCTAATGTCACCCCAATGTTCCCCTTCTACTCAGAGATCTTATATATATATAAGAAGCGTATGCATGCCCTTCCCCAGTGGCAGGCTCATCATGAGTCTGAGGCAGCTGCTGTTTCCTTTGGTACCAAGCAAGCAGATCTGGGGTGCTTTCTTTAGTTTGGGGTGCAGGCTTAGCTACAGGTCAGGGGTTGGGAGCAGTCATTGCAAATTTACAGAAAACTTGACGAACTTTGGGGGACTTTTAGCTGTGCGAGAACACGCCTCTGCTGTCAGCACCTACAGGAGAAGTTCCTCTCCCTTCACACCTCTTACATTTCCTGCTTTTGCTTAAAAGACACAAATCTAGGTCTCTCTAAAACGTCTGCTCTGTAAGAATGAGGCGGGGCGCATTTATTTTGTGGAGGGAGAGGAATAAAATGCAACATTCCTGTGCACTAGCAAGCCAGATCAGGGTCGGAATGGGTAGCAAAGGGCCCACTGGAAATTGACCAGGGGCCCTGGTACCATCGACATCTACCAACTGTAGCCCAAATTTTACCAGCCATGGTATGCCAGAAAGCAGCATCTATTCCATTTTGAAAGCTATTCCATTACTGGCACAGTAGTATTTATTTATTTAGTTTTTGTTGACCAGGTAGGTGTGCTAAACAGAAAAGCTGCCTATTTTCAGGCAGTTATAATAACCGACTATTTTTGGAGGCTTTCGTCCCATTGATCTAAGGTGAACACCCATCCACCTGCAGAAATGCTGTGAGCCATTAACTTGACTCCCGCCCTGCAGCAATACTGCGGGAAAGCATGATCCTGATTTAGCAAAGCGTAATCATTTTTTAATTCACTAATTAAAAAAATGATCCAGTGACCCTCCGCCCCAATATTACACTGTGTTTTGCTAAATCAGAACCTCACTGTCCCACTGCATTGCTGCAGGGGAACCAAAAGTTCCCATTTGAAACAAATCAATGGTTAAGCTCAACACCCTGGCAAGGCAACTCCGGAGGTTGAGACCATATGCTCACCCTACGCTTTCCCTGTCTGAACACAGTTCTTGCTGCAGTGTTCACTAGCTTAACTACTGGATTTTGATCAGTTGGAGTCTGATGAGCTCCGAGAAATACTGTATTTTGTATTAAACAGAAAAAGTTTTAGATGAAGGGCTTCATTTGAATTCAGTCATTCTGCCCCAGTGTTGCATCACAGCTTGACAACCAGCCAACCTTTTATCTCATTTAACAAATTAAATTGTCAACTCAATTTGTACTCCCTAGTCAAGCTGTTCTCAGTAAGTCAGTAGAGACCCTCTCCTCCCCAGTTTGCAGTTCTGGCTCAAGGTCTCTTCTCACTGCCCACAGGAAAGCTGACTCTGTGCATTTTGTGTTTCACCTTCCCCCCTCCCCATTTACTGCAGGCAGGTCACCTAAATATCCTTGTGCCTCTCCCCTCCTCCTCAATCTATCAATCTCTCTCTCTCTCTCTCTCTCTTCTCCCTCTCGCTCCCCTTCTCCTCATATTTAGATTAGCACCATGCTGGTGTAGTGCAGATACATTGACATAGTTTTGTAACCCAGATAAAGATATTATTCAGGAGCAGTATACTCCAAGAATTCATGGAAGTGCAGGCTTGCGCAGATAGGAGTTCAAAAATATTTATAATATATGGATATGGTCAAATAATACCATCCCATCCCATATAAAAAATCCCTGTAATACAACACTGTCCAAAGTGATAATACCATTGTTCCTCCCTGATACTACTATCATTCAGAGGTGATAATACTATCGTTTCAGCTCTGAGCGATAGTATTATCCTGAAAATGACACAGCGGATGTGCAACTCTGCCTGCCACACAGAACCAGTTGCCATGGTGCCACGTTTGTTCCTACACAGTCAAAGTGATGGCATGCATTCTAATTGGCAGCTTTCCTCTGTGGGGCGGGCAGAACAACTTTTAAAACATGGCTGCTGTTTACCCTCGCTAGCGGACGGTCACCCTATTTCTTCACTTTTCTGTTTTTTTATTTTTATCACCATATTATCTGCTTCTTCCTCCATTCACTGAAGGACAACAAAAGCGAAAGGTAGGACTTATTCCACAGAACATGCCAAATTTAAATGTGACAGGCAGCGGCGGGGTGTGTGAGCAAGTGAGTTTTCAGCCTGTCAGCACAGCGCACAGTCAAGAGCCCCACAGAAAAACACAGAATTTTTAAATGGATCCATATATTATAAAATAACAAATAGATGAGGGTGTATTTCTCAGCAGTAAGACACATCGAGGTTTTGGGGACTTTGGGAACCTCTCGAGCTTCGCTTTCGAGGTTCCAAGTCCCCAAAACCTCTTGATGGTCTTACTGCCTTGTATACACCCTCATCTATCTATTATTCTATTTGTATTAAACTTCTGAAGTAGTGTTCTAGTGGCATATTGCCAAAATATCAAGACTTTACAGCACCTTTCCTTGTACTTACTGGAGCTTTGGATAATGATTATTGCTCACTGTTAGAAATAAATACAGTAGAGCTGCCGCTGCCCAAGAAAAAACACTCACAGCTTCCAGAACTATGACTGATATACAATTATTATTATTATTATGATATTATTATTATTATTGGATAAAGACACCCCCTTAGTCTGTTTAGCCCAAGCAGCAACTGGCTTCAAGTAAGCACTTTCCAGTGCTGGAAATGAAGTTTGGACTCTGTTCCAGAAATGAAATCGTAAATTTGACTAAGTTACAGGAGCAAAATGGGGAAGGACTGCTCCAGTGTAATATATCTTTTATCAATAAAATTTTATTAAGACAAGGTACATTGACAAATTATCATAATCAAAATCCATGAAATACATCAAAAGTAATCACTCAAAGCTGTACTAAAATAGACAAGCATTTGTCAATGCCGAATGTTGTCTCACTGGCATTGGCATTGGTAGTGCTGGAGTTAGAGATGCATAATAGGAATGGTAGCTAAATATTAAAGTGGCCAACCCCACCCCCACCCTGTAGACACCGACAGGCATTGGGGTGTGCCTTTGGGTCATCAGCTATAACGCTCATGCCATTTACCTCACCCTACCCTGTAGATACTGACAAGTGTTGTGGTGTGCTTTGGGGTCTTTGGGCATTATACTTACCCCATTCCATAAGAAAATATGGTAAGGTGGGTGCGGTAGAGAATGGGGTGAACTTTGTGGTCGAACACTGCAAGGCACACCATGATGTCTGTCACTGGCTACAGGGTGGGGGTGGAATGGCATGAGCATTACAGCCAATGATCCTAAGTCACACCCCTGATGTCTGTCAGTCTCTACAGCATGGGGTGCTGAGTTGGAAACCCTAACACCGTGGGCGTGTGTTGGTATTTTCACTCCAAATTTTCAACATGGCTATCTGTGAGCCCACCTCATGAAACACTATCAGTTTGTTAGCTGAAAGGTGGTTTTGCACAGCGGCTATGTCATTTGGCAACACAGGGATGAAAACACATTTTGGGCAGTATGTGGAAAATGACAACTGTATTGTTCATGAGGAGATGCAAAAATGGCAATGTTGAAAATCTGGAGTGAAAATATGAAAATTGGTGAAGTCATGAGCATGCATAGAAACTGTGCAACACACGTCTGTAACCCAATTATTTTGGGGATTTTGTTAACCACATTTTTAACATAGGCATTTTGGGACCTCCTTTCATGAACAGTGGCACTGTGATTTTGTTAATTGTCCGAAACATTGATTTCGCACAGTGACCATGCCATTATACGCCACAGGGTGAAAACACATTTAGGGCAGGATGTAAAAATGTCAGCTGTACTGTTCATAAGAGGTGTGAAAAAAATGCCAGTGTTGAAAATCTGGCATGAAAATATTACAAATTTTGAAGTTACAAGCGCATGTGGAAACCGCGCACCCATACTTGTAATACAGTCATTTTATGAATTGTCACCAAATTTCAACATAGGCATTTTAGGATTTCTGCTCATGAACAGTGTCACTGCCATTTCTCAAACTGTCCCAAAACTGATTTTGCACAGCCACCGCCGCTTATTCTGCGCTTGGACGTGCAAACACACATTTTGGCCAGGATATGTAAAATGACAGTTATATTGTTCATGAGGAGGTGTGGAAAAATGCCAATTTTAAAAATCTGGAGTGAAAATATTACAAATTCATGAAGTTACAAGCGTATGGAAACTATGCAACGACGCTTGAATAGCCATTTTGGGATTTTTCCACCAAATTTGCAACATAGGCTTTTTGAGACCCCTCATGAACAGTAGTACTGTCCTTTCATTAATCAGTCCTGAAAGGTGATTCTGCTTGGACTGAATAACGCCATGACAGTGCCTGAATTCATGAGGAGGGGTCCTAATAACCCATGTTGAAAATTTGCGCCAAATTCCAAAATGGCTGAGATATGTATCAAGGTTGAATAAACCCTATTTATGCCAGTATACAGTTTACCAGCATTTCTTCAGTTTGCAGTTGACTTTGAAGAGTGTAGATGTGTTCCCGGTCCACTGAAGATCATTGTGCCAGACTCTGGAGGTAAGTATGGGGTGAGGGGTGTGGGGAGGCAGGGTGCACAGAAGGTGGGCGAGGGTTGCAAGAGGGGCAGGGAGACTGCTAGGGACCGTTTTCTTTTACAGGTTTAAAAAAAACAAATAACATTGCAGGACAGTTTTTCTTTTCAGGGATTTGGCATGCTGGGGTGGGCTCCCAGCATGCCATCTCTGTTTTGGGGGATGCTGTAGCCAATGGGGATTAGGCACCCCATTCAGCACAAACAAAAGTGAGGGGGTGACATTATGTCAATGGGAGTGGGCTCCCGTTGGCAAAATAAACAGGAAGGGGATTAAAGCCAGCGGGGACTGGGGGTGCATGATGCTGAGGAGTTGGGCACCCCATGGTATACATTTTAAATGGGAGGGGTTCATTATGCCGATGGGAGTGGGCTCCCCTGTCAGCATGTGACAGGCGGTGGCAGTCACTGCCACCATGTTCCGTGCTACGCCGGAGGTGTGTTGTAGGTCCCGCTGCATGAGAGCTTTGCTCTCATTGCACCGACCTTTCTTAGATCTTGTGGCCATATTAGGGATACATGCTGCTGAGACACAGAGAGAGAGAGAAGAGAGAAAGCAGCCAGAGATTCCTTAAATCAAGGAGGTTATTTTCTAGACTACACTGAACTTAATTATTACTTTTGGACCTGTGTAAGTAACTAGTATTGATTCTGTTTTTGGGGTTGACTTGTCTTAGTTTTAACTTTAATTTGCCAGGGAGGAACTGTAGCTGGGAGATATTTGCAGTCATTTGTGACTAGACCTGGTACTTAACCTCTGTGAAATAGGTGTCTGAAGGAAGGAAGGCACTCCCCAAGGTGGAGGGTCAGAGTTGTAGTTGATTGTTTCTGGACAGCATAGGTTTACTCCTCCCACCCTCCCCACACCCACCCACCCTAAGCGCATAACTTCCTTTATATCCAGGGTTCTGACATCACTTCCCAAAACTGCTAACAACATACACCTGTTCATATCTCCTTAAAGGCACAGCACACTGAATAGTGGGTAGAGACACTCATAAGCTTGCACACACTAAAACAAGAACAAAAAATCAACAAAAGAAAAGCATCTGTAACAGGAAGGGACAGAGACACATGGGAGTGGTGCAATGTACTGGCTGTGGAACAGCAGTTTTCCGTGAGACATTTTGGAAACTGTGTTGCTGCCCTATTTGCAGACACCTCTCTGGTCTGAGGAGGAGGTTGCTCATCTCCATACTGACCTGGCAATGATTGGGAAACCTCCTCCCCACCCAGGGACCACCAAGACCACTGCTAGTACTTCAGAGGTTGCCAAGAAAGAGAAGTGGTTGGACCACGGTGGGCTCAGGGAGGTGAGGTTGGTGGAACAGAGCACATCCTCCAGTTGTGCCTCTCCACAATTCATTCTCACTCTGGTGCAGCATGATTCTTCTATGGAGGCACCCACAGTGGAGACCAAGGAGGATGCTGGGAACCTCCACAATGGAGACCCACAGGAGGGTGGCACAGGAATCCACAGGAAGAAACAACTCCTGGTGGGAGACTCTGTTGTGGGGGGTAGAACTGGGGAGGGAAGGAAAGGAGGTAAGGTGCCTGCCTGGCGCCATGGCTTGGAGGGACAGGAAATGAATCCTCAGGATCATGGGAGCAGCTGCAAGGGGAGTGAGCTGGATGTCATTATCCATCTAGGGATGAATGACCTGGCTGAGAATGGGTTCAGACAGTGCAGCAGGAGTTTGTGGAGTTGGGGAGGGGCCTTAGACAAGTAGCAAACATGGTAACTTTCTCAGAAGTGCTACCTGTCTATGGCATGGATGAGGTTGGGTACTCCGCACCATGGGATTCAGCGACTGGTTGAAAAACTGGTGCAGAGCTCAGGGATTTGGCTTCATTGGGGACTGGGGCTCCACCTGGAGGATGCAGGCCTATACAGGTGTGATGGTCTGCATCTATCCTGGAGGAAACCAGGATCCTAGGGTGATAAGTTTAAATGCTTCATTAGCAAGCATTTAAACTAGCCAGGAGGCACTAAAAGGAAGAAATACTAGCCCCAAAAATCACAGTGAGTTAGTGAGGTAAACACCAAGTTAGAGGCAGTCGATAGGGATAAGGGCAGGGGTAAATGGAGAAAAGCGACAAAGGCAGTAAGGACAGGGATGGGGCAAAAAGAAATAAAGCCAGGAAAAATGGAGGGTAATGGTACCAGTGCCCATAGTCTAGGTAAAAAGCTCCCGAAATGGTGGCCTTGATGGAAGAGGGATGCCTGGATATCGTGGCAGTCACAGAAACATGGTACACAGAGAACCATGACTGGGATGTCAACATACCAGGGTACACAATCTACAGGAGGGACAGGGAGGAAGAAGAGGAGGAGGAGTAGCTCTCTATGTAAGGGAAGGGATCAAAGCAACAGAACTAAAAGGTAAACAGGGAGAGGAGGCAATGTGGGTCACCCTGGAGACTGGAAATGGCTCCACAATCCACAGGGGTTATATACAGACCCCCATCTTAGGGAGGAAATGGACAAGGAAATGATAGAAGGCATCCTTGGGATGGCAGAGAAAGGTGAGATATTGCTGATGGTAGACCTGAATATGCCAGATGTTAACTGCAGCAGCTTTGCTGCGCCACATCAAGAGCAGCGCCATTCTCGATGCCCTACAGGGGCATGCCTCAGACAGCTAGTTTGGAGCCCACTTGAGAGGAGCAGTCTTAGACCTGGTACTCTCAAATGGAGATGGAGGAGGATCTCTGATCTTGAAGTGGTAGCCATCTGGGAACAAGCGACCACCAAACAGTGTGGTTCACGATAAACTTAGCTGTAGCATCAAGCCACACAAAGTGAAGGTACTGGACTTCAGTAGGGCTGATTTTGTCAAAATGGGAGAGTGCATCAGAAAAGCACTAGCAAACAGGCAAGAAGGTGGTGGAGCAACAATGAGAAACATCAAAACTGCCATCACAGAGGTAACAAGCCTTTGTGTGAAGCAAATAAACAAATCAAAATGAAAGAAAAAACACTATGGTTCTCAAAAGAAGTGGCGGGAAGGTAAGGGAGAAAAAGATAGCATTCAGGAAGTATAAGGAAACATAGAAGGAGCAGAACAGAGAACTGTACTAGTTAAAGCAGAAGAAAGTGGAAAAGGCAGTCAGAATAGCAAAGGCCCAAATTGAGGAAAAGATAGCAAACTCGGTTAAGAAGGGGATAAAACTTTTATAGGCACATTAGGAACAAAGAAAGATGAAGGCAGGGATACTGAGGCTGAATAAAGAGGAAGGTGGTTGGGCAGAGTGACAGTGAAAAGCAGGGATACTGAATGACTATTTCTGCTCAGTATTCACAATGGAAAAGCAGGGGAGAGACCTAATCCAGTCAACAGAAGCACTCTGGATAGGAGTTGATATTAGTCCTTTCACAGAAGAAAGGGTTCTGAAAGAACTCTTAAAACTGAAGGTGGATAAAGCTATGGGGCCTGATGGGATTCACCCCAGAATTCTAAAAGAACTAAGGGAAGAACTAGTAATACCACTGACTACCCTTTTTAATACATCATGGGAGGATGGTGTGGTACCTGAGGACTGGAGAAGGGTGGATGTTATTCCCTTCACAAAAGTGGAAGCAAGACAGAGGCAGGAAACTACAGACCTGTCAGTTTGACCTCAGTGGTAGGGAAAATGATGGAATCACTTCTGAAGGAAAGAATTGTGGAGTACCTAGAGGCCAGTGGGGCACAGAACCCAAGACAGCATGGATTCACTGCAGGAAGGTCATGTCAAACAAATCTAATTGATTTCTTTGACTGGGTGACCAAGTAGTAGACCGAGGAGGGGCTGTGGACATGGCCTACCTAGACTTTAGCAAGGCATTTGACACAGTCCGCACAAAAAAATTAATAAACAAATAAGCCAGCCTGGGGGTGGGTCCTAGGGTGGTAGCCTGGGTAAAACACTGGCTAGACAACAGGACACTGCGGGTAATAGTAAATGGAGTCCACAGTGAAGAAAGGAGGGTTACTAGTGGGGTACCGAGGGGTTCAGTATTGAGGCCGGTCCTTTTAATGTCTTTATAAGTGACATTGTGGAGGGATTGGAGGAAGGTATGTCTCTTTGCAGATGACACAAAGATCTGCAACAGGGTTGATATGCAAGGTGGGGTGGAAAGGATGAAAAGGGAATTGGCAAGGTTGGAGGAATAGTCAAATGTATGGCAGCTTAGATTCAACAAAGAAGTGCAAAGTAATGCACCTGGGAAACAAAACCCAGGGCAAGAGTGCACAGTGGGGGTGAGATACTGACAACAACAAAATGGAAAGGGACCTGGGGTAGTCATGTCAGATGACCTAAAGGTGGGCCAGCAATGTGAGAAGGCAGTAAGGAGGGCTGGAGGATACTGGGATGCATAGGGAGAGGTATCACCAGTAGAAAACAGAAAGCTGTTGGCCCTCTGTACAGACAGTTGGTAAGACCACATCTGGAGTACTGTGTACAGTTCTGGAGACCCCATCTCCACAAAGAGCGTAGACAGGCTGGAGGCTGTCAGAGGAGGGCAACCAAAATGGTGCAGGGTCTGCACCAGAAGACATATGAAGAAAGACTAAGGAGCTTAAGATGTATAGCCTCAGGAAAGGAGGTAGAGGGGGACATGATGGAAATGTTCAAATACCTCAAGGGAATCAACAAAGTCCAAGAGCGTACGTCTTTCAAAAATAGAGATGTGCAAGAACAAGGGGGCACAATTTGAAGATAGGGGGACAGATCAGAGGTAATGTGAGGAAGTATTTCTTCACAGAGAGGGCTGTAGATGCATGCAACAGCCTTCCTGAGGAGGTAATAGAGTCAAAACAGTGGGGAATTCAAGAATGCATGGGACAGACATAAGGAAATTCTAGTGGGGGTGGGAGGAAGTAAGCTGTTGGTTAACTAGGATGTGCAGCTTATCCGTTAGGTAGGGAAATGGGCAGACTAGGTGGGCCAGCGGTCCTTATCTGCCATCAGATTCTATGTTTCTGTGTTTCTATGATGTCAGCGCCTGCTGCTGGCTTATTGAGGAATGAGGGATGCACCTACTGATGCGTACCCATTAGCCAACAGTGACTGTGCCTCCAAATCTACTACTACCGCAAGATGTTGGCTGGCATGCAAGCACAAGCCAACATAATAAATAGGCAGATAACCTGAACACAAAAACAATTGCAAACGAGAACTTCAGTAGTATATTTCTCTTGTTATGTCTTTTCTTTCTCTCTTTCTGGATTACTTTGCTTTCTTTCTTATATGAACTTAATTTTTCGTTAAACGTAGCATGCACAAGGAACATTTGGAGAAGTAGCACACTTTGGAGGTGTGCCTCTCCCATCAATGCACTGCTCCCTTGAGCAGGCGTGGCAGTCCTGCACCAATGGGTGCAGGAGCTCTGTATGACAGCGGTAGTCTTCTGCTTCAAAGAAAACCACCGCTGCCATACCGAAACACCAGCGTCACGATGCTCCCCGTCACGCCCCCAAAGCTTTGTTTGCGCTGGAGCCCACCCCAGTGTGGGAAGCGTTGTTGCCGATGGGGTGCCCAATCCCCGTCGGCTCCACGGCCCCAAGCCATCCTGCTGCCACGCTGGGAGCCCACCCCAGCGTGGCAAGCGTTCGTTTTGTTTTGCCGGCCAGTGCGCAATCCCCGTTGGCTCCTCAGCTCCCGTGTAGTTTGCCAGCAGGGGTGCCCAATCCCGTCAGCTCCTCGGCCCCCAGCCATCTTCTGCCACGCTGGGAGCCCACCCCAGCGTGGCAAGCGTCCCGTTGTCGTTTTTTTTTAAACCTGTAAAATAAAACAGTCGCATGGCGCATCTCCCAGCCCCCTCCCACAACCCGCACCCACCCACTGCGCACCCAGCCTCCCCACCCCCTCACCCCATACCTCCGGACTCCGGTGCGGCGATCTTGGTGGACTGGGAACACGTCTGCACTCTTCAAAGCGACCGCGAACTGAGAAATGCCGGTAAGCTGTATAATGGTCTAGATAGGGGGTTTCAACTTTATTGCATATCTCAGGCATTTTGGGAATTTTGCACCAAATTTTCAACATGGGGTTTTGGGACCCCTTCTCATGAATGATGTCACTGTCATGGCGTTATTCGGGCCGAAGGGTGATTTGCAGACACTGCACAGTCACTGCGTGAAATCACCGCTTCAGGCTGAATAAGCGCCATGACAGTGTTTATCATTCATGAGGTCCCCAGGTTGAAAATTAATGCAAAAAATGACTGTTTTACAGTATGCGCGCGCAGTTCCCACGCAGGCTCGTAGTTCACGAATTTTCAATATTTTCACTCCAGATTTTCAACATTGCCATTTTACCACACCTTCTTATGAGCAGTACAGCTGTCATTTTCACATCCTGCCCAAAACATGTTTCCGTCCATGTAGCGCACAATGGTGCAGTCCGTGTGAACTCAATGTATGGGACACATTAAGAAAATCACAGTGACACTGTTCATCAGCAGAGGTCTTAAAATGGCTGTGTTGAAAATTTGGTGACAAAATTCCTAGAAATGACTGTTTCTGAGGTGTTCATTCTGCATGATTTCTATACTGCATTTCGTAAGTTTGCGAAATTTTCAATATTTTCACTCCAGATTTTCAACATTGCCATTTTACCACACCTCCTTATGAGCAGTACAGCTGTCATTTTCACATCCTGCCCAAAAGCGTGTTTCCGCCCATGTAGTGCACAATGGCGCGAGTCGTTGTCTTGAAATCAATGTATGGGACACATTAAGAAAATCACAGTGACACTGTTCATGAGCAGAGGTCTTAAAATGGCTATATTGAAAATTTGGTGAATAAATTCCTAAAAATGACTGTTTTATATGAGTGTGCGTTAAGCAGTTCCTCACGCACTGTAGGTTCAAATTTTCAATATTTGCACTCTAGATTTTCAACATTGCCATTTTACCACACTCCTCATGAGCAGTACAGCTGTCATTTTTCACATCCTGCCCAAAACATGTTTCCGTCCATGTAGCGCACAATGGCGCAGTCCGTTGTGCGAACTCAATGTATGGGACACATTAAGAAAATCACAGTGACACTGTTCATGAGCAGAGGTCTTAAAATGGCTATGTTGAAAATTTGGTGAAATAATTCCTAAAAATGCCTGTTTTGAGGTGTTCATTCTGCGCAGCTCCTATGCAGCTCGTAAGTTTCTTTTCAATATTTTCACTCCACATTTTCAACATTGCCATTTTACCACACCTCCTTATGAGCAGTGCAGCTGTCATTTTACATCTTGCCCAAAACGTGTTTCCTCCCATGTAGCGCACAATGGCACAGTCGGTGTGCGAACTCAGTGTATGGGACACATTAAGAAAATCACAGTGTCACTGTTCATGAGCAGAGATCTTAAATGGCTATGTTGAAAATTTGGTGAAAAAATTCTTACAAATAACTGTCACGAGCGCAAGGCAGTTCCTACGACGCCAGAAGTTTGCGAATTTCAATATTTTCCCAGATTTTCAACATTGCCATTTTACCACACCTCCTTATGAGCACTACAGCTGTCATTTTCACATCCTGCCCAAAGCGTGTTTCCGCCCATGTAGTGCACAATGGCGCAGTTGGTGTAAATCAATGTGTGGGACACAGTAAGAAAATCACAGTGACAGTGTTCATTAGCAGAGGTTTTAAAATGGCAATGTTGAAAATTTGGTGAAAAATTCCTAAAAATGACTGTTTTATGAGCGTGCGTTGCACAGTTCCCATGCCTCTCGTGGGTTTGCAATTTTCAGTATTTCCATTCCAGATTTTCAACATTGGCATTTTACCACACCTCCTCATGAGAAGTACAGCTGTCATTTTCACATCCTGCCCAAAACGTGTTTCTGCTCATGTATGCATAAATGGCGCAGTCAGTGTGCTAACTCAATGTATGGGACACATTAAGAAAACCACAGTGACACTGTTCATCAGCAGAGGTCTTAAAATGGCTGTGTTGAAAATTTGGTGACAACATTCCTAGAAATGACTGTTTTATGAGTGTTCATTGCGCAGTTCCTATGCACGTCAGTAAGTTTGCGAATTTTCAATATTTTCACTCCAGATTTTCAACATTGCCATTTTACCACACCTCCTTATGAGCACTACAGCTGTCATTTTCACATCCTGCCCAAAACGTGTTTCTGCCCATGTAGTGCATAATGGCGAGTCGGTGCAAAATCAATGTATGGCACACAGTAAGACAATCACAGTGACACTGTTCATTAGCAGAGGTTTTAAAATGCCAATGTTGACAATTTGGTGAAAAATTCCTAACAATGACTGTTTTTATGAGTGCATTGCACAGTTCCCACACACGTCCTAGCTTTGCAATTTTCAATATTTCCACTCCAGATTTTCAACATTGCCATTTTACCACACTTCTATGAGCAGTACAGCTGTCATTTTCACATCCTGCCCAAAACATGTTTCCGCCTATGTAGCGCACAATGAGGGTAACAAAAGTACATGCTGACAATTTATTGTGCAAATACCAGCAATCGCACAGGGCATTAGGGTACAGCACCATGCATGCCAAACACCACTGCAAATACCTGTAAGCTTAACGCTCGACATTGACAAATGCTTGTTTTAGAGGAACAGTGTTTCAAAGGCTGGTAGAGTAATAACCCACAACAACTCCAGTGTAAGATATAGCCAGCTAAATGCACAGGGACAGGCTAAATGTGGAAGGACTGCTTCAGTGTAAAATGTAGCCCACTAAATGTACACAGCCAGAGCAACCAACTTCCAAAACCAACACAAAATGCAAGCAAACAGTCATTTAATTAGAAATGTGTCCCGCCAGGATCCCAGTCAGGTGTTTTCACAACAAAACTGGTGGGATCTTCCAGTGATTCGTTGTTCTACTTCTGCCATTTCATTCACAGGTACTTAAAATCTAATGCAGCCAAATTAATTTGTCCTGAAACAACTCTCTAACTATGCAAGCACTTTCCCAGGGTGAGGCTACGGATACATGGCTAATGCTGTTCTTCTTTAATGTTAGACACAGTACAGGGCAGGCCACAACTGAATGTATTCCTCACTTAAAGTCATTAAACTTTTCCTGCAGGGCCGGCCCCGGTGGTGCTTGAGGTTGGCGCTGAGCGCACACACTCGCACCATGCCGGCGACCGGGTTCGAGGAGCGGACTCGGGTCGTCGGAGGTCGCCGACGGGGAAGGAGGATTGAGCGTCCCAATGGATGCTCTCCTCCCTCAGGGTGAATTCTCAACCTGAGAATGCCGGTGGGAGCACCGGCGCTCAGAGGGTTGACCGTTCGCCGGGAGTCCGGGGAGGGGGCGTCGTTGGTGACGGGGAGGCGATGCGTCAGCATGTCGCCCCTCTAGGACGTACGCCTGTGTGCCGGCATCCCAGGGGCAGGGTAGTGGGCAGAAAAGCGGAAAAACAGTCTTCGGTGTTCCTAGATGAAGACTGCCCCATCCAGAGACCACCTAGGACAGACCCGCTGTGCAGGAGAAGGAAAGGACAGGAAAAATGGCACTCTAGGGGCAGATCCTGAAAGGGGGCTATGTGGATATGTGCAGTCGGAAGGAGGGGACACCAAGAGCAGGAAGGAGAATAAAGAAATAAAGCAAAAAAAAAACTTTTCCTGCATCTGCTTAGGTCTTAAGAACAATCAGTTTCTTGTCTAGCAGCTATTTACCTTTGCGTTGCAACTTGCTATGGTGGTCTAATTGTGAGTAATTCCACAGTGGAACAGCAGAGACTGAAAGCTACTGAGGACCCTCAGGAGGACCGGCGACTTCGACAGCACAACCACCTGCCCCCTACTACATTTACATTTGAAGGCAAAGAAGGGATATGGGAAGGGGCTGCAAGTTAATGAATAAAAATAAAACCGGTACAAGCAGAAGGAGGCAATGGCATGTGGGCGGCTCATGGCCATGCTGGCCCTAGTCACTACTTGCCAGCCTAGGCCAGAGCCCAGATGCTAACTCACAAGCCAGGTAACTCACACTGCCACTGGGTAAGAGGGTCCAGACTGGGGAACGCCCGGCCCAGCTCCCATCTGTCTGTCCTGACTTTTATTTTCATATTTCAATGTATATATATATATATATATATATATATATATATTTCAATGGAGGTACCCAATAACCTAATAATACTAGGAGCCTTTAATCTACCTGGTATAAATTAGGATAATCATACAGCAGGGACCATGATGGAAACAAGATCTCTAGATGCCTTTAGCCTTACTGGCATGGAACAATATGTGCAGGGAACAACTAGGCAATCAAATATACTAGACCTTGTCTTAAGCGATATGGGGAACACATACAGCAATGTAGGGTTACTACCCCACTAGGCTCCAGTGATCATACCAGGGTAGAATTCACCATTAGAGAACAAACTATCAGGGCACCAGGTGAAACTCTAGTTAGAAACTACTGTGTAGCTGATTATAATAGGATAAGAGAGGACTTTAGTAGATGGGATTGGAAGGCCAACCTACAACACAAATCCGTTTCTTTAATGTGGTATGCTCTGGCAGTGAAGTTGTCAGATTGTTGACAAACATATTCCAGTCAAAATTAAATACAATAGATCCAGGAAGATACCTGTCTGGATGACTGGTAGAATTAAAATTTGATAACCCAAAAGAAAAGGGCTTATGTCAAGACCAAGAAAACGCCCATGAGAAGAATTGGGGCAAGTACAGGCATCTGCTAAACAAGCATTTGTCAATGCCGAATGTTTGCTTGCTGGTATTGGCATTGGTAGTGCAAGAGTTAGAGAGATACATAATAGGAATGGCGGTGAAGGGTATATCAACGTTACTTGACAAATACATGAAGACCATCACAGCGGCATTTTCGCCAGCTGGCTGTGATGGTCTCAGGTATTTGACACTGCTGCCGGTGTTTGCCCACCTCCTGAACTAAGTCCGACTGGAGTTAGGAATCTTAAGTATACAGGGTGCAGAGACAGAGCCCCTGCCACCACAGAAAACACCTGTCTATCCAGCAGCAGCACAGCAGCAACTGGCGGTACTGTGCTGTCGCTGTACCAGCAGTCGACAAATTTCTTGTCACCGGTGGCATAGTGGAACTGCAGTGAAGTACTGAAGTATCGCAAGCCCCACCCCACCCTGCAGAGGCTGACAGGCATTGGGAGTGTACCTTTGGGTTGTCAGCCATAACACTCACACTATTCCACTCTTCCCACACTGCAGACACAGACAGGTGTCGTCGAGTGTGCGTTGAGGTCTTCAGTTATTACACTCACCGTATTTCAAAAGGAAATAAGCTGAGATGGTGCAGTATAAGAGAATGGGTTGAATGTCAGGACAGAAGGCTGCAAGGCATGCATTGATGCCTGCCCATGGCATGGGAGGGTGGAATAGTGAGCATTACGACCCGATGACCCCAGGTCATATCCCGATGCCTATCCAGTTTGTGCAATTGGGCATTACGGTTGGAAACCCTAATGCCAGGGTGTTTGTTGATATTTTTGATCAAATTTTCATCATGGGCATTTTGAGGCCACCTCATGAAGCAGTGGCAGTATCATTTAGATTACTCAGTGTAAAGGTGATTTTGTACAGTTTAGTAAAAGCTATCTGGCAATATAGGTGCGAAAAACACATTTCCAGGAAGGATGCAAAAATGACATCTGTACTGTTCTATAAGGGGTGTTAAAATGGCAATGTTGGAAATATGGAGTGAAAATATGAACAAGTGTAACCCCTCACCCTGCCTTTTACTAAAATGACAGGTGGCATGCTGTTGGCGTTGGCAGCAATACCTGGTGGGGACCAGGGTTGGGGAGGATGAGTTACACCTGGCACAAGGGGACCCTAGGTTACTTCTCTGCACAGGGGCACCCAAGTAATCCAACTACAGGAAGCAATAACTGCAATGTCCAGAACCAGGATTGGGATTTTTCAGTGTGGCTTTTATTCATAACTAGCTGAACATAACAAAGCAGATGGGCCCCAAGGGGCCTACGTTTACTGATAATGCAGATTAGAGACTACAAGGTGGTCCACTTAAAGAATGAACCCATTTCTACTGTTTTCTGACTCTGGACCCACCAGGCACACAGCCGGACTTGCATGCGCTTTGGATACACAGCCTGACTGGCTTAGCTCCCTGCCCGGCCACTTGACTGACGGTCCATTTAAAGAATGAACCCAATTTACTTGTTGTGGCTCCCATCAAACAAGGAGAATTATTTTCCCAAGTTGTGGCTCCCACACCACTTAGAGTCTGCAACTCCTAGGAAGATTTTCCACTCTAGACCCACGCCTGGGTACTCCACTTCATCACTGGCCAGGCGCATGAGAGGCAAGTAGCAATCACAGTAGAAACTGGAGAGGTGGACCTGGTTACTAAAGATGGGGGTGTTCCCACCTCCAGCTCCCACAGCCCATACCCAGCCATTTCTCTGGACAAACAGAAACTAAAACTTCGAATATAGATTAAACGGTGGATGACCTGTAGCACCCTCTACAACATTACTTGAATCCATAAAACTTTAAATTTTGAACCTACTCCATTTGTTTGTCCTAGTACAATAGGCTTTCCAAATAGTAGTTCACATCCCAGCTTTCACATTTTCCAAACTGAAGAAACATATTGTTTGCCCTCTCAAATTAGAGCAAAACACTCACCCTTTCGTTGCAGGTGCCCCACAGGCGAGGTACAACTTCTTTCACTTTTATCAGACCAAAACAGAAACTGTAGAAAAAGGCAGCTTTCTTCTTGTAGCAGAAATTAGGGATTGCCCCTGAATCCACAGAGGGATTTTACTCCCCGGAGGAGGGGGGGGCACTGAAGACCTGGACAGCGGTCTCCACCACTTAAAACTGGACACTGACCTTCTCCCAAGGAGGTAAACAGAAAACTCCTTCCTGCTTGATAATAAACAGGAGACTTCCTTCTTCTTCAAAACAAAACAGAAGACTGACTTTGAAAACTCCCAGAGTTCTATCTCACTCCCTGTGCTGCAGATTCCAATGTGGCTTATGCAGCTGTGACAGTTCTATGGTGATGTCATCTCTCAGTCTCAGCTGTGACTGAGAACAGAGTGAGACAGTGTGAAACCCATTTAACTGGGTTTCACAAGCTGCCTTCCTGCCTACCACTAGGTCTTACTGGGATTCTAGTAACCCGGGTAACAAGGGGGTTATACTGCCTTTGACCAGGAAAATGACTGTCCCCAGTCATTATGCACCGACTTAGGCCATCCCACCCTATGTGCTACCTGCGGAGGGGGTGATTAGGCCCCTCCCACCATGTGCAAGCACAGGCAGGCAACACTAAGGGCCTAGAGGCCTGTAGCTGACATCTCAGCCTCTACTCTATCCACTTACTATGGACACCTAGTGGCTCTGGTAGAACTGTCCAGAGCATAGCCCTGATAGATCAGTACTGCAGTCTCTATGGCCACTCAGGACCACAGCCTGTCTATCACCTCAACCCTCTAGGGAAACCTATCTGCCTCTAACATAACATCCCAAAACAAAACAAAACCCGGGACCTCCCGACCTTGGGCAACCTGCAACTCACACACCATTAAAATACCAATTACTACCTCCTCCCTACCCCACAACCACACCTGTGGAAGGAAAGGTTAATACAGCAACAACCATAACAATAACAACACAGTACTTTAAATTCTACACAATAAAGCACTGACAAGGAACTCCGATGAGCTCCTCCTCCTCTTCTTGTCTTCTCTTCCGTCTTCCCAGGAACACCTGTAAGAAAAAGAAAGACAAAGCACACTCTCCTGATCTGCATACACAGTCTATCTAAACAACCCCTACCATACAAAACACGAACAATCCCCACAAATTTTTTTTTTTTAGAAAAGGAAGAAAAAACAGTATTTACATTAGAGTACAATAATGACATTATTTACAATACACATTTGGGGGATGGAGTGCCCAAAAGTCCCAACAAGTGACCACAAGGCCCGAAGGCTAGTCCAATAAAGAGTCTCTCGGGCCGGAGCCCCGTGAAGCACAGTTCTAAAAGGCCAAAATCCTGAAGGGGAGAGTCTTTGCAGACAGTTCACACATTTTGAAGTCTGTAGTGTAGGGTGTGTACTGCAATGTCATAAAGATAGAAAAGGTTTCGGACTTACCAGCCATTTGTAGTATACGAACTGCACAAACCTGGTCCACGGCCAAGACTCTCCCTGGCAGCATTTCTTCTGATACAGCTGGGCGGACATCTTCCGGAACCACAGGAGGGCACATCTGGAAACAGCTGGGCTGATGTCATCTCTGGAGAAGGAACCTTAGAACAGGAACAAAAAGAAAAACAGCTGGTCCGACATCATCCGATTACCAGGCGATGAACAGGAAACAGCTGGGCTGGTGTCCTCTCTGGATCTGAAGTCATCTGGTGGGCCAGTAGATGGTTGCTGGACAGGACAGTACACTGTAGACTGATGAATGTGAGAACCTGAGTCCTTGGTTATTCATATTGGCGAATCAATAAGGGCACTTCACAGTCTAGATGTGGCAGTATTGACTACCACTGCTCAGCTCTCCATTTTGTAAGCACAAGCTTAATTACTGGGAGGTCCTTGCACTGAGGCCAATAGTACTGGGGTCAGGGCTTGAATATTACCCGTCTGGGTGCACATAATTCACACAGTGGAGATTTCCGTCCTCTCCGTCCACTATTCTCACTCTGTCCATAAACAGTGTCCTGCCTCTTCCACTGCGATACTTTTCGTGGAACAGTCCATTCTTTACATGCTGGTTGGCCCCAGGATGCACATGTTTCATTGTTTCATCCCAGATCCAGGATTTCCTGCAGTCCTCAATCTCCTCCCAGACTCTCCGAGGAAAGGTAGGGGTCATACCATAGATTTCATTTGCCTTTCTATGAACCAGTCTCTCCTCTTTACTTGCTTTGGTCAATCTGAGACCACTGGCCTGGCTTGGGGGTGGCCAGTCCTGGTTCTGCCAGCTTCTCATCCTCAAAGAAATTAAAAAGGATCCTGACTTCTTCTTCTTGTAAAGCCAGGGCAGTGGCATCACCACCTTCTTCAACACAATTCCTCCGAGGCAAGATCTTGAGGCTGTGTACCCGTTCCTTTCTCACAAGGCCACATAGGTTCCCCTCATCTTCCTCTTCACTGAGGATCTGAGCCCAGGAGTGAGCAGTCGTTCTCACCCCTAAGACTATCCATTCATCACTAGGGGTGGTGGTTAGCACCTCCATTCAAAGGCCTCCCGCATCTCATCTTCACGAAGAGACTTGGGCTAGCCTCCCCACCCAGGGGTCTATTGATGCTTTATCCAAACTTTCTTTCTGAGATCCATCATCCAAAACTTCAACTTCTGGTTTAGTCTCTAACTCTGCACCCTCTAGCTTTGTGCCACACTCCCCTGAGGGACCTTCATCCACAGGCTCCGCCTGTTGCTGTGTGCTGCCAACTGCAGATTCCTGAATTTTGTCCATGTGGGAGCCAAACGAATTGGAGGCACTTTATACAAGCCATATTTTTGAAGGCATCCAGCACAGTGAGGAATCATGAAGACATCCCTTCCACCACTCAAGCATATTTGGCATACACGCACTGGATAATTAGGAATTGCCACATCAGGAGGAGTTGCCCTCAATAGCACCACTTTTCAATATCTCAGTCTATTTACTGCTGCTGTTACTGCAACCAGGCATGATCCAGGTAACGAGCTGGTCCTGAGGCCATAACTGCAGAAAATAAACAAAAGTTCACTGTAACTGAAAGTCCCACTTTAATGAACACACTCTGTAGCTTTAAAATGGCTCCTCTGCTGCTGTGTTTGCTTTCTACCCCACACCTGTAATGGCGGCGAGCACTCCTGTGCATCAGCATTTAGAATCTGGTCAGCTTTCACCACGCATCTGATTTACCAGCTACTGATAACTTTTACTCAACTGCACAATTTGCTCTGATTTGGCTGTTCACACATTTACAGGATTTTCCTTGGACTTTACACAAGCTGGTAACACTCATTTAATTCACAGTCCTTAAAACTTCAGGTTTCAGCACAGGATTGCCTGCTTCTACTAGTGTTGCATTTTACAACCCACAGTCTCTCTCTGGCTGCAAACTCTAAACTGAGGCTATTTTACTTCCATGCACACATTTAATGGCTTTACAGACTTGCACTTGCTGGCAGGACATCACACAGTCATTACTTGTAAAGCGACTATACTGCTGAACACACATTTTATATGGCATTACTGAAAATCACTGATTGAGCAGTTTTTGAATTGTTTACTCACTGTTATTGTAGCAACTTGCTGCAATGGGGTAAAACGGCCTGCAGCCAGATTTTGAAGGCCTCTGAATGCAAACGGGCGGGCAGTCTCCCGATCGCCATTTTCAACACTAAATTCACTATTTCCACGATCGCTTATGGTTGAGCCCGATTTTAAACTAAAAAGTCAATTTTTGAATGTTTACAGCTCTTTGAATCCTTCGCGACGCCTCCACTGCCAGTACACGCTACTCTCTGTCTCCCTCTCGAATGCTGAGGCAGTCACAGAAGAGCTGGCTGAGGGCGGGACTAATGGCAACTGACCAACCACCACGCGCCATGCAAATGAGCATCTTCTTCCTCGCGAGGGCCTCTCCTCACGGCGATCATCGAGCAGTCAAATTCAAACTGCAAATGCACTTTTATTTTCTCAACTGATTCCACCGGGAGCCCATTTCAACCATGTAACATTGCCATTATCTCTGCAGTCTCTCTCTTTACACAGAAAGCATTTCCAACGTCCAGGGCATAATTTCTCTGTTGCTACCCTAGTTTTCCACACTTTCCTTCACAGAATTTACTTTAAAAGCATTTCAAATGTCCAGGCATAATTTCTCTGTTGCTACCCCTAGTTTTCCACACTTTCCTTCACAGAATTTACTTTAAAAGCATTTCAAATGTCCAGGGCATAATTCTCTGTTGCTACCCTAGTTTTCCACACTTTTCTTCACAGAATTCATTTAAAACTGACAAAAATGCTGTAAACAATTTCGATGCAGGACAAGGGCACACTCTTTGGCTTTACAGCTCCTTGGTAAACAGTTGGCATTTTTTTAAACAGCAGCACAAGATTTACAGCACACAGCAACACACTAGCGAAATTGTTTCAGCTTTTTGGCTACCCACTGCCAGATAGCCAAAACGCTAGCCCACTTGCCCAAGCACCTCCTTCCCGAACAAATGAAAAGCGGTGCCTCCATTTTGTAACCCTCACCCCTGCCTTTTACTAAAATGACAGGTGGCATGATGTTGGCGTTGGCAGCAATACCTGGTGGGACCAGGGTTCGGGAGGATGAGGTTACCTGGCACAAGGGGACCTAGGTTTGCTACTCTGCACAGGAGCACTCAAGTAAATCCAACTACAGGAAGCAATAACTGTAATGTTCAGAACCAGGATTGGGATTTTCAGTGTGGCTTTTATTCATAACTAGCTGAACATAACAAAGCATAGATGGACCCCCAAGGGGCTATGTTTACTGATAATGCAGATTAGAGACTACAAGGCGGTCCACTTAAAGAATTAACCCATTTCTACTGTTTTCTGACTCTGGACCCACCAGGCACACAGCCCGTACTTGCATGCACTTTGGATACACAGCCCGACTGGCCCAGGTCCCCTGCCGGATACTTGACTGACAGTCCATTTAAAGAATGAACCCAATTTACTTGTTGTGGCTCCCATCAAACAAGGAGAATTATTTTCCCA
Source organism: Neoceratodus forsteri (assembly GCA_016271365.2). Classification (NCBI taxonomy): domain Eukaryota; kingdom Metazoa; phylum Chordata; order Ceratodontiformes; family Ceratodontidae; genus Neoceratodus; species Neoceratodus forsteri. Next base: position 133,239,913 of record CM028130.1, on the reverse strand, counting down.
AGTTGTGGCTCCCCACACCACTTAGAGTCTGCGACTCTAGGAGATTTTCAATTTGTGACCCACGTCTGGTACCTACCTCATCACTGGCCAGGTGCATGAGGCAAGTAGCAATCACAGTAGAAACCGTAGAGGTGGACCTGGTTACTAAAGATGGGGGTGTTCCCACCTCCAGCTCCCACAGCCCATACCCAACCATTTCTCTGGACAAACAGAAACTAAAACTTCAAAATGTAGATTAAACGGTGGATGACCTGTAGCACCCCTCTACAACATTACTTGAATCCATAAAGACTTTAAATTTTGAACCTACTCCATTTGTTTGTCCTAGTACAATAGGCTTCCAAATAGTAGTTCACATCCCAGCTTTCTTCACATTTTCCAAACTGATGAAGCAATTGGTTTGCCTTCAAATGGAGCAAAACACTCACCCTTTCGTTGCAGGTGCCCCACAGGCAAGTACAACTTCTTTCACTTTTATCAGACCAAAACAGAAACTGTAGAAAAAGGCAGCTTTCTTCTTGTAGTAGAAATTGGGGATTGCCCCTGGAATCCACAGAGGGACATTTACTCCCCGGAGGGGAGCACTGAGACCTGGACAGCGGTCTCCACCACTTAAAACTGGACACTGACCTTCTCCCAAGGAGGTAAACAGAAAACTCCTTCCTGCTTGACAATAAACAGAGACTTCTTCTTCTTCAAAACAAAACAGAAGACTGACTTTGAAAACTCCCAAAGTTCTATCTCACTCCCTGTGCTGCAGATTCCAATGTGGCTTATGCAGCAGCAACAGTTCTATGGTGATGTCATCTCTCAGTCTCAGCTGTGACTGAGAACAGAGTGAGACAGTGTGAAACCCATTTAACTGGAGTTTCACAAGCTGCCTTCCCTGCCTACCACTAGTCTTACTGGGATTCCAGTAACCCGGGTAACAAGAGGGTTACACAAGCATTTGTCAATGCCGAATATTGTCTCGCTGGCATTGGCATTGGTAGTCAGGTGTTAGAGATGCATAATAGGAATGGCAGTGAAGTATTGAACTGATGCCAACCTCACCCCACTCTAAAGAGACCCATTTTCAACATAGGCATTTTGAGACCTCCCTTATGAACAGTGGCACTGTGATTTTGTTAAATCTGTCCAAAAGTTGATTTCACATAGCTGCACTATACCATTTTGCACCACAGCGAAAACACATTTTGGGCAGGATGTGAAAATGACAGCTGCACTGTTCATAAGGAGGTGTGAAAAAATGGCAGTGTTGACAATCTGGCATGAAAAATTGCAAATTTGCGCGGTTACAAGGGTAACCGTGCAATGCATGCTTGTAACAGTTATTTTATGGACTTTCATCACCAAATTTTCAACATAGGCATTTTAGGACCTCTGCTCATGAAAGTGTCACTGTCATTTCTCAAACTGTCCCGAAAACTGATTTCGCACAGTGACGCGTTATTCTGTGCCGGAAGTGAGAAAACACATTTAGCCAGGATATGTAAAATAACAGCTGACAGGTGTTCATAAGGGCTGTGGAAAAATGCCTATGTTGAAAATCTGGAGTAAATATTACAAAATCATGAAGTTACAAGTGTGCGTGAGAGACTGCACAATGCACACTTGTAAAACAGTCATTTTTGGATTTTTCTCACCAAATTTCAACATAGACTTTTGAGAGCCCATTTCATGAACAGCGACTCTGTTAATCGGTCCTGAAAGGTAATTCCGTGTGACAGCGGAATCACCTTTCGGGACCAAATAATGCCATGACAGTGACTGAATTCATAAGGAGGGCCCCAATAAGCCATGTTGAAAATTTGGTGACAAAATTCCCAAAATGGTCGAGATATGCACCAAAGTTGGAAAACCCTATTTATGCCATTATATAGCTTAGTGGCATTTCTTCAGTTCGTGGTCAGCTTTGAAGAGTGCAGATGTGTTCCCGATCCAGCGAAGATCATCGCATCAGACTCGGAGGTAAGCATGGGGTGAGGGAGGTGTGGGAGGCAGGGTGCGCAGAGGTGGGCGCGGGTTGGGGAGGAGCAGGACAGACGCAAGGGACTGTTTTTCATTCACAGGGTAAAAAAAAAATAAACATTGTGGGACATTTTTTTCCCACACATACAGGGGCATTAGGCACGCTGGGGGCGGCAGCTCCCAATGTTCCACCTGAGTGTTAGGCTAGCCGACAGAGGATTGGGCACCCCGTCGGCACATAGTTAATTGAAAGGAGCATTTGTTGTAAAGGTATCTGATTTTAACTGTATTAATCTTTCATTTGTTATTGTATATCTTGTTTTACATTGTTAGGCACCTTGGCATTAGAAAAGTGCACACAAATAAATTTATTATTATTATTATACCGAAGGGGGCAAGAGCCGAGGGTATTGGGCACCTCCCTCGGCACACAACAAATAGGGGGCATTATGCCCGACGGGATGTGGGCTCCCCTGTCTGCACATGAACTGGGTCAGGGCATGCCGACAGGGGATTGGGCACCTGTGAAGTCGACACTGTGGCAGGCAGTGGCGGCAGTCACTGCCGCCATGTTTGCTGAATGCTTCACCAGGAAGGCACGTCGGGAGGTGCGCTGCATGACGAGCTTGGTTCTCATTGCAGCGGACCTTTCTTAGATCTGGTGGCCAGGTTACGTGTTGCTGGTGTCAGTGCCTGCAGCTGCCCTACTGGGGAATGAGGGACGCACCTACTGTTGTGTGTCCTGCATTCACCCACAGTGACTGCAGCTCCAGATTTGCTACTAATGCAATATGCTGGCAGGCATGCATACAGAGCCAACACAAAAAGTGGCAAAGTTACTGGCATGCATAGAAACACCACAACAGACACTCGTAATGCAGTCATTTTTGGAGCTTTTCACTAAATTTGCAACAAAGGGCTTTTGGGACCCCACCTCATGAACAATGGAACTGTCATTTCGTTAACTGGTCCAGAAAGATGATTCCACGCAGCGACAGCTAAATCGCCTTTGGGACTGAGAAACAAAATTACAGTGACAGTGTTCAGAAGGCAGGTCCCAAGAACCCAAGTTGAAAATCTGGGACCAAAAGTGTAGAAATTGGCCGAGATATCAACTCTAATTGAACCCCAAATGAGTACCATTACAGGGCTTACCATCATTTCTTCAGTTCCCAGTTGGTCTTTGAAGAGTTCAGACACGTTACTGGTCCACAGAAGATTGCCGCTTATGTCCTTCAGTGGTACATATGGGTGGGGGTGCAGGAGGTGAAGTGTGCAGAGGGAGGTGCAGGTTGGGGAGGGGGCAGGTGGAATGACAAGGACCCTCTTCTTTTTTCAGGGTAAAAAAAAAATACGGGTGGGACTGTTTACTTTTTACACATGAAATATTACAAAATTGATTTCGCACAGTAGGGTGGGCTTCCAGTGTACTAGAGTACTGGAGGGGAGGGAGATCAATGCCGCCCGGGACTGAGCACCCAGAGGTCGGTTGAGAACATAGGGGCATGGGAGGGGCTGGCATCAGACACCAGGAGTGGGCATCCTAGTGTCGGAAACATCAAGTAGGTATTTTATGGCACACTGGGGTGGCTACCAGTGTGCCACATTAATCAGGGGAGGGAGGATACATGCTGACACAGGGATTGAGCACCCAATGTCGGCTGTGTATGGAGAACAGGGGTGCAGGGGTAGACAGCAGCAGTGGGAAACAACTAATTTTTGTTCTGCTGTTTGAGTGGTTGGAGGAAGCGGACTGCCACTGCAGTGAAGAAACTGGCCCTGATAGCAGCAGAAGATTTCACGTAGAGTGTAGGTCAGGCAGCAGCAGTGGGAGGAAGCTAATTTGTTTTTCTGCTGTGTGAGTGGTTGGGAGGGAGAGGGAATACAGCTGCAATGACGAAACTGCCTATTGCAGTGGCAGATTTCATGGAGGAGCTAATTTGTTGTCCTGCTGTGTGAGTGGTGGGGGGACTGCCGCTGCAGTGATAAAACTGACCCTATTACAGCGGCAGATTTCTTGCAAGCGCGCTGCATGCTCTGAAACCGCCATCATCGGCAGCTTCAGCATTAATTGGTGGCTGACTGATGCACCCATTAAAGCATTTGCTGGACTGGCCACAACTGCTGCACACCTCTGTAATGCTCCACTACCTCAATATGTTTTCTTATGCGCTGTGTGCACAAGCCAACATAAAAATAATTCCTGCAGTATTTCCATAGTGTAGTGTACCCCTTCTCCCAGCTTCAATCCCCAATGTAGAACATAACATAATTATTGCCCAACAGGGCTAGAAATATTTTTTTGAGATGCCTGTCCATGGGACAGGTGGGGTGTAAATTTTGCCTGTCCGACAAAGTTTACATGTCCACATAGTTGTAAGGTGAGTTTTGAAACATGTAACATAAAACATTTTTTTTTAATGCACACAGTTGGTGTCCTGTCTTCTTCTGTTTTTAATCTGACAGTCCCCTCCTCTCAACTCAAAGATTACAAGGGTTCTATAGGGCTACTTGGCAACTGGCAAGGCTAGGTAGTTAAGGCTTCACTTCACTGCCTCCAAAACTCTGAAAAGGCCTTTTTTTAAAAATTGTTTTGCCTTATTTATCAGTGAGATGAGAATCTCAATTCAATCCTCTCTCCTCCTCCAGCCATGTGGAGAGAACACAGTGGATAGCCCTCAAGGTAGCCCTGCCTTAATTTTTTTCCCACAGAAGCATTGAAAAGTTTTACTTTTTGAGATGAGAATGAGATATCTCAATGCAGCCCCATCCTCTCCCTTCACATGCAGAGGTTCACAAACACAGCTGCTGTGCTTTAACATTACTTTCTGCGCAAGATCACTGAAAAGTAAAAGGACCAGTATATTTTCCTGTTTATATTTTTTTCACCCAGGAGCCCTGAAAAGGGCTTTAAAATGTCCTTGTTTAGGCTTGTGCTGCAGGCTGCACCCAAGACTCTGAAGACTCTTTCTTTTTCAATATTTAGTGCCTGCTTTGTCTACTTGTATGTTTTAGTCCCCTTCCTCTTGAACTCGCAAGGCTCCTGACTCCTGTGGGCTGTTTGGCAAGGCTAGGGCTTCACTCTGCCTCCCCCCAAAAACTCTGAAAAGGCTTTTGTATCCTTTTTCTAGTTCTTTATATATGAATATAAAATTAATGATGTATCTCAATTCAGTCCTTCCCGCTCCTCACCATGTGCAGAGAACCCAGTACACAACCCTCAAGGTGGCCCTGCTGTTGCCCTTATCCCCCCAAAGTATGAAAAGGGCTACTTTTATTTTTCTCCTGTGATTCAGTGAGAGATCAATTCAGTCCCTCTTTTCTCTTCATTCGACCACGTGGAGAGAAGCCTAGTATTCAGACGCCAAACAGCCCTGCCTTAACTGAATTACTTTTCATTTTTCTATCCTCAATAACCCTGCTGTTTAGTCTTTTCCCTTTTATCAGGAGTCAGTTTAATCGATATTGAGTACAGGTCCCAAACCCAGACTAACACTGTCCTGACACTCCTCCACCTTGCTGAGACTATCAGTCACCACTTGCTCAGCCTATTAGTTTTATTTTTTCAGTAGCTCGCGTTATTATTATATTAAAACAGTAGTTTTTTTTTTTTTTTGCTGGAGCTTTTAGAAGTGAACTGTCTGAAAAATGAATGCAGCACTGGACCTTGTTCTAAGAACTCCTCTCCTCTCAGCATCCTTCCTCCATGAGATCAATGCTGAAAATGAGGACAGCAGTACTGAAATGTAAACCACGCATGTGCAAGGACAATCCGCACAAGCATGGTTGACAAGACCGGCCGTTCTTGGATAATGTTCTTCTCACCAGAGGTGAAACACATCGGGTGACAGAAGCAGTGTTAGGGTCACCTGAGTCAGGATCGCAGCGATGGGCGGTACAGGTGGTTACAGCGCCAGATGACGCAAGGCTCCTCCTCGACCTCCTCTCTTTACTGCAGAGTACAGACTGTCAGTGATTCCTCTGGGTCCTAGTGCCTAGTACTTGACGAGGATTCAGCTACAGTAAAGCGCCTGTCCCAGGGACAGGCAGGATGTTACAAACAACTGTCCCAGATTAAAATGGCTGTCCAGTGACAGCGGACAGCCAGTTATTTCGAGCCCTGTTGCCCAAGTAATCCCTAGTGTAGTGTACCCTCCTAGCCCAGATACCCAATGTAGAACTTAAAATAATAATGCTCATGATTTCATAGTGTAATGTACCCCTGTCATCCCAGATCCCCACTGTATAAAATAAAATAATTATTCCCCAGTATTTCCATTGTGTAGTGTGCAGCCTCTCAGCCCCAATCCGATGTATAAAATAAAATAATTATTTCCCAGTATTTACATTGTGTATGGTCCCCATGCAGCTCCATCTATTTTACAAAGTGAAAAGAAGCCTTCCCACTGCCTGCTCAAGGGATCCAGCTGTGGCCAGTGTTTTCATGGAACAGTTTGTCTGTAAGTTTGGGACCCACAGATCCAGTCATTCAGATCAGGGTTGGAACTTTAAGTTCAGGTTCTTCAGAGGTGTTTGCAATCTTTTGAGGGTGTACAAAACCAGGACCACTCTGTACCACCTGCAGTCAGATGAACTGGTCAAGCAGTTGTGTCGGAAGCTCCTAGCCATGCTGATCTCTTTGTGTGAGATAATCAGACTGAATGAGATAGTGTACTGCCATATGTTGTGCTGGCTTACAGCAGTAGTGTACAGTTCACGATGGGTAAACTCCATTCATGTTGATGTTTGGCCATGAAATCACACTCTCAGTAAAGCTGTTCAATGAGGTGGTTGTTCGAGAGAGGTACACTGACCTCAAGGGAGAAGGGAGGAGGTTGCCTTCTCCAGGCCAAACTGGACAGGAGTACAGGAACCCCTCCAAGCAGGGAATACCAGGGCCACCACCTCTGCTTCAGAGGTTGCCAAGAAGGAGCAGCAGTTGTACCACAGTGGGCTCAGGGAGGGAGAGGCTGGTGAACAGAGGCGCATCCCCTTCAGATGTACCACTCCACAATCCATACGCCATTCTGGTGGAGCATAGTTCCCCATGGAAGCACACATAGTGGAGACTGAGGAGGTTGTTGGCAACTGTAACAAGGAGGCCCACAGGATGGTGGCACAGGACACCACAGGGAAAGGAAGCAGCTCCTGGTGGGGACCAATTACCAACAAAGTAGAGCTTTTTGGTCCACTTAAGACAATAACAATATAATTATTTCACCTGGACCTAGTTTTAATTGTGTACCTCCACAGAAATTCTTCTGGCATGACCGTCACTGGGCAGTAGCAGTTTAAAATCGGATTAGCATAAAGGGATACAAGTACATGTGTAAGGAATATAAGGCCAATATAAGGCAAATACAACAATAATAAAGTAAAACGTTCAGCTTATTGTTAGCATTGAAAACATTTGAGGCACGCCAGCTTTTCTGTCCTACAACAAGAAATACACTCGCTTCATAGTATCTTTTAGTTCAGATTACTATTAACCTCAAGAACATTCACAGAGCACTCCAGTGAAAACATGAAACACAACATGCAAATCTGAAGGACAGGTTACTGATTCCAGGCAGCAGTTGGGGTGGAGTGCCGCCTACTTCCTTGGTACTTTTAGCCAACTAACCTAATGGGATGAGGAAACAACACTGCCTGCTATCACTGCAGCCAGGTAGTATAAAGAGTGAGGCAGCAGCGAGCATAGCAGGGTGCGGAGTATGACACTGTATCTGGGACTATTTCATGCAGAGTGACGAAAGTAGTGCAGGCACAGGAAAAACAGTTAAGGCTTGCCCTGGGGTCTGAGAAGTTTACAGGACACCACGCTTTGCCAAATGTCGATCATTTCTGTCAGTTCCTCATGGGAGAGCCACTTTACTTGCTAAAGTGCCCATGAGTTACTGCAAAGTGGAAAGTAGTCGGATGGGACAATGGTGTACCATTTAGCTCAGCCGAAATTTGTCCAGTTTGGTGGAATGGCGAACTGACCGTGGTGCCTCGGTCTGGCCTGCTGCAGGGACAAGGCTGACTTACAAACTGGAAACCGGGCATTTAGGACACTTTATAATATGTGGTCAAGGTTAAGGAGTTTTTGGTGGGGCTTATGAACATATGAAATTGACAACAGACACGGGTCATTTGGTCTATCTAGTCTGCTTGAGTGTGCAGCACTTCAGTCCATTAGACTGCATCTGCCCTGCTTCCCTCCTCATGCCCCCATCTACCACTTCCTCCTGATTTGCACCTGCCCCTTGAATCTGTCCTACCCTCTTGAAGCCCCCAACACGTTGCAATGATACAACTTCCTCTGGCAGAGCACTTCACCACCACCCTTTCTGTGAAATAGTGCTTCCTCAGTTCCCTCTTGAACCTGGCCCTTCCAGCTTCATAGAGTGTCCCTGGTTTCCCTTCTGCCTTTCAGATTGAACATACACCTGGTGTCTGCTTTGTTCATACCCTTCAGGTACTTCAAGGTCTCAATCATATCCCCTATCTCCTTCTTTCCTACAGGGTATACATATTGAGCTCTGTCAGTCTCTCCTCATATAGTCTGTCCCCTAACACCAGGATCATTTTGTTGCCCTCGCTGTACCCCTTCAGTAGTTTGATGTCCCTTTCAAGTAGGGTGCCAGAATTGCATGCAGTACTCTAGATGCTGTCTCACCAGGGACCTGCACAGGGGCAAGATGACCTCCCACTCCTAGAAGTAATCCCGCCTGGGGTAATTAGTAGTTATAATATATCTGGCCTCATATCACGCAAACCATTTCAGTTGTGCTTTGTATGATAACATTTTCTTTATTGGAAAAGGATTTCATTTTTTAACACCTTTCTGTGGTGTGTGTGTGTGTGTGTGTGTGTGTGTGCAGTGTGATCAAAATGCAATGCCAACCAGACTTTGCAAGTGTTCACCCACAGTTTCATCTGTAACTGCCTGGCTGACTTCCCAAAGGTTCTGCCACAGTTGCAGATGTGCCTGTCTGAACTCATAAGGAAAGCTGTCCAAATCCTTTTTTTTTTTGACCTGCCATTTTGACCTTTGGTGATACTAAAACTCTTGTTTCTTTAACCTTAAGCTACATTTTCTCTCCATTTCCAATCACTAACATGTGTCTCCTGTATTTGTGCTGTGTGCCATCTGGGACCACTGCTGCACCAGGACTGAGCTGAGCACATTCTCCATGCCTGCTTCTTCCTCACACTCAGTCAGTCTCCATGAAAACTGCTTGTATCGCACCTGCACATTTATATCTGTGCGGACTCACAGGCACTATCTGACAGCTCTCCTGCTTTATTTGTGGTGGTCTTTGTGCCACACTGAAGACACAGAGCTAACTGCAGTATGCCAGCAGCACATACTCCAGAAAGACCTCGTGCAAGGTACTGGTAGCTATGCACTGCATTACAGCATTATCATCAGTTTCCTTTTGCAGTGTTTCAGAAAGGCATACAGAGTCATTAGCAGGTGCTGACTAGCTGATCACCACAATAAATTATATGCTGTCTGATTTCAAGTGTGTGATGTGCGATTGGGCAAAGGTGTCCTGCTTATTTTGACCAGTGCAAGATTTGGTGCTACCAGGCATTTACAGCCCATGTCTATCTTAGACTACAAGGCATGACTTTCAGAGACATGTCCTTTATCATTGTGCCTATATGCAGTTCTAAGGAAGATCGTGCCTGATCTACAGTCATTGATCCTACCCACCAAGCTTTTTCAGACAATACCACACATAAACCACAACACTTTTGTCACCTTAACCACCTCCTGTTTAGGCTGTTCCTGGACCACGCCACAGTTTATGATAACAAGCACTCCTGACATGTGTCATGACTGTGGACACACTCCTGTACCCAATGTTATATTAATGTACATCAAGGTTTGATGCATGTGCCGATCAGAAGGTTATGTAACCTCTGTTCACAATGCATGCAATTCAGCACACTCCCTGCTTACTAAGCGGAAATGCCAGCACTGTGATGTTGGAATGCATTGATGAAATTCTGTAGTTCAAAGCCAGGAGACGTTCACAGAAAAAACACAGCTGTCACCTCACCACATATCATTCAATACATGATGATGCTACATAGGGGCCACTGTGACATTTACACACACTCACAATATATATACACAAAGGTTAGGCATTGCAGTGCATTTCTCTGACAAACAATGACAAAAGAAGGAAAAGGAGATGAAAAGGAAAAGTGGTCTGACAGTACTGATACTGAAATAAGTAACAATGCGGTATTGTATGACTATGCTAAGCATGAACACTCTGGGAGCCTCAGTCAGTGTAAATCAACAAAACAAAACACTGTGAACACCAAACTCATTTATAATGGTGATCGAAACAAGCCACGGAATAGGAGATCAGGTTAATTAGACCTAAAACTGCAAAAGGTCATAAATGCCCCCAAAACAATTCGTACATGCTCTGTGTACTGAAGGGAAGAACCAGGAAGTACAGCCAAGGAAGCAGTACTTGGGAGTGAGCAGTCACCAGCACAGCACATGGCATATCCAAAAGGGCAGTCACATTGCGTCATCATACGGCACAAAGTGCTCATTTGCATGATAGTTGCGGCGGTCGGAACACTCATGACATGAAGTGGCGCCACGCATCGCTGGGAATGTTAAAAAGATTTTGTTGTTATTGATTTTGATTAGAAGTGGAAAGAGGTACATTGCTATACATACAGCTCTGTGGATGTTCAAGGACACTTCCACTGTTTTTTTTTTGAGTCTCAAACAATCTACAAGGACTTTAACACAGTTGTAGCAAAACATGTCAACTGACAGTAGTTGAACAGAAGCAGTAGACATATGACAAACATTTGTCCAACAGTTGGTATACGTACTACTTAATACACGGCCATACCAAACTAGCTGCACCTGTTGTAAGCTAGAGATGAGACCTGAAGTAACTCTAAAGTACTTATGTATCTTTTGTAGTATATGGTCTGTACACACACCTTGTGGGAAAAAGTGAAAGCACAGTACTTACTGAAGCCCACAGTAGGGACACGGAGGCCAATCCAAGTTCCAACCACCTGAACAAGTCTTTCACGGCAGCACCTGTGTTGGCCACTGGGTCAGGCCTGAGCATCCAAGGAGGGTCAGAGTCTGTAACAGAAAGACAGAGAAGGGAACCAAGAGTATACACTAACTCACAAAGGAGGATCCTAATAGCCAGTAAGTAAAACCTGAATCAATCAAGAACCTTTTGTGCATCCTTATTTTGGGACTAGCCGCCTACCCAATTCCTGCCTGGGAGATGTATGCCATATACGGGCTCCAAAGGGAACTGAAGTTGTCCACGCTGTTTGTCCCAAGTGCAAGAGTCTGTCAAGGTTTGCTGTATTTGAGAGAAAGGTGAGGATACCCTCCATGGTAGAGACTGAAGGGCGCACCAGTCACACAAAATAGCTGTCTTGGCCTGAAGGGCCAGAATGGAGAGAGACAACTGAGAGCCTGCGTGGGAGTTTCAGCCCTGGGGATGAATCCTCAGAAGTAGCAGTATGTGGGAGGTCAGGATTCACACATTCAACACTTCTGTAGCCAGGTCACTGATACATCCCCAGAATGGTATAAATATAGGGCAGTTCCATATAATGTGCAACAAGTCACCCCTTGTGCCTGGCACCACAACACGGTTATGGTCCAGGATCCCAGCTGCAAAAGAACTTAGGTGTCCTGTACCATGAGTGCAAAATCTTGCTTTGGATAAGGTGGCTCTGAGCGTCCTTGAGATGTGTGTGTGTGTGTGTGTGTGTGTGTGCATTGTGCCAGGCTTGTGATAACTGGCTCACAGTGATGTTGCATCCAAGGGTTTTCCCACTTTACTCTGGTGTCTCCAGATTGGCTATTCAGAGTATTCCTCATTTGGTTATATATCCATCCTGCCAACCCTCTGGATGTAGCAGTCATTCATCTACAGTTTGTAGGCCAGTGGCTACCAGGCTCAGACTGAGCAATGGCCGAACTGCCGCTCTAATCTGTAGGTGCCACCAGTGATCCTGGTGGCAGCTGCCATTTTATTAGCAGTGTGTGAAATGTATCGATGGGTAAATTTGACCCTCCAATATGTTCCCCACATGCAGATACCTTTGGAGACCCAATTCCCAATGTAGCATGCGCTATCAATCATGACTTTGGGGTTGTGCCAGAGAGGTTCAAGATAAGTGGGCACCAGGGAGTAACGAATCTGTGATGCACCTTGCTCCATATTCTGCTGGCCGAATTGACAGTGGGTTGGTAAGACTGTGCACTTCTTTCTGGACACGTAAAGGAGGACTGTAGCTGACCCTACTCCTCCAGCCTGCTGCTCTAGCCACACCTTTGTGGAACCAGTGTCTGGTTTGTGTTGCCAGGTATGCCCATTTATAGCCTTCAAACCACGGTAGGTTCCACCTCCATTTTTCCAGTGGACTCGGAACTTGTTGCTGCAATATCTTGTTTTTTTCCCCTCATACAAAGCACCACCAATCTATCCAGCTTTTGGTACCATTTGGAAGGGAGATGTTGGGGAATTTGGGCCAGTAATATGCTGTTTTGGCACCGTAACCATCTTGACTGCAGCCATCTTCCCAGCCACTGTGAGGGATAGTTTTGGCCATCTGACTAATTCTGTCTTACATGTCACCAAGAGGGATTGTTGGTTCTGTTCCCATATCCAGTCCAGCTGTGTGGTCAACTGGATGCCCAGACAAGTTATACCATTCTTTGCCCAGACCAAACCATGAGTCAGTGGCTATTCCTGTGTGCACAGGGTATTCCGTGGCATTAATTCAGTTTTGGCTTGGTTGAGTTTGAGGCCTGAGATACCAGTGAAGGCACTGAGGAGGTCTAGCAATTGGGGCAGCAATTGATTCACAGTGGTCATCGGATGAACAAGTCGTCTGCATACATCAGTGTTTTGAAGCTCCTCCCTCCTATGTCAACCCCATTATCTGTGGATGGGATCAGATCCTGCAAGCCAGTGGTTCTGTACCACTAGCATGAAAAGCAGAGGTGAGAGAGGACTACTCTGTAAGGGTGCCCCTCCAAGGGAAAGGGTTGGGAGGTGGTTTGGTTAGTAGCTAGCCTGGCTGACAGGGATTGGTATATAGCCTGTATCAATGCCCTGAAACTCTCCCCAAATCCCAAGTGGGCTAGGACTGCATGTAGTAGTCCCATTCCTGAGTCAAAGGCTTTGTCAAGTTGACTGCCAGTGCAGCTGCTAGAGTGGGAATGCCATTTGTGCTGTGTATGAGGTTGATCAGTGACCTGATGTGGTCCGACTGTGCCTCCCTGGAACAAAGCCACCTGGGAGGGGTCTATGAGAGGCGACAGCAATGGCTACATGGTTGGCCAGTGCCTTTGCTATATTTTGCTATTGGTGTTAATAAGGGAGATGAGCCTGTAGCTGACTCAGTTGGTGGGGTCCTTGCCCTTTTGAAAGGACTATGATAACCACCTCTTGTAGTGTGGGGGATGGGAGGCCCTCTGGTTTCAGCCTCCTCATACATTTGGGTAAGGAGGGGTAATCTGGGTGCTGATACCTTGAAAAACTTCACTGGGTATCCGTCCCTCCTGGGGCTTTACCAGCCTTTACTGACTGTAGCGCAGCTTCTACCTCCTTCTGGGTAAATGGTGAGTCTAGTTTTCAGGCCTGCTGTGGGGAGATCCTGGGAAGGTTCAGGCTATTCAGGAAGGAAGGACTAAGCCTGGGGTTTCAGGGTGGTGGACTTGTATAATGTAGCATAGAAGTCTGCCATGACATGATTTACCTCATTAGGGTTGGATTGCACCTCTCCCTAGAGTCCTGCAGTCCAGCAATGTGCCTTTCAGCCTCTGCTTGCTTAACTGGTAGGCCAGTATTTTGCCACCCTTATCCCAGTCCTCCCAGTATTTGTGTCTCAACTTAGATTGTCACCTCAGCCTCCTGCTAACCAGTTGGTTAATTTCAAGCCACAGTCTGAGGACTCTGTGGCCAGTTAGGTGTTCGTGGACGGTGTCCGGAGTGGTTTGTATCCCTCTGCTTCTTTTAACTGCCTTCGAGAGAAGCCAACTTGTGCTCCAGTTCCTGCAGCATCGGGAGAAAGCCCATATTTTGTCCCATGGTGGCTTTATTACACCTTCTAGGGCACCCCTGCATTAGTGGTCCCTACCTTGTTTTCCTGAGGAGCCACGTGTCTTCTCATGCACCCAAGATAGGAAGCTAGGGTCCCAGAGTAGTAGTGGGTCCAGCTTCCAGCTGGAGGAGAACTGGGGGGTGCCAGGTGAAGCAAAGTTGCACTGGGTCATGGTCCGAGATAATAATTGGCAGGATAGTGGTAGAGAGGTGGTCAGGGCCGGCAAGGTGAGCCAATAGTCAAGTCTGCTGAGGAACCCTTCCACCCCAGACTGGAACATGTAGTCCTCTCTGGGGTGGAACGTTCAACAAATGTCAGTCAGCCCCATGTCAGTCATCCATTAGGAAACTGCTCGACCACTTTGTAAGTGTGGTTCTTTACTCCTCCACTCCTGTCTATCAGTGGTGTCAGAGAGGTTACGGTCACCTTACCAAAACAGGGCACCCTGGGAGTAAAGTTTTAGTGCAGATGCGACATCATGAAAGAAGGAGGGGCTGTCATGATTTGGCCCATATATGCTACACAGAACAATCTGGCCTTGCAGGGTGTCCCAGCAACCCATTACCCACCACCCTTCAGAATCTGTCTGCTTGGAGCTTAGTCTCCACTTCAGAGTCTTACTGTAGCAGAATGCAACCCCATTTCCTTGTCTGTGCACATGAGTGTATTTCTGGCCTACCCAGTCTGTAAGCATCAGTTTTTTTCCCCTCCACTTGCCTGGCTCCTGCGGCTTTGGAGGAGGCCTCGTACCTCTTCTACTCTGACCGCCTGGGCTATTCAAGGCCACCCCTACTCCAGCTTCATTGTGCTTGGGGGCTGGGGTTGTATGTGATTTTCTCCCATTTTTCCCCCAACCCTCCCAAGGATGCCGGCACAAAGGACGTATGTCCAAGCAGATGACGTTGATGCATGCCGCTGCTAAGCGCCCAGAGCGTCCTACCCTCTCCAGTTCTGGAGAGCCACTGTTGCCCTGTAAGCCCATGCTTCCACCAGCCCCAGGAACATCAGGTGCATGAGACAACCCTAGCAACCCCACCCTGGAGGAGGAGGAGAACATCCGTTGGGACGCTCAATCCTCTGCCCCCCACCGTCCCCGCCAACTCTGAGTCCATTCCCGAACCCAGTCACGGTGTAGAGCGAGGTGTTGCATTCAGTGCCTCAACCCTCAGCGCCACCGGCCAGCTTGATGATCCTTTTGACAAGCTCTGTGTCTTGGAGGTAGGCAATATGGGACTTCTGATGCTTTAGACAGGATAATAACAGTTTCTTCTTTACTAGAGTATTCAGCCCTGTACATTCCAAGTGTGGGTGTTAAGCTCGGCCATTATCAAATGGTGAGAGCAACTTTCTTATAATTAGGACATCCTGGAATGTGAGGGGTGGGGCCTGAGGTACTCTGTCACCGGAGAACAAGCTTGACCAACAACTGTTACTCTATAACTCCAACCAACCCCAAGTACCCATGCTAGTATACAATATCCCAGAACTCTGTGTGGTATTACAGATACAGAGCAACTGTGAATAATTGAGCAGTGCGATACAATGCAGTTAATGCAATAAAAAAACAAATACAGAACACAAACATATGTTTTTACAGAGATCACTAACTCTCAGCTGGGAGCCAGCAGGCTGTCATGCAGTCTAGCACTCCTGGGGTCTGATAGCAACCATCTTTTCTTTGCTGGCCAAATACAAACCTCATAATACAGGGTCTGGGCTGTTGTAAGAGGATTTCTACCCCTATGAGCCTATTTGGACCCAGATTGGGGAGAAGATCCCTTCCACCCTCCTGATGCTGCTATTAGTTAATGAGGTGGAGAAGGGAGATGGCAGGTGCATGCACCTCTCATGGTACTCAAGGATATTGTCTGTAGTATAGG
Organism: Neoceratodus forsteri; assembly: GCA_016271365.2. Classification (NCBI taxonomy): domain Eukaryota; kingdom Metazoa; phylum Chordata; order Ceratodontiformes; family Ceratodontidae; genus Neoceratodus; species Neoceratodus forsteri. Next base: position 133,223,951 of record CM028130.1, on the reverse strand, counting down.
CTGTTGCCACCAATAACCTGCAGGTGTACCTCATGGGGGGCACCAGGAGGCCTCTCCTGGGCCCTGCAACTACTTCCTTCGCCCACCCCACATCAGCAGTTAGCTTATCAATGATGTGCCTTGTTATGGAGAGCAATGTTGCATCCCCTGTGTGGAGTGTCCCTCCCTCACCCTGATATGGGCATCAGGCATCTTTTCCCTATGAGGCGAGGGTGGACCACTGGGCATTCCTCTTGCCTCATAAATCGGGGAGGGGCGCAACCAGAGACAAAGAACCCAAATCAGGGACACATCTTAAAAATTGATAATATTCACCCATAAATCAGACAGAACAAAGGGAACAGTGTGCAAAAAAAAATCTGTAACTGTACTGCTTCACACTGCTTTTCACTTACAGCTTTTTACCACTGTTTGGTTACAAAAACACAAATTCCACGAGGACACAGGAAAACTTTAAGGCAAAATCAGGGACAGTTGAAAGGTTATGTATGCTGCTAGGTTCTGAGAAGCAGGCCACTCTCCCTCTACTTGTGCCAGCACCTGCCCTCCTCCACCCTCCCCTTAACGCTACCTGCATGCTGCAAACAGAAGTCATGAAATAGTACTTATCTGACTTTCTGGCAATAAGGGTGACTGAGACTTCCTAGAGCTGCTGGTGTCCTCCGCAGTTGGGGCTTTCGGCGATTGCAGACCTCCAGTTTTCCCTGGGCCAGAGTGGTGGAAGGTGTAGTGTGTCCTGCAATTCTCACCCACGATGCCAAGCAGCTCAGCAAGGGAGCATATCCTTCCACCACCTTTTCATTCAGATCCATTTCCACTGCAGATTCAGCCAATGCTGCAAATCGTTGTGAGAGAGCAAGTACTGCCGTTCTCCGGATCTTCCCTGCTTGGTGCGGTTTTCCTTCGCTCTCCTTCTCCTCGTCGGATCCCGCCCGTCCCATGGGGTGCTCACGGCGGAGATGGCGCTGTTGCTAGGCCTCTTCCCGCCTTAGTTGGGACGGACCACTGGTTCATGGGCTGGCGCGAGTTTTCTGTGGTAGAGGGACGATCGAGTCTGGCATTGAACATGCCTTGCTGGCTGCGGCCTGCTATCCATTTCCCAAGCAGTCTGGAGTCAAACAGGAGTTGCTGTCAAATTCTGAAATCTGCTCCCAATTGCCTGTGGCCAAGTACTCAGAGATAATCCATCATGACTGTCTCGCGGGTTGCAAATTGCATCGGGTGCCTTGGTGAACTACTTACAGGATACCCGAGGAAAAATCAACATTCAGTTGGTGAAGGGTTTCTGCACTTTCGGAGTAGCTCTGTCTTTGGCTACTAGCTCCCTTGAGTAGTCCTGGAACATCAAGATCGGATAACCGCTCCAGGGCAGGTTGTTCATCACATGGACAGTTTGAGAAACATACTACTGCAAAGCATACAATTTGCTGGAAAAATCAGGGGCCGCACGGTATTGCAGGGTCAGCTAGACAGCTCAGGACAGAACAAGAAGCTTACGCTGTAATGATTAGGCACTCCCTGATTTGCGGCAGCCAAATCCTTTCAAGTTTGGCACCACGCAAACTAGTGTCACCACCAGCGTCTCCTGCATTGGTGACACAGCCAACGCCCACAAAACCAGTGGCAGCATTGGCTGCAACAGTGCCGCACCTCCACAACCCGCTTGTCTTCTAAGCTGTCACAATATGTTTCTTGGCATGTGCAAGCAAACATAAAAACATAAAAGATGAAAAAATATTTTAATAGGCAAGAGGGATTATGAACTTAAACTGGCCAGTAAGGTCAAAGATAAGTATAAAATCTTTTACAACAATATTGGCTGTATAAAAGGGGACCACAAGGGATCGCCCACTTAAACATACTGATAGAAGCTTGATACAGGATACGCACTCATGGCTGAAAGATATAATGGCTATTTTTCTTCAGTTAATAACTTAAAGACCAGGGCTACCAAACAGCATCTTGAAACAAATAGTATGTTTAAAATTAACAAGGAAGATATCAAAAAGGTTGCTCAGTTTAAATCTAGTAAATCCATGGGACCAGAACGGAATCCATCCTAAAGTAATCATAGAATTGGCAGAACTATTGGTCGAACCCCTAACCTAACTATTCCAGGCTTTTTGGATCAGGGAAAAGTAGCAGATGCATGGAAAGAGGCAAATGTTATCCCCATCAAGAAGGGCTCCAGGCAGGATGTTGGTAATTATTGTCCAATAAGCTGACCTCAATACTTGGTTAGGTATTAGAAGGGTCATAAAGGAGCACATAGAACTGGATATGCAGCAGAGAGGATATTGATGTGACGAACATGGATTTAAGCGTGGTAGATCTTGTCAGACCAACCTCCTGGAATTCTATGAGAATGTTAGTAAGGCCTTGGATGAAAGGTATCCAGTGGATGTTATTTTCCTGGGCTTCTCTGAGGCCTTTGATAAGTACCACATGGAGAACTGGTGGACTCCCTGATAGAACATGGCATCCAGGGAAATATAACTCGCTGGATCAGCTCTTGTCATCTGACAGATAGCAGAGTGACAATCAGAGGATGTAACTCGGGATGGTTGGAAGTGATGAGTGGGTCCCACAGGGGTCTGTTTTGGGCCCTTGCCTCTTTAATGTATATATACATTCCATGACAGCGGAGGATGTATGGGAGGCAAAGTCTGCTGACGATACTAGGATTGGCTTCACAGTTAATAGTAACCTGGAAATGGACAGATTACAGGAAACTCTGAGCAAACTGCAGAACTGGGCACAAGATTCAAGATTAACCTTCAATATGGACAAGTGCACGATCATGCACTCGCAGAAACAATGAGGGGCCACTTATAGGCTAAATGGTCAGATTCTAAGGGTGGTAAATGATGAAAGGGATCTGGGAGTAAGGGTCTCAAATGACCTGAAATTTAATCAGCATTGTAGCTTGGTAGTGAAGAAAGCAGGAAATATATTGAGCTGTATAAGTAGGCACATATTAAGAGTAGGAGGAGGAGGTCTTGTTGCCCTTGTATGGGTCACTGGTGCGGCCGATATGGAATACTGTGCACAGTTCTGGTCTCCAGGTTACAAAAAGGAGATTGTGGCATTAGAGAGGGTTCAGAGAAGAGCTACACAGATGATCGATGGGATGCAAGGGTGAGACTATTAGGATTGGTTGATTAAATTCGGGATGTATATGTTGGAATATCATAGGTTGGGGGAGATATGTGCATGGTCTATAGGGCCCTTACTGATACTGATCTAAGGGAACAGCTGGGGTTAAAGCTAAGAGAATAGCCATATCAGACCAGAACACATCCTTTGCAGCTAACAATGGAAAGGTATGGGACTACAAAAAGAAAGCACTGGTTTAGTGTAAGAGTTGTGCCAATCTGGGACAGACTGTCACTGAGGTGGTATCTAGTAGCATGATGCAGGCCTTTAAAACCAATCTGATAGTTACCTGATTGAAAATAATATTTTGGGATATCAGTAATTTCTAGTGGCGAGCTGTATGGACAGTAAAAGTCTTCTGAGCTCTGAACAAACCTATGAAACCTATATTATGGTAGCTAGGGCTAGGGCATGCGTCAGCATGCAGCAACACAACTACCAGCAGATGCCAACTCAAGCCATTGCATGTGGCCTACAGTGAGATGACACCACCGGGTTCGGACGGGAAGACCCTCCCATCTGTCCTGACTGACGATTTTCCTTTCTGTTGGAAAAAAGAGCATTACCTAACTAACTCCAGAATCAGTCTTGGATGGGGTTGGGATTTAACTCACCACACCAGCTGGTAGCACCCACCGTCTCAGAGTTTTCCAGGAGTACTTCCTGGGAATCTGCTGCTCTTACACTCAGTCAGTCTGAATGAAGTAAAGTCACCCACGCGTGTGGGGTTACATTTCCTGACAGTAGCTGACTCTGCATCTTTCCAGCATCCTCCCAGGCTACAAAAGCACCCTCCGGGAAGAAATCAATTCTCGAGCTGGGCCAGTTTTTGAAATGTGCACCCTGCTACACAGACTGTGACATACCCCAATGGTGTGGTGACTACACCACATGTCACTGTCTCTCCTCCTGTCCTATGCCAGCCCCTAGACTACTGCTACCCTGTCCCCCACTCCCTGATGCCATGGCCTATACTCCATTCTTAAGCCTTTCTTTCTGGCTGCAGGCTGCCACATGATAGAAACTGCTCTGTCACTCCCTCCCACCAAACACTGACTGTGCTGCTGCTTGCTGTGAGAAGAATAGGCAGGGGTCTGGGGCTAATTAAGTAAAGTACCTAGTACTAATATACATTTGTTACTGGTTTATTACCACCCTAGCCCCTAAGGAATCTAATTATTGCTGTCTGCTGGCCGGCCTGAACTGCTGGTGGCACGAGCAGAGAAAGCGAGACACAACTCCACGGATGGTGGAGTCAGAACAGTGTGACTTGCGAGTTGAGCCTGAGCCAGTGTAGTGTGAGATATTTTAAAGTGTCAACTGTCAGACTGACTTGGGATAACACTTTTGCCCCCTCAGTGCTTGCACGAGAGTACAACTGTGTACAGGTGTAGGGGCCCAACCGGAGATTTCCGGGTATCTGGCAGAGCCAGTCTGACCCTGAGCCAGATATAAAAACAAGAAGAAAGTACTGGGGGAGGTGGGGTTGTCATAACAAGCAAGCACGGAACAGTGGACAAGCTCAGCATGTTCACACTGTAGCGCTACAGCAATATAAGCGCAACCAGGAAGTCAACAATGCAGGGCTTTACACATCAAAGGACCGAGCCGTGCCACTATTGGTGCTGCTCTGTCCTTTGAAAAGTTGGTCAACTCTGCCCGAACAACAGAAACTGAATTATCCCCAGCCTGCCGACCCATTGGCTTGCCACTTTCTATGGTGCTCTCCATTGGGAGCACCCCTCCCACCCTGTATAGCACCTCTCCATATCAATGAGTTCGTCTGCGCCTGTGCACCACGATGAACTCAAAAATAAATAATCAGGCAGTTATACAGCAGGAAGATCACCTCCCAGCTCTTGAGGTTATCCCCTGGTGATGCTCCCCAGCATTTTATTTGCTTTAGCCGCAGCTCTTCTACAATGCTCAGTTGTTCATTTGGCATCCACAACCACCCCAGGTCCTTCTCCCCACTCAAAGCCTGCAGTGTCTCCCTCCCAAAGTGTACACATGAACTGGGTTTCTAAGCCCGAGCTGGAGAACCCTGCATTTTCAGTATTAAACCTCAGTTTCCAGGTGCGTGACCACTCCTCCAGAGTCTCAGGTCCCCTGTAGGCTACTCTACCCTCCTCCCCATCCACCACCACCTCAGCATTGAATCATTAGTAAAGAGGCTCATCTAGCTCCTGATATCATTTCTGATGTCTGAGATGTAGCGTTAAACAGGAGTGGACCTGGCACCGATCCTTGTGGACCCGCTAATGACGCTCCTGGGAGATGAAACCTCCTCCCGACCACCACCTTCTGAAAACACCCAGCTAGCCAGTTCCCTATCCACCTGACCATTCATTTCCCCACCTCCATTTCCCTCAGCTTCTCCAGCAGCCCAGGATGTGGCACCAAATCAAATGCCTTGCTGAAGTCCAGAAAGAGGACATCAACTGGCCTGCCCTGGTCCAGCCCTTGTCACCAAATCATAGAACTCCACAAGGTTGGTCTGACATGATCTGCCCTGAACAAAGCCATGCTGGGATCATCCAGGTGACCCTGTGCCTTTAAAAACACTCCCAGCCTTTCCTTTAAGATGGCCTCCATCATTTTGCCTACCATTGATGTCAGGCTGACAGACCTGTAGTTCCCTGGCTCCTCACATGAGCCGCCTTTGTGGATTGACACGATGTGGGCCATCCTCAATCCTGAGGCACCACCCCATATGAAGGGAGAAATTAAAAGGTCTGCCAAAGGTGCAGCCAGGATGTCTGCCATTTCCTTAAGCACCCTGGGATGAAGACCATCCAGACCCAGGGCCTTCTCAATTTTAGGGACTTGGGGCTTTCCTCACCATACCAACAGGGATTACAACATCCGTACTTTATCTCACCCCCATCTGCCCCTCCATCCGGTGCTGCCCCACCATCTTCCTTAGTGTAGACTGAAGGAAAGTAATCGCTAGTACCTCCACCTGCTCGCTTGCCTCCTCAGCTCACCCACTCCCAGACCTCAGTCTACTAATCTGCCCCTTTCCGTTCCTTTCCTCCTTTCCTGATATACCTAAAGAACCCTTATCCCTCTCCTAATCCCCTGTGCCAACCTCTGCTCCATCTTCACTTTGGCCAATCTCACCACCCTGGTGACTTTAATAGCTATCATGTCATGCTCCCCTTGTCCATAACCCAGCGATTGCCTGTATGGGCTATAAACAGCCTTTTCATCCCTTACTTCATCTTGGACCTCCCTGTCCACTGGCTCGGCTTTCTGGCTCTACCAGACTTGTATGCACCGTGCAGGCCTTGGTAGCTTCCAGGAGCCCCTTTAATAATTTCCACCTGCTTTCAGTGCCCATGCCCAGTCTGATCCCTCCAAGTGACCCCTAAGGATCTGCTCCATACCCTGACGTCTGCACCCCTAAAGTCCACTACCATCGTTTTGTGCAATCTACCCCCAGATCCAGGAGAACCAGACCATGGCAAGATCACTCCCAGTGGGTTCCCAACCAGTAGGTCCCTAACAAGATCGCAGATCCACCAGGACCACATCCAGGATGCGGCCCCTCGTGAGGGTCAGTCACCAGTTGGGCAAGGAACTCATCCTGGAAGACGTCCAGCAGACACTGTTCCCTGGCCGATGAGGACACCATAGTTCCCTAATCAGTCCCTAGCAGGTTAAGGTCACCCAGCACCACCATTATACCCCCTGACCACAGTGGTCCTTAAGATGTGCCACCAGGACTTCCTCTAGATCTTCGCCTGCATGAGGGCGTATAAACCACCCAGCTGCACCCTCTTGCCCCCAGGCTCCTGCAAGGTGACCCATAATGCCTCCACATTTCCTTCCCTCTCCACCCTACTTATCCCTATGAAACAAAGAAACATAGAATTTGATGGCAGTTTAAGGACCACTTGGCCCACCTAGTCTGCCCATTTCCTACCTGATGGATAAGCTGCAGATTCTAGTTATTCAACAGCTTACTTCCTCCTATCCCCACTAGAACTGCCTTATGCCTGTCCCATGCATTCTTGAACTCTCCCACTGTTCCTGACCCCACAACCTCCTCAGGAAGACTGTTCCATGCATCCACAACCTCTCTGTGGAAAAGTACTTTCTAACATTTCCTCTGAGCCGTCCCCCTCTGTCTTCAAATTGTGCCCCTTGTTCTTGCACATCTCTTCTTCTGGAAGATGCTACCCTATAGTACTTTGTTAATTCCCTTGAGATACTTGAAAGTTTCTATCATGTCCCCCTCTCCTCCTTTCCTCAAGGGTATATATATTAAGCTGCTTCAGTCTCTTCTTGTATGTCTTCTGGTGCAGACCCTGCACCATTTTGTGCCCTCCTCTGAACAGCCTCCACTCTGTCTATGTCTTCATGGAGATGGGTCTCCAGAATTGCACGCAGTTTAAATGGGGTCTCACCAACTGTCTGTACAGAGGGATAACAACTTCCTGTTTTCTACTGTTGATGCCTCTCCCTGTGCTTCCCAGTATCCCCTAGCTCTCCTTACTGCCTTCTCCACATTGCTTGCCCACCTTTAGGTCATCTGATATAATTACTCCTAGGCCTCTTTCAATTTTTGTTGTTGTTGTTCTTAACTCACCCCCATTGTGTTCTCTTCCCTGGGTTTGTTTCCCAGATGCATTACCTTGCACTTCTTTGAACTGAATCTGAGCTGCCACATATTTGACCATGCCTCACCTTGCCAAGTCCCTTTTCATGCTTTCCACCCCACCTTGTGTATCAACCCTGTTGCAGATCTTTGTGTCATCTGCAAGAGACATACCTTTCTTCCAGGTGCTCTCAATGTCACTTATAAAGACATTAAAGAGAACCGGTCCCAGTACTGACCCTGCGGTACCCTGCTAGTTACCCTCCTTTCTTCACTGTGGACTCTGTTACTATTACCCTTTGCGTCCTGTTGTCCAGCCAGTTGTTTATCCAGGCTACCACCTTGGGACCAGCTCCAAGGCTGGCTAACTTGTATATTAATCTTTTGTGTGAGACTGTGTCAAATGCCTTGCTAAAATCTAGGTAGGCCATATCCACAGCCCCTCCCTGGTCCACTACTTTGGTCACCCAGTCAAAGAAATCTATTAGGTTTATCTGACATGATCTTCCTGCTGTGAAACCATGCTGCTTTGGGTCGTGTGCCCCACTGGCCTCTAGGTACTCAGCAGTTCTTTCCTGTGCTATGTCCTATGCTGTTCTTGATGATGAGTGCTACTCCTCCTCCCTGTCCACAGCCCTGTCCTTTCTGAATGTAGTGTACCCCATCAGGTTTAAGTCCCAGTCATGCCCAGGTGTGGTCCAAGTTTCAGTGACAGCCACCACCTCCACTTCTCCTTCTGCAGCATTGCCTGAGCTTCGGGCATCTTATCCCATGCTCCTGGCGTTAATCAGGACCACCCTCCATCCCGTCCCTTACCCTCCCTCATTCTCCCAACCTGAGAGCTCCCAGATAGCTGCCTGCTCAAGCTCCCTCATGCCCTGTCAGGTGGTCCTGTTCTGTGCCCCCACTGTCTGGGAGAAGGCCAATCCTGTCCTTGATGGGCAAGCTAGGATCTGCCTCAAGCCCCAGCCCTCCCTTCACAAGTTTAAACCTCACCTAGCTTGGATGAATCCAGCCAGTTTTGTTTCAAAACCTCCTCCTCCCCCACCCCCAAACTGAGGTGGAGCCTATCCCTTGCATATAGCTCCTTGTCCTTCCAGGATGCACCTAGTCGCCAACAACCCATTACCCCTAGCCTCACACCACTCTCTGAGCCATTCATTAACCTCTCTAATTTTTGTTTGTTCCCCACACTGGCTCTAGGCACCGGTAGAATCTCCGAGGGAGACCGAGTACCCTACGCCATGGCAGACCCTGGCTAGCTCCTGAACCTTGCCTGAATCTCCAGCACACTATTTTCCTCAATATCATTTGTACTCAGGTGGACTAATGTGAGGATCCTCCCCATTCTTTCACCAGAGCATAGACCCAGGTGTTTGGCCTCATGCATGGTCAAGCCAGATTTACTCTTGACCCTGACAGCACAGGTTTCCCCTCACCTCCTTCCCACCTAATACCTCTAATCATGGAGACCCCAAAGGAGCACTCTGATCACCTCCTTTACCTTGGGCCTACTCCTTTCCCTGCTACCTCCTTCTCGCCCTACCTTGTCAGTTTCCTGGCCACACCCCTATCGGAGTGCCATTAAGCTGCCCTATCCCTTCTGTTCTGGCTCTTCCTCCTAACTGACCTGTCTTCTCCAGACACCTCCCTTCCTTCCACACCACTTTGGTCCATCCCCACAGCACCCCAGTAACTAGTGGTCCAACCTGCCCCACAGAGGAACTTGTTTCTGCCCTTCATCGCCTTTTTTCTACTTTCCCTCGCTAATCCCTGCTGGTCCCCTGTCTCCTGGACTCCACACTCCATCCTTACTGAGTCCTCCTCCACTCTTCCCAGGTACTCCTCCATCCTTCCCAGGTACTCCTACTTCCAGCACCCCTACCTGTGCTCACCTCAGCCCCATGCCCTTGCCCCAAACCCCCACCCTATTATCCTTACTCATGCTCTGCCCACTGCTGACTGCTCCTCCTGCCACTTTTGTGTCTTTTTCAAGGCAACAACCCTGCTCCTCCTGACTACTGAGCCTTCCATCATGCCCAACCTCCTGCTCCCCTGGATCCACCTCTCCTCAATTCATCTTTTCTCCCCTTATTTGTCTGTACTAGTGATGCAAATCTGTTTTTAATTCTATGCTTAATGCCTTCATTCCTCAGCTGGTGCCCACCTCCCATCAGGTCTCTTTTGTGCATACCTTGGTCCTATGTTTCTAACAACCTGCCAGCACCCTTGGCCTTTTTCTCATTCAGGACTGCCTCTATCCAAGCTCACTGGTGTTCCCTCAAAGCCCACAGTGCCCACTCCTGCACCCCTTCCCTTCTTGTGCAGTCCCATGTGCCCTACCATCCTTCTCCTGACTACTCCTGCCCATTACAGGTGGCACTCCTGGCCCACTGCTTCTTCACCATCTTCTCCTTCTGCCCCCACCTCATCTTACATCCTCAGCAGAGCCTCCCCTCCCCACCACCCTCACCCTTGCTCTACCCAACGTCCATCTTAGCCATCGGCCTCCTTCTTTAGTTGTACCCGGCTGCCAGCACACCATGCAGCCTCCCATCTTCCAGTCTTCCAAGCCAGGGCTAGTACCATGGCCAACCCACACCCAGCACACCCCACCGCCTTCCAAAGATGCTCGCGCCAGACATGAGGACCATGCCATATCCCTCCCATCGTGTTCCGATTCCCCCCAAGTTGGTTGCCCCATCATTTTCACTAACCCTGCTGGAACCTGATTTGATCCCTCCACTGCCGCTGGGCAAGATACTGGTCTAAGAAGACTCCTGCAGAATGAAGGATTTTGTTACCAGACAAATATTAGCATAACAATTACATAGCATAGCACAACATAACAGGCTGTACCAGAGCTTGTAGCTCAACCCAGGTTACCACCTCCCTCCCCGATAGACCTGCCCCTGGCCACGACTTCCTAACTTGCTCTCCCGAGACCATTTAATAGGAGGTCGGGGCCGGGGTGGGTGGGTGGAACAAAGTCGTGCAGTGAAGTTTACAGCAGCATGGCTTGGCTATTTATATCCCTGCCAGAGTCCAAAAGTCCACCCTGGGGCCGTTGGTCCTTCACAGCTGCGCTGGCAATGCGTCTGCCCCCTCCAGTTGCAAAATTCAGGCGCGGTCCCCTCCCTTGCTGATGCAGCCAGCAGCTTTCGTGGCCGGCTCCTTATGTGGACTTCGTCGGTCGGTGCTCCTTGCTGCTGATGCGCCACCCAAACAAGCACTACAGCTCCTGCACTTAAGTTTACAGTGGCTGGGCTTGGCTATTTATAGCCAGGTCATGAATCCAAAAGCCCACCCTGGGGCCCGATTGGTCTCCACAGCTGCACTGCCGATGTGGACACCTCTCTCCTCCAGTTGCAAAATTCAGGCACAGTCCCCTTAGCCGTTGATGTGGCCAGCAACTATCTGTTGGCCACTCCTTGCAGAGGAAGTTTCATGGTTGGCACTCCTGCCACCGATGTGGCCATCCAAACAAGTGCTACAGCTCCTGCAGTGATAAATGTCATGTTTAAGGCAGCTGAGGAGTCAACCCCTAAAAACATTTTAAAACACATAACCAGTAACTATTAGGTTGATCTCACCCAGCCTCCAACGTTGGGGTCCCAAATTGGTCAGTCCTGCCTTTTTCCCAGATGCACAGCCAGCACCAGGGGCAAAGTTTAAACAGTTTTTTGACTTCTTTTCCTAGGACAGGACAGCATGATTTGAAAACACTCTAGGCGAAATACTACTTGGGTTCTGGCTTGGTGCACTCATCACTGAAGGCATCTTAACAGATAGCACAATATTTGTTTTTTGGCCTTCCACATCCTGAACCATTGCAAAGGTTTTAAATAGAGTCATTTCAGTCCATACTGTTGAAAGAAACATTTGCCTGGCTCTCTTGGTGGCTTCTTGCTCATGTCCACCCAACTCCAGAGCACTCCGTCAACTCTTTCTCTTAACTTTGTCCAGAGCAGCCTGGAACAGTCAGTCTTCTCGTTTCTCCTCAATCACGTCCCAGATGCATTCATTCACATAAGGGTAATTCTCCCAGGGTATTCTTTCCAGATGCTGATGACTGAACCCAGCTCTAGCTTGAGGACTAGTCTGGAATGTTATGCATGCTGGTTCTAGGGCAGTACCTCTAACAGCCAAACCTCTGAAGTATACTTTAAGTAACGGTGGTCAGTGGGATGGAGAGTGTCCATGTTCCTTCTATCTGCATACAAATCTTGCACAGCCAGGAATAGTATCTGGAAACCTCTTGCTGGAGAAACAGTAGGGCTTAGGAGTGTCCCATTCCACAGCTGATCATCAAAGGTATAAGACTTGTACTGCATTCCAGGTGGAGGGGTAATATACTCCTGATCTTCTCCCATACTGGAATCTTCCTCTGAAATAATTTCTTCCACCACCACTTCAGGATGCTGTCTATTGGGGCTTCCACGGCCATGGAGGGGTCCTCTAGATCACTTCATGGCACCTGCCACTGAGGGGCATGGGCCCAATGCAGGGGACTCAATGACTCAGTCCTACCTGGCACCCCACAGCCTCCCTCTGCCATGGGGAGGGTCAGGCACCGAGGAGAGGAGGGGTTGGGAAGATGGCTAGTGCCCCTCTCCCATGGGTCACTTCACTGGTGGCAGCCCCCACCTGCTCCTAGTTTTCCAAACTAGAAGAGGCAGCACTCACCAAAGCAGGGTGATAGTCAAACTCCAAGCAGGCTGATACTCAACAGCAGAGTGAGCTGGAAAACAGGCGCTACTACCAGCACAGTCCAAGCAGACAGGCAAAACTTTTACCACACCACCAAAATTATGACAAACCATGCACTTCTCTTGCTTTCCTTTCTCTTGGGCCAAGTCCCATAGCCATGATAGTAAAGAGGCTGGTAAAAGAACCATCCAGCTTCCATTCCTGAAGCCTTAGCCATGGTGGAGTTTGTCAAAGTTCTTAAGCAGCACCTCAATTATCTTAAAAGTACAACGCACCCAGACACTTCCCCTCACCAATACAGTTGTGGTGCAGCTCAGATGGGGCTCAACAAAGTTCCCTGTTTCATGCAACATGACCCCAGCTCCCAGCTCAGCTACCTCTAGCTAATCAACAGGGATCCCAATGTTCTGCATACATTAAGTGGATGCTAAACAGCTAAAGTTGCAAAAAGGCACTGTTGCAAGGTGTGATGTTTCAAGAGTTCAAAATGGTGCCTGCACAGTTCAGAAACCCCTTGCAGCTTCCAAAATTCAATCCAGGCACAAAACGTGCTCTCCAAACAGTTCTTTCAGATCCTGGATGGGCCTCAACATTGTAAGCCCCTCCTAGTTGTTCAGGGGTATCGAGGTGGTAAAATGGGAGGGGACACCATACAACCCAAGCAAACACAGTCCAAAGAAAACAGAAATGTGCTCATTACCCGGTTCTTCTGATAGCAATGAATTGGCTTCGCTTAGGTGGGTGCAGGCATGTTTCTTAATTCCAGATGATCTGCAGGGACAATGGTGGTTTGCAGGCACAAAATGCACATTTCAAATTGATTAATTCCTATGTCCACTCCAGAATCAAATGCAACAAACAGATTTAATGAACAAGAAATTTACCAAGGTGCCGAAGATCACTTGGCTGGCCTCCGTACTTCTTTTTCTCCACGGGCTATGGCTCCCACATGCACCCGATAGGCCACAAATTTTCTACTCCACTGGCTCCCCTAAACTTTCATGGCCCAAACCGCTGCTCTTCTCATACTTCAGATCTTGAGGAGGAGGGCCGGGGTGTGATCCACCCGGCCCTGCCACGCTTCTTCCAGCCAAATTCAGGGCCGCTTCTCTCTGCTCTCTCTCTGGGACTCTCTTTCTCCCCATGGCACCAAAACCCTCTCTTTATATACCCTATGAACCCAGAAGATGGGACCCCTGCAGGCAGCAAGCAGGACCATCATCCCAGACACACTGGCACCACAGCTCTCTTTCTGCCTAACTACCTTAGCAACTGAAATCAACAAGTAAGCCTCAGAGGTGCTTACAAATATGATAGAAGAATAGGGGTAGTGCTGTAATGGAAAATGGATTTATTTTATTTTTTCATTTGTAATTTTTGACCATGAAAGGAACAATAAGCTATTATAGCTTGTTTCAGGTGCGTCTTGAAGGATGGGTTGCAGGACATTTTTTTTATTGATTAAGGGAATGTTGGTCATTACACGGGGACTCAACCCTGCTCTTCTTGATAAATGCAATGAGAGCTTTACTTCCACATGGACAGTGACCAGAGATGGGCAGAAGGGACCTCGGTTTTACATCTCATCTGAAGGACAGCATCTCACCAGTCGTCTTCCCCCGTACTGCACTACAGCGTCAGTTATGGGTATTATCCAAAATATACACATTCACAGCCAGTCAACAATCACACCTGAGAGACACCTTCAGCTGAGACAGGTTAAAATAAAAATTATTTGAGTACAAACAGTACAAGCCGACCAAACCCTTGACTACTGCATGAAACACTAGATGTTGTTGTGGTGACTCAGAGTACTGCTTGTACTCAAACTGTGATTTTTAACCTGGATCAGCTAAAGGTGTCTTTAGGTATGTGATTGTTGTCCAGCTGTGGACTGTGGTACTGTGTGTGCTATGGGCACCACTGATCTGATCATCCATTTGCTGCTGTACCATCCTATACAGGGTGTGGGATTAGAACCCACAGCCTTCTGATCTTCTGGCCCCACAGGACAGCATGCTACCTACTGAGCTACTGACACTGATTCTGTATGTCACTGACTATATACTAATGTATGAGATGAATCATGCAAGGCACTGAGGCAGAGCAGATGATAGAACAACCAGCAGCTAAAAAATGAAAAATATTTCATGATGCATCTCACTGAAGGGAATGAATAAAAATGCATTGAAAGGAACGTGCAGATGACAAAAGAAAGAAGGATAATGTGGAGATCCTAGTTAGCCAAGGGGCTTCCAGGAGAACTCCATATGAAAAGCCAGAACAGATTAGCATTGCTTCTGTGGGTAGGGGAAGTGATAGGGGAAGCATGCCTAAAGGGCGTGTTATATAATCAGCCTTTCCAGGCCTTAAAATGATCTTATTCATTGTATCTTTGCTCCCAGCATTGATTGTGTCTAGACTGTTAGAAACATAATGAAATGAACTGAACACAAACAGATTAACTGCATCAGCAATAACACATTTTAAAATTCCCATCAATAAATGCCCCACAGTCACTTAGGTAAACAGTCTTGTTTTAGCGCATTGTTAAAATGTCTGTCATGGAAGCAACGTAAATGGACCTAGGCATAGAGTTCCATATAGTCTTACTGCTGATACTGCAAATGCTATGTCCTTAGCAGACTTCAATTGAAGATGAAACCTTTAAAAGTCTCTGAGTGACACAGCAGAGATCTGTTATGTAACCTCTCCCCCCCCACCCGTCTAAGGGCATACTTTAACATCACAGGTCTTTCAGGCAGGAGGAAGGAGCACGCAAAGTACTAACATTCGAGACCTTTTGCACACTATAAACAGGGAAACAGTTGTTTCCTACCTGTCTGCTGTCTTCATAGCTGTGCACTTTACCTCCTCCATCTCAGCATCGGATCTCCTCCTCGAGGTGACCACTCGGACCAAGACTTCCCTCATCACCTATGGAGGTCTCAGGAAGCCCTTGCAGACCCAACCTGGCTGGATTCTGCCCTGAAATGCAAGCTTGTGGAAAATTCATTAGACTGCAAATATGGAGGGTGTGACAGGGTACAATAGAACCCTTTCCATTTGTTGGAGAAAGTGTAAATACAAAGATCTGTATTCTATTCTTTTCTGTCTCTTCTGTCTGGTTGCAACCAAATTTTCCTGTGAGATCTCGGACTTGATCAACCCGACCAGTCTCTCAATCCTTTGCCTCCCACTGTCTCTCAGTTTTCTCTTGCTGTCTTTCTTCCTTGCATATCTATATATGCTAAAATAAAATATATGAGAATCAATGTATGTAAATGTAGCTGACATTGGGATCACTTTTGTTTAGAAAATGATGTTACTGTTGAAATGTATATATTTATAATTTGAGATCATTGTAAAAGCTAGAGGTTACTTGGGTGCAAATGCCTGAGCCTTTGCAGTTGCTGTGAGATCTCAGGAAGTTCTCAATGTTCTAGCAGCTCCTGAAATTTACAAAGGACAGGATGCTTGCAAAGGATGGGGGTTGAAAAGAGTTATAAAACAGCTAAGCTGAGCTGCAAGGGATATTTTTACAAGAGAGTTTATTTTGCTTCTGTATATAGTTATTCTGAACAAGTTTATTTTATTGCAACTACAAATAGTTTTGTGGAATTTTACAACTGCTCCTTAGCTTTCTCTGTCTTCCTGACCTGTACCTCTATGACAGATGGTGTCAGCCTAAGTGGGATTTAAGCCATGCATACTCTAAAACAAGAGATTTGTGTGTGGGTACTGGACCTAGTAACAGGAAAGCAAAGAGGAAGGTATGGATTCTGCAGCTGAAGTCCAGTCTGAGATTGTACAGCCAGCACAAGTCATGAAAAAAGAACAGGCAGTGACAGAACCTGAAAGCCTGATGGACTTTTGAAATGGTGGGCTATACAACAAAAAGAGACTGAGATCAAATCAAATCAGTTCATCTTTATTTCTATAGCAGCTTTCAGAACCAAGGCACTATACATAAAATCAATTACATCAAATACAAAAAGATTAAAAACAGGAACAATAAAACAAATCATCCATATTTAGGAAAGGCTAAGTCAAATAAATAAGTTTTAACTCAGTTTTAAATCTACCAATGGTTGGGCATTCTCTTAACTGATGAGGTAGAGAATTCCACAGGGCTGAACTGAAAAGAAGAAGGCACGAGAACCAGATGCCTCAATCGGCACTCCTGGATATCTCCAGCAATCCCTTGTCAGCAGATCGGAGAGGACAGAGGGCAGTAGGGTACCAAGAGATCTTGCAGGTAACCGGGTCCCTGATCATGTGGGGCTTTAAAGGTCAGCAAGCCAACCTTAAGGTGATCCCGTCCACTGAACAGGCAGCCCGTGCAGCTCACGGAGCACAGGCGTATATGACTGGTCCTAGAGGTCCCAGTCAAAAGCCTGGCCACCGTGTTCTGCACCAGCTGCAAGTGGCGGATATCAACTCCTGGTAGCCCCAGGTAGAGAGATAATTGCAGTAATCAAGATGGGTAGTGACAAAGGCATGGACCAGTGTTGCAAGATCATCTAGGGAACCAGGTGTTTCACCTGGGCAATATTCCTCACATGGTAAAAAGAGGATTTGACAACAGCTGACACCTGAGATTTTAGAGTCAGACCATCATCAAAATAACGCCCAGGTTACGTGACCGGTCTGAGGTAGTGAGCTATATACCACCAAGTAACAAGCCTGATGGTTGTCCAGCCCCAAAACCCGCCCTCAGATGACCAGGGTCCACTACCAGCACTTCATTGGATTGATTTGGTGGTTAGTACCATGTGAGTGAGGGTGTGATCTCTGATGGAGTCGGACATTGTGCCTACCTGTAGGACCAGGTCCACTCAATTTGTGATAATCCAGTCTAAGGTGGCATGGCTGTCTGAGTGCATGTTATATCTTGTGGTGGAAGAGATGACTTGTTCTAACTGGTGTGTTTTTAGGAGATGTGCTTACTCAGGTATAGGGTGTCAGTCCAGCTGAGATTGAAATCCCTAGTAGGATTGTGTCTCTGAGGGGAGGGTACGCAAGGCCATCCAGAAAACTGGATAGGCCCTGGATGCCCGCGGTGGGGGTTGTAACAGCAGCCTAGGTAAAGTTTTTTGTGGCCCCAGAACAAACTTCAGCAATAAGCCATTCACAAGCGGAAGTGGAGGAAGAGTGTGATTGTGGTGGCTGAGATATGGTCTAGCATGTACAGTGCTATGCCTCCACCCCTCTTCTTCCTGGCCTGTCTAACTGTAGTATGGAGTAACCAGGGAGTTGATATGAGGTATTAGTGAGTGTGGCTTCAGTCAGGTTTCTGAGAGGTCCAGTATGTGCGGCTTATATAGGGCCACCCATGCCTCGAGCTCGGAGAACTTAGATTGGAGGCTGCATATAATGAACATAGATGGGAGGCTACAATGGCAAATGCAGGCACAGCATGGGCAGCACCAACCTTAAAGTCACTATTGAGCATCCTGTTTGATATGAGAAATGAAATGAAGGCCACTTTTGACAATCTCTTGGTCAGTTTTCCCATCTGCAGAAATCTGTGAATGATTTTGGAGAATCTGTAGATGGCCACAATTTTTTTTCCAATGGAATAGCACACTAAGCTGAAAGCTTGTTTACAGGCGTGACCTGTGAGCACAGGAAGTTAAGTCACTTGCTCAGGGTCACACATTATATGCAAGTGGGGGCTGAGGGATTCAAACCTAGGTCTCCAGACTTGCAGCTCAGAGCCTTAAACCACTGCGTTATACTGCCTCTAATGGTAGGACTGAATTAATGAGCAAGAAGACAGGCTCACAGAAGTGGTGAACTAGATGCATACTGCAGAAACGCACATACAAGAACTCAAAGAAATAGCTGATAACTACGAAAACCGTGAGGATCGAGATAACATCTGATTTGGGGGTCTGCCTGAGGGTAGAAGGATGGGGACCCTCTGATGTTTCTAAAGAAGTGGTTACCAGAGATCTTAGGCTCCCAGAAGGGTCAGAGATGAAAATACAAAGAGTGCATAGATCACCAGGACACAAACTGGAGGTTTCAGAATCCCTTGTCAGCAAGTGCTGCAAGCCACCAGAAAGAAAGGGCAGCTGCAAGTGGATAACTCAGTGGTACAAGTTTTTCCTGATTATGGCCATAGAGTTCAAGACAGGAGTTCAGTGATATCAAAGGCGGCTGTATGCTCACCACTGGCTGCTTTGCACAACTTTCTCCATCCAGGCTGATTATCAACCAGCAAGGCAGACCAGGTAAAACTTCTACAAATCTAGCTACAGCTGTGGCCTTCTTGATCAGGAGCAAGTGGCAGTGGAGGAAGATCTGGTCCAAGAAGGATGAGACCAAGCGCCTAAAGAAACTGATCTTAATCACCCTGTAAACATATGAGTATGGAGCTGCTGTGGTAAGGAGTAGGGTTGTCAGAACTAGATTCGTGAAAGATTCTAACCCTCCTCGATCCTGGTGTTCGAGTTCTAACTTAGAACTCGAACACTAAATGGTTCGCAAAGGGTTCGAATCACTGTGAGACGCTGTCTGTTTGCACCATGTGCACTACGCACGGGTCAGGTGGAGGTCGAGCAAGCGCGCGAGCCTGGATCTGTGGGGTATTTAGACAGATGTGCAGCGAGGAGGAGCGCCATTTGGTGAGGATCGAGCGAGGCAGCAGCAGCCTAGCTAAACTGTAGTGTTAGCGGTTAGCGCATCGCCACTCTTGTCCAGTGGCCACTTCCATCATCCATTTTCCTGAGACCGAGAACAAGAGAAAGGCTGAAAAAGCTCAAAATCGGGTGGGAGTGGGACTAGGGAGGTTCAGGACAGGTGGAGGGATTAATCAAGAATTGGGAAGGGACTGGGGAATAGGGAGGGATCGAGACCGAGATCAATCAATATCAGGACTGGAGGAGGACTCAGGAGGACTCGAGAGAGAATAAAAAAATAAGAAGAAGTGAAGAACCTTTGTGAAATGTGATTATTTGAAACTGCAGCACTGCTCAGTCAGTGGTGCACACTGCACACCCAGCAGCTGCCAGCAACAAGCATACAAGAGGAAAAAAGGCAAATAAATCTGAACCCTTCCCAGTGTAGTGTGTGCGTCAGAGAGAAGCCAGTGTATGCCCCTTGACTGCACTGTACCCTACCCAGTGTGTGTTACAGAGAAGTCCAGTGGCCAGTTGTGTGGTGGCATTAACCTTACATGACAGAAATGTAGAAATATAATTCTCATTCCCTTGGTTGCGTATGTGACTCCGTCTCCTGTGGTCAGCCCATCACCCTGCTACTGTGTGCCCTTTGACTGCACTGTACCCTACCCAGTGTGTGTGTTACAGAGAGAAGCCCAGTGGCCAGTTGTGTGGTGGCATTAACCTTACATGACAGAAACGTAGAAATATAATTCTCATTCCCTGGTTATGATGTGGACTGGGCTCCTGTGGTCAGCCCATCACCCTGCTACTGTGTGCCTTTGACTGCACTGTAACCTACCCAGTGTGTGTGTTACAGAGAGAAGCCCAGTGGCCAGTTGTGTGGTGGCATTAACCTTACATGACAGAAACGTAGAAAATATAATTCTCATTCCCTGGGTTGCGTATGTGACTCCGTCTCCTGTGGTCAGCCCATCACCCTGCTGCTGTGCACCCCTTGATTGCTATGTGTGTGCTATGCCCAGCAGCCCAATCATTCTGTAAGCCTTGAACCTGGGATCCTTTAGTTGCAAACTGTCATATTCTTCAATTACTTTAGTCCACGGTATCAGAGTGTCACACAACCAAAATAAAATTTTGGAGTTGTAGCCAGCGATCACAGATCACATTGTTTTGTTACACAGGAATTGTTTGGGTGTGGGTGTGTTCACTGCAGTATACTGGTAGTACTACTTACTGTCTGTTATGGCTGACACCAACATAGATGAAGCATCTAGTGCTGGTGTTGGAGCAGGTGTTGGTGGTAGTGGTAATCCTGGTGCTAACAGAAATAACCAAAATGTTTCACGTGATAAAAATTCAACAAACGGCAAAAAGAGCAACAGTGAAGTGTGGTAAAGGGGACCTTTAAGAAACCTGTACAGCTGCTGGGGTCACACGGAGAGGCACCATAAGGTATGCCATTCATGCTGTTAAGATCCCTGTGACTAGCAGCAATAATGCAAGTGACAGTGAGTCCCTCTCTGACTCAGACAGTAGCTCTTTGTCTCAGTCCGACACTGTTGTGTCTCGCGACAAATCATTACTTCCTCAACAAAGTGAAATGAGCAAGTCTGCTGACAATGAATCAGGTAGTGCACTTGCAATACATCCAGCACTGTTGGCAATGAAAAGGACATATCCATTGAATCCACCACTTCTGTGTTGGCCAGCAATGAAAATCCATCAGAGTCTTCTGTCCACTCTTCTAGCACCAAGGAGCATGTCCCAGGTTCTGTTAGGACAGGTGAAAGACACAAACAGTCTTTAGCTATCTTCCTAGCACTCGAACAAAATCTGTCACATCTGAGGTATGGAATTATTTCTCTGTCAGTAAAACTGATCCATGCAGAGCAATTTGTTCCCTGTGTAAACAGAGTGTAAGCCGTGGTAAAGTTGTGTCATGCCTTGGCACTACAGCTCTTAAACACCATCTGAAAAGCATTCGGTTTTGCTTGATCATCCAAAACCCATGTCCTCCATCTTCCAGACCGCACGTGAGAAGGGTCAGGAATCTGAAATGGATACTGAATTGTCTGAACTTGATGCTGGCAGAACCACTGCCAGCCCTAGGATCACTGTTACCACCAATGCCAGCACCATTAGTATCAGTTGCACATCCAGTGATGGCACTGAATGTATAAGTCCTAGTCCACCATCTCTGCGCCCATCTGCCCATCGTAACGGTGTATAATAAACCAGCAGGGATATGTTGCAAACAGCTAACACTGTCTCAGGCATTTGAAAGGAAGAATACCTTTACTAGAAATCATCCAAAGACCTTCATCTTAATCACCGAATTGGTGAACTGTTAGCCGGAGCCCTTCTCCCATACTCTTTGGTAGATCATGAGGATTTTAGGGAGCTCATGACATTAGCAGAGCTCGTTACAATGTTCCTCATCGAGGTACTTTTCCTATGTTGAAATACCAAACATTTATCAGGCTTTAAAAGCGACAGTGATGCTTGCACTTAAAACTGCAGAGGGTGAGGTTATTCATGTCACAACAGATATGTGGACCAGCACTCAAAACATAGAATACATGTCCTTACCGCTCATTGGGTCACGTTTCTTGTGCTTCTTCAAAAACAAAGACACCTCAAAAGATGGCGCTGCTGCATATAAAGAAGTTTGGGCAAAGTCATACTGCTGCAAACATCTTGCAGGAACTAAATGACCTCCTTGACGAATGGGTTTATTCTCACGGGCTAAAATGTGGCTTCATAGTAAGTGACAATGGAGCCAACATCTTAAAAGCAGTACAGGATGGAAGATTTCTGCATGCTTCTTGCTTTGCACATTGCTTACACTTAATTGTCATGGGATTTCTCAGCAACAAAACACAAGTGGATGGTATGATTGCTGTTTGCAAAAATTGTGACTCACTTTTCACAGTCAACCAAGGCTATACGGACATTGTCCGAACTGCAAAAAACACAAGCTGCCCCAGCAAAAGCTGATTCAAAATGTTTCCACTCGTTGAACTCAACGCTTTATATGCTGCAGCCTTGAGCAAAAAGCAAGCTGTACATGAGTACTGCTCCAGTTACATTATTGGAGATGGCATTGTGCTGTCTGTGCTGCAGTGGAAATTAATGGAGACAGTGTGCTGTATCCTAGCTCCTTTGAAACAGCTACAAGGGACATGTCTTCTGAAGGTGCATCTGTGAGTCAGATTATCCCACTCATAATGCTCATTTCACATCATCTTAGTGTTCTAAATCTACAAATAGAAAAGACAGATCTGAAGCGCAGACAACATGTCGCCTGTATCATGGGAATCTCGTAAAGAGAATGAGCGAGCTTCAAAACCAATGACAAATTAGTTGCAATGACGAAATCAAGACTACATCCTTGCAACTCTCTTAGATCCCAGGTTCAAGGCTATACATCTTCCAAAAACAGATGATATAGAGCAGTACAAATGTATGTTGCTAGATGAGCTGCAGCACTTACAGGAGTCAAACACAGACACGCACAGTACCCTCAGGTTGTCATCACCACAACATGCAGGTTCATCTTCACAAAGGGATACAGAACTGGAAAAGTCACCAAACATTAACAGTAGTTGTTCCACAACTGCCACTTCTTCAGCCCTTAGTAGCAAGCTAAATCTGTGGCAAAACCTTTCCCAAATTGCTGCCATACCAGCTGCTTCTGCTGATTCCTCTTCTGAGCGGTCTCTGTCCAATATGGTAGGCAGTTACCTGCAAGAACTGCCTATTCTATTGATGCATGCCCTTTTGAATACTGGAGATCAAAAATCAATTTGGACAGAGCTGCGATGAAGCCTGTAAATATCTTGGTTGTCCTGCAACAAGTGTCTCTTCAGAACGCATGTTTAGTACAGCTGGCAATATTATGACAGACACCAGAAATAGAGTTGCTGCAGAAAATGTACACACGTTAACTTTTTATTAAAGTTAATAAGTCAAGATTTTCGTATCCTACAAGAGTATACAAACTGATCCTGAAGTGATTGATGTTGTGGATGTTGATGGTGATGACAACTCAGATGGTGGTGGCTGGTAAATACTGTGTGGGACAGAGTCTCTCTGCACCAAAAGGAAACCTTTACAGACTGTGATGACTTTGGTTGTCGTCTCTCCTTTCTTGATCTACTACCTTGGACTATATACCCCAAAACTTTCACCATTTCATGGCAAACTGCTTTGTAGCTAGGGTCTAAACTAAAGTCAACAAGTTTTATATACAGGGCAATTTTAACATCAGTGGGAACAGGCCCAAATTTGGCATAAAAGGACACTGTCACGTCAATCCTTTCTGTATCATATTATTTATAGTTAAAGTGCAAACATATATTTTTGGATTTACCTTCTGTGACTTTGTGGTGCATCAGTATGGGCTGGGACAGGAGACGGTCTATTTTTCAATTTTAAAGAGGACAAAACAATGAGTTCTAATTGGTAGCTGTTTATTATTTTTCAATTACAGAAATGTTAGCCATAAACGAAAAATGGATGCTAGTACATGGGTGAAGGTTGTGGGTTGGTTTTAACATGGGTGTAAGTGGTGGCATGGGTGCTACTGCACAGATGAGGGTGGTGGAAGAAAAGTGGAATGGGTGATGGGGTGAAAGGTGGGTGTTGTTTTAGTTCTTTCATTTACAGATTCGTGATCAGCTGGGGATGGTGAGGAAAAAATGATGACAGACCAAACCTACTGTACACATAATATATATTCTTATTAAATACATTGCAAACTGTTGCCACCTAGCACAATTGTCCTGTCCCTTTAAAAAGAATAAAGGAATCAGAAATAAAAGAAAATCTGCATCAGCAGTTTTCACAGAATGTGACGTATCATAAAGTGTTTTTGCTTTACAAGCAGTGATAATTTGATACATAATGGGGTTGACAGATGCTGTCCCTTAAACATCACATGACCCAACTGCTGCAGCTACATTAAATGTTCCTTAGTATGTGGTGAGGAAACCACTTTTTTATTTATGTGACTGAAATACAGATTTTATTGAAGTATCAGCTGCAAAAATGCATCATCTTAGAAAGTTGTATGTATGACTTCAATTTGCCAACAAAATGTTGGTATATGTATGCATTACCTTAGAAAATTGCATGCATTTTTGCTAGCAACAATGACTGGCATATTTTTTTATTCAAATGTCTTGACTGACTACGCTATGACATAATATGTTTTGCAAAAGTTTCACATGCTGCTGCTGTAGTACTTAGCTTGACTTTGTTATAAAAGCTTTCTTTTAAACATAGCAACGTTTGATTTACTCATTTAAAACAGAAAGCAGCAAATAGCTGAAATTAGGTAATATCAGTTATTTTTTCTCATAATTCATGACGATGATATATATAACTGAGTACATAAATGGCTAATGTGCCTCTTTCTTTCACTAAGGAACTATGATGCAGCCGCAGCAGGAAAACTTTTAACATATGGGTGGGTGGGTGGGCCTGTTACGTATTAAGTTGCTGGCTTTAGCAAACAGAAGAAACCATAAATAAACCTAGTTGTATTCCTATCAATGTCACACATGATAATTTCTCTCCCCTTATATTGAACAGTTTTTCCTTTACATGTATTTTATTACTATCTTTGTTACTGGCAGCACAATAAAAATGAGGTTCGAGTTCTAAAAGTTCTAAAAAGATTAGAACCCTAGAACTTTTCAAAAGTTCTAGACTAGAACTAGAACCCAGAACTTCAGAGGGTTCTGACAATCCTATAAGGGAGGATTAGATGAGGGAGCCTCGTGATTGTTAGGCCTCTGCTACAAACTGTGGACCATCTATTGAACTGAACACTTTTAGTAGAACATACTAACATACAAACTTGCCAACAGATAAAGGCCTTTCGGTCTATCGGGTCTTCTTGACTGTGCAGCTAGCATCCCTTATACTGCAGCTGCTCCTCCTTCCCCCTCTTCCAGTGACCTTCCCCTTACCCTATCGCATCCTTTTTGAAGCAGCCCACTGTATTAAAGGCTACCACTTCCTCTGGTAATTACTTCACCCTGACACCCTCTCTCTGTAAAAAAAAATGTCTCCTCATTTCCCTCTGAACCTTTCCCTCCAATCTTAGCTTGTGCCCTCAGGTGTCCTCCCTCCCTCTCTTAACTGGAAAATCCTCTGTGGCTGTCTTATTTATTCTCTTCATGTACTTGAAGGTTTCAATCATGTCCCCCTTTCCCTTCTCTACTCCAGGGAGTACATGTTCAACTCCCTTAGCCTCGCTCATAGGGCAAGTCCCTAGCCCCTGGATCATTTTGTTTACCCTGTGCTGCCTGCCTCAGTAACCTAATGTCCTTCTTGAGACGGCTGCCAGAACTGCATGCAGTACTCCAGGTGTGGTCCAACCAGTGACCTATACAGCAGCAGGATCACCTCCCCTCCTGGAGGATATGCCTCTGGCAATACAACCCAACATCCTGTTAGCCTTGCAGCTGCCTTTCTACACTGTGCAGAGTTGTTCATTGCTCCGTTATGATTCACCCAGATCCTTCTTCTCATCCTCTGCCTTGGCTATCTGACCCCCTCTCCCAGCTGGTAGTTCCTTCTTGTTTATTTTGCTCTGAAATGTAACACCTTGCACTTCTTGGCATTGAACTCCATCTTCCAAGTTTCCAACCAGGCCTCAATTTTTCCAGATCATCCTCGACCCCTGCCACCTCTCTAAGTCATTCACTACTGTGGTGGAGGAGCTGTGGTGGTTTGTACCCCTATAGTTTAGGGTGATGCCAGATAAATCTGGAACAAGAGGCGGAGGTGTACTCTAGAACCAAGATGCAAGGTTTGTTAGCAACATTGGAACACACAGAAAAGACTTAGCATTCACTAACACTATACACATGAGAAGGAGTGAATAAGGTTACCAGGACTACAAACTGGCTCCACTAATGTCCTACAAGAGTCCAGGTTATTCAAGCCTTAAAGATGTAGTGATCTTATGCATCAAGCTTGGTTTCTAGTATTCTGGTTGGCCGACTGCTGAGGGTGAACCTAAGGAAGCACTTCCTACACAGGCCATAAAATGGGGCATCCCCAGTGAACCAAAACCAAGTAAAACACTGTAGGCCTCCTGGCCCTGGGAAGATGGTGACTCCTGGCATCGCTGAGGCAACGTCGAAAGGGAAGCGCCTGGTCAAGGATGGGTGTTGATGCCAGGTTGTAGGGGAAGAGAACCCTCATCTGGGGATGTCTGCGCAGTGACCTCAGGCAGGTGATCTCCAGTCGAGGAAAGGATGCTGGGTGTGATCATCCACTGGACGACCTCTGGGCAGGTCCCCAGAACCTACCACCTCACCCCTACAGCTTCAGAATCGACAATCTTGGTGCGACCTCTTGATGCATCACTGGAACACGAGCCACCTATGGGCAGTACAATCAAGAGTGTGGTGACCCTGGTGTGGCCTCTTGTGTGGGCCACCGGTACTATGCCACCTCAGGGAATGGGGCACAGAGCCTGGCAATCCTCGGCAAGGCCTTGGTATAGGCCACCAGTACTATTGCCACCTTGGGACAATGTCTA
This sequence comes from Neoceratodus forsteri, assembly GCA_016271365.2. Lineage (NCBI taxonomy): Eukaryota > Metazoa > Chordata > Ceratodontiformes > Ceratodontidae > Neoceratodus > Neoceratodus forsteri. Next base: position 133,197,292 of record CM028130.1, on the reverse strand, counting down.
TGCAGAAGAATGAGCAACGTGACTCTGAGTTCGATGGATGACTTGAGTCCCTCAAGCTAGGGTCAGGGCAGCCCTAACCTGACTCACTTTGGTGGGCCCTAACTACCAGCTGGCTACCACTTAAGACCTGCAACTAGAACCCGGGCGATGTGGTGAACACTTGGAGTTGGTGGAGGTCATTGGAAGTGGGTGCAGTTGATACTGGGCTTCCTGGGGACCCTCCCTGGGTTGAAGAAGAGGCACGGAGGAATTCTAGAGGAGGTGTGAGGTGTGTGCAGGGCCTAAAACAGAACAAAAATTAAAACCTGAAAGGCAATTCCTTTCTTGTATGACTGAGAGCCCTACCATTTGGGATTGGGTGGCCCCAAATGTCTTCAGAGGAAGTAGGCAGTAGGCAAGTGCAGCAATCAATGCCCTCAGGGCAGTGCAGTCACACAGGACAATTGAGAAAATAAGGCAGTGCAGTCACTCAGACTCTTCAATTGAATATAGCAGTTCAGTCACAGCAAGCAGTTCAACAATTTAAAGCAGTTTGATTGAATACAGCAGTTCAGACACAGCAAGCAGTGGGTCCAGGCAACCATACCTCTTAACCTCCCTCATCACAAGACAGGGACAAATAACCAAAATCAGAAACACATCAGATAAAACAATAATATTAGTCTCATAAACTGTATACAACATGTTTCTTAGTGTAAATAGCATTTTCTTAATGAGAACTAGGCTGTAACATCAATGGCTGGCATTATTCTGTGATCCCAATCCCTTTGTTAATATGGATCAGCTCAGAGTGTCTTCTGAATATGGAGGCCAGGATACCTAGCCTCTTTGTCCCAGCTATGGCTGCCCGCCTCGACTACATGGACAAAGGACTATGTTTTCCCATTACTATGGCTTAGATTACCCTAGAACTCTGAGAGAAGAATTCACTAAGGCTCTGCCAGGCAAGTAATTAGCTTTTACAGCTAAACAATTGGAAATTTAGCTTAAACATTTAGCTTTTACAGTAATATTTTGAGCTACGCACCTAGCAATTCTGTTACTCTTGGCTGAGAGGGACTGCCCAAGTCTCTCTATTTGGAGCACAGACTGCCTAGAATAAGTTAAACTAGCAGATATTTTTCAAGAGAGGAGTTCACAAACACATTTAATCTTGGTCCAACAATTATTTGGTTTGAACCCTTCTAGCTTCTGCTTTCTTAGTTCTCATTTTCTCTCTCTCTTTACAATTGGACAAGGTAGCAGCTTTCCTCCACCCTGTAGGTACAATGGAAGCAATTTAACAATTCTAAACAATAATTACACAGTGCAATAATACAATTGCCAAACAAACAATCCTTCCTGGCTGGAGCAGGTCTAGCTAGGACTAATTATAAAAGGAATGCTGGCCAACTAGCCTACTCACCCCTGGAGTTCAACAATGATTTCTGTACTCTGGAGAATGCACAACCACAAAGGAGTGATAAGGCCTCTTCTCCTGGAGACTGCTGCATGAAAGGTTCACTGGGTCTGTTTCCTGGCCAAATGAACTGACTCGATGCACTGGGGGACCCGACTAGATGGCAGATTTCTGCAAAAACCGACTGAGGCTGCTACTGGGGATCTTCTGGAGGAGTTACACTGAAGGGACCCAGGGCATTCACTTCAACCTCTAACAGGAAGCCGACATCCATTGCCTTGCTGTCCTTCACCCTCCTGGTCAAATTCTTTCTCTCTCCCAACCTGTGCAGAGCCTCCTCAGGCTGGGGCGGTCCTGGCTACCTGCCAGAGGATTGGCTCCTTCATCCAGATGTCAGTCTCCTGAAGCTGGGTCGTAGCTAAAAAAAAAGTCTCCACATTTGAATCTACCCTGGCCACAGGGATTGGCTGAAGGGCTCAGCCTGGCTTCCTTCTCCACTGGGGACAGGAATGTTGCCCAACTGGTTTGGCTTTGGCTGGCTGGGTGTCAGTCTTGAGCAGGGGAAGGAGAACCAAGGAAAGGAGAAAAAGAAAAAAAGGTTTTCTTTCAAAACACTGAAGTTTAGACTGCTAGGACTGTCTGCTGGAGGTGGGCCTGTTCTGTATTTCAGAGGATCACCAAAGCTTTTCAAGGGTTTCCCATTAAGCTGTCAGGGTCCCTATAACTGTCAGACCCTCATATCTCTGAGGATCCCATATTTTCTGTGGTGCCCCAATTTCCTGGGGCACTACACTACTGCTCCTATCATGGTGTCATCTGCAAACAGACTGATCTTGCTCTTGATGCCTATTTAAATGTCTGCTATGAAGATCCCAAACAACACCGACCCCAGTACAGAGCCCTGTGGCACCCTACTTGTCACTGCCCTGGGTGACAAGGTTTCCCCTCCACTCCCACCGCTGCTATCTCCCTTGCAGCCAGTTCACTACCCATCCCACCATCTTTGCTCCGCCCTGTGCCTTCAATTTATTACTTAGCCTTGTATGCCGCACCAAATTGAATGCCTTACTGAAGTCCAGGTACAGGACATCCACTGTGTGGTCCCTGTCTAATTGCCTGGTTACCCAATCATAGTACTCTACCAGGTTAGTCTGACAGGATCTGCCTGAGACAAACCCAAGTTACCTGCTGTCCTGCAGCCATTAGCCTCAGGAGGAAACCAGTTTCTTTTTTTTTTTTTCACGTTATCTTTTTATTGAAAATTTTCACAGAGGTAACACAAACAGATAATACAGGTACACAACATCTTACATATAAGGAGTAGATATGTCAGTTAACTAGGAATACAAAAGAAGGCATAATATGCATATCTGAAAGAAGAAATTACTGTACTAAAGTTAGGATTAGGTCATAATTGTAAGGAAATAAAACTGCAAGTGAATGATATGGGAATTGTGATGCATCAAGAAATAGTTGAGTTTATATTATAATAATAATAATAATACTTTATTTATTATGCACCTTTCAAATATCAAGGCACAGTACAATAAAACAATGAAATACAGTAAAACAGAATCATTATCATAAAATGTCCATTACAGATCAACACTCATCGCTACCATATGCTTTGACCCAGAGAAAGATTTTAGGGCCTGTTTAAAACTCCCACAGTCGTGCACTCCCTAATCCGATGGGGTAGAAATTTCAGAGGGATGGGGCCATGAACATAAAAACACAGGCCCCAGCAGATTTTAAAGTCACCCTTGGAATCTCTAGCAACTCCTCGTTGGCTGAGCGGAGCGGTCTCACAGGGTGGTAAGGAATCAGGAGCTCTTTCAGGTAGTTAGGGCCCAGTTCGTGTAGGGCTTCTTATAAGTCAGTAATCTGACTTTGAAGGTGATTTGCCACTGAACTGGCAGCAGTGCAGTTCCCACAGCACCAGTGTGATATGGGAAGAGCTAGGAGTCCACATCAACAACGGGCTGCAGAATTCTGCACTAGCTACAGGTGGCGGATATCAACCCCGAAGCCCAAAGTAAAGTGAGTTGCAGTAATCTAAATGCAAGGTCATAAAGGCATGGATTAGTGTAGGCAGATCACGGATGGAACAAGGTGCTTGACCCTAGCAATGTTTCTCAGGTGATAGAGAAGTAATGTTTCTCACGTGATAGAAAGATGACATGACCACAGCCGACACCTGAGTCCTAAGTGTCAGCCCCACATCCAACATCACCCCTAGGTCTCACACCTGTTCAGAGACCTGAAGCTCAGTGCCCTGAGAAACAATCCTAAAGGGGCCTGCCTTAAGTCCCCTATCCGCGATCAGGATCCAAGACCAACACCTTCGCTCTTCCCAGAATTCAACTTCAACCAACTGGACCTCATCCAATCCTAGATTTCCTTGAGGCAATTATTAAATACTGAGACTGCTCCTTCCTGGTCGGGGCAAAAGACAGGTATAGCTGGGTATCATCGGCATAGCAATGAAACCTCAGCCCATACCGTCTCACAATGTCTCCGAGGCATGCCTGTATGCAAACAACATGGGGACAGTACTGAGCCCTGAGAACCCCACAAGACAGAGAGATAGGATTAGAAAAAAAAAACCTGAAACTACCCTTTGAGTTCTTCCGGTGAGGTAAGAAGTAAACCATCTGTGGACCAAACCAGAAAGACCACAGATAAATCTCAAGGCTCAAGCAGGACCCCATGGTCAATGGTGTGAAATGCTGATGACAGATCTAAAAGTACCAAAATGGACCATTTTCTCTAGTCTCTCGCCATCAGGAGATCATTGAGCACCAAACCAGTGCAGTCTCGGTACTATGCATCTTTTGAAAACCTGACTGGAGAGGTTCGTAGATGATATGGATGGTCAAATGGTTCTCCAGTTGGGCCATGACTACTTTCTCGTTCAACTTCCCACAAAGGGAGATTCAAGATAGGCCTGTAGTTTACAAGAGAGTCTGGGTCCAGAGATGCTTTCTTCAACAAAGGTGTCACTAATGCCTCTTTCAAGGAACAGGGATATTCACCCGAGTCGAGGAACACCAGACTATCTGTGCCAGAATCGGTCCCATAGAATCACAACAACCCATAATCAGGGATGTAGGGCCCAGATCTAAACTACAGCATGTAGGGTGCATCCTCTGGACGATCCGCATAACATCCATGATTTCTGGGCTGTGAAGGTACTCCAGGAAAGCGGAGGTATAGTGACCAAGCCCTGATCACTAGCAACTGCATAGAATGTGTCAAGTGGATCTCGACCTAATGTCAGTCACCTTATCAGCAAAGAACCGAGCAAGCTCATCACACTGTAACTGTGAAAAGCTCTTGAGACTGTAGACAGGTTGGGTTGCACAATCTGTCCACGGTTCTGAAAAGCTGAGCTGGTCAATTCTGGCGAGCAGAAATTTCCCCGGACAGGAACTCTGCCTTCTTATGAGAGATTTCTGACTGGTAGAACCGAAAATGTTCTAACAGTCTAAGATGGTCAACATATAAGCGTTCTGCCAACAATATTCTAACCTGCATCCTAGTCTCCATAACTCCCTCAAGGCTCCATCAAACCATGGTGCCTGAGGTCAAGGAGAGAGGATCTAATAACGCACTGGAGCAGTAGAATCCAGGGCAGAGGTAATGGCATTATTTTAAGCCAGAACCAAGGCCTCTGATCACTGCAATGCACAGGAAATTGTGATAGGTCAAGTACCGCAGCGAGGCCATTGGTAGTAATGTTCTGTAAACGTCTGTACTAGACCATCTCCACAGGGTCGGCCTACGGGGGTGGGGTGCCAAAATTGAATCTCACAGTGTAGTGATCAGACCAACCGACTGGTTCCACCCCACGCCAGAGGTCCTCGATCCCCAGGAGGAAGACCAGATCAAGAGAATGGCCACATTTATGAGTAGCAGTGGTAACCACCTGTGTCAGGCCCAGTGAATTCATCAACTGGAGGAGTGTTGTCCAAACTCGAGAGAGTTCATCGTCGATCCAGGCATTAAAGTCACCCAGGACCATCAGCCTGGGTGACTCAAATCTCCTGCTCGATATGAAGTCTACCACTTCCTTAAGAATTGCTTCCCATATCTGTGTAGGCAGTAGATGAGAGCAATTTGATAGCCCACACCTGCTACTGCAGCACATTCAAATGAACTGGCCTCCTCGACTGGAACACTAATGAGTTTAGATTGCGTGGGAACTGCGCAATGCAGCGCTAAATAAAACAGTCATTTTAGGAATTTTTCCACCAAATTTTCAAAGTAGGCTTTTGACCCACCTTATGAACACTGGCAGTGTCATTTCGTTAATCATTCAGAAAGGTGATTTCAGCGGTAGCTGCGAAATCACCCTTTGGGCCAAGTAACGCCATGACAGTGCAAGAATTCATGAGGAGGGGTCCCAAAAACCCCATGTTAAAAATTTGGTGCAAAATTCCAAAAATGCCTGAGATATGCAACAAAGTTGAAAAACCCTATCTATCCCATTATACAGCTTACGGCATTTCCTCAGTTAGCAGATCGGCTTTGAAGAGTGCAGGCGTGTTCCTGGTCCACCGAAGATCGTGCGCTGGACTCTGGAGGTAAGTATGGGGTGGGGGGTGTGGGGAGGCAGGGCGCGCAGTGGGTGGATCTGCGGTTGTGGGGGGCAGGGAGACTGCCAGGGATCGTTTTTTCTTTACAGGTTTTTTGTTGAAAAAAAGACAACGCGGGATGTTTGCCATGCTGAGGTGGGCTCTCAGCTTGGCAGAAGGATGCTGGAGGGTGGAGCCGATGGGGATTTGGCACCCTGTCAGCCATGGCATCTGTTGCCACGCTGAGGTGGGCTCCCAGCGTGGCACCCTGTACTGGGTGGGGACAGTGGAGCCGGCGGGGTGGGCACCCCGTCGGTGACAGCATGGGGGTGAGAAACAGTGGAGCCGATGGGATTGGGTACCCCGGCCATAACATCATTCTGCCATGCTGGGTGGGCTCCCAGCATGGCACCTGGATGCTTGGGGGCATGGAGCTGATGGGGATTGGGCACCCCGTCGGCCGTACAGTGTGGGGGGCGATGAGCACGCAGGTGTGTGCGTGGCGTGAGCGTGTGTGTGTGGGGAGAGCTCTGTTCACTCAAGCGGCGCCTCCCTTTCAGCTGTATGCCACTGCATTTTCAGCTGTCATAGACAGCTGGAGCAGTGATTGGTGCTCTGCGACCGTGCCTGCAAATACACTGACTGAATTGGAAGAGGCTGACACACCTCTGGAAAACTCGTATGATGGCACTATGTTTCTTGCAATGCATGCAAGCAAACATAAAAGGGAAGTCAGTAAATACCTGATGATAGACCTATTACTACTTGCATATTGTTAGACATAGAAAAAGAAGAAGTACATGCATGTGCCCTGTAAAGAGAGATAAAGGGAATAGACAAAGAAGAGTAATGCAGATAAAAAGAGAAGCAAAGGAAGAATAAAAGAAAAGAGTGTCTGTGCAATAAGTTATGTCCCTAATCTGATGTATTAATAGTGGAAAAAGAAAAAAAGGTGGGATTTAATACTTATAAATTAGAGCATAGAGGTATTAGTAGTATTAACATACTTGAAATAGTCCTGCCAGCATCTATTATATGAATTGAGTCCATCAAGAGTATTATGAGATAACGGTCTAGGGATGCATATTGAGATAGGTTTTGAAGAACGTCTGAGAGAGTTGGTATATGGGTTGATCTCAGTTCATAAGAATCAGATGTTTAACTAGAAGAAACAATATATTTAGCCATCTAAAATGTGCACGTGAAAGGGTAAAATTGCTTGGAATGAGTGTACCTAGCAAAAAGTTTGGTCTAAAGAGAATTCTATGTCTGATAACTCTGGAGGCAAATGTGAACTTTATGCCAGAGTTTATTAATGGGAGTACAGGTCCACAGAATATGAAGAATATCACCATTGGGTAGGTTGCAATGCCAGCAGTTGTTATTATTTAAAGACCCATATGATGAAGTATGGAAGGGTTCTATACCAAGAATGCAGAATTTTAATTTGAATTAAAGAGCTGCGGGCATCTTTGAATATGTTATGAGATACACTCCAACAATTACTCCATTGTTTATTCGTTATATTATAATTAAGTAGGGTACTACATTTATTTTTAGCTGATAGAGTTTGATCAGGTAAGGCATCCATGATGTCTCTATAGATGGAACTATTGCATTTTGCTATTAATTTTATCCAGCATGCAATGTAATGATCTTGTAAATTGTGATTATGAACATAATGAGAGAGAGGCATAAACTTTGGAAGGTTCCATATATTCTGTAATTCTAAGAAGGTTTTAGAGTAAGTGAATTCTGGTCTAGAATAGGAAACCAGTTTCTCCTTCAGGATTGTTTCCATCAGCTTTCCCATGGTGGATGTGAGGCTTACTGGTCTGTAGTTTCCCTGGCTCATCCTTGGGGCCGTTCTTGTGGAGGGCTACATGCGTAACCTCCAGTCCTGCAGTACACTCCCGGGTTCAGGGAGGCATTGAACAGGTCTGCCAGGGGTTCTGCCAGAATGTCTACTAGTTCCTTAGCACCCTAGGGTGTATGCCATCTGGACCGGCCCTTGTCCACCCTCAGTGCCCTCAATCCCTCCACTACACTGCCCACTGTGATTTACCTGTCTGTCACCTCTTCCTCACCTGTCCCACCCTGCCAGCCCCACACGGGTACTGCTCCTTCTTTCTATTCAGTAAATTTATTTATTTATTTATTTAGCTTTTGTTGACCGGGTAAGTGCACTAGACAAATCCTGCCTATTTTCAGACACGATCCGGGGAGGATACAGATGAATGCCAACTGACCTTGAACCAGATTAAGCTGAAGCAAGTACTACGTTTAATGCTTCCGCCTGTTCTGACCTAGTATCCATCCTCCCCTCCCTTTTAATCCTCACTATTTTTCTTTGCAGCTCCTTTTCTCCCTGAAGTACCTGAAGATGTCCTTCTCCCTGCTTGAATGCCCTGTGCTAGCCTGAATTCCTGGGACACCTTGGCTGTCCTGACTGCCTGTCATCTCCCTTGACTCCTTCAGGTATTCCTCTCTGTCCACCCGCCTCCCTGTTCTTTTGTACCTTCTAAAGGTAGCTTTTTCTTTCTTACTTTCTCCATGACCTCCCTGCTCACCCAGCTAAGCTTCTTGGCCCTAGCCCCTCACTCTGGACCCTTGCACATGTTTGCAGTTGTCTCCTCTATATCCTAATGACCTCCCACCTCTGATTAGTGTCCATATCTGGATTGAACATGGCCAGATACTCTTGTACTATTTTCCTCATCCTCGAAGTCAGCCTTTCTGAAGTCTATCACCCTTGTGCCCGAGCCTACTCCCTCTTTCCCCATGTCTATCTTGAACCACACTGAGTGGTGGTCACTCCCTGCCAACAGTTCCTCCACCCTCAGCTCCCTCACAAACTCAGCATTCACGCACGAGGTCAAGGGTGTTTCCTAATCTGTCTGACTCATTGACCATTTTGCAATAGGGAGCTGTCCTGGAAGGCATCCAGAAGTACTTGCTCCCTCCTATTTGTGGTGGCTGGGGTACCCCAATCTATTCCCAGCAGATTGAAGTCACCCACAATCAGTGTACTGCCCTTCCACAGGTCCTTCTGATCTGTCCTCTAGAACCCTGTATAACTCCTCTGTCTGAGAGGGTGGCCTGTACACCACTCCCATCCTGAAGGTCCTATTTTTGGAATCCTGGACAGAATAGAACAGACACGCCAAATCAGTGAAAGTTCTCAAATGTTAACTCTAAAAAATAAGTGTCAGAATGCCCACAAAGTGTTTTCTCCCTGGGTCTACAGGGCAGCATGTTGAGTGTTTAGGCTGCAGTGGCCAGAATAGGTGGAGTGGGAGGCAGAAGATGCACACACTTGCATTACAGAACATTAATGGAGTAAAGCAGGCCTGGCAGGAGAAAGCAGCTGAGCCTTCCCTACACAAAGTAAACAAATCTTATAGTGGGCAACTTTTTTTTCAGGACTACTCAACTAACAATATTTAGTGAAACTTTAATGATCCCTCAATATTGACTGTTTTTATAATTGCTCTCTAGGTCCCAAACATTCTCACGGATCAAAACAGGAGCATCCCAATGTGATATTCTTACAGAGACCCACTTGGGCACTCAGGAGCATGAGATGTTAAAAGTTTGGGTTCAGTCATGCCTTTAGTTCAGATGAGTAAGTGTAGGGATGTTGCCATTTTGGTGCCACACAGCACTCCATGTCAAGATCAAGGTGATCAGGCATAAAGGAAGTAATGGTTAGTTATTGTGCAGGGTGCGCTGTGTCAAAGAGAGGTAACACTGGCTAACCTCTATATTCCTCCATGCTCTAAGACACAGGAGATGCAGAGTCTCCTGGATCTTGTACTGCTGAACATGATAGGTATGCTACTGTTGGAGGGTGACTTAAATGTGATTACATCCCTGGCCTGGGACTTGTGAGCACATCTCCCAAAACAACCAGTGGTTCATAAAGCCTGCCCAAGACTTTTACAAGTGTTAAAATGGGTAGACATCTGGCAGGATCTCACCCATGGTCCAAGAACTACATATACTGTACCCATCATTCAGTTGTGCATGGGATTTACACAAGAATTAACTTTAGTTATATTCAGTAGGAAAACGTGCACTACATGGCCAATTGCCAGCTTGGAGACATCCCACTGGGTAATAATTACATTCCAGTCTAGAATCTCCTAACTCTAGAAAAGAAAGGCTCACCACACAATGGTGCCTAAACCCTATTATTTTAGGTTGAATGGATTCCAAACCTTTTATCAGAAAAGATACCTCAAATCCTGGAGCTGAATTGGGGGATCCACTCTGAGGCAATCTTCTGGATTATGCTTAAGACTGTTTTCATGGCCACATTATTGAGTACTCTGCCCAGAAGCACAAGGAGAGGCAACAGTGCCTGGCACCCTGCAAGAGATGTATCACTTGCTGCAGGATGCTCATAAACAAGGAGATTGATCTGTGCAGGTGCAAATGGGTGCAGTAAAGCAGGAGACAGATAAACTCTATTTGAAAAAACTGAAATGACCCTGCTGTATTTGAAACATAGGTACTATGAGGTTGGCACTAAGGCCTCCTGGTTTCTCATTCACCAAGTGAACTGGTAGAAGATGCATGCCACCGTGACCAGAATTAAACATCCAGTCTCGGACCAACACTGAACAGCACCGAACTGATAGCAGATGCCTTTTGTGAGTACTATGTAAAGCTCTGTATACCAGACACCTAATGATGAAGAATGGATGGAGGCCTCTTTGTTGCCTCTTGCCCTACCTTTGCATATTCCAGCCCTAGCAACATCCCTGATTTAACCTACAAGTGGAAGAGTTGGAGAGAGCCCTCGGCATGCAAATACTTGGAAAGCCCAGGACTGGAGGGGTATAGTGTTGAATTTTATAAGCATCAGAAGGAGCAACTGCTTGCACTTTTGCTGAATGTCTGTAATAGAGATTTTGGTGTGTGTGTGTGTTGGGGGAGATCCTTAGAACCTGGAATCATGTGACTATTTCAGTAATTCCTAAACCAGGTAAGGGACCCACAGAGTGTATGTCCTATATGCTGATATCAGTGCTAAATACTGATTAAAAGCTTTTTCACTCTTGACCCATTGGCTAGACCCTTCTCCCTTCTCTAATCCACCTGGACCAGATTGGCTTTGTCTGGACTTGACAAACAGGAGATAATACATGGGTTATCTACATCTCCTTCATGAGATCTATTTGGAGCATACCCCATCCTTGGTCCTTAGTTTAGATGTTGAAAAAACATTTGATAGGGTCTCTTGGCCCTATCTAGTCTCAGAAATGGCAAAATTAGGATTCCCTGTGGACTTTATCTCCCTCTGCTCCAGCAGATACAGTATATCACACTCTGCAAGCTTTTATTAAGGCAAGGCAAGGTTTCATTTCTACAGCACTCTTTCCCTAAGGCTTAGGGTGCTGTACAAAATATGGCAGATGAGGAAAATAGTTAATACTGACTTAAAGAATAACTTCAGTAAAACAATGTTTTAAGCTCCAAAGGCTTCTCAAAAAGTATGCTTGCAGACCCTGTTTGAAGGCTTCCACCGAGGGCCTCCCTCAGAGACCTGGGCGTGAGTTCCACAGGACCGATCCTGCCACTGCAAAAGCATGATCTTCAGATGTTTTTTTAACGTTATTTTTCCTTTTATCTGGTACTTTACAGACAAGAAGCATGTAGCTGATAGTCCAATAAAATAATGTACATTTCCATTTAGAAAAAGAACATCTTTCTCCTTAATCATAGACGTTTTATGCATCAGCTACATTATAATACCTCACATGGGGGTATCTTATATTTATAATAAGCAAGATTAAGTAAATCTCCTTGATTTATGCTGTGTAAACAAGCCCAAGAGCACATGGCATTCACTAATGTTAATTATATAATGGCAAGAAAATGTCCTGGACTCTGATTGGTCAGTGTGTGTCTGAGACAGTGATGATATTACACAATAACATTACTGTCTTGATTTTTGGAGGATTATATGGATTTTTTTCAGAAACAAAGATATACTGCCTCACTAAAATCTACTAAAACATTTTATTTCTGTTTTGTATAACATCGAGCCATTGTATAAACTGCAATAAGGCACTTCAAGGTGTGTGTTATCATGTAATAATTTCACTCCTGGGTGGTGGAGTACTCGACTTCGCGTCGTGCTTCAACACCCAGGAGTGTGTCACGATAACACACCTTATCGTCTGCCTATACTAATTGTCCATCAATTCAGTCAAAAACAAGCAGTGCCCTGCAGTAGAGGCTATTGGTGCCATGTTCTAGCCTAGATGATAAAGATTGACACTACATATGATTAAATTGCAGCTAGGGATTCTGAAGCATAAAGAGGAAAAAATACAACCTGTTATTCCTTAAGGCTTAACATTTTAGGACTTACAACAGAAATTACAAATCCCCATTTTAAGCATAAAATAAATTGACCTGTTCAGCTTCCAAACTGAGGTAATAGCTCCAAATATCTGTAGGACCAAGTGTTTTGTCCCAGAAAGTCAAACATTTGAACAGGCTACTCTGATTTTAAAATTAAAGTCTGCAGGGTAAATATATGTTAGTGTTACCAGTAGTTAGAGTGTCCTAAGTCCCAACAGATCCTTCATGTTGTTGCCTCGTTGTCCTCTACATCCGACTGCTTGGTTCTCCTCAGCGATTTGGCAGCCATCCGATCTGCCCATTTGCCAGCCTCAATTGGATCTGAAAATAAATATATTTTGCTCTGATGGATGATTTGAAGCCTGGCAGGAAAATGACTGCGTGCAGCACTCCCAACTTCCTCGAGATTCACCGCACACTGTCAAATGCTTTTCTTCGCTGCCTCGTGGCATAACTGATGTTGGTGAAAATGTGAACTGGGCAGTGCCACTGAAGCAATGGTGCTGCTCTTCGGCATACCAGAGGATTTTATCACAGGCCATAACTCCTGAAGTTACCAGCATTAAGAGTGCAGGGTTCTTCCGTGTTTTGTGATCTACCGTGGGTGACCCTGTAGACTTTTGGATTTCCCAAGTGTTTGGTGTAGTTTCTGGATTTAGCTTTTCTGTTGCCAGGATATTTAGGACTGGGTGGTCCCCTCTGAATTCTCTGGTAACCGACAATCGGACATTAGTCCCATGGGCTTGACTCTCAAGTGCTTCCAATTGAGCTTTGAGGCTGGGTTTCCTTGATGAGGAGTGTGGTCGCATCGAGGGGCTTGACCTGCTTGTGCACCTCTTCAATATCCTCTTTAATACCATCCACTGTCTTCTCCACAATTAAGACCCAATTGGTTAAATTGTCTACTTCCTGATTGAGAGTAGTGACAGAGGTGATCAAAGTCTGAACTTTGTGACCCAGTGAGTTAATGATTTCCCTGAGCCAGGCCGCTCCTTGGCAGATATGGTGTCTTCAGTTCTCCCTGGTCCTGTCGCTCCTTTACTTTTCCAGCATCCCTGAAATTTTAACTTTTTGGCTTTACCCATCTTGGCAGATTTAGGTTCGCTCTTCTCAATGGTGAGGTCAAAAACCTGTAGGAGTCTTCTAAATAGGGATTAAAGTGGATTTTCCCTCTAGTTGTTAAGAGCTGTGAAAAGTTGCTGCTCGCTGCTTGGGCTCCACAATGCCCCCAATCTTCAGATGTTTTTAACCCAGCCCTGGGAACCACTAGCAGGCCCTTCTTGGCTGAATGGAGGAAGCATAAAGGGTGGCAGGAGCCAGGAGGTCACATAGATAGCCTGGGAATGAACTGTATAGGGCCTTATAGGTGAGTAACCTACCTTGAAAGAGATCTTCCACCTAACCGGCAGCCAGTGCAGACCATGCAGAACCTGGGTCACATGACAGAATCTCAGAAGACCCATCAGCTACCTGACCACTGCATTCTGCAGCAGGTGTAGGAAGCACAGGATCCGCCACTGACCCCAAGATATAGAACATTGCAGTAGTCAAGCCTAGATGTCATGAAAGCATGCACCAGTGATGGTACATTGTCCGCATGGATAATGGTTCTACTCCAGGGTGATATTCCTAAAATCATAAAACTTGATCTGGACAATGGACAACACCTGAGCTTCAAGTGTCAATCTGCTGTCTAGGACATTGCCCAGAGTTTTCACCTTCACGGACACCGAACGAGGAACCATTTTGAGCACTAGGCCTGTTTCAGCCCTCATGGTGTCTGCCTCTGTCCTGTGGCCTGGTTCAATCACCAGTACCTCCATCTTACCTGGATTGAGCCTCAGCCAGTTAGAGGACATCCAGTCCTGGATCTCAGCAACACATTTGTTCAGCGCTGTCACTGCGTCATGGTCCCAGGCGCAAAAGCCATGTACAGTTGGATATCATCTACATAGCAATGAAAATCCACACTATATCATCTAGTGAGCTCCCCAGGCACAGCTTGTACACTGCGAACAGCATGGGTGAGAGGATGGACCCTTGGGGAGCTCCATAAAGCAAGGACCTAGGGCAGGGAAAAGCTTCCCATCATCACCCTCTGAGTCCTGCCTTTGAAGAAGGACTCGAACCAGTAGAAGATGACTGTGCTAGTGAGTCCACATAGCCCACTCAGGCGATTGAACAACATCACATGGTCCATAGTGTCAAATGCTGATGCGAGATCGGGGAGAACAAGTATTGACAGTTCCCTCTATCTCTAGCCCTGAGGAGGCCATTCAGCAGCCTGATCAATACAGGTTTGGTGCTATGTCCAGGCTAAATCCTGACTGGAGGGCTCATAGATGTCAAGGCTGTGAGTTGTGCCCTGAGCTGTAGAGCCACAATTTCTCAATCACCTTTCCCAGGTTAAGGTTAATGGTCATGTCTTCTTCCCTTCACTTTGAGCAGAGGACCCGACAGGGTTGTCCCCTGTCATCCTTATTGTTTGTGATTTACACTGAATCCTTGGTGCAGGCAATCAGGCAGCACCCCATACTGAAGGGTCTTTAGATAGAAGATAAAGAGCACTGCATGATGTTCTGCTCTGATGATGTCCTCCTATGTTTACAAGATCTGGAAGGCACTGTGTCAGAGGTCTTTGACCTCTTGGCATGCTTTAGTTTTATATTGGTGTATAGTACAAGCTAAGTACTACTAAAACAGAAGTACTTTCTTTATATTATACCCCTCCCACTTTGAAAGGGCAGTTTCCTTTTTGGGATGTCCCAGATATTAAATATTTAGGCATCCGACACCCTTGCCTTACATAGACTCTATGCCATTAATTATGAGTACTTACCATACAACTGAAGGAGGACCTGCAGTACTGGCACTCTCTACCATTATACATTACACCTCAGGTATCCTTGATACCTGTTGTGAACACTATAAGGATGGCAGTGCTACCCCATTTTATGTATTTCAAAATGTCCTCCTCAGTACCTCATGCTGATTGACTTAAATGGTAAGTTGACACTTCCAGATTTTTCTGGAATGGGAAGAAGCCAGAGTAAACTGCAAAACCTCATGCTCCCAAAGGCAAAGGGCAGTCTTTCTCTCCGTATCTCCGACTTATTATCAGCAGCTCAGCTGCATATCACTGGTACACAGAGGGACCTGGCCAAAGTGGTTGGATGTGGAAAGAGACCTCCTCCCTTTTGGGAGATGGGGTGATTCTTCCTCAGAACAAGCCCTGGGGATAACATGAGTTGAGGAGGGTAACCCCTGGTAAGTGCGGCATGACATGATCCACAAGCATGGCCTAACTCGCTGCTGGTGTAGGTCTGCCTCTGCACTTCAGGTGAGATTTCCAGCTTGTCTAGAAAGGGTGTCACAGGAGTGGGGAGGAGAAACCTCATATATTTAGGTCAGTTTTGCTTGGAAGGAATGGTTAAGTCCTTGCGGAACTCCAGCAACAGTTTGGTCTGGGTAGGAGCAATTTCTTCTGGTACTATCAGATCTGGCATTATATTTCATCCTTATCCCTACTGTTGGGAATCCTATGAAGTTACCCCTTTCATGACAGAATGCAAGACCCAAATACTGTGCATCAGACACCTGATCTCTTTTATATATAAGGTGGTTAATGGCCATGTCTCCTCCTCCTTCACTTTGAGTAGAAAGACCTGACAGGGTTGTCTCCTGTAGCCCATATTTGTGATTTATATCAAACCCTTGGCACAGGCAATCAGGCAGCACCCACACTGAAGAGTCTTCAGATAGAAGGTAAAGAGGGCTGCGTGGTGTTGTGCTCTGATAATGTCCTTCTGTATTTGCAAGATCTGGAAGGCACACTGCCAGAGGTCTTTGACTTGTGGCATGCTTTTTGTTTTATCTTGGTGTAGAAGCTCAACATTACTAAACCAGAAATACTTTCTTTATATTATACCCCATACCCTCTTTGAAGGGCTGTTTCCTTTTGTTGGGACCTCCCAGATATTAAATATTTAGGCTTCTGACACTCCTTTGCCTTAGACAGACTCTGCACTGTTAATTATGGAGTACTTACCATAGTTGTAGGAGGACGTGCAGTACTGGCATTCTACCATTATCCTTGATACCTGAGGTGAATATTATAAGGATGATGGTGCTTCCCCACTTAAGTATTTCAAAATGTCCTCCTCCCAGTACCTCATGCCGATTAGTGTAAATGGTAGCTGACACCTCCAGAGTTCTCTGGAATGGGAAGAAACACAGAGTGAAACTGCAAATCTTCATGCTCCCAAAGGCAAAGGGCAGTCTTTCTCCCGGATCTCCAGGCGTATGCAGCAGCTCAGCTGCATATCACTGGTAACACAGAGGACCTGGCCCCAGTGGTTGGACATGGAAAGAGACCTCCTCCTTTTTGGGAGATGGGGTGATTCATCCTCAGAGCAAGCCCTGGTGATCATTCAGTGCCTGAATACACAGCGTAGAAGCATGGCATGACATGCTCTACAGACTTAGCCTAACTTCGCAGCTGGTGTGGGTCTGCCCCTTGCACTTCAGGAGGTATTTGTTGCAGCTTATCTAGACAGGGTGTTTCAGGAGTGGGGAGGAGAAAACTCATATTTAGGTCAATTGTGCTTGGAAGGAATGGTTAAGTCCTTTGTGGAACTCCAGCAAGAGTCTGGTCTGGGTAGGAGAGATTTATTCTGGTACCTTCAGGTCGGAATTATATTTCATCCTATCCCTTACTGATAGGGACCCTATGAAGTTATCCTCTTTCTTGACATGCAAGATGCAGACCCAAATACTGTGCATCAGACACCCGATCTCTTTTATATTTAGAGCTCCTGTCCCCTACTACCCCCAGGAGATCGCTTCACTTGCTGACGAGGGGCTGCTAGAGTTTCCAACAGTATCCTTAAAATCATCGAGGGGCCCATGCATTTCGTATGTGTCTCCAGCCCTTTGGAATTCTCTACCCATGTCTACGGCAGTGCATGACCATGGGAAGGGGGGGTTCTAGCAGGCCCTGAAAACGTATCTGTGGTGCCAAGCCTACTCTGATTGATTTTATTGTATCTACTGAATTTTTATCGATTATCTGTATTTATACTGTGTTTTAACTTCATCTTGTTTTATCTATTTTTCATGTTAAAGCACTTTGATAACTTTGAAAAGCTGGATAAATAAAGTTATTATTATTATTATTATATATAAGGTGATTCAGGTCATGTGATCTGCAGCTACAGCCTATGTTGCCCAGGAGTGGGAGGGGTAATTAGTGCATCCCATTACTCAGCAGGAGTGGGAGAAAGGCTGTTATGGAGCTGAGCCTAATCTCATCCTCACATATTTGGCGTGAATATTCCTGGAAACATTTGGTCCACTATTTCCATACTCCACTGACAACAGCCAAATTTGGGAGGGACATGCTCTACCTGATGGAGAAACAGTGGGAGCTCTGTGCCACACACTCATATCCACTTCCTCTGTTCTACCATGAACTCCAGAACTGGCCTCCTTTTATCAGCTCAAACACTGTCTGCCCTCTGAAGTGCTCTTCCTTGCTGTGTCAGCCTCGATCCTCTCCGTGCTGGACTATGGGATCGTGTTTTATGGCTCAGCGGATAACACTGCTCGGTCGCATAAGGACAGCTCTTAACAAAGTCTGTCATCTAGTGGCTGGTTGTGACAGAATGACCCACATGTGTGACCTTTACAGTCACTCAGACTGGCTAAACTTTGAGTGCCGCTTTAAATATCATCTTCCCCCTTGCCAAATAAATTCAGTGAAACTCACCCCTCCCAAGTCTCGTTGCCTCATCCAGACCTTCCTCCCTAGAGAGTCTCCAGGAGTACCTCTAAAGCCCCTTTCTGGTCCCCTGCTGCAGGACATCCCTGCGTTAAAGAGCCTTTCATCACAGAGCCCTCTACTGGCTAAATGGCCTACCTGCTGCTGTTTCTACCAGCACTAAGACAGGCCCTTTCAAACCTTCCTCAAGGTTTCACTCACTAATAACTCCGCCTGTGATTCTCCTTAGTACAATGTATTATTTGTACTATATTACTCGATGTATTTTTTGTACTATATTACTACGATGTATTATTTGTACTAAATTAGTACGATGTATTATTTGTACTATATTACTACAATGTATTATTTGTACTATATTACTAAACTCCCTATCTGTGTTAATCTACCAGGTGTACCTTTCTCTGCATGTACTAACATCTATGGTTGCGGACTTGCCTTATTTCTGTATTTTGTTTGAACCCGGCGCTGGGCTGTCTCTGCCCTCAGCACGTAATACTTAATCTGTTATGTTACTTTTTTTTCCATCACCGGATATGACATATTGACTGACTGTTAGTGATGTACCTTATTTAATTTACCTTTATGTTTTGTTCAGTATACCATGTTAACCGATGCAGAACCTTTGCAAAGAGTCTTTGACTCAAAGGGTTGTAGTTCTGATTTCTCAATAAATAAATAAATGAATAAATATCATGTAGGATTGCCCTCGGTTGCAGTTACAGCAGTTACTGGGGAGGTGACAAGCAGTATCTCAGAGGTCCTCCATACCCACATCATTATGAGTATAGCATTATATTTGCATTACCAATATCCAGGCAGGTAAAGACAGACACCTTAAATATCTATTAGGCTTCATGCTTCTTTATGCAAAAAAAAAAGCATCCCCAGAAAATGGTTGACAACCCAGTATGCCACTGTCGGGAATGGAGGGTTAGTGTGAATGAGATTTATAAAATGGAAAGGATTACATAGAATGAACTGTTCACCTCATGGTAGAACACATGACTATATATGTGATGCAGCACAATGCAAATTTCGTACCTTGAGGTTGGTAGCAGCAGGAATGGCATGAGAGGTCTAGGGGGCAGAGAAGACCATTACAGATTCTGATATTTGGGGTGGGGTGAGTGAAAGGCCCAAGGACCTTATCCTGCACTCTGTCCCTTTCATGACACATGGTTAGGTTGGCTTGCATGAACAGGCCCAAATCGTGGTTAGTGGGCACACCTGCCGTTCGCGGTACTGGAGGAGGGCCTTGCCATAGACATGGCTATAGTATGATCATTATTATATTGATCTTCATTATTCATGTCAATGTTATTCCTCTGAATATTTGAATTCTGTGATGATGTGCAACTAACGTTCCTTTTAATAAAAATATGTAACCAGGCACAGTGAAGCAACAGGCTACTACACTACCTTGTAGACACAAACCAAGTCGAGGGCCTGGGCTCTGTTTTGGTTGGAAAGGGATCTTTCCCAGACTGAATAAAACAGTGGTGCCTCCACCCAGAGTAAATTATAGAGGGCCAGCTGGTAATGGGTACAACTCCTGGATGCTGTACCTACCCACATCCCCCTCACAGTCACCCCACACATGGAATACCTTATACCAAAGTAATACTTTAGATTGCATGCAATTAATGGCTGTAGCTAATAATATGCTCACTAATAACGTGCCCATGAGACAGTTGTATAAAGGTTAACCAACAATTTATTTACGGGGAGGGCTAGGAAAAGTGAAATGGATGCAGAGGTTAAGCAACATTTTAGAATTTTTGAAAACACCAAATAATCACATTGCCGTAAACCAGAACAGGCATTGGGCTCACCTCTCACTGGCATATACAACTGTACATTCTGATAACCAACCAGGGCTAGAAACATTATCTACTCTCGACTGATTCCATCTCCCCTAGTGTGTAACTTGGGAGCTCCCTCAGTCTGTCGGAGTAGCCAGTTGGAGCAGTTGCAGGCTTGATGCGGTGCAGCTGGTTGGCCAGCACTGGTGCACTTAAAAGCAAATTGGATTTAAACCCTCTCTGATTGTGGCAATAGCTAGTTGCTGAACTTGGCAGCTTTGGGCTGGATGGCCAACCTCAAACTTTGGTGGCAATTATATACACTTCCCTCAGATACAGGGCAAGCCCTGAATTACTCACAGGTTTGTAGAACAGTCTCTTGGCTTGTTGGGCTGAAGTTTTCAGACTGTGGCTCTGGGATGCTTGGAACCATGTAGAAACTTGGTTAGCTGAGATAAGCAGCAGGCTCTTGCAGCTTGGGCAGGCTGGATACCGCTCAGCTTCAGCTTGCAGCTTGTCATTTCTTTCTGCATCATTGCAGGACTGGAACAGGCCAGGGCTGGGGAGCTGGGCCACATGCCTCGGGAGAAACAATGGGTAGTGCCTAGTTGTGAAATTGCCTGGCTGATTCTCCAGACTGTGCTTGAGTGGTGGTACTCTTTCTGGTACATAGAAAATACTGTCTGTAGATGGCTTCAGCCACTCTGCAGGTGGCAGCTGTGTCTCTCACTCAGCTGGAACATAGTCTTACATTTCTCACTAGATTTTAGTAGGAAAGAATCTCTCAGCCTCAGACATCAAAGGCTCAGACCTGAGACAGAAGATGGGGTTCATGTTCTCACTTTGCAGACTGAGACTTGAACAAAAGATGTGGTTCATTTTCTCACTTTACAGACTCAGGCGTGAACAGAAGATGGGGTTCTTCTTCTCACTTCACAGGCTCAGACTTGAACAGAAGGCAGGGTTCATCTTCTCACTTCACAGGCTCAGGCTTGAACAGATGGCGGATTCATCTTCTTACTTTACAGACTCAGGCGTGAACAGAAGATGGGGTTCATCATCTTACTTTACTGACTCAGACTTGAACAGAAGATGGGGGCCATCTTCTCACTATACTCCAGCTATTGAAAATATTAGGCAGGCTTCCCTTGGCTGTTTGGCCATACAGACCACCAAGTAAATTTCCAAACTTCTCTCAGACATCGCAACAGTTTCCTGTTCCTCTAACTCCCAGACAATTGCTTTGATGCTGGTCAGCAAACAACACTTTTATTCTGGTACCGACTCCTTCCAGCCATTGGAAGGCAACACAGAGTGCCTCTTGGGATGGTGGTTGTGCAAGCCCGTAGGCAGGCCTTCTTCTTCTTCTTGGGAGCAAGTGCAGAGCCTCCTCCATCAGGAGGGCTCCAGCCAAACAGACTCAAGCTGAATCTGTCCTCTGGGTTTGATGAGCTCAAGGCAGCATCCATTGATCAAACTGGCTGTCTGTCAGTCACTAAAATTAGTATGCATCAGGCTAACTCGATGCCTGATTTATTGTCTGTTCTGGTGCCAAAACATTGTCTTGCCTCCTCTCAGAAACCCTTGCTAAGTCCTCCAGGGCTCCTGACTCTCTCATTGGCTGCAGCACAAGTCAAAGGTGTCAAACATGGCTGTTGCAACATAGTTCATTTATAGACCCTACTTTCACAGTCAGCCTTTTGCAGATAAACTGTATTAATTTAACATTTGTTACATCCGGCATTTGGTAGTTGCCCCTCTGCCCTGGTGTCTGGTGGCACAGTGAGACAAAACAGGATCTCCCATCTGTTACCAGTGCTGAAGCCCTGTACCTCCAGGTGGCAAGCAGAACTATGTTGTATTCAGCACTTTAAGCTGCTCTTAAAGGAACATACACCTTTAATATTGTAGCACTTAAGAGCACTTTTCAAAGTTTTAATTCACCCCATTTCATGTGCCTCTGGACCTCCTTTACCATTTTAAGCCCACAGGGCCAGAGCATATGAGGAAGAGCTGGCAGGAGCCACCAGATCAGCTGTTACACTGAGCACCACAGTGCTCACTCAGAATGTGAGCCAACTGTAGCTCACACATTCAAGCAGGATCTGGCTAAAAGTATTCAGACTGAGCTGCACAGAAGTTCACAAACAGCAGGCAGGCAGTTTCACTGTACTGCACTCCTCCAGCTCCCCACCAGGACTTTGACACATGGCAGGCATCAGGAGCATTTAGGGGCCCCATGCAGGTCCAGAACAGGCAGAAAGACTGTAGTTTCACTGTACTGCACTCTTCCAGCTCCCCACCAGGACTTTGACACATGGGAGGCATCCGGAGCATTTAGGGGCCCCATGCAGGTCCAGAACAGGCAGAAAAGACTGTAGTTTCACTGCCACTCCTCCAGCTCCCCACCAGGACTTTGACACATGGGAGGAATCAGGAGCATTTAGGGGCCCCATGCAGGTCCAGAACAGGCAGGAAAGACTGTCAGGAGACAGATAAGGTAAGCCTCACCCGTATGTGTGTGGGGAGGGTAACAAATATATTTACAAAAAGTGTTGCTCTCTAGAGTATTGGCTGGTTGCATGTTTTGTAGAGAGATCACTGCTAGTGTCTGACTGTTGGAATCGCAGAGGGATAAGCTTTGTTCTACTGACAGTAATGCTGGACAGAAGTGAATAAGCGATTCCTCAGTGAATCAATATCATTTCAGAACCTTCTGTTCTGAAGATACTACCACTTGAAAGGGATATAAAAAATCCTGTAATAGTTAGCAGAGTGCCACAGTTCTGGCTGCGGTAATACTATGTAATGCTATGAAGGTTGCGTGCATTAGTAATCACAGAAACATCGTGACAGTCAGGTTCTTCATTAAGGCCCTTCCGTTGAAGGGCCTTGAGACTGACAATCCAACCTTATTCCTGCTGTAACAGAATCGGGTTGTGTCCCCCTCTTGCTCTGGGAGGGACATGTTGCAGCCCTACATATTTGGACAAATTAATGTTACACTGATGGGTTTCACAAAATAGCTTCCCACTGAAGTGCCATTGTTGCCCAAATGTATGTTCCTGAGGTGTTCTAAAATCCTATATTTAAGGGTGTGAATTTTTCTACCCGCTATACAAATGTGGGCATCGGCACACAATGGTATACATGACAAAATTGATGTGGCATGTAATGAACTCCCATATGGTAACCTTTATACTCAGATTTGCAACCAGGCTGGAATTCATTTCCAGGAATACTGTGTTACACATGAAAAATCCTTTTGTGGGGAGGGAACCAGGCTAGTTGATAGATACTGGTCGATAGATACTGATGGGTTTTAGGTGGCTGTGTATCACTAGATTTTGGAGGCTTTCCCCATTACTAAGGTGACTCTTTTGGGTTTTGGAACAATCCCAGGATTTTTTGTCAATGAAATTTTATTGAAAAATTCATAACAATACACTCAATATAATAACACAATATTTTCTCTGTTCAACTATTCTTTCCTTAACTATCTCAAAGCACAGTCTATATATGCAAATATCAGGTTGTTCAAATCCATCCTAATGTTTCCTAAAGTTCTGTTTCAAATAATTCCATGTTATAGTTTTGGCATTTATCTTAACCATTCTAACTACTATATTTATGCTGTATTTACAAAAAGTCGCAAAGTATAGAATACCTTATTCAATTATATGTTTTCCTCTTAATTCTAAATTTAGTTAACATAAACAATTTTAACTCGAGAATTCTATGCAAATCTAAAGTCTGCTGAACCATTCATTTTAAAGACAATTTTATCCCAATACAGGAGCAACAAAGGAGAGGAAAGAAGAGACATTCATTGTTCTTCAGTGAAGTTAGAAGAAGGAAGAAGAATATATTATCTGGATAGTCATAGACAGTGAAAGAACAAATACTCTGTGTGTTATCTGAAGCCACAGTTTAAGAGGACTTTGATGCACTCCAACCACCTTGTTACCCTTTGCAACTTATCCCTGCATTGCAACCTCAACTGTCTCTTTATCTCTCTTAGTAAAGAGATTATAAACTATGCCAAATCTCTTCTCCAATTTATAGCTAAGACTTCTCATATGTAGTGCTAACCCTTCTATTCTAAGTAGCTCAACAAACTGGGCCCTCCATTATGATAAAAAGTGACTTTGTCCTCTAACCAGCATTTTGGTATACAGTTCCAAACTGATACCACTATTAGATGTAAAGAACATTTTTGTTCATTAAACCAAATTAGATTTTCCTGAAAGTGACCCAGTACACAGGTTTCTATTTTCATTTTATCAAATGTAGGGGTATAGTGCAGAATTGCTCCTGGACCTTCTTCAATAAATCTTGAATGTTAGGACAATCCCAGAACATGTGTGGTAAAATGCCCACCCAAACTCTGCATTTGTTACAATTTGGGTTATTTACAAGGTCCATTTGTGCATTTGAGATGGTGTAAAACAGGTTGTGTAGCGTTTTGAAAATGTACTAGTCACAAGTTAACTGCAGCAAACATTTTGGAAGCAAGAGTCCAAATATTTTCCAATTCAATTATGTATACTTACCCCAGATCTGCTGACCACCTTCTCATGGATACTGGAGCCATTCCTTGGGTGCAGTCTAGGAACAAATTGTAAATAGTTGAGATAGAAGGTGACAAATGCATGCAACCCAAAAAATGGATGTGCTGGAATTTGGCACACTACGTAATTGTATTGCTGTTTTATTATATGTTTAACCTTGATATAATACTCTCCTTCTGTATCATTAATTTTATACTGCCATATTAAGCCATTAGCAAGTGAAACTATCTGCCTTAAGTATGCCCCAGACCCTGATTATGCCTTTTTCTGCCCATATGTTACTATGCAACGTGTTGCCATTTTCCATAAAGATTTTATTCCCCAATTGGTTTTGTCTTGGAGTTTGGCAAGTCTAGATTTAGAAGGAATTTTACATACTGAAGGACTCTGATTGAATCAGATAGCACTTTGGTTCTGGGTATCTGTAGGTTCTTATGGTAAATCAAAGTACTCAGTAAACCTCCTTGTGCCTCCATATATTTTGTTCTGCCTGGACCCACTCTGGAATATATCCATCCATACCTCCATCTGGTATCCATTTTGCCAAGTAGTACAGAAACAGATATGGTGCCTTTAGCCTTTCATTATCTTTAATCTTTGTTGTTTTGATAGGCAACCTTATTTTTGTAACCCCAAATTAACCTGGATATATCCTAGTTGAGACCTTCTGCCCAGTTTTTGGTTATGAGGCATAGAGTCATAATGAAAATATAAAAGGATTCTGGGTAAAATGTTCATTTTGACTACATCGAGCCTACCCATACTCCCAATGTAAGTTTATTCCACTTAGATAATGAGTCTGAAATCCTATTTTTTATCTGCATTAAGTTTGTTGTGACTGTCCATGCTGTACTTTTATATATTTTAATCCTTAAGTATTCTATGGAGTCTTGAGCCTATGTTAACCCATTGTTTAGGATATCTTCCCTGTTGCATAGACTATTTAGAGCCAGAAAATAAGTTTTTCTGTGTTGAGTTTGTAGCCTGAAAATTTGTCAGAGTTATGCAGTATCTCTAATACCTATAGGATTGAATGTTCTGGTTCAGAGAGTGTAATTAATAAATCATCTGCAAACACAGATGTGCACATGTCTATGTCTTTTATTTTAATACCTTTATTGTGATATCTGTGTTTATTTTCATTATAAGTGGGTTTATGGTCAAATTAAATGACAGTGGTGATAGCTGGCATTGCTGTTTGGTTCCTCTTTTAATTTTGAAAATGGAAGTGTTATACCATTAGTAATAACAGCTGAAGAGGTTTTTTACACAAGATTTCAATCCATTTAATGAACTGTACTGGAAATGGTATAATTCCAGTGTTGAAAATATATGCATCAAAGAATTCTGCCAAAAGCCTTCTCTGCTTCAAGTGATAATAAGCTGCATGGTATATTTGCTTTATTTGCAAAGTTTATTATATGTAATCATTTCCTGGTGTTATCTGTTGAATTAGTCCTCTCATTAATCCAATTTGTTGTGGGGAGATTAAATAGGGTAACACTGTTTCTATCCTACCAGCTAGTACCTTATCTATAATTTTAATGTCAGTATTTACTAGAGAAAGTAGCGGTAGCCACTGCAATGCAATGTATCTTTCCCATTTTTATGAATTAATGTAATCAATCCTCTAGTTTGGTCTTCAGAGAGATTCCTCTGTTTAGAGCCTCATTAAACATTTCTTTCATAATAGGGGCTAACTGTTCAGCAAAGATATGATAAAAGTTGTAGGAATATCTGTCAGATCTTGGGTTTTTATTTTCATGGATTTTTGCAGTGATTATTTCATTAACTGTAATTTTAGCTTCAAGTAAGGCTCTGTCCTGTAACTTAGCATTAGGAATGTGCAAGCCTTCACAGAATTGTTGTACTGAGCATCCAGGATCTAACATTCAAGCTATATACTTCCTTGTATAATTGATAAATTCCTCACTTATCTGCCTGTGTCTTAAAATATTTTATTTGAGCCCTGTTCTCTAATTGCTTCAATATTAGTTGTTAAGAATTTTCTTTAAATGTATTGCTAGTAGTTTAGTTGCTTTAGGCCCTGCATCAATATAATTGATGTTTGATTTTCTAATAGCAAATTTTGCCTCAGACCTAATGGACTCATTGTATACTGTAGCTGGTTTAAGATTATACCACAAGCCCCATGTTTCCTCAGATTCACAGTCCCTCATTTCTTTCTCTAGATTATCTATTCATTGTAACAGTTCAGTTTTATATTTTGTGCATTCCTTGTTTTCTTTGCTCCCAAACTTATGAGGTTGCCCCTTAACCAACACTTCAGTCGTCCCAAATAGTACTCCAAGAGGTATCACCTGTGATTAGGGTAATGTATTCAAGTATTTGATTTTAATTTTTGCAGTTTATGACTAGGTCATTCACCAAGAAGTCATTAACCCTCCAACTTTTAGAGCTTTCAGCGGTTACATGTTTAGAGATTCAGCAGAACTTGGAGTGGTTAGCTATCACTGTTAGTTTTATTTCTGTGTAATTTACCCATTTAATAAAATCCTTAGGGACTAATTTGCAATCTATTCTTGAACCTGATTTGTGACGGAGCACGGTAAGTATATTCTTTTACACCAGGGTTAAGTACTCTCCATATATCAATTAGTTGTGTGTTAGCATAAGTCATCTGATTCTCTGTTTTAGATTTATGTGGTCTAAGGCTAGATCTATCCAAGGTGGGGTCAATGACTGCATTCAAATACCCTGCCACAATAATTGTTGTGTCCTTGTTTTTGCCCATAAGGCTAAAGATGTTTTCAAAAGTATTGCGGTCAGCTGCAGTCAGGCTATACATTAATGAGAATGAAGACATCCTCACCTATTTTCCTGTATTAGAAAGTGCCCATCAGCATCTGCTACTTGATGCTGCAGCTGAAACAGTACACTTCTTGCAAACATAATTAACACACCAACCTTTTTGAATTAGTCCTGCTCCAAACACTCAACCCACCCATTCTTTATGGATTAAATCATAGTGATCTGCCTGCAAGTAGGACTCTTATAAAAAGGCAATTGAGGTATTGAGCTTTCTCAGGTGTCTTAAGACAGAATACCTTTTATGTTTTTGGTTTATACCACTCACATTCCAAGAGATCAGCATTAGATTTTTGAGAGCACCTTCTAATTAGCCTTGTTACCTCTATTCTATCCGTTATAACTTTGGTGAAGTGTACACACCCCATGTATAGGTAATTTCTGCTCAAAACTGCACTTATAAGTGTCTGTACCTCTGAACCAAGCTCCACACTAAGTTGTAAGATCCAGAATGCAAATGAAAGAAGTAGAGAAAGAGAAAAGGATAACACAATACACTAGTTTTGCCAACAACAGAATATTTAGCATCCAACCCACTTCCCATCAATCCCTGCCCACCCCTTCTATTCATCCTTGAATGTTCTTGTCGAAACAACAAGCCTGTCAGCCCTTTCTCTCCAACTATCAACTTTAAATTCTGAAGAGAGGAATGCAATTTAGTTTAGCTGTAAATTTAACATATCTGAACCATTTATTTTTTAATTCAGTATACTTTATTAGTATTTTTATAATGCGCTGGTAAGTACATGACAATAATCACTGAATGGCATTATACAAAAAGAAAAACACAAACAACAAATAAACAAAAAAAACTCCCCCTCGACGTCTACGCTCCATTACAGAAGATGACTAATTATTCTGAAAAATAAATCAAAAACACCCACCCGTAGAGATAGCCATAATCCCACAGATCAATAATGAACTTCACCATTCAATAATAGTAGGTAGGGACTCTTCTTTCCAGTGCCGTAGCATGACCAGTTTTACAGCAGCTGAGATTAAGAACATGTGAGCTTTACATACATAGGGCATCCCAGGATGGAAAATTGTCAGCAGCAACACTCCAGGGTGAATAAAGGATCCAGTCCCAGAATTGGGTCCAGAACTCACTGTATCGCACCAATGCTTGGTGCGTGGACATATCCACAACATATGATACAATGACCCAGATCTAAAGCATTTCTATGTGTGAATGATTTCTCAGTAGTAATTATCAAACCTTGGTTGCTATACACTGTGTTTCTGTAAAGCGATTGACTTCTAACTAATAACTTCTAAGTGGCTGTCCTAGAAATAATTACTATAAATATTTACAGCATACATTCACATGAATTTTAGCTGAGTCTTTCTGTTATCATAAGCATCCATACTTCTAAAAAAACATTGTCCAGTCTAAATTTCTTTCTTTCTTTCTTTCTTTCTTTCTTTCTTTCTTTCTTTCTTTCTTTCTTTCTTTCTTTCTTTCTTTTTCTTTCCTTTTTCCATACCATAGTAATGCAGTGTATATATGTGTGTGTGTGTGTGTGTGTGTATAAAGATTGATGATGATAATGATCTCATATAGAAAGAAAAACAAGGTGCTCCTAAATTTTTGTTTTCTGCTCCTTTATAAATGTCGTTTACATCCTTAATAAGAGATGTGCACTGCCTTAGTTAATAGCAGGTGAAGACAGTAATGCATGGCAGGTGCTGCATACTAATGAACATCACTCACTAAGGGACTTGATACTATGAAGCACTAGTGAGAATACTAACTATAGTGAACATTGAAATGTTAATTCAGTGGGTGTCCCTGAACCCTCAACATACAGCAGACTTTTACACAATTTTAGAAGACAGCTTTTAAATTAAAAGGCAGAAAAGGGTAGAAGTATCGTAATACTTCTATGTTGCTACTTCAGTGACCCAGCACTATTGATTACATAGCCTTTTTGAAAACAACAGCTTACCTTCACTGTGCAAATTTATTTTATTGTAAAATCAGGTGCTCAGCACTTCGCAGTTCACATAAAGTGGCAAGCATCTGCTGTGGGAGCACTCATGGAGTGCTGGCGTGCTGTTTGTTGAATGTGCGGCTAGTTTCAAGTGACCATCTGCCGATGTAAATATTTATTTCTGTTTGCACTTGCACTCTATGTGAACTGCGAAATGTTGAGCACCTGATTTTTACAAAAATAAATTTGAAGAGTGAAGGTAAACTGTTCTTCTTTCAAAAAGGATATGCAATTAATAGTGATGGGGTCAGTGTGGCAGCGACATAAGTATTATACTTCTACCCCTTTTCTGCGTTAGTGTAAATTTGCTACTGGCACCAAACTGGACATTTAAAGTATAGTGAGCCCTACAATCTTCTTCTGTTGTTGTACAAATTAAAAAGGCTACAATGGGAAGAAATATCCTTAAAGCATACTTGGGCGTTGATCAAGTACCAAGAGTCTTAAAATCCTTAAAAATCCAACAAATGTCCAGAATCGAGAAGGCTTCCTTGAGAGGCGGAGAAATATTAGCCAGAAAGCAAGCAATGTGTACATTGATCTAATTCTGGCAGAAAATGCTACAAAAAGAAGTCACTGAAGAGTTAACTAAAAGAGAAGAAGCAGTGAATGAATACAGCAATACTCCACCATTTGCACAATGACAGGATACCTTCATGGATAAGCTGAAGAGATATGAGAGAAAAATTAAAACAATTACAAGAACCAAGTTTGAAAGGGACGCTGGGGACTTTGGAGATAGCAGAGTGTTTAACTGGGGCTCATCCAAGGGTGGAAAAGTGATGTTTTAAAACCAAGATCGATATTAAAGAAAGCGCTGGAGCTCTAGATTATAGGACAGGCGGCCGAAATGAAAGTGGAGAGTTGGACATGGATGTTTTATTAGGAAGAGAAACTGGAAGAAATCTCGCCACATATACTCCTAGCACACGGAGACACCAGAGGCAGAGCAATTATACCTTCGCAAGAGAAATGGACATGTTGAGGGGAAAAAATGAGAGCCTGGAAGAGGAGGAATTACATGAGGAAGACCATGGAAGGAGAAGCGATGAAGAGGAAGGAATCCCACACAGAAATCAACACAATCAATTTGTCAAAGTATACTTTGAATGAAACTGAAATATCAGTGTTAAACAGAGGTCTTTCCTTTACACTTCTAGCAGGTTTAACCTTTCAAGACTGTGACTGACTTGAATAGAATAGTTCAAAATCTTAGTTTGAAATCATTTTCCCAGGAAAGATCCTGACTCTGAGGATGTACCTGTGTCAGGTGAGAGAAACTGATAATGCTGTGGGTTTGAATAAATTTAAACTGAAGTCAATGTTTTCCACCACTGTCACCAGCACTGCAGATGTTTTGAAATGCTGTGAAGATGACATTAGAAAGCTAGATAGTAAAAGAAATAACAGGTTATATGTTAACCTAAGTAAAAGGAAAAACTAACATTAAAAGAACTTGGGCAGCAATAAAGACATAACAATTAAGGTTGCCAATACAGGGAACAGTTGTTACTCAAGACAGTGTAAAATACGAGAATGAAGTGCTTAAACAATTAAGCGACCGTGATTACTATGAGAAATTGAGGTCTGATAGAATGAATGATTTTAAAGCTGTATTTGATCGATAATTTTATTTTATTTATTTATTTAAACATTTGTTTACCGGAAAAAGGACACTGAGCGGGTCTCATTTCCAGGTGTGACCGGGGGAGGAAAAACAGGCATGCATACACTTTGAGAGAGACAGACAGCTTGTTACTACTATACATACATATTTGGTTAGATATACACAGTAGCAGTGCAGAGCAATTTCATAAGTACAATTGTAATGGGTATTTACAATAGCAAGAGGCATTTGGCATTATTTACACACAGTTATATTTAACACTAGCCAGAAAATAAAACTAGTTACCTACCCAGTTACTGAATTTTAACTATTAAATACCCTGTGAGAGCAGCTTTCTACGCTTATCAAAAATACACATGGACTTGGTTAAACCACCTGGGAGACCAACAGTGCCCAGGACAGACTCCTAACAGAACCCTTAGCTAAATGTGTTGATTTCTATATATTTGATCCTGTTAAAGAACTGCCCTCGTATATGAAAGACACAGAAAATTCTCAGAGTGTTGAAGGATGTGGCTATGGAGGAAAAGAGTTGGCTAGTAACATTAGATGTTACTTCATTGTATTCTAACATTCCTCATTCTGATGGTTTAGAATCAATGTAATTCTGTTTGAACCAGTGCCCTATTTTGGGACCCTCACTGAGGTACTGTTACAACTATGTAAATTAGTTTTAGAATATAACACTTTTTTAAATAATTAATTCTATTTGCAAAAAAGGGCACTGTGATGGGTGTGGGTTTCACACCAAGCTATGCAAATCTTTACATGGGGAAGTGGGAACATGATGGCATTTGTAACAAAGGATTAATCCATTTCTCCACATGATTGATCTGTGGATACAGTTTATCGATGACATTATAGTGATTTGGAAGGGACAGAAGAAGAGCTATTTGCTTTTGAATGGTTTTAAGAAAATAGTAACCCAACCCTGAGGTTCAGTGTGAACTTCACCAAGATAGAGATTAACATTTTGGACCCAATAATATACAAGGACGGAGAGGGTAGGACTACTACAGACCTGTACAGGAAGCCCAAAGACAGAAATACCTTTGCTAGCCAGCAATAGTTGCCCCAGACATGTCATTTCTGTGATACCAAAGTCAAATTGATAGGAACTAAGCAGAACTATGAACATATGAACATATGAATTTGCTAGCAGAAATAGGCCACCTGGTCTATCAAGTCTGCTTGAGTGTGCAGCTAGCACCATCATCTTGCACCTTGAACTGTGGCAGTACAAGGAACTACAGTGTGAGGGCAGATGAACTTGAACATAGATTTAGGGACAGGGGTTATTTATAGCAGGGAGGTCATTTCAAAAGCTAGAGAAGCAGTGGATGTGATACCAAGAGATGAACTCTTGGTGGAAAAACAAGAACTCATGATCATGACCCCAAGTGGCTTTTGTTTCAACATACAATCTGTTTCCCAGCAAGCTGCATCCATTTTAAAATCACATTTACATCTAGTTAAAAAGATCCTGGTTTAAAGATTTGGGATATTGATAGCCCAAGAATGGCATACATAAAGTAAAAACTTAAAAGATACAGTTGTACATACAGTACAACCACTGCAAAAAAAGCCAAGTATGTGGCTACCAAATAGAAAAGATGGCTATTATAGGGTGGTAATTGTAATTTTGCACAAATGTTAACCCTTAGGCTGCCGACAGAATTAGAACATATCAGAATGTTGGACTGATATATCAGTCCGCAGCTCTGCAAGGGTTAAAACAGCATAGTGCTTTTTGAATCCTGCCACAGGTGGAGAGGATAAAGTATGCAGATTGATAACCTGCAGTACAAGTGGAGTTTTGTTTATCTAGCACAATGCAAGTGTGGTGGTTTATGTAGGAAAACTAAAGGGAATTTCAAAACCAGAGCTGGGGAACAATTTTGTGCCATAGACAGGGAGACAATGCAAATACATTAGCTGTCCATGTCTGGAAATCAAGGGACAAAACAAAACATGAGTTTACATTTCTGGGGATTGAAAAGCTGTTCAAATTGAGAAGGAGGTAACTATAACAACATTCTCCTAAGAAGGAAGCAATATTGGATCTTTTCTTTATGAGCAATAGAGAATGGTGGATTAAATCATAAAATTGAAATAAGACCATTCCTTGAAAATATTCATCCCCTTAGATAACATGTAATCATAACCCTGCAAGTATAAATTGTTAAAAGTATTAGCAATACTGCTGTTTGTTATGGGTGGGAGGAGGTAGCTGGCTGAACTATCTAAAATTGAAAGACAGAATATAAGCATGTTTTTATAAGAAATGATAATTCATTCTTTATTGTTTCTCTCTTTTTCAGAATTATACCAGAGACTTACCCAGAATTGTTTTGGGAGTTCAGTTTCAATTATAACAAGAATATGAAGAAATGTTGTGGTTGTGTGTTTCATTGACCATATAAACAGCATGTTCTCTTACATTTATTTAATGGTGCAAATAAGAAACTCTAAATTTATACCCTTGATGCCCAGATGACATTGTACCATTGGGAGCACAGTATCCCTCTATGTTATTTTAATATTTTGTGTATATGTAAATGTATGTAGGTTACTGTTGTTATTGAGAACTGCACTCATTGCACTTGTGATTTTATTATGCACTGTCACTTTTAATGGGTTAATTAAAAGGATACAGGTGTCATCCTTTGAAAAAGCATCCTTGTTTATGAAATGCATCAGGAGACAGTATCCTAAGGTAGGGCAAGGAACAGGAATGCTTTGAAACTGTCTGGACCATACAGCACTGTACATTTTGATCATTATGTAAGTGAATTGATATGTTCATGTGGATTGTGGAAGAACTCTTATGGAAGTGTATTAATAAAGAAGATTTTTACTGGGAATCCTATTTGGTCCACAATTCTATTTTTCCAGGAGCAATGCTAACAAAATGTACTTTTAGTAGGCGCCTGTCCTAACTGACTGTCTTTAGCAAAAGAATACAGCAGCACTATTTTAATATTACACCTACTCAACAATACATTCATTTTAAATACTTTTAATTGCCTTTAAATATGTTTCTGGAAATATTTTTCTGTTTTTCTTTGAAGAGCCATTGTGTAATAGCAATATTGTGCTTCAGGGTGTATGATGTGCTGAATAACATCACTTATTGGGCAATGGACACACTTGGCTTTTGGCCTAATGCCTAACTGCCCAAGGCATGCCATTATACAAGCACAACACACACACTGTCATGCATTATTTAGTAGTATAAAATGTGTAAGAAAAATCCAAGTGTGTGATTGGTTGAGAAGCACTCCAACGATATAATTTTAGCCCATACTTAAACAGGTTGTAGTACCAGCTGGAATCCTACCATCTCACATCAGCGTTTCCTAGAATATTCATCCACTCCCTGCAGTCGAAAATGATGAAGTCACTTTAGAAACACAAACTGTATCTTACCTTTACTCCGCAGTTGCCTGCCATGAATTCATCTTGCCCCCATAGCAACATTGCTCACAGGTCGAATTTGGCAGCGCAAGACATGTCAACATAGCCAGTGGCTCCAAACACAGTGACTTTTCCAGGTCGTCCTGCTCATGGATGTCAATTTGGCAGGGGAAAATGGCAGTTTCTTTCAGTCTGCCCTGCTCCTCTGTCAGAACCTGGAATGGTTGCTGGAAACAGCTCAACAGAGTGATCAGAAGTCAGCTGAAGGAATCAGCTCAGCAGATCGAGGGGACTCTTTTTTTATTTAAACAATGTACTAATACACTTTTTCTATATAACTTTAAGGGGCTTTGTTCTCTTTTTTAAATATGTTGCATGGGACACACTTTCTAAGTGCAATAAAACAGTCCAGGGATGTGTGAGCATGCCCAATAATCACACTTCTCTCTTGGTGTTTAAAGGCAGTCAGCTCAAATGCCTCCTCCTAACAACACCTCCGAGAGTGTGTGAATAATGACCATAATCACGCACCCTGTTGTGCATTATTGCATATAGCAAACATCAAATCAGAGTAATTTGTGGCATATTATGTATAATTACAATAGCACATTTGCTCACAATAAAACTGCCACTTGAATTAACTCCTACCAGAATATTTTGGCACATGTCTAAAAATAATGTCCAACATGGAAATTTAGGGGTTAAGAGAAAGACCCAAAATAACACAGTGCTACATGCTGTCTTTTATGAACTACCCCTTGCTGGTAATTTCTCCCATCAGAAGCCAACAGCTTATGATCCAGGAAATTCATTGCAGTTTTGTCAATATCTACTGTGAATTTTAAATTCAATTAATTATTATTTTCTTCTTGTATAAATTCCATAGCTGATTCCCTGTACCCACTCCAAATCACCAGTATGCCATCACTATAATGGTGACAATGCACCACCTGTCCGCAAACCTGATGATGATGACATAATTAAAATAAACAGTTCTTACAGTCAACCTACTTGCATACTGTGTGACTCTGAGCAAGTCACTTAACCACTCCCGGTGCTCTGGGTCACCCCTGAAAACAGGCACTTGTGCCTAGCGGCCTACCAGTTACCAAAAGAATAAAGTAAATTAAAAACAGTATAGGCTGGCAAATGAAGGTGCCATAGTGGCACCCATGGCCATGCCCTGTTGTTGCAACTAGATTTCCCATTAAACATAAAGAAATTATGAGTGAGAATAAACTCTGCAGCCTGTAACAGGAAATGGAAAAGTGGTACATCTGCACAAGAAGTAATCCATGCCATGCAAACCAAACTGGTGGGGTACACTTGTACATAGTGATGTAGCATCCAACCCGATCCAGTGAAACTCAGGTTGCCATGTTACCCCATTGATTTTGGACATGAGGTGGTAGAGTCTCAGATGTAAGATCTCAAGCCCATGACACTCAGATGTAAAAAATAATCTCTTGTTCAAGTTCTTTGTAAGAGTTCCTACACCTGAGACTACTGGTCACCCAGGTGGGCGCACCACATCTTTGGCAAATGGAAGGTAGCAAGTGTGGGATTTCTGACCTTAAGTTATTCACATTCTAGTTGTAGTTTCATTTGCTTCCTGGGCTGCATCAGTTAAATAATACAGTTCAACTACAAAAGCATCAGTAGGATTTTGAGAGCTTCCTATAGGTCAAGGGTCACTCAGAAGTCTATTAGCTTCTTCAGTGCAATCATTTTTATGTTTGCTTACGCATGCACAAAGAAACATTATGTGGCAGCTTGGAGAGAAGCCTGTTGTGGGGGTGCGGCACTGTGGTGGCCAATGTCACCACTGCATTTGTGGGCTTGGCAGTGTAACCAATGTGATCGCATGTTCCTGCTGACACTAGTTCTGCAAGCATGTCACCAACTTGAAACAAACTGGCTGCTGCAATCAGTGAGCTCCTCGTTATTGCAGCATCAGCTATCCACCTCTCTGTTGGATCTCAATAGTGCAGATGACAAGCTGACAGTGTGATGGCAGGCAGTCCCTGATTGTTGCAGCCACCCAGTGTCATAGTCTTGTTTATGAAGTAGCCCATGGTCACTGCTGACCAATAAAGTAGCAGTATTCACTAAAGTTTACCTTACTATTTATGCAAATATTGCTCTTGACCTAGAAGATTTTGCAGAGCCCCCACCCCTCCTAAATGGGCTATAGTGCTTAGGATGCAATTGATGTGCACAGTTACCAATTATTTTCAAAACCGAGGAAAAGCCACACAAAGACGCAGAAGATTTTTCAGAAGAGTCCCGCAAATACTTCAAGAAGCGAATGCTGCTTTAAAACTATGCAGGCTACTGTAATCCTACACTGGTCTAATTCATTGCTTTAAAATATCAGAGGTGAGATTATATCTTTCATGTTATCACCATGGCAATCATCAGCACACACTTCAAAAAGTGTATATGTGTGTGTGTGTGTGGGGTGCATAATGCACTGCACGACACATTTTGCTCATTTAGGAATCTTCCACTTTTTAACATAAGGCTATCCCATCCTGTTATATTTTTGTTACTTTTTATTGAGCAATTTTGCAAGAAAACCTCACAAATAAGACACAGGGGCCAACATTCAGAGCTTTGTGCAATGCACAACCGAGATGCATGAGCACAACCATGGAACTCGCCCAGCCACAAATATTCAACCAATGCGAATGCACAGCACAAATCACATTGCACAGAGGCACAATAGTAATGTATGCAGGGCAAGTACAAGGGGTGCACCAGAATAAGCAGTGCAATGGCATATTCAGCTGAAAACCACGGTGCAAGTCTGGAGCAATCCACAGCATACCACACAGACTTGAGCATATAAAAGAGGCTCAAGCACACACACAACAGATGTGCAACACTGAAAGAGGCAGTGATGGATGCAGGGCCAATGCTGATGGAAGCAGTAATGAGGGGTATGAGGAGGAGGAGGAACAGCAACGTGGCCGAGGAGCGCCCGGTAGTAGTCGCCCAACACAGATGATACTGTGCCCACCTCAGCTTTGAGGACTATGGGGATGTAGACATCGTGGGCCAATACCAGCTGAACAGGGCATTTCTGAGGCAGCTCTGTGAGCTGTGCCACGATGGGTTGCAGGCACCCACCAGAAGGAGTCATGCCATGTCAGTGGAGACCAAGGTGACAGCAGCGTGTGTCTGCTCACCATGGGCACCTTCCAGAAACCAACGGGGAACCACTGGGATCCCCAGTCAGCCATCCCACCTCTTCATACAGTTCCTCAATGCTCTGCTGCCACATGCTTTGGAGTTCATATGATTCCAAAGCACACAGGCAACATGTACAACAAACATGCAGGACTTCCACAGGGTGGCATGCATGCCAGGTGTGATAGGGGCCATAGACTGCACCCACATGGCCATACGCACACCACCTGGCCCAGAGGGGACACCTACATGAATAGGAAGGGGTACCACTTGGTCAACTGCCAGGTGGCGTGCAATGCCATGGGCGCATGACCAATGTCTGCACCACGTACTCTGGGAGTGCACATGATGCATTTATCTGGCACAGCTCCATCCTGTGCAGAGATTTGAGTGTGGAGAGATCCACACAAGGCATCTGTTAGGTAAGCAAGGCATGGTGAAGGATGCGGGTGCAGCCATGCTGTGGGCAGAGGCCAATGACACAGAAGGTGGGAGTGTGTCGGTGGCAGCAGCCAGCAGCAGTGAGGGGTGATCAACCAGTACAAGTGACAACTGTCTCCTCTACCCACACAGGTGACAGTGCCTGCCCACTGAGGCCCTGGCTGCTCACCCCATACCAGTGCCCATTCACAGCTGCGGAGGAGAGGTTCAGCGAGGCACACACCGCCACATGCAGTGTCATTGAGCATGTCTTTGGCATGCTCAAGATGCAATTCCATTGCCTAGACAGGTCAGGTGGGTCCCTACAGTAAAGCCCGTTAAAACCTGCTGCCTATTCCTGGCCTGCTGCATGCTGCACAACATGGGCATTGACCTTGGGATAGCTGTCCAGGTGGATGAGGGCAACAGCAGTGAAGATGATAGTGATGATGGGCTGGAAGGGGTGCACAGTAACCCATGGGGATGAGGGACCCCAGGCTGGCAGGCCAGGCCAGGAAGCACCTGGCCACCATCACACAGGAACACTTTGGAGAACAGAGGTAGTGGAATGACATGCCTGCTGTGCATGCACAGACAACCACCCCACCCACCCACAGGGATGCACAGGCACACAGGGATGCATGCACCAACACAGGCACACACACACACACACACACACACACACACACACACACACACAGCATGCATGGAGAATGCACAGCCACACAGCTACATGCACACAGCACAGTGCACAGGCATGGGCATGCACACACATGAGTAGCAGGACATGGCATGGATCAGATACATGACACGGTGCACAGGCAAAGCCGACATGGAGATGCCTTCAACACACCCATGTCACAAGGCCCTGCAGCATGGCAAGCACACACAAAGGACGTGCCCTACATCACACATTCATACTGTCACATGCACAGGGCATTACCACACCGTGTGCATTAGACGCTGCAGCGGTCAGCAGGAAAGGACAGCACACCCAGCAGGCCTACTGCACAGTGCCATGTCTGCCACAGCCATGGAGGTAGCCACACCCAGGCTGTGTGGCAGCCACTGACTGTACAACAGCCACTGGGGGAGTGTCCAACACACTCATGGGGGTAGAGGCCTGAGAACATGACTGGGTCCTCACTGGGGTGCCACAGCCCAGCCGAACAGGGCAGCATCGGGGTGTCGGGATGGGCATGTCAGAGCCTGGTGTCAGCTGTGCAAGGTCACCAGATGCAGTGTCCGTGGTGTGGATGTGCCACTGTGCGAGTCCACTACATGGCCAAGCCCAGTGGATGCCAGCAATGCAAATCTGGCAGCAATGGCACTGGCTATGTGATCCAGCGATGTGGTTGTGGCCTCCTGCAGCTGCTGGATCTTACCAATGTGCTAACATGCCCACTGTCCTGCTGCTTGGTCAACTGATGTACCTCAACTCGCAGTGCATGGATCTCTGCCCTGAACATTGCCTAGTTGTTCACGGATGCCCCCAGAAGTCTGGTGCTGGCCTGCTGGGGTGACGTGGCATGCTGGTCAATGCCCTACTCTTGTGGACACTGCACAGGGGACCATGCATGGGGGTAGTGCAGGTGTGGGTGAACCGGAGGCAGACCCTGTGGCATGCTGCCCAGTGGTCACTGCATCCCACTGCCACTTCCCAGCTGGCTGCTGGGCCATCCCTGTGGCAGCAGCATCCACTGCAGGTCCCCTTGCCAGGCATAGCAGTAGTACCACACACCACTGAGCAGCATGTGACAGGGTGTAGCTGCATGTTCACTGTCATGCCACCGGTATCCACTGGCACCTGTGTCTGGCCCTGTACCCTGAGCAGCACCACCTGGCCTGTGCCATCCAGATCAGTGTCATGTCATCATCTGGAGTCACACACACTCTGGCTCGATGATGACATGACACTGATCCTGGATGGCACCCATGCTGCACTGGGCATGTAGCACCCTGTGGCTGGGCAGCCACTTCACACACCCTGGTGCATGTGCACTGGCCACAGTACGGTGGCCATGCAGCCATCCCATTGTCCTGGGGTGCACAATGCCATGTCCACTGTCCCCATGTGTACTGTGCATGGCTGCATGCCACACTCACATGGGCCATGCAACACAGCATCTGGCACACCTGCATGGGGCCAGCCCACTTGCCCCCATGTGTGTCTGCATTGACTCACAGTGCTGTGAGGGGCTGCCACCCATCTGGAATCCTCTACAAGGGATGTCCTCAATGGTGGCATGGCTGATGGTTGCCGCCACCAGCACCTCCGTCACCGTCAGTGCCATGGAGGTGGCGGGACACCTGCCCATCCTGCTGTGGGACTCCCTAATGGCTGCCACCTTCTCCTTTATGTGATGACTTTCCATCCCCACCTACTTTTGCACTTGTGCACTCCTCTGATGCCTGCCATAGGCATTAAACATAGGTGGCCACTGCATCCCACCCGACCTTTCCTGCGGGGTGCCTGTGGCACCACTCAGCAGGTCCTTCCTGTTGAGGTGGGCCTCAAACAGTGCCTGCTGCTTCTCCTTAGTAAAATTGGGCCTGCACTTCCATGAAGGCCCTGCTCCTCCACTCCCTCAGCCTCAGACATGATGCTACCTGTGGACAGTGACAAAGGGCCATCAGCCTCATGCATGTACACATAAGGAGCTGTGTTGAACTTTCAGCATGGGCCTCCCATTCCCAGTGTGTGCATCCCTTACCACACTGGCTGCAATACCTGTCTGTGGCCTGTGCTGCAGCGTGTCACTTTATGGTGCATCACATGCAAATGAGCATTTGTGCAGCCATAATGCAATGCAAATGAGCCTGACTGCACCATGCATAGCCTCATGAGGCAATTTGCATATGGTGATTGAATATTAGATATAGGTACCTTGCTCAACATGGCTACACTGGAGCACCTGTGCGGTAATTTCCTGAGTATGTGCAGTGCATGGGCACATGGTGCACATGTGCGCCATCAGCTGCACTGTGTCCAGTGGCCATCGTATGGCCTTGTGCATTGCATGATGGTCCACCATTGCATGCAGTTCCAGGTGCCTATCACGCATCCAGGCATAGCACTCCAACATGATCCATGGCACAGCTGCACGGATGTGCCATGCCACCTATAGCGCATGGCAGGGGCATACACACAGTTGTGCAGGGTCATGCCTTGTGCCAGCAGATCCACCCGGCCATGACCGGCGCCCATGCCAGGCCATGCCTCAGTGTGCATACATGGTGCTGCATGATAACTCCACTGCGCATGTCAATCAGGCATCCATGTGCTGCTCAGTCTCATAAATTAGTCTGCTATTGCACAACATAAGCGAGCATTACCATATGCATGCAGTGCAGAATGTAACGCCACATCACCTATCGTGATACAGGGTGACATAGCGGACTCCATGGGTCATGCACAACATCCTCTGAATTGGTCAGAGGTGGAGATGTGCAACCTAGTTATGCTGGTGGAGCCATATGCACCCCAGCTGTTTGGTATCTGGACCTGCAGGTGCCACAGTTCCAGGTGTGGGACAGGGTGGTGGTGGCCCTGAGTGCTGCATGGGCATGCTGCGCTGGTGAGCAGTGTCGACACCATTACGGGGACCTTCCAGTGAAGAGACCTGTCCGCCTATGCAGGCTCAGGTGAGGGTACAGTGGGGTGCTATGCCACAGCCAGCTGGTGTCCACATGCATTGTGCATGCCTGTAGTGTACTTGTACTGAGCTGTGCAGCTGCCAGGGGAAGCACAGTGCTGGTGGGTGCTGCGTGTCCTGCTTGATCACCTCATGCAACTCTGTTGTGCGTGGTGCTGTCGTCCAGGGTGCCAGGGCCCACAGGTGAGTGTTGTACCATCCTCTGCTGTGCCAGCTGTGTGTATGGGATTGTGGGGTGCATGGCATTCCACTCCATGTCTGTGTCTCTATCTATTCCATCCACAGGTCCAGAGGACCACAGGAGGGCCAGAGTGGCCTCAGCTGCAGATGGATGGCGGTGTGATGGTACCGCTGCTGGTGCATCAGCACAGGGCTGGCCAGGTGACCATGTGCAGCATAATGTACTGTGCATCTGTGGGGCTCTGTAGGGTGCTGGGGTCTGGCCTTGGGCAACACTGCCATGTGGGACACTACATGGATGGGTGCACACACCAGCAGACTTTGCAGTGCTGCACTGCATGTGCAGGCACCATGTGTGTCCCTCTGTGTGGTGGCACCCTGTGCTTCTGCTGTTGGATGGGGCAAGACTGACACCATGGTGTGACGGCCATGGAGTACTTAAGGGCCACCCTCGTGTGGCGTGCACATGCATGATGGTGTACACTGTGTTGCTGTGTGTGCCTGTCACCGAGGTGGCCTGGCTGTCCTGCTATGGTCTGCTGTTTGGCCAGCTGGTGCTGCCCTCTGAGCATGGGCCCTTGGGGGTCTGTTCACTGGTGGGTGCATCTGCTGTCCAATGTGCATGTTCAGGTGGGCTGAGGCTTCTTCTGGCATGTCCTTACCACCCGTTCTGTCCCTTCTCTTAGGTCAGGCAAGGAATCAGGCCCAACGGTGAAGGACATCCAGAGTGGTGGGAGCCTTTGTCATCCTGTACAGGCTAATACGCGGACTAATGCTCTGATGGCTATGCTGGTGTGGGTGAGGTGGTGCCAGCTGGCAGTAACTGAGGCACTGAGGCATGATGTGTGGAGGCTACGGGCATCATTCAGTGGACGGCGCTAATGTACCCTGTGCATGGAACTACGTGACTGGTCATCACTGCACACCCTTGTTTGCTGGGCCATCCTACCTCCCTCTGTACCAACCCTTGGTCTGTGTCCCTGCTTCCACTGTTGCCTCACCCTGTGTTTCCCCTGTTGCACTTCCTTGTTGCCATGTTGGCACACATTTGTAATTGTTCTGCCAAGTAAAGTCCTATTTTTGCTACGACATCTGTGTCTTAGTTTCCTTTGCAGGTGGTGTGTTGCACCTTGCTACAGCTGTCTTAGTGTACGTGGGCATGTCCCTGGTGTCCCACTGTTGCGCCTTCTGGGTGTTGCACTTGTGTGTGCTGGGCCTGTGTGCCGTGTCCCGATATCATGTGTGTCCAAGTGCTCTTGTCTGCCTGTGTTGCCCCTCCATCTGCATGGCATGCTGCCCCTGCTGGTGTAGAACTAAACAAAAGTTTTGTGTCACTCTCACCAGACAAATGCACCAAATGCACAGATAGAGCAAAAATCTAAATATACTTTAATAAGGCTCCAAGACACACTAAAGGCATGCCGACTGACCACCCAGCTTTGACTCTTTGTGAGTCTTCCTCAGGGTGGCCAGAAGATGGGGAAAACATACTTAAATACATGTCATAACTCATATACATAATGACATCACTCTGTCTGTGTTTAAAGGCAAATACATTTGTTGACTCAGTACAATCAAAACCTTGTTACAAAAATCCTTTTAGTCACAAAACCTAATATTAATCACAAAATCTAATATTAAAAGAAGCTAAGGGTACTTGAAACCAGCCTGATGTTTTTACAAATCACAGGTGCAGCTTAAAGAGCTCACTGTACAAGTCTATTTAAATTAATATAAATGTAATCAGGCGATAAGGAAATTAGATTGAGAACATATTATTTCACAATATTCCTAAAGTAAATAAAGTCTCTTAAGCTTCTGATGAAAAGGGATTCAGTCTCTGGAAGGTAAATGTTCCTTACTCAAAATGATGGTGGTTCCAAGTTTTGGCTCCAAACCATATTTTGATTCCAGCTAACAGCCTGGATCCAGAGAACAGAGTGTCCCAAACGGATGCACCTACAGGATAGAGGAAAGAAAGAATAAAATATAATATATACAGACAACATTTAAACAAAGTGAAACTTTCACAATATTTCAACCGAAAAATATATGTGTTGGATCAATATATATTAACAAGAGTCTTTACTTTAAAAGCAGTTATTAAATTCATAACTGCTCAAATTCATTATGACTCCATCCTTTATTTTTGTTTTTTGAGAAATGGGTTAAGATCCCATCTCTCATTCAAACCTCCAAGTTTAACACTCTTCAGTCTGTAGATCCATTTATTTTCTTTTTCCAATAATACATTTGGTCTATCACCACCACATTCAAGTGATGGTACCCATTCAGTCCCCATAAATTTCAAACAGTCTGTTTTGGAATCATGCGTCTGGCTAAAATGAATCCCTACAGGTGTATCCTGGCTGTTATTAAGGATGGAGCACACATGCTCCTGTATCCTTTGTTGTAAAGGTCTTATGG
This sequence comes from Neoceratodus forsteri, assembly GCA_016271365.2. Taxonomy (NCBI): domain Eukaryota; kingdom Metazoa; phylum Chordata; order Ceratodontiformes; family Ceratodontidae; genus Neoceratodus; species Neoceratodus forsteri. The sequence continues at coordinate 133,153,044 of CM028130.1, read as the reverse complement.
TTTTTCCAATATATAATAAGTTGCAACTGCACCATAGTGTGTAAACCACATAGCATGTATTACATGTAATGAGTACCCTGATCTCAGTATTAATATGTTGGTATCTTGGATGTTGACATTCTTTACCTGATACACAGTATTTACATACATTACATCTAGCACATTTAAAACACCCATTTGTTCTTTTGGGTAGCCAGGTGTTTTTAGAGACTTTTAGGGTTCTGAATCTACTATGTACTAGAATGTATTTAAATTCTTGGCTCTACTGAAAGACACCTAGTCTGACATCCAACTGCATTTGCCACTGTTTGGTCACTCAGAAGTATGGGCCAGTTGCTAAAGACTATGTTGTCAATTTTACCTGCCTTATGATTGAACTGGGTGACAAAAGTACAGGGCTGTGCGTTGGATGTCACCCTTGGTGTGTCCAGCAGAGATTTTCTGTCTAGACCTTTTGCCTCCTCTTTCAGTTCTTGTAAAAGACTGAGAGCATAACCTCTTTCAGAGAAACGTTGAATCAGTTCATCTGTTTGTTTATTAAACAAAGCATCTGTGCTGCAGTTCCACGTATTCTAACCATCTGTCTATAGGGAATGGAATCTTTCAGATGTTTTGGGTGTGCACTTGTAGCATGCAAAACTGAATTTGTAGCAGTCAGTTTACGATAACTCTGTGTGTCAATTATATCCTGATTTTACATTCACAGTCAGGTTCAAATCCAGAAAGTTCAGACTTCGCTTATTCATTTCATATGTGAATTTTAGATTCAAAGTGTTCTCATTTAACCAACTTACAAAATCCTGTACCATTGATTATGTGTGGTTCATAGCTCAGTGCTTATGTTACATACTGTAGCTGGATGATGTAGATGGTTGTTGGACACAGCGGCCAGCTGTTAAGTAGACAATGGTTGCTGGGTACTAGTAGTATGGAATGATTTGTGCTTAGGTACTTCAGCAAGAACATGATCAAGACAATGATTATAGTACGTATGAACTGGGTAGTATGAGCAATGAACTTGGATGCTTGAACTGAGAATCGTTTATTATTATTTGATGGTTTTGGCTTTTCTCTGTATCCACCTGTAGGAGGAAGCTTTGTCTAGTATTATGAGACCCCCAAAAGAAAATGATATCAACGATTGTTCTGTATCCGACTGATGAAGGAGTCAAGCAGGAATACATCCCTAATAATATGAGTAGATGATCACCTCCTCCAACTCTGGAGAGTGTGACCAGTAGCCGCAGGAGAGGAAAACCCCTTGGGGAAACCTCTGAGGACCCATAGCTACTGATCTGCCCATCTTCTGGGCATACTAAAGGAGAGTAATCCTAAATAATCTAATTGGCTAATCTGAACCCCAAAATGTAGAACTCAGTCCAGGGAAATGGAGAACTGAAGACGATGGAATTGTGACATCTCAGGCGAATAGAGCAAGCATCCATGCAAAAACCCCAAGTTCGAGAGTCCATGTGCAGGCGGAATGAAATGGAGTGGCATCCATCGTTGAAATGAACGTGAAGTGAAGAGTCGGGTGGTGAAGCACTCCAGCAGGTGAGGATGACTTCGCAGAGGAGATCCAGGAATCAATGCCCAGCATCCATGTCAGAAAGAGAATTGTCGAGTCAAGTTCAGCATGGCAAAGTTAACAAATGAAGGCTGTGATGATGAAGCACAAGAACTGGCACAAGCCACCTAATAGGAGGATGGAGCAGTAGGAACCTCCAATCCAGAGGGAAGCGAGCATCAAATAGGTAGAGAATGTAGTGAACATGTAGAAGTAGGTCAGTTGTGTTTCCAGCTCATGAGGAGCGCAGCAAGTTGTAATTATGAAGTTAGTCGGATAACTCTAGGCCCAGGAAGGGCAAAGCAGGTAGTACGAGCAAGTAGTATGATATGGACCTGTATGTAGGTCAGTTGATGGAGTAAATAAAGTTGCAGGAGCAGACGTAGTAGCAGGGAGGTAGCATAGCAAGATGAGTGCGTAAGAAGGCGAGGGGCAGGAAGAATGGCTCAAACAACAGAATCAGAGAGCTTGTGGATCCAATAGGTAATGCACCAATGTTGACATCTATGGTTCAAGCCAGGATGATACCGTAGCTAGAATTGACTTGTGAAGAATATCCTGACAAGTCCTGAATAGTCGAGCACAGGAGTCCCAGATGGCGATAACTGAAGAGGTTGGAGTCAAATGAAGTAGTGTGGTCACAGGGTCCGAGAAGCAGTAGAGCATAAATCAGGATAGTGAAGGTCTTCAGGAGAAGCTCAACTAAGTGTCCTGGAAAGAGTGAAGCAGCAGTAATTCAACACGGCTGAAGCGGCAGGGCAAAGCATCCAGGAATAGATGATGAGTGAAGAAACGCCTAGATGCGAATCCATAGTAAAGGCGCTTCGGCTGGCTGACACGCAGCAGGTAGGCGATAGTAGAATGTGTAAATCACCAGGCCCGAGCTGGGTGAGGCAGAAGTAGAGCAGAAGTAGGTAAACCTCCCAGCCCGATGGGCAAAGGCAGGTTGTAGAAGCAGATGATTGGTATATGACCTCTCAGCCCGATGGTAAGGCAGGTCGAGAAGCAGGAGATTAGGGTAATCCTCCCAGCCTGATGGGTGAAGGCAGGTCACAGAAGCAGGCAATTAGTAGGTAAACCTCCCATCCCAATGGGCAAGGCAGGTCGTAGAAGCAGGCGATGGTGCAGTAAAATAAGAACAAAGGACCTCTGGGCCGGAGAACACGTGTCTGACTAATCGATGGCCATCCTCCGGCCTCACGGGCGGAGTAGGTTGCAGAGCAGAGGCAGATAATGTAATGGGAATATCGAACTGTGAGCAAGCAGAATTAACAGCGAGTTGTCTTATCCTGAAGATCGAGGATGGTAGGATTACAGTGAAGAGACCTTGGCAGAGAAGTTGGCATCCCACGAGAGGTAAGCATCCTGAAACTGTAGTAAATCAATGTCTTTGGCATCAGTTAAATTAAGGAAGACAGTATGGAATAAGGTCAGCAGGAAGTCCTGGTGAGAGCGGTAGTAGTAGCTCCGGGAGTTGAAGTAGCATAGAGGAGCATCCAAGAGAATTGAGCGAATATCTCGATGTACCCAGAAATAATCCAATGGTAGGTGAAGCTTTAGGAAGCATATATTGGAAAGGTAGGTCGAAATGAAAAGCAGCTCCATAGGAAGCATCCATGGGAACGAAGGGGCTAGCCCAATGAGATAGGAAAATGCTTCTAGACCACGTGTAGGTCAGCCGATGAGCCATAGATAGAGAATTGAATGAATAAGGCAGCCAGTGAGTAAATAAAATTAGTAGTTAAACCCAAGGCTAGCATGCAGCTAGACCATGCTAGGTCAGCTGCAAGGTTAGTAGAGAGTGGCAGCTAGCTCCACGTAGGTTAGCATGCAGCTGGACCTAACGGAGGTCAGCTGGTAAGATAGTAGAGAATAGCAATCTGTTAAGTATGAGAGTACATAGTAGGTAAATGGTGCCAGAGCAATGGTGGTGAAATGAATGAACCAGTGCATACAAAGTAAGCACGATTATAAGCCCACAAGAGCTCCAGCTTGATTGGAGAGTATCCAGAATCTGATGCAGGCAAGGGGAATTATCCAAGTGCATAAAATGGAACAGCAACCAGTATTGTACCACAGCAGTGAAGCAGGAACTGACAGTGCCAGGTCATGTGTGGTTAGCGCAGAAGCCTGTCGGAGCTGACAGAGGCAGGCTTTCCATAAATGAATTCCCTGAAGTTTAATATGCTGAACAGGTGCTGGTAGTGGCATCTGTATTCAATGCCCCACATGAAGGTAGATAGTCAATGAAAGAATCTCCTGCTGACAATGACGGCCCAAGTGCCACAGTAGTGCATAGTCCTGAGTATGTGCAAGTGAGCTGGATTAAATAATGACATATTGTGTTTACGTGAGCGCAGGTTTCAAACTCGTGGAGCACATGCTCATACAGAAAATGCAAGTAATGAGAAGCATACTTAGCTAGAGAAATCGGAAGCAGACTAGCATAGACTTGGATGAGATAAGCACAAGTAAATCAATCGAGGTGCTGCTGGTCAGGGCACGCAGGAGGGCTGCAATGACTAACATGGTCCATGGAAAACAGTAGGCAATATTGTATGAGCAGTCCTGAGATGTGCTGCCCTGAAAGGAGAGTGGGGGCCATGCCGCATGAAGTGTGAGTGCAAACAAGTCCAGCAGCAGCATAGGAAATGGTAGGCTGCCGCAAGGTTCCAGGTAGAAGGAGGTATGCTGCGGTCATTCAGGAGGCACACAGTCCAAACTGCCACCCAAGCAGATGGGAGGGCGGCATGTGAGATAGCACCAAGAAGGCATGAGGTAGTCGAGGCAGCAGCAGGGCAGTTTTGAACCCAGGAGATGGCGGCAGACCAGAAAGGAAGCTGTAAGCTGCCAATGGCAGGGAAGAAAAATGAAGGAGGCGAAGGACTGAGCGTGGAACCGGGGCTGCTCAAGAGGAAGGACAGAGAGAGAGAGAGAGAGAGAGGCAATACGGGGACACATGGAATGAGGTAAAGCAAACGGGAAGCAGAGAAAAGGCAGCAGTGAGAAACGAGGCAGAACCTCCCCATCTACGAAGAAAACACACAGACAGGAGGGAATGGGAACCGGGGAGGCGGAATCAACAAAACAAACAAAACAAAGGCCAGGCATAACAGACACGTGGGGGGGGACAGGAGAGCAACCACAGACCAGGCACATCAGCCAGTGTGACTCACTCTAAGTAGAGCGGGAGTCTACTGCTTGTTTTAAGTAGGATATCGGCGGAGGGGCTCTTCCCCACATAACCATGGGCTTGTGCCCTTCAGTTCATCTCCTCCCATAAACAGATCACATGCTTCCTGCATAAGTAAGCTGTACAATCCCTTTTATGTTGATTGCATGCAGCGCAAGAAACATATTGGGATAAGCTTGCTCAGAAGCAGGTTATGGAGGCATAACTGTTGTGGTCAATGCTCCCACAGCCTGCGAAACTTGTCCTGGAATCCCCAATGCTGTTGCACGCTGCTGCTGACAAGGGTTTGGAACCTTGCCACCAACTTGTAACCAATTTTGCGCTGCAATCAGGGGCGCCTGCGTCATTGCAGCGTCAGCCGTCTGCTGCAATGAGGAAGCGACCTGGCCGTTGCAGGGGCGGAAATTACAAAACCTGATATTGTTTAGAACATGGCAGCGGCTTGCTGTCTTTCACAAACAATATCACCCTGTTTATTTGCTGATGGAGGTCCCAATCCTGTTGGCTTCAGTGCCGTAATGTGGAATTTGCCAATGGGGAGCCAACTGCCTGCCGGCATTCTGTAAACCAACCCCGCTTACTGTCTGCCGGCCAGGGTGCCCAATCCCACATTGGCTACTGCTGCCTCCCCAAAGAAAGAGTCCAGTGGCATGCTGGGAGCCCACCCCAGTGTGACACATGCCCCTGTGGAAAAAAACTGTCGCGATGTGTTTTTGTTTTTAACCTGAAAAAAGGAAACAGTCCTTGAGGTCTCCTGCCCCCTCCCCAACCCGCACCCACCCACTGTGCATTCTGCCTCATCACACCCCTCCCATCCCATACTTACCTCTGGAGCTCAGCATGATGATCTTCGTGGGACGGGAACACGCCTGCACTCTTCAAAGCCGACCGCGAACTGAGGAAATGTCGGTAAGCAGTATAATGGAATAAATAGGGTTTTGTCAACTTTAATGTATATCTCAGTCATTTTTGGAATTTTGGCACCAAATGTTCAACATGGGGTTTTAGGACCCCCTCTCATGAATTCTTGAACTGTCATGGTGTTAATCGGCCCCGAAAGGTGATTTCATGGTCACTGCACGTAATCACCTTCTGGGTTGATTAACAAATGACAGTGCCAGTGTTCATGAGGTAGGCTCTAAAAAGCCTATGTTGCAAATTTGGTGGGAAAAATCAAAAATGACTGTTTTACGAGCATGCACTGAGCAGTTCCTACACGCTTGTAAGTTCATGAATTTGCTATATTTTCACTCCAGATTTTCAACATTGGCATTTTTCACACCTCCTTGTGAACAGTACAGCTGTCAATGTGCACATCCTGGCAGAAATGTTTTTCGCATTTCGGTATAAAATAGCTTGGTCACTGTGGGAAAGCAGTGTTCAGGACAGATTAAGAAAATGATAGTGACACTGTTCATGAGTAGAGGTCCTAAAGGGCTATGTTGAAAATTTGGTAATGATACTCCATAAAATGACTGTTACAAGCATCGTTGCTCAGTTTGCATGCACGCTTGTAACTTCTCAAATTTACAATATTTTCACTCCAGATTTTCAACAATTCCATTTCTCCATCTACTTATGAACAGTACAGCTGTCATTTTCCCATCCTATCTGAAATGTGTTTTGAACTTCCAGCGAGAATAGATGGTCGCTGTGGGAAATCACTGTCTGGGACAGCTTAAGAAAATGACAGTGATACTGTTCATGAGCAGAAGGTCTTAAAATGCCTATGTTAAAAATGTGGTGATGATAGCCATCAAATGACTGTGTTACAAGTGTGTGTTGCATACTTTCCACACACCCTTTGTAACTTCACAGATTTGTAATATTGTCACACCAGATTTTCAACAGTGGCATTTTTTCACACCTCCTTATGAGGAGTACAGCTGTCATTTTAACATCTTGACTGAAATGTGGTTTCACAGTTGTGGGAAAGAATAACGCGTCGCTGTGGGAAATCAGTGTTCAGGACAGATTAAGAAAATGACAGTGGCACTGTTCATCAGCAGAGGTCCTAAAATCCCTATGTTGAAAATTTGGTGACGAAACTCCATAACATGACTGGGTTACAAGCATGCGTTGAACTGTTTCCACGCACCCTTGTAACTTTCGCAAATTTGTAATATTTTCATATCACATTTCAACAGTGGCATTTTTCACTCCTCCTTAAGAACAGTACAGCTTTCATTTTCACATCCTGGCTAAAATATGTTTTGCACTCCTGCCAGAGAATAGCATGAGTCGCTGTGGGAAATCAGTGTTTGGGACAGATTAAGATCGAGCAGTAAGAGGGGAGTGACTGAGCTGAACTGAGCTCTGTTGGGACTGCTGTGGATTTGTTTGTGGGCAGCAAAGGCCCCAACGCAAGAGCCCAGTACAAAGGGCAACCTGCAGCAGTGGGAGAAACAGAGCGAGAGGCGAGTGAGGGAGGAGGTGAGGCGAACTCACGGAGTGCTGTCAGGACTGCTGCAGATTTCTTTGTGGGCAGAAAAAGGTGTCAATGCAGACAGGGGCCCAGTAGAAAAGGCCAGCCTGCAGCGGTAGGAGAAACAGTATGAGTGAGTAAGACAGGGGGACTGAGTGAGCTCCAGAGCCCTATTAGGACTGATGTGGATTTCTTTGTGGGCAGAAAAGGTGCCAATGCAGGCAGGAGCCTCATACAAAGGGCCACTTGCAGTGCCAGGACAAACAGAATGAGCATGTGACAGAGGGAGACTGAGCGACCTAAATGGAGCTCTGTCAGGACAGCTGCAGATTTCTTTGTGGACAGACAAAGGTGTCAATGCAGCCAGGAGCCCCATACACAAGCGCAGTCTGCAGTGCCAAGAAGAAACAGAATGAGTGAGTGACAGAGTGGTAGTGAGCAGCTCAACAGAGCTCTATTGTGACTGCTGTGGATTTTTTGTGGGCAGAAAATGCTGCAACGCAGGCAAGAGCCCAGTACAAAAGGCCAACTTGCAGCATCGGCAGAAACGGAATGAGTGGAGTGAGAGAGGGTAGTGAGCAAGCTCAATGGAGCTGTGTCCGGACTGCTTCAGATTTCTTTCTGGCCAGAACAAGCCTCCAATGCAGGCAGCAGCCCAGTACAAAGGGTAGCCTGCAGCGGCAGGAGACACAGAATAAGCGAGTGAGGAAGGGGGAGGAGTGAGCTCAACGGAGCTCTGTTGGGACTGCTGAAGATTTGTTTAAGGGCGGAAAAAAGGCAGCAATGCACACAGGGGCCTGTGCACAAAGGGCAGCCTGCAGTGGTGGGAAAACCAGAATGAGTGAGTGAGAGAGGTGGAGTGAGCAAGCTCAACAGAGCTCTATTGTAACTGCTGCATGTTTCTTTGTGGGCAGAAGAAGGTGGCAACACAGGCAGGAGACCAATAGAAAAGGGTAGCCTGCAGCGCCAGCAGAAATGGAATGAGCAAGTGAAAGAAGAGGAGTGAGCAAGCTCAAAGGAGCTTTGTCAGGACTGCTGCAGATTTCTTTGTGGGCAGAAAAGGTGCCAACAGAGGCTGGAGCCCAGTACAAAGGGCAGCCTGCAGCCAGGAGAAACAGAATGAGTGAGTGACACAGGGGGTGTGAACAACCTCAACGAAGCTCTGTCAAGACAGCTGTGGATTTCTTTGTGGGCAGAAAAAGGTGCCAACAGAGGCAGGAGCCCAGTACAAAGGGAAGCCTGCAGCACCAGGAGAAACAGAATGAGTGAGTGACACAGGGGTGTAAACAACCTCAACGAAACTCTGTCAAGACAGCTGTGGATTTCTTTGTGGGCAGAAAAGGTGCCAATGCAGGCAGCAGCCCAGTACAAAAGAGCAGCCTGCAGTACCAGGAGAAACACAATGAGTGAGAGAGAGGGGAGTGGAGCTCAGAGGAGCTTCCATCATGACTGCTGCGGATTTCTTTGTTGGCAGAAAAGGCGGCAACACAGGCAGGATCCAGGTACAAAAGGCCAGCCTGCAGCACTGGCAGAAATGGAATGAGCAAGTGAGAGAGAAGTCAGCAGGCTCAAAAGACCTGTGTCAGGGACTGCTGCAGATTTCTTTGTGGGCAGAAAAAGCCACCAACAGAGGCAGGAGCCCAGTACAAAGGCCAGCCTGCAGCGCCCGGCAGAAATGGAATGAGCAAGTGGGGGGGAGTGAGCCACCTCACAGAAGCTCCTGTCAGGATAGCTGTGGATTTATTTGTGGGCAGAACAAGGTGCCAATGCAGGCAGGAGCCCAGTACAAAAGAGCAGCCTGCAGCACCGGAAGAACCAGACTGAGCGAGTGACAGAGGAGCAGTGAGCGAGCTTAACACACCAACGCAATCAACATTTGGTATTGACAAACGCTTGTTGTATACTGCTGTTGGATCAATTTCAATTTCTGATAATGATTTCCTTCATTCAATAATGCTAGTGTCATAGTTAAATAATGGTGTTTGTCTAAAATGACAATATTACCCCCTTTGTCAGCAGGTTTAATAATAATAGAAGTTTCTTTGGTTAAATCATTGATTGCTTCATTCTCTACTTTAGTTAAATTAAATGGGGTTTGGAATTGTCATTTAGGACTGTTTCCACCTGCTTACAAACCACCTTTTCATAAGTGTTAATAAGACTATTAAACACATTAGAACAAGGTAGAGCTAGATTTAAACTTACTTAACCTTAATTTTGATAATTACCCCCTGTAGTAGAGATCCCAGTTCCTTTGTCAGTGGCGGATGTGAAAACAATTCACCAACTGCATTCTCTTGAAACAATGTTTCCGAATTGTCCATATCCATTGACAAGGTATCTGTTAGTAAAATATCCCTTTCATTATTTAGTTCACTCTTCTCAACAAGATGTGAAGCTGTAAATAATTGTGGTTCCTATGTTTCCTCGGTAGGGCCATAATTGCTTCCAGCAGAAAGTCAATGTCTTCATCTGTGTAGTGTTAGTTTCCAAACCTCCTGTATTGAAACCTTCAGAATTATGTGCTTCAGAGTGGAAAAACAATTTTAATCTTAGTTTCTGAAGATTTTAAATAGGTCCAAATACATGAAAGTCATGGGGAGGGAGGGATAAAACTCAATCCTGGACTTAATACTTCAGTTTGTGTCTTTGTGGCGATATTTTAAAATATTTATTATTCATGATCTTTTGTTCCTGCCTCTTACATTCTGTTTAGTTTCCCCCATTTTTGATCCAACAACAGTATACAAAAGGAATTGTACAGTTTAAGTGATGCAGGCAGTACAAACAGGTAACATTTCTGAGTCACAATTTCAATATATTTGGAAAGAATACCCTATAACACCAGGGTTTTACACATTGGCAAAAATACATAAAATAAACTAATCCACCAGGTAGACCAATTGTTTCTCTAGGTAGTATGACACAATTTGAGCTAGTTTGTTGATTTTTTTCTTCTACATAGTGTGTTGAATTTGAATTCATACATTAGAGATACCAAACATTTGTTGCAAAAATTCAGAACATCAAATGGGAAATGAATTTTGTTGGTTAGGGATGGATGTGGAATCCTCTACACATCTATAGAACACAACCAAGGGATCTCTGCTGTAAAATTCTTTTGGATAAAATAAAATACACGAAGACATTCCTAAATAATTTATTCTACAAGCCCTTAAGTTTCTTCTTGAACACGACTATTTCCAGCTTTGATGAACAATTCTATTTGCAGCGATGTGGCACAGCAATGAGGCTATGGCCCCAGTTATGCAAATCTATTTTTGGGCTTCTGGGAAAACACCATTGTTTTTAATGATACTAACAACCCATACAGAGCTTACATTAAACAATGGTATATTTTTATTGACAATGTGATCTGTATATAGGAGGGAGATGAATCAATGGTACAGGATTTTGTAGGGTGGTTAAATGAGAACACTTTGAATCTAAAATTCACATATGAAATGAATAAGCGAAGTCTGAACTTTCTAGATTGAACCTGACTGTGAATGTAAATCAGGATATAATTGACACACAGTGTTATCGTAAACCGACTTCTACAAATTCAGTTTTGCATGCTACAAGTGCACACCCAAAACATCGGACATATTCCTTTCCTATAGTCAGATGGTTAGAATACATAGGAACTGCAGCACAGATGCTTTGTTTAATAAACAAACAGATGAACTGATTCAATGTTTCTCTGAAAGAGGTTATGCTCTCATTCTTTTGCAAGAACTAAAAGAGAAGGCAAAAGGTCTAGACAATAAATCTCTGCTGGACACACCAAGGGTGACATCAACACACAGCCCTGTACTTTTGTCACCCAGTTCAATCATAAGGCAGGTAAAATTGGCAACATAGTCTTTAGCAACTGGCCCATTCTTCTGAGTGACCAAACTGTAGCAAATGCAGTTGGATGTCAGTCTAGGGTGTCTTTCAGTAGAGCCAAGAATTTTAAATACATTCTAGTACATAGTAGATTCAGAACCCTGAAAGTCTCTAAAACACCTGGCTACTCCAAAGAACAAATGGGTGTTTTAAATGTGCTAGATGTAATGTATGTAAATACTGTATATCAGGTAAAGAATTTTAACATCAAGATACCAAAATAATAAGACTGAGATCAGGGAACTAATTAACTTATTATATGTTAGAAAAACCATAGGACCTTTAAAACAAAGGATACAGGAGCATGTGCGCTCCATCCTTAATAAAGACAGGATACACCTGTAGGTATTCATTTTAGCCAGACACATGATTCCAAAACAGACTATTTGAAATTTGTGGGGACTGAATGGGTACCACCACTTGAATGTGGTGGTGATAGACCACATTTATTATTGGAAAAAGAAAGTAAATGGATCTACAGACTGAAGAGTGTTAAACCTGGAGGTTTGAATGAGAGATGGGATCTTAACCCATTTCTCAAAAAACAAAAATAAAGGATGGAGTCATAATGAATTTTAGCAGTTATGAATTTAATAACTGCTTTTAAGTAAAGACTCTTGTTAATATATCTTGTCCAACCCATATATTTTTCGGTTGAAATATTGTGAAAGTTTCACTTTGTTTAAATGTTGCCTGTATATATTACATTTTTATTATATCTTTCCTCTATCCTGTAGGTGCATCCATTTGGGACACTCTGTTCTCTGGATCCAGGCTGGTAAACTAGAATCAAAATATGGTTTGGAGCCAAAACTTAGAACCACCATCATTTTGAGTAAGGAACATTTATCCTTCCAGAGACTGAATCCTTTTCATCAGAAGTTTAAGAGACTTTATTTACTTTAGGAATATTGTGAAATAATATGTTCTCAATCTAATTTCCTTATCGCCTGATTACACTTATATTAATTTAAACAGATTTGTACAGTGAGCACTTTAAGCTGCACCTGTGATTTGTAAAAACATCCAGGCTTGTTTCAAGTACCCTTAGCTTCTTTTTAATATTAGGTTTTGTGACTAAAAGGATTTTTGTAACAAGGTTTTGATTGTACTGAGTCAACAAAAGTATTTGCCTTTAAACACTGACAGAGTGATGTCATTATGTAAATGAGTTATGACATGTATTTAAGTATGTTTTCCCCATCTTCTGGCCACACCCTGAGGAAGACTTGCGAGGAGTCGAAGAGCTGGGTGGTCAGTCAGCATGCCTCTGAGTGTGTCTTGGAACCTTATTAAAGTATATTTAGATTTTTTGCTCTATCTGTGCATTTGGTGCATTTGTCTGGTGAGAGTGCCACAAATCTTTTGTTTAGTTCTAGATCCTCACAAGCTGGCTGCTTGTTTGTGTGCACCAGACTGCTTGACTGTATTGTGGCACATTGTTTGTTTTTCAGTTCCCTGCTGGTGTGCCCTGCGGTGCTGTGCCCTTGTCCTGGACAGGTTGAAGACCTTTGTGCCCCTGGGTCACCTGTGCCTCCCTCTCCCTATTCCACTGTCCTCTGTGCTTGTGTGGTGTCCTGGCACCTCCACTGTCCTCTGTACTTGTGTGGTGTCCTGGCACCATGGCTGTCTCACTGTCCACTGCATCACTACCTGTTAGGTTTGTGTTGTGGGTGCTATGGAATTGGCTTACTCATGGGCATCCTTTCAGGGTGGGTGGTTGGTTTCCTTTGTGCCCTGTGCCACTGCTAGTGGCCCGGGCTTCCTGTTTGGGCCATCTCCTGGTGCCCCTGTGGTGCGTCCAGCACAGTGTGCCTTGTTGTTTGTGTGTGGCTGTGCCGGTGGGGCACTGTGTCCTGTGCAGCCCTGCCTTTGCTTACCTCTTGCCTGTTGCCCTTGCTCAGCCTTCTGGTTTCTGCAACCTTGCTTGATCCTGTGCATTCCTGGTTGCACCAAGCCATGCCTGCTTGCGTGGTGGTGCAACATTGCTGTATTCAGTCTGTTTTGCACCAGTGCCTGTCAGTGGTGCATCATTTGAATATGGCATCCATTGTTCCCTGGTGCATCTGCATTGCTCTGTGCATTGTGCACCCCTTGAGTGCAATTATGAATATCTGGGCCTGTGAGTATAACATGTTGCAGTTAACAGACACAGTTAATACTTATAAAGTATAACTGTCAGACACCTTCCTGTTTATGTGACAACACATTGATAATTTGGCAACGATCCTTCCTTAGAAACCTGGCTCAGCACTAACAACTGTTAAACTCTGTGCTTAAACTCACAAATTCAGTGGCTCCCCTCCAATCAAAGAGTTAAATGCAAATGTACCTTACTGAAAATTAAAAGACAGTTTAGATAATTGCTTTTTTCTTTTAACCCGGCTTGTTGTTTGGCCCTGGTAGAATGCTTGTGTTGTGTGGCAGGATAGCTAGAGGCGGTCCAGTGTTTGGACTGAAAAATAGTCAAGTCTCAAAATGTTGCCAAGTCTCTGTATCAGATATATTTATTCTTGTATGCATCTCAAGTTTCTTAGAGAGCAAAAAAAGAAAAAAACTTACCAACAATCATGGCTCCAATATACCTATAGCCTATGTCAGCCTTGACTGTGGAAGGTGAGTCATGTGTGGATTTCTGGTTAAAGATGTCTGGAACAGTCCTCAGTGGCATCCTTGCATTCTGTGCCAACTTCATGTAATACAGTATTATACTACACCTGTTATATTCCATGGGAAACAGGAAATAGAGCTGCAAATAAGTTTAGAGCAGCAGTAGGAGAGCACAGAAAGGAAGGAAAAGTAAGACCAGCAGAAAATGTCCCCTGACACATACTGTAGTTATAAGCAGATTAGTAACCTGGCATGTCTCTGTCTCTTGAAATCTTTCAGGATTGCCCAGAAGCTTGTGAGTCGGAATGTAGACTGACAGCATGTAACCGTGATTGATCTGATTTTAGCGAAGGGCTCTGCTTTGGGGCTTCCTTATCTGCAAGATTGATAAGAGGGTGTTGGGGGCAGGGATAGACAGATAGCAGCTACCTCGAACATTAAGAATTGTATTTTGGAATTGGGGGAATGCAGGGGTCCCAAATAGATCTGTAGGCACCTAATCACTCACACTACGGGACTAACATTTTATAATGGTGATGAAACCTTAGTTTAAAATTGAGCCCCACCAGCTGTCCCCACATCTTCAAAAGTGTGGCTCCAGCTAAAACAGCCTCTGGAGAATCAAGGCAGTTTACAGCTGTGAGGCATCCTCCACAGTTCTCTTGTCGCTTCTTTGTTAGATGGCATGTTCACACATTTTAGTTTTACCACTTTTTGATTGCTAGAAAGTGATATTGAGTTTATATCACTAGTTTGACTGTTGGCACTGGCAGCCTGCAAATACCTCTCACTGGTCTCATAGGATTTCCCTGGATTTCCTCCCCTCCACGCCCGTGATCCCCATCTTTTTCATTCATTATTTTGGACCTCATTGTCCTGTGGTGGCTAGAGGGCACCATCAGACACCATAACATCACTGATCATTTGTCGTCAGACTTGTAGTTTACCTACTATAAGAACTAGCAATTCATGGAGACTTGAAATAGGCAATGGGGGAGGGGCAGGAGCACTCAGTTCCAGGACTAAAATTAAGAGCCTGACTCAGTTGCAGGAGTAACATTGGGAAGGACTGCTTCTGTGTAAAATGAACCCATCTAAAGGCATAAAACTGAATGACATGAGATAATGAAAAATACAACAAGAAAACGTATCATCAGACCCTGCCAGGACAGTCTGATCATGCCTGAAAGGTGATGGGTTTCACCTGCAAATTTGTTTAATTTCTAACACTGAAAATATGGTTTGCAACAAACCATGTTGTCAGATGATGTTTCTGTTTGCAAACTGCAAATCCTGGGCAAAATGACAGCCCAAAAAGAGAATATGAGGGACTTTCACACCATGCAATATGTCATTGGTGGGGACTTGAGATGAATTAGTGTGTGTTCAAATCACTTTACCATGTTTCATTCCTCCCAACATTCACAGCTAGGTATATGCTGGTACCCGCTGTAGATTAAATGTTGTATCTCAGCTGGCTACCCTGGCTAAACAAATTACATATGTAAAACTGATTCTTTACTGTGCTGTCCTCTTAAAGGGAGGGAAAGTGCAGAACAACACCAGTTTGTATATGCCTACTCCACCCTCTTTCTCCATTTGCATATCTCTTTTTCTGTCTCCTCATTTTAAAACTGTCTCTGTATGTGGCCCCATTGTGCTATTACAGGTGCTCCAACCAGTGACATATACAGAATAATGGATATGCAAGTCTGGATTTTGTTTTTATTTTGTGCAGCCAAGGTGTCTGAAGACCTATCAACGTCAAGAGCGAAGCTTGAGAGGTTTATGTGGTCATCAAATACTGAGGGTGTGCAAAAAAAATCCATAAATACAGATTTGCCTATTCTTTATTTTTATAATTACTAGTGTGTAGATTTCTTTAATTTTGAGTTGCCTGCACCTTACGCCATAGACTGTAAGCGTGAACAAGCGGTTCAGTATTCTAAACAAAATTATAGCAAATTTTCCACAGACAGCAGTATTTGGTATAAGAAACGTAAAGCTTTTTTGTACAGTTTTGTACAACTTTGTTTAGAAAAGTGAACGCTCCATCACACTACACTGTGGTGAAAGTGAAAGTGGTTTAAAATGCCATAATAACTGGATTTTGAGTTATTACTGCTCTTGGGGCGTAACAACCCAAAATCCATTTATAATAAGCGTTTGAAGAGACCAGTAATCTGGTTATTATTTGGAGTCATCAGTAATTATAATCTGTTACAGTTGAGAGTTTCTGGTGTTAGTGTCACTTTGCTATTTTATTTTTTATTTTACTCACTTTGCTATGTGTAACATGAGTTGCTACTTTGAGGAAATGTGAGCATATTATTAGCCCCTGGAGCCACTAACTGATTGTCGGGAGGATTTCTTTCTTTCTTTCTTTCTTTCTTTCTTTCTTTCTTTCTTTCTTTCTTTTCGAAAGGTAAATTAGGCAATTTTGCCATGGGGAGGGCTGCAAACTGACATATTGAACAAGATTAAGTTGTTGGTGGCATTTAGGATTTTCTTTCATTTTAAATGAATCTCTCATTCCTTTTTATGTTGATTGCGTGCATCGCAGAAACATATTAATAACGCTTTCTCCACAAGCAGGTTGAGAGGGTGTAGCACTGTTGTGGCCAATGCCCCCACAGCCTATAAAGGCTTGTCCAGTGTGCTCAATGCGTCGGCACGCTGCTGCTGACACTAGTTCAGCCAGCATGCCACCAACTTGTAAAAATTAGCTGCTACAATCAGGGCCGCCTCATCATTGCAGCATAAGCCTTTCGCTGCAATGAGGGAGTGACCCATCATTGCAGGGCGGGATCTGGAAACACTGATATTGTTTGTGAAGATGGTGGTGGCTTGCCGCCATGTTCACAAACAATATTACTTCGCCGGGGTAACAACTCCTCGGCAGCACGTGCCCCCTGACCATGTTTATTTGCCGAATAGGGCCCCAATCCTCATCAGCTTCAGTACCCCAATGTTTATGTTGCTGATGGGGAGCCCACTCAAGTTGGCATTATGTAACCCCACCCCTTGCTTTTGTTGTTTGCCGACAGGTGCCCAATCCCCCATAGGCTACAGCTGCCCCAAAAAGAAAGACTCTGTTGGCACCTGGGAGCCCATCCCAGCATGCCACATGCCCCTGTAAAATAAAAATGGTCCTGCAATGTTTGTTTGTTTTACCTGTAAAATAGGAAGCGGTCCTCGGCGGTCTCCCTGCCCCCCTCCGACCACCCGCACCACCACTGCACACCTACCTCCCCACCGCCTAACCCCTTACTTACCTCCAGATCTGGCACAATGATCTTCGGTGGACGGGAACACGCCTGCACTCTTGAAAGCCGACATGAACTGAAGAAATGCGGTAAGCTGTATAATGGAATAAACAGGGTTTTTCAACTTTGGTATATCTCAGTCATTATTTGAAATTTTGGCACCACATTTTCAACATGGCTTTTAGGACCCCTCCTCATGAATTATGGCACTGTCATGGCGTTAATCGCCCCGAAGGTGATTTTATGCGTCACTGCATGGAATCACCTTTGAGGCCAATTAATGAAATGACAGTGCCAGTGTTCATGAGGTGGCTCAAAAAGCCTATGTTGCAAATTTGGTGGAAAAATCCAAAAATGACTGTTTAATGAGTGCATGCGGTTGCTACGCGACGTCAGTAACTCTCGCGAATTTGCAATATTTTCACGCCAGATTTTCAACATTGCCATTTTTTCACACCTCCTTGTGAACAGTATAGCTGTCATTGTTCACATCCTGGCCAAAATGTGTTTTCGCACTACGCGTGCAAAATAGTGCGATTCGCTGTGGAAATCAGTTTTCGGGACAGAGTAAGAAACGACAGTGACACTGTTCATGAGTAGAGGTCCCAAAATGCCTATGTTGAAAATTTGGTGATGATACTCCATAAATGACTGTGTTACAAGTGTGCATTGCACAGTTTGCACAGACACTTGTAAGTCTTAATTCTGCAACATTTTCACTCCAGATTTTCAACACTGACATTTCCCACACCTACTTATGAGCAGTACAGCTGTCATTTTTCCCATCCTGGCCAAAATGTGCCTTGTCTGGTGTAACATTTCATTAAACATGGTGGCGGCTGTCACTGTCTGCCTCTCACAGTCCCACAGAAGTCGACTTCAGGGGTGCCCAATCCCTGTCGGCATGCCCCTCCCAGTTCATTTATCATTGGGGAGCCCAATCCCGTCGGCATAATGTTCCCTCCTGTTATCTGTCTGCCAAGTGGGGTGCCCAATCCCCACAGCATCTTCGCTAACACAGACATGCTGTCTTTGCCAATGGGGGCAATCCTAGTGGCTCCAGTCCCCCTCCCAAAAATACAGGTGGCACACTGGGAGCCCATTCCAGCATGCCAAACGTACCTGTAAAAAGAAAACCTTCCTGTGAAGTTTATTTTTCTTAACCTGTAAACAAGAAAATGGTCTTTCATTGTCTGCAGTGCCCCTCCCCAACCCACACTCACCCTCTGCATCCACCTCCCCCACACTCCCCTCACCCCATACTTACCTCAGAAGCCTTTGTGATCTTCAGTAGACCGGGAACACGTCTGCACTCTTTAAAAGCCGACTGCAACTGAAGAAAATCAGGTAAGCTGTATAATGGCATAACTGGGGTTTTCAACTTAGGTCGATAATTGCAGCCAATTTTGTGACTTTTGGCACTAACTTTTCAACATGGGGTTCTTGGGACCCCACCTCATGAACTCAGTCACTATCATGTCATTATTAGGTTCTGAAAGGTGATTTTGTGGTAACTGTGTGGAATTACCTTCTGGGATCGATTAATGAAATGACAGTATCACTGTTCGTGAGGTGTGCTCCAAAAAGCCGGTGTTGCAAATTTGGTGAAAAATTCCAAAAATTACTGTGTTACAAGCATGCATTGCACAGTTCCCAACACATTCATAACCCGAGAATGTTTAATATTTTTACTCAGATTTTCAACATTGTCATTTTTGCACACCGTCTTATGAACAGTACAGCTGTCATTTTCACATTCTACATGAAACATGTTTTGCACTTGTGGCACACAATGGGTGTGGTCGTTGTGCAAAATCAACTTTCGGACAGATTAGGAAAATCACAGTGAAACTGTTCATGAGTAAAGGTCACAAAATGCCTATGTTGAAATCTGGTGCAAAAAATCCCAAAATAATTGCATTACTAGTGTGCATTGCACAGTTTCTATACACGCTTACGACTTCACTTTTATATTTTCACTCCAGATGTTCAACATTACCATTTTTACACCTCCTCATGAACAGTACAGCTGTCATTTTCACATCCTGTTTGAAATGTGTTTTCACCTGTGGCACCAAATAACACAGTCGCTGTGCAAAATCACCTTTCAGCTAACAAACTGATAGTGTCACTGTTCATGTGGTGGGGTCACAAAAAACATGTTAACTTGGAGTGAAAATACCAAGAAATGCCCAGGGCGTTTGGTTTCCGACCATAATGCCCTACCCTGTAGGAAATGACAAGACTTAGGGGTGTGACTTGGCATTGTTGACAGTAATGCTCATGCCATTCCACCCCACCGCCACCCTGCAGCCAGTGACAGGCATAAGGGTATGCCTTGGACTCTTCAGCCTCAAGGTTCACCCCATTCCTCTGCACCCATTTCAGCATATTTCCTGTCAATACAAGCAGGAACATCTGCCAGAACTAGACAAATGGTGGATTCCTGTGGGGGAGGGCCTCAAACAACTGGTACAACAACTCACAAGAGACAGGGCTATCCTAGATCTAGTACTGACTAACAGAGAAAGGATCACAGTCTCCAGGTAGATCACCTGGGGCCAGTGACCACCACATGGTATGGTTCAATTTGGCCACTAGAATTAAATCATCCCATTCCAAGGCAAAAATATGGGACTTCAGAGGAGCTGACTTTGATAAGATGGCCAACAGAGTTAAGCTAGCCTGGCAAAAGAAATACAGGTGAGGGTTACAGGAAAAGTGGGCAAACATTAAGGATGCAATACTTGAAGCAACATCCCACTGTGTTAGAGAGAAAAGGAAGTGCAAAGAAGAAGGAAACTACTTTGGTTCTCAAAACAGTAGCAGAAAAGGTCAGAGTCAAAGGCTGGCCTTCAGGAAATATAAGGAACACAGCAGGATGAAGATAGAGGCATACCAAACTGTCCTAAGAGAAGTAGGGAAGGCAGTAAGGCAGACAAAGGCCCAAACCGAGAAACACTAGCACAAACAGTAAAAGAAGGTGACAAGACTATCTATAGATACAGTAGTAAAGAAGAAGGTCCAGAGGGTATTGTTAAGAGCAAAGAAGATAAGGGGCATGTGAGGAGGAGGACCATGTAAAAACATCTATCCTAAATAGATACTTCTGCTCAATATTTACTGAAGAGAAGGTAGGGCAGGGCCCACAGCTGAGCACCATGGACACAGGAAGGATGGGGGTGAGCACTAGTCCCTTCACAAAAGAAGGGTTTACAAGAGCTTAATAAGCTCAGGGTGGACAAGGCAATGGCACCTGATGGCATACATCCTAGGGTACTAAAGGAGCTAAGGGTGGAACTAGCAGAGCCATTATCAGAGCTGTTTAGTGAGTCTCTGAGCACAGAGATGTTCAGAAGACTAGAGAGGGCTCATGTGATCCCGCTCCACAGAGTGGTAGCAGGGAGGAGGCAGGGAACTACAGACCAGTCAGTCTTACCTCAGTAATGGGCAAGCTCAGTGGCTCAGTTGGTGGCACACTCACCTCTGAGGTCAGGAGATCAGAGGGCTGTGGGCTCAGTTCCCACATCTGGCACTTGGGGTAATATCCAGTACTGACACTGTAGTGCAGCATGAGAGGGTGCTGCACTTCTGAGGTGCCGTCTTTCAGATGAGATGTTAAACCGAGGGTCCCATCTGCCTGGATTGGTGGTAGTCCAGGTGGATGTTAAAGATCCCATGGCACTAATCGAAAAAGTAGGGAAATTTTATTTGAAAAAATGCACTTAACATCCCAAGAAAAATTGCTTACATTGATCACAGTAACAAGGAAACACAAGAAGATATCACAACACTCATCCTATTTTATCCTTAAGAAATGGCACTTCTGTCCACTGAAGGGCCCAAATGTCCAAAGACATATGCTGTTTCTCGAACATACATTGTTTAAAGAGTTCAGTCTCTATAATAAAAACAGTTTGTTCAGGTTCTTGATCTATTTGTTGTAGAAAAACTTACATCTTGTTTGCCATAATACAAATTTTATAAAAGCAAGAATCAGTTGTATCATTCCTTTTGCATAACCAGATTATGCAAACTAAAACCTCCACTATTTCTGCATATGATAGATGTTTCCAATATCTATTATTCCATTAGGTAGCTATTATATTCCATACAGCATGAACATATGGACAGTTGATAAGAAAATGTGACATTATTTCTTCTAGTGTTATAAAGACATCCCCGGACACATCCCTTCCTCCATTTATTTATGCTTTGCATTACCTTTCACATATAAATGACCATGTGCACACAACAACTTATATCCCATATTTGAGGAGGAATATATGGGTCTTTCAGGGATTCAATATGCTATTATTATAACTAGGGTCAACCTCCTTAAAGGAAATCATTGGTGGACTGATGGTATGGAAGATTGTTGAATATAGAGCTCTGGAGGAGGTAAGAGACAAAATATTTAACTGAACTTTCCAGTTTTCAGTTCACCAAGAGCTGAACAAGAAAACACACCCTATGTCTTCACTTAGGCTTTTAACTCACCCTGTTTCCCCAGGTGTGATAAAGAGGCCGTAACCACTCGCTAGCAAATAAAGTCCATACTGCTAAACTAGGTTTTGTCAAATCAACTAAATTAACATGAAAAAGTTGCAATAGAAAAAGTACTGGATTGATCAGATTCAAACCTCCTTTCGCTACAGTAAATATTTACTTCCCTTTTAATGGGATTCAAATGCTTCCCCACAGGACCTGGAATACTAAACCCAACAGTGAAGTTTCCAGAGCCCGAGGTAAAGGATAAACTGTACTGAGAAAAATAAATATTGGAAGCAAAAAGGTTTAATTACTGCTACTTTTTCTTTTTTTGACTGGTTCCATGCTTTCCATACGTCTACCTTGGATTTTGCAAGGTCTATTTTTGTTACCAATTATATATGCCATTGTCCCCCTTCCAAACCAAATCCCTGAATACTGAAAGGGGTCAGAGGATACACAAATTCCTTTCAAGATGGTGGGGACACACTCTGTATATTAAGACAGGCTCCTGACAACCTAGAAAATCTTCGATACAATCAAGGGCTTGGATACCAGAAATGTAATCTGCTACAAGAATACATATATCATCTGCATAGGCAGTCACTTTAATTTCCATATAGCCTCCTGGTGTTGGAATCCCAACTATGTGGGAATCATATTGTATAAAATGAAGTAATGGGTCTAAACACAACACATAAAGTAGAGGACTAAGCGGACATCCCTGTCTTACCCTTCTAGGTATATCAATGTAAGTAATAAAATGACCATTGACAAAAGGTAGTGCCTGAGCATTCTTATATAACAATGAGATCCAGTTTACAAAACTAGCGGTGTACCACAGTGTTTTAAAATTAATGAAATAAAATGATGTGGTACATGGTCAAAAACTTTTTCTGATCTAGGGACATAACACAACCATGTAATTGACTATTTTACCCTTTCTATAATTTTCCTGAGCAATAAGAGATTATATGAAATAGAACGTACCAAAATTATACGTTTGAGTAGATATGATAAGTGATGAAGCAATATTAAGTAATCGAGTATGTGAAATTTTCAATAAAATGTTATAGTCAGTGTTTAATAAACTTAGTGATCTCAATTGTTAAGAATAGCTCTATTACCTTTCTTATGTATCAAAATCTGTATTGCAACACAGAAATGCATATCTACTTGCATACTATCAAGACAGTATTAAAACCACCATTAAGATAAGTTGCAATATTTCAGTAAAAGCCACATAAAATCCTGAAGGAGGCCATCTATACCAGGGCTGTTGATTTTTGAGATGTTTAATAACCTCCCAATTTCTGCCTTAGTAATAGGTTTACTAAGATCTCTTAAAGATCACTAGATATCCTAGGAATCTCAATGGCTGATAGAAAATCAGTCACTTGTGAGTCGTTAATAGGTCTGGTATACATTTCTGTCAAATAATTTGTTACAGTTTGTAATATAGCTGGCCCATCAGTTACTGTAACACCATCCACCCTCCTCACTGCTTCTATAAACCTGTCAGAGGCCCTATGTGATCAGGTCTTAAATGCATCGCCAAACCCAGTTTTCATGGAGAACAGATCCTATATTCATTTAACATTGCTGTTGCCCTAAAGTATTGTAATTTCAACATAATAATTTTTCAAGTTGAGAACCTGTGGTTAACCTGATATATTGAATATTAATGATTGAATATAGCCTACTAAGCTGCTGTCTAAGTTTAAGTTATTCCTTATACTGATTCAGCCTAACTTTAGAAGAATGTGTCTGAAACATCACTTTTAAACCTCTTTTTGTTTCTTCCCATCAAGTACTAATATTCTTCGCTAGACATGCCACTGACATTTTGCCTTAAGAAATTCAATAGTTCTGGAGACCATACCTACGTAAGGACATAGACAGGGTAGAAGAGTTCAGAGGAGGGCAACAAAGATGGTGCATGGATTGCATCACAAGTCCTATGAAGACAGGTTGAAGGAACTGAACATGTACTCCCTGGAGGAGAGGAGGGAGAGGGATAAGGCAGAATTTCACTGTTCACTGATGACACAAAGCTCTGTAACAGAGTAGACACACCAGAGGGTGTAGACAGAATGAGAAGCAACCTGCAGAAACTTGAAGAATGATCAGTGGTTTGGCAGTTGAAATTCAATGCAAAAGTGCATGATAATGCATATGGGGCACAAAACCCTGGCACAATATATCAGTTGGGAGGTGAGGATATAGCATACAAGCAGGAAAGGGATCTTGGGGTTGTCATCTCTGATGACCTCAAGGTAGGGAAACAGTGTGACAAGGCAGCAGGTAAAGCAAATAGGATGCTGGGATGTATAGGCAGGGCATCATCTGCAGGAAAAGGGAGGTCATAATTCCGCTATACAAGACACTAGTGAGGCCCCACCTGGAGTCAGGTGTACAGTTCTGGAGACCATACCTAGGTAAGGACATAGACAGGGTAGACAAGGTTCAGAGGAGGGCAACAAAGATGGTGCATGGATTGCATCACAAGTCCTATGAGGACAGGTTGAAGGAACTGAACATGTACTTCCTGGAGGAGAGGAGGAGAGAGGGGATATGATAGAGACATACAAGTATCTTACAGGAGGAACAGGGTGCAGGAAAACACTATTTTTAAGCGAAAAGATGTTCCAGGACTAGAGGGCATGGGATGAAGGTGGAGGGAGGACGATTTAGAGGAAACATGAGAAAGAATTTCTTCACAGAACGGGTGGTGGACAAGTGGAACACTCCAGAGGAAGTGGTGGGGCTGAAACAATCACGGGATTTAAGAATGCATGGGATAGACATAAAGGAATTCTGGAGGTCAGGGGTAAGGGCAACAGACTTCTAGGAAAACAAACTGAACTTACAAGCTCAAATGGGCAGACTGGGTGGGCCATAGGCCCTTATCTGCCGACACTGTCTATGTATCTATGTATCTATGTAATAATCTTAAGCCTCACTGTGTGCTCCTTCAGGAGTGCTGTATTTCACTTCAATTCCTAGCCATATTGTGGTCCACACTCTCCTCCCATAACAATTAGGAGGACTGCATGGTCCGAGGTTTCAAGAGGAATTGTGTCTGCTTGCAAGATGTTGATTGTTTTTTTTGTGAATATAAAATCTATTCTAGTAGAAAGTGTACCCTAAAATAAGTGTGACCTCATTCACAATAGATTTTCCTAAAGGAATCTTGCAACCCACTCTGTTGAATAATACTATTTAAATAGTTGGAGTCACAATACATTTTCTTTGTAGTAGCCCTCTGTCCTGTCTATCCACTACACAGTTAAAATCACCTCCCAAATCACCATTTTACTAGTGAGTAAATAAGGGCTAACCTCCTGATATTAGTCAATCCACTCTTTTTTGGTAAGAGGAGCATAGATATTAATCAATTTCCACCCTATACCCTTAAATGTAAAATCTAATAATAATGCCCTACCTACTAAATTTTCCACTAGGCACGACACCTAAACCCATCACCCTTGAACAAAACACCTACCCTTCACAAACCCTGTCCCAAATGAAAAAGGAAGGGCCCCAACACCACAAATGGTGGGCCAACGGACCAATGAAATGGTGTTTAGTCTAGTGTCCTGTAATAAACAGATATCACAGTTTAAATCCTTCAGTACTGACAATGTGATTAGTCTACGCTTAGTATTTGTAATGCTATTCACATTGAGATTTGCTTCTAAACAGGGAATGGCTCGTGATGTAGAATATGATACTTTTAAGGTGGTTTACTCAATCTTGAACTTCTCATGTCCAGTATGAACCCTGGAGGACTTCACTCTTCAGCTCCTTACTCAATCCTCTCTCCTTCTGATTCAGAGGAGGAGAAGAGAGCCAGGGAGGATGCCTCTGAGTCACCCCTTGCTCGAGTCTAACACAGAGGGTCTAAGAACATCAGATTTATTTTCAAAACAAGTCCTTCCTTCCCGGGATGTTTGCCTTTGCAACCTGTGATCTAGGCCTGGTTTGTTTCATACTTCTATTTTGCACTACTCTTGACCAATGGGGGTGGCATTTGGACTTCAATTTTGTTACCATCATTCGATGTTGCAGCAGCTGAAAAAGAAGGTGGGGCTGTAGACTTAGGAAGTACAATGAGGGTTATAAACTGCATCTGTGCTCATAGTTTGAACTTCAGATTCAGGGGTCCGAGGGTTTGCTGGTGGCAGAGGGAATATGCATTCTCTGGAGGAGCTTGACCAGAATATTGTTTTCTTTTGCATTTCTTTTTCTGGGCATCCTGTAATATAAAATATTGATTAATCACGATCACTTCTATTGTGGGTAGCCCATGGACAGGTTCGATAAGTATGACCAGTTTCATCACATAGATTGCAGGGCTCCTCCATGCAGTCAGAGCTATGGTGGCGAATGATAAACACAGGTTACATTTCATTCTGTCACATGCAGATCCCAAGTGTGTATAAGCCACACCTAAAGCAAGTTTTTGGTTGGCGGGGTAAAAGCAGGTGACCCCTCTCATTACCAAAAATAAACTATTAGGGAGATGAACTGGGCCTAAGTTGTTATTTCTTAGATGAACCTGTATAACCCATCCCCCATTCCAAATACATTCCTCATTAAAATTGGTCTGGGACTACCAAAACATCACATCTCTTTTGCAACCAGTAAACAATATTGTGAATCGAGACAGATTCATTACGAAATAAAACTGTAACATTTTGATAGAGGGTCTCGTTAGAGGTATCGCTCTAAATGGCAACCATAATTCAGTATATTTAAAAGCATCGTATTTAGTCCAAAAGTGGTCCAAGCCCCTGTGGAGAATTAAAGCTTATGTCATATAAGGTCGCCCTAGGGACGTGAATTAGGGCATGAATTTCAGTTGAAAAATATCCAAATTACTTTTTAGTAAGGTATACCTACAGTTGGTCAGGGGCCACCTCTAACCCCCAAAATATTCCAAATGAACTGTGTTTCACCTCTGTTGGGGATCCTTGTAAAGGGTCCTTCCTCGAAAGGACTCCCAAGTAGATTTTGATTGTTCTTCCAAGGTTGGAGTATTTTGAATAGTGCCTTGAACATCTTCCCTGAATCAGCCCACGGAACCAATTGAACTGCTTCTTCCTCTGAAGCTGAGGAGTCCGTGTCTTTTTCCGAGGAACAGAAGGTGAACTCGATCCTTGATGCTCGAGGTTACACTCAGAGCCTGAGGCCTGGACAGTCGGTAATGAGGTGGAAGCCTTGGAAACAGTCACTTGCAGTGGGGAAGAACTTCCGGGATAGGACTGTGCGCTGGGTCTGGAATCCAAACATTGGCGTTTCCTGCTTCCACCAGCAGCAAGCAGGGAGCATTCTAGGATGTTGGGAGGATCCACGAGTGGGCTGTATAACTAGTTCAACTCTCCTACCTTTCTAGCCCTAACGTAGGAGCCAGCACAGACAATACTTGATCAGGTACTGGTTTCAATGTACTCACTGAGTTTGTAGAGTGTGAGAATAATATTGTAGACATTGTTGCTGTCAGGGGTTCTTGCTGCGCTGTCAAGGGGTTTATAGCATAGGTGACTCAGGCTGCAGGAATGCTTTCAGAGCACCGACATCATCTGTCTGAGGCTTGCCATTCAGAACAGTAGAAGACGCTGCTGCTCCTGCTCAATAATTACCTTAGCAGCTTCTTGCAAAATTTCTTCCAGAAACATCAATGGACTGCATAGAAATAGCTGTGTCAAACAAATCGGTATCCCGAGTTGCACTTTTCATGGTGGTACCACGTAATTCTTTGTTTTGTAACAAAATGTTATTTAGCCAGTTGTCATCAGATGCAAATAATCCGTGTGAAGCTTGTTCCGATTTCTGGGGATCAGCGGTTTGCATATCAGTAGCGTACACTTGGCGCAATATATCAACCTTCTCAAACTTGGTCTCCTGAGCTGGACCTGTGGGTTGGGAGACCTTCTCACCCTGAGTACACCAGAGAATGATTCTCCAGCATACCGTCCTCCACAGTGACAGCTCCCCTACTGACGAAGAGTAGAATTTCCCGAGTGTCCTGGCCAAATTTCTCACAATCACTAAAAATACCACCAACAGCTTAACCTGGTTCAAGGTCAGCTGGCATTCATCTGTATCCCCCTTCCCGGGTCATGTCTGAAAATAGGCAGGATTTGTCTAGTGCACTTACCGGTCAACAAAAGCAAACAAACAAACAAAAAAGATTATGGGGCACTCCTTAAGGAAAGGATAGTGCAAAACCTGGAATCCATAGGAGCACAGGATCCCAGACAGCATGGGTTTACAAAAGGAAGGTCCTGTCAAACTAATCTCATAGATTTCTTTGACTGGGTAACCAGAGTGGTGGACCAAGTGGGAGCAGTTGATGTCACCTACCTTGACTTCAGCAAAGCTTTCAATACTGTTTCATATAGAAGATTGATTAATAAGTTTGGTAGGCTCAGGATGGGTCAGAAGTTGGTCAACAGGATGGCAAATTGGTTGACGGGCAGAAAACAGAAGTGGTAGTAAACGGTATACAGTCAGAAGAGATGCAAGTCACAAGTGGGGTACCTCAGGGATTAGTGCTGTTGCCAGTCCTCTTCAATATCTTCATCAGTGACCTTGCAGATGGACTAGAGGGCAAGGTTTGCCTGTTTGCAGATGACACCAAGATCTGCAACAGGTAGATGATCAGATAAGTGCGGGCAGAATGAAAGAGATCTGGATAAACTAGCAAAATGGTCAGAAGAGTGGCAACTGGGGTTTAATGCAAAGAATGCAAGATCATGCACATGGGAAGAGAAACCTGAAGCCACCTATAGGCTGGGAGGAGTTGCTGGCAATCACAAGGGAAGAAAGAGACTTGGACATCATCATCACCACCGATGACTTGAAATCATCCAAGTGGACCACTACAGCAGTAGAGTAAGGCTAGGGGAATGTTGGGGTGTATTAATAGGGTATCACAAGTTGGAAAAGAAAGGTAATAATCTCTCTTTACAAGACACTGGTTAGGCCCCATCTGAGTACTGTGTGCAGTACTGGAGGCCACACCTTCACAAGGACATTAACCAAATTGAGGCAGTCTAGAGAAGAGCAACCAAAATGATGCAGGGACTGCATCAGAAAACATATGAGGACAGATTAACAGAGCTCAATATGTATACCCTAGAGCAAAGAGAGAGAGAGAGAAAGGTGATATGATTGAAACATTCAAACACCTTAAGGGTATTAACAAGGTGAAAGAGCCAAGTTTCAATATAAGAAAAATAGCAGGACAAGAGGACACAGCATGAGATTAGAGGAGGCTGGTTAAGTGGTAATGTGAGGAAGTTCTTTTTACAGAAAAGGTGGTGGCTGCATGGGCGGCCTACTTCAGGAAGTGGTGGATATGAATACAATGCAGGGCTTCAAGCAGGCATGGGATAGGCATAAAGGGAGCAATACAGATGAGTATGAATTGATAGGCCATTGACAGAGCAAGGCTGATGGCATATTTATAAGGTAGAAAAATAAATGGGCAAACTGGATGGGCCGTGCAGTCCTTATCTGCCATCAGCTTCTATGTTTCTATGGAATGGGGTGAGTGCAAGCCGAACACCCCAAAACATACCTTGACACTTGTCAGTGTCTGCATGGCAGGGTGAGGTGAAATGGTGCGAGTGTTATGGTAACGACCCAAGGCACACCCCAATGCCTGTCCATGTCTGCAGGGTGGGGTGGGATTGATGTCACTTCAGTACTTCACTGCCATTCCTATTCTGCATCTAACTCCTGCACTTCCAGTGCTAATGCCAACAAGCAAATATTCAGCATTTATGCATGTTTTTTGTGTATGTGGCTAACATTGAAAATACCAACAGTTCTCCCATGAATTTATCTAATTTACATTTTGCAAACACTCTGCACACCCCATTACTTACCCTCAAACCCTCTATCCACCCTCACCATCACAGCAACTCGAATGCATCACAGTAGGATCTCTCAATGTGCGGCTCCACACACAGTCAAGATCTGCGGTTCATTGCCCTGTCCGAACACGTAAGTTAAGATGGCCATTGCACAATGTAATGTATCTTGCCAATCTGTCAAGGGATGTCTGTGTCTCTGGAAATGCTCTGAGGGACCTTTGTTCTGCTTCCTCTCTATTATGGTTCTGGGCTGTGAACCCCCTCCCTCACAGTCTTTCTGTCTCTGTCTCTCTAATCTGGACAGGCAAGTCAAATATTTATTTCAGCATCTTTTTGCTGCCCTGTAAACACAATCCCAATCAGGCCCAGAAAAGCGAATAAATCTTTTTGATAGATTTATGTGCCTGTAAAATATTGTGGCCTACTGTTATCTCTCTCCCGTCTGTTTTTTGTTCCCCATCCTGCCATGGCTCTGTCCTTTTCACACAACCACCCTGATGGTTGGAAAGAAAACAAACGTAGATTCGAGTTGCCAGTGCCTGTAATTTCACCTATAACCCCCACACAGTCTTCCTCTGTCTCTCTTCTTTGTCTAGATGACTCAATTTTAATATTTATTTTATTAGCATTTCCTGGCACATTGTACACATACCCACAATGAAGCATGAAAAACACAATCAAGAAGACACAACTCAAATATGTACTTTGCCAGCCTGCCTTTGACCTGTGCATTAGGAACATGTGTGAGACTGTAAGATGACTGTAGGGACCCTGTTGTATCTCCTCTCTCTCTCTCCCTCTCTCCCTCTCTCTCTCTCTTTCTCTCTCTTTCTAATCTTTATCAGGGTTTTGGAAGGCACAAGTAAAGATTCATTCTGCCAGCCGGCTCTTGTCCTGTACACATATGCATGCTGATGCCTGAGAAGGAAAGAAAAAATTACCCACCTTAGTAATGTTGTTTTTCTAATGGAGTCTTGCTATATTCTGACAGTAGCAGTGAGTCCCAACCTTGAACTGCCCGGAGATGAAAGAGTTAACTTTCCATGTCAGGCATGGAACGCAGAGCTCGAGCTCGGTTGAGACTCTGTCTGTTGCTGTTTAAACTCAAACTATCAGATCTTCTAGAGCTAAAACTCACTAAAGTCCTGTGTGGAAGCTGTAAACCTACACTAGCCAACTGGCTACTAAACATAAAACACATTTTTTGTCCCAAAACAAAGACTCAAGTCAGGAGACCCAAAAATGAAAAACACAACACCAACTCACCCCAAGAAAAGAAGGGGTGAAAACAAAAAGGGTGGGCACCTACTGAGTGCCAACACTGCACTGCCCACCACATCCCAAAAACAGAGGTTCTGAGAGGGGCAGGCGGGGGAGGTCAGAATATAGCAAGACTCCATTAGAAGAAACAACATTACTAAGGTGAGTAATTTTTCTTCAAACAACATAATCTTGCTATATTCTGACAATGTAACTACTAAAGCAGTATCTCCATGGAGGAGGGACAGAACCTACTTAGGAAATAGGCTCTGTAGCACAGCTGTGCCAATCTGACATCACTCCTAGCCTGGATGTCCAGGGAGTAATGCTTGGTAAAGTGTGAACTGTTTTCAGGTAGCTGCTTGACATATCTCTAGAATAGGGATGTCCCTGGCAGCAGCCAGGAAGCAGCTGTACCTCTGGTAGAGTGAGCCCTCAGGCCTGAGGGAGGAACCTTACCCAGTTTTTCATAACAAAATTGGATACAAGACAACACACCTGGCAATGGATCTTTTAGTGGCAGGTTTCCTTTACCAACCTCTCCATAAGTGAGGAACAGTTGGAGGGAGTCAAACCTGTGACCCTTGGTACACTCTATATAGTAGCTAAGGGCTCTTTTCACATCTAAACTGTGCAACCTCCTCTGCCAGAGGAGGAATGGTCAGTGAAGTATACTGGAAGAGACATGGATTGATTAAGGTGGAAATCTGAAACCACCTTAGGAAAGAACTTCCTGTTAGTCCTGAGGACCACCTTATCTCTATGAAAGGAGATAAAATCAGGCTCCACTGACAAAGCTTGTAATTCACTTATGCATCTGGCAGAAGTGATGGCTACAAAAACACAGTCTTCCTAGACAAGTACTTAAGCTCTGCTGAAGATAAAGGCTCAAAGGGGTTGCATAAGCTGAGCAATGCAAACATTTAGGTCCGGGCAGGAGCAGGGCCCCTGAATGGAGGGTTGGTGTGAAGCAATCCCTTGAAAAACTTGGAGAATACAGGGTGAGCTGAAAGAGAAGAGGGCTTACCTGCTGAAATAAAAACAGACACAGCTGCCAGATGCACTTTCAGTGTAGCTGGTCTCAGCCAAGCTATTTAAATGGACCATATAATCAAGGACTGTGGGCAGATCAGCAGATTCTGGAGAAATATAGCTTCCCAGAGCACCATATGAAAAATCTTTTCCATTTGGAATTATAAGTAGCCCTGGTGGAAGGTTTTCTAGAAGCCTTCAGGGATATCCATTACACCTTGGAAGAGGTGTAGATCAGCAAACTCTAACTCTTCAAGAGCCAGGCCTTGAGATTGAGAGATTTGAGGTTCGGTACCAAACCCTCCCTGAGCACAGGTTAACAGGTTGTAATTCCTGGGAAGACACAGGGAAGATGGACTGCTAAGGACAGTAGGAGTGGATACCAGGGCTGTCTGGCCCAGTCTGGAGCAATCAGGATCATCTTGCAGGGTTGAGATCTGATTTTGACTAGCACTTTGAACAGGAGAGGAAGGGGAAAAGCATAGAAACTTCCTTTCCTAATTGAGAAGTAAGGCATCCAGGGGACTGAGATCAACACTGGGGCCTGCAGCAAAAAGGGAAGTTGGTGATTGTCTGCGGGTGCCCCATCTGGAAAATATCACCTCAAGACCAGGGGTCCAGTGACCATTCGTGATGGCCCTGGAAATCCTGCTGAGAGCATCTGCCAGGACATTGTCCTTGCCTGGGAGGTGAACTGCCATGAGGAGGTGTTCAGGGAGTAAGCCAGAGACCACAACTTCATTGCTTGTGCACAAGGCCGTAGGACCGAGTGCCTCCTTGCTTGTTGATGTACCACATTGTGGTGGTGTTGTCTGTTCTGACCTGTATAACTTTGTTCTGAAGAGATTTGAATAAAGCTTGAAGTGCTAGAAATACTGCTCTGAGTTCCAACAGATTGATGTGGAGCAGAGATTCCTGAGGGACCACAACCTCTGGGTGGTCAGGTCGCCCATGTGAGCCCCCACCCCAAGAGGGAGGCATCTGTAGTAAGGATTAAAGAGTGAGATTGATTGACAAAGGAACCCCTTGTCTCAGATTGCTCTGATCCTGCCACCACTGTAGGGCCTGGATCAGGGTTCGAGTTACTAGGATCAATTTGGTCAAAGGGTCCTTCCTTTGAGACCAGAAGGCTCTCAAATGGAACTGAATGTCCCTCATCTGAAATCTTGCTCCCTGCACTGCTGTTGTAGAAGCAGCCATGTGACCCAGGAGCTGTAGAAAATGATGCCTTGCTGGTTGAGACACCTGCAGGGTGAATGAGGAGGCCAGAGAGACCAGGGTCCTTGCCCTGTCCAGAGGAAGGAAGGCTCTGGCCTACTCTGTGTCTAGCTCTGCACCTATGAAGGTGAGGAGCTGGACCGGCTCTAGAACTGACTTTGGAAGATTTAGAAGACCAAAGAAGTGAGCAGTTGCTGAGTTATCTGTAAGTGTAACTTGTCTGGGGACTGGCCTACTATGAGCCAGTCATCCAGGTAAGGAAAGATTGCAATCTTTTGCCTTCTTAGAGAAGCAACTACCACTGCCAGGCATTTTGTGAATACCCTTGGAGCAGAGGTGAGGCCAAGGACATTGCTCTGAACTGGTAATGGCCTGAGGCAGCTCGAACCTGAGGTGCTTTCGATGGGAGCTTCTGATGAGAATATGGAAGTAGGCATCCTTGAGGTCCAGGGCACTAGCTAGTCCCCTGGCCTTAGAAGATAGAATAATTCCCAGAGTCCCCATTTGAATTTTGGTTTAAAAGGTGCTTGTTTAAGTATCTGAGATCCAGGATGGGCTGACATTCTCCTGTCTTTTTGGGTAAGAAAGTACCTGGAGTACAACCCTTTGCCCTGGTGTGGGGTGGAACCCTTTCCACAGCTCTGAGAGCTAGGAAGAAAGATACCTCTGCCTCTAAGGCAAGTGTCTCTGATGGATTAGCAGGTGGAAAGGATCTGGTTCTCATCTTTGGAAACTTTTGAAGCTGAGAACCAGCCCGGCTTACTACTTCAGGACCCATTTGTCTGATGTCAGAGATTCCCAGTCCTGACAAAGTAAGCCAGCCTACCCCTACAGGTAGCTGAGAATCGGCCCCTGGCAACCCCATCAGGGTGCCTGTTTGGCAGGGGCTTTGGGCTGAGGGGTGGAAGCAGGCCTGCTTGTACCCGTCTGCCTCTCCTTCTAAAGAACCCCTCTGGGCATAAGCAGAAGAGGAGGCCTGGGCTTGGTAAAGGCCTATGAAAAGGCCTGCCCTGGCCCTGGGAAGCTGCCTTTGAGGAGTGGCCTGCCTTTCCTTGGCCTCTGCACTCCTATAGGTGGTCCTATACTCATCCAATTTCTTCATGTAATTCTCTGTTTGCTCCCCAAACAGAGAATTACCCAAACAGGAAAATCCATGGCCTTAGTCTGGGTATCCTGTGACAGGCTAGTACATCTGAGCCAAGCCATTCTTCAAAGTGCCACAGATGTAGCCATGACTCTAGATGACACATCATTGGAGTCTACTGCAGCATGGAATTGCACCTTGGATGCCTCAATACCATCAGCGGCCACCTGCTCCAGTTCCTTGGCAAGCTGGCCAGGGACGTGTTTTGCTAAAGCCATAACAGTGTCCCATCTGGATTTTTGATACCTAGCAGTATAGGCCATATAATTGGCCTGCCTGAGTCCCAAGAATGCTGCCATGTACTGTTTCTTTGCCATGGCATCAATCCTACTGGAGTCCTTGTATGGGGGTGTGAAGCCAAGGGAATGTTTGCCTTATCACAGGCTGCAGCCTGCACTACTAACATGGCTGCATTGTTGTGTAAGGAACTCTGTGTCTGAGCCTGACAATGTATACCTGTTGTCCATTCTTTTATCCACAGGAGGTATAGTGTTAGGAGTCTTTAAAATCTTAAATGTCTGTTTCCCAAAAGATTTGTGTAAGGAATAGACAGCCTCCTAGACTCTGGGATATCTATCATTTCCACATAGTCAGGCTCCTCCTGGTCATCCACAGCTACTTCCATAAGAAGCATGAGGGTTTCAGCCACTTTTTATAAAACATGAAATGGGAGGGGACTCAGAAAGCCTAGGAGGAGCGCTCCTGAAGGTCTGTCTGGGGAGATGTCCGGGTCAATGGCACATCCAGACTTTCAAATCCACATTCACTTTCCTCATACTCCTCTTCCTCCTCCTCCAGTTCATAAAACTCCTCTAAATCATACTCTTGAACGGTGGAACCCGGCAAACCGGCCTGCCTGATGGTGCTGGTTCGGTCAGAACCGGGAAAGTGACTGAACAATTTTGATCGCTTTGGCTATTTCTTCAGCGGTTGGAGAGGAAAGTTTTGGCTCCACACCAGCTGATTTTTCTTTTCTAGTTCTTTTAGCTGGAACTGACTCCTCAGAATCAGCTCTTCTTTTGCCGAAGAAGTCTTGCCCTGGTCAGAGGTACTCCTTCTGGTTCGGTTTGAACCGAACCGGGCTGTCCATCCAGTTCAGCGGACTTTTGGCCTCCCTTTCCTGAGCCTACCAACTCTCTTTTCCAGGGTAGCTGCAGGAAATATTTACAGATCTGGCAGTCTGCATTTGGGTGGTCAAACCCCAGATAGTAAACACAGGTGGTGTGGGGGTCAGCCTTGGCAAAGACTTCCCACGCACTGCAGTGTTGAAGCCAGTGGGTCCCGTTTTCTTTTGGGTTTCTCAGACATTGTGCCAGTCCTAACCAAACTTACCCATTTATGGCAATCCACCAGGCAAGACCCTCTTATCGGTTCCTGACCGTGTCACTGGTCTTGGAAAAACGTAATAAAATCCGTTTTTCTAGAACTGATAAGAACCAGTAACCACACTCTAAAAGTACAATTTAAGATTTTTAAACAACTTGATTGGTTCAAACCGAACTGATGAACCATTTACAAGTTCCACACAGAATAGAATAAAATATAACCTATCTAGTACTCACAAATACACAGACAGAGACTGAACCGACAGGTTACGGTTTAAATTGATCCGAAAACAGAAAAGCGGTACTTTAACCAACAAATTGAACCGAGCAGAAGAAGAAATCTCCGAGCGACTGTTCAGTGAAGCGGAGATAAAGAATCTGATGGTTTGAGTTTAAACAGCAACAGACAGAGTCTCAACTGAGCTCGACTCAGCATTCCATGCCTGGCATGGAAAGTTAACTCTCTCATCTCCGGGGCAGTTGGAAGGTTGGGACTCACTGCTACTGTCAGAATATAGCAAGACTTCATGTTGTTTGAATGACACTTTTATTTGTCATTTATGTGGCTATAAGATTTCTCCATGGACCCCTGTTGCCTCTCTCTGTCTTTCTCTCTCTCTCTCTCTCTCTCCTCTCATCTCTAAATTCTGGGAGGCACAATTACAAAAA
The DNA here is from genome assembly GCA_016271365.2 of Neoceratodus forsteri. Taxonomy (NCBI): domain Eukaryota; kingdom Metazoa; phylum Chordata; order Ceratodontiformes; family Ceratodontidae; genus Neoceratodus; species Neoceratodus forsteri. The sequence goes on along the minus strand of CM028130.1, from coordinate 133,117,067 downwards.
CATATTTTGCCAAATGGATCTTGTCTGCTACACACACAGCCACACTAAGTCCAAGAAAAACAAGCATTTGTCAATGCTGAATGTTGATTGCGTTGGTCTGTTGAGCTTGCTCACTGCCCGCTGTCACTCACTCAGTCTGTTTCTCCCAATGCTGCAGGCTGCTCTTTTGTACTGGGCTCCTGCTATTGGCACCTTTTTCTGCCCTCAGAGAAATCTGCAGCTGTCCCGACAGAGCTCCATTGAAGTCGCTCACTCCCCGTCTCACTCGCTCATTCTGTTTCTCCTGGCACTGCAGGCTGCCCTTTGTATGGCTCCAGCCTCTGTTGGTGCTTTTTCTGCCCACAAAGAAATCTGCAGCAGTCCTGACAGAGCTCCATTGAGCTCGCTCACTCCCTCTCTTTTCGCTCATTCTGTTTCTGCCAGCGCTGCAGGCTGCCCTTTAGTACTGGGCTCCTGCCTGCATTGCCACCTTCTTCTGCTCACAAAGAAATTTGCAGCAGTCACAATAGAGCCCATTGAGCCTGCCCCCCCACTCGCTCATTCTATTTCTTCTGGCCGCTGCAGGCTTCCCATTTGTACTGGGCCCTGCATGCATTGCTGCCTTTTCTGCCTACAAACAAATCTGCAGCAGTTCCAACAGAGCTCTGTTGAGCTCACTCACTCCCTCTCCCTCACTCGCTTGTTCTGTGTCTCCTGCTGCTGCAGGCTGCCCTTTGTACTGGGCTCCTGTCTGCACTGGCGGCACTTTTCTGGCCACAAAGAAATCTGCAGCAGTTCTGACATAGCTCCGTTGAGCTCGCTCACTCTCCCTCTCTCTTCGCTCATTCCATTTCTGCCGGAGCTGCAGGCTGGCCTTTTGTATTGGGCTACTGCCTGTATTGCCACCTTTTTCTGCCACAAAGAAATCTGCAGCAGTCATGATAGAGCTCCATTGAGGTCACTCGCTACCACTCTGTCACTTTCGCTCATTCTGTTTCTCTTGGTGCTGCAGGATGCACTTTTGTACAGGGTTCCTGGCTACATTGGCACCTTTGTCTGCCCACAAAGAAATGCACAGCTGTCCGACAAAGCTCCATTGAGGTTGCTCAGTCTCCCTCTCTCATGTGCTCATTCTGTTTGTCCTGGCGCTGCGAGGACCCTTTTGTAAGGGCTCCTGCCTGCGTAGTGCCTTTCCTGCCGACAAAGAAATCCACAGCAGTCCTGATAGAGCTCCGTTGAGCTTGCTCAGTCCCATCTCACTCACTCATACTGTTTCTCCCACTGCTGCAGGCTGGCCTTTTGTACTGAGTTCCTGCCTGCATTGACACCTTTTCTGCCCACAAAGAAATCTGCAGCAGTCCTGACAGCACTCCAGTGAGTTCGCTCCTCCCCCTCCCTCATTCGCTCTCTCATTCTGTTTCTCCCAGTGCTGCAGGCTGCCCTTTTGTACTGGGCTCTTGCGTTCGAGGCCTTTTTCTGCCCACAAAGAAACCCCGCAGCAGTCCCAACAAAGCTTAGTTGAGATCGGTCACTCCCCCTCTCACTTGCTCAATCTTAATCTGTCCCAAACACTGATTTCCCACAGTGACCATGGTATTCTCCAGCAGGAGTGCATAAACATATTTAACTAGGATGTGAAAAATGACAGCTATATTGTTCATAAGAAGTTGTGAAAAAATGGCAGTGTTAAAAATGTGGTGTGAAAATATTACAAATTTCTGGAGTTAGAAGGGTGCTTGGAAACAGTTCAACGCAACGCTTGTAACACAGTCATGTTATGGAGTTTAGTCACCAAATTTTCAACATAGGGATTTAGGACCTCTGCTCATGACAGTATCACTGTCATTTTTAATCTATCCCAAGCAGTGATTTCCTACAGTGACCACGCTTATTCTGAGCTGGAAGTGCGGAAACACATTTTGGCCAGGATGGGAAAAATGACAGCTGTACTGTTCATAAGTAGGTGTGGAAAATGGCAATGTTGAAAATCTGGAGTGAAAATATTATAATATTGAAGTTCTGGCGTGCGTGCAAACTGAACAATGCACACTCGTAACACAGTCATTTTATGGAGTATCAATACCAAATTTTCAACATAGGTATTTTAGGACCTCTGCTCATGAACAGTGTCACTGTCATTTTCTTAATCTGTCCTGAACACTGATTTCCCACAGCGACCGTGCTATTCTGTGCTGGAAGGGCAAAAACACATTTTGGCTGGGATGTGAACAGTGGCGGCTATACTGTTCACAAGGAGGTGTGAAAAATGCCAATGTTGAAAATCTGGTGTGAAAATATTGCAAATTCAGTGAAGTTACAGTGTGTGTAGCAACTGCACAATGCACGCTATAAAAACAGTCATTTATTGGTTTTTTCAACCAAATTTGCAACATAGGCTTTTTGAAAACCCACCTCATGAACACTGGCACTGTCATTTTCGTTACTCAGCCCTGAAAGGTGATTTCAGGCAATGACCGTGAAATCACCCTTTGGGGCAGATTAGCACCATAACAGTGTCAGAATTCACGAGGAGGGTCCCAAAACCCCCATGTTAAAATTTTGCTGCCAAAATTCCAAAAATGATTAAACTATGCATCAAAGTTGAAAAAACCTATTTATTCCATTATACAGCTTACCGGCATTTCCTCAGTTTGCGGTCAGCTTTGAAGTCTGACGTGTTCCCAGTCCACGAAGATCGTCCGCTGGACTCCAGAAGGTAAGCATGGGTGGGGAGGCAGGGTGTGCAGTGGGTGGCCGTGGGTTGTGGGAGGGGCAGGGAGACTGCTGAGGGACCGTTTCCTTTTCTCACAGGTCAAAAAACACAAACAAAGGCATCGCAGGACCGTTTTTGTTTTCAGGGCATGTGGCATGCTGGAGTAGGCTCCCAACATGCCAATGGACTCATTCTTGGGGTGGCAGCTGTAGCCGGTGGGGATTGGGCACTCGGCACACAACAAAGGGAGGGGCCACATCATGCCGATGGGGATTGGGCACTCCATTGGCAATAAAGGGGTGCAGAGCCGAGGGGATTGGGCACCACCTCAGTATTAGGATTACTATATGTTTGTGAACATGGCAGAAAGCCGCCACCATGTTCACAAACAATATGTACTTGAGACGTTCCGCCAGCAATGACGGGTCACTCCCTCATTGCAGCGAATGGCTTACACTGCAATGACGAGGTGGCCCTGATTGCAGCAGCTGAAACTTTTCAAGGTTGTGGCACACTGCCTGAACTAGTGTCAGCAGCAGTGTGCCACAGCATTGGGGAAAGCCAGCCAAGCTTTTAAAGGCTGTTAGGCATTGGTCACAACAGTGCCATGCCTCCACAACCTACTTCTGAAAACCTGCGCACATGTTTCTTATGCATGCAAATCAACATAATAATAAATGTTTATTTGTGGTTTATGTGACTGCATAATTTCTCCTTGAGCAACACCCCAACACACACACACCTGTCTCTCACTCCTTCTCTCTCTCACTATATATATATATATATATATATATATATATATATATATTAGAGGCAAAAACTCCATTTAATGCATCAGTTTGGGTTGTTCCACAGTGACAAAAGTGAGGAAATTCGGTGTTAGGGTTGAAAACCCCCTTGGACCCCAGCCCACCCCCCCAACTGACATTGGGGTGCGCATTGGGTCATCGGCTAACCCTACTATGCATAAAGTAAAAGTCACAAATGCACTTAATAGTGTTTCAAGTGCGCATAGTATTTTGTGAAAGTACTTTTCCAGAAATTTGAAAACATATTTCTGGGGTGTTTTACCCTCAAAATAAGACATGGCTAGCATCCGCAGGGCCCGACTAGGTGAAAACAGAAAGAATTAGTTTGCTAGAAGTTCCCAATTTTTAAATGCAAGCATTTTTCTGATCACTAACCAAAAACAAAATGGCAGATTTGCGCGACAGTAAAAAGGCCATTGCGACATCAAAAAGTGCATTTGCGACACTGTCGAACTTTTGTTAACTTTTCCATTGACTTATAATGGAAATTGTTTTGAATAACTTTTGAACTGTTTAATATTTTTCATGAAATCTTCAAAAGGCACATTGGGACCCCAGTCGCGTGCTGTCTGAAGATTTTGGACTGGTCGTGCAAACACGTGCGACCTGTGGCGGACAAGTAGAATTCCAGAAAAAAGCATAAGCGCACCTGCAGATCATGCTTAATGACTCCGCAGCCATGTATCAACCAGCAGAAAACTTGGCAGATCCCAAGGTGTATGGGTCTTGATTGTGTATTCCAAGTTTCAGGTAAATCTGTATAATGGTTGCAAAGTTATTAAGGTGGAAAATTTGGGTTTAACATGTAAATGGCTCCTCAACTCTAACTATGGTAGCACTACGTGCTACCATAATAAATATATAAATATATTTACACACACTGTAGATCTGGAAGGCATAAATCCATGATTTATATTGCCAACTTTGCCATTCACAAACAGCTACACAGTGGACAAAATAAAACAATAAACTTGTATAAGTGATGACAGTGAAATGTCTCATCTGCCACCACCATAGTCTCTCTCTATCCCTCTGGACCCAGATACCATAATGCAGGTATTCTCCCCGCTCCCTCTCCCTCTCCTTCTCTCTCTCTCTCTCTCTCTCCTGGATGGCACAAGTGCAATATTTATAACAGCCTGCACATACCCTGTACAAACTGCCATATGATGCCTGCAACAATATTTTATTTGGGATTTCTGTGACTGGAAAATTATTTTTGGGCCACAAGCCTTTGCTTTCTCTTTCATCTGGAACTGGATTATTGATAGAAAACTCATATATATTTTTGTTAGTCTACCATACCTCTGTACATTACACATAGACACACTGATGGTTAAAGAAATATAATGCACTTTCCTTCTGATTTCTGTGACTGCAAGGCTGTATTTTGCCAGCCTGTCCTTCACCATTACACACATTGTCACACTGATGGGGCTGGCAGTATAGCCTAGAGGTTAGAGTAATGATGTGAGAATGAGCTTGGTACATCCAGCAGAACTGGGTTTGATTCCCATAACCTCCACTTACACACTGTGTGACTAAGAGGAAGCCACTTAACCACCGTAGTGCTCCCAGGTCACCCGAAAACAAGCACTTGCACTAGTGGGCCTTACCTGATTGCTGGTTCCCAAAAACGAATTCCAAAAAATACAATATACTATTATAAAGGATGTCTGTGTTTGTGGAATTACTGCAGTGTGTTTACACTTGCACCGCATTGTAGCAGCAGTGCAATGCCCATGTGAAGACACCGCCACACATGGAAGCTGTACAACAGTGCAAGTTGGTTTCCTTCAAACTACCCTGCAACTAACCGGGCATAGAAGTCATTTCCTGATCATGCATAACTACTACACATTCTGTGTTTATTTTATTTATTTATGTCATTCTTTAATAACCAGGGAGGCCCAATAGTCATACGTACCTGTTTTCAAGGGCAACCTGGCAGCACTGGGAAGGTTAACTGACTTGCTCAGAAGCACACAGTATGCAAGTGGGAGACTGTGGGAATCAAATGTAGATCTGTATGCTGGATGTACCATGATCATTCACAGCTAAACTTTTAGTTGTGATTTCTGTGACTGCCACCCTCCTTCCATACAGGGCTGGCAGCTTTTAAGTATCCCCAACATGTATATTTCTGCAAACATACAGCAACTTTCCTACACCACAAATCCCATTGGTTCATACTAAAGATGAGACAACTAATAACCCTGCTGCTCCTATTAGCAGGGGATGTCGAGCAAACCCTGGACCACCCACCCCTACCTCCTCACCTCTCAAGTTACCAAAGGGTCTAAAGATTATCCACCTAAATATATGCAGCATCCAAACAAGATCACTGATCTACAGTCAACTGCACTAATGCTGCGACCAGATATTCTGATAATTACAGAAACCTGGCTTAAGCCCCACAACCTGGATGCAGAAATAGCACTCCCAGGCTACAGTTATTCGGCATGACCGCATGGGTAAAAAAGAGGGGGAGGCATTGCCATGTTCATCTCCTCTCTACACCAGTTCACCCTGTCCAGCTCCCCTGCCTACGCCTCGATAGACTCCTTGTTAATCAAAATCTCACTGCACACTATTCCAGCCTATGTAGCAGGGACATACTGCACCCACACACCCCTATGCCCACTGTTCTGGACCACCTGGGAACCCTAGAAACTTAGAAACATAGACTTTGACGGCAGTAAGGATCACTTGGCCCACCCAGTCTGCCCATTTCCTACCTATTGGATAAGCTACAGATTCTAGTTAACCAACAGCCTACTTCCTGCAACCCCACTATAATTGCCTTATGTCTGTCCCATGCATGTTTGAATTCCCCACTGTTTTAGACCCAACAACCTCTCCAGAAAGGTGGTTCCATGTGTCCACCACTCTCTCCATGAAAAATAATTTCCTCACATTACCCTGAGCCGTCCCCCTCTATCTTTAAATTGTGCTCCTTGTTCTTACACATCTCTTTTTCTGAAAGATGCTACCCTCCTGGACTTTGTTGATTCCCTTGAGGTACTTAAAAGTTTCTATCATGTCCCCCTGTCCCTCCTTTCATCAAGGGTATACATATTAAGCTCGCTCAGTCTCTCTTCATATGGTTTCTGATGTAGACCCTGCACCATTTTAGTTGCCATCCTCTGGACTGCTTCCATTCTGTCTATGTCCTTGCATAGATGAGGTCTCAAAAACTGCACGCAGTACTCCAGATGGGGTCTTACCAACTGTCTGTACAGAGGGATAACCACTTCCTTTTCTACTTGTGATGCCCCTCTATGCATCCCAGTATCCCCAGCTCTCCTTACTGACTTCTCACATTGCTTACGAACCTTTAGGTCATCTGATATGACTACCCCCAGGTCCCTTTCCATTATTGTTGTTGTTAGTACCTCCCTGCTACTGTGTACTCTTCTTCTGGATTTTTATTTCCAAGGTGCATTACTTTGCACTTCTTTGCATTGAATCTAAGTTGCCATATGTCTGACCATTCCTCCGACCTTGCCAAGTCCCTTCTCATCCTTTCTACCCCCACTTGTGTATCAACTCTGTTACAGATCTTTGTGTCATTTGCAAAGAGGCATACCTTTCCTTCCAGACCCTCTGCAATGTCACCTATAAAGACGTTAAAGAGGACTGGACCCAGTACTGAGCCCTGAGGTACTCCACCAGTAACCCTCCCTTTCTTCAGAATGTGTTCCATTCACTATTACCTTCTGTGTCCTGTTGTGCAGCCAATTTGCTACAGGCTACCACCCTGGGACCCACTCCCAGGCTGGCTAACTTGATTATTAATCTTTTGTGAGGACTATGTCAAATGCCTTGCTAAAGTCTAGGTATACCATATCCACAACCCCTCCCTGGTCTATTACTTTGGTCACCCAGTCAAAGAAATCGATTAGATTCATCTGACATGACCTTCCTGCTGTGAATCCATGCTGCTTTGGGTCCTGTGCCCTGCTGGCCTCTAGGTACTCAACAATTCTTTCTTTCAGAAGTGATTCCATCTTTTCCCCACCACTGAGGTCAAACTAACATGTCTGTAGTTTCCTGCTCTGCCTTGCTCCCACTTTGTGAAGGGGAATCACATCTGCCCTCCTCCAGTCCTCGGGTACCATCCCATCCTTCCATGATTTGTTAAAAAGTGTGGTCAGTGGTGTCACTAGGTCCTCCCTTAGTTCTTTTAGGATTCTAGGATGAATCCCATGAGGTCCCATTGCTTTGTCCACCTTGAGGTTTTAGGAGTTCTTACAGGACTCTCTCTCTCTTCTATAAATGGACTGGCATCAACCCCACTACTCAGAGTGCTTCTATTGTTTGTTTTGTTGGTTTAGGTAACTCCTCCTCTTTTCTTTTGTGAATACTGAGCAAAAGTATTCATTCAGTATCTCTACCTTTTCACTGTCTCCCTCCCACCTCCCTCTCCTTTATTAATCTTCACCCTAAAGTCACTTGCTTCAAGGGGTGAGCTACACTTCCTTGGGAATTCAACTTAACTTGCTCTCCACTGCTAACTCTAAGCTACATAGCCAGGTAAATGCCTAAACATGACACAATAAATATCTGCTCCACACACTTAAACCACAAAACTCAGAACCACTCCCTTTTAGATTGGGCCCTCACCTCCCACCCCCATTGAATACTTGAAGCCAGACTCCTCCCAGACTCTGTAAGTTACCACCATATGATCTATATGGTAAGGAAAATATTCAGTCCAAAGCCCCTCCCCTTGAATGCTGCTCACCAGATCATACAAATCCCTTGACCGTGGCACACTCTTAAATGATCTATCAAACATTGACTGGTCCTGCATCTCTCATGCACCCACCATTGACACTGCCCTAGAGCTGTTCAAGTCCAGATTCCTAGCTGTCTGGGATTACTATGCCCCACTCAGAAAGACTAGAGTTAGGCGCCCACCTGCCCTGGGTCACAGCAAATATCATAGACCAGCTTCATGCCAGAGATCAGGCCTGGAAAACATACAAGTCTACTGGTACCCTAGCTGCTCTCCAATTTTACCGCTCTCCAGAACTCCTGCACTCACGCACTCTAAGTGCAGGCTAAAGCCAGCTACTTCAAGGCCTCCTTCGCAAATATAAACCACCCAGCAAAATTTTGGAAAACAATCAATGCACTTTTATCCCACTACCCAGCCCCCACCTGCCCTAAATGTTGAAGGCTCCATCATCACCAATCCAGGTGTGGTGGCCTTAGTTTTCAACTCCTTCTTCACCAGCTGTGCTTCCTCTCTACTATCCTCCCTCCTCCACCCTTCAAGCATACCCCCTACCTGTCCACCCTCATCCCCAGTCACCAGCTTCACCTTTTGGCTAGTTACTCTGCCCAAAAGTGTTTAAAGCCCTGCAGGCTCTCAACCCTCCAAAGGCAAATGCCCCTCAGGTCTGGACTCCAAAATGCTCCACCTATCCGCCCCTGCCATCGCCTCCCCTCTGGCGCTCTCTTCAATCTCCTTCTTGCTTGAAATCCCTTCCAAATGGAAACATGCCACCATCATCCCCCTCTCAAAGGTGGAGACTCCTCCTCACCTGGAAACTATTGACCTATATCCCTGCTCCCATTCTATCTAAACTACAGGAGCACCTTGTCCTCTCCCAACTTGCCCTTTCTTGACTTTTCCTCCTTTTCACCTTACCAGTCTGGATTTGGGAGTCGCACTCCACCATCACATCACTCCTAAGGCTCACAGATACCATCCTTACTGGAATGGAACATGGTCACACCACCTCAACTATCTTTATGGACCTTGCCAAAGCCCTTGATACCATCTCGCACTCCTTTTACTGTCCAAACTCTCCCATGCTAGACTTTCAGTAGCAGCCACTGGCTGGTTCCAATCCTATCTGGCAGGCAGGTCACAAGTGGTGAAAATAGGTGCTTGCTCTTCTGCCCCCTCCTGTAACCTCTGGGGTCCCTCAGGGATCGGTCCTTGGCCCATTACTGTTTTCTGTATTTCTAAATGACCTGCCCTCAGCTTGCACACACTCATTCATTCATATGTATGCCGACGACACTGTATTGTTCTCATCAGGTCCCTCCACCTCCGATACAACCACAAGACTCCAGGAGGATTTCAGTGCTGTACAGCTTTGGTTTCGCTCAAACCAACTTTTCTTAATCCAAAGAAAACTGTCTCACTAACTTTTGGGATGCGGCAATGGCTCTCCCACCTCTCATCAACCCCACTTTCCATACCATTGATGGGTCCCCTTGAAGACTGCACCTCTTTCAGATACCTCGGGTATGGCTGCATCAGAACCTAGACTTTTCTGCTCATATCAAATCAATCCACAAAAACTTCACCCCAAACTGAGCACTTATTCCAAAATGGGTCTGTCTCCTTACCCACCCAAAAGCACTCCATACAGAAAATTATCCTCCCAATTTTTGACTACGGATGTAGTCTACAGTATAGTCCCTAAGACAACCTTAACCTGACTTGATCTCCTCTTCCATTCCTTCTGCCATTTTGCCTTGACTGTCCACCAGCGATACATCACTGCACCCTTTACAAGTCACTTGACATGATGTCACTACAGGAATGGAGACAGGCCCACTGTGCCAGGGTTACATCTAAATTCTGGGCACAGTTCCTCCCTCATACCTTGGTCTGCCCTCTCTGTCAACCCCCTCTGTATCGCTCCCAGGAACACTGACTCCAGGCTCCTTCATGTCCCACGCATGTCCACATCAAAGGCCAAGCTGCCTTCAGCTTCCATAGCAAAGCTGTGGAACTCCTTGCCAGCAGCCATTAGGCACACAGGCAGCTCTCAGCATCTAAACTATCTCCTCAAGGCGCATTTCTTCCCACCTGCTCATACCTAGCCCTTTCCCATCTTGGCACGCCTATCCACCTGTTGCAAGGGGCTTCAGACCAGCACCTTAAACAGGTATTAAATCACAACAAATGTATGCTAGGTGCCTTAGTCTCCATTGGGAGTTTTAGTGTTAAATCATCGCTGCTACTCTGATCTCCCACCTACTTTGTAACCAGATGGGATATCTGCTCTGTAGCCTATTGCACAATAGCTGCCTCTGTGTATTTAATTTACTGCACTGTATTTTTCCTGCCTTGTTACTGTATTGTATATATTCCTGCTTCCCTCCCCAGGATGTATCTGAAATCAGTGGTCTCCGCCAGCATGCCTTCCTGGTAAAACTCTTAAATGCATAAATAAATAAATAAGTTGTCGATGTATGTAATTTGACTTCAGCCCCCATGTAGTCTCTCCCCCCTTAAGCTAGATAACACAATTATACTATTTCTTTTACCGCAGTCCCTAGGACATTGTACACACGCCATGCACACACACACACACACACACACACACACACACACACTGAGGCATGGAAAACAAAATCAAATTCTCACCAGTGTGCAAATTGTATGGTGTAGTTAATAACAAATAATGAGTACACTTTCCCAGTGTGTGGACAGCTTTCTTGGGGGAGTCAAAGTGCAATTACTGTGAACAGTGTTTACACTTACACAACACTGTAGCAACAGTGCAGTGCCCATGTGTAGAGCAGAGCCCCACATGGGAGCTGAACTCCAATGCAAGTTAGTTTATCTTTCAAACTACCCTGCAATTGACCGAGGCACAAAAGTCATTTACTGATCATGTATAACTTATTTATCAAGTCTAGGATTACAAATACCTTTGAGCCATGGCTCTTTTACAAAGGTTCCATGTCAGAGAAATACAAATTATGGGGAACATCAAGACAGGCATTGCAACAATGTGGACATTGCAAACAGAATACAGATTAATACAGTTCAAGGGTAGCATTGTAGAGAAGGCAGCCAGTGGCATTTGTCAGAGAAAATAGACAACAGATAAGAAGTGTCAGAGTCATAGGAGAGGGAAGTGGGTAGGGGGAGGAGGAATGGAGAAGGGTGGCAAGAGGTGAAAAGTGCAGCATTGGGTATACCAAGATGTGAGGTAGAATCCAGTGAGGAGGGAGGGAGGGAGACAACTAGAGCAGAAAGAGAAGTGGAGAAACAAGGTTAAGTTGGGCAGTCCCAGGAGCTGTTGGTAGTGAGATAGTCCCGGAGCCTAGTTTTAACATACCAATAGTTGGGGCAGAGGAGATGGTTGGGCTGAGGCCATTGAACCAGAGTGGTGCTCGATAAGCAAAAGAGCGTTGTCCCTGTGAAGTGTGACAGTGGTGGACTTTCAGTAGCTGTAGTGTGGATCTCCTAAGGCACCATTTGTTAATTTGATGTTGTAATAGAGTTGAGACCCCAGAAGGTGCAAGGCCAAGGTAGATTTTTTGACCATGGAGCAGGTGAGAAACTTTATGCAGTTTGATAGTTGGAGACAGCGGTCTGAGTGTACAGGTCACATGTGGGTGAGACGGTGAGCACCAGTGATGAGCCGACATGCTTTATTTAAGGCAGTTGAGAGGCATCTAAGGGTTGTGTTTGTGGCCGAGCCATAAATGATGAGACCATAGTCTATTACAGAGATCACAGAGATCAGGACTGCAACCTTCAAAGCTTCTGGCATGAGGTGTGGTCTGTGTTTGTAGAGAGACAAAGCCAAACATTCTGTCTTCATTTTCTTTATTTGTGTAATTCTTTGTTAACCAGGTAAGGCCTACTAGTCATTGCTGCCTGTTTTCATGGGCAACCTGAGAGCACTGGGAGGTTACGTGACTTACTAACATACTACTGAAGTTAGCAAATTAGGCCCTATGGTCTATCGGATCTGCTCAATGGCCAGTGCCTTCCCAGGACACCATTGGTGACCCCTCTCCTCCTACAAGGTCTCCCGTTTCCCAGCAAGGCTCTGGGATGCACTGTCCCTCTATACCTCTCTCAGTCTTTATTGCACCCTCCACAGCAGTAGCAGCCACCAACTCCCTGGCAGTGCATTCCAGGGCTCCACCACCCTTGCAGTGAAGTAGTGCCTCCTTGTTTCTTGTGACTTGCTTACAGTCATACAGTATGCAAGTGGAAAGTGTGGGAAGCCACTCTGTACACCCCATTCCTTACCCTCAACTCCCCATCCACCATACCCATCACAACTTGAATGCATCATAGTAGCTGAACACTCACAGGTGTGAGGATCGTAATCAGATCTGCAGTTAGTTGCCATGTGTCGGGTCATGTGAGTTAAGATGGGCACCATACAATGTGTTTCAATATATTTCAGCCTGTTCTTCACCATTTACACACATAGCGGACTAATGCTTTAGCACAGCACACGATTTGATAAATCAGTGAGAGTTTCAGCCGTTACAATTTTTTGATAAATAATAAAACATGCACACTTGCTTTTCTTGCTCGTTTTATTAATCTGGATGTAACACAAGTAAGAAACAGAAATCTGAAAACACAACAGGAATCCATGATAGCTTTTTCAGTGATACTGTAGCACATCAGAGTCGTGACTTAAAAAAAAAATCCCCAGTGACTTTCTTCTGTTGTTACATAAATATTGTGCTACACTGTTACCAAGAGTTGCAGCTTTGTTGTTAAACAATCTGTCTACCTTTTATTAGTTCTTTATGGAAACAATGTGCAACATTGTAACATACTTTACAAATTTCTTGCAGCTTTTGATACTTAAAGTAACATATTATTTCAGTCAGAAACCAAGCTTCTCATAAAGCATAGTGGATTTATGGGTGCTGGAGAAAATGTTGTTGCTCTGCTTCTTTCTGTGCTCTACCTCTGATATTTGCATTTCCTGAGCTGTCTTCCCCTTCCTCAACCCAGGGACAGGATGCAATCACAGCAAATCTCTATTAACAATTGTGCTGTACTGCACACAGTCCAATTGCAAGTAGATGGGTTTCCTGTAATTAAGCACTTGCCTGCTCCCTGTCAGACTTATTTTTGCAAGATGCTGTAAAATATTATACTTTTAAGAGGAGACAGAAATGCAGGACAATCTGTCATGGATTCTGATAGGGTCACTGAAATACTTACACCTACATAACTCTATACTCATTCGCACTAAGAATGTCAAAAGCAACAAGCAAATATTCGGCATTAACAAACGCTTATCACTTAAAACATTGCCCCGCTTATCTGCCTGATGCACTGTTATGGCTTTAATCCTCACTAGCTCTTGTTTGTTCCTCTAACAAAAGGTTATTTGTGTCAAAAATCCAGGATTTGTTGAATTGCCTTCAACCTCATGAAGTACTTTCTTCTAAAAGAGGGCAATAGCAGGGTCATACACCCTGGGGCAAAAGGCAGATTTCTGTTTAAATAAACCTTGTCTCTTTTGTGACTATACCCTTGGGTTTGTCTCAGTGATTTCTGAGGTCTGACAGGCGGGAAGTTCAAGCAAGGTTTCTGACTCCAACACTTCATTAAGCTGTGTGAGTAGCTCAGCAGAAATTTCAGGAGGAGGGATAAGTCACTGTCCAAGTAAGCAAGTAAAATTTCATTTGTTGATCGCCCATTCCTGTGGCTCTTGGTGCTGTACTGATCAGGACAATAAATACATAGAGACATTTCAACTATAAGCTTCCAAAATAACCATTAACTGATAATAAATAAAATAGATAAAATTCAAAAATGTAATTGAATAGTCAAATAAATAATTACAGGTGTGAATAACAGTCAGTGTGTCAAAAGCCTTACTATGCTCCAGAGCCCTTCCTAAATAGGTGTGCTCACACTCATCCTTTCTTTATGTTTAAATTGAGGCAGTATGCATGGTGGTTAAGGGTACTGAGCTGCAAACCTGGAGGCCTGGGTTTGAATCTCATCAGCCCCACATGCTTACTGTGTGGACCTGAGCAAGTCACTTAACTTCTGTGCTCACTGTTCATACCTGGAAACAAGCTTTGGCTTACTGTGCCTTTCTGGTTGAACAATTTCCACTTCACCCCTCCCCTTCACCTTGACGTCAGGCCCTCTAAAGGCCTCCAACAAGGGGCATCCCTTAAAGATCTTGGAAGTGAGTTCCACAGGCTGGTCCAGCCACTTGAAATGACCAATCACCAGATGATTTGAGCTGTGCCCTGGGAACCACTAGGAGGCCCATGTCAGAGGAGCATAAGCGACATTGAGTGTGATAAGTAACCAGGAGGTTACTCAAATAGCCAGGGCACAGTCTGTATAGGGCTTTATAGGTCAGTCAACTGACCTTGAAGGTAATTGTCACCTCAGTGGCAGCCAATACAGGTCACAATGGACTGGGGTCATAGAATCTTAGGAGGCCCATTAGCAATCTGGCTGCTGCATTCTGCACCAGTCACAGGTGACATAGGACTCCTCCTTCTATCCGAGGTAAAGAGCAGTACAGTAAGTAAGTCTGGAAGTCACAAAACCATGCACTAGTGAGAGCAGATCATCAGGCAGAATCAAGACTTTAATCTGGGTGATATTCCTGAGATGGTGAAGCCACACCTGACAAGTGCCAACCTGTCATCCAGAATGAAGTCCAAATTTTCACCTTAGAAGAAGCAGCCAGGAAGAGGAACTAAGCACCAGGCCAGTCAACTCTGCTACCGTCTCTGTATCCTGCTGATGAGGAGGTTCAATCACCAGAACCTCCATCTTGTACGGGCTGAGGTTCAGCCTGCTAGAGAACATCCAGTCCTGGATCTCAGCCAGGCATAATTCCAGTGCCTCAGTTGCATCATGTGTCCTGGGTGTAACTGACAGATATCAGCCTCACCTCTGTGGTGGGAAAGGTGATGGAGGTGATACTAAAAGAAAGGATGGTCAGCTACTTGGTGGAAAGTGGGCTACAGGATGTTCATAAGCATGGCTTCACACAAGAAAAGTCATGTCAGACGAACCTGATAGAGTTTTTGATTGGGTGATGAGGTGGTAGATCAGGGAGGGGCAGTGGATGTGGTCTGTCTGGACTTTGGGAAGGCCTTCACCACTGCCCCCACAGAAGGCTGTAAATAAACTGGAACATTTGGGGTGGGACAGAAAATAACTAGGTGGTGGAGAACTGGCTGAAGAACAGAAGCTAAAGGATGGTGGTAAATTGGGTACATTCCAAGGAGGAAGGGGTGATGAGTGGAGTCTCCAGGGGTTGGTGCAGGAGTCCATCCTGTTTAACATCTATATCAGCTACATAGCAAAGGGGCTGCAGGGGAAGGTCTGCTTATTTGCAGTTGATACAAAGATCTGCAATAGGTTGGACCCCTGAGAGGCTAATGAGGGAAGATTTAAGATTTCTGGAGGGTGGTCAGAAACCTGGCAGCTGAAATTCAATGTCAAAAGTGCACAGTAATGCACAGGGGTGGAATAACCCACAAGCAGATTATACAATAGGGGAATGTAATTAAGGCAGCTGAGCAGGAGAAGGATCTGGGGATTATAATTTCAGATAACCTTTAGGTGGGGCACTGCGTGTAGCAAGGCAGTGGGCAAAGCGAATGGAATGCTGGCATGCATAAGAGAGGAATAACAAGTAAGTAAGTAAGTAAAAATTTATTTAAAATGCTTTTCCATAGATCAAAGTGCTTTACAGGTAACAATAAACAAACAAATACAATATTAACAACATAAAATCATAGGCCATAAGCTTTTACAAATAAAAAGTTTTCAACTCTGTTTTAAAACTCTTGATGGTCAGGCAACTACGTATCCTACATAGCAAGCAGAAGGAGGGAAGTGCTGATACCACTTTACAAATCCATGGTGAGGTCTCACCTGTACCAAGGACACAAATGGGATTGAAAGGGTTCAGAGAGGGCCACTAAGATGGTGCATGGGTTGAATGGGATGCCATATGAGGAGAGGTTGAAGGAGCTGGATCCATATCCTCTGGAGACCAGAAGGAGAGGGACATGATTGAAATGTTTAAGTACGTGAAGGGATTAATAAGATGGGGCAGTTTATTCACTAGGAAAGTAGATACTAGCACTCGGGGTCATAGTCTACGATTAGAGGGAGGAAGGGTTGAGACAATGTGAGAGGACATTACTTCTTTGAGAGGGTGGTGGAGCCCTGCGGAGGAGGTGGCGGGGTCAAAATGGTGGAGGGTTTCAAAGAGCATAGGACAGACACAAGGGGCTGACCAGGGGTGAGGGGATCTCTGGACAAGGGAAAGTAGGGAGGAAGGGCAAGGGGCAGACTCAATGGGCTGAAGTGTCCTTTTCTGCCAATATGATGGACTGAAGTGTCCTTTTCTGCTGACACATTTATGTAATTCTATGATTCTATATAGCTGGGTGCCATCTGCATAGCAGTGAAACCTCACACCGTAACATCTAATGATCTCACAGGGCAGAATGCATACTGAAAACAACATGGGTGAGAGGACCGAACCCTGAGGAACTCCACCTGACAGGGGCTTTGGTAGTGAGGAGAATTCCCATCATCACCATCTGCATCCTATCTATGAGAAAGGACTTAACCAGCTGATGATGGTGCCAGTGAGTTCACAGAGCTCCCTAAGGTGATCCAACAACATGTCATGGTCCACAGTGTAAAATGCTAAAGAGACTGAGTCCAGTGAGAACCAACCATTCCGTCTATCTCTAACCCTGAGGAGATCATTATGCACCCTGACCAATGCGGTTTCCATACTGTGCCTAGACCTAAATCCCAGTTGGAGAGGCTCATAGATGTCAAAGGTTATGAGATGTGCCTCTGTTGTAGAGGTATAGATCAGGAAGCATAGACAGAACAGGAGAAGTTATAAAATCTGTAAGTAGCATTTTAGTATTATCAGTTACAATAAAATAAAAATAAAACTGTTCAGGATAGCTCTTTACAAAGGAAGTACAGACAAAGAAAACAAAGTCCTTCACCTGTGGATTTCTTTTCAATTTCAAATGTCATTCTCTTTTCTCTCTCTGTCTCTCTCACAGAGGATTACTCTCCATATATGTAATGTTTGCCTGGCAAATGACCTCTGCGTCCTGAACTTGTTACAGTAGCAGTGCAGCAAAAATGATTTTCCCAAAAACTTATTTCAGTTACACTTAAGAAACATATTAGCTCACCTGTCAAATTTACTTGTCTAAGTACCTCCTATTCTATGCACCATGAGACTTTTTTATTTTTTTTTATGCTTAACCTTGCCAGGTTTATAATGCTATTTCTATGCAAAATGTGGCAGCCATCTTTTTTCTTGAGAAAAATTAAATTAAAACATTTATAATATACTCAGATTTTGGTGGAATTAGAAACTGCACCACCACATAAAACTGGAAGATGCCCAGAATCTCTTTATAGTGAAAAAATGTAGGGTCAAATTGTTTACCTAATTTCATTGCAGTGCTGCTTTAAGATACATCTCCTGTTTCTCACAAAATGTGTCAGAGCCTTGTCTGTCTGCTTCTTGCAGGTGCAATAAAATAGAACATTTTATCCAGAACTGATCTCCTGCAGACTACCCTGCAAATGAGCTTATGTAGGTCAAACTGCACCTCAAGGTTAACCCCATGTTCCAAATAGATTTTTGCAATCATTTCAACAATGTACCTATATAAATTTGTAAACCACAGTTTCACACAAAGATTCCATAAACATTTTAACCACAGAAGTAAGAGGAAAGGAAAGATAGAAACAGCAAAAATATCAAGTAAAGGAAGGGAGATAAGCGGGGCTGGGGTTTGGGACCTTCAGGTGGCCATTTCCTTGGATGCCACAAGAAAATTGTACTGTGCAATGAGATGGGTAAGAGACAAGAGAAGGTGCAGAAATATGAGCTAACAGAACAGATTCTTCCTTTAACTCTCTCTGCATACACATTGGACAGAGTCCTATCCTACCATGTCACAGTGCTGAGCTGCAGAGCCATTATTTTCTCAATAATCTTACCCAAAAGGGAAGGTTAGAGACCCATCTGTAATTTGCTAAGCAATCCAGGTCCAGAGATGGTTTCTTCAGAAGGGACTTTACCAGCACTTTCTTCAAGGTGCTAGGAAAGATCCCTCCAAGAGAGGGCATCGAACAATCTCAGTGAACACTAGACCCATGGACCCTGCACAGCCCACAGAAGAGGAGTCAAGCTCAGGGCCAGTTCACAAGTGGGCTGCAACTTTGAGATCATGTCACATGGCTCTTCCACCCCACTAGCCTAAATGCACTTCAGACATGAGGTGCTTCTAGCAGCTACCAACTCTTTACTGCGTGTTCTGACAGCCCTATTGGGGCAATCCCGGATCTGATAAAAGACTGTCTCCATGACCTTTGTTACAAGGCAGAGACTCTTGTGGCTCCCTCCTCCCTCCTTCAATTCACTTGATGGGTCTATGCTGGAAGAAGCTACCTCCTTCAGGTACATAGGGGTTTGGCTTGACTCCCACCTTGACTTCTCTGATCACATTGATGCAATTCATAAACAACTACTACCAAAACTAGGAGCTGTCTACTGGAATTGTGAATGCATCCTACTATCGGCATATAGAAATTCTATAGAAAATTATCCTTTCAACTTTCAACTATGGTGACATAGTCTATGGTGCAACCTCAAGAAAGACCCTAGCCATACTGGACACACTCTTCCACGCCTTCTGACACTTTAGTGTTAAGTTCCCACCGGACTCACCACTGCTCACTCTACCAATCCTTGCTCTTCCTTCCCTCATGGAATGTCACATTACACTGTACCACCTTCACTGGCAAGTTCTGGTTCAGTGCTACCCTCATACCCAAAGTTCTCTCTCTCTCCCTCCCTCTACCCATTCACTCAGACATCATAACACTCATACTCTTGCCAACGCCATCCCACATAGATCCTTAGCAGCTGGTCAGGCATCCTTTCCTACCAATTTCCAAAACTCTGGAACTCGCTCCACTCTAACATTTGAAATGCCTCTTCATCCCGCCCTTGCCTCTCTCATGTTCATTCACCACCCCTCTTGTAACTGTCCCTGATCTTGTCTGACCCCATTAAAATGACCAAGTGACCCAATGAGGTCCCCTTTCTCCATGAGCCTCTATCCATTTAAAGTTGCATCTTCATGTAGCTATTCAAAATATAATGACATGACTAGCACTAATTTCTATCCACTAATTGTTGAATTTATGTCTACAAGTCCTACTACAGTTGTTTCACTGGTGTATGTACTCACTTTTATGTGCTCTGCATCTAATGTTACTGTACAATATTCCTTGTACTCATTCGTAATGCCTAGTGCTTACTGCTTCTGTCGTACTGTAATTCTTTTTGCAATGTTATATCATTGTTCTCCATCCTCTGCAACCTCCTTTCCCTGGACACATCTGGAAATGAGCAGTTTTGTTCAGTACATCATCCTGGAGGTGAAACCTTTAAATAAATAAAAGTAAATAAATAAAACAGAAGACACACTGTCAGAAAAGAACTGCGTGAGCTCTTCTCACTTGTCTGAAACTGCTCCAGGATGGAGATTATCACAGTGAAGTCCTCTCTACTTGAATTTATGGTTTCACTGTAGGAAGATGCACTTAAATCATTCTCACCTCCCATCCAGGTTTCCACCTGCACAAAATATCATGACTGCAATTCCTAAAAATGTAAACAACTCTACAAAATGATTACATTTGTTAATTTTAGGTGAATGAAACTCAGCCCTCTTTGGGAAGGCAGAAAAGGAACATTGCTTAACCAGAAGTAGCACACTGAGCGAAGCTTGTTTCCAGATGTGACCTGGGAGCATAAGGAAGTTAAATGACTTGCTTATGTTCACACATATATCTCTAGGCAGCTGTGGGTTCAAACCCAGGTCTCCAGATCTGTAGCTCAGAGCCTTAACTCACTGTGCTATATTGCCTCACAGTTTGCCACCTTTTCTTTGAAGTGCCAGGGATTTGATTACTTTCATGCCTTTATTTTGCATTCTATAAACAAAGCATTGCTGGAGTTTGTAGCACTGGTTTTGTTTGTCAATTTTAGTTCCTTGCATATATTCCGGGTGTCAGTCCTCTGTCAGAGACCCAGGATGCAGATTCTCACAAATGACCATCTCTCTTCTGCCTTTGCCCTCAGTAGAAGAAATGAGACAAAGTGCCCTCTCTCCACATTTCTGTATATCATGACAATAAGACCTCTGGCAGTGCCAGTCGAATAACAGATATACATGGAGAGGTGCTCAGTGGTAAGTATCATGTAATATCTCTCTTCACAGATGAAGTTCTGCTCTACCTGTCCCAACCTGACCAGTCCTTCCCTGCCCTTACTGTTATCTTCACCATATAGACCATTATCAGGCCATAAAATAAACTGGTCCAAGTGTGTTTGCCCATGGGGTGGGGCCTAGAGAAACCCCTTAATGGGACCTGATGGCATACATCCCATGGTAATAAAGGGCTAAGGGTGGAACTAGCAGAGCCATTATCAGAACTGTTTAATGAGTCTCTGAGCACAGGAGAGGTCACAGAAAACTGGAGAAGGGCTCATGTGATCCCACTCCACAAGAGTGGTAGCAAGGAGGAGGCAGGGAACTACAGACCAGTTAGTCTTACCTCAGTAGTGGGAAAGATTATGGAGACACTCTTTAATGAAAGGATAGTGCAATACCTGGAATCCATAGGAGCACAGGATCCAAGA
Source organism: Neoceratodus forsteri (assembly GCA_016271365.2). Lineage (NCBI taxonomy): Eukaryota > Metazoa > Chordata > Ceratodontiformes > Ceratodontidae > Neoceratodus > Neoceratodus forsteri. Next base: position 133,096,077 of record CM028130.1, on the reverse strand, counting down.
CAGCATGGCTTTACAAAGGAAGGTCCTGTCAAACTAACCTCACTAGATTTCTTTGGCTGGGCAACTAGGTGGTGGACCAAGGGAGCAGCCGATGCTGCCTACCTTGACTTCAGCAGAGCTTTTGATACTGTTCCCTATAGAAGATTGATTAATAAGCTTGGTAGGCTATGGGTGGGTCAGATGTTGGTCAACTGGGTGACAAACTGGTTGACGGTCAGAAAACATAGTGATGGTAAATGGTATACAGTCAGAAGAGATGCAAGTCACAAGTGGGGTACCTCAGGGATCAGTCCTGGGGTCAGTCCTCTACAGTATCTTCATCAGTGACATTGCAGATGGACTGGAGGTAAGGTTTGTCTGCTTGCAGAGCGACACCAAGATCTGCAACTGAGTAGATGATGCAGATGGGAGGGCAGAATGAGAAGAGATCTGGATAAACTAGCAAAATGGTTGGAAGAGTGGCAACTGGGGTTTAACGCAAAGAAGTGCAAGATTATGCACATAGGGAAGAGAAACCCTGAAGCCACCTATAGGCTGGGAGGAGTAGCTGGCTGTCACAAGGGAAGAAAGAGACCTGGCCATCATCACCGATTACCTGAAATCATCCAAGCAGACCTCTAAAGCAGTAGGTAAAGCTAGAGGGATGTTGGGGTGTATTAGTAGGGGCATCACAAGTCAGAAGAGGAGGTAATAATCCTCTTTACAAGACACTGGTTAGGCTCCATCTGGAGTACTGCATGCAGTACTGGAGGCCACACCTTCACAAGGACATTAAGCAAATTGAGGCAGTCCAGAGAAGGGCAAACAAAATAGTGCAGGAACTGCATCAGAAAATATATGAAGACAGATTAACTGAACTCAATATGTATACCATAGAGCAAAGGAGGAGAGAGGTGATATGATTGAAACATTCAAACAACTTAGGGCATTAACAAGGTGAAAGAGTCTAGCATATTTCAATATAAGAAAAATAGCAGGACAAGAGGACACAGCATGAGATTAGAGGAGGCCAATTAGGGTTAATATGAGGAAGTTCTTTTCGCAGAAAAGGTGGTGGACGCATGGAATGGCCTATCTCAGGAAGTGGTGGATATGAATACAGTGCAGGACTTCAAACATGCATGGGATAGGCATAAGGAGCAATACAGATGAGTATGACTAGATAGGCCATGGGCAGAACAAAGTCCCATGGCACATTCATAAGTAGAAAAGAAATGGGCTGACTGGATGGGCCCAATGGTCCTTATCTGCCATCAGCTTCTATGTTTCTATGTTTCTGTGGGAATGCAGATCATCTCAGCAACCATAATAAAATATATTTGAGTTACTCTGCCAAAAATTACGGCTCTGGTCTCTGAACTATAAATCTCATGCTCACATCCCTCAAAAGAGATTGTGAAACATAGAAATCACTCTCCCAACACTCATTGGCAGGGTCAACCCAGTTAAAATGTGCCTACTCCCAAAATGTCTGTCTATGTTTCAGGTACTGCCGATAGGGTACCTCTGAAGTTTTCAGGCAATGTGAGGGCAGTCACACCATTTTTGGGAAAGAAGAGCCCAAATCAAGCAGGATACACTGCAAGAAAACAGGGATGTGGGGCTAGGATTATCAAATTGTAGGTACTATCGTGTGGCTGTATAATTGGCATTCATGAAAGTCATGTGAGAAAGACAAGACAGTCGATCAGCCTTTGTGGCAATGCAGGAGGGAGGGAGGATTGCCTGGCACCTTGTGTCCCATTTGTTATTTCTAGCCCTGTGTGCAGGACTAATAAAAAGGTGGCAAATCCATTCACCAGAACATTAGGTAGAGTATGGCTTAGTGAACACAAAATAATGGGTCATAAGTGGGAATTATCAACAGAAGCTAACATCCAAAGTGAGTGCATGGGTACAACCACTCCACTGGGGCAAGCACCAATTTCTGAACAGATGGGCTGGCAAGGCCTAAGACAGACAGATGATCTGTATAAAGAGGGTTCTAACCACATGCCACCACCTCACAGGGCTTCACAGGCTTCACTCAAGGGACTTTTTGAGTTCTTACAAGTAAAGCAGATAATTACTCAAATTGGTGCCTATGCACTAAAGCAGGTTGGGTAGGCACATACCCAGCCCTTGATCACCTGCACCACTGAACAGGCACACAGGATTCACTATTTACTATCACCACCCACCTGTCTGTGGCCCACCCTGCCAATGCATTGGGGGTGGCTGACCGGGAACACAGGCAGGCATCCAATCAGATGTCCACCCTGCCAGGACCCGGAACAAGACACAGTGGCTGTCCCAGCCTCCCTGCTAGTTCAATGGGTGGGCAACATGACAAGAGGTGTACCAGCTTCACTAAGGCCAGATGCTTCAAAATGAAAGGGCATGTAGCAGCTACGGCAACATCCCTGCCCACATAATTTGCATGAGCACTTTATGTATTTCCAGATGAGTGCGCTTAGATAATGAGAGATTTTGTATGTTTTTACATAGTATCTAATTTATGAAAAGTCTTTAATGATGTCTGAAACTGAGAGATGCATATTTCCTAAAAGGGCCTGATGAAACTTCACTGATAGGAGATGAAGCAATGAACCATGTTTACAGCTGCCTCATTACCAACTATCCTGTCATTGTACACTGTATACACCTCTTTTGGATGCAACTTATGAACTGCATGAAGCAATAAGCGTTGAAAAAGAGGAAAGTGTATTGGCGCTTGACTTTACAGCATATGCTATTCTGAATTCTGTGTGCCCATGGGTTGTGATGGAAGACTTTGGAGAACTTTTCCTGAAGGAGCACTTGCAACAGGAGTGCTAGCAGACATAGTAAATAGAGCACCGATAGGCTCACAAATTTTGTTTTGCCTTGCACCATGTTATGAGCATAATGTAGTGAGTCCAGGAACCGGTTTATATTGTATCCTAAAGCAACATTATTTGACAACCTAATTCCAAGCAAGTTAAGTAAAGTAAAATAAAATGATGACTTTGGAAGCCGTAAATGGATCAGAGGCGTAGCAACTACTTCAAGTGAAGATCGAAAAGTTTTTACTGCTTAGCACTGAGGCAGTTACTAGATGTCAAGTTAATTACAGTGGCAATAACACTAATTCAGTCAGTAATGATGAAAAGTAATTACCTCACTATTCATTAAATTGGAAAAGTTAAAAACAGCCAAAAACTAATACATGGTATAACAGAGAACCTCACAGAATATCAAACAAGAAAATAAGAACCTAGAGGGATGCGATTTATTAAGTTATCTACAGTGGGAATTGAAGTTTTCAGTTGAAAGAGGACTGCTGATCACCGTTGCAGAAGATGATTTAAAGTATGCAAAAATTAATGAGGAACTAAAGACCTTTCAAATGGAGCTAGTAGCTTTTAAAGACCATCTGCAGTATAAAAGAGCTTAATGAGAAAATGCAAAGAAAACTCACAAAACATGAAATAGAAATTAAAGAATGAAAAAAAAACACAAGTTACACAGAGATGAAAAAGACTGCAGTGACTAAAATCTTTAGTTGTTCCCAATGTGAGAACAGACCTAGATCAAGAGGCTGAACATTTCAGGAGGCTGTGCATGTAACAGATATTGGAAACATTCTAATTAAAGAACTAGTAATGAGAGTGGTGAGATTGAAAGCAGTCATTCAGTGTAATTTTCAGGTCAAAACTCATCTACAAGTAACATAGAAGGAGATAGTTCTAACTTGAACAGAGGCACTCGATCTTCAAAAAAAAAAACCAGAGGATTAGAAGGTGGGCCAAGCATAAGACAGGATCCAGAAAGAGACAGGGAATCAGAAAATCAATTGTCAACTTAACAGACAGGACACTCCACAAAGACCCAGGCCCAGCTACTCAAGAAAGGATAAAATTTTGTAGTTACACTGAGAGTCAACTAATTTGATGGAGACATTGAGTTATTTAATTTTTTTTATAAATTAAAGGCTTAAACATCATTTTTTGACAATACCTTCAAATTATGAAAATAATTTGAAGACAGCATTATGGATAGTATAGAAGATTCAAGCAACAGTTTTTGGATGCTAATGTATCTACAGACCAATTAATTAACACAGCTATCAATCTAATTCAAAATGAAAAGATCCAAGAAAGTGTACAAGAAAAACAGGATCTAATAAGACAGTTGTTCAGAGCCAGGTCTTGCTTTGATTCTCTACAGCATGGGCCAGTGCTACTAACACCTTTGAAATAATAACTCAAGCTGAAGTAGATTACATTTTGCAGGGTGGTGCCAAAATACTACTCTAGAATAAGCAAAGAAGAGAAAGAAGCTATAAGAATCATTCTGAGCTGGGATGATGTCATAGTGGAAAGTGCAGGTAAAAGTGGAAATATAGTGTTATTGCCATTAAAGTTGTATAGAGAAGAATATCTGACTCACCCATCTGACATTCACTTCCATAGATGTCTTTATCAAGCAATCCTACTGAAGTATTCTTGCAGGACCTAAATGAATTTGTGGACTTTGCTTTGTTTAACAACTGGATGAAACAATCTTAAGGTGATTACATAAGGCAGCCTAATCCAGCTGTAGCTACTTTTTAGGGTTGCAATGGGCAGAGCCCTGCAGTCTTCTTGCTATCAGAAAAGGACTCAAGGACAGGATACTGAACCAACAACATGCATTTCCTGTCTCCTCCAGCGGTCTGTGAGCACTCTGCACTCTCTGTTGAGTACAATAACACAATATTATACACCACTATTTTCCTCTGAGGTCATGGCAGAGCATGGCAATCCTCATTTAAGAGGTGGTGGAATGGAGGTCCTGTGAGCTCCTTCCAAATTTAACCCCTATTTATAAGTATTTATACAGTGTAGGCCCGCTGAGATGGAACATACTGCTTAAGGTGTCCCAGTCTTTTCGATGCTGACATATGGCAATTTGAAACAGTTGCAAATACATTTAGCAAAAGTCAACAAGGCATTAAAACAATCATCAAACAATAAATAACACTGGTTTAAGAACTTTTGGATAAAAACTAAGAGACAGTCACATTCGGTTTGCCACACATGTGTGTTGCAGAGCAAGCGTGTGTATTTTTATTACAACAGTACGAAGAATAAGCAAGTTTAACAAGGAAAACAATCAGGAAAAAGTTCCTTACAGTGAGGGACAGGTGATCAGATCACCACCAGACTGTCAACAGCTAAAAGCAAGGGTCAACTCCAACTCTCTTTATCATGACAGTATAATAACACTTGACTATTCTCCTGTTACTCATACTGCTTCTCATACCACTGTTCCCTCTTGGGCCTTCCTTTCTGTAGGAACCACTGCGCTTCTGTCTCCTGCAGTGGAACTAGTTCCAAAGAGTCTATTCCACTGAACTAATAGAACCTATCAGTTATATCACCGTCCCAGCTCCCCCTTATCCAATGGATGAGCGCACCGTCTCGCACATGCTCTGTACCCTGCCCATTCTATTGGGTGCACTGTGTAGTGTACTCAGTTGTTGTAGTTACAAGGAGTGCAAAGACTTCTTGTGTTTTGCTAGTGAATTGCAGGTTGAGCTGCGGTGCTCTTCTAACGTAGATGCCATGGTGAAGCAGACCATTCAGATAGTTGCCAGGGTCAAACACACCAAGAAACTGACTGGGGTGACTAGCCTTCTGCAGCAGCGGGAGTTGGATTTCAGCTTGGTGGCATAGTTGCCACTTACCAGCTAGCTCACCTGTTGGCGAACTCGCTGAGGCGGGCACTTGGCAGCTGTGGTGTAGGGACCAGAAAACAAAACAGTGCAGCCACACAAGGAGGGAGATATTTCATTTCTTTAGCAGCCATGCACTAGGAAGGGCAACCTTAATTTCCATCACCATGCAGATCACCGTTCTACCAGAAGGTGGGTGAGGTGTCGAATGTTGTGGGTGGATGGATATCCTGGGCATGGCATGCAGGCACTTAAAAAGAATATGTCTTTCAGTCCCGTGCATCCATATCAGCCTTTCAAATCTTTCAAATCTGACTGGAGCATACCCCTGTCCCCCTCCCCAACTTCAACCCCTGGCATGGGTGGTGGGTACAGTAATAGTACAGGTGGAGATGGTGCACTGGTGAAAAATCATAGACCCCAGATGCTATGTAAACATTAACCTTTCACAGGGTGTAGGCTGTGCTGTAACCATAGCCCATGCCTGTGGGTACATTGTGTGTGTGCCTGGAGCCTTCAACCACTTGGAATATGGATTTATTACAGCACAAGCCACAAAGCGTGAGTGTGTTTTACTGCACTTATAAAGTAGATACTATAAGTACAAAACAAATGTCTCCTCATCAGAAATAAATCGTTTGTGTAGCAGCAGGATTTGTTGGTCAGCAAAGCATTTTATTTTTCTCAGATGGTTTAAAAATAGTTTTATTTAAACCAAAGCTGGTGTGCACTCACCGATTCAAATAGACCAGGAAGCATCTTTGCTGATTCAAAGTGTTTTATTGCACAGACTGCCAAAGCAAGCAATCATGCAGCAGAGGAACATTCTTACGTTTCCCGTATGCAGGCTTCATCAGAGAATGAGCATTGAGAGTTAAAACACAAATTTTAAGTGCATTTCAATCAATCACAATAGGGCATTTGATTTAAAAACTAAAGTGCCAATTTAATCAATCAATGAAACCAAGTGCTAAAGTGACTGAATAGTGGTTGTAGCCATGTATCACTACTCTCTAAACAGTGGAAAAGTATATTCATTATAATACTTAAAAACAAAGATGGAGCTGATCACATCCATAAGGCAAATTCTCTTTAAGGATTATCTGAAGAATTTATAAATGCAGTATCTTTTATTAAGACCATGGGAAAGTGATTATAATTTTACCTATGATAAAAATATTTGTTTTTAAGTATTCAAATGATTATACTTTTCCACTATTTAGAAGGTAGTGATCTATGTGGAGTACATGCACATTACATTGTCAGTGGCTCAGTAGGTAGCACACTTGCCTCTGAGGCTGGAAGATCAGAGGGCTGTGGGTTCAGTTCTTACATCTGGCACTTGGGTTAATATCCCAGTACTGATACTGTAGTGCAGCATGAGAGGTGCTGCACTTCTAAGGTGCCGTCTTTCAGATGAGATGTTAAACCGAGGTCCCATCTGCCTGGATTGGTGGTAGTTCCGGTGGATGTTAAAAATCCCATGGCACTTATCGGAAAGAGTAGGGAAAATTTTATTGAAAGAAAACTAAACAGAGATTACAACAAATGTATACAAAGTATAATAAAAGACATAAACAAAAGCAATATATCAGAGGCATCTTATCAGAACAAGAAGAAGTCAAACACATCATCAATTTTATCTTTCAAAACAGGAACAGTTAACCATCTCAGTTCCAGACATCTGAAGGCATATATTGTTGTTCAAAAGAACACTGTTTACAAAGTTCTGAGTCAATAATTTGGACAGCTGTCCTAGGTTCCTGAAATACTTACTGTAATATAAATTTGCACCTTACATGCCATAAAACAAACTTTACAATAGACAATACTAGTCAAACCATAGTAGGGACTAACCCTAAATCTTCACTACTAAAACCTTCCACCACTTCAGCATAAGTAAATCTTTCCCAGTTTGGCTGGTTCCATTCTGTTGCCAACAAACCCCAAACTTCTTTTACAAATGGGCAGAGGAGAAAAAATGAACCATTGATTCTTCTTGGTTGATACAACTTTGTCTTGAGCATAATCTTTCTTCACATTTTTATGTTTTGCATTACCCTTGATGTTTAAATGTCCATGTGCACTTAACAGGTTACATCTCATAAACATGGTGGTAAACCAGGATCTTTCAAGGTTTCCAATAGCGAGTGGTACATACTTGGCATCAACAACTCAAATACCACTGGTGATACTGGAATACTTTGTTGAATAGTGTTATACAACAATTTATTTGTAGAAGAGCTCAATATATGTAAGGGCAGTTTCCATAATTTCAACTTCCCAGTGCTGGCCTAAAAATACACAGCTAGTTTTAACTTGGGTGGTCACTATTCCCTGTTCTCCCCATTTTTTATAAATAGGTCATTGCCAATGATCAACAAATGGGACCCATACTGCTGTTTGTGGTTTAGACAAATCTAGAAAATTATGATGCAAAAATGTAGTAAAATAAAATACTATGGGGTTTATTAAATTCAAACCATCTTTATCTATAGGTAGATACAAAATTTCTCTTTTGTTAGGATTCAATCAGATACCCACATACTTTGGAAGACTAGGCCTAAAGAACTGTTTCCAAACTTCTAGGTAATGGATAAACTGAACTAAGAAAAGAAAGATTGGTAAAAGATAGGTTTTGACTACCATTACTTTCTTCTTTTTCATTTGATTCCACGACTTCCAGAGGACTACTTTAGCTGTTGCTTCATCTAACTTTTGCCAATTAAACATACTATTATCATCTTTCCCAGACCAAATTCCTAAATACTTGAAAGGATCCTGAGACACTGCTATGCCATGCCTGAATGTGTGTCAGGGGATGACTACCTAAGGGAAAATTATACTTTTAGCTTTATTAAAACTTGCTCCTATAGTGGAAATATCATCCAACAAAGTCAATGTTCTGTCCCAGACTGCTCATCAGCCACTGTTATACATAAGTCATCTGCATATGCAGTGACACGAACCTCTTCTCCTCCACCTAGGGGTCTTATGCCTCTCACATATGTGTCTTGCTGAATGAGACACCAAATGGGATCTAAACAAAAACATATAACAATGGGCTAAGTGGACAGCCCTGACGTACACCCTCGAAACATTAATATAGGTTCCTAGGTGTCCATTTACCATAGGAACTGCATAAGCATAAGTATATAAAATCTCTAGCCATCGTATAAAATAATCTGGAATACCATAAGCCTGTAAGACTTGAGTGATGAAAGAATGAGGCACTCTATCAAGAGCCTTCTCCTGGTCTAAGGCCATTATAAAACCTGTAAGCTTGCCCTCCTTACCCTGCTCTACCAGTTCCCTAATTAACAGAAGATTGTGCTGTATGGATCTGTTCGGTATAGTACATGTTTGAGCTGATGTAATGAGGTAGAAATTTAGAGGCAGTAATCTAAAATGCAGTATTTTCACTAATATTTTGTAATGTACATTTAAGAGACTCAATGATCTCCAATTATCCAGAATAGTTTTATCCCCTTCTTGTGTATCATTATTTGTACAGCTAGACAAAAGTGAAACTCCACCTGCAAAGACAATAATACCCAGTTAAATACTACCTCCAAAATCTGTACCATCAATTCAGTAAATATTTGATAAAATTCACCCGGTAATCCATCTATACCGGGATGTAATTTTATTTTGACATGAGATTGCTTGTTCAATTTCTGAAGGGATATAGGTTGATAAAGTACTGATAGTAAATCAGTAGGTGCATTAAGTATCACAAGGAAGAGACAACATCCTTAGAAAGTCCTTCATCAAAATAAGGCATAAAATACATGGATTTTAAAAAGTCGTTACAGTGTCTAGAATACCTGGGCCATCCTGAACTAACGTAGCTGCAGATGAAATGAGAAGTCATAAAACAGGCATTTAACCTCTGTGAAAAATTTGTATAGGGATCCCCAAAACCTGTTTTCCTTGAGTACGTACTTTATGCTCATGTAACATAGTAGCAGCTCTATTATACTGTAAAGCAAACATATAGTTTTTTACATTTATGGCCTGTGTTGTTAAAGGAAGGCGATAAAGATTAATACTAGAATATATGTTACATAACTGGGTATGCAACTTCAAATATTGTCTATATCGTTCTGACATTTTGTGTAAGAGTGTTTCTGAAATATTCCCTTTAATCTTGATTTCATAATTTCCCACCATGTACTCATGTTGTTCAGTAAACCAGAACCGACAGTCTAGCCCTAAGAAACTCTGTAATTTGGCTTTGTAACAGTTTCTCAGGTAAGACTGCAGTATTTAATTTCCAGTATCCTTCATCGTTGGACCATGAATGGTGCCCAAGGTAACCATCAAAATAACATGATCCGATATTTCAAAGGGAATCAATAGTGCTTTCTCAGCTCTAATGTTAGATTTGGTAAAAACAAAATCTATTCTAGTAGATAGGGAACCTCAAAGTAGGTATGCCCTCCTGTCTTATGAATTGCTCTATAGGTATCAATTAACTGACTCTGGGATAGAGTCTTAAGGAGAAAGTTAGTATCACAATATATTTTAGATGTTTTTCACCTAAGCTCTATATCCACTACACAATTAAAGTCCCCCATATAACAGCTTTAGATGTAAATAAAAAAGTTTTTTTGTGAGAGGGCATAAGAATTTATTAACCTCCATCCAACATTCTCATAAATGAAATCTATTATTAAAGTTCTTCCTAAAAAACCTCAACCAATCTTGAAATCCTAAAATTATCCCCTTTAAATAATATACCACCCTTCTCAGATATCAGTGCCAAAGGAAAAAAAGGATGGACCCAACACCATAGTTGCTGTGCTGATCTGATTAAAGAGGTAGTGTTTAATCTAGTGTCCTGTAAAGATAAACATCACAGTCTAACTCTTTAAAAACAGAAAGAGCTGCTAGATGTCTTTTAGGATTCCTAATATTATTAACATTAACGGAGGCAATTAGCAACCGTGGAATAAATTTGGCAACATAGAAAAACACAAGGTTCAAGGAGGCTTCTTTACTCTGGGACCTCTACATACCCTTGTTCTAACTCAAGGTTCATCTAATCAGTAAGGTCCTTTATCCTGATTCTCACCATCTGTATAAGAAGAAGGTGAGGCTAAAGACGAGGCTTCTGAATCCCCAGTTCTGAATCCTGTGAATGGGACGGTAAGATTTCATATTTATTTGAAAGGAAGACATCTAAATCTGTGTCATTCACAGATTTAGCTACCTTGGCCTGCGTTTAGTTTGTTTTAAACTCTGTTTCTTTGCCACACTTTTGGCTCGGGGGCATTTCTGAAGGAGTACTATCCTGTGGCATGGGGGGCTCATTACCAATACCAGAGTCTGAACCTCCGATAGACCTAAGCCATCTAGTGCTCCTTGAGTAAGTGCTGCAGAAATTCCTACTGAGGGAGGAGAGGTAAGGGGGCAGGAGGGGAGGGGACGTTCTGTACTGGGACCTGGGGGTCTTCCTTGGATGGAAGTTCCTTTTAGATATCTCTTTTTCTGAGCTTCTTGAATGATAGTATCTTGGTTCTTCCTATCTGTCCGATAATGAGTAGCCCATGAACAGGATCTATACATGTGACCAGATTCATGACACAAATTACATGTCAATTCTGTCTGACACTCAGGACTAAGGTGACCAAAATATAAACAGAGATTGCATCTCAACGTGTCGCATGTGGAGCCTAGATGTGTAAGTGTCCACATTTAAAACATGCTTTTGGCTATCCAGAATAAAAGCAATGCCTCTTTCTGTACCAAGAAATATACTATTAGGTAAATGGACAGGGCCTAAGTTGTTACTTCTCAGTCGAACCCAAAATACCCATCCCCATTCCATATGCATTCCTCATCAAAGATGGAAGGGAAACCAAGCACTTCACATCTTTTCTGCAACCAAAAATATCATAAACTGAAACTGATACATTACAAAATAAAACAGTGGCTGACTTAATGGATGGTTTTGTAAGGGTATAAGCTTTAAAAGGCATCCACAACTCTGTATATCAAAGTGCATCAAATTTAGTCCAAAAACTATCTAAATTTTGAGGAGTAACAAAACTAATATCATATAACACTGATCCAGATACATGAATGAGAGCATGAATTTCTGTAGAAAACCCATTGAGCTCTTTAATAAAGTCTTTCCTATATATAGGCGATCTGAGCCAAATCCAATCCTCCCTGGTACTCCAAACGACAGCATTTTTCTCCGTTGTAATGAAGGCGGGAACCTGAAAAGGATCCTTTCATTGAAAGATTCCCATGTGACTTTAGCCTGCTGTGGAAAGTCAGGTCAAAAGTTTTCATGCTGCAATGGTGTAACTACTGAGTCACCCCAGTCAGTATGCGAGAGACTGAATCGTCAAGATCAGAAGGCGAAGAGTCAGGGCAAGCAGTTTGAGAATCAGAAGATTTGTCGGCACCGTGAGAATGCAAAGGTGCAATACCTTCTTGTTGTACTTCAACAGTTATAGGGTCAGTCAGTGTTTGAGGCCATTGTCCAGGTATTGGGCTGTGGGCTGGATCAGGGACCCGGACACCAGCTTCACTCTGCTTCCACCCTGCACTCAGCAGGGAGCGCTCAAGTGAGGACTGTGAGCGCTTATGCGGGCCATGGGAGGAGTATCATCAGGTCTACCTTTTGCAAACCCAAATTCAGTGTCTCATTTTTAACGTGTTTAGGTGAAAGAAAGCAGTCTTACTCACACAGTGTCTTGTGGAATCGTCGACAGGGAGGTTGAAGGAGCTGCACAATCTGCATGAGACTCGGTTGTCAGAGTTGGCGTGTCAAAGGAAGTATCTATCATAACGCCGTCCTTTGATGCTGTTACATCATTAGGCTGATTCATGCTGCCATCTAAGCAATTCCTTCTGCAGTGTCTGACACAAGTTCTGCCAGAATCAACTTTGCAATGTCTCTAATAAGGTCTGTGTTAACATCAGTGTGTTGTTCATCAACCAAAATAAAAAGCAGCTCACCAGGCATTTTTTCCTCCGCTTGAACAGTAGTTTGTTGAATCCAGAAGACTGATTTTGTTGTAAAATATTCTCCAACCATGCAGATTCTGGACCAAACAAACCTTGTGGTGCACAGGGTATTGCAGAAATAGGTTCTGCTGTAAGTTCTTCCATAGCAATACTGTCTTGAAGTTCCATAATGGTCTCCTGAGCTGGATCTGAGGGTAGAGACCTGCTGTCCCCAGGTACACCAGCAGAATGAATATTCATGACATCGGCTTCCATGGTAACAGCGCCCCACTGAAAGTGTAGGGAATTTCCGTGTCCTGGCCAAATTTCCTCATTCACTAAAAATACCACCAATAGCCTAATCTGGTTCAAGGTCAGTTGGCATTCTTCTGTATCCCCTCCCTCGGTCGTGCCTGAAAATAGGCAAGATTTGCCTAGTGCACTTACCCGGCAACAAAAACTAAATAAATAAACATCTCCACACTTCTGTGTCTCCCAGCTTGTGGTGCTGCCCTCTGGCCTCCACTAGGGGGCAGCCATGAGCAGGATGACAACCCTCCTCCTCTGGAAAGGAGAGCAGTCTATTGGATGCTTGATCCTCTCCCTCCCTGCTGACTCCCAGCAACCCGAGGTTGTTCCTGACCCGGGTTGCCATTGTGAGTGAGGTGTGGCATACAGTGCCTCATCCTCAGCGCCACTGGGCTGGCCCATAGCTTTTATTTCTAACTTTATAATTATTGTGTCAAGTCATTAAAGATGGCTACTGTTAGAAGTTTTTTAAAATCCTTCTCCACAGGCTACTTTTTTATGTATGTGAATTTAGTGCTGGTGAAGGTTGCTGGATTGACAGCACTGGAACCTGAAGTCCTCTATTTATCCTTATGACAGGTATAGAATGGGCAATCACAGCAGAAGCTTTCCTAGACTGCACCGCCAATGTGCCTCAATCCTGTCATGGAGGAAACCACCACATAGGTGACAGGGTAGTTCAGACTCCATGCCCATTCAGTCCTTGACCTCTTATGTGAGGTTGCCAACAAGGGTACCTGCTGTGTTGACAGTTTCATGATGTGGACACCTGCCAACTGGGGACTGGACTGAGGCCACCACAACTCATTTCACATAGGCCACTGAACAGCCTTCAGGTGTTAATGGCTTTAGACCACTACTGACCTGAGCTGGATTGGAACCCATGACCTAGAGATGAAAAGCTCCTTAACCTGCTACCAGTCCACTCAACCATCCAGTTCCCTGTTCAGATTCTGTTTTGACCTTACATGCTGGATTCATACTGTGGATGTATTAGGAGGATGCATGCACACATTTCCAATGGTAAACAGTCCAGCACCACCCGAATGTCTAATTTTTCATAGTGAGTGTGACCAGAGAGCAGGGACTTTTTAAAACTTCAAAATCCTATATCTCATTTCAGGATAGAAGTGCAATTAAATAAAAATAAGTATACTGACATTTTGCCGAGATACATTACAAAAACAAACCAAAAAAAAAAAAAACTAATATGAGGAATTTTTGGGGTGTTAACAAATAAGTGCTTAACAGGTCCAGAAATAATTCAGTTTCCTGGACCACTAGGACACTTCTTCAGTGTGGACAGGCGAGGCGGACATAAGTATTTTGAAGGAGTTCTTTTAAAGCTCAGAGTAAGCTGAAACAGCCAATGTTAGATGACCTAAGAGTAGCAATTGTGGTGTCACTACTTAGCTAGACAAGCTTGTGTGAACAAAGAAACTTTGTGTCCCTGTTCACAAACAAGATCTCTTAGTCTGTTCATTTCAAAATAAATATTTTATATGATTTATATCTGGTGAGTGGGTATATGTCCAGCTGCACTGATTTAGTTTCTTGGCTTCTTTGGACCAGATCCCTTCAGCCCTTTCTATGTTCTTTGTTACAGGGTACCATGGTAAAATTACTTTTTCTTCTTCAAAATAGAAGGATTTGGTATAAACCTGATTGCTCAATCCATGCCAGACAAAACAGGTAAAATCCAGACTGGCCACTTCAGCTGGGCCAGCCAGACTGGGTGCAAGTTGTGCAAATATTGCTGGTGTTTTCACTGTGGCTGGATGGACTGGCTTACCTTTACCTATTTGGTCCTGTTTTCACCCAGTCCTGTCATGGGTGAAAGCCAGATCACCAGAACTGGCCCACACCAGAGCCATAAAACTGGATTGGCCCATCTGGCCAGAGTGGCTAGATCAGCAATATTGGCACAATATGCCCAGTCCAGCTCATTCAGCTGGATCAGTGAATCAGGGTTTTACCAATCTGGTCCTGGCCCAGTGGTCTAGTTTCTCCCACACCTGAAAAGAAAGAACCACAAAGACCAGGTGTTAAAGTTGAAAATTAAATTATTTTTAGTCATCCATATTTCAAGGTAGGGGTTTACTGAAGGAATGCAATAAATGCACAAATACATTAACTTGAAGCAACATAGAAATTGTCGCTGATGCTATTTCCTGGACCCTCTCTGCATGTAAGGGTACACCTCTTTGTTACTTTCTTCCAATTGCCATCATGCGTTGGGCTAATAAATTGATTCTAACATTGGCCCTTACCCTCCATTTGCTCAACTGTTCCCCACCTCAGCAATTGAGGTCACTACAGCTTCACCCTTACTCTATCTGGGAGGGATGCTAAGCAGCTGCAGTCAGCACTGGCATCATTGTCACTCTGCAGGGTGCACGAATGTTGTGCTGTTAGCTCTACCCTCCCATCCTCCCAGCTGAATGCCTCACCTCCATGATGTGCTTCCCCAGCAGGCCACAGTGTGGAATTCTCAAACCTGTGCTCTAATTCTTGTCTCCTAGATGGTAGCAGAATCTACCACTGCTACACTGCTGGGCTGGGTCTGTCTTTTCCTTGTTTAAATTCACAGTTTAGGCTCCCTTGATTACTGGCACATCCCCAGCAACTTAATCACCCATCACACTTACCTGAGGCCTTCACTGAACTCCATGGCTTGCCTCCTCCTATGACGGGATCAGTGGGTCAGATTCTGCTATGTGGAGCACTAAAGCTGGAGGTTACAGCAAGCTGTCGGGGCCAAGTGCTGGGTGTTATTCTGCATTGCCATGTTTTCTATTGTTCTTCCCCAGCCATCAGGATGATGGTACATAACGGTCTTTGTGAGTGTACACAAGCACAGACACAGAAACATCGAATCAGTTGTCCCATTATATCTGCCCATTCTTATGTAACAAATGTTGAATGAGAGAGCCATAGAGGCTCTTGAGACTTCCTTCACACCTCCTTTGTGGTGTGGGTTTTACCAAACCCTTGTATCTGTCTCACACTCATTTGAATCCTGCCACTGATTTCCCATGCACCACCTCCTCTGGCAGCCTATTCCTCCCTCCACCACTCTTGCCATGAAAAAGCACTACCTGGATTTTGTATTCCCACTCATGCTGAACAATTCCCCACTTTCCACTTTATAGATCCCTGAAGTATTTGTATATTTCAGTCATATCCCCACTCTCCTTCTTGCTCAAGCGTGTACGTGTTCAGAGTTGCCAACCTCTTCCCAAGTCCTTCTATTCATAAGTCCTTTCCTGTGGTACCAGGAGCATCTTGGGAACCCTCATCTGCACTGCCTCCACTCTGCCCCTGTCCTCTTTAGATGCAGATTACAAAACTGCACAGTACTCCAGGGAGGATGAAGCAGTGAGTGTGACAAAGCACAGCCTAGCCAGTATGATCCCCTTATAGTACTGCCACAGCACTGCTGCCCGTGGTCACCCTGGTAGCAGTGCTGGAAAGGCAGTTCCAGCATTCAAGCGGGCATTTCACTATATCAGGTAAAGTCATTTTATGTTGCTTGCACGCATGTGCAAGAAACATAGTGCCATCATCGGAGATTTGGAGGTGTGTCACCTCCTCCTCAATTCAGGCAGTGTGCTGGCAGCAGCATGGCCCTATAAGCCAATGCATTTTGGAGCTGTCTATGACACGCTCCAAAATGCAGTAACTTTGCTCACAATTGAAAGAGACTGCCCAGTGAGCAGAGATAAGAAGCCCACCAGCGTAGCCCCCCACATGCAGGCGTGCGCGCCCACACCTACTGCATAGCCGACGGGTGCCCAGTCCCCGCTTCGGCTGAGATGCTGTCGTCGTCCCCACCCAGTTATAGGTGCCAGCAGAGAGCCCCACCCCAGCGTAAGGCAATGAGTCCTTTGGCAACGGGGTGCCCAATCTCCGCCGGGTTGAACGCCTAATGTTTTTGTGCCACACTGGGAGCCAATTTAGTGTTAAAACCGTCCCATGACGTTTTTTATTTTTTTTAACCTGAAAATGAAAATGGTCCCGTGAGCGCCTCCCCCCCCTCCCACAACCCGCACCCACCCACTGCGCACTCCAGCCTCCCCACACCCCACCCCATACTTACCTCCGGACTCTGGCGCAAGATCTTCGTTGGACCGAGCACGTCTGCACTCTTCAAAGCCGACTGTGAACTGAGGAAATGCCGGTAAGCTGTATAATGGCCTAGATAGGGGTTTCAACTTTGTTGCATATCTCAGGCATTTTTGGATTTTGCACAATTTTTGGGTTTTGGGACCTTCTCATGAATGATGCCATTGTCATGGCGTTATTCAGGCCGGCGGTGATTTCGCGCGAGTGATCGCAGTGACTGCTAAATCATCCTTTGGGCCAGAATACCACCATGACAGTGACATCATTCATGAGAAGGGGTCCCAAAACCCCATGTTGAAAATTTGGTGAAAAATTCTAAAATGACTGTTTTACGGCGTGCATTGCGCAGTTCCTCGCAGGCTCGTAAGTTCGCAAAATTTCAATATTTTCACTCCAGATTTTCAACATTACCATTTTACCACACCTCCTTATGAGAAGTACAGCTGTCATTTTCACATCCTGCCCAAAATGTGTTTCCGCATTCATGTAGCGCTACAATGGCGCAGTCGGTGTGCAAACTCAATGTATGGGACACATTAAGAAAATCACAGTGACACTGTTCATGAGCAGAGGTCTTAAAATGGCTATGTTGAAAATTTGGTGAAAATTCTAAAATGACTGTTTTCTAGCTGCAGGCGTTATAGTTCCTCAGCACGCTCGTAGTTCGCAAACTTTCAATATTTGCACTCCAATGACTTCCAAATACCTAAACAGCACATAGAAGCAAGCAACATTTGGCATTGACAAATGCTTATTAGGGCTGCAGTGGACAAAGCCCTGCAGACATCTTGCTATCACATTCCTTCCAACTGCACATGTTGGAGTTGGAACTATAATTGTTCCATGCCTGTAAAGCCTTCCACTTGCTGACGGCATTGGCAGTGTCACTGAACTATTTTGTAGTCTGTTGGCATCATGATGGAGCATAGCACACTCTTCATTTCTTTTAATTTTTATTTTATACTGAAAGGCATGTGGGCAAAAATGCCCATTTTCACAAGCATCCAGATTTCACGAAACATGGGATGGTATACACAGTTACAGAAAATACAATTTTTTAGAGGTAAACTATTACATAAGTAGACTATATATACAGTTGAAGAAAATACAGCATTACAGAAGTACATTTATAACATAATTACAGGCCATGAACACACTTAAACAAAACTACAAGGCTGTACACATTGAACTGACAGCATGGCAAAAACAACATTCAAGCTCTGTTTATCGAAGAGCAGAGCTGAATAAGCATACATGTGATATCTCCTCTTTATGCAGGAGACTCCTGTTTTTTTTGACTGAACTCCTCCCTCCCTCCCTCCTGGGAAATAAAATCTTCTGCTTAAGTAAATTCTGTTTTTGGGCAGATAAAGACACATAAAAATTAAATCAGTGATGAACAATGTACCTGATAACTTTATATAACTAGTTGTTTATTCTTTTTAGCGCTTATTCTTGACAAAATGAAATACATTAAATTTTTGTAATGACTTTTTCTTATTTTTTTGATGCTGTTTAAGGACAAACTCATAAGCACTGGATTTGCTGCACATATGAGCAGAAAGCAGAATCTGGCTGGTAGGGGATGGGGTGAAAGAGGTGAGAATAGACTTTAAGGTAAGGGTGTGAGTAGGAATGGAAGGGAGTTGGAGAGAGTGGATCATGTATTCTGGAAAGGAGTAGCTATAAATAGTTGTAGGGGGTTTTATTGAGCAAGAGCTTTTTAGATTAGCCTTAAAGGAATCTAAGGAGGAGCAAGCCACAAGGTTGGGTGGCAGAGTGTTAAAAGTTTGGGGCCACTGATAGAGAGCGATTTCTGACCCAGAGAGGATTGAAAAATGGGACATTAAAGAGGGAGGAGGATGTTCTCTTAGTGGGATGTGCAGAGACTGATCTAATGAAAAGGAAGGAGACACTGTGAGGGGAGGAGGCTGCCGAGAATTTTGAACATGAAAGTGTACATCATCCAGGCAAACCTATCTTCTAGTGAGAACCATTTGATAGAGTCATAGAGAGTGCAGCTGTGGGTACAACGGGAAGTCCAGTAATGAATCTGATTGTGTTGTTGCATGTTGCTTTAAGTTTAGAGAAATTGGTGGAGTTTGGTGAGGGTGAGAAAATAAGGGACCAGTAGTCTAGAAGAGGGAGGATTTACCTGGAGGCTAGCCATGTTCTTGTCTTGGGAAGAGAAATTAACGATCCTGTAAAGGAGCCCAAGTCCTTTGTGTATTTTATTGATTAACTGGGTTTTGTGTGGTCCAAAGGAGAGGTGCTTGTCCAGTGTTAGGCTGAGGAATTTAAATTCATGGACTCACTCAATGGTGATGCCATCATTGTCCAGGAGTTTGAAGTCAAAGTTAGATGGTTTCTGTTTGTTCAGAAAAATGATGTATTTACTGTAGTTGTTTTTCTTTTTTTAGTTTTGCACCATTCTGCAAGAGGTAAATCAGGTATGGAGACTGTAGAAATCCTTCTAGAGTTTGTCGAAGAGGACTATAGGGTTACTGTCATTACAGTATAAGGCATCACCATCAGCGTAAAGGATGATGTTAGTATGTGAGCATACAGAGGGGATATTGTTAATAAAAAGAGACAATAAAAGAGGCCAAGGATTGACTCTGTGGGACCCCATATTTAATAAGGCAGTTAGATGATGATTTGCCTCCAATAACTGTTTTGTGGAACTAGGGATTGAGAGTTCCCAATCCAGTTTACCGAGTTTGTAGAGAAGTTCATTTGGGAGAGCATTTCTAGGAGCAGGCTCTGATCCACCAAGTCAAAAGACTTAAGCTTGGTTAGATCCATGAAAACAGAGACTGTATATAGGCCATCATCCATAGCCTTGAAATGTCATTTGTGAACCTCATGAGGATGGTTTTGATGTTATGTTTTGCCTTGAAACCAAGCTGGGCCTCTGTGAGGTTCTCAGTTATTTAAGTACTCTGTGATTTGAGCATGGATTATTTTCCTCATGATTTTTGAGAGGGGTAGTAGGGAGTTGGGTCTATAGTATTGATTTCCTGTTTGGAACCCCGTTTGTGAAGTGGCCTAATGGAGGTGATTTTCTACGCCACCGGAAAGTACCTGTACAGAGCCTGAAATTAAGGATGCTGATAAGAGGGATGGCAATGTCCTTGATGACTAGTTTGAGGATGCGGTAGTCTAGGCCATCATGGCTGATGCTGGGTTTAGATTATTTTTCTTAATGAGTTTTACATTATTAGCGGGTGAGAGTGCATTGAAATACAAAGCAGGGTAGTTGTTGATGGGTGGTGGGTAGGGTGGGTGGGCTGGGTGGGGATGGCTCAGTGGGAGGTCTTAGGTTTATCTATGTCCAAAAAGGAGTTAAACATGGAAGCCATGTATTCTGGATAGTTTGATAAATTCCAATCTGTAAGAAGGATAATCTGCTCGGATTTCTTATCTTTGCCCTATAAAGAAATTAGTACCCCCCAGAGTTGTTTGGAATTTGCTTTGCTATAACGTTGGCTGTTCTTCAGGTGATTTACCTTCTCTGCCCAGACAGCAGACTTGCATAATTGTGAAGGGTTTTATATTCCTGAAGGAGTGAGGAAGAGTTGACCTTCTTGTACTTCTTCCAGGCCTTGTCCCAGCAGCGCATGACTCTAAGTAAATTTGGAGCTTTGGTGCCCATGCATTCTAATCTTTTAGGGGATAAGGAGCCAAAAATGGAGTTGAAAGTATTACAGAATGCTTCAAGGGTAGAGTCTATGTTATTAATGTCAGAGGTGAAAGACTAGGTGCTGCTTTCTTAACTTCTTGGCGGGAGTTCGCTCCATGTTAGCATTTTCCTCATGGAGATAAAATTTGGTAAGGATTTGGAGGCTTTGCTGACCAGCAACAAAAGTTGCACAGTGGTCACTAAAGGAGTCTGGGAGTACTCCAGCAGCCACTATTCTGGAGGGGTTAGTAACGACTATCCAGTTGATGGTGGAGCTGTAGCCTGTTTTATAGTTGTTCTAGTGGGTTGTAAGAATAATAAATTACATTTCTCAGGTTCTTGGTGGAATGGCACAAAGGAAGAGATAACAGACAGTGGTGTCATGTAATAAATTAAATTTATTACAGGCAAATAATAATGCAGGCTTACTACCAACAGTGAATACACTGGGAGAGCTTCCAGATTTCCTTATCTAGGTAAATGCAGTCTCTCATCTCAGAGAAGCTACATGCTACAAAGGGTCCTATACCCCAATAATCACTATGGTTATTGTTAGAGAAGATACATAAAAGTATATATTGACAGTAACAGGTGGCCTGAGTAACCACCCTAACTAACATGAGAAGTTGCTTAGCTTGCATAGATAGCACAAACAATGGGATCTCTAAAAACACAAGGTCAGTTGCAATTACAGTGATGCACAGGCCCTAAAGATGGCACTGTTGCCTTACTTATAATAATATAGTAAAACAGAGTGGAAAGCATCTCCCAGGACTAACATATAGATTGGTAAAACATAATGGAGCATAATATGCATTAGTAAAATACAGTAGAACACAGATCTCTGACACTGACACTTATGCTTATACAATAAGTGTCTTTGCCAAATGTTAGTACATATACCTACATATATGTTGCTGTCCGTAAGGTGGGGGTACAATCAGGGTGCAGGACTACTGATAATATTCCCCTTGTTGCCTCAGAAGGCAACAATCCCAGGACTGTAGTGGGTGGAGTTAAAAGTCGCTTACAAGCCCAGCGCATCAGCCTTGTAAAGGAATTTGAGTTGTTTTCAGTGTTGTCTTAGAGCACGCTACAGACAGCAAAGGGTTATAATGAGAAAACAATCACAAATGCTTGGATAATAACAAAAGCTTTGAAAGTAATTTCTTACCAATTATTAGATAGAGCAGTGCTTAAATCACCATTATGAATGAGATCATTAAGAGCATCACCAGCCTTAGAACTATTATTGCTAATATAAATGGGGCTGGCAGTATAGCCTAGAGGTTAGAGGAACAAGGTGTGAATGAGCTTGATACATCCAGCAGACGAGACCTGAGTTTGATTCTCACAACCTCCACTTACATACTGTGTGACTCTGAGCAAGTCACAACCACCTAATGCTCCCAGGTCACCCCTGAAAACAGGCAGTTGTGCCCAGTGGGCCTTATCCGGTTACCAAAGACTAAAATAAATAAGTAAATCAAATGCAAATTTTTCTAGCTAAAAGAGACTTTAAGGAAAGAGTCAAAGGGTAAATATGCACATTAAACAAGGGCAAATATTGAGACATGGCAAGCAAATATCGTGTATCGGTAACAATAGCATCTGGTTCAGGGGAGGAACGGGAGTAATTACAGTGTGACTAATTACTGTTTTCTACTGTGGAGTAAACAGAAGTTGGGAACTGAAATAGCACAAGATTTTTCACCATAAGCAAAGAATTTATGATTTGTCACTACACAATACTGCCCATTGGAATTATAAGTAACTCTCACAGTTGGTACCTCCATTGCTGTAGACGCTTGGGACAAGCAAAGGACTGGTTGGCGAGCCATGAAGTGAAGTGAAGTGAAGTGAAGCGATGTACTTCTTCCAGGTAGCTTCAGGATGCAGCTGTTTTGGCATCAAGCACTGAAGATGCAGCTTGCAAAGATTCGGATTGTCATCCTCATCAATGTCAGTCAGGTTGAATGGCAGATCATCACCCAAAGTGTAAGATCAGTCAAGATATTTTGGGGAGTAACACAAACAGGTTTCACAATATCGAAAACATCACAGTGGCACAGGTAGTAGTATCCTTCTTAGTGCAACAGTTCGTATATGGCACCACCCAGGCTTGGAGAACAGAGTGGTAGACCAATAAGGAGGAAGGTCAATTCATTCACAGTAGATGTTAGAAACATAGAAACATAGAATTTGACGGCAGATAAGGACCGCTTGGCCCACCTAGTGTGCCCATTTCCCTACCTGATGGATAAGCTGCAGATTCTAGTTAGCCAAAAGCTTACTTCCTCCTACCCCCACTAGAATTGCCTTATGTCTGTCCCATGCATTCTTGAATTCTCCCACTGTTCTTAACTCCGAAACTCCTTAGAAAGGCTGTTTCATACATCCACAACCCTCTCTGTGAAAAATACTTTCTACCATTACCTCTGAGGCATTCCCCCATTATCTTCAAATTGTGCCCGCTTGTTCTTGCACATCCCTTTTTCTGAAAGATGCTACCCTCTTGGACTTTGTTAATTCCCTTGAGGTACTTGAAAGTTTCTTTCATGTCCCCTCTCCTCCTTTCCTCGAGGGTACATATTAAGCTGTTTTAGTCTCTCTTCATATGTCTTCTGGTGCAGACCCTGCATCATTTTGGTTGCCCTCCCTCAGCCTACACTCTGTCTATGTCTTTGCAGAGATGGGGTCTCCAGAACTGCATGCAGTACTCCAGATGGGGTCTCACCAACTGTCTGTACAGAGGGATAACAACTTCCTGTTTTCTACTGTTGATGCCTCTCCCTATGCATCCCAGTATCCCCAGCCCTCCTTACTGCCTTCTTACATTGCTTGCCCACCTTAAGGTCATCTGATACAATTACTCCCAGGTCCCTTTCAATTTTTGTTGTTGATAGTATCTCATGCCCCCATTGTGTACTCTTCCCTGGGTTTTTATTTCCCAGCTGCATTACCTTGTTCTTTTGCATTGAATCTGAGCTGCCACACATTTGACCATTCTTTCAACCTTGCCAAGTCCCTTTTCATCATTTCTACCCCACCTTTGTGTATCAACCCTGCTGCAGATCTTTGTGTCATCTGCAAAGAGACATACTTTCCTTCCAGGTGCTTTCCAATGTCACTTATTAAGACATTAAAGAGGACCGGTCCCAGTACTGAGCCCTGCAGTACCCTGACAGTTACCTTCCTTTCTTCACTGTGAACTCCATTTACTATTACCCTTTGCGTTCTGTTGTCCAGCCAATTTTTATCCAGGCTCCCACCTTGGGACCCACTCCAAGGTTGGCAAACTTGTATATTAATCTTTTTGTGGGACTGTGTCAAATGCCTTGCTAAAATCTAGGTACGCCATATCCACAGCCCTCACTA
Organism: Neoceratodus forsteri; assembly: GCA_016271365.2. Taxonomy (NCBI): domain Eukaryota; kingdom Metazoa; phylum Chordata; order Ceratodontiformes; family Ceratodontidae; genus Neoceratodus; species Neoceratodus forsteri. The sequence continues at coordinate 133,071,943 of CM028130.1, read as the reverse complement.
GTCTACTACTTTGGTCACCCAGTCAAAGAAATCTATTAGATTCATCTGACACAACCTTTCCACTGTGAATCCATGCTGCCTTGGGTCCTGTGCCCCACTAACCTCTAGGTACTCAACAATTCTTTCCTTCAGAAGTGAGTCCATCACTTTCCCTATCACTGAGATCAAACTAACTGGTCTGTAGTTTCCTGCCTCTGCCCTGCTCCCACTCTTGTGAAATGGAATCACATCCGCCCACCTCCAGTCCTCAGGTACTACCCCATCCTCCACGATTTGTTAAAGAGAGTAGTCAGTGGTGTCACTAGTTCTACCTTAGTTCTTTAGAATTCTGAGGTGAATCCCATCAGGCTCCATTGCTTTGTCTACCCTCAGTTTCAAGAGTTCTTTCAAAACCCTTTCTTCTGTGAATGGACTGGTATCAACCCCTATCCAAAGTGTTTCTCTTGTTTGGTTTAGGTACCTCCCCTCCTCTTCTGTTGTGAATACTGAGCAGAAATATTCGTTCAGTATCCCTGCTTTTCACTATCACCCTCTGTCCACATTCCATCTCCTTTATTAAGTCTCCATATCCTCCCTTGGTCTTTTCTTTGCTCCCTAATGTACCTATGAAATGTTTTATCCTCTTCGTAACAGAATTGGCTATCTTTTGCTTGGTTTGGGCCTTTGCTATTCTGACTGCCTTCCTGCCTCCTTCTGCTTTAACTGATAAAGTTCTCTGTCCTGCTCCTTCTGTGTTTCCTTATATTTTCTGAATGCTATCCTTTTCTCTTTAACCTTCCCTGCCATCTTTTAAGAATGATAGTGTTTTTTCCTTCATTTTGTTTTATTGATTCACTTCACACAAAGGCTTGTTGCCTCTGTGATGGCTGTTTTGATCATTCCGCATTGTTCCTCCACCCTCCTCCTTGCCCATTTGCTAGTGCTTTTCTGAGGCATGCTCACATTTTCCAAAGTCAGCCCTCCTAAAGTACAATACTCTTGCTTTTGTATGGTTTGACTCTATGGCTGTGTTTTATTGTGAACCACACTGTTTGGTGGTTGCTTTCTCCAGATGGCTACCCACTTCTAAAATGAAATCCTTTCTCCGTCCCCATTTGAGAGTATCAGGTCTAAGATTGCTTCCTACTGAGTGGGTTCCAATACTAGCTGTCTAAGGCATGTCCATTGTAGGGCATCAAGAATGATCCTGCTCCTGGATTTGCCTGCAATAACGGGCAGTAAAGGTGCTCCAATTAACATCTGGCATATTCAGGTCCCCCATTAACAATATCTCCCTTTTTCTGCCATTTTAAGGATGCCTTCTATCATTTCATCGTCCACTCCTCCTCCTGAGATGGGGTCTTTACACAACTCCCATATGGATTCCTGTCTCCAGAGTGACCCATAGTGACTCATCTACTTATGTTTTCTTTTTATCCTCTCTTCCCGTCCGGAGTCACCTCTTCGGGACAGCCAATTGAGCCTGACCCCTACCCCTGTCCTACCTGATTGGTTGGGATCCTCCATCATGCTGTGGTTTGCCTCCCACATGGGGTTGGGTAGGCCCACCCCTGAACCTTGTATCTCGTCAGGACCCCTGATCCAGCTGGGCAGGTGGCGGTAAATTGGGACCTGGCTCAGCTCACCATCTACCCCACTCTGAAGGGGCATTTCCATTTTTCCTAAGATGGACTGCGTGCCCGGCATCAAGGTGCAATGTCGACACTCACAGCCCTCCCTGCCAAGAACCCATTATCAGAGCTGATTGGTCCAAGGCCCATGCCCTTGATCAATCACATCCCAGTAACTCCAGCAGCTGTCATGCCCCTAGCCTCCACCATGGGTCACTGCTTGCCAGTGTAAAGAACCCACCCTGCCTTTGGCCAAGCCCCAGTGCCCGAGCTTGTTCCCGAACTTGGGTTGCTGGCGTGTTGCAGGTGTGGCATCCAGCACCTCAACCCTCTTCACCACAGGGCCGGCTCATGTTTACTCTTTAGTTCTGTTGCTTTAATGCCTTCCCATAGAGAGCTACTCCTCCTCCTCTTTTACCCTCCCTGTCCCTCCTGTCGATTGTGTATCCTGGTATGTTGACATCCCAGTCATGGTTCTCTGTATACCATGTTTCAGTGACTGCGATATCCAGGCATCCCTCTTCCATCAATGCCACTAGTTCAGGAGCTTGTTACACAGACTACTGGCATTGGTACTCATCACCCTCCATTTTTGATAGCCTTACCCTTTTAGCCCCATCCCTGTCCTTACTGCCTTTGTCTTTTTTATGCATTTACCCCAGTTCTGCTCCTGAATGACTTCTCTACCTTGGCGTTACCTTGCTAAATACTGTGCTTTGTTGGAGGAGGCTGGGATTTCTCTGCTTCTTTTCAGTGCTTCCCTTGGCTAGTTTAAATGATTGCCAATGAAGCATTTAAACTCTATCACCTTGGATCCTGGTCCTCCCCCACACAAATGCAGACCATTGCACCAGTATAGGCCTGCATCCTCTAGGTGGATCCCAGTCCCCAATGAATATTACACCCTGAGCTCCACACCAGTTTTCAACCATTCATTGAATCCTATGGTGTGGAGTACCCTCATCCTTGCCATAGACAGGCATAATTTCTCATCAGGATATCTGGTGGATTAATAGCAACAAGTTTATCAAAAACAGAAGTTTGTGGATCAAAGCATGGTAGTGAAACAGTAAAAGTAATGAACATGTTGTCATGGATTGAGCAAGTTTTAATAAAGTAACAAGGTGCTCGATTTGGATATCATGAAACATACCCAAGATTTCTAGCAGTAGACATAGAAATATTAACATAATTCAACATGCACATAGTAATGCAACCATTGATTTGCAATGAGGACAATATCATTTAGCTATTCTCCTATCATGAATAAGATCTGGATGCATCTTGTTTCCAAGTCCTTGAAGAGATTAACAGTGGCAATTATGTAAGAACCATAAGCAGAGCATAAAAGTTCACGGACAATATATTGCTTGTCTGCCTCCTTGTTATTTTGAAAAATCAGTTTGTTAATCTTATTTCTAGTATCATTGAACCTTTGGCAGTTTACTGCATATTACAGTATATACAGTAAAATGTTCTTCATTACTAATAATAATAATAATACTTTTATTTATTTTGCGCCTTCAAATATCAAGGCACAATACAATAAGATAAAAATACAGAAATCAATATTAAAACAGACAGAAACAAATCAATAAACAGTAAAACCATAAGCTTTTCCCACAGGAAGGATTTCAAAGCCTGTTTAAACTCCCACAGTTGTGCACTCCCTGGTCCAATGGGGTAGAGAATTCCAAGGAAGGGGCCGCAAACATAAAAGCACAGGCCCCAGCAGATTTTAAAATCACCCTTGTAATCTCTAGCAACCCCCGTCGGCTGAGTGGGCAATCTCACAGGTTGATTAGGGATAGAAGTTCTTTCAGGTAATCAGGGCCCAGATTGTGCAGGGCTTTGAAAGTCAGTAATCTGACTTTGAAGATGATCTGCCACTGAACTGGCAGCCAGTGCAGTTCCCACAGCACCAGTGTAATATGGGAAGATCTGGGGATACCCATCAACACCCGAGCTGTGGAATTCTGCACCAGCTGCAAGTGGCGGATATCAACCCCAGAAGCCTAAAGTAAAGTGAGTTGCAGTAGTCTAGGTGCGAGGTCACAAAGGCATGGATCAAATTTGGCAGATCACCAGGCAGAACAAGGTGCTTGATCCTAGTGATGTTTCTTAGATGGTAGAAAGATGACTTAACCACCGCTGACACCTGGGACCAAGAGTCAGCTCGCATCTAATATCACCCCAGGTCTTGCACCCATTCAGAGACCTGTAGCTCGACATCCCCAAAAATTCCAGATGGGGAGCAAGCCCCAGGTCCCCTATCCGGTATCCGGATCCAATACCAACACCTCCGTCTCTTCCCAGAGTTCAACTTCAGCCAGCTGGACCTCATCTAGTCCTGGATTTCATTGATGCAGCTATTAAATACCGAGATAGCTCCTTCATGGTTGGGTGCAAAGGACAGGTATAACTGGGTATCATCTGCATAACAATGAAACCTCAGCCCATACCGTCTCACAATGTCTCCGAGGGAAGCATGTACACTGCAAACAACATGGGGACAATATAGAGCCCTGAGGAACCCCACAAAATAGAGAGATGGGATAAGAGGAAAAAACCCTGACACCACCCTCTGAGTTCTTCCGGTGATGTATGAGGTGAACCATCTGAGAACAATCCCAGAAAGCCCACAAATACATCTCAGGCTCTCAAGTAGAACCTCGTGGTCAACGGTGTCAAATGCTGATGACAGATCTAATAGTACCAAAATGAACCATTTCTCTGGTCTCTCGCCATCAGGAGATCATTGAGCACCTGAACCAGCACAGTCTCAGTACTGTGCCTCTTTCAAAACCTGATTGGAGCTGTTCATAGATGCTATGGATGGTCAAGTGGTTCTCCAACTGGGCCGCCACTACTCGATCACCTTCCCGCCAAGGAGGTTAAAATGAGCCTGTAGTTGGCAAGACAGTCTGGGTCCAAAAGCTTTCTTCAACAGGGGTGTCACCACTGCCTCTGTCAAGGAACAGGGATATTCACCGAGTCAAGGGGCACCAGACTATCTGTGCTAGAACCAGGAAAATGGGCTTCCCATACCCCAAAATTAGGGAAGTAGGGCCTGGATCTAAATTACAGCAGGTAGGGTGCAGCCCTTGGACAATCCACATAACATGCACGATTTCTGCATGGTTGAAGGTACTCAGGAAAATGAAGGCGGTGACCAAGTTCTGACCAATAGCAACCCGCACAGAATGTGTCAAACAGATCTCTGACCTAATGTCAGCCACCTTATCAGCAAAGAACCAGGCAAGCTCATCACCCTGTTGTGAAAGATGCTCTACAGGCTGTGAACAGGTTGGGTTGCACAATCTGTCCATAGTTCTGAACAGCGAACTGGTCTGTTCTGAGCGACAGAAATTTCCCGACAGGAACTCTGCCTTCTTATGAGAAATTTCTGACTGATAGAATTGATAATGTTCTAACAGTCTAAGGTGGTCAGGATCCAGGCCAGATTTTCACCAACAATGTTCTAACCCGCGCCCATGCCAAGAACTCCCTCAAGTCCCCATCAAACCATGGAACCTGAGGTCGAAGGGAGAGGATGCACATGAACAGGAGCAATAGAATCCAGGGCAGAGGTGATGGCATTATTATAGGCCACAACCAGTGTCTCTGGATCACTGCAATGCACAGGAAATTGTGATAGGTCAAGGACTGCAGCAAGGCCATTGGAAGAAATATTCCGCAAAGGGTGATACTGTACCATCTCCACAGGGGTCAGCCTACAAGGTGGGGTGCCAAACTGAATCTCACAGTATAATGATCGGACCAACCGACAGGTTCCACCCTATGTCAGAAGCCTCGATCCCCAGGAGGAAGACCAAATCAAGAGAATGGCCACCTTTGTGTGTAGCAGTGGTAACCACCTGTGTTAGGCCCAGTGAATCCATTAACTGGAGGAAGTGTTGTCCAATTGCGAGAGTTCATTGTCGATCCATGCATTAAAGTCAGCCAGGACCATCAGTCTGGGAGACTCAAAAGCCATGTCGACAATGAAGTCCGCATTTCTTTAAGGAATTGCTTCCCATCTCCAGGTGGACGGAGATGAGAGCAATTGATAGCCCACACCTGCTACAACAGCACATTCAAAGAGATGGTCTCCTCAACTGGAACACTAGTGAGTGCCAATTCGGTCTTAAACAGACTTCAACCCACCCCCATGGTCCAATCTCTTAAACCTTCTACACCATGTAACAGTGGGGTAGGACATTATTCTTAACAGCTTGCTGAAAATTAAGTGTTTGTGCTTCAATAGCAGCTATATCTGCTCTATTCCAAATAGACATGCCTGAGCCAAAAGCCAGAGATGGTGCCTGCTGCACAGGTAACATCTGCAGTGTCACGCCAAGTGTATGGTTGAGCTTGAGCATTAGGTGCGGTCTAAAATCTCCTACATGATCAGTGGTATGGGGTCCACTAACTGGATTATTGGTACATATTTGATAAGTGGCTACAATATCAGTAAGCATCATACTGAAACGTTTAGAGGTATTGGTCATGTGGCAGACCAATCTTAGCCATATTCCAATGTAAGATTGAAAATAACTGGATGTGCATTAATTGTACATTATTGATGAGGGCTCCTGGAAGGAATTAGTGGTCAAATCATTAGGAGGACCATCTTCCTGGGGAGGTCATGTCAGTCATTTCTTCTTCGTGGGTGGGACTACAGAAAGAAAAAGAGCTTCAGTAGCTACATAGTCATGAAGACAGAAGGCTATGTCTCCTCAGAGGTGAGGTGATCACAGAAGTCAGAATCTATTACAGCAGTAATGTTGTAGTGACCAATATGTCTGGGAGAAGTCTGTCGAATACAGAGTGTACCATTGGGTGAGATGCCTGTGTTAAGCCGTCCGTGGAAAGTACCTTTGGATAAATGGGCTACAGGAGTGTATAACCATTCAGATCAGTTTCCCATTGTATTTGCAATGTGGATTTGTCTGGAGCTACTACCATGGCATTAAGGTAGGCATCTGAGGCTTCTTTAACAGTAATCATTTGTTGGTTACATTGATATGAACTCCTATTGGGGCTGAATGTTCAAGTTTGCTAAGCAAATGTTGTACACATTGTTTATGTGCAGTCGATAGAGGTTTTGTTCTGAGAGTCAGCCAGAGAAAGTAGTCCCACTAGGATGAAGAAGTGCAAGAGCTAGTCTTGCCAATGTATCTGAAACAAAAACAGAAAAGGATTGTTAAGTGAGGGGTACTATTCTACCCTAAGTGGTTTAGGAAAAGTAATTCGTCACCTTTGTACAACTTGAGCTGATTAGCATGGAACCACTTGTCTGTGATTTGTTTTTGTTGTTTAACTCATTCCTGATAGACAGCAGGACTGAGTTTGTTAACAATGGGTATGGGCCTTCCCATTTTCTGGCAAATGAATGAGTTGATTGTCTCTATTGTAGGAGCTTTACTTGGTCTCCCACTTGCCAGTCAACTGCTTTGACATGCTTAACAAAATGGGCTTTTGCTTGTTGTTGAGCTTTATCCATATGACTGGCGATGAACAGATGTGTCTTCATGATGTCATCATGAAGATTTTCAACATATTTGTCCACAGATACTCTATCTGCAGTAGGGGTGTGGAGGTCAATCAACAGGTGCTCAGGTAATGTGAGTGCAGTACTGGAAGCCACACCTTTACAAGGGCATTAACCAAATTGAGGCAGTCCAGAGAAGGGCAGCCAAAATGGTGCAGGGACTGCATCAGAAAACATACGAGGACAGATTAACAGAGCTCAATATGTATACCCTAGAGCAAAGGAGGAAGAGAGTTGATATGATCGAAACATTCAAACACCTTAAGGGCATTAACAAGGTGAAAGAGTCTAACATGTTTCAATATAAGAAAAATAGCAGGACAAAGGACACAGCATGAGATTAGAGGATGCGATTAAGGGGTAATGTGAGGAAGTTCTTTTTCATAGAAAGGGTGGTGGCTGCATGGAATGGCCTACCTCAGGAAGTGGTGGATATAAATACAGTGTAGGGCTTCAAATAGGCGTGGGATAGACATAGGGGAGCAATACAGATGAGTATGAATAGATAGGCCATTGACAGAGCAAAGGCCGATGGCACATTCTTAAAGGTAGAAAAAGAAATGGTCAGACTGGATGGGCCCTTGCTGTCCTTATCTGCCATCAACTTCAATGTTTCTAAGTTTCTATGTAATCTCATGGCTCTACCAGTCATAACCCCACATGGTGTACACGGGTAGTTGCTGAAGTTGTGCCCCTGATTGCCATCAGTAGGAGTGGCAAGAGGGAATCCCAACCCTTGGGCTTGTCATTGATGAATTTGCATAACATCAATTTGATTCTTCTGCCTGCTCTTTCTACCTGGCCTGGCCTGAGGAATGAGGATGGTATGGGATATGGAATTTTGATCTACTCCAAGTAGCTGGAGTGTCTGCTTCATCAGCTCAGCTGTAAAACTGGTTCCCTGGTCTGATCCTACCTTTAAGATTAGGTCCCACCTGGAGAACAATTGATATTTGTGGTTGTCTTTGCCATGTTATTCTTAGCGGGAATGCCTCCACCCACTTACAATACAAATGTGTGACAAAAAGTGCATACGTGTGTTCTTGCTGAAGTTGGTAGGGGCCAATGAAATTGATTTATATCACATTCCATGGTCCAGTTTGCCTTTGTGGCAATCATTTGGCATTTCTTTTTACTGAAATTGGGTTATTCTGGGCACACACCATGCAGTTGTTTACATAGTGCTCTGCATCTTTTACTATGCCAAGGCCACCAAATGATGGTTTTGGAGTATCTGGAAATTGTCTCCTTGCTTCCACAAGTGGGGGTATCATGACCCACATAGATGAATTCAGTTTGCAAAAAATTGTGTTCAAACCCATAGTTTGTCACCTGTATCTTCTTTTGATACCAGATGAGCTTCTGATCACTAGACAAATGTATATTGTCTGAGTATCTCTTGTATGGACAACCAGCCGGTAGTTTCTTCTCAATTCCTTTGTCCAGGAATTTGAACACATCTTTCAATTATGGGCCTGATTTCTGTGCAGCAGAAAGGTCCAGTGGGGGTTCTGGTACTGGTTTCTGCCTGGTGTTAGTGGCTAAGAAAATAGCTGCCACAGCTATTGGGTGAGTCATTGTCCATGTCCCCGAGTGCCTGCTTTTGCAAGCGAGTCCACTCAATCATTGTATTTATGGTAAGGTCAGATTTTCAGTGAGCCTTTACCTTGTGGATGTACAGTTTATGAGTAAACTGTTGTGTCGGGTGTGTACATATACAAACAAATTCCTGTACTAGACAGGTGTGCCATCAGAGGATGTAAAGTTATTTTCTCCCAGAATGGCAGAAACTCAGTATGGGACGACATACCCAATTGGAATCTGCAAAGATGATGGCATCCTTGTCACCAAGGGCGTGACCTCTAAAGCACAGGCCACAGCTGCCAGTTCGGCATATGGTGAGGAGATAACAGTGCATTTCCTGGAAATGTGCCTGAACTCACCATCTTGATCTAATATGAGCACACCAAATCCTGCTACCTGCTCTTCATCTATATAAGAGGTGGAGCCATCTGTAAAGATGTGATACATGCTGGTATCCTCTAAAACATCTGGTGTAGCGTAAGAATGGTCCCGCTCAGGTAAATCAGGAGGTTGGAGTACACAGCCATGGGGCTTACCTGTGTAGAGTAGGCCATGGGCCAAAATGGATGGCATTTTGCAGGTAATACTTTGATGTCCCCGTCTTGCAAAGCAAAGACCAGTGGGTGAATCTGGTGTTAGAAACTGAATCATCTTTTACTTTGTCTGAAAGCAGAAGGCTGATTGGGGTGTGACAGGTATGTAAGATAATAGGTGCATACCCAATGATGTACATGAAATGTTTGACAGCCCAGAAGGTTGCAAGGAGTGTCCTTTTACAGAGACTATACTTTCTGTACTGGGGACAGCATCTGGAGAAGCATAGGCAATGCGCCTGAAGTACCCATTGTACTATTGTACCAGCACTGCAGACATGGCCACATCAGATGTGGCAGTCTCCAAATGGAATGGGAGAGTTGGGTTAGGACTGAATAAAGCTGGGGCTGAGGCTAAGGCCTGCTTGAACTGTGTAACAGCTTCAGTGTGAGTGGGGCCCCATGTTCATGGGACATCCTTTTCAGAAGTTCATACAAGGGAGTAGCCTTCAGGGCAAAGTCAGGGATAAATTCCTGGAATAGTTTACCATAACTAAGAAGCATCTGAGTATTGCCATGCTGGTAGGAAGTGACAGATCTTGCAATCCCTGGATCTTCTTGACAGCTGGGCTTCTTTCTTGGTCTGTGATATGTAGGCCAAGGAAGATGACCTTTGTTTTACTCAATTGTGCTTTAGAGGGGTTGCACTTGAGGCCTGCTCTTGAGGAGAGACAGAAGTTAGTCTAGAAAGGCCAAATGATCTTTTTGTGGTGGCTGCTAGAAGCAAATCATCCATGTACTGCAGGAGGCACTGGGGTATGGAGAACCCCTGCAGGGCATCCATCATGTGGAGATGGAAGAGGGAAGGGCTGTTGTGAAAGCCCTGGGGAAGACAGGTCCAGGTGTACTGGCATCCATCAAAGGTGAAAGCAAATTTGTATTGGCTTTCCTATGCTAATGGGAGTGACCAGAACCCATTAGAAATGTCAAAAGCTGTGACCCACTTTTTGTCAGGTGTCAATAGCTTGAGCATATCAAGTGCTGATGTTACTGTTGGGGTGCAACTTGGGTAACTTGATTATTCTTACAGTAATCAATTGTGAGTCTCAAGCTCCATTTGGCTTTTCACAGGCCAAATAGGTGAATTAACAGTGGAGACACAGGTCTTAATCACTCCTTGCTGTAGCAGTGATTGGCTGGTCTCCCTCGGTGATGGCAAGGCTTCAGCAGGAATGGTACTGTTTCTGCCTCGCAGAGTCAGGTCCAGTGATTTCAATGGTAGTGTGCATCCTACCACAGTCATGTTTGTTGGTGGCAAACATGTCAAGGTGTTTTGCAGCAGTGGTGCCAGGTCAGTAAACAGGTTATAAATTTGGAACAAGGCCATGACGTCATACTCCTTGTTGTTATGGGAGATGGTTGCCACCACATGCGAATCTGGGATGGTGACAGCATGACATTGTCCTTTGATCTGAAGAAGTAGCTTACTGGCTAAGTCCATGACACAGCCATGTAGTGCTAGAAAGTCAATTCCCAATATGCTGGGTTGACGACATAATACCATGAGGTCAAAAACAACATCAGTCCTGAGGTGGCCTACAACCACAGGTAGAGGAACAGATTGGTAGGTGTGTAGCTGAGTACCATCTACACCCTGAGCACTGGTCTTCCAGCAGGTAGACCAGTCAGATGAGTCTGGGTCCTCCTCATGGAGGACTGACATGGCTGCTCCGGTATTCAGAAGCATGGTAAGTTGGTGGCTCCCGACCATGGCCTTTACACAAGGCCATCTGTTTGTGTCAACAATCAGGTCACTCACAATCTGTATTGGGGACTGTAATTGTCAATCAGTATTTTCAGAATCATCATCATCATCCTGTTCCTGGAATCTGAGGCCTGCAGGATCTTTCAAGGCCTTCTGTATGTCTTGCACAGGATACAAATGTACCTGTGATGTCACAAGCCCCGCGATGGCCTGCATGCATGGTTCCTCCTTAGTTGTCAAAGTGGCCTAGCCAGTAACCAGTGCCATAAAGGATTCTTCCTCGGCTGTTCATTTGTTCAGCAGCCAAAGGCAGGAAAGGGCTCCTCTGACCGCATTGTTGTCCAGCAGCCGGAGAAAGGGCTGCTATGGTTCAATAGGCTTAGCCACTCTTTCTGCATGGATCTCATCCATTAATTTGCAGAGGGATCATTCTCATCTTTGAGACTTTGATAGCTAGGACCATTGCGGTTCTGGCCATCCTGTTTGGCATTTGGATTTTCCAATTGCTTTTGTCTCTGAATCTGTTGTTTATGTAGTTTTGTCCCCCCATTGTATGACTGCTTGTCATCAGAAGGGTATCAGTTTTCTGATTGTTACCTTCCACGGTGTAGTGGGTAGGTTTATAGGGGTGGGCTGTATTGCAGCCACTTGTGCTGTGCAGCCTTGCTGATTTTGCCAGAAAAAAGGTTACGGAGGTGAACCTGGCAGGCAAGCTCCAATTTGGTGAGAATATTCACAAAAGTATCGGTACTAGGGTAAACATTAAGTTCAACCTTTTCCCACAAGGCAGGAGTCATGTTCCAGATGTGCAAGTCCTTGTACTCAATTTGGTCTCGGTCTGCAAGTTCACCAGCTAGGCCTTTGCCAGTGTATATGTGAGCCACAACCATTGATGGTAGGTGGCGGGCCTTTCTTTCACATTCTGCTTAACCTTGTAGGCAAAGTGAGCTCTACAACACCCAGAGAATTAAAAGCTATGAGGGCCATAGCAATGTCATCATAGATAAGAGTGTCAGAGTTGCATACTGTCTCTGAGAGCTTGGCCCAGAGGGTGGGTTTGATCGCCTGACGAAGACTTGAATCTGGTTCTCAGGTTGGAGAGAGAAAGCTTCACAGAGAGAACACACTTTCTCCAAATGGCAACTGAGATTGTCAGTTGGGCCCATCTGTCTGATACTTTAGGCAATTTGCTGGACAGAGTGAACGACTTGTAGGGATTGGAAATATGCATATTCACATTCAATTCAAGACATTCCATGGCACCCAAAGGCAGCTTCTGCTGCTGCTTCAGCAACTGCCTTGTATGCATGGTCCTGATTGACCATTTCTCTGAACAGTTTGTCAGTTTGGTTCCAGATGGTTCTCCATTGGTCCTCCAGTACAGTGATGTTACTGATAGCTTCTTGAATTAGTCCACAAACTTCTGCTGTGTCTCCCCTAGTGAGAGGAGCAAGTGGAAGCACACTCGGAATACAGACCCTCCACCTGTGTCATGGGGCCACCATACTGGCGTTGTACATGACTTCGGCCATGTTTGTGTAGGCGTGGTGACACAGAGTGCATGCCGACATAGGCGCCATCTCGGGATGGCTGGCGGAAGTTGCTCCACCACAGGGTTGGACTTGTAGTGATGTGGCATGCCTCATCATCAAAGTCGTGTTGTCATTGCTGGATGATGCAATCTCAATGGGCATATACTGAAACACGATCGTAGCCTTAACATAGCCAGCAAGAACCTCCCGCTGATGGCACAATTTCACCATTTTTCTCTATGCTTCTTGTGACAAACTCTTGCAGTGCCTTGCTCAGTACCTTTCTCAACTTCATGCTGCAACACTCTATGTGTGGTGCCCAATTTGATGTTTTCCCTAAGTTCTTCGTCTAAGTCACGATTCAACCTCTGATACTCCTCTTTAACTCAGCATTCTCCTCTCTCAAACCCTCATTCTTATCGCTCAAAATATAATTCAAATATGCTGTTTCTTATCAGATTTCAACCTTTCACAGTCCCCTCTCAACATTCAAATTTCACGCTCAATGTCCTGAGCAGTACAGTGCAACGTCTGTTATTGGCACCATGGAGTAACTGTGTCTCTTCCGCTAGTTTCTGTTCCTTTTCTGTAACTTCAATGTCTGCAAACCCATCTCTTTTTCAGAGATGCATTTGCAATTCAAGGGAGGAGACTTCACTGTGAGACTCTCAACAGTGGTATATAGAGCTACAACCAAAAGACCTTTAAGGCTATATTTCTTGGTTGTTTGTTTGGACTCTGTGTATTGCTCTGATATTAGCAGCAATGGATTTTCTGCAGACTTCGCATCCAGCGTGATATCTGTCCATCCTCAATGGATGTGAGGTAGTTTGAGACATTGAGTCTCAGTTCACTGCAAAGTTCAGGCATGACAAATAAGGTGTAGACAAACAAACAAAGAAGCAGTTGGAAAACTGGACAAAATCCCTGATGCCATCACCCAACTACTTTCCTGTCCCGGTGGGTGAACAGTGATGCCAAGGCAGTACGCTGTCACTCACAGAGGGAATGTAAGGTCCAGTGTTGAGAGGGAGTGTAAGGGGTTCTGAGGTTGGTCTGCCACACCTGAGACCAAGATAGTGTGGGTCTGCCACAGCCGCTACCACTGTAAGCATTAGTAGGTCCAACTGGGCAAAAATTGTACTACACTACTGACATTCAAAATAAACTGAATGGAATCTTCTTTGTACTTTCCATTCTGCATACAGTCACCAAAGTAAGTTGGTAATAAATTACCTTCCCAGGTTCTTGTGGAACAGCACAAAGGAAAAGAAAACAGACAAGTAGTGTCATGTAATAAATGAAATTTATTATAGGCAAATAATAATACAGGCTTACTACAAAAGTGAATACACTGGGAGAGCTTGCAGTTTTTCTTACCTAGGTAGATGCAATCTCTCGTCTCAGGAAAGCTACGTGCTACACAGGGTCTCTTACCCGATAATCACTATGGTTACTACTAAAGAAGATACATATAAAGTATTTAATTGGACAGTAACAGGTGGCCTGAGTGACCATCCTAACATGATGAGAAATTGCTTAGCGTGCATAGCTAGCACAGACAATTGGATCACTATAAGTCCAAGGTCAGTTGCAATTACAGTGATGCAGAGGCACTAGAGATGGCACTGTTGCCTTACTTATAACAGTACAGTGAAAACAGAATGGAAAACATCTCCCAGGACTAAGATACATATTGATAAAACATAATGGAGCATAATATGCATTAGTAAAATACGGTAGAACACAGATCCTAACACTTATGCTTATACAATAAGTGTCTTTGCCTAAAAGTTAGTACATATACCTACATATATGTTGCTGTCCACAAGGTGGGGTACAATCAGGGGTGCAGGACCATGGATAACAGGGTGTAGTAATGATTTGATGGAGGCCATAGCTGGCAAGTAGGTATTTGGCACCATCAGACTGGCTGCTATCCCAGCTAAAGCTAAAACTCTGATATGTCCAAGATGGCTGCCAGACTGTATTGAGCATGCATGACTGTTAGCACATGCATGTATGCAGTGGCAGCCATCTTGGTCACAGCAAACTGTTCTGTATTCTGCTGTGCCCACTGATTTTCTTTTTTAAGAACCCCACCTGACCCTCCTTCTCAGCAACCACCATCCCACACACCCCAGAAACAACAATGACACTGAAGGTGCCAATCCCCCAGTGTCACGATTGTAACTTAACAGTGATACTGGGGTACCCAATCCCCTAAGCGTCTGTTGGACCTTTTTTAATCTATCTATCTATCTATCTATCTATCTATCTATCTATCTATCTTCCTTCATATATTATATATTTTTTCTCCCGTCACCTGACCCTCTCAGCACCCACCCCTCCCATACATAACAGTGACACTGGGGTGCCCAGTCCTGCCAGTGTCATGTAGTCTGATTATTTTGTTTAAAATTATGTTTTCTCTCTCCACCTGATCCACCTTCTCAGCACCCCACACAGAAACATAAAAGTGACACTAGGGTGCCCAGTCCCTCAGTGCAATGCTCAGGAATCCTCTGTGTTTTCTTTCTTTCAACTATAAAAAAAGTCCATCAATGTTTTTGTGGCCATTCCTTACTCCCCATCTGACCCTCCAACTCAGCACCTACCCCCCCACCCCCATGCCCTTATTTTTCCCATTGGGGGTCCAATGCCATAATCCCTCTGGACCGCAGACACATCTTCACTCTTCAAAGCCAGACCCCACACTGAAAAAAAAAAGGTATGGGCTCAATGTATTTCAGTGGGTTTTGAACCTAGTGGCATAACTTGCAGTTTTGCTATTTATGCTCAAATTTTCAACATGCCTTTTTGGACCCCACCTCATGAGCGATTGCAGTCACAGTAGGCAATTTGTCTCAAAACTGATTCTGCAGTCCCTATGCAAAATCACCTTGGGCAGGAGTTGAAAATTTTCTGCTCTTGTTTATGAAATTGGGCCATAAGAAGGCAATGTTGAAATGTGTTGTAAACATATTAAAATAGAATAAAGTTATGAACCTACATTGAATTTTACAAATGCAGGCTCATAACTGTGATATTTTTCAATATTTATACCCCAGATTTACAACATAGCCATATCTTTACAGCATCTCATGACTCGTGACAGCTGTCATTTTTCATATCCTGGCCAAAGTGTTTTGTTTTATATCCCGAAAGGTAATTTTGCAGTCACTGCATAATATCACCTTTCATCCAGGAGTTGAAAATGTCCTCTGCCCTTATTCATGAGGTGGGTGATAAAAAGTTATATTGAAAATTTGGTTTACAAATATTACAAAACAAATATTAAATATTTTTACCTCAAATTCCTCGGTTGCAGCCCTGTTGGCTCTGGCCAGAGTTTGTTATTTATTGCCAAAAGTACATAAGTGTTTTGCAAACCCCCAGGGTGCCCAGTTGCATCTGGAATAGGCCCAGTAATGGACAATTTATCTATATTTGTACATTTTATTTCTAGAAGACATCAAACAGCATATCCAGACCTATATTCATGACATAATGAACATTATGGAGAGACTGAAAAGGCTTCTTGGCAACCTGATTTTGTTTGGAATACTGTATTTCTTCAATTTAAAGCTGCAGCTTATAGTCACAATCATAATATTTTTGTTGTGGCTTTAGATCGAGGAAGGTCTATAATAAAGGGTGGCTTGTATTTGACAACAGAAAAACACAGTTTCAAACTGGCAATTATGAACACCTGTTTTCTGAGGTATACGAGAACACCTTTATGTTCATACTGTGAGGGGAGCAACTGGTGTAAGAGTGAACGAGAGGAACCAGTTAGTGATGTAAAAAATGCCAAAAGAAAAGCATTTGATTTAGAATTTAAAATTGCTGCAGAAAAATATGCAGAAAAGGAGGGCAATTTCCTCTAGTTGCAGCCCTACATATAGATGAGAAACAACTGAGAAAGTGGAGAAAAAGCTTTGAATCTTGAGGGAAAGTCTCTATATTGGGCTTTATAAGTGAAAATCGAAAAAGAAGGAGGCTGGATGGAGGTGGATGCAGAGCACAATATCCAGAGGTAGAGACAGATTTGGCATCCAGGATAAGTCTGCAGTGCAAAAGGGAGGAGTTGCATATGGTGTTCATGGGGAGTTGATCAAAATGTGGCAAATGTTCAGTCACCACCACTGGCTTTGATTCTGACTGCAATGAAACCAACACAACTGAAACTGACATGGACTAACCAGTCACCTGCTCAGAAAATGAGCTTGGATCTGACAAGAGATTGAGTAAACTGAACACACTAGCATGATAGGAGCATGCTAGAGCCAGCACTTTTACTTGTTTTATTTAAATACAAAATAAAATACATTTGATGGATGCCTATGTTCGTTGTGGTGATTCTGCTCCTTTAACAAGGTACTCCAGCTTAGCGAAAGTGAGTTAGCTGTTAACGCAGTTAGTGTCTTAGTGTCTTAGCATGTGTCCTTTGAAAATGTGAACAATTGGCAGCAAACAGAGGTAAATAGTTGTTTTACTTATTGAAACTTTACTAATATTGTACAGGTACCTCATATAAAACCATATCAGCTGCCAGGATTGCTAAGTGCGAGGGTGAGGAAGCCACACTGTGTGATCACCATTTGTAACCATTTGTTACCGAGCTCGCAGTTCTCCAGGCTGGGTGAGATTGGTTGTGAGGTGCCTCCTGCTTGTGACAATACATCCAGCATTAGAAGTAAAGAGATTTTTTCTCCGAGAGTAAGTGAGGTGTTTGGCAATGCCTAGTAGGTTATCCACACTAAATTATGATTTTGGCTTGTCGCTACATGTATCAACCTTTATTCGAGGGCATTTTTATTTAAAACTATGGCAATGTTATGTGGCTATTGACTGAGGGTGGCTATTATATTAGGGTGGCTTCAAATCGAAGAAATATGGTACTTGTGATATTGAATCACTTCATACTTCAATTAAGAATGATTTAGTTTGATGGCAGTTAAACATATTTTGGGGGCTTTGACTTGAATTTTGATTCCTTTTGCTTGACTCCACTAGCTGCAAAGGTTAGTGCATAGTGGGGAGGGTTGTTAATGGTCTGGCCAGGTCTCACTCAGCCAATTGACTGGAGGCAGAGCTGAATCAGGTTGAGTTGTTAGCTGCTTTGTCCTCTCAGAAAGAACTCAAGGGGACAGGATCAGTTGTGTTCCAGGACAGTAGTGCTGCTGTTGTTTCACAGGGTTCTTGTGGATTTTACTTGGTAGGTTAGTTTTCTTTCTTACTTCTAAGGGCCAGTAGGGTATTGTTTTGGGGCTGCTGGATGTTTGAAAACTGATTTGGTGGCTGTAAGTGGGCTCATTTTGTGGATGTTTCACTGTGTAACAGGCTGCGCTGGTAGAGTCCTGTTTCTTCTGATTTAAAACCTATTTGGTGGGATTTGCTTGGGCCTGGTTCTTGGCTGCTGGGCTTGAGGGAGACACAGGGCTGATACAATCTCTCTGAGTCAGGTGTCTGCCCAACACCCTCCTTCCCCACCCTCCTCCCCAGAAGTCTGCGAATTATAGGAAACACCTGCCCTGCAATTGAGGAAAAGGCTGCAGGTGCAGCTCATGTAGTTCTAGCCACTGGGGTTGGATTTAAAGGCTGAGAGAGAAGCTTAGGGAGTTGTTCATTTCCTTATAAGTTTAATGTGTTGTACTGCACCTAGTAACAGGGTTACTGGTGTGCAGTGGACTGTCTCTAAGATTAGGGTGACCTGATTAGCAGTAGTGTATCTGGACTAGGGGGGAAACTGGTGCTCACCCAAGGAAACCTATTTGGAAGGGATGGAACCACATGTCATTAGGGCCGCATCTTTGGGAAGGTGGTGGGTGCACAGGGGTGGAGCAGCCATGATACTGGACTGGGCTTGAAGTTCGGTGGTTGCCCAGTGTGCTACCAGCTAGCACAGCTTAGGGAGGAGGTTGCGGGGATTAGAGAAAGCCAGGGAAGTTGGGGTGTAATGGTTGGGGAAGGGGCTGGGAATCTCCCACAGGGTTGCACCAAGCACTGGGGTGGGGCATAGGAAAGGAGTGCAGGAGAATACTCAGGGGTCACATAGGGACCCTGCAGAGGGGGTCCAAAAGGACACTACCAAGGAAGCAGGCAGGTAACTGGGGACCCTCACAAAGGAGGGACGGAGGAACAACATTCTCAGGGAAGTAGGCAGATGGCCAGGGCTGGACAGAAGGAAGCAAGGCGGGAGGTGGATCAGACCTTACACTCAATAACTGCTTCAATTTCTTCTTCTGCTCAAGGATGAGGGGGTGATATAGCCACGACAGGGGTGGTTAGAGACAGAAAGGGAGTGAGGCAGGAGGCAGGGGCCAGATAGCAGGAAGAACAGGGGGACCTGGAATGCAGGAGAATGGGGGAGCAGTGAATCAGAGCAGGAGGGGCAGGAGGAAGAGGGAGGAAAGCACAAAGAGAAGGACCAGTTGGGAGGAAAGGTAAAGGAGAAGGACCAGAAGTACAAGGAGGATTCAGTAAAGGGAGCTGAGGGTTTAGGCTAGGGAGCACGACGAGCAAGAAGGAACTAAATAGAGACAGGAAGGAAGGAGGATGAGCCAGGCTAGTTTAGCAGATGGGGAGAAGGACCAGTTGCGAGCAGGAGGGGGAATTAGCAAGGCACAGAAGGATACTCAGGAGGAGGAGAGGCATAGGATTGAGGAGGGGTGGCCATGGTAAATAAGGAGGGGGTGGCATGTGGCACCCAGATAGGGGGAGGAACAAGGAGCCGGCTATGGAGGGGCTAAGAAAGGATGAGGGACATGGAAGGGGGAATGGAGGAAAAGGGAGGGTCAGAGTGCTCCTGCTGGGGATTCTATAATCAGGGGTATCAAATGGGATAGGGAGGAGAAGCCTGGCCAGTTAGAACAAGATGCTTCCTGACCAACGGTGCACAGGGCTAAGCACGAGGTATATCAGCTGGCAAGGATTGTGGGGGTTCCCAGACATACTGGTCCACCTGGGTACAAATGACATTGAGGGAAATAGCGAGCTAGAGATACAGGCAAGATTCAGGAGCTCGCCAGGTCTGTCATGACATAGGATGCACAGTTTTCTCAGAAATCCTGCCGTGCCAAGGGCTAGTGGGGAACACAAAAGGAAGATTAGGAGATAAACCAGTGGCTCAGGGAGTGTGTGAGGCCAGAGGGTATGGGTTGATGGGGATTGGGGGAGACCTGGGAGGATAAGGAGCTGTATGCTAGAGATAGACTACATCTCAATTTGGAGGAGGGAATCCTTAAGTTGAAAATAGAGGTTCATTGGTGAAAAGTGGGGTTTAAACTTGTGAAGGGGGCGGGATGGGAGAAAAGGCTGTCAAGGGGTGCCGATAAAGGAGGGACTCTGTCTCCACCCCTGGAAACCAGGAGGATTGCAGGAAAGGCCAACTGGCAAAGTGCAGACCAGGGGAAAACAGAATCCCATGGGAACACGAGCAGGGGAAATGGAACTAGGAAAGGGGTGGAAGGCAGTCTCATAATGCCAGGAGCTTGGGCAATAAAATGCCTGAGCTCCAGGCGATGCTAACTGAGGAGCAGTGGATGTGGCAGCGGTCACTGAGACTTGGGCCACTGCAGGACATGACTGGGACCTGAACCTGGAGGGTTACACTATGTTCAGGAAGGACAGGGGGAGGGAAGGGAGGAGGGTAGCTATAATAGTCAAAACTGTATTGGCATAGGGGAGTAGAGGAGGCGGAGGGAACCGTGGAGGCGATTTGGTCACCTTGATAACAAGGGGGGCAAGAGAGTAAAAATAGGAGTGGTGTATAGACCCCTGCTCTGGCGGAGGAGCTGGAGGACAGTCTGGTGGCAGATGTTGGGAGGCACTGCAGACTGGGCAGAGGAACGCGGTGGTGTTGGTGGACTTAAACATACCAGGAACAGACTGGGAGACTATGACATCCTCTGTGACCAGGGAACAGAGGTTGTTGGATGTCTTCAAGACACGCTCCTAACTCAGCAGGTGAGGGAACCGACCAGGAGGCGTGGGACTGGATGTGGTCCTGGCAGACAGTGACCAGATTGGGGGCCTGGAGGTAAGGGACCCATTGGCGGGGAGTGACCATGCCATGGTCTGGTTCTGCCTGGACCTAGGAGGGGTAGAAGGCTGCACAAAGACGGAAGTAACCGACTTCAGGGGGCGGATTTAAGGAAATGGGAAGGATCCTAAGGAGCATTTGGATGGGATTGGGTCAGACATGGACACTGATAGTAGGTGGGAAATCATCAGGGAGAGGTGCAGGATGCTACCAGCACCTGTGCAAGAGTAAGACGAAAATGCGGTAGGGCCCAAAACCTGCTGGTGGACCAGGGTGGTCCAGGAGGTGGTGCGGGAAAGAAAGCAGCCTATAAGCAATTCAAGTGCTCAAGGAGTGAAAGGGATTGAGGGAGTACGAGCTGATGGCTAGAAGGGCCACTAGAGTGGTGAGGGCTAGCAAGGCAAGGAAGGAGCAGAACCTGGCCAGGAAATTAGGAGAGGGAACAAGGGGTTCTTAGATACATTGGGGAAAAACGAAGGTTGAAGGGCAGATTAGCAGGATTAAATTAGGGAGAGATGGGCACAAGACCTGGGGAGCAGGCTGAGGTACTAAATGAGTACTTCACTTCAGTTTTCACCAAGGAAAATCGGGTGCTGCATCATACATGGAGGAGACAGAGATACTGAGGAGGGGGGACCCTTACCGATCGGGCGGGTCTGGGGAGAGGGGAGGCATCACTGGCAGGTGGGGGAGGGCCAAGCAGGAGAAGAGGTACCGAAGTGGAAATCACAGCAGAGAGAGTGAGGGAAGCCCTCAGCCCTTAAGACGGAGAAAGCACTGGCCGGATAAATTACATCCCAGAGTGCTGAAGGAACTTATGGATGTCCTGCAGGAAACCCCTGGGGAGCTTTTCACCATCTCTCTGAGGACAGGGTGGTGCCCCAAGATTGGAAGGTGGCGATGATAAGTGCCTATCCACAAGGGTGGATCATGGAGGTATAGGGAACTACAGGCCTGTCAGCCTGATGTCGGTGGTGGGCAAGGTGATGGAGGGCATTGTCAAGAGAGGCTAGGGGGACCTGATAAGTCAGGGTGCCTGGACAATAGACAGCATGGATTCATCCCAGGGAAATCGTGTCAGACAAACCTGGTGGAGTTCTATGACTGGGTGACAAGTGCCTTGACCTGGGTAGACCAGTGGACATCCTCTTCTAGACTTTAGCAAGGCATTTGACCTGTTCCTCACGTGGGCCTGTTGGATAAGCTGGGAGAAATGGGGTGGGGAACCAGATGACTGGATGGATAGGCAATTGGCTCCAGGACCAGACCCAGAGGGTCGAGTTGGTGGGATAGTCTCATCCCCAAGGAGGGTCATTAGTGGGTCCCACAGGGATCAGTCCTTGGTCCCTTCTGTTCAACGCCACGATCTGACATAAGGACAGGAATCAGGAGTGAGATGAGTCTCTTTGCAGATAACTCAAACTGGGGGCAGTGGTGGATGGGGAGGGGAGGTGGCCCTACAGGGGACCTGGAGGCTCTGGAACGATGGTCTAGAAAGTGGAAGCTGAGGTTCAATGCAGGAAATGCAAGTACTCCACCTGGGGCAGAAACCCAGGCCAAGTGTACACCCTGGGATGCCAAGTCTCGATGGCTGAGAGGGACCTGGGGGTGGTGGGATGTCAAGATGAACAACTCTGAGACTTGTAGGAGGGCAGCAGCCAAGGCCAACAGGATGCTGGGATGCATCGCTCGGGATCACCTCCAGAAGGAGGGAAGTGATACTCCCTCTGTATAACTGCTTGGTGAGGCCGCACTTGAGTACTGCATACAGTTTTGGAGGCCACACTTAAAGAGGGATATTAACCTCCTGGAGAGGGTCCAGAGGAGGGCAACCAAAATGATTTGGGGCTTGGGGGACAGGACCTATGAGGAGAGGCTCAAGAGCTAAATATGTACACATTGGAAGAGAGAAGGGACCTGGGGACATGATAGAGGTCTTCAGGTACATGAAGAGGGTAAATAGGGAGGAACAGTCAGGGTGCTTCAAAGGAAGGAGGAGGGGCCACTAGAGGGCATGGGTGGAAGCTGGAGGGGGAAGATTCAGGGGAGAAAGGAGGAGGTGCTACTTCACTGAGAGGGTGGTGGAGCCATGGAATGCACTGCCTAGGAGGCTGGTGGAGGCAGAGACAGTGGAGGGGTTCAAGAGGGGTGGGACAGGTACAGGGAAGGGTTCTGGAAGCAAAATCCAATGCAGCAAGAATATCCGAACTGGGAAGGAGAAGCCAGAGAAGGCGAGGGGATAGCAAGGTCAGCACCCAGGGTGGGGCTGACCAAACGAGCAGACACGAAGACCGTTAGGCCTATTCTGCTGGCATTTTAGCATGTTAGTATGTTAGTATATGTTGAACACATATAATACTTTGAAATTCATCCACCCAGAATTTCTTTTAAGGGCCTGGAATTGGTATTTAAAAGTAATTACTTTCTCTTGATGGTAAATATTACTATCAATGCCATGGTAGGTCCAGGGAACTACGGTCACACCTTCTTACGCAAACCTGATCCTATGCTGGGTGGTGGAAGCTTCATTTTGACTGACAACAACTTTTGTAAATCATCTTCATCTGTATTATAGATTTCTTGATGATCTTGTCTGGCAAGATGAGATCAATGAAGCCAAAAGTTTTTATCCTGGCTGAACAAAATACTGAGGATTTAATTTACAGTACATTACTGTGAACATAATGTGAGTTTTCTTGATTTGAATTTATTTACTGTTAATGGTAAAATTGTAACAGAAGGATATGGAAAAGTACTGCAGAGAACACACTGCTTCATGCAACAAGTGCACATCCTTGTAATCAGAAAGAAGGGACTCCATTTGGGCAATTTATTTCTTAGGCAACATTGCTCAAATATTGAGACATTTAGATCACAGTCAAAACACTGCATTTCCAAGTCAGAGGTTATTCTATGAACCATTTGAGGGAGCTTTAAAAGTGAACTCCATGAATAGGGACACCTTTTCATACCTAAAGCCAGGAAAAGTAGAAGGAACAAACAGTTTTCATCACAGAATACAACAGGTTTTCAAAAGAGATAGATGTCATTATTTGAAAACAAACATACAAACAAAAAACTGGAAAGTACTTGAAACTTATGAAGTTTTAAACATAATGTTGGTGATGCCCCTTTAATTTCTTGTTTGAGGCCAGTGAATCTATCAGATGTGTTATGTAAAAGCCATTTGGATCTACCAAAACAACTTCAGATTTTCTCAGATTTAGTTATTACTCAATCACTTCCTAAGGGGTCTTATTGCAGCAGTGGGTGTTCTGTTTGTAGTATTTTGTAGCTGACAAAGAATGTATTCATACAAGTACCTCTGTAAAGTTTGTAATCAACTATTTGCTGAACTGCAAGAAAACATAGAAACATACATAGAATTTGTCAGCAGATAAGGACCGCTTGGCCCACCCAGTCTGCCCATTTCCCTACCTACTGATAAGCTGCAGATCCTAGTTAACCAGCAGCCTACTTCTTCCTACCCCCACCCCCAGAATTGCCTTATGACTATCCCATGCATGCTTGAATTCCACCACTGATTTTGACTCCACAACCTCCTCCAGAAGGCCGCTCCATGCATCCACAACCTCTCTGTGAAAAAATACTCTTAAATTACCTCTGAGCCCCTCATCTTCAAATTGCCCTTTTGTTCTTGCACACCTCTTTCTTTGTATGTAAGTAGTATTGTGTAATTACCATGTCTTATATGTAGGAGTGGCTACTCATATGGTTAAAGTGCAATTCAGGAGCATTTGCAATCATTACATCATAACAGAAATGAAAGTTCCGTGAGCTAGTCACATCAGAAAAATGCATCAAGGTAATACAAGTTCCATCAAATTTATAGAAATGGGCCAGCACCTGTACATCAGTGAGGGGTTACAGAGAACTTAAACTAGCCAGGAAAGAAGTTAAATGGATCAAAACACTGGACACTTTGACACCAAATGGTTTACATGAAACATTAAATCTGACCATCTTTTTATAGAATCTTCATAGTGCTACTTCTTTTGTCATTTCTTTTCTGACATCAGAATAATTTTACTTAATGTATATTAGGTATAATATGAGGAAGAGAGTATTTATAATTGTTACAGTTTGATCATTTTATTTTATCATTTTAGACTGCCCATTATACCAAAACTGGATAAAACTTCAGAATCTAGGTGGTAAGTGGTCATCAACATCATCTTTCATTTACAATTGATTTGCAAATATATCCACTATATTACAGTAGCTGAAGTAATCTTCATGAGAGCTGATGTTTGTTATTAAAGTAAAACTATGTATAACATTGTTTTGGGATAGACAGGACTGAATAGGAATATGTAACAAGCATTTGTCAATGCCGAATGTTGCTTGCTTATATGTGCTGTTTAGGTATTTGGAAGTGATAGTGCCATGCCTAAGAACTGTCTGTAGCCCCCACCCATCAAGACATCCACTGTGCCTTCTATTCAGTATTCACAGAAGAGGAGGAGGGCAAGGCCACAGCAGTACAGCAGTTGCCAAGGTGGTGAAGAGGTGGACAAGAGTCCATTCACAGGCAAAAGAGTTCCAGCAGGAGCTGACTAAATTGAAGGTGGACAATGAGATGGGATCAGATGGCATACACCCAAGGATATTAAGAGAACTGTGAACTGTGAAGGGAGATAGCAGTACTTCTGGCAGCCATGTCCACTGAGTCATTCAACACAGGGGTGGTACCAGAGAATTGAAGGAGGGCACATGTGGTCCTCTACACAAATTTGACAGCAGAAAGAAGGCAGGGAACTATAGGCTGGTCAGCCTCACCTCAGTAGTGGAGAAGATCATGGAAACATTGCTTAAAGAAAGGATAGTGGGGTATCTAGAAGCCAGAGGAGCCCAGGACCATAGACAACATAGATTCACAGTAGGAGATTATGTCAGACAAATCTGGTTGATCTCTTTGACTGGGTAACAAAGGAAGTAAATCAGGTTGGGCAGTGGACAACGCTTACCTTGACTTCAGCAAAGCCTATGACACCGTCCCACATAGGAAGCTGATAAACTAGCTGGGTAGGCTGAGCATGGGGGAAAGGGTGGTAAACTGGGTTAGAAACTGGCTAACAGACAGGAGGCAGAGAGGGAGGTAAATGGAGTGCAGTCTGGGAGAGGGGTATCAGTGGGTGCCACAGGATTGGTCCTGAGGTCAGTCCTGTTCAATGTCTTCATCAGTGACACTGCATAAGGGCAGATGACACCAAGGTCTGTAACACACTGGATACCCCAGAGGGGTGTAAAAAATGAGGAGGGACCTGGGGAAGCTTGAAAAATGGTCTGAGGACTGGCAACTGAAGTTTAATTCAAAAAGTTCAAAATTATGCACCTGGGGTGCAGCAACCCTGGAGAAAGCTACAGGATGGGGAGGGGAGTTGTGACAGTCACAAAGAAGGAACGGGACCTTGGGGGTTCTTATTTGAGATGATCTGAAAATTGCAAAGTGCTAAGGCAGCTGGGAGGCCAGTGACATGCTGGGGTGCATAGGCAGGGTATCACCAGCATGAGGAGGAGGTAGTGATGCCATTATATAAAACTATGGTCAGGCTTCACATGGAGTACTGTGTACAGTTCTGGTGGTTGCACCTTTGTAAAGATATTAACAGGCTGGAGATGGTCCAGAGAAGGGTGAATGAGATGGTACAGAGCTTGCAACACAAGACTTATGAGAAGAAATTAAGGGACCTCAGTGTGTACTCAATGGAAGAGAGGAGGAAAGAGGGGATATGATAAAACATTCAAGTACCTCAAGGGTATAAATATAACTACTGAGAAGCAGGAGACAACTGCTAGGCAAGTGTGCCAGCTTCTGTGTGATATTCTTTGGTTCTTATAAATCTGTAATCTCAAGTATTTCAGTAACTACATGACTACTCTGCCTTCTTCAGGCAATTTTATGCTGGTTGATGCCTGGTGTCAGATGGCAGACAAAGAGCTCACCAGATTGTGTTGCCATTTGAAAACTTCATAGAGTGTTCTTTTACTGGTAAGTGTTTTGTAAAGCTGGTGAAGGTCTCACAATTTTATAATGATTTTATCTCCTTATGTCTGTCCCCTTTGGATCCCCATCCCCACGATGACGTCAGACTTCACAGACTGTGAAGGCAGCAGCTCAGCCACCATCTTGGCAAGAAGAAGGCTTGCCAAGATAGTGGTTGACAGCTGCTCACAGTCTGTGAAGTCTGATGTCTTTCAGTGCCACTTTATGAATCATCTTCCAACACAGGCAGGTGCTGCCAGCCCAAACTAACTCAGGACAAGCAGCTTTCAAAGTGGGAAGAAATGGAGGAACAAGAATCAAGTACTCATTCAGATGCGGCATTGATTTTAAGATCAACATACCAGAGTGGACACTGCAAATAGAACCCCAGCTCTTAAGCAGCCTTATGAAGAGTAAAGACTTCAGTACTGGGGTTCTATTAATTGTACTTTAAGTGGCTACATAATTCAGTAATTTACTGTACCTTACATCTGGATGTAATGTAGGCCCAACTTTAAATAAACACTGCACCTGAATGAACACATGATGCAATAGAAACATAGAATTTGTCAGCAGAAAAGGACCGCTCAGCCCACCCAGTTTGCCCAAGTGTTCTCTACCTAGTTGTAACTCCTGCCTGCATATGTTACTGTATGTCTTATTCTGTCTGTGTCCATCAGGACCTCCTTGTGAATGCGCCGCTCAATGGATTTTTCCTTTAATGAACTTGAACCTACTCCTTCTCCATAGCCCTATTGATCTCTGTTGACCCTCCACCCCTTTTTCTAATATACCCGTATGTTTATCCCATGCACGCTCATGATCTCTACCATTTTAACCTCCACTACTTCTCCTGGCAGTCTGTTCAAGGCATCTACTACTCTTTCAGTAAATAAATATTTCTTCACATCTATCCTGAACTCCCTCCCCAACTTCATTGTATGTCCCTTGGTTTGGGTGCTCATACTTATTTGAAGGAAACTCCCAACTGTACCCTGTTTACCCGTGAGGTACTTTGTAGGTCTTGATCATGTCACCTCTCACCCTCTTCTCTTCCAGAGTGTACATGTTAAGATTCTTTAGCCTTTCCTTGTAGAATTCCTGTGAAAATCCTGAACCATTTTAGTTGCCCTCCTCTGAAAGCCTCCACCCTATGTCCTTTCTGAGTGTGGACTCTAAAACTGGACACAGTACTCCAACTGGGGTATTCCAGAGAGTGATACAATGGCAGTACAACATTCCTCCTCCTCCTCCTACTGGAGATGCCACCCTTATGTACCCTAGAATCCAATTTTCCCAGCCCATAGCCTTGTCACACAGTATCGCCACCCTAAGGTCCTCTTATATAGTTACATCAAGGACCCTTTCATGTCTAGTGAGTATTGGTACCTTCCCATTCTATACTCAGCATCAGGTTCCAGTGCCCTAGGTACATGATTTTACACTTTTGACATTAAACCCCAGCTAAGTAAGAAAATGGAATTGATTTGAATGAATCACAGGCTTTTAAGCAGCTTTTGGGAGTGTGTATATGTGTGTCTTCTGGGGGGACTCTGCTATTATAACTATTTGCTTTTGATTTTGGCCTCAAATCAGGTGCACTCCTGTAAAGAGATGAAACATGTTTAAGAAAGACTCATAAGAAATGTGATAAAACCTTTGTACATTAGCTAGGTTAGCTTGCTAAACCCTTAACACTGCATTGCAGACAGGAGAGATGCAGCATGTTCCTAATTAATGAGCTTCTCACTGGTTACCTGTGAGCCTCTTATGGCCAAGAGTTCACTACACAACCATTTATCAATGCCGAATGGTTGCTTGCTGGCATTAGCAGTGGAAGTGCAGGAGTCAGATAGATGCAGTATAGGAATGGCAGTGAAGTACTGAACTGACGCTAACTCTACCCCTTCCTGCAGAGGTGGACAGGCATTTGGGTGCCTTTGGGTCATCGCCCATAACGGCCATGACATTTCTCACCCTACCTGCAGACATTGACAAGTGTTGAGGTGTGCCTTGGGTGTTTGGGCTTTACACTCATCTCATTTCATAAGGAAATATGCCAAAATGGGTGCAGTATAGGAGAATGGGGAGAACTCTGGGGCCAAAGAGTCCAAGGTGCACCTCAATGCCTGTCACTGGCTGCAGGGTGGGGTGGGGTGGTGATGGCAGCATTACTGCTCGACACATCCCAAGTCACACTACTGATCGCCTGTCAGTCCCTACAGGGTAGGCATTATGGTCGTAAACCCCTAACATCCTGGGCATTTCTTGGTATTTTACTCCAAGTTTTCAACATGAGCATTTTGTGAGCCCACCTCATGAACAGTGACACTATCAGTTAATTAGTCCAAAGGTGATTTTATGCAGCACTGCACCATTTGGTGCTACAGGTGCAAAACACATTTCAAACAGGATGTGAAAATGACAACTGTACTGTTCATGAGGAGGTGTAAAGAAATGGTAATTTTGAACATCTGGAGTAAATATATAAACAAACATTTGTCAATGTTGAATGTTGTCTTGCTGACATTGGCATCAGTAGCACAAGAGTTGAACAGATGCGTAATAGCAATGAAAGTGAAGTATGATAGTGACGTCAACCCCACATTGCTCTCCGGAGACTGACAGGCACTGAGGTGTTCCTTTGTGCATCAGCCATAACGTTCATGGCATTTCAGCTCACCCTACTCCCGCAGTGAGACAAATATCACACAGTTTTGGGGGTCCTCAGGCCTTATGCACACCCCATTCGGCCATAACGCTATAGCATTTATCTTGCCCATCCTGCAGACACTGAGAAGTGCTGAGGTGTGCCTTGGGGTGTTCGGCTTTACAGTCACCCCATTTCATAAGGTCATACACTGAAATGGGTGCAGCATAGGAGAATGAGGTGAACTGTGGGGCCAAGAGTCAAGGCACACCTCAATGCCTGTCAGTGGCTTGAGGGTGGAGGATGGTATGACATGAACATGACAGCCAGCAATGCAAAGGCATACCCTGACACCTGTCAGTCTGTACAGGGTGGACGTTATGGTTAGAAACCCTAATGCCCCAGCCATTTGTTGGTATTTGCACTACAAATTTGCAATACAGCAATTTTGTGACCCCAACCTCATTAAAGTGTTTGGGACCTCTGCTCATGAATAGTGGTACTGTGATTTTAATATGTCCCGAATGTTGATTTCTCACAGCGACCGCGCCATTCTGCACCAGATGTGGGAAACACCATTTGGGGATGATGTAAAAATCACAGCTGTACCATTCATAGGTAGGTGTGAAGAGACTGCAGTGTTGAAAATCTTGAGTGAAAATATAAAAATGTTCGAATTTAGGAGCACACGAGAAACTGTGCAATGCACACTCATAACACAGTCATCTTGTGGAATAATTTCACCAAATTTTCAACATAGGCATTTTAGGACCTCTACTCATGAACACTATCTCTGTGATTTTCTTAATCTGTCCCGAACACTGATTTCCCACAGCAACCGCACTATTCTGCACCGTAGTGTGAAAACACATTTTGGACAGAATGTGAAAATGACAGCTGTACTGTTCATAAGGAGGTGTGGAAAATGGCAATGATGAAAATCTGGGTAAATATTACAGATTTGCAAAAGTTATGAGCGTGCATGGAAGCGAAGCATAGCTCGTAAAACAGTCATTTTTATGTTTGCTTGCACGCATGTGCAAGAAATATAGTGCCATCATTGGAGATTTTGAGGTGTGTCACCTCCTCCTCCAATCAGGCAGTATGCTGGCAGGCGTGGCCCATCTAAGCCAATGCATTTTGGAGCTGTCTGTGACCGCTCCAAATGCAGTGGCATACAGTTGAAAGGGGCCTACGCTTGAGTGAGCAGCGATAAGAAGCTGCTCATGCGCAGCTCCCCAGCCGCACCGCGCCTTCCTGCACGCAGTGTATAGCCGAGCGGGTGCCCAATCCTCGCCGGCTGAGCTGCATCTGTCTCCTCCCTCCCAGTGTTGATGCCACGCTGGGAGCCCACTCAGCGTGGCAATCAGTCATGTTGCCGTCGGGGTGCCAATCCCGTCGGCTGAGGCAGCCTCCCCAAAGTCCTTGTGCCGCGCTGGGGCCACCCCAGCATGGCAAGCGGTCCCACGATATTTTTTTTACCTGTAAAGAAAAAGCGGTCCAGCGGTGCGCTCCGACCCCTCCCACAACCCGCACTCACCCACTGCGCACTCCAGTTTCCCCACACCCCCACCCCATACTTACCTTCTGGACTCCGCACAACGATCTTCGGTGGACCTGGAACATGTCTGCACTCTTCAAAGCCGACCGCCGAACTGAGGAAATGCCGTAAGCTGTATAATGGGCTAGATAGGGGGGTTCAACTATGTGCATATCTCAGCCATTTTGGGAATTTTTGCACCAATTTTTCAACATGGGGTTTTGGGCCCCCTTCTCATGAATGATTCACTGTCATGGTGTTATTCAGGCTCGAAGGGTGATTCGCAGTGACTGCGCGGTGACTGAAATCACCCCTTCGGCCTGAACTCTCCCATGATAGTGACATCATTCATGAGAAGGGGCCTAAAACCCCATGTTGAAAATTTGTGCCAAATTCCAAACAATGACTGTTTAACGAGTGCAGTATTGCGTGAAGTTCTACGCAGGCTCGTAAGTTCATGAAATTTCAATATTTTCACTCCAGATTTTCAACATTGCCCTTCACCACACCTTCATGAGTAGTACAGCTGTCATTTTTCACATCTCACCCAAAATGTTTTCACCATGTAGCGCAGAATGGCGCAGTCAGTGTGCAAAATCAATGTATGGGACAAAGTAAGAAAATCACAGTGTCACTGTTCATGAGCAGAGATCTTGAAATGGCTATGTTGAAAATTTGGTGAAAAAATCTTAAAATGACTGTTTTACTGATGCGCGCTGCTCCAGTTCCTACGCACGCTCATAGGTTTTACAATTTTCAGTATTTCCACTCCAGATTTTCAACACTGCCATTTTTCCACCTTCTTATGAGCAGTATAGCTGTCATTTTCACATCTCACCCAAAGCGTGTTTCCGCCCATGTAGCGCACAATGGCGCGGTCGTTATCGAACTCAGTGTATGGGACACATTAAGAAAATCACAGTTACACTGTTCATGAGCAGAGGTCTTAAAATGGCTATGTTGAAAATTTGGTGACAAAAGTCCATAAAATGACTGTGTTACGAGTGAGCATTGTGCAGTTTCCATGCATCCTCGTTAGTTCATGACTTTGTAATATTTTCAGTCCAGATTTTCACTAGTGGCATTTTTCAACACTTCCTTATGAACAGTACAGCTGCCATTTTCACAACATGGCCAAAGTGTTTTCACACTTTCAGTGCAGAGTCTAATAAGCTGTGGAAATCATTGTTCGGTACAGATAAAGAAAATCACAGTGACACTGTTCATGATCGGAGGCACCAAAATGCCTGAGTTGACAATCTGCTATAAAAATCCCCAACCGAATTATATAATGGGTGTGCGTTGCACAGTTTCTATGTACGCCGTGACTTCACCATTTTTAAAATATTTTTACTACACATTTGCTACATAGCCATTTTACACCTCCCATGAAAGAGTACAGCTGTCATTTTTTACATCCTGTTCGAATATTTTTGCACCTGTGTGCTAAATGCCGTAGTCACTGTGCATAAGCAGCTTTTGGCTACCAAACTGATATTCCCCCTGTTCATGAGGTGGGGTCACAAAACAAACATGTTGAAAATTTGGAGTTAACATACCAACGAATGCCTGAGGTATTAGGCTTTTCAACTAAATCGCCCAACCCTATAGAGAATGACAGGAATCAGGGGTGTGACTTGGGATTCTTGCCTGTGATGCTCCTACCATTCCACACCCTGCAGTCACTGAGAGGCATCGAGGTATGCCTTGGACTCTTGACCCCAAACTTCACCCCATTCTCCTATATCGCCCCATCTCACTGTATTTCCTAATGAAATGGGTGCGATAAGGGCCAAAGTGACCCCAAGAACACGTGATACTTGTCAGTCTTGCAGAGGGTGGTGGAATGGCTTGGCCGTTATGCCTGACTACCCAAACGCACACCCCAATGCCTGTCACCTCTGCAGGGTGGTGGTGGGTTGGCTTAGTTCAATACTTCACTGCCATTCCTATCACGCAGCTCTGTAACTTCTACACTACCACTGCCAATGCCAGCAAGCAAACATTCGGCATTGACAAATGCTTGTTTTTATTTTTTCACCAAATTTGCAACATAGGCTTTTTGAGAGCCCTCCTCATGAATAGTGGCACTGTCGTTTCATTAATTGGTCCCGAAGGTGATTCCACGCAGTGACCGTGGAAATCAGCTTTCATGACTGAATAACACCATGACAGTTACTGAATTCATGAGGCAGGGTCCCAAGAACTCCATGTTGAAAATTTGGTGCCAAAATTTGCCAAAATGCTTTGAGATATGCACCAAAGTTGAAAACCCTATTTATGCCATTATACAGCTTGCCTGCATTTCTTCAGTTCGCAGTCGGCTTTGAAGAGTGCAGACGTGTTCCTGGTCCACGAAGATCGTCGCGCCAGGCTCCGGAGGTGGGTATGGGGTGAGGGAGTTGTGGTAGGGTGGGGTATGCAGTGGTGGGCATGAGTTGAGGGAGGGGCCGCAGACAGCAAGGGACCATTTTCTACTTCAGGGTTTTAAAAACAGTAATAGACATTGCAGGAAGGTTTTTCTTTAACAGTACTTTTGGCACACTGGGGTGGGCTCCCAGCATGCTACTGCGTGTTTTGGGTGGGGAACTGGAGCTGATGGGGATTGGGCAGCCCGTTAGCACATACAGAGTGGAGGAGGTCAAATGAGCTGAAGGGGATTGGGCACCCGGCACCCAAGAAATGTGGGGGCGGAGAGAAATATTATGCCAATGGGGATTGGACACCTCCGTTGGCAAATTAACTTAGGAGGGCATGGGCAGGGTTAGACACCTGTTGGCTTTCAAGGACTGTGAAGGCAGCGGCTGTCCCTCGACTTCCCATCGCCACTGCCATGTTGCTTGACAGGGGACACCAGATGAAGCAAGTGGTAATTGGCTGCAATCAGAAATGTCCCATGGCAGTCCCTGATTGTTGTGGCTAATTTCGTTAAGGTGGTGGCATGTTTTCAACTGCTGTCATAGACAGCATGCTATGCCATTGGTGCTACACAGCCTGGCCACAAAAAGCAGTGGCACCACTGGCTGCAGCAGGACCGCACCTCCAAAACCACCTTCTCCACTGAAGCAACCACAATATGTTGTCTGCACTCATGAGTGCAAGACAGCACAAAAACTGGTGAAGTCATGAGTATGCATAGAAACTGTGCAATGCACACCTGTGATTATTTTGGGATTTGTTACACCAGATTTTCAACATAGGCATTTTGGGACCTCCGCTCATGAACAGTGTCACTGTAATTTTCTTAATCTGTCCCGAACACTGATTTCTCACAGTGACTGTGCTATTCTGTACCCTAAGTGCGAAAATACATTTCAGCCGGGATATGAAACATGACAGCTGTACTGTTCATAAAGCGGTGTGGAAAATACCAGTGATGAAAATCTAGAGTGAAAATATTACAAATTTATGGTTACGCAGGTGCATGTAAACTGCACAATGCAAGCTCATAACACTGTCATTTTATGGACTTTTGTCACCAAATTTTTAACATAGGCAATTTAAGACCTCTGCTCATGAACAATGTCACTGTGATTTTCTCAATCTGTCCTGAATGACTGATTTCGCACACCGACTGTGCCATTGTGTGCTACATGTGCGAAAACACATTTTGGGTGTGATGTGAAAAATGACAGCTGTATTGTTCATAAGGAGGTGTGATGAAATGACAGTGTTGAAAATCTGGAGTGAAAATATTAAAAATTCTCGAAGTTATGGGTGTGCGTAGGAACTGCAGAAGGCACGTTAAGTAAAACAGTTATTTTTGGGAATTTTCCAAATTTCAACATAGGGTTTGGAAGCCTTCCTTATGAACTGTGACACTGTCGTTTCATTACTCAGTCTCAAAAGGTGGTTCCACACAGTGACCATGCAATCACCTTTTGGGACCAGATAACAAAATGGCAATGACTGGGTTCATGAGGTGGGGTCCCAAGAACCCCATGTTGAAAATTTGGTGAAAAGATTCATAAAATGGCAGAGATAGCCACTTAGTTGAAAAACCCTATTTATGCTATTATACAACTTCACAGCATTTCTTCAGTTCATGGTCAGCTTTGAAGAGTGCAGACATGTTCCCTGTCCACTGAAGATCATCGCGCCAGGCTCTGGAGGTAAGTATGGGTGTGGGTGTGAGGAGGTGGGTTGCGGGTGGGTGTGGGTTGGGTGGGGGTGCCTCAGACTGCATGGGACCATTTTCTTTATTTTTACAGGGTATTAAAAACAGAGGAAAAAGGAAACCACAGAATGACTGACACACTGGAGATGGGCTCCCAGCATGCCACCTGGATGTTTGTTAGGCATGGAGAGGAGTCAACAGGGATTGGGCACCCGTCGGTTATACACTGTGCTGGGAGGGCAAATAAGCTGAGGGGATTGGGCACTCCCTCAGCACACAACAAATAAGTGGGGGTTCATCATGCCGATGGGGATTGGGCTACAGCATCTGCAAATGAATTGGGAGGGATCATGCCGACAGGGGATTGGCACCCCCATTGGCTTTATTTATTTATTGAAATGTTCCCCAGGAAGGCACACTGAATGGTGGTGGTGGCTTTCCGTTGGCTTTGTGGGGACTGTAAGAGGCTGAAGGAGAAGCTGTCACCATGGGAACACTACACAATGCAGCTGTATCATTGGCTGCTGCAGTCAGGGACGCCCACAGCAAAACAGCTGATTGCGAGTGACGGGCACTCCTGATAGCAGCAGTTCAGTTTCTTTGATCACAGTGACCTGCTCATTAAGTGCCCTCAATGACAGCATGCTCCTTTATTTGCCAAAGCAGAGACCAGCCCCTGAACAGGCTGTTGCCATTCAGCACAACACTGCTGCACCTCCACAACCCGCTTGTGAAGGAAGTTGACGCGATGTGTTTTTGCACAAGCGCAAACCAACACAAAATGGATCTGTTAATATTTCTTAGAGATATAACTTTTTACTTTTTTCAAATTTGATGTTCTGTTTTTGCAATGAATGGAAAAGTTAGTTATTCTATTACACAGTATATAATACTTGGAAGAGTATTATTGCTTTTCTTATTTTGTTGTCAAGTATAGTGGCTTTTGACAGACTGTGCTCATGCTTTCAAACTTTTTAAGTAGCTAAACATATCTGTCCTTTGATATTGAAACAACTAACATAGTTTCCCTCCTTATTTGGTGAAAAGACAGTACTCTGGTGGAATATATCAACGATGGGATGCCTGTGATTGGATGGGTTCACAGAATGTATGTATACAATGATAACTGGACTGATATGCTCTTTCGCTCATGTTCTTTCCTCTCTTATGTGCTCCCACACTACCCCCCACATGCAACTACTCCTAATCTAGGTGCTCACTCAATCTCTCCCATGCAATCTGTACCTTATCCTCATCTTCCCAACCTCCTCCTTCTGGTTTACCCATTGTTATTCCGACCATCCCCTTTCTTGTCTCCCATTCCCTTACCTGATACCACTAACCCTATGTGCCAGTCAACTGACTGCTATCTGAGAGTAATTCCTATGTTGTTGCACTTAATGTTGTATATTAACTCCGCATGCTGTACTGTAGCACTTATTACTATTATGTTTGTTCTTTTGCCTATTGCACCCAAATTGAATTATCTGCTGTATTTCCTTTCCCCTCCCCGGACACATCTGGAAGAGAGCAATATTATAAGTATTTTCTTCCTGGTGAATCATTTCAATAAATAAAATAAAATAAATATCTGTAGCAATTAAATGAAACCTGGATACAGCATATTAACCCGTTTATGTTGCTGCTGGATTATAAAAATGCTGTTTGTGTCTTGAATACAGCATTAATATTAATGCAGTATGCTAATAAGCTTATTATGTCAATAAGCATAGAAATTTATGGATTTTAAAATTATATCAGCTAGAATCACTAGCTCTAATTACATAGTCAAATTATTTAAATCAATGCTGCATTAATGTTATTTTATTATTGCTTTGCCCTCCCCGTTTTCTCTTGTTATTTATTAGTAGAATTATTTCCATGCAATTGAATTATCTGAAGTTAAAATTGACTGAAATGTTGCCATTGTCTTTAATGGCATGTGACTTTAACTGAGCACAGAATTTGCATGAGCACTTTATACATGTTTAGATTAGGTGTGCTTAGATAATTAGAGAGCTTGCAGCGAGGTTGCCCTGCTCCCTGCAGCAGGTTCTCTTCCTCAGTAACTGGACAAAATATGTTTTTGTAGAGGTTTCTATGAATAAGACCTCGATTAATCGATGAAGTGATGTTTAGATGATGTTTTTTAACAACTATTTTTCTGGCCTCCGTCTGGAACTCTCTCAGACCACTGCACTCGCTGACTCACTCTACTGCCCGCTGTGTTCCCCTCGTCTTCAATTTCATCGCAGTTCTCCAGGTCGGGGGTGGCAACCTGGGAAACCACAGGGTCAGTGGCGTGGAACCAGCTGGGCTTGTGGCAATGGCACTGACAGGGCCATTGCCTATCCGAGGGGAGGGTATTTCTGGATGTTTTATGCCCTCAATGTTGGACATGCAATGCTGCCCAGCCCACGATG
Source organism: Neoceratodus forsteri (assembly GCA_016271365.2). NCBI lineage: Eukaryota > Metazoa > Chordata > Ceratodontiformes > Ceratodontidae > Neoceratodus > Neoceratodus forsteri. The sequence continues at coordinate 133,034,581 of CM028130.1, read as the reverse complement.
TGAGTGCTCTCACCCACATCCGAAGGCAGCTGCCAATGTCTTCCCCACGCCATGAGCCCCTCGAGCATCGCAGCAATCCCCGGGTCTCCACTGGGGCTGCTGCTGCACCCGGGCTTCCCTGAATCCTCCCTGAGAGGGAGAGCAGTCCCATGGATGCTCGATCCTCTCTCTCTCCCGTCACGATGGTGGCCCAGGCTTGCTCCTCAAACCCGGTCACCCGTATGGCACGAGGTGTATGCCCAGTGCCTCAACCTCAGCGCCACTGGGCCAGCCTGTTTAGAAGATGTTATTCTCTCAGTTCGAGTGCCATATATGCTGCATGATACTTGCTGCACAGAATGCTTTTGTAGCTGGTGGTTTGTCAGTGGTTTGTCGGCCGTTAATGTTTGGCATACTATGGAGTATGGTTGGAATGCTGTATGAAAATGGAAGAATACCTATGCTACAAGACATATGTGAGTTCTTTTTAAACTCTGAGAGAGAATAATCTATGACTAGAAGGTTGGACGATTGCACAAAGAACCTGGTTAGTCTATACAGAAAAAACACTGAAGTATGCGATACGCTGAAGGAGGAGGAACTGGTTTCACACTATGTTTATAGGTGCTTTAAAACCTTTAACAGGCAGGTATGCCATGGTTGCCTGAGGGGTTAAAGAGTTTATAAATTTATTATTCAAAGGTCTGTGTTTACTACGCTTAGTAGAGCACTATCTTTGATCTTTTTCTCTAACGGTGTTTCCCATAACTACGGAACTGGATTGGGTAGAGGAGGAACTGTGGATGGTTTGAGGCTGAATTTTGGAACTTTTGAAACTATGGAAAACAGAAGGATATTTTGCGGCATGGTCAATAACACAAAAGCATAGGGTCAGAACACTATGTGAGACCTATCTCCTGGGAAGAGATGCTCTTTTAGTGATTATCAGAAAAGAGATCCATGTGGTCTATGGGAAGATCCCCCGGTACTGATTTTCCCTCTACTGCTAAAGACAGACCTTGGGTGAGTTTTCCCAAAGAGGCAGCTTACTGTTTCTCTATCAGGACTGAACTAGTAGTAAATACTGTGAGAATTTACTAGAATCCATATGGACTCAGATGATGGAACGGCTTGTGATGGTGTTTGCGCCATCTGATAAAAAGTAATGTCCTGAATAACAACAAAAGCTCTCCTGAGTGACTCAATTGATACGAGACTCTTGTGGGGAATAATCTATTTTAAACTACTACTTGTACTTATAAATCTATGGTTTAAAGTGGGAATTATCCCTACAAGTAAAATTCTGTTTTGCTGTGCGTAGAGGATATATTATTTTATTTAGGATTGTTTACTGTTTAAAAGTGTTTAAAGAGTTTTAAATGAGATTTTTAGCACTAACGTGTCTTTACGCCTGCTTATATGAGTTTATTCAGATGCTTAACGTTCTGATAGTCTGTTACAAAGTTGCCCTGGGGGTAGTTGGAATATACCCAGATTACTCCTTAATTTATCCAGGGCAGGTAAAGTGATTTTTAGTGGGCACCCAGAGAAGCTGACCATGATATAACAAGTTAAACAAAGCACAATTAAACCATTACTTGCATTTTTTTCCTTTTTTTCCTTCTAATTACTCTGACTAGGTTACAAACCCAGCAACTTATTTGGAATGGATTTCATTAACTGCAGGTACTGTGGAACAATTTTCAGAAGGACAGTCTTACAGGATTTAGGACACTGTCCTACATGCTGGGCCTTTGGAGATCTTAGGTCTCAGCTCCGGCAGCATGGGCAGAGATTGCACGCCTCAAATTTCATATTGAAGAGGAAATACATTATAAGAACCACCGCCATTTCCCCAGCATCCAACAGAAAAACCTCGACCTGCAGAGGGTAGTTGGTCCAGGAGGTTGGCAGGTGGTTAGGAGGAGCAAATCAGGTGCCCCATCACTCTCTGCTCTCCAACACATTACCTCCAAAACCATATAAACACTACAAACAGGTATCTGCCTCTATCTCTGAAATCAAATAAAGAGGCAGAAGACACTACAGAGCAGGACACTACTGACACAGGAGCTAACACAACAATACTCACCCAAATCAGGAACCAAAACTAAACAAGCACAAAGGAAATCCAAAACTTCTGATCATAGGAGACTCCATGATTCGGGAGTTGATACCATCTCCAGCCAGGGGTGATGGTCAGATGTCTCCAGCCACATCAGCATGGAGAGACACTGACCGCATTACAAAATTGTTCACAAAGCAGGAGAAAACATTGATGTCCTAGTACACATAGGGACTAATGATCTCGCCAGCCAGTCAGTTGTGGAGACCAAGGAACACCTGACTAAGCTGGGTGACAAACTATCATCTATTTCGTCTGCATCTCCTTCTCTGAGATCCTGCCAGTCTGGGAGAAGGGAGCAGATGGACGGAAGGTCAGAGAAGGGGAGATAGGGAGCTAAACACGTGGCTCAAGGACTGGTGCCAGGAAAAAGGACAGATTTGTAGGAACTGGCAAGAGTTCTAGGAGCGAAAGTTCTTTAAATTTGATGGACTGCATCTGACTAAAGAGGAGTCAGTGCATTGGGGCAGAAGTTTGACGCCTTTGCAGAATATTTAAACTAGCAAATGGGAGAGGGTGCAGCACCCCATATGTCGAATGGGAAGAACACCTCCCCTCAGCTAGTGGTCAAACAGGAATTCAGCGTGTTTGCTGTTCATTTGCATCACCAGGTAAGAAAAAAGGTTTGTCTCCCATACGATGCACAGGGTAATGCCAAACTTCACCCAACAACTAACACACCAAAATCTGGCCAATGGAAAATCATGTACACAAATGCTCACAGCCTGGGAAATAAGATCCCAGACCTGCAGGCAATAATGTCAGAGGCTAAACTGGACATAGTAGCAATTAGTGAGACGTGGTTTACCAGTAACCACACTTAGGAGACTTCAGTACCTGGCTATGTATTGTTCAGAAGAGACCGAGGTGCAAAAGGGGAGGAGTGGCCCTGTATGTTAATGAAAATATCAAAGCTACAGAAATTCAGAATACACATAAGGAGCCAGAAGAACTGTGGGTCACCCTGGAAACAGGAAATGGGACAGCCATAAGAACTGGGGTTGTCTACAGGCCCCAGACCAGAGGAGGACATAGACACATTACTGTTAGAAGATACACAAAACATGACAGCTAAAGGGAGGTTCTGATAATGGGAGACTTCAACATGCCAGATACAGATTGGTCAATACCAGCAGGAACATCTGCCAGAACTAGACTCATAGTGGATTCCCTACAGGGGAGGGCCTCAAACAACTGGTAACAGCAACCCACAAGAGACAGGGCTATTCTAGATCTAGTACTGACTAACAAAGAAGGATCACAGATCTCAGGTAGAAGGTCACCTGGGGCCAGTGACCATCACATGGTATGGTTCAATTTGGCTACTACATCTAAATCATCCCATTCCAAGGCAAAAATATGGGACTTCAGAGGAGCTGACTTTGATAAGATGGCCAACAGAGTTAAGCTAGCCCTGGCAAAAGAAACACAGGTGAGGAGGTACAGGCAAAGTGGGCAAGCATTAAGGATACAATACTTGAAGCAACATCCCATTGTGTTAGACAGAAAGGAAGTGCAAAGAAGAAGGAAACCACTTTGGTTCTCAAATACAGTAGCAGAAAAGGTCAGAGCCAAAGGCTGGCCTTCAGGAAATATAAAGGAACACAGCGGGATGAAGATAGGGAGGCATACCAAACTGCCCTAAGGGAAGCAGGTAAGGCAGTAAGGCAGGCAAAGTCCCAAACTGAGGAAACACTAGCACGAGTAAAAGAAGGTGACAAGACTTTCTATAGATACATTAGTGAAAGGAGAAAGTCCAGAGGGATATTGCTAAGCTTAATGGAGAAAGGGAGCATGTGAGGAGGAGGACCCTGTAAAGGCATCTATCCTAAATAGATACTTTGCTCAGTATTTACTGAAGAGAAGGTAGGGCAGGGCCCACAGCTCAGCATCATGGACACAGGGGAGGGAGGTGAGCACTACTCCCTTCACAAAAGAAAGGGTCCTACAAGAGCTTGCTAAGCTCAGGTGGATAAGGCAATGGGACCTGATGGCATACATCCCAGGGTACTTAGGAGCTAAAGGAGGAACTAGCAGAGCCATTAGCAGAATTGTTTAGTGAGTCTCTGAGCACAGGAGAGGTCCCAGAAGACTGGAGAAGGTTCATGTGATCCCGCTCCACAAGAGTGGTAGCAGGAGGAGGCGGGAACTACAGACCAGTCAGTCTTACCTCAGTAGTGGGCAAGATTATGGAGGCACTCCTTAAGGAAAGGATAGTGCAACACCTGGAATCCATAGGGCACAGGATCCAAGACAGCATGGGTTTACAAAGGAAGGTCCTGTCAAACTAATCATAGATTTCTTTGACTGGGTAACCAGAGTGGTGGACCAAGGGAGCAGTTGATGTCGCCTACCTTGACTTCAGCAAAGCTTTTGGCACTGTTCCACATAGAAGATTGATAAATAAGCTAGGTAGGCTCGGGGTGGGTCAGAAGTTGGTCAACTGGGTGGCAAACTGGTTGACTGGCAGAAAACAGAGAGTGGTGGTAAATGGTATACAGTCAGAAGAGATCCAAGTCACAAGTGGGTACCTCAGGGATCAGTCCTGGGGCCAGTCCTATTCAACATCTTCATTAGTGACCTCTTAGATGGACTAGAGGGTAAGGCTTGTCTGTTTGCCGATGACACCAAGATCTGCAACAGAGTAGATGATCCAGATGGGGTGGGCAGAATGAGAAGAGATCTGGATAAACTAGCAAAATGGTCAGAAGAGTGGCAACTGGGATTTAATGCAAAGATGTGCAAAATCATGCACATAGGGAAGAGAAACCCTGAAGCCACTTATAGGCTGGGAGAGGAGTTGCTAGCAGTCACAAAGGAAGAAAGAAACTTGGGCATCATCATCACTGATGACCTAAAATCATCCAAGCAGACCTCTAAAGCAGTAGGTAAGGCTAGGGGTGTTAGGTGTATTAGTAGGGTATCACAAGTCGTAAGAGGGAGGTAATAATCCCTCTGTACAAGACATTGGTTAGGCCCCATCTGAGTACTGCGTGCAGTATTGGAGGCCACACCTTCACAAGGACATTAACCAAATTGAGGCAGTCCAGAGAAGGGCAACCAAAATGGTGCAGGGACTGCATCAGAAGACATATGAGGACAGATTAACGGAGCTCAATATGTATACCCTTGAGCAAAGGAGGGAGAGAGGTGATATGATCGAGACATTTAAACACCTTAAGGCATAAACAAGGTGAAAGAGTCTAACATGTTTAAATATAAGAAAAATAGCAGGACAAGAGGACACAGCATGAGATTAGAGGAGGCCGATTAAGGGGAATGTGAGGAAATTCTTTTTCACAGAAAGGGTGGTAGATGCATGGAATAGCTTACCACAAGAAGTGGTGGCTATGAATACAGTGCAGGGCTTCAAACAGGCATGGGATAGGCATAAGGGAGCAATACAAATGACTATGAATAGATAGGTCACTGACAGAGCAAAGGCCGATGCACATTTATAAGGCAGAAAAGAAATGGGCAGACTGGATGGGCCTTGCAGTCCTTATCTGCGCCAACTTCTATGTTTCTATGTTTCTATATGTTGGATCCACAAATTCTGGGACCAAGAAATGCAATGGGAGCAAATTGTGAGAACAGGGCTGGACACAGAGGTGCCCAATGCCCATGTTGCTAGGGTTACTCAGTGTTTAGGATTTCCTAATAGTTATAGGCATAGGGCCATAAAAGACACAACTGAAGTCTCTCCGGAAGCCTGCACAGGAGGGGCTAATTAGGGGGTCAAAATGGTTTGCTTCTACGGAGATTCCAATGCACTGATAATTAACCCTTTAAGCACACTTTGAGTTCCCTTATAGGGAACCAGGGTATTACACTAAGTGTTACTAAGCAGTGTAAGTCCGGGAAAGTAATGGATTAACAATGGTGGTGCGATGCGAATGAGTGTTTACTGAGTTTTCTTTTTGTACCTGGGGCATCTTTGGTTGCGTGCTCTGGGAGGTAGGATGACTCCACTCGGTGATTGTAACAGACATTAGAGTAGAAGACACTAAAGTGTATTAGAGCACAGGATCAATAATATAAGATTGATAGAAGCATAAAATGCAGCAGGTTATTATAGAAACATAGACTTTGACGGCAGATAAGGACCACTTGGCCCACCCAGTCTGCCCATTTCCTACCTACTGGATAAGCTGCAGATTCTAGTTAACCAACAGCCTATTTCCTGCAACCCCCACTATAATTGCCTTATGTCTGTCCCATGCATGTTTGAATTCCTCCACTGTTTTAGACCCCACAACCCTCCAGGAAGGTGGTTCCATGTGTTCACCACTCTCTCCGTGAAAAGAATTTCTCACATTACTCCTGAGCCATCCCCTTTCTAACTTTAGGTTGTGCCCCTTGTTCTTACACATATCTTTTTCTGAAAGATGCTACCCTCCTGGACTTTGTTGATTCCTTGAGGTACTTAAAAGTTTCTATCATGTCCCCATCCCTCCTTTCATCAAGGGTATACATATTAAGCTCTCTCAGTCTCTCTTCATATGGTTTCTGATGTAGACCCTGCACCATTTAGTTGCCCTCCTCTGGACTGCTTCCATCCTGTCTATGTCCTTGCATAGATGAGGTCTCCAAACTGCACGCAGTACTCAGATGGGGTCTCACCAACTGTCTGTATAGAGGGATAACCACTCTTTTTCTACTTGTGATGCCCTCCCTATGCATCCCAGTATCCCGTGGCTTTCCCTACTGACTTCTCACATTGCATACCCACCTTTAGGTCATCTGATATGACTACACCCAGATCCCTTTCCATTATTGTTGTTGTTAGTACCTCCCTGCTATTGTGTACTCTTCTTCTGGATTTTTATTTCCCAGGTGCATTACTTTGCACTTCTTTGCATTGAATCTAAGTTGCCATATGTCTGACTATTCCTCCAACCTTGCCAAGTCCCTTCTCATCCTTTCTACCCCACTTGTGTATCAACTCTGTTACAGATCTTTGTGTCATCCGCAAAAGTCATACCTTTCCTTCCAGACCCTCTGCAATGTCACCTATAAAGGCGTTAAAGAGGACTGGACCCAGTACTGAGCCCTGAGGTACTCCACTAGTAACTCCCCTTTCTTCAGAATGTGTTCCATTCACTATTACCTTATGTGTCCTGTTGTGCAGCCAGTTTTCAGGCTACCACCCTCGGACCCACTCCAGGCTGGCTAACTTGATTATTAATCTTTTGTGCGAGATCATGTCCAAATGTCTTGCTAAAGTCTAGGTAGGCCATATCCACAGCCCTCCTGGTCTATTACTTTGGTCACCCAGTCAAAGAAATTGATTAGATTTGTCTGACATGACCTTCCTGCTGTGAATCCATGCTGCTTTGGGTCCAGTGCCCTGCTGGCCTCTAGGTACTCAACAATTCTTTCTTTCAGAAGTGATTCCATCATTTTCCCCACCACTGAGGTCAAACTAACAGGTCTGTAGTTTCCTGCTTCTGCCTTGCTCCCACTTTTGTGAAGGGAATCACATCTGCCCTCCTCCAGTCCTGGTACCACCCCATCTTCCCATGATTTGTTGAAAAGTGTGGTTAGTGGTGTTACTAGGTCCTCCCTTAGCTCTTTTAGGATTCTAGGTGAATCCCATCAGGCCCCATTGCTTTGTACACCTTGAGTTTTGAAGTTCTTTCAGTATTCTTTCTTCTTTAAATGGACTGGTATGAACCCCACTATCCAGAGTGCTTCTACTGTTTGGTTTAGGTACCTCTTCTTCTTTTGTGAATACTGAGCAAAAGTATTCATTCATTATCTCTGCCTTTTCACTGTCTCCTGTGCCCACCTCCCTCTCCTTTATTAATCTTCCCTATCCCTCCCTTAACCTTTCTATGTTCCCTAATGTACCTATAAAGGTTTTATCCCCTTCTTAACTGAGTTGGCTATCCTTTCCTCAGTTTGGGCCTTTGCTTTTCTGACTGCCTTCCCACTTCTTTTTCTGCTTTAATTGATACAGTTCCCTGTCGTGCTCTGTCTGTGATTCCTTATACTTTTTGAATGCAGCCTTTTTCTCCTTAACCTTCCCTGACACTTCTTTTGAGAGCCATAGCGGTTTTTATTCCGCTTTGTTTTCTTTATTTGTTTCACATAAAGGCTTGTTGCCTCCATGATGGCAGTTTTGATTTTTCTCCATTGTTCTTCCACCCCTCCGTTCTGGCCATTTGCTAATGCATTCCTCAGGTATTCACCCATTTTGCCAAAGTCAGCCCTTCTAAAGTCCAGTATCCTTGTATTTGTATGGCTTGTCTCCATGGTTGTGTTTATTGTGAAGCACACTGTGCAGTGGTCGCTTGTTCCCAGGTGTCTACTGACTTCTAAGTTTGTGATCCTCTCACCATTTGAGAGTACCAGGTCTAATATTGCTCCCTCCCAAGTGGGTTCCACCACTAGCTGTCTAAGGCATGCTCCTGTAGGGCATCGAGAATGATCCTGCTCTTGGATGTGGCTGCAGTCCATGTTGCCCAGTTAACATCTGGCATATTCAGGTCCCCATCAACAGTAACTCCCTTTTCAGCCATTTAGAGAATGCCTCTAGCATTTTCTTGTCCATTTCCTCCTTGAGAAGGGGTCTGTATACAACCCTATGCGGATTGTGATGCCATTCCCTGTCTCCAATGTGACCCAGAGTTCCTCTTGTCCTCCCCTTTACCTTTTAGTTCTGTTACTTTGTTCCCTTCCCTTTTGTAGAGAGCTACTCCACCTCCTCTTTACCCTCCTGTCCCTTCTGTAGATTGTGTACCTGGTATGTTGACATCCCAGTCATGGTTCTCCATGTACAATGTTTCTGTGACTGCCACTTCTATCAGAGCTACTAGCTCTGGAAGCTTGTTTCCAGACTATGGGCATTGGTACTCATTGCCATCCATTTAATGTTGGCTTTATCCTTTTTACCCCATCCCTGCTCTTATTGCCCTTGTCCATTTTCCATTTACTGCTGTCCTGCCCTCTGTCAAGCTCTGTACCTCAGTGTTTACCCTACCGCCATTTGCTGGGGAGGCTTGAACTTTCCTGTTTCCTATCAGCACCTCCCCTTGGCTAGTTTAAAAGCTTGCCAAGGAAGCCTTTAAATCTGTCAACTAGGAGCGTGTTTCCTTCCTGACAGATGCAGACCATCATGCCAGTATAGACCTTCATCTCTCCAGGTGGACCCCTAGCCCCAATGAAGCTAAAGCCCTGTGCTCTGCACCAGTTTTGCAACCATTCATTAAACTGCATGGTGTGCAGTACCCAGCCTCACCCCTGCATTGGACTGGCAGCACCTCTGAGAAGGTTACCGTGCTTGCTACCTGTCTGAGGCCCTCCCCAACTCCACAATTTCATCCTGCACTGCACTGATCTCATGCCTAGCTAGGTAATTTGTCCCAAGGTGGACAATGATATCTAGTTTCCTCTCCTGTAATGCTGCTTCTGCAATCCTGAGGATTCGCTTCCTGTCCCTCAAGCCATGGCACCAGGCAGGACCTTACTTCCTTCTCTTCTCTCCTTTATTATTATTATGTAGATGGTTGCATATTTTAAATTTGGAAGTGCTCTGATGAGTTTATATCATTTAGAGTTTGTAAATAAGCATAAAGGAAAAGTAATGAAATAATATGTTTTAGGACAATACGTGTTTCTGGGTTTGACATGTTGTATGTTGTGTGTTAAAATAGTGTGATAACGTGATATTGTTTTAGTGATTTTTTTTAGCTGAAAATTTGTAATGGTGTTAACGAAAGTCGAACAAATAAACTTGAATGAATAGAGAGCTTGCAAGTTTTATATATCAAATTTGTGTGTAACTTGGCCCGCTCCCCCAATGTCTAGGGGTATGCTGGTAGTAACCGTCCGAGGGAGGGCAACCACAACAGAAACTGCAAAAGATGACTACATTTTTGATTCCTCAGGCCTGGGTGCAACTCCATCCATGGGGCACTGGGCTGAGGCAAACTCAATAAGCAACAGTTTAAAATCAGGAAGACATTGAAATAAAGTCCAAACAGCAATTATCAACAACCTGTATCCTTTAATGAAACCTGAGTTCTCCATGGAGCAACAGCTTGACAAACAGTATGCCATCAGGGAACTATCAGCTAGGCCCAGGGCCCCTTCAGATAAAAGTCCAAGCAAAGTCCAGAGTCCTGGAAACAGTGTCCATATTGGGAGGCATGGTACAGATGACCCTGATTGATTAGGCAGCTTACATTTCATATTTCAGGCAGGCTTCTATCCTTATGCTCCCATGGGCACACTGACTCCTCACCTTGGGGCCACCTGATCCTTCCAATGGCATCTTCCTCCCTTGGCAAACTCTTGTGCAACTGCCCCACTGAACTATGGGCAGAGCGTCCCTTTAATGCCTCAGATACTTTGTTCCTGTGATTGGTTCTTGAACCTCAGCCTTACACATTCCTTCAGGCCTAGGATCCCTCTGAACCTTGTTCCATTTCAAATTCATGGGGGCATCTGGCTGAACTTCCTTCTCTGTGGACAAGAAGTCCATACTCTTCTCTCTTTACCCTCTGCTCACATCAGGCCTCGAACTCAGGCTCATTTCTCACTGCTGATGTCACAACAATCTCTTTCCTTGGCTCTGCCTCTGGCTTTGCCTCTATGTTCCTCCACTCTCGGGCTCACTCAATCACCCAGGCTAGGTGCTGGTTCAAATCCCATAGTGGCTTCTTGCAAGGCACATCAGAATTCTCCTTAAGATGGCTTTATTCCCACCACCCAGGGGTAACTCAGGCCTCTGCCACTTCAGCTGTGGTATATCTCAGGCCCTCCTCAGAGAAAAATAATTTAGAGTGCAAGAGCAGGCAGTGCTTGACTGTTAATCCCTGCTCAGCTCTGCTCACTGAAAACAACTTCTGCAACCTTTAGCTGCAAGCAGATGCCACCTCCTCCAGAAAGCCAAACATAACTAGCTGCTAGCTCTCTGAGGCTCTGAATAATTAACCCTTTAGACGGTTACAGGCATGGAGCCCTTACATTTAACCCAGTGTAAAATCCAGTACACTAATGCTCTAACCCATAAGGGGGTACATCTCACTTTTTTAAAAGCTTGACACCCCCAGCGAGCTCAGAGCACCTACCAGCTACCTCCTCAGGTCCTATGGCAAGTAGTGATTGAACAACTTCCCTCATACCAGGGCCTGAGAAGCTCAGGCTGTCTCACCATGAAGGTGGACTATCTGTCTACTAAAGTAAAGAAAATAAAGAAAAGGGGCCCCAAGAGCTTGATCTCTCTACAAAAGAAAAGAAAAGGTCACCTGGAGCGCGATTCTCCAAATTTGCTTGAGTTCACCTTGGCCACCTACCCTGCTGGACTCTCAGGTCGGATTGCATAAGTCCCCAGGAAGTGGCATCCCAGGACTATTATCTATTAGCCCTGTCCATACTAACTAACTAACTAAGCCGGTAACCCATGAAGTGGGCGCATGAGGAAGGGCGCCATCCCTTATGGTGACTCCTTCAGGCGCAATCCACTCCACCAGCGATGGAAAGGTAGGGTGACGGATGAGACGGTGGGCAAACTAGGTGACAGGATGTCGCTATACGTATGCATGCAGGGAGTGGGAGCGAGCACGGCGAGGCTGGGCTGGGAGGGGTGGAGAGGCTGTGGGGTGGCACTGTGGTTGGTGGTCAAGTTGCATCGTGGCGTCGGGGATTGGCTAGTGGCTGGGGTGGCTGAGGTACTGGGTTTGGGTCTGGGCGCTGGTGCAAATTTTATTGCTCCTTTCCTGAACCTTTTTTTACTGCTTTCACCCCTCAACAAGCACCCCCTGGAGTTGAGAAGTCCTTAAGTGGCTGGGTGCGGGAGGCGATGCCCCGTGAGGGTGTGTGTGGGAGGCACAGCTCCCCCACAGAAAACAGTAAAATCTGTCCTGGCGCCATTGTTCTGGTGTGCTGGGGTTGTCAGACTGCCAAAAATGTGTTCGCCACTCTGACTGCACGATAACGGTGATTGCCTTTATCGCCTCGCCATAATAACATAGACCCAACTAAGCCTACCTAAACACTGCCCATTTCACTGCTGCCCATTACCCAAACTTCTTTTGCCTTATACATCTCCCATAATAATTACGCTTATCACAGATGCTCTCTCTTCGATGGCCACAAGTCTCCTGTGATCAGACACATCCCAGCAGAACAGCTAGTGATTTTCAGGCACCCCTTTGTTTACACTGGGGTCCAATCCATGGCACAATATGCAGCAATTTACTTACAACTGCATTTTCCTGTTTCCCAGTAATTGAAACTGATACATTGAAACAGCATAAATGGCTCAACGGGTTTCAGGATTATTATAACAATGATTCAAACCATTCAGCAATTCAGCCTAAACATTGCAGTCATTTGAACATTTTTTTCCCAAAAGGAATGCATCATAAACAGGGAATTGTTATCAATCCCAATAACTGTACCCTTGTAACTAGTACACATCAACAGCAACATTAACAAGGATTGTCACCATCTCCAGTCCTAGTTCACTTGCTCTGTCTTTCCCTTCCCCAAACCTATGCTCTAGACAGTCTTGGCATACCAAAATCGGTTGGGTCTATCTTTCACTAAGGCCTCCTCACTTCTGACCAGCAGAAATGGCAAAAGTACTTACAGATGTGCAGCCCATTGCAAGCTCAGATGCATTGTTCATGGTCACACAGATGAGCATAAGCACAGTGGGGAAGAGACATTTTATATTCAGAAAGAGAAAAGCAATAAATCTTGCGCTGTCACAGATGGTCTCTCTTGATGGCCACAAGTCTCCTGTGATCAGACACATCCCAGCAGAACAGCGAGTGATTTTCAGGCACCCCCTTTGTTTACACTGGGGTCCAATCCTCTGCACAATATGCAGCAAATTTACTTACAACTGCATATTCTCACATGTTGTTGCCACAGGTCCTCTTCTGCCACTCCAATAAGGTACGAAATTCCTCTGATCTGTACAAAATTCTCGAGCTCCTAAGCATCATTTTGTATTTAAACTTTTAAAGCAAACAGTCCACATCAGTCCATAACTTCACTCAGCCACATCTAAGGGTCACTTTATTGCAAAAGACAACCCAAAACATCACAGGTGAGTCCCTCACTTGTTGCCCACCCCTTCCTGGTGTCTTGGGGTAGGATGATGGTAACTGTCCATGGGTAGGAAGGACCACAGCAGAAACTGCAAAAGATGACTTACATTTTTGATTCTTCAGGCCTGGGTGCAAATTCCATTCATAGGTTGCTGGGCTAGGAGGCACACTTGATTAGCAACTCTTTAAAATCAGGAAGACATTTGAAATAAAGTCCAAACAGCATTTATAAACAACCTGGATCCTTTAATGAAACTTGAACTCTCCATGGATCAACGATTTGACACAGTATCCCATCGAAAGGTCCAGTGAGCCCAGGGCCCTTTATATCAAAGTCCAAGCAAAGTCCATAGTCCTGGAAGCAGTGTCCTTGAGGAAGCATAAGATTTTGCATGAAAATGTTTGGCTCAGTTTCCTTCAGGGAAGGTGACTCACATAACTGTTTGTCTTGTTGGCAAATAAATAAAAGAATTCCTTGGATTAGCTGCATCAGCTTGGAATCTTTTGGGATATATGTTGGTGATCATGCAGGACTGAGTAGCTGGAGCCTTGTATTCTGCAAGTACTGTTTCTTTACTTTGGCACCTATCCTTTATGTGTTGCTGCTGCCCTTTGTATTTTATGCATTTGGCAGTTGTGTATTTATACACATACGCCATCGGACCACAGTTTCCATGTAAATGCGATGACATCAGATGCACAAACAACACGTCATGGTGTCACACACACCGCAGTGTACTCCAGCTGGCAAAAGACCAACACTAACCAAAACAGTAAAAGGGCTACAAGCCCCGCTTTGTGCTGACAGAGCTAACTTCCCAGGGTTTATTTATTACTGATATGTATACTTATATTACAAAACATTTCTCTTTAGGTCTAAAACATAGACATCTGTGCTAGTTACCCAGTGAACTGCTATGAACAGTCCATCACCACAACCTCATAAAGGAGGAAAATCATATTATTAGTTAGACTAGGATAGTCTGCTTTTAGTTTTTGAAAACATAAACTTAATAGTGTATTTTACAAACTGGCTGCACTTCAATTTCCTCACTGAGGCTGTAACACTTATTTTCATACAGGAGGAAGTCCATATTATTTGTTAGACTGGGATAATCTGCTTTGAATTAAACATTTTTTTTTTTATGGTATTTCTCCTCGTCCTGGCCGGCACTCCTAGTACCATCTGCTGTCCCCCCCAGCACTGTCCCCAAGGATTAGGCCCCGTCCCTTGTGCTCCCATGACTTACCCTTCATGGCAGAGTGGTGGGAAGCATCTCAATCCACCGAAATGGATCCAGCCAGAGAGGTGCTTTCTCAAAGTGGCGCCTGTGGAGGACAGTGCCATGCTGTGCACATGTCCTTTTCTGTTTTCTCCTAAGGTGAGGTGTGCAATGATGCCCATGGAGAGCATGCACGTATCTGCACGCACTCCTCCAAGTGTCTGCCCCATCTTCTGCCCTTTCTGTGGCATCAGAGCACTGCACCTCCAGCTGCTGCTAGGGCCAGTCGGATGCTAATCACTGGTGACCCCCTCTCTCTAGTGAAGGAGAGTAGTCCATCAGATACTCAATCCTTTTCCTTCCCTGCTAAGCCCTGGCAGCCTGTGCTCATTCCTGAACATGGGTCACCAGCATAGGGCGAGGTAAGGCGACAGTGCCTCAGCCCTCAGTGCCACCGGGCCGGCTCTGCTTTGAATTTTTAAGGATAAGTAAATTAATACTCATTGAGGTCATAATGCTTATTCCGGTGCTCAATTTTATAATCCAATAGGCCTCCTGTTTTAAAAGTACTCTGTCCCAGTCACTCCTCTGGTTGCAATTGCATTTTTCAATTTAAAAGAATCACAACTTTGCCACTATATGTCTCATGGTATTATAATGTTGGGCTACCAAAAGTTTGGGTAATTCCTCCTAATTGCACTTTTGTACTCTGCAATCCTTGTTTTTAGTTGCCTAGAGGTTTTCCCTGCATTTACAAAATCACAGCAATAGTTCAACAAATATAAAATGTGATCACTCTGGCACGTAATGAATTTCTTTATAACAGTGTCCTCATCTAATGCTGTGTTACTAAGTAATTTGACTCTGTATGTATTTGAGCAGCAAACACAGTTACCACAGGGAAGTTGCCTTGTGGTCTGATTTGAGTTAAAATGTTCTCAGCTTGCAGATTCAGGACTTGATGCTCAGGTTTAGAAAGTTTATTTTTAAATTCAGTGCTCTCCTAGTCACTGGTACTAGTTGCACTACAGAAATAGGCATTGATCCATGAGGCACACCAGGGGAACAATCAATGTTAAATTTGAATCAACTTTGATGTGGTGGCAAGGCTTGAACCAATAGCTGTCATAGTTGATTGCCTGGTCTCACTCCAGTATGCAAGAAAAGAGAACTGTGTTGAACTATTGATGTAATCATGACAACCAGTCTGAGAAACCTTTCCTTCAGGCATGCACTGACCACCTCTTTTAGAAACATAAATAACTCT
Organism: Neoceratodus forsteri; assembly: GCA_016271365.2. Taxonomy (NCBI): domain Eukaryota; kingdom Metazoa; phylum Chordata; order Ceratodontiformes; family Ceratodontidae; genus Neoceratodus; species Neoceratodus forsteri. The sequence goes on along the minus strand of CM028130.1, from coordinate 133,018,921 downwards.
CTTTCTGTACTGGATGGCTTCTCTTGTTATATTGAAGTTGTAAAACAGACTGGTGTAAAAATGACTGATTGTCTGAATTCTATCTTTAACTGACTTGGCATGCTTGATGTAGTTCATACAGACAGAAGAGAGAAAAGTAAGCGCCTTAACTGGGATATGAACTCAGGCCACTCAGAATACTGTTTCAGCTGTGCTGCCAGCTGCACCACCAAAGGCAACTGGAAGCAGAAACATACCAAGGCACCCTACTCTTTCTCTAATGTACAACCTGGTGCTGCACAGATAATTACATTTTAAATTGTAAAAAAAAAATGTAATTATCTGTGTAGCACCAGGTTGTGCATTAGAGAAAGAGTAAGGTGCCTTGGGATGTCACAGTTTTCAGTTGACTTCATGGTGCAGCTACTAGCACAATCAGAAGGGTATTTTGGGAGGCCTGGGTTCAAGTCCCAGCTAAGGCACTTATTTCTTTCTCTTCTGTTTGCATGAGTTCCATAATATGCACAACGCACTCTTGAATGTGTTTGATGTAGTCATCATGTTTAACCCTGGTCTGTGATACTCAACAAAATCTTTGCAAAGTTTCCTAAGGCTTATGACTTTGTAATGCACTGTAGTAGTCTTCGTTATCCACAAAGCAATGATGAGTTTGAGGGAATAATAAGGAAGGTTTCAGCAAGGTTATGGTAATTTTGTTGTACAGAGCTCTATCCCCATAGGGTCAGAGCACCTTACAAAAGTTTACACTGCACAGAAATAAATAAATTATGACAGTTATGAACCAGGTGAGGTAGATTATTAAAACAGCGAGCAGATGCTAATAAATTACAATTAAAACTAAAATTACACATCAGGACAAAAGCCTGCTGAAAAAGTCTTCTTAAAATGCTTCCACTGATGGCATAGATCACAAGTCTGAGGAAGGTGAATCATAAGTGCTGCCACTGAGAAATCCCTGTCATCTGATTGTCTCAGACACAATGTTGGTGTGGTCAGAAGACCTCTCAGCAGAATGGAGAAGGTGGCCAGGAAAATAAAAGGCTAAGAGGCCTCCTTGGGTAGTAGGGTCATAGTCTGTGTAGGGCTTTGAAAGTTAATAACTCCTTCTCCTTCCATGATTACAGTTGACAGTGTCACCACCCAAGACCCTGACAAGATAGCTAATGCCTTAATGTCTCTCTCTCAGACCTCAGCTCTATCCTCCACCTGACTTCTTTAGGCCTCCTCTGAACACTCTCCACAGCCCCCAGTGCTCCACCTTTTGTTTCAAAACAATCTCCCCAAGTGTTGCTCGATCATATATCGCCAAGTTCCTAGGAAACACAAGACATAGTGGTGATTCACTGGATGCCAAGCTGCTCTCCTTAACCCTTGATGCAGTCCTTACCCCCAACAAAAATATTAAACATGTCCCTATGCCTTGGACAGTTCCCTACCTTATGGAAAAGCGATCATCACCCAGTTCACAAAAATGGTGACCGCACTCTCCCAGTAACTATAGGCCCATATCAATACTTCCCCTCTCTCAAAAGCACTGGAAAAATAGCTGCAGATCAACTTATAGAAATTTGGTCACACACCGCCACTGTGCAGCCAACAAGGGCACACACACCACTGCCCTGCTCGAATTTACCTCCTTTCTCCATGAAGCACTCACCAGGCTGGATCTGTCTCACACTGATCTGTCCAAGGCCTTTAATACCGTAAACCACAGCCTGCTAATAAACACCATCCTCTCTGCTGGAGTCTCCCCAGAAACTGCAGTCTGGTTCACCAGCTATCTCAATGGCCATACCCAGAAAATAAAAATAAATAGCACCTTCTCTGCCAGCCTCCCAGTCCGCTCGGGTGTCTCCCAGGGTCCATCCTTGGCCTCTTCTTTTCTCCCTATACTTAAACTCCTCCTCCTTTAGCCTCCACTGAGCACCTGCTCCTTTACGCTGATGATGCTGTAATTTTCAGCCGGCACCTGACCCTACCCAGCTTCAAAACTCCCTACCGGGATCCTTCACTGCGATAGAATCATGGTTCACCTCCACAAACTTGTCCTCAACTATGAAAAACAAAGATCTTGCTATTCACCCACCCTCAACGTAAAAACAGCATGACCAAACTATCCATACTTAACTCACAGGGTGACATGTTGGAAGCAGTCTCCACTTCCAAATACCTAGGGTCACTCTTGACTGCCTTCACTTTCCATGAGCATATTGCATTGACCTGCTCTGCCATTAACACAGAATCGGCCTCCTCTGCAAATATAGATCATATCTCCTCCCTATGGCCTTCAATTAGCCATCTCTAGCACCATTCTTCCCCTAGTAGATTATGGCATAATATATATGGTGCCACCTCCACACTGCCCTGTCCAGCATAAAATGCACTCTCAACAAAGCCTGCCCGGCTGCACGGCTGTGATTGCCTTACTCATACCTGTGACCTCTACCTACAGTCTTCCTGGCAAAATTTCCAGGGGCAATTTCTCTATCAGTCCTGCCTACAACTAAGGTTAGCCCTCCCCGGGCTGTCTACCACTCCTTCAAGAGTGCATGCTGACAAGGGCCACTACAAGCTCTAGCACTACTACTTTTCAATCCCCTTTGCAAGGACCTCTGCTGGCCAAAGATCCTTTTACTACAGGGCCCTCACTGGATGAACTCTCTCCCGGATGCTGCCCTCAATATCCCTAGGATAGGGCCGTTTAAGCCAGTGCTGCACACTCATATCCTGTTAAACAGTAACTGTGACTGCTAATCTAAACTACTATTTATAGCTTTGGTCTCTCAGTTACTATCAAAACTCTATTCTAATAGATCATTTTGCTCACCGATGGTGCCCTGAATTTGTTTTGGCCCATGGTTGCCTCTGTACAGTATTTTACTCTGTGTGTCCTAACTAATGTCATTGATGTGGAGTTTTGTAAATGAGTCCCTGACTCAAAGGGTTGTAATTCCTAGACTGAATGCAAATAAATAAAAAATTAAAAAAATAACATGACCATGAAAGTGATACACCATCAAACGTGCAGTGAATGCAATTAACATAAGACAAGCATAACATACTCAGAGAAATGAAGTCCAGCAATTAGCCTGCCTACAGCATTCTGGACTGGCTGTGTGGTGCGTCAACTTAACGGTAAGCCCTAGACAAACAGTATTATAGTAGTTGATTCTTAGTGTAATGAAACTATGTGCTAGGGTCCCCATCTATATCTTGGCTCAGACAGGATTTAATCCAGGTGATATTCTTTCATTGGAAAAACACCCCAGGACTTCTGGTGATGTCACCTCCTATGATAGCCTGATTCAAGAGCTTCGCCCTCAACTAAACCTACCTCTTTCAGTAGTTCAACTTCTGAAATAACTCACAGAAATCCTAGATAGAGGTATGGCTTCTAGTAAAAACAAAGGTGGGAGAAACAAATATGAGATTTAACTTAGATGGCAAGGAATCCGCTGCAGAAATGTTGGACTCGGGACTTTTGAAAATCACAGGTCTCTAACCATGCCACAGGCCTTGACACGAATGCCTGGGAAAAATCAAGGATCAAAATTCGACTGTAGACTTCCAGAATTACAAGATTTCAAAGCACAATTTATTTCTTTCAAAGAAGATATGGCTTCTGTTAGTTCGGATCTCGATCATTAGAAAATAAAGTTACCACATTGGGGCACCGCAGACAAGCAGGAAACTTGATCCACTAGTTTACAAACAGCACTGGTTCAGCTTGTGCAAATACAACAAGAAATCATTAACTGACAGGAGGATGCAGAAAATAGAAGTTGGTGGAAAAATATCAGACTGTATGAAGTACTGAAAATTCGGAGGGCACGGACATGCTTAATTTTGTGGCCACTTTCCTCTGAATCTTGCTTACCTTGAACTTCAGCTGGATATTGAACTTGCCCACAGAGCTTTAGGGCCCAAACCCAACAACACTACAGCTTGACCCAGATCAATAATTATCCAGTTTCTAAAATACCAAACTAAGGAGCATATCTACAAAAGGCTTGGGCACAGAAAAGGTATTTTATGGCCTCACAATGATCTGCTTTGACAGCGATTACATGCCATACACTTTGAAGTGCTGCGAGAGTACATTCCTCTGTTCCCTATTCTAAGGCAACATAAATTTTCACATCCCCTATCCTGCCTGACTGGTAATCCAATTCCCGGAGGCAGAAAACCTATTTCAGTGATAGAAGCTACCAAGGGGCTGAAGAAAAGGAATAGATGTTAGCCCACATGGTCAGACTCCCGGCAGTTCTGAGCAAAACAAATCTAACAGGCTGCAACCCAGCAACCAAAACATCAGGCAATCTACTCTGGATGCACTCAAACAAATTGTCCTGCATCTTCAGGCAACACAAGACACCTGAACAGTAAACAAACATGAACTTGATCTATTACATCTGGTGATTGAGTAGGTGGGTGGTGGGGTGGTCTCCTATCTTTTTCTTTTGTGGTAGCTTTTGGGGTTTTGCTTGGGCACATGCTTGGCTCTTGAAGGCATGTGTGCTTTGGGGAAGGATCCTGATGGTCTTGAGGTCAACTGGAGTCTGTAGCAGTTACATTGGTGCTGCCTGTCCTGCCTCGCAGGTTTGCCCTGAGCATGACTAACATACCAACCAAACCTATGAGAATTCCCAATGGACAGGTACTGCCCAATGTACTTAACGATCATTCCCTGTCTTAGTTGATTGGACCACCGAAGCCAAGTGACCATCACCAAAACCCATTACCTGCAGGGTATGCGTAAACACACCAGCGACAATCACCAAAACCCATTACCTGTAGGGTATGCGTAAACACACCAAGCGACAATCACCAAACCCATTACCTGTAGGGTATGCGAAAACACTGATAGAAACCTTCAGGTAGCACCTGGCACAAGTCAGTTGAGCTCATAAGGACTATACTCCCAACATTGACATGGCACTGGACTTCCTTATAACGGAATTCGCCAGGCAGCTGACAAATTTGCCCCCATCAAAAGGCGATGATCCAGGAAGCTCCGCAGATTGGCTCACCCCAGACTTGTGTGGGACTAATGTGTCTTCAAGACAATGCCTGGGCCCAAGCTAGAGCATCTGGTAACCCTGTGGACATCCAGGGGTTCCATGTGATAATGGCGACCATGTAATAGCGATTGGCATTTGGGTGCGTCTACATTGGCAAAAATTAATTTCAGCGATGTAGACTCATGGTGAAGAGCAAATGGCACCCAGATGTAGGATTTTGTGTTTTGAAATGTGAGGGGCTGCGCCCCACACACCCCCACACACACCCATACTAAAGGATTCTCAACTCCAAGGGGTGCATGTCATGGGGGTAAAGTGAAAGCCTTCACCAATCTCAGTTCTGACCTCAACACTATAGACTCCACCACACAGCATGACACCTACAACAACTCACCGTGTGTTTCCCACTATACTCCATCTTCCATGCTCACACATGTTGACCACCCCAAATTCTACTTTAGAGCTATATCGGTGTCGGAAACCTCTAAATATGTAGAATGTGCTTACAAGACCTGGGTAGTGAGTAACACAATAGACATGGGACTTCTTGCCTCTGTACTGGACATCTTGGCAACCCCAATTAACAAACTGTTCAACCTCTCCTCTACTACTCCAAATTCCCTGCCCTCTGGAAATCTGTGATAGACACGCCAGTATACAAGGATGGTGATAAAGCAAACTATAGACCAATCTCCATACTCTCCCACTCTCCAAGGCACTGGAACGGGTTGTCACAGACCAGCTGGCAATTCACCTGGATCAATGCAATCTGCTATGCCCCAGCAGCATGGGTTCAGACAGATGCACAACACTATATTGGCCCTCCTTGAACTCACCAATTCTCTGCATGACTCACTCAACAAGGCAAAATGGTTGGATCACTCTTTATTGACCTAACCAAAGCATTCAACCTCAAACCACATGTTACTCATGGAAAACTTGTGGAGATTGGCCTAGCCTAGGACACAGTTGATTGGTTTGAAAACTATCTGACAGGCCACACTCAAAAGTAAAAGCCAGTAGAATCTTATCAGACTCCAAGGCAGTAACGGTAGGGTCCCACAGGGATCTATAGTGGGTTCACTACTGTTCAGCCTATTCATTAATGACCTACCTAAAGTCTGCGATAGTGCACGATCCTGCTATATGCAGATGATGCAGTGATCTAAACCAGCAGCACTAAGCAGCAAGTTGTCAACCAAACCCTTAGTGAAACTGCTGTTATGGAGCATGTGTTCTTACAGAACAAGCTGCTTCTAAACCACAAATAAAAATTAAATCAATGATGTTTGCTAGCCAACAGAAGAAGAATAAACTCCTACCCCTGACCATCTACAACCAGACTGGTGCGGTCTTAGAACAGGTACATTCCTTTAAATACCTTGGTATCCACCAGGACAGCCCACTATCTTATACTTGGCATATAGACCATGTCATTACTACAGTTAACAAAAACTGGGGGTCATCTATAGGTATAAGCACTTTATGACACCTGAGACCAGTAATCTTACTGTAGCCTCCTCTGTTCTCTTCACCTTGGACTATGGACTGGTAATATATGGAGCTGCAATAGACACCAACCTCAACAGAATCAGAACCATCCTAAATAAGGCCTGTCAACACGTCCTGATGCAGACAGCTCACACACACACATGCAGCCTCTATCAGGACACAAAATGGCTGCAACTAGACCTCAGGATAAAATTCTGAACCTGACTAGTAGGAAAGAAGGCCCTACTAGGACTCACCCCACCAACCTTCAATCCTTACTACATACCCACCATAACCACCACTCTACTGGGAGTGCTGCAAGAAATACCCTGTTTGTCCCATGCTGTAGGACCAGTCAAGCTATGCAGTCATTCCCTTACCAAGCGCCAACCTGGTTAAATGAATTCCCATCACACTGTTGGAATGGCATGGGGTCAGGTCGTCGCATGGAAAACACGATGACAATAAATACTGCAAGCAAAAGAGTGCTGTCTGAAACAAGGTCGGAAAACACAGTGACCCATTGGGAACAGCATAGCCCCAGCAAAACAAATGGGAGTTGTTTCCTGCCCCCCGCACCTCTCGGCATGGGGGCTTCATCCTCCCAGGCTTCATATAATCGGCTCTGGGGGTCATGGACTTTGGGAATGGAAGAATGTGCCGGAGGGGAAATTACTTGTTTCTGTGAAAAAAATTGTAGCAGGAAGGAGACCATGCGGAACTGAACCACAGTCCCAGGCCTCTTACTATGCCATGTGCTGGTGCCCTAGCTTACTTACCACAAGAGCGGCTTGCTAAGCCACCCCAGCACACGGCAACTTCAGCCCTCATCAGAACACACAGAGCGACGGGGAGTGGTAATACCTCACCGCTATTAAACCCCTGTCGCTCTAAATCACTATGCACTTTACACGCTTCTTGCAGTGCTTTTCTTGGTGTGCTCTTTAACCTGGTATCGTTGGAATTACCTAAACTGAATCACTTTAAATCGTCCCTCAAAATACCCTGCCCAGCAATCCATATGCTGGTACAATCACTAAACAGATTCTCTCAAACAATGTCTCCCTACAGTGCCTCTTTCAAATAAAGGAATAATGTATACAAAGTTGCTTTCTGCTCCTGCTTAAAGCCCTAACCTTTGGACAATGCAACGTATGCTGCTACTGTACTTGTATCATACACGTATAGAAACTCCAAGTGAATGCTGTTGCAACCACCCAGTCCCTGGTGTTACTAGAATCTATCAGTATTACTGTTAGGAAGGCAGTAGGCAGCTGGTAGAGCTCATTAGGGCTCCTTACATAATGACATCATTGTTCACTCAGCTAGCCTGAGGGAGGAATGATTAGGTCATTTATAACTCTCACAGCAGCTTAAGTCACACTCTGTGGATGTCTGCTCGGGGAGCTTAGAATGCTCAGTGTTGTTCAGCCTGTAGTGGAGTGAAGAGGTGAGAGTGGCAGAAGGACTGCCAGAGGGCTCTGAGAGAGGGCCCAGGATTTCTCACCTTAGTGGAGTATCATTTCCAGCTTCCAGTGAGTGGGGAAGACAAGACTGCAGCAGGATTTCTTGATTTCTACCCCTGTGAAGTGGAAGGATCTGCTTGTTCTCTGTGTACTCAAGGGCAATCCCCTGAATGTTCTGTGGTGATTTCAGCTGCCTTGGATAGGACCTGAAATAGACTGTTTGGACCAGCTACCCAGGAGAGTGTCTTTTCTTTTCCTTTTTTATTGTTCCATGCCTTGTGGATGGAACAACACCTGTGAGTACTGTCTAGAAGACTAGATCTCCACAAGTTCTTAGGGAGTAGATAGTCTAAAAGGTGGACCATAGATAAGGTTGGATCACACCTGTCAGTGCCCCTAGTCTAACTAGTGTGAGAGAAGTGAAGTTAAACTGTGGACCCCAGTGAGTGCAGTTTAGTTTTCTGGTCACCCAGTTTGTGACAAGTTAAAATGTGGGACCGCTAGCATTTCAGTGGGGAATGGGGGTTTCAATGGTGTAACCCTGAAGAATGTCAGAGACTGTTGGTTGGAGCCAAGGGTGGGAAGAACACCATCCAGTGCTTACAAGGCAGGACTTCCTGGTTCATAAAGGGCACCAGTATGTTTACCAGAAAGAGGGCCAAGCTGCAGGTTAGGTGTGGCTGAGTTTCACATATTGCACCTATGTCCGAGAAGAGTTCTGAGTGTGTGGCTTAGATTGACTAAATAACACTCATGGAAAAGAGAGAGATCATTTGCGTGGCCTGGTGTCCACAAATGCATCTTTGGAAGTTTGGGAAGGAGGTATTTCTATTGTCGTTCATGAACTGTACTGCATGTAAGCAGAATTCTTGAAGTTGTACCTGTCCAGCCTGGACTGACCCTTGAGGCCCACTTCAGCTTTTTTTTCCATGTGTTGAATAAAGACATACTGCACAATCCCAGTCACAGTTATGGACATGCTGATTATTCCTTCTGGTGGTGTGGATTTACTGGGGCTCCTCAGTAGGTTAGATCAAGCATATGCCTAGCTGCCTTCACCCAGGACCTGGGTTGTGTTATTTACACAAGGTTCAAGTTGTTTGTTTCTGTTCCCCACCCTTCTCTTCCTCTAGAAAATGAGCCAGGTATACATCCTAACACCAAGGGTGGTACCTACCTTAGCAAAGTAAATAAGTATGCCAATATATGGGCACCAGTGTCTCCAGATATTTAAGTAAGCACTACAGAAAATGTGTGTGTGTGTGCACACTAGTTAAAGAAGTGGCCTGGGGTTACACTATAACCTCTAAATATTGTTTTCATACCTGGGACCTTGCAGGTTCCACCTGTTACTGTGCAAATGTATTCTGTACTCTAGCCTGTATTCTTTTTATTTTTTCTGACATGGAACCTTTGTAAATGAGCTCTGCTCAAAGGTATATCTGAACATTCCAGGAAATAAATAAATACCAGTTTATAAAAGCAGAAGCACTCAGGAGGGAGGGAGGACAGAGGAGCAGCGACCTATACTACAGTGCGGCTGCAATCCCAGAACCCCTTTCCTGCCAATGGTTCCTAGATCACTGAGAGAGAGACAGTTGTAAGAGTGCCTTTAATTAATAATATCACTAGCCTCCTTAATAAACATATCTCCTCTTTGGGGCTTGGGCACAGCAGTGATTGCAGCCTCGTGCCGCTGCTGCCTCATGGATCCCTCCTTTTGGTTTTTTACACTTAATCTTTTATTGAGTAGTTTCAGACTTTACAAACATGCTGTCTTAACATACATATGGAACAGAACACATTACATTGTATTACATGTAGTGGGCAGAAACAAGTAAAATAAGCAGATAGTACATAGTGAAACCAAAACCTTGTATACAGGCTGCATTATCAAGTTAATACATTATAATTGGTAGAGGAGCAGTAGGACTAGGTTTATTAACTTACCCACCTCAATCCAGGTCTTCTAAGTGGATGATTTAAGGGTACATATGTTACAGAGTTACAAACTGGGGGTTACTCTTCATTTAATAAGTAAAAACCGAGACTTGCTGGCTGTCCACAACACAGTTTCATGGTACCTGAAAACAACATACATTTGAAAGCCAGTTATCTAGCAGCATCCTGGAAGTAATTCATGGGGGCTTTAACCTATCCTTAGAGTATCTGCTGTGTAGGCCCTTACTACCATCAGCAATATACTTCGGTAAGGAGTCCACATATCCTCGAACTTGTGCCTATTCCTGTATTACAGTATGCCATTCTAGTCATTTTAGCAGGGCCTCCATAGCATTAAGCCACTCCCTGAGTGTTGGAGTGTCAGTGGACCTCCATCTCTTTAAAATTAACCTCTTCCTTCAACTGAGGTCTGTATGAGCCACAGCTGGTGAGATTTAGATAGCCTGATGGACTGGGGAAAAAAGGCCTAATAACCATATTTTGGGGTCCAGTGGGATATGGGAGCCCTTGATCTTCACAATGCCTGGTCACTGCTAACCAGAAGGGCTGGATGGGATGCAGGACCAAAGGATGTGTGTCAGATCTGCTGCAGGTGAATTGTACCTCCAATAGTTGTCCATCTGTGTGATACCCATTGCCTTTAGCTGTGGGGGCGGTATCACCAGTGCATCACCTTGTTCTGAATGAGAAGACTCCTCTGATCTTTGCATGCTTGGTGGACTCTAACCCACCCCTGGTGCCATTGTAGGTCCATGATCGGAGTACCTAGCCTGGCTTCCTATTTAACTTTGCTGGGACGGAGGGTCTGAGGCCCTGTCTCAAGAAAGTCCGAATTTCCTGCTAGCCCTTTTAGAATGCTAGACCCAGCTCCCTATGGAATTGATTAACTTGTTGCCATTACTCATTCTACATTCACATTTCTGTTTGCTCCATGTGTTAGAGAGGCTTCTAATCTGAAGGTATCTCCAAAATCACAACATGGTAGATTATATCTGGACTGATCACTGAAACCCCTGAAAAGAATTTAGACTGGAGCCATCTGGGGATTCCAGATCTCTCAATAGTACAGTCGATCTTTTGGCCCATCCTGGCCAATGAACCATGGTATGGTCAGTACAGAGGAGGGTTTTTCAAAATGGGAGTGAAAGGACCTGTATTCAAGCATAGCTTAGCCCATCTGCCTACTTTAAGCCAGGCCATATGAGAGAGTTACTTATTGTGATCCAAGGCTGAAATTGCCTGGGGAGAGGGTGGCTTAGATATGCTGACAAGGGTGTACCCATCATAATGTCTCTTTCTATTATCAGCCAGGCCAGAGTGTTCTATTGGGCATTTGAAACCACTCAATTGTTTTTGCCATGATAAAAGCTAGGAATATTGAGTAAAGTTGGTAGGTTCCATCCCCGTATCAATGGGTCCCTTAATTTGGCTGTACTGTAGCGGAGGGGGAGTTCCCATAAGAATTTACTTACCATGCGATTTAGTTTATGGGCTCATTTCTCCAGAAGGATCATTGAAATGTGGGATAACAGGTAGTAGACCTCATGGGCCACATCAACTTGACTGCCGCTATTTTGCCCGCCATTGATTGCCCTAGGTGTTCCCAATTTTGTTATGTCCATTCTGAGTTTTTCCACCAGGGGTTTAAATTAATATCATATAATGAGGTCAGGTCTGAGGATATCCTTTTTTTTTAATTTATCTTCTTTTCCGGCAGGTCCTCCATCAAATTCTGCCCTGGTCACAGCCCCGGATCCCACCAACCGCTAATCCCCGCATACCCTGGTCACCCAGCTTGCCCTCTCAGAGGGCGGGCCATGGCACTGGTTCCCTAATTCCAGTGCTGTGAATCAGTATCTAGTTGGGAGTGTGGCAACTGTGGCTAATTGAAGCCTGGGAGGACTTCATAGATGGAGGACCCACCCTCCATTTTTTGTTTTCCTCGGGAGGCAGGGACATACAATGATGTCCTGCATCCGCCCCGCCCATTACAAACAAGCGCTGGTAGCTGCATGACTCCGCCTCCACCAGGGGTCCATCTCATGCCAGACACTTCCACACCTCCCCGGAGAAGGAGAGCAGTCCATAGACGCTTATCCTTCTCCCCCGGCCGGCCCTCCAGCGATTTGGTTTGTTCCCCAACCCGGTCACCAGCGATGCAAAGCAGAAATCTAACTACTGTGCTGGCAGACCGGAGGTCTGAGGATATTCTAACACCCAGGTATTTGATTTCCTGATAGCCCACTTTAGGCCTATGCTGCCCAGCCCGGTTCGGTAACTAACTTGTTGAGAGGTAAGATCTCAGATTTTGAAATAGTAATCTTAAAGCCAAAGAACTCCCAAATAACTGCAGTGTACTTAGGAGGTGTGGTAAACACTGAGGATATCATTGGTCAAAATTAAGGAGCCATCCATGTAAAGTTTTGTATTATATTGTTCATCTCCAACTGTTATCCCTGTTATCTGGGGATGGGCTCTAATAGCCGCCGCAAGAGGTTTCATAGCCAGGACAAACAATAATGGAGACAGCGGGCACCCCTGTCTGGTGCCCTGTGTAGGAGAAGGATTCAGATAGATTGCTATTAGTGAGTACCTTGCCCTGGGGCTTTTATACATTGCTCAGATCCAAGTTGAAAAGTGAGGGCCAAAATTGTAGTTATCCAGCACCGCATGCAGGTACTCCCACTCCACAGTCAAATGCCTTCTCAAAGTCTATTGCAGATTGCTGCTGCAGGAGTTGGGAGTGCTGCAGCATATTGCATAAAGGAGAATAAAGTTTAGGTGTGGTTGTAGCTTATCCTGTCCTTAACGAATCCCATTTGAGAAGGGTGGATGACGGCAGGCAGAATGGTTTCTATGTGCATTGCCAACACTTTGGCCAAGATCTTGGCATCAGCGCTATCAATGAGATCGGCCTACAGTTAACTGGCAGGGTGTGATCCTTCCCTCCTTGGGAGGACTGTAATAATGGCCTCATTCAAAGTGGTGGGAGTTCACCTCTGGTATGGGCCTCTTGTAGCATGGATAGTAGGGGACGTTATCTGAGGTTGTACTATTTTATAAAAATCTACCAGAAAACATCACATCCTGGGCTTTGCATAGTGCCATAGTGGAAATGGCCTGCATAACTTCTGATTCACTTAAGGGGGCCTCCAGCATCTCCTTTGTATCATGGATAGTTTGGGGAGAGGCAGTGTGGCAGTAAAGTTTTTATATTTCTCCCATCCCACTCGGACTGTGAGGAGTATTGTGTTGTGTAAAGCTACCATGATCTCATTAATCATTTTTGATTCAAAGAAGGTTTCCTGATTTATCCTTCAGTTGATAGATAGTCCTCTCAGCCTGCTTCTGTTTTAACCTGTATGCTAGAGCTTACTAGCCTTTTCACCCTCAGCTCACTACTTACATTGAACTTGTTGGAGGTGTAATTCAGATTTCTGAGTGGCCAGGCTACTGATTTTAATTCTGAGGTCTGTGACCTCTGCTGTTACCTGAGGACTGTTTAGGGCCTTGGGATTTTTCTTATACTTGTTGTCTAGGCCTTTGAGCCTTGTCTCTAGCTCTAGGTGCTGTTTCTCTCTTTGTTTATGTCTGTGGATGTGAAACTTATTATGTTGCCCCTTATAGTGGCCTTGTACGCCTCCCAAATATCAGCCGTTGATGCAGATCCCACAGGATTCTCCCTAAAATACATTTCAGTTTCTTTTTTTATTCAATATGCTTTATTCAGTTTCATGCAGCATAGACAATACAAGAGCATAGAAAGAGTTGGCATGAAGCTGCAAGACAACTAAATCACCACATACAGACAAAATACAAACCAATACTAAACGAAGCAATAAGGACAATCTACATTCTCCCATCCCCAAACCACCCCATCCCTAAGCACTCTATGATTATCTCAAGGTAGTAATTGGATGATTAATTGCATCCATTGTAAAACGAACATGGAATCCATTAAGTTAGGGTTTAAGGAAAGCAAAGTTTGAAGGGGCCATATAGAGTGTTAAGATTGTGGCTTGTGCTGCATGTTTGCAATGTGCTCTTCCAACTGAATTGCAAAGAGGGTTTCACGGAACCACTCTAAAACCGAGGGAGCTGAATCTTCTTTCCAGTGTCTCAGCATTACTAATTTAACAGTGGAGGCCACTAGTGCAATGTAGCCTTTCTAATCCTTGAGTGCCATCTGGGAACTTGAATAGCAGACAGCATTCAGGAGTAAACAAGGGTTCCAGGCCCAGCAAAGGACTTAGGGTCTGTTTTACAGCATTCCAGTAGGCTTGTGCTTTCAGGCAAGTCCACAGAAGATGAAATAATGATCCAGGAGCTAGATTGCAACGATTACAAAAGGAGAGGTTAGCTGCCCAAATTTATGTAATCTAGCAGGGTGTAGTACGTTATGCATAATATTAAAGTGGATTAAACAGTGTTTATCCTGCTTGAGGTACTTATAAATTGACCTCCAAATTTTGGTCCAGTAAGAGGGTTCCGTGGAGAAGATAGTTCCTGCACCCAATAGTGACAGGTACCCAAGGGAGAGACATAGCCAAAGGTTGCAGGTGTTCATAGACCTTGGACACAGCATGCTCTTGTATGGCTACTTGCAACAGAGAGGGAAGATCTTCTGGGAGAGAAAGAAGCCATGGTTTAGGCCCCATAAAGTCCAGGATTGCATTTTGATTTGCAAAATTTGAAGATGTCCCTATTCTCAGGTGTAGTCGGGTTTGAGGGCAGTAAAATCAATCAAAGCAGTGTTTTGAATGAAGGTACTGAGAGTACAATCCCTACACTGTGGGAAAAAATGAGCAGGATTGTTCTATGGGCTATTTGGAAATGAGGGCTATTTAAAATGGGCAGGAGGACGACCTGTGCCAGTTTTTTGATAAATGAGTTTGAAGTTAATGGAAGGCCCAGAGAGACCATCCAATTGGGGTGTTTTTCAGGGACCTAGGGAGATGGGTGGGCGAGAGTGTCACTAGTGCTGAAAGGGATACGTGAGAACTGTGCGCCAGGGCTGCTCGATTTCCACCAAGTGGGGGTATATGAGTAGAGATTGCGTGGTCCTGGTTAGAAGTCCAAAAGTGATTCTGGTGATATGCTGAGCTCCATAGTAGAGAAAAATGAAGGAAGAGCCAATCCACCCTGCAGTTTAGGAGCAGTTAATTTGCCATACACTCTCTGAACTGCTTTATTTTTCCACAAGAAAGTGTTAAGCAGTTTCTGGAGATGGTTAAACCAGATTTTGGGAAAAACCTAACATGCCTAATGGGTATAAAAGTCGGAGAGCACATTCATTTTTATAATGTTAATCCGACTCCATAAGGAGAGCGGAAGGAACTTCCATCTTTCTAAGTCAGTCTTCAGGGTTTGGAGTAGGTTTGTAAAATTTTCTTTGATCAGAGAAGGGATGTCTCGGGAGATTTTATACCTAGATAAGTTAGGCATTTGGGTTCCCATGAAAGACCCAAGTGGGTGGTATCAGCTCTAGACAAGTGATTATTAAGGGAAAGATCTTTGATTTGGATAAGTTAAGTTTGTAAGATGTAGTATGGCAAATTTATTTATCTCTTCCAACAGGGCAGAGATAGATCGGGTTGCTTGTTCAATATGCAACAGGAGGTCATCAGCATATGCTGATAGGGCATATCGATTTGATGCCAGTTGAATGTCTAAAATAGAGGGTGAATTAACTATATTATGAATTAAGGGTTCAAGGTAGAATTAAAAAAGAAGGGAGAGAGCCGCATCCTTGTCGAAGTTTCCTTATAAAGGGAAAGGGGCCCATAGTGACCCATTACACCAAATCTTAGCTATGGAGACATGTACAAAACTGTTACCTATTTAATGAAATCTTCCAGAATTCCAAAATTACTTAGGGATGCAAACAAAATTCCCATGATACTCTATCAAATGCTTTTTCGGCATCAAGGAGACCAGGGCTGCAGGGACCCCAGACTCCTCCAGGCCAACAGCAAATGAATGAGTTTCCTCATATGGTCCCCAATGATCTGCCCTTCATAAACCCACTTGCTCTGGACCAATGACCTCACTCATAATCGGGCTAAACGATTAGCTAATATCTCAGCCAGAAACTTTATATCTGTATTGAGAAGTGAGATGGGCCTATAATTCTCTGGGAATAGTGGATCTTTGCCTGGTTTTGGGATCTACGTTATCAACGCTTCTGAAAAGGAATTATCTTGCATGCCCTCTTCAAACCAGGAATTAAATATGTCCATCAACAGTGGAGCAAGCTGTGGGATGAATGCCTTATAAAGATTACTGGGCAGACCATCAGGTCCAGGGGCCCTATCTAGCGGTAATTGCTTAATAGCTTGTTCTACCACTTGAAGAGAAATGAGTGATCCCAGATTCTCAACTAGATGGGAGGAGAATTTTGGGAGAGTGGTTGAAGTGAGGTATTTTGAAATAGACAAACCGAAACTGGGGGCAATTTTTTTGTCATATAGGGACTGGAAATACTTGGCAAAGTATTCCTGTTTCCTTGTGTAACCCCCTACAAATGGGGGTTCCCAAAAGTCTTCCTTGAGCTTGTCTAAATGCTCACTGCCAGGCTGGTGTCCCATGCTTTAGCAGTTTAAATGTGATTACCAGAGCTTGTATAGCCTCTGTGTACTGTCTCTTTAAGAGCTGCCTAATTGCAGTTTAAGTCATCTGAGAGGGAGCTCTGCTGAAAGATGCAACTATTTACTGAAAATCCTTTAGAATGATAATGATAATGTAGTTTGTCTAACCTGCTTTTTTGTAGCAAGGACTGTTTTGTTTGTCTCCACTATCTTGGTCCTGACTGCAAATTGGACCAAACAGTACTGGTGGACCTAAAACATAGCCGGACTACAGGAGCTGTCTGAATTCAAAATCTGTAGGAACTTTAGTTTGGAGCTTTTTGCACCCTTTTACAACTGAAGGGGGAGTCTTGCTTGACTGACAGCCAAATCAGCCAACCAAATCTTTTAGATCTTGGGAAGTCCCGGCTGCTTGCAGTTTTCAGTTAGAACTAAGCTGGAAGCTGAGCAAGAAGGAGCTGAAGTGTTTCTGAGCTGCAGTCCTGAGTGGATTCGCATGGGAGAACTCTGAAAAGGCTAAGTTTTTGGCCTGCATGCCGTGTGCTGCCTGAGATGGAGATAAGAGAATTGTTTTGGACTAAATCCAAGTTTGTGTGACTAAAGTAAGCTACTGAAGTGGGCCAGACTCAACCTGAAGAAGACTGAATATTTTTGCTGAATGCGATCTGCCTGTCAGGAGTTCCAGTAACCCTAAGCTCCCAGTGTGTGCAGAGACTTCATTGTGCCCGGGAGCGCTTGGCCTGGTACAGTAGAATTCTATACATGTAAATGTGCTATGAGCTGCTAGTGGGTTGTGAGTTAGTTCCCTGCTGTGTGAACTGTGTTCTGCTTGCTGAAAGCTGTATCCAGCCCAAAACAGATAAGCCATCGACGAGAGACCTGTCTGGGGATCAGCCCCTGCTCCACGCTTGAACAGGAACGACGCCTCTGTGACTTGTGTGAGCCCTGCTTCTCCTGGCATTCCAGATCAACCACCTGCAGTCTCGATTTTCATCCAGCCGTGTCCAGTCTTGGGTATCGTGAGTAAATACCAGGGTAGCTCCCTACAACAACAGTTTAATTTGAGTGTGTCATCTGATTGTCTTGTTTCGCTTCCTTTATGAACTGAGCCCTCTGGTTCGGATTACAAATATTGTGTACTGTGCATGTTGTGTTTCCATCACAGGTCTCCAACCAGCTGCAACCCCGGCAACTGTCCTGGCTAGCCCATCTCTCTCTACCTGGGTACCCAGAGGTGAACTGTGTGGGGACTCAAAGCGCATGCATAACTGCTTGACTGATATAACCTTTAAGCTAATTAACCTGAGTTTGCCTCTCCCTTGTTCAAGTCCCCTGAAAAATTGGATCTAACTTTTCTGCATGTAATCTGACTGTGGTTCCAGTTTGTGCTCAAAGTACTGTACTGTTGCTATTTGCTGTGCTTAACCTTGTTTTACAGGGGTCCCCAGGGTTGAGCCAGAGGAACCAGCCCTGGTGGTAAGTGCAAACAGTGTGGGTACTTGTGTGGTGTACCAGGAGCATTGTGAAAGTGATTATTATACTGTGTTCAGGCCACTAGAGGGAAAAGAGGGGGTTACAGTGTCCCAGAGGGCTGTGCCCAGGTTAGCTTGACCACTACCAACCCTGACCTCCAGGTGGAGGCACGCTTGGAGAACTCAGGCCCTTAACCTGCTACTAGCCAAGCAGGCTGGGGTAGCAGACTCTGGGATAGCGCCACCCAGGTTACACTTGGGATCTAATATTATGGGTCCTTCAGGGGTGGGGGTAATCCTGCTATAAATCTACTTGCTTCTGCTTGCCTGAGTCTAAGGGCTAATAATTTGCCTGCCTTTTCCCCAGAGTCGAGGTATTTTAATTTGGTACGATGCAAGGCCAATTCTGCTTTTTGGGCTATAATTTCAGTGTATTGAGATTGTAAACAATGCAGTTTGGACCAATCTGAATTCGGAGAGGCAACTCAGAGTAAGCTCGAGCCTCTGAATATCTCCAAGTAAGATATCCAGCTGCTTTTTATCTTTGCGAGACCAAGTAGCAGCAAGTCGAATGAAATTGCCTCGGAGTGCGCACTTAAGTGCTGCCCAGACTATTTTGACTCTGTCTACAGTACCCTCGTTAGTTTCCAAAAAATGAAGAGATAAAATCACTGGTGTGGGTAAGAAGGGCTGGTGATCTTAGAAACTGAGTGTTGAGCTGCCAAACTGAATCGCTCTCACTCTTGACTCAGCACATATGCCAATTTCACAGGGAATGGTCTGATAAACCCTTGGGAGTATTGATATGTCCAATACTCCTGGTAGGTATATGAATTGACTAGAAAATAGTCAATATGAGACAAGATATTTATGAGGGGGAATAATAGATGTATTGTCATTCAGAAGGGTATAACGAGCACCATACATCTATAAGCCCCACGCCATCATAAGGTCTCTTACAGCCCTTGTGCTGGGGAAAGGCCAGCTGCTTATTGTCGATGATCTAATTCTGACTGGTGCACAGATTCAAATCCTCCTATGATAGTTAAAACAGGAGGGTTACTAACCAGGAGGATATTAACTGGGTAAAAACCCTGGGGAGTCTGAATTTGGGCCATAGATAGCCCCTATAATGATGGGAAAAGATTCAAGTCTACCCCATATTATAATATATCTATCATCTGGATCCCACCATTCCTGAGTCATGGTGAAGGGGACTGTCTTAGCAATCAGTATAGAAGTTCCACTACTTTTAGTGATGCCCCTGCTCCAAAGGTTTGCCTACCCAGGTTTTCCGTAACAGGGCTACCTCCTCCCTACAAAGGTGGTTTCTTGGAGACAAGCAATTTCAGCCCCAATATAGTAGAGGTGGCGAGGCCATCCTCTTTATGCTTATTCTGGGCACCTTTAATGTTCCAGGTGACACAATTATATACACTTCCCATTTATTTTAAAGACAAGGAGCAGGAAGGTCCTTCAAAAGTGGAGTATGTAAAGTTGATTAGACTGCTCCCAACGGCCCTGACTTGGGAAGTCAATAGGCTAAGGGATTTTATCCAGAAGCAATTCAGCCACCTAAAAACTGGGTACAAGTAAATAATAATCATAGAGTGCTATTCCCACCCCACAATCTTTCCATGAACAAACTACCCACCCCTTCCCCAAACATTTTCCATTAACATTTAAACCACACAACACCACCCGGTTCTAACAACCAAGCTAACCCAAATTGCACTGGCAGATGATGTTTATTCTCCTGCCTTTGGAGCAAAGCATAATGTCCCCTCCATAATAATGGTAGTGTCAGAAAACTAGTAAAGTAGTCTGAAATAACGCTAAACTATTACAAGTAAATAATAAAGCTCACATCTGTGAAATTTGTAAGGACGAGGGAGAGTTGAACAGTTATATGTTAAACACATATATACTTATGGTAGCGTGTAATCAGTCCACACAAAAAGTCTCCTGAAACTCTAGTAAGTCTAGATTAGACTATGCAGTTTAAATATATTTTAAAAGCTTTAAGGAGGTCAAAACAGAACTTCTCCTCGCTCCTCAGATTGTCATCTCGAGTGAAAAAGAAAATCCAGTCTGGTAACAGCGAGACTCACGAGTCCCGTAAGGATAACAGTAAGTGCCTCCCATCATATTTCTCAGCCAAGTCCTCTAGGTCTGTCAATCAGTGTTCAGCATTTGCAGCTGAAAACACAGCGGTGGGAAGTGAACCCAGGAGATGCACAGGCAGACCGACGAGGGGAGAACCAGAGCTGAGAAAGAGCCGATACAAGGCACCATCGAGGTGACAGTCCATAGTCGAATACACAGTCTCTCTCAATAGTCGGGTGCAAGCTCCAATCCAAAAAGAATCAGGGTAAATGTAAATGAAGGCCCATCGACTTGACAGTCTAAGATGTTGTCAGAATATCTAGCAAAATCCCAATATGTTTCTACTTTGGTTGCAGTCACTTAAAAGCTCAGGTAGAAGGGTTTTGAGCTCTGCAATTGCCTGGTCTGGGGTTTCAAAGGAGTGCCACTTGGTCGGCAAGTTTCACTTGCAAGATGGCTGGATAGTGGACTTTAAAGGGCTTCCCACTGCAATAAGCTTTGTAATAGTGGGGTGCAGCTCTTATCACCTTAGCCTTACTGATTGAGGGAGATCTTGAATAAACTGCAACTGATTACCCTCCCACTGGATCTCCTTAAGCTCCTTAGTCTTGGCAAGAATATGGGCTTTGTCCTGAAATTCAATAATTTAAATATTATTGGTCATGAGGGCTCCAGGTGGAGGGAGCAGTGGACCTGCTCAATAATATAGAGCTCATTGTTGGGAGAAGGACCAGCGATTTTTTTGCACAACTTTTGATAAATAGGATGGGGTTATTACCATCTTCTTTTCTTGTAAGCCAAGGATCAACAGATTGTTACGTCTGCTGCATCCCTCTAAGTCTTCTAATTTATCCTCCAACTTTTCAGCTTGCGCAGGTGGTATCTTTCCATTTTCAAAAGAAGTGGTCCATCATTAAGGAAGGAATACTGGTTGCCACAGATGAGTGTGTTAGGCTCAGGGGGAAGAACAAGGGCCAAAGCACCCAGCTGGTTCAGTTCTGGGGTTGCCAAGGCAGTAAGGGAAAAGAGGTTGGCCTGTAGATAATTCAGGAAGACCAAGAGAGAGGTGGATAGGGAAATTACCTAAGGTTGGCTAGTGAGGCAAGTAAGGAAGTCTGGCGAGCAAAGACACAGAAGGAGCTGCAAATTGTTGAAGGAATTAAGAAGGGGAGAAGGCTTTCTTCACTATACAAGTGAGAAAAGGACAAGAAGGAAGGAAGGGATTGTTAGGCTTAATGAGGACTCTGGTCAAAAGTGCTACATTGCAGAATTAGAATAAGCATACCCCCAATAAATCTCATATAAAACATTAGGTTTCTGTGTTACTTCATTTTAAAGTTATGGGCTATTTTGTAACCTGATTTCACCACCTGTTCAAAAAGCCAGTTTCAGTGAAGAGGTGCTGATGATGTCATCTTCTGAACTCACAGTCTAGCCTCCCTGTCAGCAAGTTTATAGGACCTGTTTCTCCAAAGTTAAAAGATCATTCTGCAATGGTTTCTACAAGTAAAACAGGCAGCATCATTCTAAAAACAGTGCTACAGAATCTAAGTGATTCAGGTTTTGTAACAAAGTTGACAAATTTGTATTTTAATGACTTTTGGTGTGGTTCATTTCTCCAGAGTTGCAGGATGCTGAGTCAGCATGCATCCAGGCTGTTGATACCATGTGAAGTGCTACTCTGCAGTTCCTGTTTGGAAGTTGTTTTGCTACTGTGTTGCAATGTTGGTAACTGCATTGCTGTTTGTCATTGACTGCTTTACAATAAGTTTTAATAGGGCCTTATATGTGTTATTCCTGCTAGGGGTGGAAGTGTTAGCCCTGGTAAAACAATCATTGTAATGTGGAGTACAACACAGATGAACCTGAATGTAGCTCAAGTAACAGCCCGTCAATGAGAAAACAGAAAATGAGCTCTGCTCATCTGAGTATCCCTTCAATTCATGCTTTGATGATGAATAAAATATTGATTGAGTGATTAAGCATTGAGCTGGCTACAGCATATAAACTCTAGTAAGGTTTCAAAATAGCACTACCTCTCCGACTCCCATTTACAGGGTGATAGAATAATTGATTTAAAGTGCCATCCTGAGAAATCACCTCAATTGAATGATAGGTGTGAATGATCACAGCCTTTCACCACATAGGAGCTATCCAGTCTGCAAATCTCACATTAGTGTGCTGTGACTTAGCATCCAGCAACCCAGGAGAAAAGGACCACAACAAAAAGCACCAAAAACAAAACTATGAATTTGTCAATTTTGTTGCAAAACCTGAAACACGCATAGGTTTTAAAGCAATGTTTATTGAATGGTGCTGCCTGTTTTACTGGAGAAACCATTTGCACATAGTTTTAAACTTTGAGAAGCAGGTCCTGTAAGCTTGCTGACAGGGAGGGCTATACTGTGAGTTCAGGAGATGACATCGTCTGCATCTCTTCACTGAAACTGACTTTTTGAACAGGCAGAGAATTTAGGTTGTAAAATGATTTGTAACTTTTAAACAAAATGACTTAGGGATCCCTGTTTTTGGCATGGGGGTGATTGGGGCTATGTTGATCCATATTCTGAATTTATTGAAGCCAGTAATTTGTGACCATAGTCCTCTTTAAGAAGAGATGGCGGGTGGAAGATAATGGAGGAAAAGCAGAGATACTAAATTAATACTTGTTCTGTGTTCACCATGGAGAAGGATGGACCAGTGCCTTCAGGAGGGAAAAGAGGAGCAGGGGACAGGGAAACATAGACATAGTGATAGAAGAGGATAGAGTGAGGGAGGGTCTGCTGGCATTGAAAGTGGGCAAATCACCAGGCCTGGACAGAGTACATCCAAGGGTACTGAAGGAACTGGCTGAGAGCTGGCAGGGCTACTAGCCGACCTATTTAATAGTTCACTGGAGTCAGGCGTGGTACCACAGGACTGGAGAACAGCATATGTAGTGCCTCTTCACAAAAGTGGTCCCAAGGATGGTCCAGGGAATTGCAGACCAGTCAGTCTGACCTCCATTGTGGAAAGCTCATGGAGACCATACTAAAAGAAAGGTTGGTGGCACATCTAGAGGAGCATGGTCTCCAGGATTAGAGCAGCATGGGTTCATGGGGGAGATCATGTCAAACAAATCTGATTGACTTCTTTGACTGTGTCACTAAGAGAGTAGACAGGGGCCAAGCAGCAGGCATCCTCGATCTTGATTTCAGTAAGGCCTTTGACTCTGTGCCCCACAAAAGGTTGACCAGAAAGTTGGTGGATCTTGGAGTTAGGGAGAAGATAGCCAGATGGGTGGAAAACTGGCTGAGGACAGAATCCAGAGGATGGTGGTGGGGGAGAGTTATCTGGCACCAGAGATGTAACCAGTGGGGTCGCACAGGGCTCCATGCTGGGGCCAGCATTGTTCAATGTGTTCATCAATGACATTGGGGATGGCATTAAAGGCAAAATGTGCCTATTCACAGATGACACCAAGCTCTGTGGGAGAGTGGACACAGCTGAAGGGATATCGGACCTACAGAAAGATCTGGAAAAGCTGGGGAGGTGGTTCAGGATCTGCAGCTTGGCTTTAATGCCAAGAAATGCAAAGTTATGCATATTGGAGCCAATAATCCCAGGACAGAATATTACCTGGGTGGAGTCCGAGTGGCTGCATCAGAGGAGGAGGAGAAGGACCTGGGAGTGATGATCACTAGTGACCTGAAACACTCCATGCAGTGCAAGAAAGCAGCAGCAAAGGCAAACAAGATGCTGGTATGCATATCTAGGGGATTAGTAGTAGGAGAGAGGAGGTTATGCTGCCCTAGTACAGGTCACTGATAAGGCCAGATCTAGAGTATGGAGTTCAGTACTGGTGCCCACACCTCAAAAGGACATTAACCTGCTGGAGAAGGTACAGAGGAGGGCTATAAAGATGACAGCTGGTCAGCAGGGCAAGGCATACGAAGAGAGGTTGAGGGCACTGAACATGTACTCCTGAAAGACAGGAGAGAGAGAGAGGGACATGATTGGGACATTCAAGTACTTGAAAGGGATAAATGATGTTGATAAGGAAAGCCTCTTTAAGCTGAGTGGCAACCATATCACGAGGGGCACAGTCTTAAGCTCGAGGGTGGGAGGTTTAGGAGGGATGTCAGGAAGCACTTTTCACAGAAAGGGTGGTGGACACTTGAATGTGCTGCCGAAAGGTCATCTCATTAAAGACAGTGAGCAGCTTTAAGAGAGGCTGGGATAGGCATGGGGAAAATAAGAATCATGGGTAGGAGGCTGGAAGGAGTGGGGAGGGAGGGCAGGGACATTAGCTCAAGCTGTGGACCTTGCAATACGAGCAGACTTGATAGACCAAATGGCCTTCTTCTGCTGGCTTGTTTGTATGTTGTCTCTGAGTCGCCGACTTAACAGACAGTAAATCAACTGAGGTGCAGATCTGATGGAGCACTGCCAAAATCTCAGAAATCGCAGAAATCGCCTCCTGTAGGGGTTTCATAAGTTCAATGAATCTGTCTTCTGTTAACGCAGGTGGGTTTGGCTGGGCTTTACTCAAGACTGTCTGCTGTTACTTGGGCCTTTCGTGGCCTTGTCCTTCTCTGGAGTAGGAGGTGGAGAATGGCGCGGTGGGGCTTTTCCATGTCGATATCCATGTTTTGCAGCAGACGTCGATAGAGCAGTTCATCTAATGTTGTCAGGAGTAGGCTAGAGCTGTTTTTCTGAGGTAGATCTGGCAAGAAAATATGTTGAAGATCAGGAGAGGGAGGAGCAGGGAGGAGAGCAGCTCCTCAAGCAGCCATCATGTGACCCCCTACATTTCAGTTTCTAATACAAGCCATGTGGCAAACTCCTTATCCTATAGGATAAGGGTCCAGTCACCATAGCAGGGATCTGTTATGCTGTAGAGTAGTCTGGAGGTTTAGAACCATTGGGGCATGGTCTGACATATATAAAGGAGAAACGCTCTACACCTATGGTTGCTGAAGTCAGAGTAGGGGACGGAACCAGTGGTCCAGCTCTGCTAGCCATGGCCTTGAGGGCTGAAAAATATGTATAGTGTCTGTCTGTGGGTGCCAGAGTCACCATACAGTATGTCAGAGAGTTGGTGTAGGGTGATTAGCTCTTTCAGGGCATGGAGGGAGTGAATATGGGGTTCAGGTTTGGCACTGAACCTGTCCAAAAGGTGGTTCATTGTCAAATTTAGGTCTCCCCAATCGTGTGTCTGGGTTATCATAGGAAACATCCATAATTTTCTGGGATATAGCATTAAAACATTCTAGGGCATCCTCATTTGGGGCACAAACATTAACCAGCACCACTGAACCTGTGGGTGTAGACACCTTCATGATTATCCACCTCCCTCCTTGTCTGTGTGCACCTCCATTGGGTTCCATTGTAATTTCCAATGGAGCAAGATGGAGACACCCCTTTGGCTAAACCAGAGACACTATGTGCTTTTTTTCCACCCATTCCCTAACTAATTTAATAGCCTCTTTGAGTTCAGTTTTGTTTCTTGGAGAAGGCAATTGGAGTTTCCAGTTTCTTTAGCCTAGCCAAGATCTTTTTCCATTTAGCTGGTGAGTTAAGCCACTTCACATTCAGTGATGTTGTTATTGCATCCAGATGGCTAGCCATATTTTGGTTGTCTCCATCTTGTGAACACACAAATGGATAGCATATTCTGCAGTACCATGAAACTGCCCTTTGTCCCATGTTTAACTCCTGTATCAACATTACAGCTCCTACATATCCTGGTTGCTTGTGAGGTTTCCTCCTATTGCCTACATAACTTCTGTGCTTCAAGTCTGAACATACTACTCCATTAATTTTGAGAAGTGATTGTACCACTTCACACTGTATAAGATTCCCCATACAAACTGTGTAACACCTGGTTGCTGCACCCTGTGCCGAACAGGAGGTAGCTTTTCAGCTGGTCACTTCGAGAGTCGTTGACTATCCTAGCGACTGGATGGCTTTGTGCCATAGAAAGACTGTGCTAACTGTCAAAAGCATAATTAGGGAAAGTTTGAGGTTCAGACACCAGCCTTGACCAGGAGGCGAGTCTGGTTAATCGGCCCCCAGTGGTCAGGTGGTACTCCTCTGGGTGGGGAGGGTTAAGATGCAATTGTTTTGCTGTGATACAGGATACCCCTGTAATCCCATAACCTTTTGGTTTGTGTGAGTGGTTATCGTGCAGACAGGATCACCCTATTGGTCACTGATCCCTACTTACAATTGGATGCTGTTATCTTTCTCTCCTTCTCTGAGGTATGTTAGGTTTTTTTCTTTTATATGGGCTCTGGCTTGAGGGACAGGAGGTGGAGCTGTAGTGACACCAAAATCTGTTGTAAACACCTACCAGAATCCTGCAGTGTCAGGTGCAATGAGTATCTGTTGCAGATGGGCTGCTGGCGACTGTGAGGATGGTTGAGTTCCTCTAGTTCACCTTGTCATTGCACGGCTGTCCTGGTAAGGTGGGGTGGGATCTGGGTGGGAACTGTGCTGGCTCTGGACCCCTCTTGCAGATCCCTCCCATGCAGAGTAGCCACTTGCTCTGTATTTCTCAGATTAATACAGAGACTGCCTTTTGCCAACTTGGTGGCACAGGAAGAACTATGGGAAAGTTTGGGGTGCCTGTGCTCCAGCGATTTTATTACAGCAACTGAATGTATATAAGTTGACCCTTCCTAGAGCCCTGGGAATGTACTTTCATGGACTCTCTGCTGTACTGCAACTGAATCTTGTGGCTGACGTTATGGGACACCATGCCTCCCGGAGTTATAATGCTAACTGATAGTCCTTTCAGATGGACTATACTCATTACAAGGGGACCTGCAGTTCTTTGAGAATTTATGTTTGCTAAAAATTTTAAACAAGGTTGGTGGGAGCGGAGGTGAGGGAAAGAGGCAAGTTCCTTTGAGAGGAGGGGAGGAACCAACTAAACAATTGGGCAATTAATGGTATGATAAAATGATCCTCTCTTATGATTCATCAGTTGGCACTTGAACAGGGTGAATGCCCATCGATGTGGATGCACCCTTAACGGGAGGGGGGGCATTTTTTGCCCCTTTGAGCCTGAGAACCTTAGGAGTCTTATTTAACACAAGCTACCAATAACATTTACAGGTGACTGTTTACTACATAATGACATATATTTCCTAAGTCGAGTGGACATCATACATAATAGGGAGTGGTTAATATAAACTGTTTACTCGAATACTAAAGGGTTGTCCTCTTCCCTTGCCTCCATGCTCTCTTCAGTGCGTATTTCTACCTTAGGAAGAAGGCTCGACTGGGTGATTCCCAACAATGTTAACTTAATAACCATTTTGGAGTCGGGACCCTGTTAATTTTAGATTAGACTATAGGAAGATCTTCTTAACAATATTTCCTCCACAGCACTACCTTCCTACCTGAACCCCAAACGGACATTGCGACTTGTGTGGAGCTGACAGTTGCTACAACAATACCTGTTCACATTCACAAAACGGGCTGTGATCATGGTTACATTGCTGCATTGCTTTCACCTGTGTTTCATCTTGTACCTGAAGTCAGGAGCCAATCACAGTGGTGACAGCACTTATCGAGTTGGAGAGCCTACAGTTTAAAATCTACTTCAGAGGTGGAGCGCAGCAATGAAGTGCAGAGAGAAAGTGTGAGCACTGGAGTCATACCGACATACCTAAGTATACATTTTCATTGTAGTGGGAGTCAAAGTGAAAGCTGTATTTAAGGACAATATTTGCAAGTTATACAGTCATAATGGCATCCGTGGGGTTATTATTAGGCTGGTACATGATATTGTTTATGATTGACACTGACGCTGCTCTTGCTAATAGTTGTCTAAATAATAAAGCATATACATCAAATCAAGAAACAGGATGGGTTATGCCACAGTCCAAGCTAATGTTAACACAGTGTCAGTTATTGAGATTAACTTATAAATTACTGGATTTTAACTGTGGGTACTGTTTGAGAAATGAATCATGGTGGTTTAATAGGGCAGTATTGTTTGTGGTGGTTAATACTTTGTTAATCAGGGCAGGGATGTTGAGTGTAACCCAGGCCCCAAGCAGAATGACTTTGCTGATCAGGAATATTTTATTAATACCTCAAATGGGATGTGAATAATGTATTTAAATACACAGAGTATCATGTCAAAATCTCAAGAATTAGAAGCATGGGTTGCCTATTACAGTCCATATCTTTTAGCAATTAGTGAGATGTGGCTAAAACAGCTTATTTTGAATAGTGAAATACAATACATTTGAATGAGTATAACATTTACAGGAATGATAGGGTGAAAGGTGGGGGTTAATGTTTTACATCAAAGATAGTTTCACAGTAGTTGAAAATGTAAATTGAAAGCTCCCCAAAATATTGTGAATTTCTGGCACTTCAGATAGCAATTGGTTGGATAAAGAAACTCACAGTGGGTTGTGCCTATATCCCACCCAAGGTTAGTAATGAAGGTTTATAGGAATTTTCTGACTTCTTGTCCACCAGCTCAGTGGGTGAAATCATGGTGCTGGGGACTTCAATTTGGATTGGAAGGGATGGGATCTCTATGTTTGGGGTTGTCTTGTCACAATCAAATTTACAGCAACTCATTACCTTACCAACTAGGTTAAACTTAAAACTAAAATCACACAGTTCTTGATTGGCTTTTAACAAAGAGGATTAATCACGTTCAGAATTGTGGTTTGATTGCGATTCTCTCAGTGATCACTACCCGGTATTTTGTGTTTGGAAACACTGTAATAAGCCAAATATTGCTCCCAGAACAATAGAATTTAGAAATTTGTCAAGGTTTGATGTTTGATGTTGATGGGTTTAGGAATAGGCTTTGGAATATTGATTGGTCTTATCTAAAAAATAATACTGGAGATTAACTGTGCTTTAGATTATTTTATAGGGGAGTTTACAAAGTACTGGATGAATATGCCCAATTATAAAAAGACATATCCGAGGTGTTGATTCTAACTTCATCATTATTCAAACGTATGAAAGAAAAGAGCTAGATCTTGGAAATTATATAGACAAACTCAATCAATAGCTAATTTGCAGAATTATAGACAGTTAAGAAATAAATGTAAGGTTGAAGTTAAGAGGCAAAGGTACTGTAGATTATATAAGACAGCAACAAACCGAAGGACTGACAAATAACAAAAGGTTTTGTAGTACAATTAACAGCTTACTTAATCCTAGGGCAAAAATAAAGTAACAATGAAAAAGGAAGTGATAAATTGACTGACCCCTTAGTTATTGCTAATGAATTTAACAGAATATTCACCTATCTGGATGCTTACATGACTGATCCTGGTGTGATGTATTTTCTAGGGGTAAATGTGTTTTTTGGGCCGACCAAGTTTTATCTTAGGGCAGTTTCAAGAAATTGAGTATTTAAATTATTGAAACAACTTGAAACTGATGCATCTAGTGGATATGATGGCCTGTTCCTTAAGATGTTAAGATAAGAATCTGCTGAATTAGTGTATCCAATAAGTATTATTTTAATTTGTCTTTTTGTTTGGGTGAAGTACCTGAATTGTGGAAGTACTTATTTGTTGTGCTGATACATAAATCAGGACCCACTGGTAATTTTCTAACTATAGACCCATTTCTATATTGTCAGCCTTATCTAAAATACAAGAAAAGCTAATTTATGGTCAGCTGACTACTTATGTTAAACCTATATACCCTCTTGCCTTTAAGTCAACATGGTTTTTGGAAGGGCGAGTACAGAGACTACCTTGGTCAAGTTCATGAGCGTGGTCCAGGGAGGTATGAAGGGTGGATGTCTAACTGGGGCCGTGTTCGTGGACTTGACCAAGGCATTCGAGCTTGTCGATCATTTCCTGTTAACTGAGAACTTGGATCATATTTGTGTGGGAGAACCTGTCCTAAGGTGGTTTGCTAGCTATCTGATGGTTAGATATCCGATGATTACATTTGGGAGAGAGTTTCTGAAAAGGGACTTGTAAAATGTGAGTCCCACAAGGCTCCATATTGCGGCCTGTTTATTTTCATTATTGTTTGATTCAGTTACATCATTTATAAAATGCTAGACTTACATTGTATGCAAGAGTCATCAATATTGGGTATAAATTCTATCTTAACGGTGAACTTAATATTATGTAGAAGTGGTTAATTAGAAATAAAATGGTGCTGGATATTCAGAAAACCAAGATAATGCTTTTGGGACTCAGCAAGGTTAAAGAGAATAGTCACAATTTATATATTAATTCTATGGATGGTACAACATTTGAGAATGTGACCAGTTTTAAATATTTAGGAGTTATATTGGATCCTAGTCTTAATTTTGGATCTCACACACAGATGATAACCTCTAAAATTCATGCAAAGCATGGTTTATTATACAGACTCCATAGCTATGTGGTTTATTATGCATGTTTGGCAATTGCATCTCAGAGTCTATTGCCAATTTTAAAATATGCTTCAATTATAGTCGATAACTCTTCTGAGAGTATAGTACATCGGAAAGCTGTGTTACTAAATAAGATTGGGAGATTTGTTCTATCAGCATCAAATACTGCACACCACTGTGATATTATTAATGAATTAGGGTGGTTAACTGTAAAGTTGTCATATACATTTGATTTAGCTAAGTTTGTATTTAAAATGTTTCAATCAGGTATATCTAGTAGTTTGAAAGTTCAACTTATGACAATACAAAATAAATCTAATACCAGATCATCTTGTGATACAACATTGTTAAAAGTTCCATTCAAAAGTTCAGTAAATGGTCAGCACACTTTTGGTTATGCTGCACCTACAGTTTAGAATAGTTTACTCTTTCATATTAGGAGTATAACAAGTTATACCCTGTTTGCTAGAACTTTAAAGGCATATTTTAGAACTTTGTTAATTGTGACTGTTTTAAGACGACTGTCTAATTTTATTTATTTGTTTATTTATCTTTTATTTTAGTCTTTGGTAATCGGGTAAGGCCCACTATGCACAAGTGCCTGTTTTGAGGGTGACCTGGGAGCACTGGGCAGTTAAGTGACTTGCTCAGAGTCACATAGTATGCAAGTGGAGGTTGTGAGAATCAAACTCAGGTATGGTCTGCTGGATGTACCAAGCTTGTTCACACTTCGTTCCTCTAACCCCTCATTCATGACATGAAATGTTTATTTCCTATATAATTATGTATTTTCTACATTGCTATAAGAATTTCTGTAATTGTCATTTGTCTATGCTGATGTATTGATTTTTGTAAGTTTTTGTATTTTTATCATTGACTATGGGTCATACCTGTAAAAGGATTTTCTTTTCCCAGTATACTAACCCATATACAAATCAATCAATCAATCATAGATACATAGATACATAGACAGTGTCGGCAGATAAGGGCCTATGGCCCACCCAGTCTGCCCATTTGAGCCTGTAAGTTCAGTTTGTTTTCCTAGAAGTCTGTTGCACCTTACCTCTGACCTCCAGAATTCCTTTATGTCTATCCCATGCATTCTTAAATCCTGTGATTGTTTCAGCCCCCACCACTTCCTCTGGCAGGGTGTTCCACTTGTCCACCACCCGTTCTGTGAAGAAATTCTTTCTCATGTTTCCTCTGAATCGTCCTCCCTCCAACTTCATCCCATGCCCTTAGTCCTGGAACATCTTTTCACTTAAAATAGTGTTTTCCTGCACCCTGTTCCTCCCTGTAAGATACTTGTATGTCTCTATCATATCCCTCTCCTCCTCTCCTCCAGGGAGTACATGTTCAGTTCCTTCAACCTGTCTTCATAGGACTTGTGATGCAATCCATGCACCATCTTTGTTGCCCTCCTCTGAACCTTCTCTACCCTGTCTATGTCCTTACGTAGGTATGGTCTCCAGAACTGTACACTATACTCCAGGTGGGGCCTCACTAGTGTCTTGTATAGCGGAATTATGACCTCCCTTTTCCTGCTGGTAATGCCCCTGCCTATACATCCCAGCATCCTATTTGCTTTACCTGCTGCCTTGTCGCACTGTTTCCTCTACTTTGAGGTCATCAGAGATGATAACCCCAAGATCCCTTTCCTGCTTGGTGCATGCTATATCCTCACCCCCAACTGATATATTGTGCCAATATAATCAATCAATCATCTATCCCCATCAAACATGAAAGGCAACTGGGGCTGGTGAATGTAGGACTTTGTAGAGGCAAACAGAGATGAACACCTTTTTTCACTCCCAGACCCTCCTTTTCTTATATAATTTATTTTTCTTTACTACCCATCTCCTGCTTTATCCTTACTTACAAGGAAATGTAACCTTACAGGAGAACAGCCCTCACAGAGGCTGCTCAACTCCTGAGGCAGCCAGCCCAACAGCTGCCTAATGTGGAATACTTTACTTTATGAACAACTTCACTTTGGAATCAATTACCCATTAAGTTATCACAAGTATTACAAAAGGAAATTAAAAAAACATCTTGACGAATATATTGCTACTACTGGAGCCCTTATATATTACAAATTGTCCTAAAAGGAGATATTATGGCTATGCCTTTTTGCTCCTGCTGAACTTAGTGAACTTAGTAATAGGATATCCCCACTGTGAAAGTCACTTTAATGTTTGCTATTCACTGTACCCCTGTTCATGGTGTTATTTGGTACACCCTAGGTTCTATGTTGTTATTTATTTATTGAAATTTGGTAACCGGTAGGCCATCTGAGACAATACAGTCCCTTTTCAGGGCTGACCTGGGAAGTGCAATACATTGATAGTGCATTCATTGATACAAGAAGTTAGACAAGGAGTAGTCATACAGTAAGAGAGTACAACAATTATATTCAGCTATGCAAAATTAGCAGTGTAAAGCACAGTTAACAAAACCTTACATACAGACATCATTTACAGTTTTTTTTTTTTTGTAGTCAGAGTTAAGGAGAAATAGAGTGAAAAGGTATGCTAGGAGAATCACTCAAGGAGTCAACAGGGTCAGGAATCAGCTGAAGCAGGAGCAAGGTGGGGCAGTTCGGTGAGATAACAGCGAGCTTTGAAATTGAGAGAGGGGGGTGCAGGCTGGTACCGAAGGAGGTAGAGAGTTCCAGCAGGACACAACAGAAATGCAAATGATCTCCGAGCCATGGAGAGTCATAAGTCTGGCATTGAGAGAAGGGGCAAGGAGGTAGATCTGAGGGCACTTCGGGGAGATGACATTGAACAATATTAGCAAGGCAAGGAGGAGAGTGAAGTGATGGACAAGTTTATGTATAAAGCCTAGTGTGGCATAGCATATTTTAATTCAGAGGGTAGCCATCCCAGGGCAGATAGGACATTGCAGTGATGGTGCCAAGCATTGGCCCCGGTGTAAACCCTGCCAACTCTATGGTAGGCCTGTGATGGGCGAGATAGTATGGATGTGGTAGTAAAGAGTAGTAATGGAGCTCCTTACATGAGGAGAGGCAGAAGGGTGGCATCCGCAATCTTAGGCATGAAGTCAATGTAAGGAAGGGATGGATGCGGTAGAGGACACCAATTTTTGGTTTATAGTTTTGGTGATGGAGGGGAGGGTTGGTGGGGATGAGTTGGAGAATAACATGCACTTTGTATTTTTAGTAGTAAGAACAAGCTGCTTCTGAAGGAACCAGTTCTCAAGGGTGGAAGTCGGAGACTAGTGCTGAACTGAACCACCTGACATCAGGAAAGAATGGTAGATGATAGCATTGTCTGCATATGGGTGAACAAAGTCCCCATCACAATTATTAGGGAGGTCATTAATATGCAGAGAAAAGTAATGGGCCCAATATATGCCCTAGGGAATGCCATGGGTAATGGACCTTAGGTTAGAATGAGAGCCCGCCCATTTACTTTTTGGGTACAGCCGTAAGGTAGCTTTGGGTCCAGGTCAGGGCAGTGGCATCAAGGCCAAGGACACACAGTTGTTGTAATAGAAGGCCATGGTTGACCAAGTCAAAAACCTTGGTCAGGTCTATGAAAATCGCTCCAGTGGTGTGGCCACAGTCCATTTCATGGAATATGTCAGAGGTGACTTTAATCAGAGCTGTAAGTATACTGTGTTTTTCTTAAACCCATGCTGAGAGGTTGAGAGCAGATGGTGGAGGTCAATGTAATCCTGCAGGTGATCATAGATTATCCACTATTGTATTTTAGCTAGGAGGCAAAGTATTGAAATAGGCTGGAAACTTTCCACTGTGAGTTGGGACCTCCTTGTGGACAGGGACGATCCACCGCTACTTTCCATTTTTCAGGGATGGTTCATGTAAGGAAGGCTCGATTTAAATAAATCTCAAACAGGGAGCTAGGCATCAACTCCCATCTTAAGAAATTTAGGCTCTGGAGTGTCATGGCCAGGTGAGCTGTCAGCCTTCAGATTCTTGAGGAGATGGTGAATCTCCTAAAGGATTGCAGCTTTAGGTGAAAGGCAGGCGGGCCATAGAGTCGACTGACGGCAGGGTGTCAGGTTGGGGGAAGTGGATGACCTAGAAAATATTGATGTGTACCTCTCCAGATTGGTGAAGAACTCATTGAAGCCAGTGGCGATGGACGGGGGTCAGTAAGAGAGACCTCCTGGGCATTAAGGGAACTGAGGGTCTCAGAGGTGTTACCCTTTAAAGGGAGCTAACCTGTCTCCAGAATTCTTTTGGACTACTCAGATGCTCAGTCTGGAGTCTCTTGAAGTGGAGCTGTTTTGCTTTTTGATTGAGTTCTGCAGCTGTTCCTTAGTTGCCTATATGTTTGCCAGCTAGTAGGTGGCCCACTATCCTTATAAGTCCTCCATGCCTTATCGCAAGTGGAAATGAACTGCTTTAATTCCTTGGTGAGCCATGGTGATTTAATACCTTTACCTGGCAATTCTTTAAAGGGTGTGTTGGTCAACAATGTTAGTGAATTTTGCCATGAAACAGTCTGTGCCAAGTTAACGTCTAGTAGGGTATTCATTGGATCCCACTCAGTTTCCCAGATGGTATCCATGAAGTTGTTGGCATCAAACCTGGACATGTCCTGCACAGTGACGATCTTAAGTAGAGGGTTAGGAAGTTGTTTCGTCATATGCAGAGTGTGGGTGAGTTGTCGCTATACTGTCTGAGAGTACCTCCACTTATTTTTGTCTTCGGGCACAACTTGTGACTACCAGTCAAGTAAAGTATGGTTACCCTGCCTTTGTTAATGCGAGTAGGGTCACCAATCATTTGAACCAGATCTGAATCAGTCAGGATAGCAGTCAGTTTGGAAGAGTTTGAATGCAACCAATCAATGTTAGTCACCTCAAGTATGAAGTCATGCTGTGGGAGGTTAGCAAGAGAGGTTATGAAGGAGAGGAGGCCAGGGACTTCTACCTTAGGGGGCATGTACACACAACCTACTATGAGTTTTTCTACAGTGCCAAGGGTGAGGGAACAGAAGATCGATTAGACAATAGAAGGTCCACATTCAGACACAGGTATTTCAACAGTCTAAGTGCTCTCTGGCAAACATGAGGACACCCCACCCCTTTTTCCCAGTTGATTCTTCCTAAAACATTTATATCCAGGCAGAGCAACCTCATGTTGTTTGATGCATGGTTTTAGCCAGGTCTCAGAGATGCCCGGGATGTCTGGAGTGTATTGATTAATCCACACAAGAGTGTGGTGTTTATCTTTACCTGAGTTCTTCAAGTTAGGTAAATGTTATTATGACTACTTTCTTAGTAGTTTTTTAGGTACTATTACCTCCGGTGGTGGGGTGGGGGAGGGCTCTGGGGGTTTGGGGGAGGAGGAGTGGTTTAATTTTTTTTTATTTTGCCCTTTTTCTGGCAGGACCACGGCAGCCATCCGCCTGGTCACGGCCCCGGAGACCTCTACTGCCGTCAATTGCTGCTGAGGACCTGGTCACCCCGGCTTGCTCCCGGAGGGGCCGTGGGCCACCTCCGTGGCCCGAACTGTGACTGGTTGGGGTCCCGCAGCAGCGGGCGGCAATGTGAGGCTCTCCAGGGAGGGCTTTATTGATCGGTGGTCCTGCCCACCATCTTTTCCACCTGATTTTTCCTCCCAGAGGAGGCGGGACGTGCAATGACGCCAGCGTCCGCCCAGCCTCCTCCCCCCGCATGTCGAAGTCGGTTGCGTGGAACTCCCGGTCTCACCAGGTGTCCCCAGCACACCGAGTGCTGCCCGCACTCCCAGATTAGAGTGCTGTCCGTCGGACTCGATCCTACTCCCCGGCCGGCCCTCCGGCGACCCGGATCCGTTCCCGAACCGGGTCACCGGCGTCGCAAGGAAATCCCACCGCTGCGCCAACGGGCAGCTTTGAGTGGTTTAAATATTTAATTAGGTATGTAACAGTCAGTATTTTGTATTACAATATGTGCTCTGATAATTGTTTCATTACCCTTCCATGTTATAATATTTTATGGTACCTCATTGTTGTCTGTCTTATATAGTCTTACTCTGTTTGGTATTTTTGAAGGTTCAATAAAGATTATTCAATTTGAAAAAAAGTAATGGCAGAAAAGTTTACACTCATACCAGCCAACAGATTTTACACCTCCCTAATGATGAATGTGGCCCTGTTGACCCAACATAAAAGTTTGCTTAGAAAGCACAACAGACTTAGGAAATGTACCACTATCAGGAACCAAGAAAGGGAAAGAAATGGGTAATGTTAATCAAACCCAAATACAAATTAATGAGCACCAAAATGATGTCCAGAATATACCCTAAACCAAACACTAGAAGTACTGAACATACTGATAGAAAATATCAGCAAATGTGAAATATTAGTCCTCAGTGACTCAGTTATCATACATACACGACAGGATGATCTGTAATGACATAAAGGAACAACATTATAGATCAAGGAGTGCTCCAACCAACTGGTGTGCTCCTTTCCTTTGCTCATGAGACACTCTTATTCTGTGAAGAGCATCTCATGCACAGATACCCTGGAAATGGGCACATTCAGGAACATATATTTTTTTTTTATTATATTATTGATCGCATTCATAGAAACATAGAAAGTGATGGCAGATGGGGACCAAAGATCCATCTAGTCTGCCCTGAGTGCTAACCCCTTAGAATTTCTTAGAGACAATCCCCTTATGCCTATCCAGCAGATTTGAATTGCCCTACTGTTTTGGAGTCAATGACTTCTGCAGTTAGGCTATTCCATGGAGCTACCACCCTTTCCATAAAGAAGAACTTACCCACGTTACTCAGGAACCTCCTCCTCTTAACTTCATTTCATGACCCTTTGTCCTTGTGGAGCTATTGATCAGAAAGAGTTCCTTGGAATGGACTCTGTTTATGCCTGTCAGGAACTTGAATGTCTCTATCATGTCATGGCTCCATGGCTCCAGTGAGTACACACTGAGTTGCCGTAATCTGCTTTCATATGGCAATTCATGGAGCCCTTGTACTATTTTGTTGCCCTCCTCTGTACCGTCTCTAGTCTATCCACATCCTTCCTGAGATAAGGCCTACAGAACTGTATGCAGTACTCAAAGTGGGGCCTTACCAGGGACTTCTCCATCACTGTTGGTCCAAAATGCACATAGTATGCAGAATAAATACATAGAAGAACTTTACTGCAAACAAACACCACACACAGCTACATCGTGCCCTCCCACGCTGTATAGAAACATGGAAACATAGAATTTGATGACAGATAAGGACCACTTGGTCCACCCAGTCTTGCCCATTTCCTACCTAATGTATAAGCTGCAGATCCTAGTTAACCAACAGCCCACTTCCTCCTACCCCCACCCCTTAGAATTGTCTTATGACTGTCCCATGCATTCTTGAATTCCACCACTGTTTTTGACTCCACAAACTCCTCAGGAAGGCTGTTCCATGCATCCACAGCCCTATCCATGAAAAAATACTTCCTCACATTAC
This sequence comes from Neoceratodus forsteri, assembly GCA_016271365.2. Classification (NCBI taxonomy): domain Eukaryota; kingdom Metazoa; phylum Chordata; order Ceratodontiformes; family Ceratodontidae; genus Neoceratodus; species Neoceratodus forsteri. The sequence continues at coordinate 132,980,997 of CM028130.1, read as the reverse complement.
CTCTGAGCCATCCTCTCTATCTTCAAATTGTGCCCCTTGTTCTTGCACACCTCTTTTCTGAAAGATGCTACCTCTTGGACTTTGTTGATTCCCTTGAGGTACTTGAAAGTTTCCATCATGTCCCCCTCCCCTCCTTTCCTTGAGGCTATACATATTAAGCTCCTGAAGTCTCACCTCATATGTCTTCTGGTGCAGACCCTGCACCATTTTAGTTGCCCTCCTCTGGAGAGCTTCCATCCTGTCTATGTCTTTTGGAGATTGGGTCTCCAGAACTGCACGAGTACTCCAGATGGGGTCTCACCAGCTGTCTGTACAGAGGATAACAACTTCCTCTTTTCTACTGGTGATGCCTCCCCTATGCATCCCAGTATCCCCAACCCTCCTTACTGCCCTCTCACATTGTTTGCCCACCTTTAGGTCATCTGATATGACTACCCCCAGGTCCCTTTCCATTTTGTTGTTGTTAGTATCTCACCCCCAATTGTGTACTCTTCCCTTGGTTTTGTTTCCCAGGTGCATTACTTTGCACTTCTTAGCATTGAATCTAAGCTGCCATACATTTGACCATTCCTCCAACCTTGCCATGTCCTTCTCATCCTTTCCACCCCACCTTGTGTATCAAGTCTGTTGCAGATCTTTGTGTCGTCTGCAAAGAGACATTCTTTTCCTTCCAGTCCTCTGCAATGTCACTTATAAAGTCATTGAAGAGGACCGGTCCTAATACTGAACCCTGTGATACCCCACTAGTAACCCCCTTTCTTCAGAGTGGAATCCGTTTACTATTACCCTCTGTGTCCTGTTCTCCAGCCAATTCTTTACCCAGGCTACCATCTTGGGACCCACTCCAAGGCTGGCTAACTTGTATATTAATGTTTTGTGTGGGATTGTGTCAAATGCCTTGCTAAAGTCTATGTAGGCCATGTCCATAGCCCTCCTGATCTGCTACTTAGGTGACCCAGTCAAAGAAATCTATTAGATCTGTCTGACATGGCCTTCCCACTGTGAATCCATGCTGCCTTGGGTCCTGTGCCCTCTGGCCTCTAGTACTCAACAATTCTTTCCTTCAGAAGTGGTTCCATCATTTTCCCTATCACTGAGGTTAAACTAACAGGTCTGTAGCTTCCTGCTTCTGCCCTGCTCCCACTTTTGTGAAGTGAAATAACATCTGCCCTCCTCCAGTCCTCAGGTAGCACCCATCCTCCCATGATTTGTTAAAGAGGGTAGTCAGTGATGTCCCTAGTTCTACCTTAGTTCTTTCAGAATTCTGGGATGAATCCCATCAGGCCCCATCCTGATGTACCTATAAAAGGTTTTATCCCCTTCTTAACTGAGTTGGCTATCTTTTCCTTGGTTTGGGCCTTTGCTGTTCTGATTGCCTTCCCTGCTTCCTTTTGCTTTTAACTGATACAGTTCTCTGTCCTGCTCCTTCTGTGATTCCTTGTACTTCCTGAATGCTTTCTTTTCTCCCTAAACTTCCTTGCCAGTTCTTTTGAGAACCATAGTGGTTTCTTACATCATTTTGTTTTGTTTATTTGTACACAAAGGATTGTTGCCTTTGTGATGGCAGTTGATTATTCCCATTGTTCTTCCACCTCCATTCTGCCCATTTGCCAGTGCATTCATTAGGCACTCACCCATTTTGCAAAGTCAGCCCTCCTAAAGTCCAGTACCTTTGCTTTTGTATGGCTTGACTCTACTGCTGTGTTTATCATGAACCATACTGTTCGATGGTCACTAGTTCCCAAATGGCTACTCACTTCTAAATCTGTGATCCTCTCCATCTCCATTTGAGAGTACCAGGTCTAAAACTGCTCCTCTCGAGTGGGTTCCAGTGCTAGTTGTCTAAGGCATGCCCCTGTAGGGCATCCAGAATGACCCCACTCTTGGAAGTGGCTGCTGCAAATGCACTCCAGTTAACATCTGGCATATTCAGATCCCCATCAACAATATCTCTCCTTTTTGTGCCATTCAAGGATACCTTCCATCATTTCCATGTTCTATCATTTCTGTGTGCTGCCATTCTAAGGCTACCTTCTATCATTTCTGTGTGCTGGCATTTGCTTGTAATAAAAAGTTATTTTGTGCATTTATCCTGCATACAATGTGCATTTTTGGACCAACAGAGATGGTGAAGCCATGCTGCTGTCTGCTCAGAGTGAGTACACATTGTATTTTTGCTCTGTCTTTTGTTTTGCAACTGCCTGTTTGATATAGAGGTGGTTACCAGGGACTTGTATAGTGGCATGATCGCTTCCCTCTTTCTACTTGTGATGCACCTTTCTATGCATTCCAGCATTTTACTGGCTTGTGCCACTTTTCACTTTGTCTGCCCACTTTTAAGTCATCAGAGATGATGACCCCATGATTCAGCTCCTGTTTGGTGGCTGTTAGCTGCTCCCTCCCAGATACTAGACTGTCCCTGGGTTGCCCCTGCCCAGATGCATCACTTTGCATTTTTGCATTAAATTTTACCTGCCACATGTTGGACCATTTTTTCAGCTAGGACAGGTCACTTTTCATTTGTTCCACTCCTGAACAGTGTTCACTCTGTTGCAGATCTTTGTGTCATCTGCAAACAGACTCACCTTCCCACCAGCTCCTCAGTGATGTCACTTATGAAAATATTGAAAAGTAAAGGACCCACAATGGACCTCTGTGGCATCCCACTGGTCATCCCTATCCCTGGTACTGCTCCATTGACCACCACTGACTTGTTCCTCTGACTAAGCCATCTCCTAACCCATGATACCACTTTCTATCCCACTCCTGTATGCTCGAGCTTATTTAGTAGCCTTCTGTGTGGGACCAAATCGAAAGCTTTGCTAATGTCAAGGTAGATAACATCCATGGCTCCTCCTGATCCACTGTCTTAGTAACCAAGTCAAAAAACTTGATCAGATTAATCTGGCAGGACCTTCCCACCATGAAGCCATGATGCCTGCTGTCCAGCTGCCCTGTCTCTTCCAGGAAAGTTAAAATTATTTCCTTTAGCAGGGTTTCCATCATCTTGCCTACCACCGAGGTGAGACTGACAGGTGGTACTTATGAGGTGGTACTTACCTGCCATCTCCTGCTCCCTACTTTATGTATGAGAACCACTATTGCACTTTTCCAGTCTTGTGGAACAATTTCCTCTCTCAGGGATCTGCTAAAAGATCTGACAGAGTTGCTGCAAATTCATCCCTAAGTTCTCTCAGTATGCATGAGTGGATGCTGTCCAGCCCCATGGCTTTATCTGTCTTTAGTTTATTGAGTCCATTCCTTACCCTCTCTACTGCGAAAGGGCTTGTGTCTACCCCTTGTACAATTACTAACTCCTTTAGTGATGTGCCCTTTTCCAGGCTCCTCCTTTGTAAAGACAGAGCAAAGTGCTCATTTAAAACTCCTGCCTTTTCTCTGTCTTGTTTTATTTTCTTCCCATCACTGCTTATTAGTCTAATAATACCCCGTTTTCCTTTTGTCATTATGTACCTAAAGAAGGTTGTTTTACCTCCTTTTACCCTTGTGCAATTTCCACCTCAGTTTGTGCCTTTGCCATTTTAATCACCCTAGAAGCCTCTCTCAAGCTGCTTTTGTAAGCATCCCTATCCTTGTTGCTATATGAGCCCTTGTATTTTTTGAATGCTAGCCTCTTTGCTTTTACCACAGTTGCCACCTCTCTAGTGAACCAGAGAGGATTATTCCTTTACTTGTCTTACTGACCAGTCTGGAAAATTTGTCAGTGACCTCTGCTACTGCCTCTCTTATGTTAGTCCAGCATACTTCTACCCCACTTTTGGTTTACTCTTGAGGATATCTCCAAAGCATAGTCTCATCTGATCAAAATCCATCCTTCTGAAGTCCAGGACCCGTGTCTTAGAGTGATTTGTTTCCTCCTTAGTATTGACCTTGAACCAGACCGATTGTGGTCACTTGTCCCAGGTGGCACCCCACCTCCACTTCCTTGACCTTGCTACTGTTTGTGAGCACCAGGTCTATGACTGTGTTTCCTAGTGAGAGCTGTGATGAGTTGATTGAATCCAACACCTTGCAGGAAGACCAAGAAATCTCTGTTTTTGGCTGTGGATACCATTCAGGAGTAGTTTATGTCTGGGAGGTTGAATTCCCCATCAGTATGACTTCTCCTTTTCTGCCATTTTACTATGCTTTCCAGCAAAGCTTTGTCTGCCTCTGTCCCTTGTTGGGAGGCCTATATCACTCCCAGTCTGGGGCCAAGTTTGTGCCAGATTTGACAGTGACCCCTACAGCCTCAGGTTCTCTCTGAGTTTTTGGACTTCAATAGCCATTATGTCTTCTATATACAATGCAACCTGCCCTGCATATCATCCCTCTCTGTCCTTTCTGAATAACCTGTAACCTGGGACAGCAACATCCCACTCATTACTGTCATTTAGCCATGTCTCAGTTACTGCAACCCAGCCCAGTCCTGCTTCTGCCATTATGTCTGGGAGTTCTGGGGTTTTGTTAGCTAGACTCCTGGCATTTGTTACCATTGCATGCCATACACTGGCATCCTTCCTCCTTTGTTCCCATGAGTTTTGTTCCCCATGCATGAAGTTATCATGTTCTTTTTGTTTTTGCCTTCGTGGCTGGTTGGAGGTGTCCTTGCCTGTCTCTGGGGGGTGGTGTCATTGGTTCTGCTTTCTTACTCCCATGTGACCACCATCTCCCCACTTTCTAGTTTAAACTACTGGTGAATACATTTAATTTTTATCCAAGTGCCCTTACACCCTCCTTAGTAAGGTGAAGGCCATCGAATTTAAAGTATACTCTTTCCCAGAATTCCTTCCAGTTGCCGATGAAGGAGCATCCTTTTTCTGAGCACCACAAGTGGAGCCATGCATTTAGTTCTTTGATTTCAGTGACTCTAACTTGTCCCTTCCTCCTCCTTTCTCCCATTCTGGGAGTACCTTGGAGAAGGCCAGGGTGGATGAAAAAGAGGACAGTCTATTACTCAGTTGTGAGATGTGCTCCTTGACCTGTTTGATAAACTGGCTGGCAATATCATTCGTGCCTAGGTGAATGATGATAGCCGAATATCTTCCTCCTTACAGACATATTTCTCAATTTGGCCTGCAATCCTTTTGCTGTGGCCCCAGGGAAACATCTGACTGTGATCTCAAATTGGTTGGTCCGTTTAGATGTGATTCAACCCTTGAATCATGGAGTCCCCAGAATAAGCAGTTTCTTTTTTCACCTTATGGGAGAGTTTACTCTTGTGGGTTTGTCCTGCCAATGTGGGTGGTGCAACAACTCCTCCTTCCTTAGGCCCTAGTCAAGGTCCTTATGTAAGTGTGACTCAGACCCTTGTGTGTTCCTACTATTCACATTCCTCTCAGGTTTTGGGTTGATGCCTGGTTTGTGTAGTTGCATCTTAGACCCTCGGTTTGAGCAGCAGGTTGGTTCCTTGTATGTGCTTGCCAGCAGGACAAACCTGTTTAGCAGCTGAATTTCTGTTTCATGACTATTGTCCACCTGTTGAGCCCTTTGTGGAGGCTTTGTCCTTGCACTACTGCCAACCCCTGGATGAGCTGACCTCCACAGTAGAGGGACACCATCCAAGTGATGGAGGTGCTGGGGTGGTGATCAAGCTTCTGTGGTCTGGTGCAATAACTGATTCAGGTGAGATATTGTTTTCCTTACCTCCTTGAGCTGGGCCTGGAGGTCATTGTAGGCCCGGCATATATGGGGCAATGAGTTGACCTACTACCTGGACCCAGGCCCTATAATAGAGTACGCAAAGTGATTATGGTGCACTATGTTCATGCCTGTCAGTTTTGACATTATGTACATTAGGTATGAATAAGATGATGTTACCTGTTGGGTTTTAGGTAATCGGAGACAATGAAGAATGTGTAGGACAAAATAGTTTGTTTTTTATTATTTAGAATATAGCTTTCCTATGTATAGCCACAGTGTAGGATGAAGGGAGAGAGATTTATTTTTTTCAGAATATAACTTTCCAAGATATAGCCACAGTTCCACTCTTGCTGGCACCTGTAGATGGCAGTGAATAGCTAATAGTTGCTATTTGTATCCTAGTATAAAGGGAGTAGAGTGATTTGGCTTTGATTGGGGATGCTGAGCTGATGTCCCACCTCCTCCTGGGAAAGGCAGGAAGTGCAGAAATATAAAGGTGGAGCACCCAGAGATGGAGGGATTAGGGGAGGGTGGGTGGGTAGTCCAATCATGCCCCTACCACAGAAAACAATCAGAAGAGTTTCCTGGTATGTGAGTTTAGAGTTCCCAGTCAGTCCACTACTAACTTCCCCTCAAACAGGAGGAAATATCAAGTGTCTGTCTGTCTCTGGCTCTGTTTCCAGGTAGATGCCTGAGTGGAAGAAAGAAAGAAAAGTGATTACAGCCCTTTCCCTGCACAAAATGCCCTTGTCCTAGTTTGAAGGTGAGTCGCCACTGGCTATCTGTGATTGTGAGTGTCAGTGATGGTGGGGACTCTCTCTTGGATTGAAGATCAAGAGCTGCATAACCTTGGGTGATGGCTCATAGCAGATGGCTAAGAGAGGTGTCAGGAAGCGAGAGTTTCCTATTCCCCTTAGCCTTGAAGTGTCTACTGTAAGCACAAAAAGTAACAAAACCTGTAAACACAACCTGTAACAATTTAACAGAAAATATACTGTGCAAAAACACCTTGAATCATAGAAAGTAAAGCAGTAATCCACAAACACAAAACAGTATCGACTGTAAACACACCGGAAACAATTTAGCAAAAAATAAATCCTGCAAAAACAATTTCAATCAGACAAAATAAAGCAGTAAACTGTAACACCTGTAAGCATAACACAGTAACAAAAACCCGTAGGCACAACCTATAACAATTTCATAAAAATATACTCTGCAAAGAAACAATTTGAAACTGAGAAAATAAAGTAGTAATCTGTATACAAAAACAGTAACAAAACCAGTAAGCACAAAAAAAATAGTAACACAATATAAATCTGCTTAGCCAAAAAGCCTTAACGTTCTCTTTGCTCTGATAATGTTGCTTCTTGCTCTGTCCTTTCAAGCAAACAAAGAAGAAAAGAGCTCAGGTGAAGCTAGGTGCCTTTGCCAGCAAATCTATTCTTCCACCTTGATCATAATATACTAATATGTCCCCCATTTAGGCTTACGCTTTGCTTCACTCAGCTCAGTTTCGTCATTGTTCTCACGAAGCGTGAATGCTAGTGAAACCATTTTATACAGCAAACTGTGGCTCTGGGGGCATATTAACATACAACAGTATGTTGTTTATCAGGGCTAAAATTGTGACGTAAAGAGTAACCTTGATAAACTTATGAAAATGCAGGTACCGACTCTCTTAGTATTACTTCATTGTGTTGTCAGTGATGTGGGTATGTGGATGGATGAACACATACAAAATGACTTTACAGCAGTGGGGGAAAAATAAAATGAAAGAAAATTGCAGCGTATTGATCTCAGAAATTCTACTAGTGCCAAGAGCAGGCCAAGGAAGATTATGGTCAATGAAAAACAAATGCCTATCTTCGTAATTGGGCAAAAGTGAAGGGCACTTTTATTAGAAATTGGGATTTTTTTCATGAATAAAGGGGAAATTGTTTAACCAGGAAAGGCACACTAAGTTGAAGCTTGTTTCCAGGTACAGTACAACCTGGGAGCACAGGAAGTTAAGTGACTTGCTCAGGGTCACACAATATGCAAGTGGGGGCTGTGGGATTCAAACCCAGGTTTCCAAGTTTGCAGCTCAAAGCCTTAAACCACTGCTGTACACTGCTCCATTTGCATTTGTATAAACTATTTGTTTAGAAATGATGGCCTACATCTAGATAGGAAGGGATCTGTAGCTCTAGGAGAAAGACTAAATTCAATGATCAAAATAATTTAAACTGACTACAGTATGGGAAACAGCTAAGAACAGAACCATGGAACACCGTATCAGTGGGACATCAATTACTGAAAATAACAAGGCAATGTGGACAATCAAAATCACAAAAAAGATAATCCTAAAATAACTGATAACCTACAAGTAAAAACAGAAAGGTCACATAACCTGAAATGCATCCTCCGAATCAGAAACATTGAAACACAGACAATGATGGCAAAAAGACTAAGGGCTGGATTCACAAAGTTTTCTGAAGGTGCAAAACCTTCCCTAAGTCCCCAAAACTGCCATAGCTATGGAAACAATGGGGAATTTGTACTGCGTGCTATTCAAAACCCTCCGCAGCTGCGTGAAAACAACACTAAGGACTGTGGAAAAATGCAGCTGCAGAAGTCCCTGAGGAAAAAAGGTGTGAGATAAGTAAGGCACAGCCCCAGAAAGGCTATTCACAACCAGTTTTTTCCGCAGCTAGAAAAAATGTTACACACAGTGGAATGAGGTGTAACTCTCCTCAGCAAACTGCAGTAGTGCCCCAACAATTGGAATCAATTAAGGTAGAGGTGAGACACAAGTAATAGCATCCCAGATAGTATAACAATGGCTGCTGTAACAGCAACAAAGCACACATTGCCATGATATGGCAACAGGAAACAACCACCAGACACAGTGCAGCCCATGACAGAACCCCACAGGCAGTACAGCCTGGTCAGCCTGCAGTGAGTGCTACCCCTGCAGGCAACAGGAACACCCCAGGAGGGAGGACCAGCAGTGACAGTTGACCACTGTGGTGCCATGGTATTGCTGGTACCTGTGGTGCTGCAGTGGTTCCAGTTGAGGGACTGGTTGCTGATCTCTTTGTGGGAGCTTCCAGCTTCATTCTGTGGCAGCCCTGTTAAGGTTTGCTGTTCCAGCTAATTAAGTTCACTGTTGCTGTGCCTCCTAAGCTATTTCTGCAGCTGCGGATCCACAGTTGCAGATTTTCAGCACGCGCACAGTTTCTGCAGCTGCGGGATTTTATGAAATTCGCACCTGCTCAAAATTTCTTTATGAATATCACGCAACTGCATTTCCACAGTGCTGCAGGCCTTTTTCCCGCAGCTGCAGGATTTTGGCTTTCTTTGTGAATCCTGCCCTAAAGGTCCATCCAGTCTGCCTGAGTTCCCTATTTAACCATGGGACCTACTGTTCTTCCAGGGTCCTAGCTCTCCCCACCCCCACCCCATTCTCCTCCCTGATTCTGATGCTCTGAGCAGCCACTGTACCCTTCATTCTGTCCCAGCCATACTTGAAACCACTGATGTATTTTGCACCCAACACCTCAGCTGTCAGACTGTTCCATTGCTCCACCGCCCTTTCTGTAAAATAGCATTTCATCATGTACCTCCTGAACATCCCTTCTGTTAGCTTCCACTCATGACCATGTGACCATGAGCTGATATTCAAGTTAAAATAGTTACCCACAGTTCACCCTGTTTATTCTTTTCAGGAATTTTAAGGTCTCTATTATATCTCCCTCTCCTTCTGGTCTCCAGCGAGTACATTTTCAGTGCCTTGAGACATTTCTAGGCAATGCCCTGTTAGCCCTGAATAAGTTTTCTTACCCTGCACTGCACCATCTTGAGGCCTACCCTATCCTTTCTGAGGTGAGATGAAGTGAAGGCCTCAGAACTGGGAAGTCTGCCCTTTTAAAATCAAGGACTTTGGCTCTCGATTGTGTTTTACCAGATCTGAGAGCCAGTTTGACCCAAAAGGAGTTATGATCACTGTTTCCTAACAGCTCCCCTACTCCCACAGCTCCTACCACTTCGGAGTTGCTGAGCACCACATTTATTAGTTTATTTTTTTTTAAATTACATTTCTTTATTATTTTATATAAAGATAATATACCTGAGAGAACATTACAGGATTGCACATTATGACCAATGACATAAACTGTATAGCAGCTGCAGAGTGACAATATACAACATTTTACAGAAATCCCTGAATCTGGAAAAACAATGAGAAATACCCCCTACCCCACACACCCAGATCCCCAGGCCCCCATCCCCTCCCCAGGGTGTGCCTTCTATAAAGGAAAAGAGAAAAAAAAGAAGGAAAGAGAAGAAAAGGGAAGAAAGGGAGCTGATCCTGATACATGAGATGCATAAAGGTACATCAGCTGCCCAGGTAGCTAGAGGTGTACCCAACAGGACATTAATTCAAATAAAGTTAATTTATTTATTTATTTTTGTTTAGTATTCACAGAACAATGGGAGGGGAGGAACCAAAGTTAGGTGGACGGAATCACCACTGGGAGGGAGGTGGACACTAGTCCATTTAAGGAGGAGGCAGACTTAAAGAAACTCGCCAATCTGAAAGTGGACAAGGCAATGTGGCCAGATGGGATACATCCCAGAGTATTAAGAGAACTCAGGAGGTGCTGGCAGTACCACTGACAGCCATGTTCAACAGTTCGCCGGAAACAGGTGTGGTACCAAAGGACTGGAGGAGGGTGAATGTAGTCCTCTCCACAAAAGTGGGAGCAGGGAGGAGACTTGGCAATTACAGGCCAGTCAGCCTGACCTTGGTGGTGGGGAAACTAATGGAATCACTACTAAAAGAAAGGATTGTGATATATCTCAAATCCAGCCGAGCACAGGATCCAAGGCAGCATGGATTCACAGCAGGAAGATCTTGTCAAATAAATCTTATAGATTTACTCGACTGGGTGACAGGGAGGTGGATTAGGAGGGTAGTGGATGTGGCCTACCTGGATTTCAGCAAGGCCATTGACACTGTCCCACATAGGAGGCTAGTAAACAAGCTGGTCAGCCTGGGAGTTGGTCCCAGGGAGGTAAACTGGATCAAAAATTGGCTGAGCGATAGGACAAAGAGGGTGGTGGTAAATGGAGTTCAATCCAAAGAGAGGGAGTGATCAGCGGGTCCCCAGGGATCAGTGCTTGAACAGACTTCTTTAATGTCCTCATAACCAACATTGCAGAGGGGCTAGAAGGAAGGTTTGTCTCTTTGCAGAGGACACGAAGATCTGCAACAGGGTTGGCACCCAGGAAGGGTACAGAAAATGAGAAGGGACTTAAGCAAGTCTGAGGAGTGGTCAAGGGTGTGGCAGCTGCGATTTAATGCAAATAAGTGCAAGATCATGCACTTGGGGCACAGAAATACAGGGAGGAGTACATGATAGAGGGAGGTACTGACAGTCACCAAACAGGAAAGGGACCTGGGAGCACTCATACCTGATGATCTATAGGTTACCAAACAATGTGAGAAGGCAGTGAGGAGAGCCAGTGGATTGCTGAAGTGTACAGCGAGAGATGTCTCCAGCAGAAGGAAGGAGATGGTGCTGCCACTGTACAGAACATTGGTGAGACCTCATCTAGAGTACTGTGGCCAGTTCTGGAGGCCACATCTCTGGAAGGACATAGACAGAGTAGAACCAGTTCAGAGAAGAGTGACAAAAATGATGCAGGGCTGCACCAAAAGTCATATGATGGGAGACTGGAGGATCTTAGTATGTATTCCTGGGGTGGAGGAGAGAGAGAGGTGGATATGACAGAGACTTTTAAACACCTCAAGGGTGTAAATAAGGTACTAGAGGGTAGCATCATTCAAAAAAGATGTTCAAGAACAAGGGGCCATGATACGAAGATAGAGGTACTCGAGAAAGTATTTTTAATGGAAAGGGTGGTGGATCCATGGGACAGTCTCTTGACAGAGGTTGCAAGCAAAACAGTAAGGGAATTATAAAATGCATGGAACAGATACAAAGGAACTCTAGCAATAGGAAAGAGAGGGTAAGCCACTGATTATTTGTAGGAGGCAGTATGGCGCAGTGGGTTAAGGCTCTGAGCTGCAAATCTGGAGATCTGGGTTTGAATCCACAGCCCCTAGGTGCATACTGTGTGACCCTGAGCAAATCACTTAACTTCCTGTGCTCCCAGGTTGCACCTGCAAACAAGCTTTCAGCTTAGTGTGTCTCACCTGGTAAAAATAAATAATAATTGGTTATTTAGGATCTGTGATGTATGAAAACAGGTAGGGAAAATGGGCAGATTAGGTGAGTCAAGTGGTCCTTATCTGTCATCAAATTCTACGTTTCTATGTTTCTAAAAGTTTAACCAGGATAGACATACTGAGATAGTAATGGATCATTTCCAGATGTGTCCTGGGGGAGGAGAGTAATGTACATCAGACATTAGCTAGTTACATTGTTGGAAGGACAAACAATTAATCAACAAGCAAAATAAGTATTATTTAATTGTATACTAATTTGCAGACTTTCTGAGGAGGCAGATAGTAGCAAATAAAGTATAAGGTATGAAAAGAAGGGAAGAGGCAGAGAAACAACAGTAGGATACGAGAGATGGATGTGAAGTACTGGTTTACCATGGGAAAGGGAGAAAGGGAGACCAAGAGAGGCATTGGGAGGAGGACGGATGGAGAGTAGGGAACATGGACAACTTTCAGGAACAATTACAGGTGTGGGTAGGGAAGGAGGAGCAGAGAGGAGAGATAGTGTTGGGAAGAGGCAGAGTGGATGTTTTTGGGGAGGGATCTCTAAAGTTTGGTGAAAGAGAAGGAGAAAGCAGCCTGACCAACTGGGGATTTTCTAGATGGGATAGCAAGGGAGCAATAGCAAGTACTACAAAGGGTGTAAAAGGAAGGTGGGGAGTAGACAGAAGAGAGGCAGGGTAGAAGGGAGGGAGTCAAGCCAGTATTTAAAGATAGATAAAGGAGGTGCAGTGATCAAAACGCATGGCTTCAAGTGAGGGAAAGGAGAGAGAGTAATAGAGGGAGCAGTGGTGAGTGTAAGGAGGATAGCCCAATGCAATTGCAAAGCGCCAAAAGAGTGAAAGAGGGATCCAGCCTGGCCAGGTAGTCTTAGGAGCAGCACTGTAGACAATGTCACCAAAGTCAAAAATGGGGAGAATCATTTTCTGGACAATAGCTCGGACACAGGGAAAAAGGAGGCATCCTTGATTTCTGTATAAGGCATTGAGTTTTGGGTGGAGTTTTTTTGTGAATGGCATCCACATGCCAAGAAAAGTCAAGGTGTCTGTTGAGCCAGACTCCATGTGACTTGAACGTGGGAACATCAAGTAGAGTGGTCCCATCCAAGGTGTGTGGAAGAAAGAGAGGCAGGCAGCTTAGCAAGTTTCTGTCAGGTGCCAAGGGTCATGGAGACTGTTTTCTTGGCATTTAGGGATACTAGATTGGACTGGAACCACTGCTGGATGTTGCTGAAGTCTAGCTGTAGCCCGCCATCAGCTCAGAGGGGAGGAACCAGAGGGAATAGAACTGTGTCATCTGCATACATGTGGATGAACACAGAGGAGCAGGCTGCAGGAGGTAATTCAAAAGACAGAGAAGAGTACTGGGCCAGGATGGACCCTTGGGTGACCCCAGTAGAGAGTGAAGGGGCATAGGGAGTTCCCAGTTCTAACAGATTGGATCCTACCCTAAGGTAGGAATGGAACCAGTTAGTAGAGGAGTCAGAGAGCCTCACAGCCTTAAGCTTGCCAAGTAGAAGAGGGTGGGGTACAGTGTCGAAGGCTTTAGCCAAGTCAACTAAGATAGCAGAGGAGATAAGGCTCTGATACATACTAGATAGAATGGAATCAGTGAGCCGAAGAGGAGAGGAGGTGGTAGAGTGGAATTTGTGGAATCCAGACTGGAAAGGGGTTAAGAAACAGGAGGAGTCAAGGTAGGAGGTGAGCTGAGCCAGCACAAGGTGCTCTTGAAGCTTGGCTAAGATGGGGAGCAGGGAGATAGGGGTGGTAGTTGCCAGGATTTGTGGTGTCATCTCCTTTGGCCAGAGGCATGACCATGGCCTGTTTGCAGGCATGGGGACAGCAGCAAGCACCACATCAAGAATTGCAGTCTGCCTTGTGGGCTTCATAACTAACTGTACCAGCAGACACCCTGAAACGCATCAGTAAGACCTGGTTTCCTAGTACTCCTGGCCACTGGAACATCTCAAATGATGTCCAGCAGGTTCAGATGACTCACCACCACTATCTCCACCTTAGCAATCCCTCTTCCTGTTCTCCTTGAGCTCTCTGTCCCTCTCCAGCCCTTGCCCTGGTGGTCTATAAATCACCCCCAACCACAGTTTCTTGCCTGAGACTGCCCTGAGTTGCACCTACATTGGTTCAGTCTCCCCATGATGCACCCATCTTTGTCACCTCAAAGTCCTCTTTGACAAAAGGTCAATTCCTCCCTTCTGCCTGTTCCTCTATCCCTCCTGAACATCGAGTACTCAGGACTGTCAGTACACCAACAGCTTAATCTAGTTCAAGGTCAGCTGGCATTCATCTGTATCCCCTCCCCAGATCATGCCTGAAAATAGGCAGAATTTGTCTAGTGCACTTACCCGGTCAATAAAAATGAAGTAAATAAATAAAAATAAAAATAATTTTCCGAAGCCCATGTTTCTGTTATGGCCCCAATGTCCACCTCAGTGTTGCCATCAATGCCTGGAGCTCACTGATTTTATTACCTAGGCTCCTAGCATTAAGGCATACCCTTTTCCGTCTGACCCTGATTCTACTTTGCTATTACCCTTGTGCTTCATATATCCACTTATCCCTTATTTTCCTTGGTGCTTGCACCCTTGTGTTCCCCTCTCCAAAGTCTCTTCACCTAGTCCAGTATAGGTTGTAGCTTTCTTCATACCGCTCTGCTACAAGCTGCTAGATGTGAGGGAGTACTAGATATGATCCCTTCCTCTCCCTGCCATCAAGGTTCCCTAGACCCAATCTTCCCTGTAGTCAGTTTAGATGTCCGATGTAGACATCAAACTTATGCCTCAGCACACAAGCCCCTCTTCGTCAGATGAAGTTCATCACCCTTGCAGAGCTTCCTATCCCAGAAGTTCCCCAGACCTCCACAAACTGGAACCCCTTATCCTTACACCATCCCCCAAAATATCTGTTAAACTCCTTAGTTACCTCCCTCCTTATCCTACCCTGCTTTCCGTCCTGCCTCACACAGGAGGACCTCAGAAAAGGCCATGGAGGCTGATTGTGCTGCCAATCTATCCCCAGTCTATGAAAGTTTGCTTCACCATCTCCACTTACTGGTTTGCCAGATCACTGATACTCAGCTGTATCAGCACCCTCAGCTCCCCTGTTCCCTTTCCACCATCCTCACTATCCTGTCTAAATCCCAGATGGCAGATGCCCCAGGAAGGCACTGGACCATCTTCCTCCCATCCATCGTCCCCTCCACCAGCCTCTTTAACTCCCTAATCATTGAGTCCTCCACCACTAAGACTCTTGTGGCAGACTTACTCCCCTTGGGTGCCATCACGTTGCCCTGCCCTTCCCATCCAGGTAGGGTGAAGATGTATGATTTAAGTATAGCACAAAACAACATTGCAAATTAAATGTTCAGTAGCTATAGCAGAAACTTTGTTCTGCAAATAAACTTACAATAACCTGAAGTACACTCCACTCAAAATATATCACAGCCAGGACCCCACACAATACTCCAACAAACAATGCTGTTAACTGTGCATACACAGTTTTATGTGAGATGCAACAGACAGAGTTCCTGGCTGCTGACTGTCTTAGTTGACTCACCTGCAGCCTCCTATGATGTCCTTAGTCCTCAGTCCTTAGCATGGAGGGCTACAAGGTAGAAGACCCCACTAGCGGATCAGGGAGACATAGCAAGCAGTGTCCAAGGGTGCAGGCAGCAGGTTGGCTATGACTGGCTGCAGAGGAGGCTAGGAGGCATGGCTACCCTTTGGATATTTGCTCACAAATCTTCCTCTGCAGCAGGAACTAGCCTTGCAGTCAGTATGCAGTGTCCACTTTCTGGAATCTGGAGCTTCTCGGTAGGTATCGTGGTCGAGTTCGAGAGGATGCCATCAGCTGCAAAATGTCCTCACAGCCTTGTGGGCATGATGTGAATTAAAGCTGCAAACTGACTCAGAGAAGAAGCTCTCTATATATCAGCAGTGTCTGAGGGTGCAAGCAGCAGGCAGGTCTGACTGGCTACAGAGGAGGGACAGGAGGTGCAGCTACCCTGTGATTGGTTGCCTCAAAAATCCTCCTCTGAAGCAGGAACTAGCCTTGCAGCCTGTGCAAATAGCATCCATTCATTGAAATCTGGAGCTTCCTTGGGTGGGTATCTGTGGTCAGGGCAGGGAGGTTGCAGTCAGCTGAGTTAATGCAAGAAGTATGAAAAAATACTGGACTGACGGTTAGTACATTTTGAAAAATAGATATTACAGTATTGCACTAACAGAAACATCGTGGAATACTGATGACAGTTGGAATAAAGGTACATCAGGATATACTTATGACTGGATGGAACTCTGGTCTTTTCTGCCATCAAGGTCTATGTTTCCGTTATTTATAGAAAGGATAGAGTACACAAAAGGGAGGTGGAATTGTGATTTTAATCAAAGCTCACTAGCACACAGATAAACGCTACTATGACCTGAAATTTTTAATGGTTGAAATTAAAATGAAGGTACAACACCAGTGGTCATTGAACTATTGTATAGGCCCCAGATACTGACAAAATAAAGGATGCACAACTGCCAACCATAATTCAAAACAAGAATGAATACAAAGATATAATACCACTGGTGACCTAAATATGTCTGGCATAGACTGGGAAAAGAACTGGCAAAATAGGAGTAGAAAAGATTTAATGAAACTGATAGATATCCACAGTTTAAAACAATTTGTTAGTGAAACAACCAGAGGAGATGCAGTATTAGATGTGATAATAAGATCACATGAAGAATTAATATATGGGTGCAAAATAAGAGAGTCTCTTGGAAGCGGTGATCACAGTATGGTGGGGTATAAAATTAATAGAAAACTTAAAACAGAACAGGGAAAGGCTGCACTGTTGGATTATCACAGAACAAACTTTATTAGTATAAAGAGGAATCTGGCACTATGAGAATGGGAGAAAGAATTTATAGATTAATGCTTCACTCACAGTGGAAGATATTTAAATCAAACTTAATACATTAATAAATAAATACATACCACATAAAGCAGAAATATAATAATATGGGTAAGTCACCAAAGTGGATGAGGCATAAAATTAGAAAACTGTTAAAAGAAAGAAAAGGGCATACAGTAGTATGAAAAAAGGTGGTGACAGCATGCTGGTTGAGAGATACAGGACTTGACAAATAAAATGTAAGAACACAATGAAAAAAGCAAGATGGAAGAAAATTTACTGAAAAAGTACATGATAATTAGAAGCAATTTTATTCTGATATTAATTCCAAAAGAAAACAGAAGCTACTGCTGGCCCAATGCTAAAAATGATAATTGATCAGGACAAGGGCAAGAATTTAAAACGTTTTGTTCAGTATTCACAAGTACAGGTATTACAAAGAACAATGAAAGTAAATATAATTATGAAGATACATACAGTACAAAATGCAGGTTTCTTAAAAGAACTCCCTTTAAGTTCACAGAACAACATTAGAAAGAAAAATCATTTTACACATGAATGTGATAGATTAGGGAATAATTGAATAAGAAGCACAACCAAAGAGATAAGAAAGCATCCTTGAAACTCTAGTCATGTGTAGGTCAAATGTCACAGAATGGAATGTTGTGTAGTTGTAGAAGGTCTATGAACTATCTCATGTTAAATGTCTTACTAAAGAAAAGTTGGAGACTGTAAAATGACAGAAAGCATTCTAAAAGAACATCCTGAGGACTGGATAATAGATGTTCTGGAAAATGACTTTAGTCATCATGGATTCACCAGGAACAGGTCTTATCAGACAAATCTAGTAATCCTTTTGAGCCAATAAATAAGGCTTTAGATCAATGTACTGTAAATTTGCTGATGTAGCATATGTGGACCTAAGCAAGGCCTTCAATACTACTCCTCATGACATACTGATCAAAAACCGGAAAATCTGGAAATCTATCACTGTTCATAAATGGATTAAATGCTGCTTAGAAATAGAAAACAACTGTAAAACTAAGAGGGGTTACATCTGAATGGACAAACGTCACAAGTACCACAGGGCTCAGTCCTGGGACCAACACTATTTAATGTCTTTATAAAGACATGGATACAGAATTATCATAATTGGTAGCAACATTTGCAAATTATGCAAACATTGGAATACTTGTGGAAACTGATGAAGACTATAAGCTAATGCAAGAAAATGTAAACAGGTTAACTGAATGGTTGCAGGAATAAGGAATGTATTTTAATGCAGATATATGCACAATTGTACATTTCAGCAAGAAAAGTTGAAATATAAATACACTTTTCAGGCAGTTCAAATCAGGAAGGTGACAGACTAAGATTGAGGTGTAATAGTAATAGCATGAAGTGGAATAAACATGTGAACACTATCATTAGCAAGGCAAATCATATTTCTAGTTGTATCAAGTACAATATAATAAGCAGAGACAGAAAGGTGCTGCTTCCACTTTATACAGTCCTGTTAAGATCCCACTTTGTATACGTATGTATGGAATCCATACTAACAAGCATTTGTCAAGCTGAATGTTGATTGCTTATATGTGCTGTTTAGGTATTTGGAAGTGAAGTACCATGCCTAAGAACTTTCATGTGCCCCCAAGACATCTACTATGTCTTTCTGTTCAGTATTCACAGAAGAGGGGAGGGCAAGGGGCAAGGCAGCAGATTTGCAAAGGCGTGAAGAGGTAGATGACAGTCCATTCACAGGCAGAAGAATCCTGCAGAAGGTGAGTAAATTAATGGTGGACAAAGTGAGGGGACCAGATGGCATACACCCAAGGATATTAAAAGAACCATGAAGGGAAATAGCAGTACCTCTGGCAGCCATGTTCAGTGAGTCATTCAACACAGGGTGGTACCAGAGAATTGGAGGAGGGCACATGTGGTCCTCTATAGAAATCCAGCAGTAGGGAGGAGGCGGGAACTATAGGCGGTCAGCCTCACTTCAGTAGGGAGGAAGATCATGGAGACATTGGTTAAAGAAAGGATAGTGGGGCATCTAGAAGCCATCGGAGGCCAGGACCGTAGGCAACATGGATTCACAGTGGGAGGTCATGTCAGACAAATCTGGTTGATTTCTTTGACTGGGTGACAAAGGAAGTAAATCAGGGTGGGGCAGTGGACAATGCTTACCTTGATGTAAGCAAAGCCTTGACACCGTCCCACATAGGAGGCTGATAAATTATCTGAGTAGGCTGGGCATGGGGAAAGGGTGGTAAAGTGGGTTAGAAACTGGATAAGAGACAGGAGGCAGAGAGTGGTGGTAAATGGGGCACAAACTGGGGAGAAGGGTGACCAGTGGGGTGCCACAGGGATTGGTCCTGGGACCAGTCCTGTTCAATGTCTTCATTAGTGACGTTGCAGAAGGGTTGCAGGAAAGGGCTGCCTGTTTGCAGATTACACCAAGATCTGTAACACAGTGGATACCCCAGAGGGGTGGAGAAAATGAGGAGGGACCTGGGAAGCTTGAGAAATGGTCTGAGGACTGGCAACTGAAGTTTAATTCAAAAACTGCAAAATTATGCACCTGGGACACAGAAACCCTGGGGTAGCAGGATGGGAGGAAAGGAGCTGCTGACAGTCACAAAGAAGGAAAGGGACCTGGGGTTCTTATTTCAGATGACCTGAAAATGTCAAAGTGGTAAGGCAGCTGGGAGGGTCAGTGACATGCTGGGGTGCATAGGCAGGGGTATCAGCAGCATAAGGAGGAGGTAGCGATGCCATTATATAAAACCATGGTCAGGCTTCGCATGGAGTACTGTGTGCAGTTATGGAGGTCGCACCTTGTAGGATATTAACAGGCTGGAGATGGTCCAGAGAAGGGTGAATGAGATGGAACAGAGCTTGCAACACAAGACTTATGACGAGAAATTAAGGGATCTCAATATGTACTCAGTGGAAGAGGAGGAAAGAGGGATCGATAGAAACATTCAAGTACCTCGAGGGTATAAATATAAGTACTGAGAAGCAGGAGAGAGCTGCTATAGGCATATGTGTCAGCTTCTGTGGGATATTCTTTTGTTCTTATAAATCTGTACTCTCCAGTATTTCAGTAACCACATGACCACACTGCCTTCTTCAGGCAATTTTCTGCTGGCTGATGCCTGGTGTCAGATGGCAGACAGAGGGCTCACCAGCTTGTGTTGCCATTTGAAAAACTTCATAAAGTGTTCTTTACTGGTAAGTGTTTTGGAAAGCTGGTGAAGGTCTCACAATTTTGTTATGCTTTTATCTCCTTATGTCTGTCCCCTTTGGTCCCCCAGCCCCACACCGAACAGTCATCAGCGCCACAGCTGCAGCATTCTTCTTGCCAAGATGGTGGGTGAGAAACATAAAAACATAGAATTTGAAGGCAGATAAGGACCACTTGGCTCACCTAGTCTGCCCATTTCCCTACCTGATGGATAAACTGCAGATTCTAGTTAACCAACAGCTTACTTCCTCCTACCCCCAGTAGAATTGCCTTATGTCTGTCTGTGAGCAGCTGCTTCAGTCTGTGTAGTCTGACATCTTTCAGTGCCACTTATTGGTCATCTTTCAACACAGGCGGCGCTGCCAGCCAAAACTAATTCAGGACAAGCAGTTTTCAAAGTGGGAAGAAATGGAGTGAGGAAGATTCAAGTACTCATTTAGATGCGGCGTTGATTTTAAGATCAGCATGCTGGTGTGGACACTGCAAATAGAATCCCAGCTCTTTAAGCAGCCTTATGAAGAGTAAAGGCTTCTCAAAGCACTGGGGTTATGTTTATTGAACTGTAGGTGGGCTGCATCTAATTCGATAATTTACTGTATCGTACATCTGGATGTGTGGTAGGCCCAACTTTGAATAAACACTGCACCTGAATTAACACATGATGCCATAGAAACATAGAATTTGTCAGAAGAAAAGGACTGCTCAGCCCACCCAGTCTGTCCAAGTGTTCTCTACCTACTTGTAACTCCTGCCTGTATATGTTACTGCATGTCTTATTCTGCCTGTGTCCATCAGGACCTCCTTGTGAATGAGCTTGCTTAATGGATTTTTCCTACAATTAACTTGAACCTACTCACTTCCATAGCAGTATTGATCTCTGTTAACCCCAATCTTCCCTTTTTATAATATACCCCTATGTTTTATCCCATGCATGCTTCATGCCCCTACCATTTTAGCTTCCACCACTTCTCCTGGAAGTCTGTTCAAGTGTCTCCCACCCTTTCAGTAAAGAAATATTTCTTCACATGTATCCTGAATGCCCCCCCCAGCTTCATTGTATGTCCCTTGGTTTGGGTGCTCATCCTCATTTGAAGGAAACTCCCTAACTGTACCCTTTTACCCCTGTGAGGTATTTTGTAGGTCTTGATCATGTCACCTCTCACCCTTCTCTCTTCCAGAGTGTACATGTTGAGATTCTTCAGCCTTTCCTTGTAGGGATTCCTGTAAACTCTGAACCATTTTAGTTGTCCTCCTCTGGAAAACCTCCACCGTATGTCCTTTCTGAAGTGTGGATTCTAAAACTGGACATAGTACTCCAGCTGGGGTATACCAGGAGTGATACAATGGCAACACAACATCCATCCTCCTCCTGCTGGAAATGCCACTCCTTATGCACCCCAGAATCCAATTTGCCCTGCCCATCACCTTGTCACACTGTACTGCCATCTTGAGGTCCTCTGATATAATAACCTCAAGAACCTTTTCATGTCTAGTGAGTATCAGTACCTCCCTTCCTATACTCAGCATCTGGGTTCCTATGCCCTAGGTAAATGATGTTACACTTGTTGGCATTGAACCCCAAGTAAGTAAGAAAATGGAACTGATTTGAATGAACTGCAGGCTTTTGAGCAGCTTTTGGGAGTGTTTGTGTGTGTGTGTGTGTGTATGTATAATCCTGCTTTGATGTGGGACATGGACTTAGATTGTTCTTCTCTTATCTAGAATTTATGATCTGAGGCTCTGTTTGAGCATTCTCTCCCACGCAGCAGAAGGTCAGTGTAAAACTAAACTACAAGGAAAAAAATAACAGATTTACAGGAACACTGGAAGAGTAAGTGACTTAATCAGAGCCACACAGTATGGAAATGGAGGTGTGGGAATCAAACCCATGTCTGAATGCAGAAAGCCCATTTATAGCTCATTATTCTAACCTCTAGGCTATACTGCCAGCCCCATAAATAGTGAACAATTTAGACTAGGCTATTAATATCTCAAAGGAGAACTGCCTTGAATCAACAAACAAGCATTTTGTAGAAGTAGATGTTATTTTTTAAATACCAGTTCTCATTTTGTTACTGCTAATCTTAACTGGCCTTTTGGTAAATTCAGTGAATGTTTCTGATTCACACACTGCTGGAATTGACCATTTTAGAACAATATGACCTTATCAAGAACTTACATTGTTGGTACAATGCATCTGTGTTCTAATTTAGAATTATTAGGTTCATGGGGACATAAACAACATCACACAATTCTTAGATGGCACTTTGCAGCAGTGTGTAACCCATAAATTTCCAATCGGTTAACTAAAAGGGCAGCAAAATGGGCAGAAACAGAAGGGGACCCACTATATGAAAAAGCTTCTACAGGAAACATTACTCACAGGTTCAGTGCAGTTCTCCTTTAACTAAGATTGTAGAGAATGTCAGGTATTTTATCTAAATGGTAAGGAACTCTGTTTACAGGATTTGGAGCCATCAACAGGAAATTCTTCCCATAAACTTGCATTAGTTATACAGGAAAACAGAGAATTTGGCTTCCACTGGAAATAATGTATGACTAAACAGCACTATATGACACCAACAAGGAAAATAAGTTTGGTCATTTGGTAGCTCTTCACAGCTCTATTGGCTCTGGCTAAATTTGTTAGAACCTTGTGATGTAACTGGGGGGCTGTAACTAACTATACTGTAGGTAAAAGGGCAGGAAATTTATTCTGGTTGGCAACTAGTTGTAATGTTCATGCTTACAGAAATGAAGTTCATGCCGCCAAATTATTCATATTTAACTACACCTGAATAAACATTGATGCGAAAGCTGTGTTTTCCATGTTTTAAGTTTGCCACATGACGTGTGTGCAGTAAACTTCTTGTAATGAGTGGCTTGTACAAAAACTTCAAAAGGAAAAGGCCAAAATAGTGTGAAATGTGGCCGATCCGCCATGCACTAGCGCTACAGCTTGCGCGCATGTGCGAGTCCTGCTTTACTTTCATACCTTCTGCTCATCCCTGTTCTCTGTATGAGAGCACCGGGTTTTCTTGACTTCTGTAGCCGTAGCTGAACTCATGCTGCCAGCTGCAGAGTCATCCAGCTGCCCATTTTCCCTGATGTCTAGTGGCACCCCCACCCATTGACAACAGTTTTTGCCAACATCAGGGTGCCCAACACTCCCGTGTCGGCAGTAGAACCCCCCTGCCAGTAGTGTGGAACACTAGGGGGCCCACTCCCGGTGTCCACAGTTATGTCCACCTCCCAGTACTGTGGGACACTGGCTAGCCCACTCCCAGTGTCCCAAAATATTGATTCAATGTACCTGTGAAAAAGAAAACAGTCCCACAGCGTTTTTTTTGTCTCTGAAAAAAAAGAAAATGGTCCCTCATCATCTCCCCATCCCGACCCTCCCACTGAGCAATCCACCACCCCATACCCCTTTCGCCGTATACTTACTGTCACGCTAGTTTATGCTTACTTTTTGTTTGTTTGTTTAAAGAGCAAGATCCTTCAGGCTAAAAAGTGATGGGGCTATAGCCCCCACCCTGCAGTTTGTATGTTTGCCCATAGGAATGAAATAGCTCACAGACTGCACATATTCACTGTCTGTAATCTGATACTGTAGACTACAGACATCATATAATGAGTTAACCCTTGATTGCTGAAATAAATAGAATGCATCTATTAGACTGAGCTGGATAGATTATAGAACAGCAGTTTAAAATGTTTTTTTTTTGTTGTTAATATCCTGAGAAGTTTTGAGGCATAATACAGTAGCATCCCTCCCTTCAGATGCCTTTAAAATAGAGCAGCAAATAACAAAACTCAGAGGGGAGTGCACTGCTTTTGCAGCTGTGGAGGATCAAAATCCAAATGTCTAGAAAGGTAGTTGCCGGAAAAACCATTTTAGGGCTATAGTCTGATCGATAACAGAAGGGCTGTAGGCTATGCCCACAGCCCTAAAAATGGTGGCATTCAATCTCAAACAAATCTAAAGAAAAAATTAATTATCAATTTCTCTGGCTTGCTGCCAGCTACAGGAAAGTCCAATACCTTGTTTAAAGAATGTTGTGTGGCTTTTCAAACTATGATAGCCACTGTTCATAAAGGTTTCCATTTACCTTTTTCTTTCATTTCAGATGCTGGCTTCAGTGCTGCGCTAGGCAATTGAGAGATGTCAGCAGCATTGTGAAAGCAGCTCTCTGATTGGTGCAGTATTCCGTTGTGATGATACTACTCTCAATATATTATATCAACACCAAAAGCAACATATTTTCTTTCTGTTAGTGTTGTCAATTGGTTTTAGCAATGATGTATTTTGTATTTTTACGTCCTTTGTTTATCTTCTTAGTCACCCTGATGGCTTCCAACTTCCAACATCCTTTAGCCCTGACAGCTATCTTCATCAGAATTTAACTCACCCTACACAGGAGCATCTTCTGGTGGGTGAGTGCTGTTCTTGTAGGGATGGCTTTGACTATCATAATGGGAACTGGGTTAGGGGGGAGCCACTAGACTACCAACGACTGAATGCATTACATGTAATATATTCTGGGACTGGAGTGAGGAGCAGAGACTAGAAGTTTACCAGAGACTGGAATTTTGACAACTGAGACGGACAAAACTGGAGGGTCACAGCAGCCAATGACCTACATTTTAACACTGTTAATATTAGCATGATGTTAAAACATGGTTCCTGGAAACATTAGTTAGTGCTGTGCTTGCATCTTGTTAGTGATTCCAGGAACAGTTATGGATACCAGTGTGCCCAGTATTCATGGGGATCCCTCATTTGCATAGGCATGCTGGTGTCTGGAGCACTAATGAGTTACCAGCCTAGCAACGTACTATGTCATTTGTTTCAAATAGCAGTGACCATGCTACAGTAACAGGCTGCCAGCCATGTTATTACCAGCTCGCTCATTATCACTAAGCCTATTAGCACGGCCCCAGTGAATTAAGGACTGTGCCCATTATGATGAAATTTCTTACTGCTAACAAATACTGCCAATTTACTTTTAGTACAACCCTTGCTCAGTGCTTTGTGGTGACATTGTTTCTTTTACTATATCTCACAGATTTTAAACTCCTGAACAGAAGAAGGATCCAAATCACTTTTAAGGAAAGTGGTAGTGTGATCTGGTGTCGATTCTGATTGGTATGTGCTAAGTTTAGCTTTTACAAAACAAAGCACAATAACTGTCCACATACCATTTAGCATTGTATTCAGGATGCTCAGTACAGAAGTAGGTCTACAGTTAATCTCTCGGGGTCCCCAGACTTGCATGTGCTGAATGACTAAGGACCCTTCTATACTGCCAGTGTATGTCCTAAGGCAAAATACAGATTTTATAAAAACACCAAAGGAGCAGCAAGTTGATAAGCTGCGCTTTGAACAGAGTAGACCCAAGGTCATGGATGTTACCCATTTTGTGGTTTCTATATTTAATAAACTTGTACCGTTTCAAATTTACTGATTGCTGCAGTTCGCTTTAGTTCATGTCTAAGAAATGTATGATAAAATCAGATTCGTTTGACTTTTCTGTAACGTGTTTAAGTATAGGTAAATAAAAGACTGTACTACTTATTATAATCTATAACAATACTGTTTACTATACAACTCCCAGAGCAAAGTAAACATTTCTATTTACTGTACATTTTTCTTGAAACACTACAGACCCCATATTTGAAGCTGGATTTAATGCCACACTACTGTGTGCAATGTGCAAAGGTGGTATATTCATAAGCACGAGAGCAGACTGTGAGTGCACAAATCCAGTGCAAATATACCCACAAAGCCCAGTACAAAGTAACACACGAACAGGTTTGAATAGTCACATAACGCTGCCCTGCTGGCCAAATGAAGGAAATGACATTGGATGGAGAACAGGCAGCCAAGCACAAAATATCAGTTACCATGTCCCAAATGTGTTTACAC
Source organism: Neoceratodus forsteri (assembly GCA_016271365.2). NCBI lineage: Eukaryota > Metazoa > Chordata > Ceratodontiformes > Ceratodontidae > Neoceratodus > Neoceratodus forsteri. The sequence continues at coordinate 132,955,035 of CM028130.1, read as the reverse complement.
TGGTGCCTCCCAAGTGCTATATTTGAATGTCCCCATGCAAGCGAGCCCATTTCCCATTCAAGATGATAGGGGCGTTACCAGCTCATTAAGCCGTTCCCCAGCTCATTAAGCAGCCATTTCAGTCTCATTAACAGGAATGAGCTCCTTGGCTTGTGGGGATACTGGTCAGATCCCAATGTTAAGAAATGGCCGTGGCACTACAGTGCACCACAGTACTAAGGAGAACTGTATCACAAGCACTTTGTGTTGTGATGGACATGCAGCTTGTGCCTCTGAATGATTTATGCTTATCAGTACATGTACAGTGGAGACTGTTAAGATTACACACTGTGTCATAGATTCCTTCATGACAAGTAAAAAGTAGCTCACTTTCACCCCTAGCTGCTGGTGGTCTGACACTGAGCAAGGAAGAAGGAGGCTACTGAAGAATATAGGAAGTTGTTGTCCCTGAACAGGGAGGGTGAGAGTGTAAGGAGAGGAGATAGTAAGCATACAGAGAAACAGGAGACGGGACACAAAATAAGATATGATAGGAGTGGTGCAGTGCAATGGCTGTGGGGCGGCAGTGTTCCAGGAGACATTCTGGAGGCTGCGATGCTGCCTTATTTGCAGGTACCTCTCTGGTCTGAGGGAGGAGGTTGCCCATCTCCAGGCTGACCTGGCTAGGATTCATGAAACCTCCTCCACCCCCACTCAGGGACCACCAGGCCAATGCCACTACCTCAGAAGTTGCCAAGAAAGAGGAGAGGCTGGACCAGGGTGGGCCCAGGGAGGAGAGGGTGGTGGAACAGAGTTGCATCCTCCAGCTGTACCTCTCCACAATTCATTCGCTCTTCTGGTGGATAGTGGTTCCTCTATGGAGGCACCTGCAGTGGAGACCAAGGAGGATGCTAGGAACCGTCACAAAGAGACCCACAGGAGGGTGGGATGAGACCACACAGGAAGGAAACAACCCTGGTGGGAACCCAACCAATAGGGGGTAGGGAAATTGGGGTGGAAGGGAGAGGGAGGTGGCGGTGCCTGCCTCACGCCACAGCTTGAGGGACAGGAAGTGAATCCTCAGGATCATGGGAGCAGCTGCATGAGGGAGGGAGCTGGATGTCATTGTCCACCTAGGGACAAATGATCTGGCTAGGAATGGGATCAGAGCAGTGCAAGAGGAGTTTGTAGAGTTGGGGAGGGGCCTTAGACAAGTGGTGCACAGCCAACCTTCTCCAGAGGTGCTGCCTGTCTATGGCAAGGGTGATGCTAGGGTACTCCTCACCAGAGAATTCAATGAATGGTTGAAAAACTGTGTGGAGCTCAGAATTTTGGCTTCACTGGGGACTGGGGAGCCATCTGGAGGGATGCAGACCTATACTGGTGCGATGGTCTGCATCTGTTCAGGGGAGAGCCAGAATCCTAGGTGAGAGGTTTAAATGCTCCATTGGCAAGCATTTAAACTAGCCAAGGGGGAGGCACTGAAAAGTAGCAGGAAATCCCAGTCTCCCCACAAAACACAGTAATTAGTGAGGTAAACACCAAGGTAGAGAAGTCATTAGGGAGCAGGACACAGGTAATTGTAAAAAAGGCAAGGCAGTAGGGACTAGAATGGAGCTAAAAGGGGTAAGGCCATCAGAAAGTGGAGGGGATGAGTACCAATGCCCGTAGTCTGTGTAACAAGCTCCCTGAACTAGTGGCCTTGATGGAAGAGGGTTGCCTGGATATTGTGGCAGTCACAGAAACGTGGTACACAGAGAACCATGACTGGGATGTCAACATACCAGGATACATAATCTACAGGAGGGACAGGGAGGGTAAAGAGGAGAGGAGTAGCTCTCTGTAAAGGAAGGGATTAAGCAACAGAAATAAAGAGTAAACAGGGCACAGATGAGACACTCTGGGTCACCCTGGAGACAGGAAATGGCAAGACAATCCGCATGGGGTTGTATACAGACCCCCATCTCAGGGGAGGAATGGACAAGGAAATGATAGAAGGCTTACTTAGAATGGCAGAAAAGGGAGATATTGTTGATGGGGACCTGAATATGCTAGATGTTAACTGGAGCACCTTTGCTGCAGGCACATCCAAACAGCAGGGTCATTCTTGATGCCCTACAGGGGCATGCCTCAGACAGCTAGTATTGGAACCCACTCAGGAGGGAGCAATCTTAGACCTCGTACTCTCAAATGGGGACAGAGAAAGAATCTCAGATTTAGAAGTGGGTAGCCATCTGGGAACAAGTGACCACCAAACAGTGTGGTTCATGATAAACACAGCCATACAATCAAGCTCTACAAAAGCAAGAATATTGGACTTTAGGAGGGCTGACTTTGGGAAAATGAGAGAGTGCACTCAGTAAAGCACTAGCAAACAGGCAAGAAGGAGGGTGGAGGAACAATGGGAGTAATCAAACAGCCATCACAGAAGCAACAAGCCTTTTGTAAAGCAAATCAACAAACACAACAAAGGAAAAAAGGCTATGGTTCTCAAATGAGGTGGCAGGGAAGGTTAAGGAGAAAAGGATAGCATTCAGGAAATATAAGGAAACACAGAAGGAGCAGGACAGAGAACTTTATCAGTTAAAACAGAATGAGGCTGGGAAGGCAGTCAGAATAGCAGAGGCCCAAACTGAGGAAAGGATAGCCAACTCTGTTAAGAAGGGGGATAAGACATTTTATAGGTACATTAGGGAGCTAAGAAAGACCAAAGGAGGGATACTGAGGCTTAATAAAGAGGAGGGAATGTGGGTAGAGGGTGACAGTGAAAAAGCAGGGATACTGAATGAATATTTCTGCTCAGTGTTCTCAAAGGAAGAGGAAGGGAGGCACCTAAACCAAACAAAAGAAACACTCTGAAGACGGGGTCGATACCAGTCCATTACAGAAGAAAAGGTTCTGAAACAGCTAATAAAATTGAAGGTGGACAAAGCAATGGGGCCTGATGGGTTTCACCAAAAATTCTAAAAGAATTAAGGGTAGAACTAGTAACACCATTGACTACTCTTCTTAACAAATCATAAGGAGGATAGGGTGGTACCTGAGGACTGGAGGAGTGTGGATGTGATTCCTCTTCACAAAAGTGGGAGCAGGACAGAGGCAGGAAACTACAGACCAGTTAGTTTGACCTCAGTGGTAGAGAAAATGATGGAATAACTTCTGAAGGAAAGAATTGTTGAGTACCTAGAGGCCAGTGGGGCACAGGACCCAAGGCAGCATGGATTCATGATGGAAGGTCATGTCAGACAAATCTAATAAACTTCTTTGACTGGGTGACCAAAGTAGTAGACCAGGGAGGGGCTGTGAACATGACTTTCCTAGATTTTAGCAAGGCATTTGATACAGTACCACACAAAGATTAATACACAAGTTAGCCAGCCTTGGAGTGGGTCCCAAGGTGGTAGCCTGGATAAAAAATTGGCTAGACAACAGGACACAAAGGTAGTAGTAAATGGAGTCCACAGTGAAGAAAGGAGGGCTTACTAGTGGGGTACCGTAGGGTTCAGTACTGTGCCTGTCCTTTTAATGTCTTTATAAGTGACATTGCAGAAGAACTGGAAGGAAAAGTATGTCTCTTTGCAGACAACACAAAGATCTGCAACAGGGATGATACACAGATGGAGTGGAAAGGATGAGAAGGACTTGGCAAGGTTGGAGGAATGGTCAAATGTATGGAAGCTCAGATTCAGTGCAAAGAAGTGCAAGGTAATGCACCTGGAAACAAAACCCAGTGGAAGAGTACACAATGGGGGTGAGATACTGACAACAGTAAAAATGGAAAGGGACCTGGGGGTAATTATATCAGATGACCTAAAGGTGGGCAAGCAAGTGAGAAGGCAGTAAGGAAGACTGGGGGATACTGGGATGCATAGGAAGAGGCATCAATAGTAGAAAACAGGAAGTTGTTATCCCTCTGTACAGACAGTTGGTGAGACCCCATCTGGAGTGCTCAGTACTCCCCATCTGGAGTACTGTGTGCAGTTCTGGAGACCCATCTCTGCAAAGACATAGACAGAGTGGAGGCTGTCCAGAGGAGGGCAACCAAAATGGTGCAGGGTCTGCACCAGAAGACATATGAAAGACTAAAGGAACTTAATATATACCCTTGAGGAAAGGAGGAGAGGGGACATGATAGAAACTTTCAAGTACCTCAAGGGAATCAATAAAGTCCAAGAGGTGGCATCTTTTGGAAAAAGAGTGTGCAAGAACAAGGGGCACAATTTGAAGATAGAGGGGACAGCTCAGAGGTAATGTGAGGAAGTATTTTTCACAGAGAGGGTTGTGGATGCATGGAACAGCCTCCCTTGAGGAGGTCGTGAGTCAAGAACAGTGGGGGATTCAAGAATGCATGGGACAGACATAAGGCAGTCCTAGTGGGGAGTAGGAGAATGGCTGTTGGTTAACTAGGATCTGCAGCTTATCTGTTAGGTAGGAAAATGGGCAGACTAGGTGGCCAGCGGTCCTATCTGCCCGTCAAATTCTATGTTTCTATGTTTCTATATTTCTAAGTAATAATGAATCACCACCACAGCAGGGTATGCATTTCTAGAATTAATGTCATGCTCCAGGCGAATTGGAAGGCATTAGCCAATGTCTGAGTGATTTCTCAGTGCACTTGGAAGTGCATTAATTCTCAAGAAACCTATGCTCTGGAGTGGGTTATTGTACTTAGAAAATGGAAAAAGAATTGTTTTAATGGAAAAGGTTTATTTTCATTTAGTAAGGTGTTGCTCAGTGGATTAGGGCAGGTTAGTTATGACTATTCATATACAAGAGATTAGTGAGCGATTAAATGATCTGTTTGAAATTGTTAAGATTCTGGAGGATTCTGAAGCCCATTTTATAAAAGGGTTTAACTGCCATTGCAATTATCTCCATTTCCTGCAGTAAATCTGCTGCAGTATTCTGCAGTATTGGGTTGCATCCTGGTGGACTCCACTGTAGTGTGACTGTGGTTTTGTAGTACCACATTTCCATGACACAGCTCATCAGAACATACAAAATAATCTGTCTGACCCCTAGTCAAACATTTATCCTACCTGCAGGAAGGACTTTCACATTATGACTTATGTTTGTGCTTTTCCATGCATTCAAGCATCAGAAGATTCATATGGGCTGTTTTCAAAGTGCTCTCCAAACTGCACAGAAATGAAAACATGTCTTTCAAATGCTGTAATATGTGTCGTACAAAACCACCTTTGCTCATTACTATACTATGTATATAAGCTTAACACACTGTACACTGGCTCCCCACTCATTTGCATGTGTGCAGTCTAACAGCTTGACACTCATGGACTGAATTTATACTACAGACCAATGCTGCAAGTATAAGAAGCCCCATGCTAAGCCCAGATTCAAGGCTAAGTTAGCTCCAGTACAAAAACTTTGTTTGGCCCCATATGCATTATACCGGACAATATCATAAGAACCATAAACACTTTAAAAGCTATACATTTTTTTAAATATGATGCATTATCAAAGTCACTTTGCAGGTCCGTAGCTCAGTGACATTTTTACACCATCATTCGACAATGTGCCTTGATTGACTATAATTATGAATACCATGGGAGTACAAATACATTTTCAAATAAAAGTGTTATTGTGACCCAACACAGCAAACTAAATGAAGTTGGTCACTGAGCTTGCTCTGAAATTTATTTTGCTCATTTTGGTCACAGAACATGCTCAGAAATGTATTCCCAAATGTGAGCTGACATTTATTTTTATTGCCATGTTGATTAGCAGCTATTATGCTAACAGAGCAGAAGCCAGGTGCATTTGTCGATGTGTCTGTGTCTGAAAGGTTTGATGACTGTTTTTCATGTAAAAGTTATTAGAATTCAGATTTACAACTCTTATTTTCTATAGTTGTAAGTTTTCTTGAAATGCACTTTCTTAAGAGTAACTAAACATTTTGCATTTATGTAATAGTCTCAGTTTACTTATTTATTTAGCTAATTTATTTGATAGACTCGATTTACTTAGTTATTAATGTAATTTATTTAATGCTTCAGATATGGCTAGCAAGACTTCTTACAAACTGCAGAGGCTATACATCCTACACACTGATCCAGGAGTTAGCACAGACCATGGAGACCCGCAACATTTTGAGGATGATCACTGGGAGAAAGTTGTTGATGCAAAGGAAAGGTGTTCTAGTCAAACACTGTCAAAGTACAACATAGTGTGTCTTGAACTGCCTGAATGTTACTCCAGCAGCCATGGTTATCATTATATCTGCTACAAGAACTTCACTGCATATAAGAGTTCCAGTAAACTTGCAGCTGATGAAACTTTAAAAAATACATTGTAAAGAGTTATCCAGCAAAATTGCTTTGCTCCCAAGTTCATAGTGCTCTATCTGAATCTACAGCATCTACATCAAAACATATTCCCAAATGAATGTACAGTATATTTTGCAAATCATACAAGAAAAGGAATCCTAAGAGGTCAAAGGAGAATTAAGCAATAAGCCATGAGGGGTGTGGGTTATTAGGAGATTTACCACGGCTGGAGTGGTTTGCTCATGAGTGCAGCAGAGTGGGTAATCCTTACCAGCCATGGTAAATTCTCTGATAACCCACATCCTCCGGAAAGGCTTATTGTGATTATACCAAGGTTAATTTTTTTACTATAATAACATTCAAATATTAAAGAGGTTGATTTGTTTTTTATTTTTATTGTATTCATTCCCATGCTGAAGATATTATAGATTATATACTCATCAACAGCCGTTGGTTATCAGAGGATTTACAACAGTGGTAAACTGCCAGTCTGACGATTTCATTGGCTGTTCACTTATGTCCATGGTATAATTCTGAATATTTATTTATTTATTTGTTTAGTTTTCTTAACTGGTAGGTGCACTAGTCATGAAATGACTATTTTCAGGCAAAACCCAGGAAAGTACAGTACAACAATCAAAGACAGGTACATTGCATGAGTACAATGAAATTACAATAACATAGGTCAAAAAAGTTACTAGTAATGAATACATGCAGCCAGGACAATGACAATCAATGAAATTCACAGAGAATTTTTAGGCATGGAAAACCTATACAGTCTAGGAAGAGATACCACAACATAGCAGCAAAGAAATATTGTTCAAATTAGTCACAGCAATGAAGATTCAAATAGCCAGTGAAACAAGGCAAGGGCAAATTCCTGACTGGGCAGAATGCATTATCGCTGCCTCTGAAACAAGACTCAGGTGTGTGTGTGTGTGGGTTCAGGTAGATTTAGCTCTCAAGGAGATAGTAAGGTTAAGAAGTGCTATGAGGTAGAGAGGTTAAAGTTAGGCCAGGCAGCATCTGGTGGGTGAGGTGGATTAGGAGATTAAAATAAGTGCAGAGATCAACAAGGGATAGATATAAGTGCAGCTCCTTTTGAAGCTGTCATGGAATCCAGATATTCAAAGTGCTTGGGAGCAGAGTGACTGAAGGCAACAGAGTAATTTGATGTTTTACATCTAGGTACATTCAGCAGGGATTTATCTACCGATCGCAGTCTATAGGAGGAGGTTTGAGGTACCAGCAATGTTGCGAGCACTGAAGGGTCTGGTTTCTGAGTATAGAGTCAATCAGGGAGCCAAGAGATTATTGACGACAAGCTGAGGGGCATAACCAGCCCAGGTCCCTGTACAGTTGGCAGTGGTGCTTAAGCCATGGTGATGAGAAGGCGCACGACAGATATTATTATAAGTGACATCTCAATTATGAAGGATGGGTTTGTGTGTGCGGCGGCAATGGTCAGCATGCCATAGGTGAGGGCGGGAGTAATATGCCTCTGGCAGTAGCAAGTTTAGCAGAGGAGTCAACATGAAACTGGACTTGTAAGCAACCCCCAGTTTGGCATTCAGTGCCTTGCTGGCAGATTGTATATGCAGGCTGAAGTCCAGGGATTGGTCCAGAAGAATTCCAGTACTTAAAAGATGTAACACATTCTATTTGTGTGCCACTCGCGGTCTTGCACCAATAGGGAGTTTGACATGTCCTCAGTAAGTTTAGGGCAGATCCAAGTAACATTGCTTGGGTTTTCTCTAGCATTAATTACAAGCTTATGTGACAGAAAGCCAATTCTGGACATTTGTGAAATCTGAAGAAAGGGATGCATTTATACTGGCGACCTTATCAGAGCTTGAATAGAGTACAAGATCATCTGCACAGAGAATAGATGAGCATGAAAGAAAAACCTCATCTATGTTATTGATAAAAAGTGAGAAAAGAAGAGGTCCCAGAATAGAGCCCTGGGGAACCCCAATATTGATGGTAGCATCATCAGATAAAGAGGAGTTGAATTTCACAATTTGAGTTTTATTTGATAGATAGCTTCCATACCAGGTGACAACTGGGGATGAAAAGCTCAGATTGCAAAGAGTGGAGAGGAGTAGGGGTGATCAACAAAATCAAGGACCTTTGCAAGGTCTATAAAACTGCCCCTGTCAGCTGGGCAGCGTCCATATTGGTAAACACATCGGTAGTGGATTTGAGAAGTGCTGTAGAGGTACTGTGACCTTATGGAAGCCATGTTGTGTGTCAGAGAGAAGCTGCACTTTGTGAGGTAGTCTATGGTTTGATTTGCATTAAGTTTTCCAGAATTTTACTTAGGACCGATAGGATAGCTATAGGCCTATAGTTAGTGATCTCCTTGGTATCACTTTTTTAAGGACTGGCATTACACAAGCAATCTTCCAGAGGTCAGGAACTTGGCTATTAGAGAGACAAGGTGAACATTCTAGCCAGAGGGAGGCTATGATGGTGCTGCTAGTTTCAGGAGCCGAGGTTCAAGTGTATCTGATCCAGATCTACTGCTGTCAGAGACAGTCCATAATAGTTTTAAGACTTCAGTCCTGAGATTGCCTTGAAGTAGAACAGGATTTTTAAAATTTTTGGGAAGGATAGTTGGGGGTAGTGGACTGTGCTGATGTTGCAAGCAGAGGCTGCCTAGGGAGATGGAAAGGCAGAGGTATACTGAGACAGGTCCGAGAACATTTGATTGAAGGAATTAGCAATGGTGTTGGAGTCATTGCAATGTACTCCATTTAATACCATGTCACGGGTGCTAGTTGACTGGGACACACCGAGAAAGGTCTTGACATGGGCCCAGAATTTCCTAGGGTCCCCAGCAGAGTCTAGCAGCAATTCTTTACAATAGGCACTCTTAGCTGTTCTGACCTGTTTTTTACAGAAGTTACGTAGGGTTCTGTAGGTAGCATAGTCAGATTGTAGTCATGAGGCTTTGTACTTTTCCAGCATTTGTCCATAGAGCATAGATTTTCAGCAAGTCTTTGTGAAGCCATCTTGTTTGTTTACCCCTCACCCTCCGCGTCACCTTGGGGGCATGCTTGTTGTGTATGGCCAGGAAATTATTAAGGAAGATACTCAATGCAGACTCAACATTATGGGAAAGGTAGATACCAGACCAGTTTATCCTCGAGACATCATGACAAAAGCCTCAACATCCAGGTTGGTGAATTTGTAAAGGTGACATAGCATGGTGGAGGGGATGGAGCTGCCTCAGTACTCCAGATGCAGAAGACAGGGAATGATCAGTAAGCTAATCTACCAAGATGCCTGCTTGGTATACATGATCCAGACAGTTTACCAGTACCCAGTCAATAAGGGAAGAGGATTTTAGTGAAGGAGTAACTCTGGTAGCCTCTGTTAACAGCTGGTAGAGGTTATAATTTTGTACCAGAGAGAGCAGCGTGCTATGGGCAGTCCTAGCTAATTTTGGTTAAGGTCACCCAATATAATACCTCATTATGTTTGGAGTGCAAAGAGGTCTGATCAAATAAGTCCTGCAGACTTACAGTGCCCCATTTGGGGGACTGTGAGTGCAGACAATGTGGAGTTTCTTATATCCCAGGGTGACAGTAGCATGAAGGGACTCACAGGCGGGAGGAAGTTGAGGACAGGGTGCCTGTGCTGTTTAGATGATCTTTATAGAACATGGCAACCTCTGCCATGCTTTGAGGAGAGTCTATCCTATGGATAAGGGAGTAGTTAGTTAGGAGCATACAGAGTCATGGATAGTTGGCTTTAGCCATGTTTCAGACAAACAGAGTATGTCAGGCTTGTAACCATCCACTCAAGCCCAAGATCACTGAAATTTCAGGAGAGACTTCTGATGTTCATACGGACAATGAAAAGCCCTTTGCTAGAAATTGCGAAGATGTCAACCAGGGAGAAGAGGCACGTGGACCCAGGTTCATTTCAACATCCCTGTAAGAAGGATAGCTAAGATGGTGAGGAGGGGAGAGAGGCAAGGTGCCTGCCTGGCACCATGGCTTAGAGGGACAGGGAGAGAATCCTCAGGATTGCCTGAGCAGCTGCACAGGGAGGGATCTGGATGTCTTCCACCTAGAGACAAATGATCTGGCTAAGAAAGGGATGAGAGAAGTGCAGGAAGAGTTTGTGGAATTGAGGAGGGGCCTTAGAGTAGCATGCACAGTAACCTTCTCAGAGGTGCTACCCATCTATGGCGTAGGAGAGGCTAGGGTGTTCCACACCATGGGATTCAATCAGTGGTTGAAAAACTGGTGTAGAGCTCAGGGATTTGGCTTCATTGGGGACTGGGGCCCACCTGGAGTAATGCAAGCCTATACTGGCATGATGGCTGCATCTGTCCAGGAGGGGAACCGGGATCCTAGGTGATAGGTTTAAATGCTTCATTGGCAAGCATTTAAACTAGCAAGGAGAGCACTGGAAAGGAGCAGGAAATCCTAGCTCCCCAAAAAATCATGGTAGTAAGTGCAGCAAACACCAACATAGAGGTGTCAATAGGGAGAAGGGCAGGGATAAATGGGAAAGTGACAAAGGCAAGAAGAACAGGGATGGGGCAAAAGGAGTAAGGCCATCAGGAAATGGAGAGTAATGAGTACCAATGCCTGTAGTCTGGGCAACAAGCTCCTGAGCTGGTGGCCTTGATGGAAGAGGGATGCCTGGATATCATAGCAGTCACAGAAACATGGTACACAGAGAACCATGACTGGGATGTTAACATACCAGGGCATAACCTACAGGAGAGACAGGCAGGGGAGAAGAGGAGGAGGAGGAGTAGCTCTCTGTAAAGGAAGGGATAAAAGCAACTGAACAAAAGAGTAAACAGGGGAGAGGAGGCACTGTGGGTCACCTTGGAGACTGGAAAGGGCACCACAATCCATACAGGGGTTGTGTACAGACCCCCATGTCAGGGGAGGGAATGGACAAGGATATGACAGAAGGCATTCTTTGGATGGCAGAGAAAGGGGAGATACTGTTGATGGTAGACCTGAATATGCCAGATGTTAACTGGAGCACATTTGATGCAGCCACATCCAAGAGCAGGGCCATTCTTGATGCCCTACAGGTGGCAGGCCTCAGACAGCTAGTTTCAGAACCCACTCATGAGGGAGCAATCTTAGACCTCAGACTCTCAAACAGGGGCAGTGAGAGGATCTCAGATCTAGAAGTGGGTTGCCATCTGGGGACAAGTGACCATCAAACAGTGTGGTTCACATTAAACTCAGCTACAGAATCAAGCCATACAAAAGTGAGGGTACTGGACTTCAGTAGGGCTGACTTTGGCAAGATGGGAGGTGCCTCAGAAAAGCACTAGCAAACAAGCTAGAAGGAGGGTGGAGCAACAATGGGGAATCATCAAAATTGCCATCAGAGAGGCAACAAGCCTTTGTGTGAAGCAAATAAATCAAAATGAAAGAAAAAGCCACTATGGTTCTCAAAAGAGGTGGCTGTGAAAGTCAGGAAGAAAAAGATAGCATTCCAGAAGTATAAGGAAACACAGAAGGAGCAGGACAGACAGCTATACCAGTTAAGGCAGAAGGAAGCAGGAGGGAAGTCAGAATAGCAAAGGCCCAAACTGAGGAAAGGATAGCCAACTCAGTTAAGAAGGGGATAAAACCTTTATAGGTACATCAGCAGCGGAGAAAGACAAAGGAGGGATACTGAGACTGTATAGAATGAACGGTGGGTGGGCAGAGGGGACAGTGAAAGCAGGGATACTGAATGAATATTTCTGCTCAGTATTCACAAAGAGGAGGGGAAGTGCCTAATCCAATTAACAGAAGCACTCTTGATAGGGGGTCGATCCCAGTCCTTTCACAGAAGAAAGGGTTCTGCAAGAACTCCTAAAACTGAAGGTGGACAAAGCAATGGGGCCTGATGGAATTCACCCCAGAATTCTAAAAGAATTAAGGGGAGCTAGTGAAACCACTGGCTACTCTTTTTAATAAATCATGGGAGGATGGTGTGGTACCGAGGACTGGAGGAAGGCAGATGTGATTCCCTTCACAAAAGTGGACCAAGACAGAGGCAGGAAACTACAGACCTGTCAGTTTGACCTCTGTGGTAGGGAGGGTGATGGAGTCACTTCTGAAGGAAAGAATTGTTGAGTACCTAGAGGCCAGTGGGGCACAGGACCCAAGGCAGCATGGATTCACAGCGGAAGGTCATGTCAGACAAATCTAATAGATTTCTTTGACTGGGTGACCAAAGTAGTAGACCAGGGAGGGGCTGTGGACATGGCCTACCTAGACTTTAGCAAGGCATTTGACACAGTCCACACAAAGATTAATAGTCAAATTAACCAGCCTGGGAGTGGGTCTGAGGGTGGTAACCTGGGTAAAACATTGGCTGGACAACAGGACACAGAAGGTAATTGTAAATGGAGTCCACTCTGAAGAAAGAGGGGTTACTAGTGGGGTACAGCAGGGTTCAGTACTGGATCCAGTCCTTTTAATGTCTTCATAAGTGACATTGCAGAGGAACTGGAAGGAAAAGTATGCCTCTTTGCAGATGACACAAAGATCTGCAACAGGGTTGATACAGAAGGAGGCGGAAAGATGAGAAGGGACTTGGCAAGGTTGGAGGAATGGTCAAGAATGGCAGCTAGGATTCAATGCAAAGAAGTGCAAAATAATGCACCTGGGAAACAAGAACCCATGGGAGGAATACACAATGGGGGGTAGTAACAACAACAAAAAGGAAAGGGACCTGGGGATAATCATATCAGATGACCTTAAGGTTAGCAAGCAATGTGAGAAGGCAGTAGGGAGAGCTAGGGGTATACTGGGATGCATAGGAGAGGCATCACCAGCAGAAAACAGGAAGTTGCTATCCCTCTGTACAGAAGGTTGGTGAGACCCCATCTGGAGTACTGCATCCAGTTCTGGAGACCCCATCTCTGCAAGGACATAGACAGGATAGAGGCAGTCCAGAGGAGGGCAACTAAAATGGTGCAGGGTCTGCAAGAGAAGCCATATGAGGAGAGACTACAGGAGCTTAAAATGTATACCCTTGAGGAAAGAAGGAGGCAGGGACATGATAGAAACTTTTAAGTACCTCAGTGGAATCAACAAAGTCCAAGAAGGTAGCATCTTTCAGAAAAAGAGACATGCAAGAACAAGGAACACAATTTAAAGATGGGGCGGTTCCAGGGGCAATGTGAGAAGTATTTTTCACAGAGAGGGTAGTGGATGCATGGAATAGCTTTCCTGAGGAGGTTGTAGGGTCTAAAACTGTGGAGAATTCAAGAATGCATGGGACAGACATAAGGCAATTCTTATGGGGGTAGGAAGAAATAGGCTGTTGGTTAACTAGGATCTGCGGCCTATCCTGTAGGTAGGGAAATGGGCAGACTAGATGGGCCAAGCAGTCCTTATCTGCTGTCAAAGTCTATGTTTCTATGTTTCTATGAACTATAATTTTCTATAGCAAAACAGTAAAGGAACTGCTTGACTCAGCAGGCGTTTTTAAATGTGGTCACCGCATAAAGATAATAGAGAATAGGAGGTGTTTAAAAGCAAGCATAGGTTGAGATGCAGTAATTAGGTTAGAGAAACTGAAATCAGCATGTAGGGTGTTCAGGTACTCGAGGATAGGACCCTGGGAAAGTTATAACAACCCAGTTAAGGCATAGTAGGGGTAGAACATGTGTAACTTATGGGGTAGCAGACAGCATAAACAATAAAGCAAAAGAAATGGATGATAAACAAATGGATATTTATTTTAATTTAGTTTTTTGTTGACTGGGTAAGTGCACTAGACAAATACTGCCTATTTTCAGGCACGACCAGGGAGGGGATACAGATGAATGCCAACTGACCTTGAACCAGATTAAGCTGTTGGTGGTATTTTTAGTGAATAGGGAAATTTGACCAGGACACAGGAGTTCCCCTACTCTTTTCGATAAGTGCCATGGGATCTTTAACATCCACCTGAACTACCACCAATCCAGGGAGATGGGACCTCAGTTTAATGTCTCATCTGAAAGATGGCACCTCAAGTGCAGCACCCCTCATACTGCACTATAGTGTCAGTACTGGGATATTAACCCAAGTGCCAGATGTGGGAACTGAACCCACAGCCCTCTGATCTCCTGGCCTCAGAGGCGAGTGTGCTACCTACTGAGCCACTGACACTGATATGATGGTAGGTAGTACTGATCTCAGCCAAAAATGAAGTACCACAACAGCTGTAAGAACAAATATGTAAAAAGGTAGAATGAATAAAAGGGCACAGGTACAAAATGTGAATATGTGAAATGTGAATACAGTCAAGTTGAGGTACAGTCACCAGGTTGCCTTTTCCAGACTTATTAAGTATGTACAGCGCATCATTGTTAATTGAATGCAAGAAGAATCATTACTATCTCTACACAAAAGGTACATGGACATTCTTATGGAGTGTAGTGGGCATGAAACAAATTACGACTCAAAGAAGCTGCAGTCAAAACTGATGGATCACTTCAAAAATGGTATCTTATTTGATACCAAAAGTAGGAAAGCGTACGCTCATCAGGTCTGCTAAGAAACAGGCTGACTGGAGGGAAGCACAAGCAGTTCAACAAGTTGTTGGAACTCCTGAAGGTACAGTCTCATAATAAAGCCAAAGTTAAAGTTGAATACTTAATAGAAGAAAATGTAAACTGCACCGTTCTTCAGACATTCCTGTATACCGTACTCACAGGTTCATCAGAAGAGGGCAGCGAATGACAGAAGAGGGTAGTTTGATCTATTGCAGATGACATAGTATTTGCAGTGTCACGGGGAATAATCAAACCACAGAAACACCTCTTTTGGGCACGGGCATTAAATCCATGACAGGCAGTAAGAAAGTTTTAACTGTTTTGAACAGGTTTGGTCTCTGTGTCAGCCACCATGTTGTGGAGGAACTCAAACTGCAGTCGCAACCAATATAATGGAGAAGAATATGGCTACACCAGACGGATTGCTCATACAGCCAGGTTTAGCCACTGCTTTGGCTTTCAACAATTATGATGAGAAGACAGAGGCACTTGATGGCCATGACCATTTTGCATGACACTGTGGGTATAGCATACCAAAACACACCATCTGGTATTGAGGAGACAGCTGTCCCAAAGAAAGGTCTGAAGAAGCTATGACCAGAACACACATGGATGGCCAAGCACGACAAGAAATGAAACACACACTATGTGAGGAAGCAGTAGGGATGGCTGGGGGGATACTGGGATATATAGGAGAGGCATCACCAGTAGAAAACAGAAAGTTGTTATCCCTCTGTACTGACAGTTGTTGAGACCCCATCTGGAGTACTGCATGCAGTTCTGGAGACCCCATCTCCACAAGGACATGGACAGGATGGAGGCAGTCCAGAGGAGGCAACTAAAATGGTGCAAGGTCTGCAACAGAAGCCATATGAAGAAAGAATAAAGGAGCTTAATATGTATACCCTTGAAGAAGGGGGGACATGATAGAAACTTTTAAGTACCTCAAGGGAATCAACAAAGTCCAAGAGGGTAGCATTTTTCAGAAAAGAGATGTACAAGAACAAGGGGACACAATTTGAAGACAGAGGTGGGATGGCTCAGGGGCAATGTGAGGAAGTATTTTTCACAGAGAGGGTGGTGGATGCATGGAAGGCCTGCAGCAGCTACCTAAATGACCCATCGCTTCCTCAGTGGTGGACCTAGAGAATACAGCTGAGTTCAAGACATTCATGGAAGCATATGAAATGTTCTTAGATTCCACACGCTGTGGTGAGCATGGCACAACTGCTTAATTTTGGCTGCAGTACTGCAGTTTGGTAGAGTTGTTCTAACTGTTCTGTCATTCCATCAGGACAAATGACTTACCTCTATTTTTTCTATAGCTTGAGAAAATGGTATCTCTTTATTTTGCATCACAACTATGCCAAGTGGATGACCCTGTACCTTATAAATTTGCTAAACATGGGTGAGAACCACCCTGGACCAAGGAAAAAATTGAGAATGGAGCATTAACCATTGCAAGATCAAAGAGAGGTTTAGAAGAAATGACATAGACTTGACCTTGGAACAGACAATTAATGCAGATGCTGCATCAAGACTAACGGGTTTCTTCTTTTGACACAGAACATCAATGCAAGGAGGAGGTGGAACATTTTGTGGTCAGCTCAAAAGTAAAACTGTTGGAAGTCATATAGAAAAAGTTGGTCTTGTCAGCCATGAAGAAGCCAGCCTTGAGCTGAATAGTTTTAGAGTTAAATGGGATTCAAGGCTTTAAACAAGCTGTTGAACACAATAGACTTCTCCATGAATCCGTTCCGGGATACGTTTGAGGACAGCAATCTTTATTCACTAGGTACTGGAAAAGCAGTATCACAAGAGGTAGCAAACAAAGTGTTACAGGTTACTGAGATAGGTACTCGGATGTATCATTTGTTTAGAGATGAATGCATTACCAAAGGCATTAGGTTCGAGGAGATACAAGTTGAAGAACTTTGCACATGATGCAATGAAGGTGAAGATTAAGAACAAGGACAAGAAAATCGTGAGTTGAAAGGAACTTGAGACCTCTTTGGATGCTTGCTATATCTATCTGCGACTTCAACAGTTGAACTTATGATGGTGTTTGCCTACCTGCTAACCCTGGTACCCCTCTCCTTAGGAAACATTCATGGATCAATGAACACGACAATGAAGTCAACACTGCTGAAGAAACTTCAGACCAAAGTCCAAAGTAGCCACCCTGATGCTGTAAATGCCACTGTGGTTGATGCCATGTTCTTGATCAGAAGTCTTACAACATGCCAGCCTGGTGGCACAGAAGGTTGAGGCACTGTATGCCACATCTTGAACCACACTAGCGACCCAGGTTTGGGAATGGACTCCAGGGCACTGGGGGCTGGCAGGAAGGAGAGGATTGAGCATCCAGAGGACTGCTCTCCTCGGGTGGGTTGGGTGGGAAGCCTCGCTCTGTAGTGGCTCCCAGTGGAGACCAGGGCACTACAAGCAGCGGCACAGGAATGACAAATCAAAAACAGAAAACAGCTTCAGTGCCCACTAGATGACAGCATCCATCCTCTACACTGCCAGAACCTCCAGGAGCTTCCTCCTCACAGCAGCACCCCAGTCCGTAAAGAAATAGTGTGCTGGGTTTCCCCGCCCTGGTGCCTTTCCATCAGAGGAGAGGGACCAAACTGGTGATGGATAGGCTGGGATAACCTCGGGTCAGCTGCAATGTATGGCAGAGAGGAGAGTTCCAGAAGAGGATTGCTGGGGTAAGTAGGGGTACTTGGAGGCTCAAGGAGAGGGGATACTGGAGTGTCAGAGGGGTAAAAGATCACACAAAAGAGAAGTCTTACAAACCTGTCACCGACATTCCGTGTTGTGGCAAAAACCATCCTGTCTCTTGTTTGCTGTACTTCCAAAGAAGTCCACCTTGTCAGTGACTGTTACAAGTCAACATCGATCAAGGTCTTGAACAAGAGAAGAGAGGAAAGCATAGCATCGCTCCACTCTCCTATCTCATAACATGTCCTGACCAAAGCTGACCAAGAGACTTTGCTGGATCCCTGTCTTCATCTTCATTCAAGATGGCACTCCTGGGTTTTCCAGCTACAGCATGGAATTCTGATGTGTACTGTGATGTTCTATGTGATGAAAAGCTCATGTATGCAGTAGGAGAAACATGTTACTCATACAAAGTGGAAGCTGGACATATGCTCAGACTAGAGTGCAAGGCCCTAAAAAGCAAACACAGAAGCAGACACAAGAGTCATGCAACACATACACTACATTTGCAGTCAAAATGAGGGTGAAGATGTGCATGTAGTGGTCAGGGCAGATGATACTGATATTCTGGTCATTTTGCTGTATTGTGCAAGTCTAAGCGATAATCTCAACCTGCACATGGGCATTGGCCATTCAGGGAATAACACAGAAGATTCATAGATGTATCCTGCTTGTCAGCAGAGTTTGGCAGACCTGCATGTGCAGCTCTGCCAGGTCTCCATGCACTGACAGGGTGCGATTATTCATCAGCGTTCAAAGGGAAGGGGAACGAGCGACCTCTAATAATTATGGAAAAGAATACAGAGTACACACAGGCATTTGAAACACTGGGATGTTCACACTTGTGTAAAGCAACTGAGGATACAATTGAGAGCTTTGTGTGTACCTTGTATGGACAGAAAGTAAAGAATGACAAAGACGCACCCTTAGAAAGAGCAAAGGAGCAGACACAAACTCGCTGCCACCATGCAAATCAACTCTGACACAACACATCTGCTGTGCAAATTACATGTCATTGTTATGGAAAAATGCAGACAAACCAGAAACTACACTACTAAAGCCAGAGGACAATGGCTGGACCTATGAGGATGGCAATGTTCACATGTGAAGCTGTACCACCAGCCTTAGTGAACAATTGAATGAACATGACAACAATCCAAATGAAGAAGATGACGACAATGACTGTGATGTCAACATTGATAAGACAGATTTGCTTAACATGTCAGATAATGAAGAGAGTGAACAAGACTACTGATTGTTGTGCTTAGGTTCATAAAACATCATAAAAGTTGACTGTTTAAGTTAATATAGAATAAAATAAATAATGTTAATAGTAAGCCTTTGATACATATGTTACTGTTTGTTACAATGTCTGTATACAAGCTTATAGAATTGAAATTAAAGAAGGGACCATTAATTAAAATATGCACAATTTTCACCAACAGTTTATTTTTTCATTGAAGAAGTGCATTATCTAAAAAACGTTCAACTCTGAGCGAATAAGAGTTGTAAATCTGGATTCTACACACTTTTTACACAAGAAACCATCATCTAACCTTTCGGACCTAGACACATAGATAAATGCACCTGGCTCCTGGACTATAAGCCATGGAATACAGGGCACAATTTACATTTTTACTTTAGTTTCTTTTGTAACTTTGTACTATTTCTATCACAACACCCCTAAACACCTTTTGCATTAACTGAATATGACATGGTGTCAGAGAATGGTGCTCTCCCAGAACTCAATCTGTACCATGCTACCACTTTTACAACCCTTCAGATGCCTGAATGGTTGCCTTGGTATGCTGCCACTACTTAGTTTGACTCTCACTCAGAGTATCCTTAGGTCCAAATCCTACCAGAACCACTACTAGCACAGTACAGTGCCATTTTCAAAAATGCAAACAATCCACCCTTTAGTCACAACTGAGAACACTTTTCCTTAGATGAGGTAGCTTAGAAGCCTGTTTCTTCAGAAATGGATCATGGACTTGCCAACTTACCTCAAGTTATCTATACTTTAAAACAGTCACAGACAGTATGATGTATATAAAATAACATTTAATACTCCACATCTTTATATGTGGTACACGATTATACACACTAAAGACTATGGGAAATATAGGATACTACAGAAAGGAATAAAACTAAGAGCTCTTAGTCCTGTCTAGTAATTGTATCTTCAACTCGTCTGGTACAATTCTTAGAAACTTCTCCATGAGGAACAAATCTTTTATCTATTTCATGGAGCTAGCCTTTGCATCCTCTAACCATCACTCTAACAGATTGCCTAGTTGTACACCCATTTCAGAATAGTTACATCATCAATATCTGCTAGGGCTAAGCATCAGACCCCTCCTAAATGGGCGCTTGTCAGTGAGTCTTATATGGTGTTGCTCCCATTACATAGCCCACATCCCATTCCTGCAGGGAAACACATTAGTCCTTCTCAACAGTTTTTTTTAATCCAAGTCTGCGGTTAGCTGAGTAGACTGACTTGGAGGGGTATCGAATTTCTATTAACACCAGATGTAACCCTGTCAGCTTCCCTGCACTCTTTGAGAAGTGCCTTAAGTTCAGAAGCCTCAGTGGAGGGGATTTTCACTGACCTGAGTGCAGCCTCTACAGTGGGACAGGGCCACCACTGAGCATCTTGTTCCTCCACCTTTCTCACTTCTCTGAGGAGAACTTGGAGGGAGGTGGGGTTACCCAACCTCTCCTTCAGACTTAAGTAGCAACAATTCAGAGTACTTGGCACACCTCAGCACCTGTTCTAAGCACATTCTGTTTAGGTCAGTAGACTGTACCACCCCTTTTACGATACACCTTTGCAAAGCCCTTTCCAACCTTTGAATATACCTTGAGAAGGGTTCCCCTCACTGTTGCCGGTTGCCCTGAAACCCCACAGTAAGTCCTCACTGGACTTGGTACTTCCAAAGGAACTGTCCAGGGTAGCATATAACCTTCCACACTGGCCTCTGGGTCAGTGGCCTGCAAGGGCCCAATAGCATCAAGGGCAGGACCATTCAGGCTTTCAGTCAGCCTTTTACATTTTTCCCCTGCTGCGCTTGCCAGTCCTGCAGCAAGGGAATCACATAATTAACCCATGTTTCATAATTTTCTCCCCGCCCGGGTGGGCTTCACCCTAGAAAACATCCTTAGCTTGCCATAAGAATCCAAAGGGTAGGGCACATAACTGGGCCAGGTCCCTTCGCCAAGTGTTGGGGGTGATTTTGGCTCAGGCACTGCCTCCCCTGAGAGACTTCACTGGTCATAGTTACAATGGGCCATGCCTCCGATAACCACCGGGACTTAAAGCACCGAGTACTCAGGAGGCTTCCATTACATTTTACATTCAATCAACACAGTCAAAGTCCCTGTAACAGCACTTAACATTTTACCCCGAACTACCACTTGGTCCAGCCTCTTTATAATAGACAGATGCCCTTCTCTAGTTCCAGTGGTAAACTCTGGGGAGTACCCCAGGAGCAGGAGGGATTTCTGAGGGTCCATTTCCTGCTCTCCACTTCACTCAACCAATTGTAATTTATCTGCCTCCTTGACCATAATTTTGTGTTTTGGGGAGGTTAGAACTGAGGTTGGAGGAACAATAGTGGCCTTCTCACCAGCTGCATCTATGGTGGGCATGGCTGGTGAAAAGGAGATCCAGGCGGTGCCTCCAAAGATGCTGCCCAGGTGCCATGAGCCAGTGGGCTACTGCCCCTGCCTGCTGACTACCACACAGGTTAAGGGCCTGGGTTCTGTTATGATGGTGGTTGGGGTTCTATCCAAGAACATAAAGAAGGTAGCATGGTGCCTCCAACCAGAGTAAAGTAACAGTGGACCAGGTGTTTGATTGGTACAACCTGTACCTGTACCTACCCACCTCCTTCCAGAAACCCCACACACTAAATACCCCCAATGCTCACCAATACTGTAAAACACATATAGTAGTTAACAGCTATAACCAATAATATGCTCACAACACAGGAACTACAAAGAACAACACAGCTTTATTTTGGGAGGAGGGCGAGGGAAGGGGTACCAGGACACAGAATTGCTGTGGGAAACATAAATGTTGATTAAAGTTAACAGGGACCGGAAGCCAAAATATTGACAATACTCACCCTTCTGGTACCACTGCACACCTCCTATGTCCCAACTGTCCTGACTGGGTAGCCAGGTTTAACACAGGCCTGCTAGATGCTGCAGGTTGGCCAGCATTGGGGCCCTTGAAGTAGCTTTCTAGGATGGTAGCAATGTTAAATTCTAATCCCCTTTTGCAGAGCAAGCCCTGGATTGCTGGACGGTTCTCCAGACTGAAGCTCAGCTACTGGCACAGTAGGCTCTGATAAATCAGGATCAACTGCTCCTAGGGCAGCAAACAAATGGACAGAAAGCCCTGATCTGGGAGATAAAGCAATGCCTGGACACTGGTCAACCTTGGAATTGCTTGAAGACTCTTGCAGCTGGTAACCTTCTGACTTGCTTGAAGATTCTTGCAGCTTGTCACCTTCAGTCCACCAAGTGGGCCAGAATACAGAGCACACATGCAAAGCCTTCCAGGCCACAAGGAACCCAGGCCCAGGAGTGACCCACAGTCTGGCTCCTATAATGGGTCCAGAGTGCCCTAGCATTCAGGCACATGCTTATGGCCCCCTGCAGACCAGTATGCCTCAATTGGTAGGGTTTTACAGGTTCCTTACCTGGCTCTGAATTGTGGCTGTTAGAATTGCAGATTCACCTTTGAAGTGTTAAGTTTGAAACCCTAATGCAACATTTCCTACTTTTGTCAGTTTAACCATAACTGATGCATTAACAAAGTTTTTGCAATTGCGTATTTAATGCATCAGTTAGGTTGTTCAGAAAGTGATTGTGCAGGCATTCAGTGTTAGTGGTTACTTTTGCATTTAAAGTTACTCTCCTGTCCCTGCACCTACAGGCAATTGGGTGTGCATTGGGGTAGTTGGTCCTCAACACTACCCCATCCCATTGTAAACAAGCTGAGGTGGTGCAGCATAGGAGAATGGGGTGAGATTAGACCGACAACTACGCAGCAACCCTGATGCCTTTGGGGGACGGGTGGGTTTGGGTGAAGGGTACAACCCTAATACCGAATTTCACGCTTTGTCACATGCATTAAATGGAGTTTTGCCATGACTTTTCCTTCTTTTGAAAATTAACACTGTAAATAGTGAATGGCATGTGGTGGTGGATGCTAATGGTAACGAAATGCAAGTGCAAACAGTAATGCACATGGTGACGGAAATGTAAATGGTAACTAACGGTAAGAGAAACGCAAGCACAAACGTTAATGAAAACAGAAATGGTAATGCAAACGGTAACGCAAAATGCTAACGGCAACAGAAATGCAAATGTTAACGAAAACAGTAACATTAACTGTAACGCCAATGGAAAAGCAAACAGTAAGAAAATGAAAATGGTAACACAAACGTAAACAGAAATGCAAACCATTAAGGCAACAGTGCCGCAGAAGGAAACAGTAACGCAATCAACAACGGAAACACAACCAAAAATGCAAATGCTAAGGGCAACAGAAACGCAAATGGTGACGTAAGACGCAAACAGTAATGATAACGCAATTGGAAATGCAAACAGTTACAGTAACAGCAATGATGACGCCAAAGCAAACAGAAATGGAAATGCAAGCGTGTATGGAAATGCAATGGTAACACGCATGGTCACGGTACTGCAACTGGAAACGCAAATGCTAATGGTAACAGCAACAATGATGCCAAAGGAAACACAAACGAAACAGAACCACATACGCAACGCAAATGGTAATGCACACGGTGATGCAAAACAAACCGCAAACAGAAA
Source organism: Neoceratodus forsteri (assembly GCA_016271365.2). NCBI lineage: Eukaryota > Metazoa > Chordata > Ceratodontiformes > Ceratodontidae > Neoceratodus > Neoceratodus forsteri. The sequence continues at coordinate 132,931,680 of CM028130.1, read as the reverse complement.
TAGTAATGAAACAGAAATGGCAACAGTAACACAAACGGTGGTGTAGACAGGAACGCTTAATGCAAATGGTTACGGACACGCAAGTGGAAATGCTAACTGTAACAGTAACATAACGGAAGCACACACCCTTTTTTTCCACAAAAGCTGCATAGAGAAACACAGTGAGCACAAAGAAAGTATGCATAATAATGAGCCTCAGAGTAGAAAATGAGCACTTGGAATACTAAATTGGGCTGGCAGTATAGCCTAGAGGTTACAGGAATGAGGTGTGAACGAGCTTGATACATACAGCAGACCAGACCTGAGTTTGATTCTCACAACCTCCACTTGCATACTGTGTGACTCTAAGCAAGTCACTTAACCGCCCAGTGCTCCCAGGTCACCCCTGAAAACAGGCACTTGTGCCTAGTGGGCTACCTGCTACCAAAGACTAAAATGAATAAAAAAAATAAAATAAAATTGCTTATATGCCAGGAACCATACGACATAAAAAAAATGTAAATTTCTTAAAATGTATGACTTTCCTGGCTAGTTTTCACTCAGCCATCTAGTGGGGGCTAAGCATTTTCCAACGAAAAGTCTGTATCTCAAGCATTTCTGAGATATGGGCCCAAAGGTGCGGTGGACGCCTGTAATGTTAGTCTGTGGGAAAAATCATCAACTTTGGAGTACTGTGACTTTGCATCCCTGTAATATTTTGTCACCAAACCACTAAAAGACACATCTGTGGGATGTTGGCTTTCTTTCCACCAAATTTCAGCCCAAAAGACCAAACTGTTGTTTTGCAGCAGGGTAGCAAAGAATTCCTGTTATTTTGGGCATAGTGTCGCTAAAGTAGTGTCGCCAAATCACGACACTTTACCAAAAATCACAAAAGTGTCACAGGTGCAACACTACTTTGTGACGCTACAGTTTACAAAAATTTCAAAAACATATTTCTGGGGTGTTTAACCCCCAAAAAGACATGGCTAGCATCCTCAGGACTCGACTAGGTGAACACAAAAGAATTGTGTCCCTAGAGGGTCCCACATTTAAATGCCAAGCATTTCTGTGATCAGTAACTGAGAAAAAATATTGACCATGATACTACAGGGTCATTTGTGACATTAAAACTGCATTTGTGAAATTGCGACACTGTCAAACTTTTGTTAACTTTTACCATTGACTATAATGGGAAACTTGTTTTTGGATAACTTTTGAACCATTTAATATTTTTCATGAAATCTTTGAACGGTACATTGGAACCCTGGCTGCATGTTTCCTGAGGTTTATGGACTGGTCACACAAACCGTGCAACCTGTAACGGAGCAAAGAATGCACAAAAAAGTGTAATATGACACAGAACGGTGCTTTTATAGCTCCGCAACTGTATATCTGACCAGTATGAAACGTGGCAGATCCAGAGAGTTGTAGTACTGTTCATGCCTGCAAAATTTCAGGCAACTCCATCATACGGTGGCAAAGTTATTAAGTTGCAAAATTTCACACTTTAACCTTAAACGGGTATACATACATATATATACTATAGAACTAATCTATTTCACTTTCATTTTATTTTCAGCTATATATATATATATATATATATATATATATATATTTATTTGCAAAAAACTTTGTTAATGCATCAGTTGGGGTTAAAGTGACATAAGTAGGAAAATGTGGCACTGGGGTTTCCAACCCTAACACCTCATTCCCCTTCCTGCACAGACCCACAAGCAGTGGGGGGTCTGTCATGAGGCCGTCAACCCTAATGTTCACCCCATTCCAGTACAAAATTAGGTGACATGGGTACAGACAGCTGAATGGGGTGAATGTTAGGGTTCACAGGCCCAAAGACAGACCCTCCTTGCCTGTGGGTCGTGCAGGAGGAGAATAGGGTGTTAGTGTTGGAAACTCTAGTGCCACATTTCCTACTTTTGTCGCTTAACCCTAACCAATGAATTAACAAAGTTTTTTTGCAATTTATTCCTTACTTTTGAGATATATAGTATAACAGTATCCTTATTTGAGGGTGGAAGCACAGGGTCCTTTGGATCCTGCACCCCATCACTCCATTGAAATAGTATAATAATATACTTATTTTACAGTGGAACCTGCACTCCACCCCTCCATTGACCTAGCATAAAAGTTTCCTCATTTTACAATGGGAGTGCAGGGTCCAAACCACCCTCCATTGAGATAGTATAACAGTATCCTTATTTTACTGGTGGGAGTGCAGGGTCTTTTAAAGGAAACTCCTATTGAGTCCCTCATGCCGGCTGCAGAAATACCAATTAGGGCTTTCAACATAAATATCTTTTATACCTGAGTGCCTGAATTTTAATAGTGTTCGTCATTTGTCATAGCAGACCTGGTGGTGTTACAGCCTGTGATCATTATGAAGAAGCACGAGGGCTACCAACAAATGGCAGATGTTGGTAGCCCCTCATTAGCATAACCTTTGTGGTGGAAGTCACCCGAGGTGCGAGATGTCCGCCTGCAGGTCTGTTGCCATGATGGAGCTAGCGGATCTTTCTATTAAAATTCCATGGCACCATGTACTAAAAAAAATTATTTTATGTTGAAAGCCCTAATCGGCATTCCTGCAGCCTGCTGCACTGAGAGACTCAATCAGAGTTTCCTTTAAACATACTTTTCCAATAATCCTACACTATACTGGCAAAAAGATTACTTCTGGGTCTGTTCATGAAAAGGGGTTACTAATGCCCATCATGCAGTGCATACTACATTTTTAAAACTCAAGAACTGTCAGGCACATGTTTTTGACTAAATCTGAATGCTGGCTATATAGGCAGATAAATAACATAACTATAGAATTCTAGGGTATCCATTTTTTTTTGATGGGGTATCCTGCTCCATTTTGCTGCTTTTTAACCTGAAAAGTGTGACATGCAAAACACACGCTTTACTAATTGTTTTTCCAAGCTTTATTTACTGTTTTCCATTATTAAAGTAAGTCTATTTACTAATCTGGAGTTGTGTTTTATTATCTGTACCTTTAGCCCATTGTAATGCTCCATTCTTAATTTATGCAGCTTTGTATTTAGTGTGGTGAATGTAACAGTTGGTGTCACAGCACGTTACATTCACCCACATGGCCCCAAATCTGTAATTATGCTATTAGCACTTTAAAAGATTTTCTGGCTTTTCTCCTAGTTTGCCTCCTTGTGATAACTGACTGTGTTACTGCCTGATCTATCTTTTTCCACAGAAGGGACAGCAACCTTTGACCCTCACTCTACCTGGGGTCAAATCAGGCCCAATGTTTACCCATCAGTCTGTGACAGTTGCAAAGTCATAACCTGCCCATCAGAACCAAGGAGCAACCATAGAGGGAGGAGCTGAGTTGTGGTTTAAAACCCATTGTTTGCACATGGCTCCTCCATTTGTAGGACTACATTCCACGAAGATAAGCACTGCATGCAACAATGAGGGTTGCAGTTACATTCACCACAGGTAGACTTTGGTTACCATCATTCATTGTTGGGCAAATTTTCAGAGAGCATATTTCAGTGACAACTGCGTGTCTAAGGAAAGTGCTGGGCATAAATTGTAATAGGGATTATTCAGTGTATATGGGGTGGAGAGTTAAAATGGATTTTCTTTGTGTGTAACTTGTTACATTCACCACAATATGTGGTGTCAACCATCATACCTGCCAGTACTGTTATTATTGTCAAATTCCTCCAGGTTTTGTAACACTATGTCAGTTATTAGTAGTGGTGTGATAGCCATGAGGCATGTTCAATAATTTTTTAAACTTAAAACAAATGAGTGGTGCTTCTTGTTACATTCACCACGTTATATGGTGTTAAGCATCACATTTGCCAGTAATGTAATTGTTAATTTTTTCATGTTTTATAGCAGTATGTCAGTCAGTAATAGTAGTAGTTGTTTGTTGTTAGGCAAGTTTAGTACAGTTTTAGTAAGTCAAACATAAGTAGGGTGTCACTTGTTACATTCACCACGGTATGTAGTATCAAACATCACACCTGTCACTACTGTTATTGTTGTCAGATTTCTCCAGGTTTTGTAGCACTGTGTCAGTTATTATTAGCATGTTAGCCATTAGGCATGTTCACTAAAGGTTGTAAAACTAAAACAAATGTGCGGTGTCACTCGTTACATTCACCACGGTATGTGGAGTTAGCATCACACTTGCCAGTAATGTAACTGTCAAATTTTTTAATGTTCTATAGTAGTATGTCAGTCAGTAGCAGTAGTATGTTAGTTGTTAGGCATGTTTAGTATAGTTTTAGTAAGTGAAACATAAGTATGTGGTTACTTGTTACATTCACCATGGTATGTGGTGCAAAACATCACATTTGCAATTAATGTAATATAATTCTTATAACTATTTGTTTCTCATGTTTTAATACAACTCATTACATGTTTGTTAAAGTTTTTACTACTAAAACAAATGTTTTGTGTCAGGTGCTACATTCACCATGGTGTGTGATATCACTTGTTACACTCACCACAATACAGTTATTTTATCTCAGGAACCTGTGGGGCTTTTATCTCCCAATTTTTTCATACTTGGGTCATAATATCTTGAAATGCATCACAAATGTAATCTAGAAATAAATTGAAAATTTGACCCTCATGTCACACTTTGGTAACCCTTTTATGAACAGACCTTCTGGCAAAAAGTATACTTTCCCTACCAAGTAATTCTATTTAATGGCTCTAAATCATTTTTCCACCACATATCCAAAACTAGAATCCTTGTTCACCAAAAATTCCTTGTTGATCATCCTTGTTCGTCACAGGTGAACACAGAAATTGGCTCATGAACAAGGATTTCCATTTTCAGGACCAGATGGCCAAAACTGAAATCCTTGTTTGCCAGAAAATTCCTTTTTCGCCATTCTTCTTTGTCACTGGTGAACAAGGAATCAGCTACAAACAAGGATTTCCATTTTCAGGACTAGATGGCCAAAACTGAAATCCTTATAGTCAGAAAATTACTTATTTGCCATCCTTGTTCATCACTGGCGAACAAGGAAATGGCTCACGAACAAGGATTTCAGTCTGGAAATCTTGTCTGACACTTTCAGGACCAGATGGCAGACGGGAATCTTGTTCGTCAGAACAAGTCCTTGTTTACAAGTCTTTGTTCATCATGCAAGCAAGGAAATTTGCTGTTGAACAAGAATTTCCTAGTCTGGCCATCTGGTTGTGAAAGTATCAGACTAGATGGCTAGACTGAGAATCCTTGTTTGTCAAGCGATTTCCTTGTTCAGCAGTGATGAATAAAGACACATGAACAAGTAATTTAGCGAGTCATGAACAAGGATTTAAAACTATAAAAAACAAACTTTCAGGGGCATACAAACATTGGAAAGCACAAAGCAGAGCTCATCAACTCCCGGTGAGTTAAAATTATACATAAATGTGGCAGACATCCCTGGGCAGAGTTATGAGAGTTTTTCAGGGCAAAATCAAAAACAAGATGGCATCTCACGAACAAATAATTTTTCTGGCAAGCAAGTATTTGCAACTCGTGAACATGGATTGGCATCTCACAAACAAGGATCCTTGTTTGTATCATGCAGCTATCCTAAAAATAAAAATCCTATTAAAACATGGGAACTTAAAAATGCAATAACTTTTGAATGGATTAATATTTTTTCATCAAATAAATGCTGGCCCATTCTGTGACCCAAGCTCCTTCTACCATAAAATGTTCAGACTAAAATTCCACACCACCTCTGCACAGCAGCGATGAGAAAAAAACTACAAAAAGTGGTGAATTTTAAGGTTTTTTCACTCTCCAGATCTCATAATCTGCAGGTTTGATCAGAACAAAACGTAGCACATCATCAATCAATCAATCAATCGAATCTTTATTTATCCAGGCAATCACCATTGAGCAAGCTCATTTACAAGGTGGACCTGCAGTTGGCAGGAAAATTGTACAGTTATATATAAATATACATAATACAAAGGAACAACATGTGTACAATACTGATATGAGCAGAGTATTTACATTCCAAGTCACATGTACAAGAGAGAAATACATAACACAACACAAATATTATATATATATATTTACAGTTCCCACTGGAGTAGGATGTGTATGGAAGTCATATACAAACCATAGACAAAAGAAAGAGTATTTTATTCTGTTCAGCAGCAACACATTACCAACCTGGCTGTAAATTCCTAGGCTATGGAGGTGCGATAACAGTGTGTAAAGCTTTAGGCTAATGTGGCTGAAGGGGTGTGGTGAATAAGAGGGTGCAGAGAGTTAAGAGCAAGTGGAGCCTGAAGGGGAGTATCAGTGGCAGGGACTGTTTCGGAAGAGCACCTATGACTGGGAGGGGAACAAAAGTCAAGCTGCTAGGAGCGATGAAAGCAATTACAGATTTCAGCTAACGTTTTGTCATAGAGGGTCTTTAAGATGGTAGGATTGACCGGAGAGCTGAGTCTCAATGATTTTTGTACCCTGTTCCAGAGTGTAGGCAGGGCATAGCTTATGGCAGCCCTTCCAAAGCGTGAGTTGGCCCTTGGGACTTTCAAAGAGATCTGCAGTGACTTCTTAAAGCATAGTTCCTAATGGGACTTAGGGAGACAGTCAACAACATATTGTGGGAGTTTGTTGGTAGGCTCAGAGCGTCCATAGGACTGCATTTCTAGTTGGCCTGTATTGAAGGGAGGACCACCCTATGGCTGTGTATAAAGCGCAGTGGTGTGTGGAGTATGGGAGGCTGGTTATAAATCTCAGTGCTCTATGATATAATACATCCAGTTTTGCAAGATATGATGCCGGGCAATGTCCATAAATAAAGTCGGCGTGAGTTAATTAATGAAAGGAATGTAGATTGGACAAGCTGCCTTTTAATGCCTGTGGTCAGGAGGCATTTGATTCTGAAAAAAGACCAAGAGACATCAAGAGATGTACCTCAGGAGACCATGTATGTAATTTTTTGCAAATCCATTAAACGGTTGCCAAGTTATTAAAGTGCAAAATGTCATGTAAACATAGAAACTGCTGCTGAACTCTAACTATTGTGGTGCTTTCACCCCCACACACACACACATAATATATGTATGTATGTATATATAGATTTATATGCATATATGTGTATATCTATATCTATATATTTGTAAATTTTATTTATAACATGGAGGTGACAAGTACATACTGTACAACATACAGCAAAAAAAGTTCATAGTACATAAGCAGATACACTGGGAGAGACCAACAAGGAGCACTTCCTACATGCCCACAACCACCTACGGCTGTCCCAGTATGGCGTGTCATGCAGGAGCAACCGAGAATTACGCTCATAAGATTACTATAGTGCTATACCTTCAACAGCTCTGGTTTGAGCCTACATTTCTCTGTGATACACTGATAATAGGTGCAGACTGCCAGGATGCCTGCCGTCTGTATCTGGTCTCGCATAGCAGGGACTCAGTATAGCACGGAAACACGAGGCTCCAAACTAGAGCTATTTGAAGCTGCAGCAAAACAGATTACTGTATTGTTACTAGCTCAAATAGCTCTGGTTTGAGCCCATGTGTCGTGCTATACTGAGACAGGTATAGACTAACAGGCACCCTGGCAGTCTGTGCCTGGTATCGGTGTATCACAGAGAAATGTAGGCTCAAAACCAGAGCTATTTGAAGGTACAGCAGTAGTCCTATGGACTCATCTGGCTGTTCTCTGCATGACATGTCATACTGGGGATAGCTGCAGGTGGTTGTGGGGGCACCAGGAAGGGCTCTTTGTTGTAAAATTTTGGCAGGGTGCAGGATGAACCAGATAGAATTTAAAATAAAATGTGGTACAGCAAGTTTAAAAATTGTACTATTTATTAAACTTCTAATCAGGCCCTGCTTCACATGGAGGTGGGTCCCTATCGGATGTGGACATTTCTCTTTCAGACAATGAAGGAGGTTTTGGCTCCGTTGGGCGATAGTGGGTTGGTTCCTGCTTAGGCATGTCTGTGCAATTGTCTTTTTGTATTTAATAGTACCAGCTCCACAGCCTCTCATAGATGAAGGGAGACAGGCATTCATGTCAGCTCCAAGTAACAACTTTATCAGGGCATGAGAGAGGGCTGCCTAAAGGCAAATTGCATTGTTGAGTGCACGCCTACTCAAAATCCCACCACATGCACACATGTGAGTGACATGTAGGAAATCATCCAATCGAGTTCACATTTTTGGCACAGTGGAGACTTGTCAGTGTCAATCCTGTGCATTCTGAGAGGGGTAATATATGAGCGATGGAGGAAGAATAGCTGGATTTGATTAAGTCGATTGGTACGAGTACTCCTGCTTATAATGGTTAGAAGCCCTCTGCCACACCCACTCAGATATAGGAAGCCCCAGGTCATTCTCCCATTTTGTTATTGCCTCTGCCATAGGCACTGGGCCTTGGTCTAAGAATATTTTATGAAGAGCCATGATAGTTTTACAGTTAAGGAGAGGGACACAGCAGGCCCTCCAAAGCAGAGCAGGTGCCATCCTGTAGGCCCCAAGGAGCAATACTATTTAACCACTGTCTCACTCTAAAATAGACAAAGAAATCCCCTTTAGGAAGCCCAAACTTGTTCCTAAGCTCAAGAAAACTACTGAGATGGTGGTTCTCATACAAGGATTTAATTATCCAGATTCCAAGGTGCATCCACCTCAGAAGGGCCAGTGTATAAAAACATTGTAGTTTTCTGGCCCCTGAGCGTGCTAATCAGTGAAGCAAAGGGAGACAGCATATTAGAACAATGTATATGTTGATGGGCTTGCTGCCAGATTCTAAATAAATTCTTAGTGAAGGGGTTAACAATTTCTGGGGTAGGTCCACCCGACAATGCAGGAGATAACAGCTCATTGTGGAGAGTAACTTCGATCTTCCTCCTCCACTGCAAGACAGTCAGGGTTTTGCACACTAAGGGAGGGAAGAAAGACCAGTTAGGCTGCCCAGTAATAAAGTGGAAGTGGGGAGAGCACATCGGCCTTCCTCCCAAGGTTTCTGCAGAATTACTTTTTGATCCTGGCCAGCTTATTGTTCCAGATAAACCTGTGGATTAGAGCATCAGTGGCTTTGAAAAATACTACTGAACTCGGATAGGTAAGACCTGAAACGTGTACAGACATTTGCACAGCATACACATTTTGATCACGCCAGCTCTTCCCAATACAGATAAGGGCAGGCTATACCACCTAGCAGAATCCACTTTTAGTGCATTCGACAAAGGCTTACAATTATTCTTGTATAGGTCAGCCAAAGAGCATGAAAATGGACCCCAAGGTATTTTATTGAATGAACCACTAGAATCCCATGGAATTTTGGGCAAGGGAGTCACAGTTCTTCTTATCCACTGGTAGGAGTTCACTTGTTGACCAGCTCACCTTGTGCCCTGACAACCTGCCATATTCATCCAACATATCATGCAGAGCTGGGATGCTCAGAGTTGGATTCTGCATAAACACTAAAATATCATCAGCGAATAATGCAAGTTTGACTTCATCTTTGCCTGCTGTCCTAAACCCTTAGTCCCTTAATCCTGCCTGATCAACTAGCCAGTGCCTCTAGCGACAGCATATATAGAAGAGAGACAGTAGACAACCCTACCTTGTGCCATGGGATAGAGGGAAAGGTACAATCAGACACCCATTAATTATAATTTGTGCCAGTGGAGCTTGGTACAAGGTCCCCCATAGAACTGGTCACCTAGCTGGTACCTACGCAGTGTCACAAACAGATACCCCACCTCCCAGTCACATGCCTTTTCTGCATCTAGGGTAAGAACCGCTGCTCCTTGGCCTGAAGAAGTTCTATATCATTTGTGTATAATATTAAGGGCCTTACAGACATTGGTTTTCCCTGATGCCCCTTTGATGAAGCCCTCTGATCAGTGTGGATTACTTTCTGCCAAATGGTTTCCAGTCTAGTGGCCAAAATGTTAGCTAGTATTTTATAATTGGCAGTCAGCAGACAAATTCTCCAGTATGAGGCACACTTCAGTGGGTCCTTACCCTGTTTCAGGAGTACTGTAATGGTGGCAGACTGCATGGTGGGAGGCAATACACCTGTTTCAAGCTCTTATGAAATAGTGGTTCAATTAGATACCTGGCATAAATGTTTTGTAGAAGTCTATAGGAGGCCATAAGTGCCTGGGGCTTTGCCACCTATTAGTGCTCCTATGGCATCAGCGATCTCAGTCAGCACTATCGGGCTATTTATCATGGATGCTGTATCTTTATCAATGGGAGTGAGCAGGGCTTTATCAAACAAGCATTTCTCAGTGCCAATGTTTGCTTGTTGGTATTAGCATTGGAAATGCAGGAGTTAGACAGATGCAGAATAGGAATGGCAGTGAAGTATTGAACTTCATGCCAACCCCACCTCAACCCTGCAGAGACAGACAGGCATTGGGGTATGCTTTTGGGTATTCGCCCATAACATTCATGCCATTTCACCTCACCCTATCCTGCAGACACCGACAAATGTTGAGGTGTGCCTTGGGGTGTTCGGTTTTACAGTCACTGCATTCCATAAGGACATACACTGAAATGCGGCAGTATAGGAGAATGGGGTGAACTCTGGGCTGAAGAGTCCAAGGCACACCTCGATGCCTGTCACTGGCTATAGGGTGGGGTGAAATGGCATGAACATTTTAGTCAGCAATCTAAAGGCACACCCTGATGCCTGTCAGTTTGTACAGAGTAGGACATATATGGTTAGAAACCCTAACGCCCAGGAAGTTTGTTGGTATTTGCACTACAAATTTTCAACATGGCCTTTGTGACCCCATCTCATGAAAGCATTTGGGACCTCTTCTTATGAACAGTGGCACTGTGATTTTGTTAATGTGTCCCGAACTTTGAGTTCCCACAGCAACCGTGCCATTCTGTGTCAGATGTACAAAAACACTGATCGGGCAGGATGTGAAGAATGACAGCTGTACCATTCATAGGGAGGTGTGAAGAGATGGCAATGTTGAAAATCTGTGGTGAAAATATTAAAATACTGAACTTCCGAGGTTAGTGGAAACTGTGCAATGCATGTGCATAACACAGTCATTTAGTGGAATTATTTCACCAAATTTTCAACACAGGCATTTTAGCACCTCTGCTCGTGAACAGTGTCACTAAGATTTTCTTAATCTGTCCCAAACACTGACTTCCCACAGTGACCGGTATATTGTGTGCCAGAAGTGCAAAACTATTTGGCCAGGATGTGAAAATGACAGCTGTATTGTTCATAAGGAGGTGTGAAAATGTCAATGTTGAAAATCTGGAGTGAAATACTACAAATTTGCAAAGTTACTAGGGTGCTGAAACCGCGCAATCCACGCCATAACAAAGACATTTTAGGACTTCATCACAAAATTTTCAACATAGGCATTTTAGGACTCGCTCATGAACAGTGACACTGTGATTTTCTTAATCTGTGCCAAACACTGATTTCCCACAGCGATCTTTGTTCTCGCCAGAAGTGCGAAACACATTTCAGCCAGGATCTGAAAAATGACAGCTATACTGTTCATAAGGAGTGTGGAAAAATGCCAGTGTTGAAAACCTGGAGTGAAAATGTTACAAATTCAAAAAGTTATGAGTGTGTGTGGAAACTGCATAATTCACGCTCATAAAACAGTTATTTTTATGTTGATTGCATGCAGCGCAAGAAACATATTAAGCAGCTTGCTCAGAAGCAGGCCGCGGAGGCCTCAGCACTGTTGTGGCCGATGCCCCACAGCCTGTAAAGGCTTGTCCCCGCTTTCTCCCAATGCTATTGCAGGTTGCTGGTGACACAAGTTTGGAACGTTTGCACCAACTTCTGACAACAGTCGACTGCAATCAGGGCGCCTCGTCATTGCAGCGTCAGCCATCCGCTGCAATGAGGGAGTGACCATCATTGCAGGGCAGGATCTAGCAAGCCTGATATTGTTTGTGAACATGGCGGGGTTGCTGCGTGTTCACAAACAATTACCTCCTCCAACATGTTTATCTGCCAATGGGGAGCCCACTCCCTGTTGGCATAATGTCACCCCTTTCATTGTCTGATGATGGGTGCCCAATCCCCATCAGCAGAAAGAATCCTTTGTTTTGTTTGCCGATGGGGTGCCCAATCCCCGTCGGCAGAAAGAATCCCTTTTTGCTGTTTGTCGGGGGTGCCTAGTCCTGCCGGCAGAAAGTAATTTCTACTTTTTGTTGTTTGCTGACGGGTGCCTAATCCTCTGTCAGCTACAGCTGCCCCCCAAAGCAAGACTCTGGTGCACGTTGGGAGCCCACCCAGCATGCCACATGCCCCTGTAACAAAAATGGTCCTGCAAAGTCTTTTTTTTTTTTACACCTGTAAAAGGAAACAGTCCCTCACAGCCTCAACCTCCAATCGCGAACTCCACACCCACCCACCGCGCACCCTGCCTCCCCACACCTCACCCATACTTACCTCTGTAGCTTAGCACGACAATCTTCGTGGACTGAGAACATGCCTGAACTCTTCAAAGCCGACCTTAACTGAGGAAATGCTGGTAAGCTTGTATAATGTAATAAATAGGGTTTTTTCAACTTTAGTACATATCTCGGGCATTTGGGAATTTTTTCACCAAATTTTCAATATGGGGTTTTGGGACCTCCTCATGAATTCTTGAACTGTCATGGCGTTAATCAGCCCTGAAAGTTGATTTTGTGGTCACTGTGTGGAATCACTTTCAGGGCTGATTAACAAACAACAGTGCCAGTGTTCATGAGGTGGGCTCTCAAGAAGCCTATGTTGCAAAATTAGGTGGAAAAATCCAAAATGACTGTTTTATGAGCTGCAGTGTTGCGAAAGTTGCTACGCGCTCGTAACTTCATGAATTTGCAATATTTTCATGCCAGATTTTCAACACTGCCATTTTGTTACACCTCCTTCTGAAAAGTACAGCTGTCATTGTTCACATTCTAGCGGAAATGTGTTTTCACACTTGCAGTGCAGTATATACGCAGTCGCTGTCGGAAATCAGTGTTGGGACAGATTAAGAAAATGACAGTGAACTGTTCATGAGTAGAGAGGCCTGAAATGGCTATGTTGAAAATTTGCAACGAGCATCTATAAATGGACTGTCTTATTAAGCGCATAAGCAGGAAGTAGCTTGACGCATCGCTGGCAGACCTCACTTAATTTATAATATTTTTTTTTATTTTTATTTGTTTATTTCAATCTAGGATTACAATACCTTTGAGCGAGGCTCTTTACAAAGGTTCCACTTCAGCGGTGCAACAGTCATCATTTTAGTTACAAACATATAGTCATTGACTTACAGACATGTAATAACCAGTACAAAGACTTGGGCAGAGCAAGACAAGGGAAGAGGAGGGTGGGGAAGTAGGAGGGTAGGAGATAGAGGGGGAAGGAGTTGCAGGGGTAAGGGAGAGTACGGGAGGTAGTTGGGGGGGCAGAAGTGGAGATATGGGGAGGTGGGTGAGGGCGGGAGACAGTGCACTTGTGGGGCCTTTGTCAAGGAATAGACAGGTAAGGTGCTAGGGCAATAAAGATCGATTGTAAAGTGCTGGGTGCTGGGGCATGTGCAGCTGGAATCTGTGGAAATGTTAAGATGGGCAATTCCAGGATACAAGCAGTGAGAGTGCAGCTTGGACTTGAAGAGGCTGAGTGTTGGAGCGGTCGCTATGTCACTGCCAAGAGAGTTGAGCCAGTTGGATGTCCGATAGGCAAATGATCTTTGTCCTTGGGTTGTGCGACATCATGGGATATGTAGTAGATGGGTATTGATCTCCTTGTAGTGACATTCCTATGTCTAGGTTTTAAGGAGGGTACAACACCAGGTGGGGCAAGCCCATTATAAATGTCTTGGCCGTGATGCAGGTTTGGTATTTTATGCTTTGTCCAGTTGAAGCCATCCAGATTGGGAATAAATTTTCACTCCAGATTTTCAACATTGCCATTTTCCCACACCTACTTATGAACAGTACAGCTGTCATTTTTCCCATCCTGGCCGAAGTGTGGTTTTGTACTTCCGTGCAGAATAGAGTGGTTGCTGTGAGACATCACTGACTAGGACAGATTAAGAAAATGACAGTGATACTGTTCATAAGCAGAGGTCCTAAAATGCCCATGTTGAAAATTTGATGATGATAGCCCATCAATGACTGTGTTACAAGTATGCATTGCACACGTTCCATACACCCTTGTAACTTTGCAGATTTGTAATATTGTCATGCCAGATTTTCAACAGTGGAATTTTTCACACCTCCTTATGAGCAGTACAGCCGTCATTTTCACATCCTGACTGAAATGTGGTTTCACAGTTGCGGCACAGAATAACGCTGTCGCTTGGGGAAATCTATGTTCGAACAGATTAAGAAATGATAGTGGACTGTTCATGAGCAGAGGTCCTAAAAGCCCTGCGTTGAAAATTTGGCGACAAACTCCATAACATGATTGTGTTACAAGCGTGCATTGAACTGTTTCACGCACCCTTGTAACTTCACAAATTAAAATATTTTCACTCCACATTTTCGATAATGGCAGTTTTTCACACCTCCTTATGAACAGTACAGCTGTCATTTTCACATCCTGGCTAAAATATGTTTTGCACTCCTGCCGGAGAATAGCACAGTCGCTGTGGGAAATTAGTGTTTGGGACAGATTAAAGATCGAGCGAGTGAGGAGGGGGAGTGACTGACCTCAACTGAGCTCTGTTGGGACTGCTGTGGATTTGTTTGTGGGCAGAAAAAGGCGCCAATGCAGGCAGGAGCCCGTACAAAGGGCCACTTGCAGTGCCAGGACAAACAGAATGAGCATGTGACAGAGGGAGACTGAGCGACCTCAGCGGATCTTTGGGACAGCTGCAGATTTCTTTGTGGACAGACAAGGTGCCAACGCAGCCAGGAGCCCCGTACACAAGCGCAGCCTGCAGCACCAAGAGACACAGAACGAGTGAGTGACAGCGCGTGTAGTGAACGAGCTCAACGGAGCTGTATTGTGACTGGCTATGGATTTCTTTGTAGGCAGAAATGCGGCAATGCAGACAGGAGCCCAGTACAAAAGGCCAGCTTGCAGCACCGGCAGAAACAGAATGAGTGAGTGAGAGTGGGGAGTGAATGAGCTCAATGGAGCTGTGTCGGGACTGCTTCGATTTCTTTCTGGCCAGAACAAGCCGCCAATGCAGGCAGGAGCCCAGAAAAGGGGAAGCCTGCAGCGGCAGGAGACACAGAACAGTGAGTGAGGGAGGGGGAGGAGTGAGCTCAACAGAGCTCTGTTGGGACTCAAGCAGATTTGTTTGTGTAAAGGAAAGGCAGCAATGTACACAGGGGCCCTGTACAGCGGGCAGCCTGCAGTGGCGGGAAAACCAGAATGAGTGAGTGAGAGAGGGGAGGAGCGAGCTCAACGGAGCTCTATTGTGACTGCTGCAAATTTCTTTGTGGGCAGACAAAGGCGGCAACGCAGGCAGAAGCCCAATAGAAAAGGGCAGCCTGCAGCGCCGCAGAAATGGAATGAGCGAGTGAGAGAGGGGAGTTAGCAGGCTCAACAGACCTGTGTTGGGACTGCTGCAGATTTCTTTGTGGGCAGAGAAAGCCACCAACAGAGGCAGGAGCCCAGTACAAAAGGGCAGCTCTGCAGTGCCAGGAGAACCAGAATGAGTGAGTGAGAGGGGAGTGAGCCACCTCAATGGAGCTCTGTCGGGACAGCTGTGGATTTCTTACTAGGCAGAACAAGGTGTCAACACAGGCAGAAGCCCAGTACAAAAGAGCAGTCTGCAGCACAGGGAGACACAGACTGAGCAACTGACAGAGGGGCAGTGAGCGAGCTCAACACACCAACGCTAATCAACATTCGGCATTGACAAATGCTTGTTTGGATTCTTTCACAAATTTGCAACATAGGACTTTTGAGAGCCCACCTTATTAATAGTGGCACTGTCAAGTTATATCAGTCCCGAAAGGTGATTCTGGGCAGTGACTGAGAAATCACCTTCGGACCATAATGCCATGACAGTGACTGAATTCATGAGGAGGGTCCCACTAACCCCATGTTGAAAATGTGGTGCCAAAAAGTAAAAAAATGGGCTGGATATCCACATAAGTTAAAAAATAACCCTATTTATGTCATTATACAGCTTATCGGCATTTCTCCAGTTCGCGTTGGCTTTGAAGAGTGCAGACATATTCCCAGTCCACCAAGATTGCCATGCCAGGCTCTGGAGGTAAGTATGGGGTGAGGTGTGTGTGGGAGGTGAGGTGTGCAGAGGGTGGCTGTGGGTTGGGGAGGGGCACGAGACACCATGAGGGACCATTTTCTTGGTTTCAGGGACAACAAAATAAATAAAAGATGTCATGAGGAAGGTTTTTTTGCAGGCTTGCTTTGGTCACAGTGTGGTGGGCTCCCAATGTGCCACCTGCATTTTGGTGGAGGGAGGACATAAGCTGATGGGATTGGGTCCCCATTGGCAAAGAAAGACTGTTTGGGGGGATGATGCTGAGGGGATTGGGCATCCCATTGGCACACAACAAATGGGAGGACATTATGCCGGCCGGGGAGTGGGCTCCCCATCGGCAAATGAACTGGGTGGGGAATGCTGACAGGGGGGATTGGGCACCCCTGTGTCAGCTTTCATCGGACTCTGAGGGGATGGCGATAGCACCCGCCATGTTCATGGAAATGTTACACCAGGCAAGGTACCGCCTGCAATGACGGGTTACCCCTCATTGCAGCTGAATGGCTGATGCGGCAATGACGAGGTGGCTCCTGAGTGTGGCTGCCAAATCATTTCAAGTTGGTGGCACTTCTGAGAACCAGTGTCATCAGGACAGTGGTCCTGCATTGCTTTAACACTGCCAAGCCCACAAATGCAGTGCAGGCATTGGCCATCACAGTGCCAAATCTCCACAACACACTTCTCTCCTAAGTTGTACAAATGTTTCTTGTGCATGCATAAGCAAAACATAAAAGTAATCCAACTGCTGCAAAGTAGGTCAAACTTCCTGGGTGTATAATGCTTTATAGAAGTCACAAATGTTTCTCCAGTCACTTTCGGGTCTGAGCTTACCTCCTCTTTTCCTTCTAGATGTGATATGGCTCTGGCTTCTCAGCTTTTTAAGCTGCCAAACAAGTACTAACCCCCATCACCCCTCAGAATACTGCCCCACCTGTGTTAGTAGTATAGCTCACTCTATCTTTTCAGTTGGAATACTATTATAGTTCCACTTTAGTCTTTGCAGCCTATAATACAGAAGCACGGAGGGTTCTCCATATGGTCCTTTTCCATAACCACTATTTTTGTCTCCAATCTAGCTTGTTATGCCATCTGTATTTTGTGATGGAAGCAGGAGCAGGCAACCATTACTCTCCTGATAACTGCTTTGAGAGCGTCCCACCCTGATTGAATGAGAGGTTCCCCAGCCTTATTGTGTAACTGGCAATCTGCAATCCCCCATATGGCCTCCTGGTATTGAGTGTTTTTAAAGGATTTGGTCCAGACGCCAAGCCTTGGGAGGGTAATGGTACCCTCCCAGACGAGACCCATTGTGGGGGTGATTTCATATGAGAGTCTCACTATTAGCTGTCATTTATCATACCAGCCAGAGAGGTGGACACTAGCATTCTGGAAATTCTGGTGTACAAGGCATGGGCATGAGAATAAAACTGTATACACACACAATGGGATTGGCATGCCCAGCAATCGGTTAGCATATATGTATTCATCAAAGGTTCCAGAGCTTTGGCACATCTGGTTCAGGGCACTGGGGTGGGTTGGACCTGTCCAAAACAATATCAATTACCCAATTAAAATCATCTTCTAACATCCTGAGGCCTGGGAACCCTGGCATGTCAAGCTGTAACTTGGGGTAGAAAAGAGAGGTAATCTATGTTAGGGCTATAAATCGAGCCAATTGAGGCCAACCCATTATGCATTTTAATATTCATGTAGGTGTAATGCCCATTCAAGTCATTCTTGCTGTCAGTAACTGCTCCCAGAAACATTTGTTTAGCCAAATCTCTGTACCTCTTGCCTTGGCGTTAAAGAATGCTTCATGCCAGGACCCCCACCACAACAACACAGTCTTTGCCAACTCACCTTCTGTCATATACATTTCTTGTAGTAGTAGACTATCCCTTTAATTTTGTACTCTAGCCTGCACTCTCCTTTGCTTTACCATGCTCATAAGTCCATTTACATTCCAGATAATTATGTTTCAGTCTATTATCCTATGGTTCTATGTGATAATTGACCTGTGTTATCGCTGACATCAGGGTGGCAAAACAATTTGCCACCCTGACAACCTCGGCGCATGGAGGAATGTTGGGGGCAAAAGCAAAAAAACAAGTTTAGGGCAGGCGCAACAAAACTGCAGTAGCGCCGGATCCAGACCCGAATCTGGAACCCCATGCACCACAAGCAGAGGCCAACCCCCAATGCCTCAGGCGCAGCTCGGCAGCCGACTGCAGCACCATCCCCACATCCCCATCTTCCCTCCCAGGCCATGCTCACCGTGCTCACCCCCCATGCGCATGTACATATAGCAACATCCTGTCGCTACAGTCACCCACCCCACCACATCCAGTCACCCCTCGCCATTTGGGCTCACCCACATCCCATCGCTATTTCGGACGGTGCCTTAATTCAGGCGCCAATGTCACAGGCTACGACAAATCATGTCCCTCTGTTTCTTCTCTGCTCAAGGGTGTACAGATTTAGTTCCCGAGTCTTGCCTTGTATGGCTCACAATGCAGTCCATGCACCATCTTTGCAGCCCTTCTCTGTACTGTCTCCAGACGGTCTATGTCTTTTGAGGTGGGGCTCCAAAACTCCTTTGAGTATCTGGCTCTTATTTTAATCAGCTTATTGTAACCCCCTCCCAGGACAGTGTATTATTTCTGCTATTTGACTCTTGAACCACTGTTACAGTCATGGGATCAGACTGTGTTCTCTGTCTCTCCCCCATCTGGAATAACCTTCCTACCCACCTCTCCCCTCTTATCTTGCTATTAAGCAACTTCTCTGGGATCCTTTTACTTCCTCCAGCTCTTGCTCCTAGTGCAGTACCTCTGCTTAACCCTTGTACTTGGGCTGTTCTGCCACTAGTCTAATTGGTCAGTTGTTACCTCACATTATTTGTTTGGTGTTCCTGTTTGTTTGTACTATTGTTCATTTTGTATTGCTTGACTGTTTTGCAGCTATCTTTGAAATTTATCTACTCCTTCCCTTCCCCGGTACACACTGAAATGAGCCTTGGCTTAGTGTGCATTTCTGGTCACTGATTTGCAAAGAAATACATACATGCACAAACTATTATCCTCTTTCAGTTTGCCTCATCCCTTCACACAACGTATCTAAAACTCAAAATTTAAATACAGTAGTTTTCAGATTTGAACCTCACCTGAACTGCTGGGGCCGCCCATGGAGGCTGACCTTACCATTTGAGAAACCCTGACCTAGCCTGTTTGTGAGTGGCTACAGCAAGCTACCTGGATCTTTGGCCTAGACTGTTTATGAATGACTGCCAAGCAGGTTACCTGGGCCCTTGGCTAGACAATTGTGAATGATTGATTACCAAGCAGGTTACGTGGACCATTGGGCAGACTATTTGTGAGTGTCTATTAAGCAGGTTGCCTTTACCACTGGCCTAGACTATTTGTGAGTGACTACCAAGCAGGTTACCTGGACCATTTGCTTATTTGTGGGTGACATGCCACATTTCTGGCACAATGACCCTTGCAGCAGGGCCATGGATGGTGCATGTTCCAGCAAAGGGCAAGCTGTGTGGCACCTGGCACACTTAGGAATGTGAGTGGTGGAAGAATAACCGTAGAACGCTTGGGACCTGCACCATTTAAGTGGGACCCACAGTGATGGAGCTTTAACGCCACCATACACAAAGAGGGTGGACAGACTAGTGGGTATGAGAAACAGCTATACTGAAAACAAATACCTATTTAGCAGCATTTGTTCAACCATGTTTTATATCTATTATTTACTGCTTTTCCTTTCATCTCATTTACATATTTTCTTCTGATTACTCGTAAAGCATTTTGTGTTAGTTTAAATAAAATAAATTGATGTGTATTTGTGCATGACATACAGAGATTAGTAAACAAATTGCTATGTATAATTAATGGTAGATCGACAGCCTTTGAGTAGCCCCTGATTTAAAAGGATCCAAGACAGAAATCAAGAACTGCTTCAGTTTAATAGCTATATGTGACCAGAACTTACTAAGTGCCTGTGTTAACAAGTCAATGGAATGTATTTTTGTTAGACTTTGTTTTCTCCGGGCTTCAGGTTTAATAGGCTATTCACAGGCACATCTTGAAACAATGCAATTGTTCGGTTTTGTGTGCTGTCACCGAGTACATAATTGCTTTTGCATTTTATCTGCATTAATCTAAATGCAAACAGCCATCGCTCCACAGGTGTCTGGTTAATTGATCTATAAAGGCTTTTGAGATGCCGTGTATGAAAAACACTAAATAAATTCCATTGGGATAGAAGCCTGGGGCCACTCTGCCTTGGAAAACTAGCTTCGGGGCTGTCTAACAATAGTGATGATGCCCTTCAACTCTGCGTTATACTCTTCCCATGAGACTATAGAGTGCAGGTGATAGAGTCCCTTTGAACAGCCCCAATTAGCACATCTAAGGCCGACAGCTGAGCTGTGACCAGTTACTGGCAAGATAACTCCTTTCTTTTATTGCAAGGCAACCTCGCCAATCACATATTTAAGATATGCCAACAGATTGCTATAGGATGTAATCGTTACATACCCTGCAAATGGGTAGCAATGCATGGAGCACAGTAATACCAAACCACTGTGTACACCTTGTTTAATCTTTCACATTGATAAACTCACTTTCAAAATGGCAAGGATACACAAAGCCATCTGATTGACTTAAACAAGTCACATGATTTGTAGTTCACTATAATACTAGGGACACACTGAAATGTAATGTTTGCTTAAATCCCATTTTATAGTTGTGACAAGACACTTTAGGATGTGTAATCATGGCCAATAATCACAGTTCACAGCTGCATTGCTAATCTAACACCCCCGAGGCAGGCAATTATTTGTTCCTAATTAGCATGCAGTCTTTTCTCCTATAATTACATACCTTGAAGTGTGCTATTTATTTGTTTATGTATGTATGTAAAAGTTTGAGATCAGGAAAAGCACACTGAGCCATCGCTCATTTCAGGTGCAACCTGGGAAGGAGAAAGGGATAAAAACAAGAAGGTAGTTACAATAACTGTAGTGCAATAACAACAGTTTAAAGTGCATACAGTGGTTAAACAAAATAGTGGTAGGAATACACCGAGGTATATGGCAACGCTACAGTACAGAGAAACTGAAACATAGAAACATAGAAGTTGACAGCAGATATGACCACAAGGCCCATCCAGTCTGCCCATTTTTCTACCTTATGAATGTTCCATAAGCCTGTACTCTGTCAATGGCCTATCTATTCATACTCATCTGTATTGTTCCCTTATGCCTATCCCATGTCTGTTTGAAGCCCTGCACTGTATTCATGTCCACCACTTCCTGAGGTAGGCTGTTCCATGCATCCACCACCCTTCCTGTGAAAAGAACTTCCTCACATTCCCCTAATCAGCCTCCCTCTAATCTCATGCTGTGTCCTCTTGTCCTGCTATTTTTCTTATATTGAAACATGTTAGACTCTTTCACCTTGTCAATGCCCTTAAGATGTTTACAGGTGTAATGTAAAATGTATTTATTTTTATTTTTACAAAGGTATGCAGCGGGATCAGGTAGGTTTAAATTCAGAATGAGGCGAGTCCCAGATGAGAGACCGAGGATGAGGGAGTGTGAAGGTACATTTTGGGAGGGAAGGTTTAGCAGGGAGGGGAAGTGGGAAGGAGGATGGTAGGGAGGGTTAAAGGGGCATGACTGGAACCGTAGGGGAGGTAGGCTTTTAGCAATCACTTTAGTGATAGTAGAGATGGGGCTTGGTGAGGAAGAGGGGGAGCAGTTCAAAAGGGATGGGAGATGAAAGAGAAACAGCCTGACCAGCACCAGAGCGAGGGTGAGGGACAAAGAAGGAGTGGGAGTCTCTAGAGGAAAGGGGATAAGAGGAGGGGACGGAGGGAGAGAGAAGAGAGGATAGATAGGAGTGGAGGAAGGTAAATCAATATTTTCCGGTGAGGGAGGAGCAGTGAGAAAGGGCGATGCAAAGGTGGGGATGATGGAAGAGAGGAATAAAGGGAGCAGTTATGTGCGGGGAGGAGAGTTTAAGGCAAGATGACAGCAGGCATACAAGATGGTGTGTGCAGCCTGGTGAGGGCGGAGGGAGGGGCTACACTATGAAGCATGTCTGCATAGTGAAAATAGGGAGGATCATTTTGACCAGCAGGTCTTTGCAGATTTCAGAGGGAGACTGTCCTTGTTTCGGTGAAGGATGCCTAATTTGGGGCAAAGCTTGGATTATATAGCATCAATGTGGGCTGAGAAGTCCAGGTTACTATCAAGCAAATGCCAAGAAATTTGTAAGTGTAGACTCCAGCTGGGTACCATCAAGGGTGGAGAAGACTGGAGGAGGTGAGAGCCTTGCTAGTATTTGGCTAGTGCCAAACGTCATGGAAACTGTCTTCTTGGTGCTTATTTTAAGCTGATTGGCATGGAACCAGTACAGCACATTGTGGAAATTGCACTAGAGAGAGGATGCAACTGCAGACGAGGAGGGATTAGATGCACAGATAACTGTGATCAGCATACATGCAATGGGACAAGGCTCAGATGGAAGGGAAGTAATTTAGAGAAATATAAAATAGTATGGGGCTCAGGATGGAGCCCTGGAGGACTCCTGCCAGAATGGGAGGTGGATAATGCATCACCACCTAAACAGATTGTTGGAGGTTAGCTGTTATGAGTGGAACCACTTACTTAACTGCAGGAGTATAGAGACCAGCTGAGGCCAGCTTGTTCAATAGGAGAGGTTGGGGTACCAAACTGAACACTTTAGTAAGATCAATAAAAATAGCTCCTGTGTTTAGTCCTGGTCCATCACTGAAAGGATAAAGTCAGTGCCGTGGAGAAGGGAGGTGATTGTGGATTGTTTTTTCTTGTAAGGATAAAGTCAGTGCTGTGGAGAAGGGAGGTGATTGTGGATTGTTTTTCTTCTGAAGCAGAGTGGAGGCCTTAATGTGGGCAAGGTCCCTAGATTTGCATAGGTCAGTGAGATCGGGCATAATCCAGAGATGAAGCGAGCATTTCAGTCTGGATCTTCTGAAGGTGGCATGGTGTTCCAGGAGCCAGTTAGGGATTACAGTGAAGTGTGATAGGGCTGTGTCAGTGTTCTGGGCAGAGTAGATGGGGAACCAGTCAGCAGAGGCCAGGTCGCTCAAGAGAGCATCCATGTTAAGAGATCCGAGGGCCTGTGCCAGATGCATGTTGGGGTGGATTTAGGGGTGGGTTTTCCTTATACAATAGGTGAGGCAGTGATCACTGAACACATTTGGGAGCATGCCAGCAGATGGGATGAGGATGGGAGCATAGTACCTAGTCCAAGAGGGAGTGTTTTGAGGAGTTGGGGTTGAGCCTAGTGGGTTCAGAGATTAGCTGGGTGAGATTCAAGGATTTGTTAGAGTGCTGGAAAGGATTGGAACCAGGGAGAGCCAGTTAGTTGAAATCACAGAGTAGGATAAGTTCACCAGAAGCAGAGAGGAGAGAGAGGAGGAGAGAGTTAAGGAGAGAGAAGGAGGGAACATAGGGAGGCATAAAGGATGCTGACAAAGATAGGGAGGGTGGAGGGGGGAAGTTTGACATCAAGAGCTCATGAGAGGAGGGATGGGCCTCTGAGGGAGATAGAGCAGGAAAAGTTATGTTGATATATATAGCAATGCTTCCACCATGTTTACCTCTGTCTTGGCGGAAAGGTGGAATCAGGGGAGGCGAGATGAGAGTCTGGGACTCTAGAGAGAACCAGGTTTCAAACATACGAAGAATGTTTTGGGACTACTTATTTTCTATAAGCTGCTAACAGATAAGAAGTAAGAATACTAGTTTACTGATGTCACTTGGTAGTGATCAGCCAGTTCCTTGACAACAACAGCAATATAATCAGAGCTTACTTGTTTTTAAGATACAAGAAGGCATAGCCCATCGAGAGTGTTTCCCACTCCTACTGTATGTATTAGTTGCGTATGCGCTCCAGGCCAATTAAGATGGTTGTCCAATAGATTTTTAAAAGTGAGGAAGGTTTTAGTTTGACTACCCTGTGGTGATGATTTCCAGGCCTTTGCTGCTCTGATAGTATCTTTTACAAGCATTTACTCTTTGAATATGGAGCTGTTTATTGTGACTTGGAGGTTAAGATTCCTAGATGCATATTTGTATTCACATTGCACTACTAGTTCGTTATCATTTAGTATTTTGTACAATTGCAGCAAGTCCCCCTGCCTCTTCTGTCCTCTAGCCTGACTAAACCTGTCCTTTGAAGTCTTAGCCCATAGGGCAGATTTTCATGAGGGTATTAGCTTAGTTGTTTCTTCGCTGAACTGACTCTAACAACTTTTTGTCTCTACTATGATGTGGGCTCCAGAAAGGGAATTTGAGCCCAGATAAGGTATAATATAAGTTGTGTATAAGGGATAATGAGACTGGTTCCTGTTTAGAAATGCCCATTTGACTGTCTTTTTAATGAGTTTGCAAAATTGAGTTTGCAAAACTGAGTTTGCAAAATGTGAAATTTTTTACAATGATCACTGGAGGTTAATTTGTTAATAACTAATATCCCTAAGTCTTTTCTTTTACAGATGATTTTAGCATTTGGTTATTAGACATAATTTGGATTATTTGTGCCAAAATGAAGAACGACACATGTATCAGGATTTAACATCATTTTGTTAGTGGTACACCAAAGTTTGAGTTTTTCCAAGTCTCTGCATATTGTTAAATGCTTTTCAATAGAATCAACTTCACCCCCAGTTTGGTGTCCTCTGCAAGTTTTGTAATCGTATTGTTTATGTTTTCATTGATGTCTCTTATGAAAATGTTAAAGAGTGTTGGTCCCAATACAGAGCCGAGGGACCCCACTCGTAACCTCCCCATCCTAGACAAACAGCCTCGAATCCTAACCCTCTGGGTCCTGAGGTTAAGCCAGTTTTAATCCATTTGACAATCTTAGGGTTCAGACCTAGTTTGAATAATTTTCTGATTAGCTCTTGTGTGCTACTTTGTCGAATGCCTTGCCAAAATCAAGTAGTATGATATCCACAGGATTATTATTATCAATACTTGAACCTGTAAGATTGTAAATGTAATAAGGTTGGTTGAACATGACTGATTAGCAATGAAACTGTGTTGGTAATTATCCACCATATCCAGTTGTTCTATTTCAACTCTATTGTTCCTTTGATAAGTCTCTCAAGATTCAGGGAGAAAGGAGGAGGTGCTACTTCACTGAGAGGGTGGTGAAGCCATGGAATGTGCTGTCTAGGGGCTGATGGAGACAGAGACAGTGGAGGGGTTCAAGAGGGGTGGGACAGGTACAGGGAAGGGTTCTGGAAGCAAAATCCAATACAGCGAGAATATCCGAACTGGGAAGGAGAAGCCAGAGAAGGCGAGGGGGCAAGGTCAGCTCCCAGGGTGGGGGCTGACCAAACTAGCAGACGAAAAGACCATTAGACCTATTCTGCTGACATTTTAGTATGTTAGTAAGTATTTTACCATGAGACCAAAGTCAGGCTAGTTGGCCTATAATTACTGACCACATTTTCTGGACCCTTTTGTGTATGGGAATGATGGTCAATGTTTTCCAGTCATTTGGGATTAAACCCGCTTTCATGGATTTGTTTAATCTTATAGTTAGGGAGAGAGAGTGCTTCAATAGTTTCCAGCAATAGCTGAGGGCTGATATTATCCAGTCCCTAGGATGCTTTAGATTTAAGACACTTTATGGAGGTCATAATGCCTCTGTAGTAAAGGTAATAGGGTTAGAGGTTGCATTGCTGTAACTGGCATCCAGTGAGTATAGCGACTGAATATAAGTGACCATAAAAATGGCAACTCATATTCAATGCTATCTCATGGGCTACCCTGCTAGGGTAGTGATATTACATACAAGAGAGTATAGGGAAGGGTGACCAGAAGGAAGGGATAGTGAGGGAAGGAGAGGGATAGGGAAGGGTTTGTAGGGGAGTGGTGAACTTGCTGCAGCTGAGCTAGCCCTGGCACAGCAGGTACTGGGTTTAGGGTTGGGGACCAGGAGACACTATTTTGCCGCTGCCTGTAGCTGCCTTTAAATTTTTGTGTCACAATGGGAGTAAGTTGCTCTCCCTGACATGCACCCCCCGGAGTTAGGAATCCATCGTCAGGGGTGTGTGGGAAAACACTTAGTGTTGTTGCTGGATGTCTTCTCACTGGCATGCATATATCATCGATTTGCTTTTTGGCATATACACTCACCATAATAGTGATCGCTGTTTTGTGGTCGCTGTTATGACATGGAACCCTGTAACTGGTATGTCTATAATGTCGCTTTGGTTAAAACAGAACAGAAGTAATCAGTAAATGTATCCACTAATTCTGGGTCATCTGCAATCATATTCTTATTGTGAAGTATTGAGTCTAGTTTCTTTGGGGTATTTTTATGGTTATTAATGTATGAATAGAAGGATTTTTAGCTTCACTAAGAATGGAATAGAATTTTTATTCTTATCACACCTTCCAGGCATTAAGTATCTGAGAGTACAAGAGTTAATAACTACCAATGGTGCAGTGAATATATGGAGCTTTTTCTATTCTTATTAGTACCTTCTACATCGTATATGCCATCTAGACCACCTAATGAGAACAATCAGACTCTCTATTCATTCAAATCTGTTTGCCCAGCCCCAGGTAGATGGAACAAACTTCCTAAGCATGCTACATGCTCTAATGCTGACTAGACTTATTACTTTAGAGAAATGTCACTATTTTCAGCTACTACTACTGAACATATTAGAGCTACAGTATGCCTGTTCCTAATTATTACCAAACACATGCCTTATTCTGTGTAGAACTAGAGCCTAATGCCAGTTGTTTGCTTACTGTCTCCAGGGACCCATACGAAATGAGATGCTGGGTGGCCCATCGATGCAATGGTAGGACTTCCACCATGATGCCAGTGATCCAGGTTTGGGAATGAGTCTGTGTCACTGACGCCCACCGGGAGGGAAGGATTGAGTATCCAGAGGACACTGTCCTCCTGAGGGAGGGATACAGGCTCTGCCGTGATACTGCCTCCTGGGTGACCAAAGGCGGCATGCATTCAGGGTGGATTCATGGGAGAGAGGATGTTGGCTGGTATTGCAATAAGTATGCTTGTGTGCATGATGCGCATTCCACCTGACGATGTCCTGTGGGAGGAGGACAGAAACTGGAAACACCCTGACCAAGCAGGATGAATTTCAACCTTCCGTGGACCCTGTACCAGCAACCTCGGCCCTCATCCATAATCTGGATTCATTCTGGTGGAAGGTGGAGACTTCTGCCACCCTGCCATGGATGATAAATAAAGTGACAGGTAAGTCCAGAAGAAGACATGGGTGGTGCTAAGAGGTTGGCAGAATGGGGTCTGGTTGGTCACAGAGGGCAAAAATAGAATCAAATAAAAATAAAATGCTGCATCTTGCAGGGTTATATTCAAATGAACAGTATTTTAGTGCAGCAGTGCTATGGTAAAATTTTGAAGTGAACTTTTAATTCTATTTAAGACTGTTTTTGTTTCTTGTCTTGAAAATGCCGCTTCCTGTTTTGTGTCTGTGTTAATGTAAGGAGGTGGAGCATCTACTTTGTATTGTCAATTGGGGTGCCTTAGCGATCTGAGGCACTCTGGCTTACAGTGCCACTCGGTCATCATAGATGATTCAGTATTTACCCTGCCTTGTGGGTTGGACAAGGCTGAGGGAAATGAGTCTTTGTTTTTAAATTCTTGGTAACCAGGTATGGCCCACCAGGTATGGTGCCCATTTTCTAGGCTGACCAGGGAACACTGGGGAGGTCAAATAACTTGCTCAGTGTCACAGTATGAAAGTGGAGGTTGGGGAACCAAACCCAGGTCTTCTGGATGTACTAAGCTCATTCACAACTCATTACTCTAATCTCAAGGCTATATTGCCTGCCCCAATCTCTTTTAATCTTTTGTTGAAGGGGTTCATATCCATGATTTAGATTAAAAAAAGGCATGGTGCCTCCACACACAGAAAGGTTTAAATGGCTGTCGAAAGTATGGTTCATCGTACTGGATACAGTAACTACTCACCTCCCCACTAGATCACCCTACCCGGAACCAAGACAATACAATGTCAGTCCCTATAAAGCATGCACTTATACCTGAGTAAGTAGTACTCAGACAAGGATTTTAAACAAAAGAACAAATGGTTTTATTTTCAGGTTCAGCTATGGTTTGCCTCACATCAGTTATTTCTGAATGTCAAGAAGACTCTCCATGACCTTTGGCACTAGGCAGAGACTCTCTAGGATACATCTCCTACCCTCTTCCCACACCCTGGCTGGGACAATGCTTGAGGACACCTCCTCATTCAGGTACCTTGAGGTTTGGCTGGACCAGTACCTCAACTTCTCTGGCCACATTGACGCCATCTTGAAAGAACTGTGCCCAAGCTTGGTGCCTTACACAGGAACCGTAGTTGCATCCCTCCCACGGGCGCGGCATGAACTTGACCAGAAGATGATACTACCCATCTTTGACTACTATGATGTACTCTATGGTGCTGCTCCCAAATCCTCCTGACCAGACTGCACATTCTCTAACCCTTCTGTTGCTTCGCTGTCGATGCTCCATCCCGAAACATCATTGTGACCTCTACCATGCCTAGTCATTTCCTCGCTTGCAAACAGGTGCCTCACCACTGTGCAAAACTCAATTTTAAATTTTGGCTTGGTGAACTCCCTCTACTTTCTAGTGCCCTCTCTTCCCTCCTTCCCACTCACTCAGATCTGCAGACACTTGTACCTTGCTGGTCCCCACCAATTGACCTCATTGGACAGTCTGGTTTCACCACCACTTCAGAAACTCTGGAACTCCCCCCATACTCCTCCTCCACTCACTCCTTTGCCTCTGCCTTACATAATCATCTCACTTCTAGCTGCTCCTGTTTTGTCCTCCTTAACTAGGATCAAATTAGGAGGCAGTATAGCGCAGTGGTTTAAGGCTCTGAACTACAAACCTGGAGATCTGGGTTTGAATCCTACAGCCCCCACTTTCATACTGTGTGACCCTAAGCAAATCACTTAACTTCCTTGTGCTCCCAGGTCACACCTGTAAACAAGCTTCAGCTTAGTGAGTCTCTCCTGGTTAAAAATATATATATCTCTATCTTACTTAATGAGGCCTTGCATCTGATTTTACTGAAAATGTCCTGCTTCCTCTGGTCTCACTGCTTCTCCTTCCCCCAGCTGGCTTCCACTGTCCCACTTGCACCTCTTCCCATAGCACTTTATTTGTTTAAATTATTTAATTGCACTATTGACCTGTGTTAATGTAACACCATTCCAACAGTGGTGGGCTATACTGTTGTTCGATCCTCTGTATGTATCCCTCATGTATGTAAACTGAAATTGTATGTATCATCTATGTTTTATATCGACTTGTACCCCCCAGTCGCACTGTGAGATGAGCAACGTGTTGTCCAGTGTGCCTTCCTGATGAAATATTTCAATAAATAAATAAATAAAATTTAGGGTCAATATTCAGGCCTTAAATGGAAACAAAGAGGGTTAGAAGCAATGAGGTAGTGCAGTGTTGTATCCAACAGCTGGTCTCTTTCCTCCCAGGCCCAGTACATTTTAAACCCAGCCACCTTCAGTGCCTTTCTAGGCATGGCCAAAATAATGTTTCCTCGGGCTGTGCTGAGGTGTTTTTCCAGGCTCGCCCCTCAGACTCTGCCCGCGCCTCCCCATACTGCAGTGCACAGTCAGCATCGACTTCAGACCAATTGTACTGAAGGCACTGCCCTCTCCTCACTGATACCTGTGTTATAACCACTAAAACTAACAAGGAGGTCCCAGTGCTTCGTTGGCACCCAGCTGTGTAAATGGTGAGACCTGATTATACTGCATGCCGCTGGCTGATGGTGGTGCACCATAGCAAAACTTTGTGAAACAGAAACCCCAGACCCACATTATTTTAAATATTAAACTAAGGCATTTGTTAACTCCCAGCTGGAGGGCCAACTCCAGGAAATGATTTCACAGCTATTTTATAGGCTGCAAGTCAAGGAAAATCCGGGTTTACTCATGGCGCTGGATTTTCCAAGGCTGATCTGGGGCTCGCATCAAGCCTGCGTCGAAGCCATTTAGTGCTCCGAACACCTTTGCTGCAACTACACC
Organism: Neoceratodus forsteri; assembly: GCA_016271365.2. Lineage (NCBI taxonomy): Eukaryota > Metazoa > Chordata > Ceratodontiformes > Ceratodontidae > Neoceratodus > Neoceratodus forsteri. The sequence goes on along the minus strand of CM028130.1, from coordinate 132,901,371 downwards.
TGATTTTCTATTGTTGTGTGCAGCTGGGACAGCTTCCTCAGTTTATGGCAGCTTGCACCAAATATTTGGCGCAAGCCCCGTGAAAGGTCCTTGAATGCTGCAAGCTAGACCTGGGAAAGCTGGACTAACTTGATGATTGGTGCACGGAATGAAAATCCCAATTATTGGCTGGAGAATTAAACATGCCCCATGTGCCAAATGATCGGCATGCCAGGGACTTGTGGCATTCTTGGGGTTTTGAAAATCCTCCCATGGTTCCTTACCCTGGGAATCTTCCTTGCTGTTTGGGAGGGGGGGTGTGATAGTGCAGTTTGCAGCAATCCGGCTCTGGCTGGTGTCTGGTTACTCTGTCTCTCCTCTCTTGCTCTCATCTGTGATAGCAGTGATGTCACAGGGCTTCAGCTATCCCTGCAGTATAAGTGTAACCCCTAGGCAGTGCTACTCCTAGAGTTACACCCCTGCCTACTATCCTGGACATAGGCTGAGGGTTTGGGTTCATTAACTTATATCAAGTTTAAAACAATTGCACAGTGCCTCCACTCAGAGTTTACTTTCATGGGCTAGCTGTCACCTGGTATGACCCCTGAGATGTTATACCACCCACAAATACCATTTGCCACCTGAAAACATGACCCAATAGACATTTCCCACATTTCAGACAGTTTGTAATTAATGACTCTCTCTAATAATATGCTCACGCATGATGATTTGCAAAACAGTAATGTAGAGAAAAACAAACAACAAAATGTTTCAGGTGATATTTTTATTGGACTAACAAAATTACTTTAGACTAGCTGAGATACCCTTCTTCCTCAGGTCAACAGTTTTGACCTGAGGAAGAGGGTTTTATCTCTCAAAGCTAGTCTTAGAAATAATTTTGTTAGTCCAGTAAAAGGTTTCACCTGCAACATTATTTTTGCTCTACATTGTTGACTGGATTAACACAGCTACCACATTTCCTTTTTCAAAAACAGTAATAAGATTTATTTGAGGACATAGAAGTTAGAAAGGGAAACAGGAGTAGTAGAAGTTATGCTGATCACTATTTACAAAATGTACAAAGGCTTTTCTTGTGCTGGTGAACCCTCCAGCTGGGTGGCTATTAAATTAAACAGACAAGCAATCACATTTCACCAACCAGACAATGATACCCAGAATCCTGGCTATCTAAGCTGCTGACTAAATCAAATGTTACGCAATAATAATTCCCACCACTGGTACCAGTCCCAGATACGTATGAAACCCCGCAGTCTCACACTATACGCTTATAGCCCGGATATTCAGACTGCGCCAGGCTGTGGCGGAAGCCTGGGCAAAGCGCAACTTGGCTGCGCAGGGGCGTTGATAGGGTGATATTCAATGGAGCTGCACCATGGCACAGCATCGCTGAATATCGCACCCTGGCTACCCGCAGTGCGCATGGCGCAGTGGCACAAGTGACCAGAGTGGAACAGGGGATGCATTAGCACAAGTGCTGTTGCGCTAGGTGCAAACCGCTGATATTCAAAAGTGCACATGCAAATGGGGCCATAATGATGTAAGGCGAAATGGGTCCATTTGCATGTCATTATGGCCCCATTTGCATGCAGGTGCACTGATCCCCAGCATGACTTGAGCCTGGTGCCCTGCCTGGCTGCAACCGTTGTGGACCGACGCCCCTGCACAAGCGCAGCAAAGCCCCACTGCCCGATCGGCGTCATGTAGAAATAATACTGGTCCAATATCCCGGTAGTCCAGTGGATCGCTTGCTGCCCATTCGTGGGCATCTGTTAAAATACAACATGTCCTATATTTCTGGTGGTCCAGCACCACCGCTCGGGATCATGGGCTTGCAACAACTGTTCAATATTTCGGTGGTTCAGTACGTCGCAGCCGATCATCGGGCGTAGGAGACAGCGTGCCCATGTCACCCGGATCAGGCCTCTTCACCCGCCTCATCGAGCCCCACCGCCCCTGCTTCCCTCTGGTCAGCAGCGGTGGCAGCTTCCCATCTGCTCGCCACCCGCTGCCCGCCAACTGACACTGTACAGTATGGCTGTACACCCATTGATCCACAGCGTGAGCCAATGGCATGTAGCCTGTACCATAGCCACACAGTCCAGTTATGTGAATGAATCCATTCACATATCTGGACTGTGTAGTACGGGTATGGCTGCACACCCATTGGCTCATGCTGTGGACCATCGGCAAACAGCCCTACCTACAGTGTCAGTCGGTGGCTGCAGGGCGGCGAGGTAGGAGCTGCCGCCGCCACTGACGGGGTGGAGCGGGCGGTGGGGTTCGTGGGCGGTGGGGGGGTACCGCTAGTCCACCAGGGTTGTTTTGGTGGCATTATTTCCTACATATGCCCGTGATTGGGCTGTGAGCAGTTCACTGACCACCAGGATATTGACGGTTTACATTTATACTTAAGCCCTGCATTGGCTGGCGAGCAGTCCACTGGACCACCAGGGATATAGGACAAACATTTTAATCTACATGCCCACGATCGGCGTGAAGCGTCCACTGACCACCAGGATATTGGACAGCATGTTTTTATACTTAAGCCTGCGATCGGGCTGTAAGCGGTCCACTGGACAACCAGGGATATAGGACAATATTTTATTCAACTTATGCCCATGATCGGGCATGGGGGTGCTGCCATGAAGGTGCAGTCGAGCTCAGGTGGCCACCCATGAGTGGCAGCTGCCGTGGTTGCACCCTGCAGTATGGCAGCTCACCTGTGGGTGGCCAGCCGTTGTTCCTTTTTTGGCTTACCTGTACCAGTGTGCAGCGCAGGTACGGGTTGAACATGCATGGGCTCAGTGCATCCCGGCTGAATATCGGGATGTGCGGAGGCGTATGGGCATGCCCCCACTGCACCGCATACATTACTGATGCACTCCGGCACATCAGGATTTGTGCCATGCTCAATCCCCATTTAAATATCACGCCGGGACACATCACAGTGTTGCGCCATGTGCAACCCTTCTGAATATCAGGGCCTGGGTACCCAGATACCAAAGTCCTGGATGTTGCAGGCCTGGTGGATTTTGCAGCTGGTCGAGTTGGCGGATTTTATTTTATTTATTTATTTAGCTTTTGTTGACCGGGTAAGTGCACTAGACAAATCCTGCCTATTTTTCAGGCATGACCGGGGAGGGATACAGATGAATGCCAACTGACCTTGAACCAGATTAAGCTGTTGGTGGTATTTTTTTAGTGAATAAGAGGAAGGAATTTTAAGAGGAAGGGGATAACTTGGAAGCACCTGAAACAGCAATGGCTGTCGATCCTTATCAGGATGCAGGGATTGCCCTGCATTTGGCAGAGTAGCAGGGGTGTCCTGCTTGTTGAAGAAGGGCAGGGATTGCCCTGCTTGCTGCAGACTGAACATTTCAGAAAAGGCAACTGGTCCAGGTTACCGTGTCTTAGATCTTGGATTCAGCAAATCCTGAATACTCTGCACATATATATTGTGGTCACATCCAGTACATTCATACACCAATACTTTGCTAACATGTCTGTAGTCTCAGACATAATTCAACAAGGTGGAAATCTGTCATTTCAGGGTTTAAAAGCTCAGTCACGATTTGAACTCTAGGGTCTCATGTCCCTTGAAGTGGCAAGGTGGCTATGGCTGGCGGCTCCACAGGACAGTCTTGACCAAATAGAGGTACAGATAAATATCAGCACATTCATATGATTTTCTGATTGCAAGCTGTCTGGGCTCTCTTGGGTACCCCCAGCAACAGCTGAAATCTGCATAAAACAGTTTTAACAATACACCTGTACTGGGCCAGTTGGGCAGCAGGCAAAGTGCAAACTGCATACTAGATTTAAACAGTTACTTGGGCAGGCAGCTCAGAATAATTACTTTGGCTTTCTCTCAATTATGTAGATAGAGGCATGTCGGCCCAGGTTACTTATTTCCTCTTTCTTGACATAAAACTATAAGGGCAGGAAGGCCCATGGGTTTAGCTTGCTGTGTCTTTTTCCTTGCATGGGTGGGGGCACAGGGTACCTCACAGGTCCTCCACGGTCGATCTCACTATAGAAGGCATCCTGGCATCTTCAGTCCTCTCAAGACTGGGGTTCCTGGTCAGCGTCTCACCGCTGCTTGATGGTCTTCTGGTTTTTGGTCCACATCTTTCCTCGGTGTGGAGGGAGGGCTAGCACCTGGAGGACAATCTGGCAACATCCAGACTAGCAATTAACAACTTAACTAAAATTACTTTAACTAAAAATAAAAAAACTCCTGGTTGGAGTAGCTACTTGAATGACCAGGCATGGCAGGGAGCTCCACCGTGTGGGGGCTCCTGCTCAGATCTCCTTCTCCCTCTTCAATCTGGCAAAATGCTGGAAAACACTTCTCTTATCGGGCTTTCCCAAGGCTCCTGATTATTTGTGGCTTTTGGCTACAGGGCCTCTGACTGACTGGAGGACCTGTCAATCACAGAGATGAATAATGCATAAATCTCACTCTATGCACTGTTGGTCTGCTGTTTTGGCGCCTAGAATTAGGTCCCTGTAAGTCCCCATGAGCACTTGGCATTTACCCATGAGCTTTTGGTGAATGTCCCACAAGTCCTGGCTTTGTTTTCCTGGCTTTCCTATTGGCTGTGACTGCTTGCAATGGCTGTTAATGCACTGTCCCTCTAGCAAATTCGATACAGTCCTGAATTAAAGTTGTGGTGCAGCCAGGATAAAATAATTATTAGCCCACTGCCCACAGTTCTTTAGCTCAGGTTGTGCACTTGCTGTCGCTGCACAGATTGAGGAATTTGCTCAGTCCATTTTCCTGTCGCTGCACCGATATTTAAGCTCCCTGACATGCAGCAGCAGACAGGCTGTTGCTTTGAGTCCCATTATTTATCTGGTGTAGCGAAGTAAAGCACTTATTTCTAAATACTTTTCCCCTTTGACACACTTTCCCCAACATATATGCAGTTGCAATATTTTATTCAAACATATTTCATTCTCTTTTTTGGCCACAGCTGAGATACAGCTACCCCGAGGGCAGACAGGCTGTAATGAATATTTAACAGATCGGGCTCTGCTCATGAATATTTAAATGAGCCCTGCTCGAACACACTTTGCAGAACTCCTTTAATTTTCTGGGAGCAGCCTCTCAGCAGCTTGTCTGTGGTCACCAGGTCCCACTTAGCTGATGGGGATCCCAGGACCCACAGAACACTCCCAGTTTGACCACAAAATCAAGTGGTTGCAGATCAAAGGTGCCGCTCGCACCTGCATGATTCCTGCTGCCCTGAGGGCAGACAACATAGCGGGAGATCGCAACTGCAATTTGTGAGCCTTGCAGGGCTGGATTTTTACTTGGGCTGGATTTTCAGGGGCACCAGGGCAGGCAGGACCTGGGGAGAGAGAAAAATTGCTGACTGGATTGGGAGATGCCTGGGAGAGCAAGAGAAGGACAGAGTGGCATGGTGGCAGGTAAGCCCCGGTTTGCAGGGGTTACACAAGTTAGTCTCTCCTGGCTCCAGCAGTTTGTGGTTCACAGGGTAGCTTTTTCTCTGTCAGTCTCTGTGAATCCACTTTACCCTGCACATCCTGGCATCCAGTCCCACAGGGGTGGCAGATTCCATGTCATAATGGTGATCGTGGAATAGCGATGGCTGTTATGGTGAGTGTACATCGCTGAAAAAAAATGCTATGTACACTCACAGCGAGGAACACAGTAAACATGAAAAGTTTGTTTTGCAGGGCTGCACCCTCCACACGCCTCTAACTAAAGATTACTAACTCCGGGCGGGGTTGCATGTTGGGGATGGGAGAGTCTTTGTAAAAAAATTATGGAGCACAACAAAATAAAACGCTGTATCCCTCCCCAGTCCTGAACCCTGCACCCTCACCACTCACCCACGGTGCCAGCTCAGGAGCCTTATGCCGCACTACCCTTTACATACCCTTTCTCCTCTTCCGGTATCCCTCCATTCTTGCTGTCACCTTGTTCCTTGCTCGTCACTACCCTTGTAGGGTAGACCACATAACAGGTACTAAAAGTGAGTCCCTCATATTCGAGGTGCTCACTTTCAGTGGCTGTTATAATGGTACCAGGGTGGCAATAACCAGCAACCTTGCAGTGGGGCTGATCAGGTGGATTTAGTCACAGTCTCAGGCTGCAGTACAACAACATTTTCTTGGTCAGGTTATAGCTTTCAGCTTCAAAACTGTGTAGCACTCAACATGTGAATACCTGTCCTGTACAAGCAGGGGTCTGCTCACTTCACCGCATCTGAGACAGACGAGCCTGTCTCTGCAGCACAAGCTGTCAGCAGCACACAACTCCAAGGCCATTCAATAGACACACATAGATTGACTTATGGCCAGAACTTCTCCTACTGTTCACTGGGGAATCTACAGCTCAAATGGTCGACTGAATTATCAGTCACTTTTGACAGTCCTGGAGTCTGTCCGGAGAGATGACAGGTGCTGCAAAGACACCTGAATTATTTAGATCCATTACAAGTCCAGGAGCCCTGTGGCTCTATTCACAGGCAGATTTACCTGATTGGTTGGCCAGTTGCATTCTGACCCTGTTGCCTTGGCAAAGTAGTCCAAAAGCATTTTCCACCAAGGTCCTTATTTAAATAAACACTGCAGTCTGAGCACAATTCCATACCCCAAACCAGTCCTGCATGGGTACAAGCTCACATCTGGTCTAGTCGTGTAATAATATGGTCATTCTCAATCTTGCTGCTAACACTGTGGTCTTATTCCTTTGGTGGTGGTTGATGATTTTGATGTGCTAGTGCAGTGGGAGTCTTAAATGCATAGTAGCCCCATAAGAGTTACACTAGTATTTTTATGCTTGCTCGTGCTCATGTGCAAAGCAGACATATTAGGCTACTCATACAGTGTGGGGGTTGGAGAGTGTGTGCTATAGTAGCCCTTGCAGCTGAGCCAGCAGAAGCTGTGTGGAACATCCAATTCTGACAAGGCTGATGCTTATGCTGCAGCACTGGCTGATGAGCTGAAATTTTTCCAGTATGAAAGGATGCAGCCACACCTATCACATCATGGCTGTGTCCTATCATGAGTGCCATCAGCCTGCAAAGCAACATTCCCCTCAGCCTGACCAGCTTTTCAATCCTGTCATGCTCTTCCTCTGCTTCCTACACCTGCTTCCCTCCTGTTGTGCTCTACCTCTGCCTTGTGCAGGCAGGGTCCACAGCACACTGGAGGGCCAGGTCCTGGCAGACCCTTCTCTTCCCTGTCTCTTCCTTTCTGACATGCTCAAACTCCCACTGCCTACAACCTGCTTCCTTCCTGTTCATGCTTGACCTCCGCCTGGTGCAGGCAGGGTCCCCAGCATTCTGGAGGGGTCAGGCCCTGGCAGACTCTTCTCTTCCACTCTTTGACTTCCTCCTCCAAATCCTGCCATTCCACCCCCTGCTCTCTGTTTATATGCCCCAACCCATCCACCTCCCCTTCTTAGCCATAGTTATTGGCTAACTCATGATCTCTAATGCACTTATATTCAACCCTGCACTTTTGTTACACCTTGCAAATTTTGTTCTATCTGTGTCTCTCCTCACAGTCTTGCCTAGTTCATCCTCCTTGTATTCTATGCAGCCATTTTCTAACTACAAGTTATGTCCCACCAAGTGTTTGCCAAAGATATGTGTGCTATCGTATCTATCTAGTTCTAGACTGTTAGCATTGAATCCATCTAGTTCATACCTGTTAGCATTCCTCCTTTTCAGTACTTCTGTATAGTCTGCTCACTTTATTGAATATAATCAAATTGTATATCTATATTGTGTACCAAATCACTGTGTACTATCTCCATGTCCCTACCCCCCAGGTTGCACTCAGGAGATGAGCAACTTGTTGCTCAGCATGCCTTCCTGGTGAAACATTTCATTAAATAAAAATAAAACAAGTAAATAGAACCAGTCACTGGTGCTCAATCCCACCGCCAGTATCTGCCCTCCTGCCCAACACAGCTTGTCAATAACACCAGTAGCAGGTGCTTAATCTTGCCACCCATATACCCACCTCACGGACCCCTTTAGCACCCTCCCTGCACCCACAAATTTCCTATCTGGTCAACTGGCAGATGTCCTGCTGCTACAAAGGCCAATTGTGAACTGACTGAAAACAACCTAAGTTTGGTTAATGGCTTTTAATGCATTTGAACTCATAACCTTGTCATCTTTTAATATTTTTGCCCCAAATTGCCAGCATAGCCCTTTTACCCCACTTCATGAACAAGGGGTGTAATTTTCAAATCCTCTAAAATGATTTTCACAGTCACTCTGTGAAATCATCATTTAGATGGATTTAAAATGTAATCTGTCTAGATCATAAGGTGGGATCATAAAAGACCACGTTGACAACTTGGGTCAAAAGGTGAAAACAAAGCAGTTATTAAGAAATATTGAATATTTCAACATTTACTCATGACTTTGCGATTTTTGCAATATTTGTGCTTTTTTCTAACACAGCCCTTTTGTTCTGTTAGAGAACATAGAGGTCACAAGTGGGGTGCCACAGGATTCAGTCCCAGGGCAGGTTTTTCAATATGTTCATTAGTGACATAGGAGAAGGAATAAGGAATACAGGGCAAGAGGTGTCTCTTCTCAGAGGAATCTAATCGCTGTGGCATGGCAGACAGCGAGGAAGGGGTTAGGGAGTGGCAGTGGCAGTGGCTGAAGGACCTGCAAAGGTTAAAAGATGATCCAAAAGTCTGGCAATTGAGATTCAATGCCAAGAAGTGCAAAGTGATGCACATAGGGAACAAGAATCCTAGGATGGATGGAAATTGGATAAAAGGGATAAGTTAGACACTACAGTACCTGTGAAGAAAGGGATCTAGAAGTCATCATAAGAAACTCCCTAAAACAATCTAGCCAATAAAACTAGGTCTACAGCAAGCAACCAACCAAAATGTTGAGGTATATTGGGAGCGGGTTTGATAGCAGGAGAAAAGATGTGACATGACATTTTTATAGATCACTGGTGAAGCCACATCTGGGGCAGGATTCATAAAGTGCAAGGTGCCGTGCAAAAGTTTGCTACGGCTGCCTTAGTGGTTGCATGTGGAAATGTTGCTATTCACAATCAGATAGTGACCTCGCTATCTGACTGTGAATAGGGACAGGTGCAGGCAGTGCTAATTAAAGACAAGCACTTGGAACCCCAGTAGCGCTGCCCCACAGCCAGCCAGGAGAATGGCCTACAATCAGTAGCTTAGGTGTGCTACGTCCCTATTCATGAACGGAGCCATGCAAATGAGTCCATTAGGCATGCAGGGTGCTAGGTGGCCATTTGCATGTCCAGCAGACTGGGTGGGCCAAGCAGTCTTTATCTGCCATCAAAATCTATGTTTCTATGTTTCATTTGCATGGTCCATGGGTAGCTTAGCATGGCCCCCTCCAGCCCATGCCCCATGCAGCCACAGTCCAGAAAAACCTCACTAGTAGTCCCTTGGTTCCTCCCCTCCCCATGTTCTGATCACCATCCTCGTTGTTAAAAAATCTTCCTAGTAGTCCAGTGGTCCAGTCCCTCCCCAACCTCCAATTGTCATCCTGTAAATAAATTAAAGATTCCTGTTAGTCAAGTGGTGTTCTCCTCTTCCCTGACCTCTGATCATCATCCTGTTCATAAAAAAAATGTCCCTGGTTGTCTAGTAGCCTCCCCAGTCCTAGATTGTGGTCCTGGTAGAAATGATGTAATAACCCTGGTAGTCTAGTGGTCCCTCCTCCCACGCCTGAATACAACACATAACAAAAGACCCCAGTGTCTGGTTCTGTCTACCATCCCATTAAGGCTCTGAACATGTACAACAATATTGTTCTAATTTGTACAGCATGCATTTGCAAATGCTTGTTTTAGTTTTGAAATAATTAAAAGGACTGCTCCTTTGTTCAACATCACTTTTCTTGTTATGGGTTGGACTAGCATGCAAGAAATTCTGCTTCCTGACCTTATGGGTGTATTAGACTTATTAGTAATGAATGCTGCATTACAGATAACCCAGTCTCCCTAGGGAGACATCCGATGTTACTGGGAGATACACCTAGGGAAGGTTCAGGTTTCAGTATAACTCTGGACTTGAGGTGGTGCATAACACAGGCATTCAAACTTAAACAGTTCTATAGAGATAGAAAATACAGGTCATTATAAAATGGATACAAAAATTGGGAACTGTGATTGGTGAAAACAGTCACACAGCCATACATTAATGAATCATAATGTATAGTCATCCTGGTCCTTAGACTCACTATCACTACACTAAGAGAATTTTTATAAAACTGATTGGTAGCCATGTTTTTGTGCTTGGTGAAATATACAAACCCTGCCAATTTTCCCCACGCCTGGAACAGTACTCCATAAGTACACAAGCCTTTATCAGTTCAGTGCACTCCTGTTTCACATCCTGTTTGCTCCCAGCCCAAATTTGTGCAGTCATTCTGTTAATCGGAGGAAAGCTCCCTAACTGCTGCAGTCACCTGCACACTGTCACTTTCACTTTCAGCACTCCTCTTGATTGCCAGCGCAGCAACTGTCCCACACTGGTGCCCCTCCCCCACACACTGACTGCAGCACACATTACTGGTCTGAAGTTGCTCACTACATAATTGTACAAGCACTCAGAAAATAAACCCTGCTACTTTACTTCCAGTAGGGTCCTTTTGTCACTCTTTGCTGCCATCACAGCAAGAGTCCCTGGCTGCCTGCCACCTGCACTCAATTCCACACAGATCACCAGTCCCGAACAGCAAAACAGCACATTCGAAAAAAAAAGACACAGACCTGCTGCTCCATACATTATACAAGAAGGGTGTGTGTGTGGAGGGATGAATAAATAGCAGTCTGTGCACCAAGCCAGCAAAACTAAAACTACAGATACAGAGCTCTCAGTGGGGCATTTTACAAAAAGCAAAATAGAACAGCATAAAGGTGCAGCAGGTGGAAGAAATGCTTCTTGAAAACTTGATGCCAAGATTTTCATTTTACACATTTAAACCTAGTTATTTTAATACATACAACTGGTTTATATATTTATTTGATTTTGGTCACGAGGTGGTACATTGGTAGCATGAACCTTTCACAGGTTCAGGTTAAAAAATTTATAACCACAATAATACATATGACAGGATGCATGTTAAGATCAATCGATGCAATTCTCAGGTGGTTGAAGGCACAAGAGGTTGCACCTGGAAGACGCTTGATAGAGGTCAATGCAGGCCCTGTCATGTATTATAGCTTCCTACAGTCCACAACCTGAAATCACAGTCAGTCAGGGCATTGCAGTCAGTTTATTTACAGTTCAATTTCTGTCACAGGATGTGTAGACTGTCAACACTAAATAACCAGCACAGTTCCACTCATTAGATATAAACATTTTATCCCAGGCTGTTTCCAATAACAATTACAGCCTATACAGACCCTAAAACTGGGGTTCCCATACTCGACTCTCTGTATAGTGGTGTACATATAGCTTGTTCCTGATGGTATCAGCCATACTTTTGACTTCCATGAACCAGCCATCTCAGACTAACTTGTCACCCTGGACAAGGGTCTATACAGGGCTAGTTTGACTGTGCTGGTGCACTGTGGGTCAAGTTGTGTGTGGGGAGGAGAATGACAGGAAGCAGTCAGCCATCACGTCAAGGTTACTAGTCCCACTATTCTTAGTTCATGGCTGCCCACCTCCCACATATGACAGCACCATGTCAGCACTCTAGGAGCAGTGTGGCCTGACATGTGGTCATCAATGTCAGCAACGCACCACACAACTACACAGAGGCCACTCCCAGAGCAGTCTAGGAGGGTTAAATTGAGCACTGCAGCCAAGGAAAGGGATCTGGCTGCCGTCATTAGTGAATCCTTCAAACATGCAAGCCAGTATAACAAGGCCTATAGAAAGGCCACAAGGTTGCTGGGGTGTATCAGCAGGGGTACTGACATCAGTAAAGGGAGGTTCTACCACCTCTACATAGGTCACTAGTGATGCGTATCTGGAATACTATGCTCAGTTCTGGAGTCCTCAACTATGAAAGGACAGGGACAGACTGGAGACAGTGCAACGCAGGGTGACAAAGATGATTCAGAGCCACAAGGGCAGATCTTACGAAGATCGTCTGAGGGTCGGAACATGTACTCACAGGAGACCAGGTGAGAGAGGTGGATATGATAGAGACGTTCCTGTTCCTGAAGGAATCAACAAGATTAACTGTGGGGAACTATTAATCAAGTAAACAGAGTCAAGAGCCCAAGGTCATAAGTGGAAACCAAAGGGAGGAAGGTTTAAGAGGGATGTGAAGATGTTCTGTTTTATTGAAAGGGTGGTGGAGCCATGGAACAGTCTGCCAGTGGAGGTGTTGGGCACCAAGATCAAATGGTTTCAAGCAATGCTTGGACAGAGTGAAGGGTCTGGTGATTGCTCAGGTCAGTAGCAGTAGGGAGGGAGTGGGAGGGTGGACGGGAGGTATAAAACCCTATATGAACAATAGACCCCAAGGAAGATAGGGAGTTTCAGGCAGGGTTCACCCATGTCACAGTGACAAGAAAAATGCGACCATCATTAGGGTGCCAGCACAATGCTGATAGCTAACATTGTGCCTGGAAATTGTGCCGCCCGACCCCACTGTGCCCAATGCCCTGTGGCACATTCTGGCTGCTTGTGGGGAGTTTTACCCGCCGCACCACCTTGTACTTTAATATAATCTCCTCCAGGTCAGAGGTGTATGAGGCAAGAGGCAATACCGGATGGCGCCCTCTCTGCCGAGTGCTGTAAATCCTGTTCACCAGCATGACATGCGAACTGGTTGTGGCACCCTAGTTGCAGTGCCCTAATTGCATCGCCCCCATAATGGTATACCTTTGGGCAGTCTAGATGGACCTTTGTCCACTTTCTGTCATCATTGTCTATGTTTCTATGTTTTATGTTCTGCTCCACCACTCCTTCACATTTTGTCCTCCACAGGACCCATCTTTACTGGGGACCTCAGGGACTTGGACTCCTGCACTTAGGTGCCAGAGAAACCAATACTGCTTATAGGTCCAGGTTGAGGACTCCTGAACAGACAGCCTTTCCTTGGTGGCACCAATGTTGTTTCAGACACCAGGACTTGGTGACAATGATGGGAATGACACCTTTGCAGACCGTTATGCCCCAGAGAGATGCATTAAATTATTTCAAGCTATTCTTCTATATTGGGTTCTTCCAACCAACTGAATTTGGGCCCTTTCACTGTCTATGAAGTAGAGCACCTTTAACCCCATTCCAGGTTTTTCCAGCAAAGGGGATACAACCATTCTTTCCTCTTCACCTTTTCCTGTTCCCCACATGATTGGACAATCTGCAAGGCTCAATCAGGATCCACTCACGGTGTTGGGGATCCTCATTGTTTTTCATTCCATACTTCCTCTCCTCACTCCATACTTCCTCTCTCATCCTCACTTTATACCTCCTCTCCTCCTCACTCCCTCTTACCCATATCTCCTTTCTTGCCTCCTCATTCTTTTCACTTAATACCTCCTCACTCCTTTTCATTCCATGCCTCGCCTCTCCTCACTCTTCTCAATTCATAACATAAGGTGGTAATAAATTACCTTTCTCAGGTTCTTGGTGGAACGGCACAAAGGAAGAGACAACAGTCAAGTGGTGCACATGTAATAAATGAAATTTATTACAGGTAAATAATACAGGCTTACTACCAACAGTGAATGCACTGGGAGACCTTCCAGTTTTCCTTACATTGGTAAATGCAGGCTCTCATCTCAGAGAAGCTATATGCTACACAGCGTCTTATACCTAATAATCACTATGGTTACATAGAAACATAGAGACATAGACTTTGACGCAGATAAGGACCGCTTGGCCCATCTAGTCTGCCCATTTCCCCCACCTACAGGATAGGGCCTAGATCCTAGTTAACCAACAGCCTATTTCTTCCTACCCCCACAAGAATTGCCTTATTTCTGTCCCATGCATTCTTGAATTCTCCCACGTTTTAGACCACACAACCTCCTCAGGAAGGCTGTTCCATGCATCCACTACCCTCTCTGTCAAATAATACTTCCTCACATTGCCTCTGAACCCCTGCCCTCTATCTTTAAATTGTGTCCCTTGTTCTTGCACATCTCTTTTTCTGAAAGATGCTACCCTCTTAGACTTTGTTGATTCCACTGAGGTACTAACAGTTTCTATCATGTCCCCCCTCCCTTCTTTCCTCAAGGGTATACATATCCTCATACGGCTTCTCTTGCAGACCTTGCACCATTTTAGTTGCCTCTTCTGGACTGCCTCTATCCTGTCTATGTCCTTGCGGAGATGGGGTCTCCAGAACTGGATGAAGTACTCCAGATGGGGTCTCACCAACTGTCTGTACAGAGGGATAACAACTCCTGTTTTCTGGTGGTTACTACTAAGGAAGAGACATAAAAGCCTATAATTGGTGTGAAAACAGGTGGCCTGAGTAACTATCCTAACTAACATGAGAAGTTGCATAACTTGCATAGATAGCACACACAATGGGATCTCTATAAGTCCCAAGGTCAGTTACAATTACAGTGATGCACAAGCACTAAAGATGGCACTGTTGCCTTACTTATCATAATATAGTAAAAATAGAATGGAAAGCATCTCTCAGGACTAAGATATATTGGTAAAACATAATAGAGAATAATATGCATTAGTAAAATACAGTAGAACACAGATCCTGACAATTATGCTTCTATGATAAGTGTTTCTGCCCTAAGGTTAATATATGTACCTATATATATGTTGCTGTCCATGAGGTGGGGGTACAATCAGGGGTGCTGGACCATAGATAACAATACCTTCTCACTCCATGACTCTTCACTCCTTCTCACTCCATACCTCCTCCTCACTCCTCACTCCTTGCTCTATACTTCCTCTCCTCCTCATTCCTTTTCTTTTATACCTCCTCTCCTCTCCTCCTCACTTAATATCTCCTCTCTTCAAACAACAAGAATTTTTCAATGAGATGCCTTATGAACAACGTTAGTCTGCACAGTGTACTACGCTGAAGATAAAACTTTATGCAAATTGTAGATTTAGGACACAAGTTCAAACTGTCAGTAATGGTGCGCTCCTCCTGCTGTTCTAATGTCAGATTTGTTTCTCTGCTGAGGAGATCAGTCACCCCGCTGTTAGCTACAGTCCTCTGATCAACTAAATTTACACTTATATATCATTTTGTTATTTTAACAGTTACTTTCTCCATTACTTTGGGTATCGTGTTTATTTAATTTATTTGATACTTTTTATGTTTCTCCAGTTCCCGATTGGTTCCAGGAGCCAGAAAGTCACTTGATAATGCAGTTTCCACCTGAGGGAACTGACTATGTTTTGCTTTTAAAAAGCTAAATCACATTTTAATTACCAGTTTAAAAATGGTTTTGCCATTTTATTGTAAAAATAATTCTGGTTATCGCTTTTGACTGGGAACTACATAATCTGAAACTTGTAGGGTCTATCAGTGTTTGTCATGACAAGAGAACAGGGCCAGCAGGTTTTAAAAATTGTGTAAAGTGTTTTCAGTGCTGCCAAAGGCAGACTGCCACAAACTTTGTTTAAAGTGCCTGGGTCCAGATCATGAGTTTCATTAATTGAGAGCTTACTAAAAAGTTTTGTCCTAAACCCAAAGTAAAATGACTTTAAAAAGAGAAGAATATATGGCTTCATTATATGCCTCTGTATCTCAAAAACATAATAAAGGCTCAGAGGGTGTTCTTAATGATGGTGGAAGGCATGCATCAAAGTTCTTCTCCTTATAAGCAGCAATCTCTGTCAAAGGATTACTAGGATTACTAAGACTTAAAGATCCAGAAGCAAATGATCCGATACCTTTTAATGGACCAACATAGATGTAACAACAAGTACAAAGTGCTCTAGCTTTCAGACCAACCAGTCCTTCTTCAGAAGCCATTAGCTTCTGTTACATCTGTGTTGGTCCATTAAAAGGTATCAAATCATTTGCTTCTGGATCTATTATTACAAGGACCAATACGGCAACTATTAAATCTAGATTAGGACTTAAAGGACATAAGGGAGCCAATAGGCCCATTGTGAATGCCCCTACATATAGTTTGTGGGCATGTCTAAACCATAATATATTTTGAATAACAGTGTTCATCTAATTGATTTTTGAAGATATCTAATGTTAAAGAGTCAATGATATATTGGGGTAGTTTATTCCATGCTTTTAATGTATGTATAGTATAGAAGTTGTTCCTTTAGCTAGTCCTTGCCGTTGGTACAGCTTAACTTTTATTATGTGAATGAAGATTGTTTTGTGTATTGCTAAACTGAATTCACATTCTGCCATAATTTCTGGTGATTGAAGTAATTTATACAGGAAAAGTAGATCATCCCTCTGTCTTTGTGCTTCCAAAGAATGTAGTTTAGAGCATTCCAATCTTTCCTGATATGGTTTCCCTTCAAATTTGGTATTAATCTAGTAGCCTTTCTCTGAACTCCTTCAGTAGCTTTTATCTCTAATTATTTGTGGTGACCAAAGTTGTGAACCTATATATCAAGAATTGGTCTTCATAACTTTTATAGATTGGAATTATTATCTGTTCTGATTTAGATATAAAGGATTTCTTAATTTACTTATTAAAATTTTGCTTTTCCCAAAACTGAGAGACAATGGTCTCTAGATGTTAATTATTATTAATTATAATTCCAAAGTCTTGTTCTTTAACCAAATTTTTAAGTAAGTTCTGGTTCAAAATATAGGTATACATTGGGTTATTAATACCAAAATGGATGACAGAGCATTTGTCTGCATTCAGAATCATATCATTTTTTGAAGTCCAGTTTTCAGTTTTGGCTAAATCAGACGCTTAGTGATAGATGTTTCCTCAAAGTATCTACTTCCCACTCAATTTTGTATCATCTGCAAATTTTTAACTGTATTTAATACTCCTACTTCATATCACTCACAAAGATGTTAAATAAAATTGGTCCCAGCACAGAGCACTGGGGTATACCACTCTCCACAGTTTGTGGTGGTGAAATACTATTTTGTTTAAGTACAGACTGTGTTCTGTTGAAAAGTCATGCTTGTACCCATTTGATGATATTAGTTTATCCCTAGTTGATTTAATTTATTAATCAGCGTACCATGAGAATTTTATCGAACGCCTTGAAAAAGTCTAACAGAATAACATCTGTCGGTACTCCCACGTCCAGCTTTTCACTTATCTCATTATAAAGTGAGATATGATTTATTGTGCAAGATTTCCTTTTTAAAACCATGTTGTGTCCCATCTTCAGTTCCAATATGACCAAGGATTCCTCTAATTTGTTCTTTATAATTCTCTCCAATGTCTTACAACAGTGAGAAGTGCAACTTATTGGTTTATAGTTCTCAGTTTTCTTGAAAATGGGAGTAATTAATGCTGTCCTCCAGTCATCAGGTAACTTACATTGACTGAGAGATAAGTTAAATAGGATTGATAGTGGGTATGCTAAAGTTTTTATGCATGTTTCAAGAAATAAGCATTAATATTGTCTGGACCATAACTTGCATTTTGGTTTAACTTCATTAAGTCATTATAGTCTTCTACTATATTAATGCAGATTTCTGATTTTGATCCCAAATTTAGATCAATACAATTCTGAGGCTGGGGAGACCTGTAAAAGTCAGGGTGCCTGGACGGTAGACAGCATGGATTCGTCCCTGGGAAATCGTGTGAGACAAACCTTGTGGAGTTCTATGACTGGGTAACGAGTGCCTTGGACCTGGGTAGACCAGTGGATGTCCTCTTTCTGGACTTCAGCAAGGCATTTGACTCTGTTCCTCACGTGGGCCTGTTGGATAAGCTGGGAGAAATGGGGGTGGGGAAACCAGATGATCAGATGAATAGGCAATTGGCTCCAGAAACGGACCCAGAGGGTCGAGTTGGTGGGATAGTCTCATCCTCAAGGAGGGTCATTAGTGGGGTCCCACAGGATCAGTCCTTGGGCCCCTCCTGTTCAACTCCTACATCTCTGACATAAGGACAGGTATCAGGAGTGAGATGAGTCTCTTTACGGGTGACTCAAAACTGGGGTCAGTGGTGGATGGGGAGGAGGGAGGGTGGCCTACAGGGGACCTGGAGGCTCTGGAAAGATGGTCTAGAAAGTGGAAGCTGAGGGTTCAATGCAGGGAAATGCAAGGTACTGCACCTGGGGCCAGAAACCTGGGCCAAGTGTACACCCTGAGGGGGATTGCTACAAGTCTCGATGGCTGAGAGGGACCTGGGGTGGTGGTGGATGTCAAGATGAACAATTCGGAGACTTGTAGGAGTGCAGCAGCCAAGACCAACAGGATGCTTGGATGCATCACTAGGGGATCACCTCAGAAGGAGGAAGTGATACGCCTTTGTATAACTGCTTGGTAAGGCCGCACCGAGTACTCATGCAGTTTTGGAGGCCACACTTAAAGAGGGACATTACATTCCTGGATAGGGTCCAGAGGGGAGGGCAACCAAAATGATCTGGGGCTTGGGGACAGGACCTATGAGGAGAGGCTCAAGAACTAAATATGTACACATTGGAAGAGAGAAGGGACTGGGGGACATGATAGAGGTCTTCAGGTACATGAAGGGGTAAATAGGGAGGAACAATGCAGGGTGCTTCAAGGAAGAAGGAGGAGGGGCCACTAGAGGGCATGGGTGGAAGCTGGAGGGGGAAGATTCAGGGAGAAAGGAGGAGGTGCTACTTCACTGAGAGGGTGGTGGAGCCATAGAGCCATGGAATGCATTGCCTGGGGGCTGGTGGAGGCAGAGATGGTGGAGGGGTTCAAGAGGAGGTGGGACAGGTACAGGGAAGGGTTCTGGAAACAAAATCCAATGCAGCGAGAATATCCAGAACTGGGAAGGAGAAGCCAGAGAAGGTAAGTGGGGCAGCAAGCATCAGCTCCCAGGGTGGGGGGGGCTGATCAAACGAGTAGATGCGAAGACCGCAAAAAAGACTGTTAGCCTATTCAGCTGGCATTTTAGTATGTTAGTATGTAATTCATGGTATGTTTTGAAAATACTGAACAAAAGTAATTACATTTTTCTGCAATTATAAGGTCATCTTCAATTATGATATTAATTTCCAATATTGGTCCCACTTTCCTAATTGTATGTTTACAATTTGAATTTATATACGAGTATAACTGTTTGCTATCTTTAGAATGTGCAATTTGAAAATCACAACTAGCTTTGGCGTGTCTTATAGCTAGTTTAAGCTTCCTTTGTTTATTAGTATAATCTATTTTGTTACTCAGCGTTTATTAATTTTGTATTTTTATATTACCTTTTGTTTTAACTTAATTTTCTAAATTTGAATTTTAAAAAGGAGGTAAACCTCTGTTATTATATATTTTTTTGAGGGGCACATATGTTTCTTCTATATGTAGTATTGATTCCTTAAAGGATTCCCATACTGTCTCAGTTGAGTCCTGTGACAGCCGAATGTTCCAATCTTGATTTAAAAGTTCTTGATTAAATAAAATCTAGCTTCCTTATAATTTCTTAATGAGACCTGGTGGGTTATAGGTACTTTAGACATTAATAGTGAGCATGTAATAATATTATGATCACTATTATTCAGTGTGACACTAACTTCAAAGTCATGAATTTCATCTGGTATATTGGTCAGTATCAAATTTAAAATGTTTGAATCCCTAGTTGGTTCCACAATCAGTTGATCCAGACCTGCATTGGCAGAAGCATCAATAAATTATTTTCAATCTTAGCAATACCTGTATTTATCTAACCAGTTAATTCCTGGTAAATTTAAGTCACCCAAAATAATTAAATCACCCATCATTGAAGCTTCATTTATTTGTTCAAGTAAGGCTTCATTATATTTACTTGTTGCACTGGAGATCGATAAAGATTACCTATTATTATGCCTTCCTTCCCGGATTATAACTTTACCCATATTGTTTCGAGATCCTGGTTTGACTCATTGGGAATTGATAACATATATGAGGGAACTGTATTATCAATATATAGACAAACTCCTCCTATTACTCTATTTAATTTGTCCTTTCGTGCACAGTGTGTATCCACCAATCTGTACCATCCAATCTGACCCTGCATTCCACCAAAGTTCACAGATGCCCACAACATTTATATTATTTTGAAGTATAAATGTCTGTAGGTCACATTACTTCATACCATTTAAACTTCTTACGTTTGTCATGAGAATATTAACATTTAATTTCATTAATTGAATGGCTTTATCTGCTACATATGGCATGTAACTACTACTACTACCCCTCCTCCCCAGATGTTAGTTTAAATGATTCTCTAAAAAGCCAAGATTCATTTCCCAAGTAACTGACTGCCTCTTTTGCTAAGATGTAAACCATCCCATGAAAACAATTGGGGTCTATCAACTACATTTTCCTAATGAGGAATACATCTAGAACCTTGAAGAAGGCACGTGATCTTAACCAATTATTTACCATTTTAGGTTTGTCATTTATTGCTTGAGTTGCCCTTGGTATAGGTAATATCTCTGAGATGCAAATTTTGCAATGATGTGCCTTTAATATCTTGCTTAGTATTGTGAAATCCCTTTAATGTCAGATACATTAGAGTTATTGATGTTATTAACCCTAATGTGAATAACAATTAACGGATTCTCTCCACTATTCTTCAGGACTGTATTAGTCATTATTGAGAGAGATCAAATCCTAGCTCCCTAAAGGTGCAGCAGGTCCTATTGACCTTATCATCCTTACACACTATTCTAGCTGTATACTTTATTATAGAATCCCCAGTGATGAACATTTGACAATGTGAATCTTGTGTAGGCAAAACAGTGTTTTGACAGTATTCACAGTATTAGTTGAATGTGCTTGGTTTAATATGTTTGGGGATTGGGGACAAATTAGTGTATGATTTTCAGGACTTTGTTCATTCTCATTATTTGACACTGGGGTTGAATAGTTCTAAAGATTTGTATATGTGACTCAATGGTGCGGATACAGATGGTGCCACGATGCCATTATCCATTGCTACTTTGCATTTTGTCTTGTAAACCTCTATCAAGTGCTTGTTTATATGTTCTAGTGGACTGAATATCTACTACATATCCACATTCATTGTTATCAGCATTAGAGTCATATTCTGATTCTACTGGTGCATACCTATTGCTTGTTGGTAATGCAAACTCCATAGCTGCGTCCTTGCTTTATTTATTACCTTGAGCAATTGTCCATCCATCTACACTATCATCTTCATTTTCCTGGTCCCTCAACCTATGTTTTGTTGGTCTCTGCCCTACTTGCTGATTCCTGATATCCTGTACCACCTGTAGGCTACAAGCGTCAATTTGGCTTACTTGGGAGCAGGCAGCAGTATTGTGAAGGGAATTATCTGGCGTCATCTTTTACATTGATTCTCTGCTGTATACTTTGTTGCTCTGTTAGTATTGCATTCAGTTTTAGTCTACATACTGGAGGGTAGGGTTTGTCTGTTTACAGATGACACCAAGAGCTGCAATAGAGTAGATGATCCACAGGGTGGGCAGAATGAGAAGAGATCTGGATAAACTAGCAAAATGGTTGGAAGAGTGGCAACTGGGTTTAACACAAAGAAGTGCAAGATCATGCACATAGGAAAGAGAAACCCTGAGGCCACCTATAGACTGGGAGGGGAGTTTCTGGCAGTCACAAGGAAGAAAGAGACTTGCGCCATCATCACCGATGACCTGAAATCATCCAAGCAGACCTCTAAAGCAGTATGTAAAGCTAGAGGGATGTTGGGGTGTATTAGTAGGGTATTACAAATTATAAGAGGGAGGTAATACCTCTTTACAAGACACTGGTTAGGTTCCCATCTGGAGTACTGCGTGCAGTACTGGAGGCCACACCTTCACAAAGACATTAACTAAATTGAGGCAGTCCAGAGAAGGACAACCAACATGGTGTAGGGGCTGCATCAGAAAACATATGAGGACAGATTAAAGGAGCTCAATATGTATACCCTAGAGCAAAAGAGGAGAGAGGTGATATGATTGAAACATTCAGACACCTTAAGGGCATTAACAAGGTGAAAGAGTCTAACATGTTTCAATATAAGAAGAACAGCAGGACAAGAGGACACAGCATGAGATTAGAGGGAGGCCGATAGGGGTACTGTGAGAAAGTTCTTTCTCACAGAAAGGGTGGTGGATGCATGGAACGCCCACCGGAAGTGGTGGATATGAATAAAGCGCAGGCTTCAAACAGGCATGGGATAAGCATAAGGGAGCAATACAGATGAGTATGAATAGATAGGCCATTGACAGAGCAAAGGTCGATGGCACATTCTAAGGTAGAAAGAAATGGGCAGACTGGATGGGCCTTGCTGGTCCTTATCTGCTGCCAAGTTCTATTTTTCTATGTTTCTACTTTAACTGTCTTTCTCTCCTGCTTGTTGTATTGATGTACTTGTTATACCCTATTGCTGTATTGTTGTACCTGTTATACCCTATGTACTCTCCCGGTCATTCCTGAAAATAGGCATAAAACTTGTCTAGTAAACCCCTACCCGTTAACAAAACCTAAAATAAATAAATAAATATCTTCTTCCAATGCAGCAATATATATGTATTTTTGCATGTGTGTACCCAATATCTGATAACTCAGTCTCAGAGATAGTGTACATGAAACAAGTTAAGCACTATGCCCCGTCTCCTTCCAGTGTTTTAATTAGATCTGCCATACCACCTTCTAGTAACTAAACATAATAAGTCAAGATGAACCTACGCTGTTGTAGCTGTTTTGATGTTACCTAGTTTCCTTTCCACTTATCCGCTTTCCACGCTGACACACGCAGACATGCAGTAGTGTCTTAGCGCAAGTCTTGGGGACAGATAAAAAACAACAAAGTTCTCAGCCATCAGAAAGGCTTGCAAAGTATGGAAAAGACATCAGGTGGTCCAATAGGGAAACCCTGAGTCCAGTGATGGCAAAATACAAATAAAAGAGCCTCAGAACTGGTACTGGACCCAATACCTACCAAGAAAAATGTCGGGGAATTTAAGAATGCATGGGACAGGCATATAAGGCAATTCTAGTAGGAAGTAGGAAAAAAGTAGGCTGTTAGTAAAACTAGGATCTGCAGCTTATCCAGTAGGTAGGAAAATGGGCAGACTGGGTGGGCCATGCGTCCTTATCTGCCATCAAAGTCCATGTTTCTATGTAAAAGAAAGCATGTCCCTGCCACTCCTCCTGTGAAGAAAAAGGAGAAGGCAGTGAACAATATCAAATGCCTCAACAGAGGACAAGATCAAGGTGTGGCAGTTTTCCAGGCCTTCAGGTTATGGGAAATGTGTTTAATGTGCCTATGTCCTCCCAGGCTCTGATCCCAGACCACTTGTCTGTAGAGGAGTGTGATGTATACTATGAAGAGGAGGCGGAGGAGAACGATAGAACCTGATGGTTTACCTTTTTTAATTTAATTTAAAAAATTTTATTTTAGTCTTTGGTAACTGGGTAAGGCCCACTAGGCACAAGTGTCTGTTTTCAGGGTGACCTGGGAGCACTGGGCAGTTAAGTGACTTGCTCAGAGTCACACAGTATGCAAGTGGAGGTTGTGAGACTCAAACTCGGGTCTGGTCTGCTGGATGTACCAAGCTCATTCACACCTCATTCCTTTAACCTCTAGGCTATACTGCCAGCCCTGCAATTCAGTTTCTCTCCTAGGCTTGCAGATCTTATGCCTTTATTCCACAGTCATCAAACAGATGGTGAACAACCTCAACATCCTCTCATGAAATTGAGGAAGATGAAGTGGAAATGGGCATCATGAACATGATGGGACTTGTTTCCACAAGAAGATTGCCAGTCGGTATCCACAAATCCTCCAAAGGCCACTTTAAAAGTTATACCAAATGCAATCTCAACTGCTGCCATTAATAAAAGAGCTGAAAAAGCATTAGGTGGCTAGACAGGTATAGAATACCTACAGACCAAGCTGACCATGAAGGAGTGATACAGGCAGTTACTTGTGGAGAAGGCCAATGTGCCTCACTCCAACAATCTCCTGAAAAGGATTCCAGGAAACTGGACACAATGGCAAAAACATCTATACAACAACCTCTTTGCTGGTAAGGCAGACAGTGTACTTGGAGACATACAACCCAGTACCAGAAAGCATTATGGAATGCAGTACTGGCCCTGAGTGACAAAAGGGATGGTGAGATGGCTAATGATCTGTAGGATCTGGCTGCCTCAGCAAAGTCAGCCATGGATGATACTAAAACCAGTTCTACATGGCTAAAGACACTAATGACTTTACTTCAAGAATCCTTGCTCATCTACTGGCATTGAGAAGGTTAGGATACTGAGGTTAAAGCCATTTATTCCCCTCTGAGGGAAATTCATTATTTGGTGACAAAACAGTGGCATACATGAAAAGAGTGGCTAATCTCAGGGGAAACAAAACTAGAGTCAGGGGCTCTATATAGCAGATAAGAGGCATCCCGGAGAGCCTAGGATTCCTAAAAATCTGCAGAAGTCTCAGATGGAACCAGTGCAGGTGCTAGACTTCATAGGCGCAGAGCTGGATTACCCTGAAGGGAAAGCTTTCTTTCCAGTGGAAAGGGTTTCAAACTTAATTGCCAGTGGAGAATCCTTCACACTGAGCTGCCCAAGACCTGCAAGGGATTTTCTGCAGCTACTGGGAACATGGCCTCATCCACAACTATGGTGTCAAGGGCCAGATTTCAGATGAGGGATGTCCAGTACCATTTAAGGGACCACTGGTCCCAAAGATCACACTCATTGTCAAACTGATGTAAGTAACAAAAGCCTTTGTACAAGCAGTAGAGTGGTGGAAGGAGGAAAGCAACATCAGAGAGGGCATTTCCTTCATCCAGCAATCCCCAACATGAGTTCTTACAACAGATGCTTCACTACTAGGGTGGGTGACCACCTGGAGGATCTCACAGTAAGTGGCATCTGGAGCTCAGAGACCTCAGAAACACATAAATCTACTAAGTTGAAGGTAGTATTGCTGGCAACACAGTCATTTTCCTCCCAGCTACAGGGTCAGGCTGTCCAAATTCAAGAAGACTATACTGCAACAGTGTACTAAATAAACAAGCAGGGAGGAACAAGTTCCTCAAAACAGTAAACAGAGTTATGAGGATGTGATATTTGGCTTATTCCCTGGACAAGAACATTTCTGCACTACATCTGCCAGGACAGGACAATGTGCTGGCAGATTCCCAATCCAATTCAGTCAATGAAATGACAAGTGGGCTTTGAACCAGCAAGTGTAGGCTTCAATCTTTAGAAGCTAAGGTACTGCAGAAATAGATCAGTTTGCTCAATTGCTCTTGGGAGAACAGTCAGCTCCCAAAGTTTTGTTGCAGGCCTCCAGCAAGGTATAGTCCCAGGGGGCATCCTAGCTTTGGATTGGACAGGAAGTTCTTGCATGCCTCCCCAGCATTCCCACTCCTTGTGAGAGGTTTCTAACATTCAGAGAGAGTTGGCAAAATGATCCTGGTAGTCCCAGACTAGGCCAGACAGCATTGGTGCTCAATGCTCCTGACCCTGTCCAGCAGGATTGCAATAAATCTGCCACGAGATACAACCTATTGACTCCCATCTCAGGGCCACATAACTTTCCAAGACCTCAGAACACTATGCCTGAGGGCATGGTACTTGAAGAGTTAGAAATCTCTAGACTGCATCTGTTGGTGCTGAAGGTTTCAGAAACCAGAAACAAGGAAAACATACTCCTCTAAGTAGAAGAGATTCTCATATTGGTGTTCCCCAGAAAGATAATTCCAGTGAGTCAGGGCTATCTATAGTTCTAGACTAGCTGGTACACTTGCAGTCCTTAGGTCTGAGACCCTCAATCCTAAAGGTACATCTGGTAGCTGTGTCAGCCTACACATCATCAGACAAAGACAAGTCCTTGGTTTCACAACCTGTTTTTGAAAGGTTTGTTAAGGGCCTCAATCATCTGTACCCCCTCGTAAGGAACTCAGTCCTTCCAGGGACTTAAATATGTGCTTTGCCCAGCTGATGGAGGCTCCTTTGGGGCACAAGGTCACAGCTGATTTTAAATATGTTACATGGAAAACAATTTTCCTGATAGCCATGACATCACCTGGTAGGGTAAATGAACTGTAGGCCCACTGTACAGATCCAAACTACGTCACCTAGATAGTCTTTAGAACCTGTTGGAAGTTCTGACCTAAGATGGTGTCAGAATTTCACTTAAACAGGTTTGTTGACCTTCCTGTACTCTGTCCTGGATATTCCAATAAAAGTGAGCAAAAATAGCACTGTCTGATGTAAAAAGGCACTAGGTCACTACATGGAGTGGACAAGGGATGTCAGGTTCTTTGTTAACTGTGGAGAGTTTGGCAAAGGTAATCCAGCAGTTAGGAAAACTACCTCTTGCTGGATAACCTCCTGCATACAGTTCTGTTATAAAAAAGCTGACAAGGTACCCCAGAGGGCTACAAGCACACTTCACAGGGGCACCACTGCCTCTCTGGCAGCCACAAGTGCATCCCCTTCAAGAAATGTGTAAAGCAGCTACCTGGAAAACCATACACGCCTTCAGAAGGCACTACCATTTGGACAGATAGTCCTAGAAGGGATGACAGTTTTGGAGCTGCTGTCTTGCATAATCTTTGTCCTAAATAGGTTCTAGACCCATCCTCCGTGGAGTACTGTTAGTGAGTCTGCTTTTTGTAAGGCATCTCATTGATAGATTCCTGTTGTTTGAAAAAAAACTCACTTTAGTATTGTTGTTTCTTCTTAGGATCCATCAATGAGCCTTGAAAACCCGGACCCTGCCGCCTTCTAGAACTTGAAAATAGGTTCACACAAGAATCAGTTCTTATCTTAAGGTTGCTTAGCCTGCTTATTGCAATTTATCAACAATTGTTAAATGTGATAATTGTAGGAATGTTTCTGTAGACATTCAGCTAGTTTGAGTGACCACTGCTCCCTGGCTATAGAAACAAACTTGACATTAGAACAGCAGAGATGGTGGTGGGGGTGGTTGTGACCACAATGTTGAATTTTAACTTGTATTCTAAATTCTACAGTTTGCATAAAGTTCTATCTCTGGGGCAACATACTCCTGCAGGCTGATGCCATTTGTCAGGCTCACTGGATCCCTGAGAAGCAACATTACTATGGTGTGCAATTTTTCTTCTTTCTCCTCTATACCCCTCTTCTCCTTACTTCTTCTCACTCTATACCTCTTTTCCCCTCACCTCCACCTCATACCTCCTTTGGTTACTTGGTTACTTGACAGATGTAGACAGAAGAAGGCATAACCCATCGTGTCTGCCTTCCACACCTTGTAGACAGTGTTTTTTTTTTAGAACCCAGATATTTGTCAATTTAGCATTTATATTGTCTGAACTCCTTTATTTCAACTATATGTAGTGAGAGTTTATTCCATAAATGAGGCCCTTAATGGTGAAAAAGTTTTCTCTTCAATGTATTCATTCTTTGGATCGCCAGCTGTCTGTTATGAGATCAAAGATTTATACTGTAGGTCTAGCTTGTAGGACAAAGCCATATTTGGTAAAAAGATCTGGATTTTGCATTATGTTAAACATATAGGAGTAAGTCACCCCTATGTCTCCACTGTTCCAAGGTTGTTAAGTTTAATTTTTTTATTCTGTCATCGTAAGATTTCTTTTCAAGGTCACAACTAATTTGGTGGCTCATTTTTGAACCCTTTCAATAAGATCGATGTTTTGTTTCTGAATAGGAGACCGAAGTGTGGTGCATAATCAACTTGAGGTCTAACATATGACTTGTACAAGCACATTAATATATGCTCATCACTGGTTATAAAGGATATTTTGTTTCCGAATAGGAGACCAGAACTGTGATGCATAATCAACTTGAGGTCTTATGTACGACTTGTATAAGCACATTAATGTATGTTCATCCCTGGTTATGAAGGATTTTTTCATAATATTGATGAATTTATTAGTAGTTTTAGTGATTTTCTTTTATATGACTATGCATGTTGAGTGAATTGTCCAATCCAAATACCCAGATCTTTTTTCATTTTCTACTGTAGGTAATGTGTGATTCAGTATGGTATATGATTTTAGAGGGTTGTGACATCCTAGATGTATGACAGAGCATTTGTCCAAGTTGAGATACATTTCATTTTTATTTACCCACTGCTCTATTAATAGTAGGTCATTTACCATTATCAAATATTTACCTTCAGAATTAATTTCACAGGAGATTTTAGTGTCATCTGCAAATTTGGTACAGGGATTATGTAGACCAATGTGGAAATCAGATATGAAATATTTGAATAGGAAGGAGCCCAAAACCAATCCTTGAGGGACCCACTAGTAACTGATCCTATATTAGGTAGCTGACCCGAAATTCATACCTCTGAGTCCTATCCTGCAACCAAGAATGAACCCAGTTGCAGAGATGTATACTGTACCCCATATATCTTATTTTTGTAACAGGATGTCACGTGGGACAAATGTCAAAGGCATTTCTTAAGTCTAAATAGATCACATCAGTGGGTATCCTTTGTCTAGATTTTTTAACCGTTTCATAAAACGTATCAAATTTGTTGAGCATGATTTACCTTTTCTGAAAGCCATGTTGTGTACTGTCTGAAATTCCAGTATTGTGGATTCATGCACAAATCTATTTTAATGAGTTTTTCCATTAGTTTCCTGGGCTGAAATCACACTGATGGGTCTATAATTTTGAGGAGTAAAGGTATTACTCTGTATTACTCAGTTTTATTAAAGTGGAAGAAGGCACTAGGCCCATCGAGACCACTTTCCCCACAATCGTGGGGAGGTTTTAACTGCCTAGTAATAATCTATCAAGTTGGACCTTGAATTTTTCCCAAGATGTTTCATCAACTATATACTGTGGCGAGAGTTCCACAAAGCTGCAGTTCTAACTGTAAATAAATTTTTCCTTTTATTAGTGAATGCCTTTTGTATTTTAATTTGTCTGTTGTTACATCTTAATCCATATACCTTATCCATATATGTTAGTCCACTTAATTTCATCAGATGTTTGTCATTTAGAATGTTAAAAATAACAACAAATCACCCGGTCTCATCTCGCTTGGAGGTCATACAAACCCAGAGATTTCACTCTATCTTTATATGGAAGATATTTTATATTGGGATGAGTTTTGTCATTCTTCTTTGTAGACTCTCAATCAATTTCTTATCCTTTTCCAAATATGGTGCCCAAAATGAAGATGCAAAATCAGTGTATGGTCTAATATAAGCTTTATATTGTTTTGTTATACAGTCTTTAGTAATGCTGCGTTATAAATGATTTTTATACCATTGATGATAATGATTTCTGTTTGAGTTACTGTAATGCATTGGCTGCTCCAGTTAAATTTATTATTAACTATAACTCCTAAATCTTTTCTTGGGTTCCATTCGGATTTGTTTCCCATAATACATAATTAGTTTCGTTTTTTTACCCAAGTGCATAACCATGCACTTGTCAGTATTAAACCACATGTTATTATCATTTGCCCATTTTCTATTATCATTAGATCCATTTTTAATTGATTGATGTTTGATTCTGAATCCACCTCAGCTGATATTTTAGTATCATCGGCAAATTTGCTGATCTGATTTTTACCCCATTTGAAGGTCACCAATAAAAACTCCAAACAAGGTAGGACCCAATACCGAACCCTGAATTGTACCACTAGTAACAGGAATACTGGAGGAAACTGCATTCCTAATTCTAACAATCTGGCTTCTATTCTTCAACCATTCCTCAACCCATTTGACGACATATCTATTAAATCACAATTAACTAATTTCCAAAACTAACAGGTTGTCTGAGACCTTATCAAATGCCCTACTAAAGTCCAAAACACAACATCAACGGAATTCTCGGTCCAGACTACTACTTATACTTTCATAGAAAGTGATAAGATTAGTGGTGCATGATCTTCCCTTACAAAATCCATGTTGTGAATTATCTACTAGACCCTTAATTAATATTTCTTGATCCAACCTGTTTTCAATATTCTTTCCATAATTTTACATACCACCAAGTGAGACTAATGGGTCTATAATTGTCCACCCTACTCCTATTACCCTTCTTATGTATAGGTATCACAGTAGCTAGCCTCAATCCTGAGGACCACTCCATACATATATGATTTATTAAAGATCAAGTATAAAGGAAATAGAAGTGCATCAGAAATTTGTTTAATAAAATATGAATTTAGGTTATCTGGCCCAGAAGACGATGTTTCCTTTAAACTATTAATAGCCTCCTTTATTTCTAACAAGGTGATTTCTTCATAAGGGCTAGAATAATCATATGCTAGATCTTTGAGGGATCTTTATATATAATACTGTCCCAAAATAATTATTAAATACATTGGTAACATCTAGTTCACGCTCTATAATTTTCCTTCATAGATAATGGTAGCTATTGAGGATTGGAGTTTTTTTTTATTGATATATGCGTAAAAGGATTTTGGATTAAATTCAATGTTGATAACTTAAGTTCAATACATTTTCTTTCTTTTATAATGAGGTTTAGTGAATTTAAGTTCTTTTTATAATTGCATCTGTTTACTTCACTCGGGTAAGCCTTAAGTTTCCTAAATGCTTTTTCTTTTTATTTATCTGTTTTGTATTTTTGTGTTAACCAAGTGGAATTCTACCTTTTGTTTATTTATTTTGATTGTGGGAATGAAATTTTTCAAGGTCATATATTGTATCCTTAAGATGGATCAGGATTCTTCTGCATTCTTATCTTTAAACAAAGTAGTCCAATCAGTATTTAGTAGTATACCTCTATAGTTTTATAATTTCCATTATAATAATTATAATGATGTTTAATTTCCTACAACAATTTTTGTTACCTATTAGAGAAAAAGTGACAACCTTGTGGTCACTAGAGCCTAAAGGTTCAATTGTTTCTATTTTATCCAATTTATCTGGAATGTTAGTCAGGATAAGATCTAGGATATTTTTTCCTGAGTCGGTTCCATCACCATTTGTTCAAGACCTAGACTAGTAATTAATTCTAGATATTTATATTCAATATTTGTAGTTGCTGTAAGATTTAACCAGTCAATACCTGGGAGATTCAAATCCCCATAATGATAATATTAGATGGTTCAGAATATTCTTCCAGGTATTGTATGACAGCTTGGTCATATACAAGATCAGCATTTGGAGGGTGATATATATTTATTAGTATGGTTTTTGTTTCTGGTATTGGAATTGAACACAACACCCCTCGATCTGTATCCGTTTACCAGGTGTATAGCGGACTCTATGATTGAAATTGTATCCTTTATATACAAACAGACCCCTCCACCCATTCTATTACCCTATTATTATAATACAAGTTATATCCTGGAATAGCATTGAACCAATGGGACTCATCATTCCACCATGTCTCAGTGAAAGCTATGAAGTCTATTTTGTGCTTATTCATTCTTCCTGCTAACTCCGTTAACTTAACAATGTTTTAAACTTCTGGCATTACTCAGAAAAAATGTAGATTCATCAGATGTTGGAGCTAATTCTGATGTAATGCTCCCTTTGCCCCTGTTTTTAGTTTAAATACCGGTTAATTTTGGATAAGAATTGTTTGCAAGGAGATGACTTCCTTTTCTACTCAAATGTAAACCATCCCAACTGAAAAGACTACCTTTCTTGTGAATTGGCATTATTTTTGCTTCCTTCCAGTCTAGTGGAATATCTCCAGACCTGATAGATTTATTAAACAAAACACAGAAGGTTTTTAAGATTATTAGCCAGATTTTTGATTAGACTGGGATGTATCCCATTCTTACTGGGGCTGAGTTGATTTGATTGTACTAAGTACATCATAGACTTCATAAATTGTTCATGTAGACTTTGTTTCTGCAGTATTCCATATTAGTGTTATTCTGGTTTAATGGTTTTGTAACATGGGTTGTTTTGTTAAACACTGATGTGAAGTATTCATTAAAGATATTAGCTGTCTTAGTAATATTGTTGATTTGTGTTTCATCTATTATTAAGGATTTTGGGTAATTTGTTTTCTTACTTGTTTGGTTTACATAAGCAAAAATACCTTTTGATTGGATTTTGTTGTTGCTAACTGAAATTCTACAGTTCTTCTTTCTGATTTAATTAAAGCGCTTTAGTTTTTTTAACTCCAGTTTATAATGTCTTTAATCTGAGTTAGCATTTTTTCTTTTCATGTCACAGTATGCCCGTTTTTGGCATTAATTTGTTTTACCTTTTAGAAGACCATGGGGATCTTACCTTTATTATTGTTTATTAACTTGTTAAGAACATATCAATCGACCTAAGTACTCAGTATAGTTTTGATGAAACGCATGTTTCTTCAGTGGTTTTGTTTTCTAGTAATTTGTCCCAGTCCAGATTACTCAACATCTCTTCAATTTTAACGTAATTTGCGTTATTGTAATTTTACAAACATTTTACTCTTTTGGATATTTTTGCATATGGTGTAACTGAATTTTAAAGTGAGTGGTCACTACTCCGAGAGGTTCATTTAAAGAAATGTCAGATATATTGGTATTGATATTAGTACTAACTATATTTAATATATTTTCCCCTCTGGTTGGTAGTTTTACTAATTGTTCAAATCCTTATTCAGAAAGAATGTCAAGTAGCATGGTTTCAAAGGTGGTGGTGCTGGTTAAAGTATCAAAGTTAATACCTGAGAGGTTAAAATCCCCAGTATGATACAGTTTAGCGATTAGATACCACTTTAATTTCATTGAAAACTTGTTTGGATTATTTGGTGGAACTAGAGGGTGGTCTATATTAGTTCCAATTGTTAAGATTTTGTTTTATTCAAGTGTACAGTAATTGGATATACACTGATTCAGTGTCCATAACAGCATTATTATTTATGGTGATCTTTGAACTTTATTTATTTTAATATATATACAGATCCCTCCCTTTTCTGTCAGTTCTGTTTTGTAGTATAGATCATACCCACTGATTTCCATTGACCAAGAGCTTGTCTCATCCCACCATGTTTCTGTGATTGCTGCCAGGTCAATACTGTCATTTGTTAATCTTATTTTGAGTTCAGATTTCTTGATGATATTAAGGCTTCTAGCATTTGCAGTTAAAATCTTAAATTCCATTGGTTTATAGTGGTTGTTTTGACAAAAATGTTTTGAGTCCTTCAATCATATCAGATGACATTAGGTTAGCAAGCAATGTGAGAAGGCAGTAGGGAGGGCTGGGGATACTGGGATATATAGAGAGGCATCACCAGCAGAAAACAGGAAGTTGTTATCCCTCTGTACAGACAGTTGGTGAGACCCTATCTGAGTACTGCATCCAGTTCTGGAGACCCCATCTCTGCAAGGACATAGACAGGATAGAGGCAGTCAGAGGGCAACTAAAATGGTGCAGGGTCTGCAGGAGAAACCATACAAGGAGAGACTAAAGGCGCTTAATATGTATACTCTTGAGGAAAGGAGGAAGAGGGGGGCATGATAGAAATGTTTAAGTACCTCAGTGGAATCAACAAAGTCCAAGAGGTAGCAACTTTCAGAAAAGAGATGTGCAAGAACAAGGGACTCAATTTGAAGAGGGTGGTTCAGGGTCAATATGAGGAGTATTTTTCACAGAGAGGTGGTTGACATATGCAACAGCCTTCCTGAGGAGGTTATGGGGTCTAAAACTGTGAGAGAGAATTCACAGAATGTGTGGGACAGACATAAGGCAATTTTGTGGTGGGTAGGAAGAAATATGCTGTTGGTTTACTAGGATCTGCAGCTTATCCTGTAGGTAGGGAAATGGGCAGACTAGGAGGACCAGCGGTCCTTATCTGTCATCAAAGTCTATGTTTCTATGCTTCCCTCTGTCCTCGGAAGCTAATTTAAAATTTGATCAATGAATTGAGCAATTTTTCCCCTAAAACTGAGCTCCTATGTTGGTTTAAATGCAGCCCACCCCAGCAATACAAGTCATAGTTCCTTTGAAGTTTTCCCAATGTGTCAAACATTTAATTTGGTTTCTAATGTCCATTTCCTGAACCATTCATTAATTTCTTTGATTTTTCTGTTTTTGTCCTGGCCTGCTCTAGGAATGGGCAGTATCACTGAGAAACATACTTTACTTCCCATTTATCAAGGACTTCTTAAGTGACACAAATTTCTTTTTAATGTCTTCTATGCTTGATTGATTTATATAATTGGTTCTGATGTGGACAGTGTTGACCAAGGGATTAGAGCCTGTGTGTTTTAGAACACTATTTCTTTTGCAACATTCATTATTTTTGTCCCCGTAACCGCTACAGGTCCTGTTTATTTTTCTGGATTGGAGATGTACTTGTTGCAGTATTTTATAATCAAGTCACCTATCACAAATGTTTGTCTGGGGTATGCAGGATATAATTTGTAGTTGTTAGGCTTGTCTACTGTTGCTAAGGTAATCAGGGGCAGGTTCTCATGAGCTGGTGGGACATTGATCACATTTTGTGGTGGTGGAGGTGTTTCATTAGGAACTTCATTAGTGCTGTAACACTGTAAACCTGTTACTTAGGGGTCCTGGGGTACATACTGCAATTCCTATCTCGTCATTACCTCTCCTCTTCCTTGGTCTAGTTTGGACAAAGATCGATCAGCACCTTGGTAGGTCAGTTCCTCAGTTAACTTTCTTTTACTGAGTCAGATATTATTCATTTGGTAGCTATTCCCTGATCAGTAAGTTACCCTGTGATTGTAATTTTGATTCCATCAGATTTTGTGAATACTCAAGTTTATCAATTCTCTGAGACATATCTTGAATGTCCTTCCAAAGGAATTTATTTTCTTTACATTTGTCACAAGTGAAGTCCTTTTATTATCTCATTATGTATCAGCTTATACATTTGACATTCTATGCATTTATATCCTACTTCACCGTCCACTGTTATTATGGTATCACTCATTATATAGTTAAGATATCCGACAAACAATTTATTAAACTTTCTTTTATGTGTCTCCAAGAGGGCTGGATTGAATGTTTAATACAGTTGGTGATTCTAATCTGAAAGAAAAGACAAAGAACCTCATCATGCAAGCACTGAGGCAATGGTTACCCCAAAGGGCACTAGCCGGGAAGCCAAGTTTCAAAAAATACAAAGTCACACATACCCACATAATGCAAAGCACCATGAGCTGTATAGCAAATCACCACAGTCTATTATGCTGGTTCAAATTTAAGCAGAAATGCATGGTACCAAAAGGTCTCTCACGCAGTCTGCAAAGAATGCCAACAGAAGACACATACATGTGTTTCCTTCTACCAGAACTCAGTGTGCCTTGTCATGTGACACCCCAGTGGAATAGACCAGCTACCCTAAGATGATCTATCTAGGTTATGTTGTAGGTGAACCAATCAAAAACAAAAACAAGTTAAAGACAAAGAACCTCAGCAAGCAAGCACTGAGGCAATGGTTACCTTAAAGGCACTGGCCAGAAAGCCAAGTTTCAAAAAATACAAAGTCATACATACCCCATAATGCAAATCACCACAGTCTATTATGTTTAGGGTACACAATATACAGGAGGGACAGGGAGCGAAGAGGAGAAGGAGGAGGTAGCTCTCTATGGAAGGAAGGATCAAAGCAACAGAACTAAAGGGTAAACAGGGAGGAGAGGAGGCACTGTGGGTCACCCTGAGACTGGAAATGGCTCCATAATCCTCACAGTGGTTTTATACAGACCCCCATCTCAGGGGAGGAAATGGATAAGGAATGATATAAGGCATCCTTGGGATGACAGAGAAAGGGAGATATTGCTGATGGGGGATGTGAATATGCCAGATGTTAACTGGAGCACCTTTGCTGCAGCCACATCCAGAGCAGGCCCATTCTCGATGCCTACAGGGGGCATGCCTCAGACAGCTAGTTTTGGAACCCACTCAGGAGGGAGCAATCTTAGACCTGGTACTCTCAAATGGGGAAGGAGAAAGGATCTCTGATCTTGAAGTAGGTAGCCATCTGGGAACAAGTGACCACCAAACAGTGTGGTTCATGATAAACTTATCTGTAGAGATAAGCCACACAAAAGTGAAGGTACTGGACTTCAGGAGGGCTGATTTTGTCAAAATGGGAGCGTGCCTCAGAAAAGCACTAGCAAATAGGCAAGAAGGTGTGGTGGAGCAACAATGGGGCAACATCAAAACTGCCATCACAGAGGCAACAAAGCCTTTGTGTGAAGCAAATAAACAAATCAAAATGAAAGAAAAAACATTATGGTTCTCAAAAGAAGTGATGGGGAAGGTAAGGAGAAAAGATAGCATTCAGGAAGTATAGGAAACACAGAAGAAGCAGGACAGAGAACTGTACCAGTTAAAGCAGAAGGACGGGAAGGCAGTCAGAATAGCAAAGGCCTAAACTGAGGAAAAGATAGTCAACTCATTTAAGAAGGATAAAACCTTTTATAGGTACATTAGGGAGCAAAGAAAGATGAAGGCAGGGATACTGAGGCTGAATAAAGAGGAAGGTGGTTGGGAAGACAGTGACAGTGAAAAGCAGGGATACTGAACGGATATTTCTGCTCAGTATTCGCAATGGAAAAGCAGGGGGAGACCTAATCCAGTCAACAGAAGCACTCTGGATAGAGGGGTTGATATTAGTCCTTTCACAGAAGAAAGGGTTCTGAAAGAACTCTTAAAACTGAAGGTGGATAAAGTAATGAGGTCTGATAGGATTCACCCAGAATTCTAAAAGAACTAAAGGAAGAACTAGTAACACCACTGACTACCCTTTTAATAAATCATGGGAGGATGGTGTGGTACCTGAGGACTGGAGAAAGGCAGATGTGAATCCTCTTCACAAAAGTGGGAGCAAGACGAGGCAGGAAACTACAGACCTGTCAGTCTGACCTCAGTGGTAGGGAAAATGATGGAATCACTTCTGAAGGAAAGAACTGTTGAGTACCTAGAGGCCAGTGGGGCACAGGGGCCCAAGGCAGCATGGATTCACAGCAGGGAGGTCATGTCAAACAAATCTAATTGATTTCTTTGACTGGGTTACCAAAGTAGTAGACCAGGGAGGGCTGTGGACTTGGCCTACCTAGACTTTAGCAAGGCATTTGACACAGTCCCACAAAAGATTAATAAACAAATTAGCCAACCTGGGAGTGGGTCCCAGGGTGGTAGCCTAATAAAGCACTGGCTGGACAACAGGACACAGCAGGTAATAGTAAATGGAGTCCACAGTGAAGAAAGGAGAGTTACTAGTGGGGTGCATGAGAGTTTAAATGCAGGGGCTGGTCCTTTTTAATGTCTTTATAAGTGACTCTTGCGGAGGGACTGGAGGGAAGGTATGTCTCTTTGCAGATGACACAAAGATCTGCAACAGGGTTGATACGCAAGGTGGGGTGGAAAGGATAAAAAGGGACTTGGCAAGGTTGGAGGAATGGTCAAATGTATGGCAGCTAGATTCAATGCAAAGAAGTGCAAGTAATTTGCCTGGGAAACAAAACCCAGGACAAGAGTACACAATGGGGTGAGATACTGACAACAACAAAATGGAAAGGGACCTGGGGGTAGTCATATCAGATGACCTAAAGGTGGTCCAACAATGTGAGAAGGCAGTAAGGAGGGGCTGGGGGATACTGGGATGCATAAGGAGAGGCATCACCAGTAGAAACAGAAAGTTGCTGGCCCTCTGTACAGACAGTTGGTAAGACCACATCTGGAGTACTGTGTGCAGTTTGGAGACCCCATCTCCGAAAAGAGCATAGACAGGGTGGAGGCTGTCCAGAGGAGTGCAACCAAAATGGTGCAGGGTCTGCACCAGAAGACATATGAAGAAAGATTAAAAAGGCTTAAGATGTATAGCCTTGAGGAAAGGAGGAGAAGGGGACATGATAGAAACTTTCAAATACCTCAAGGGAATCAACAAAGTCCAAGAGAGTAGCATCTTTCAAAAAAGAGATGTGCAAGAACAAGGGGCACAATTTGAAGATAGAGGAGAAGGCTCAGAGGTAATGTGAGGAAGTATTTCTTCACAGAGAGTTGTAGATGCATGGACCAGCAATCCCGAGGAGGTCATAGAGTCAAAAACAGCAGGGGAATTCAAGAATGCATGGAACAGACATAAGGCAATTCTAGTGGGGGTAGGAGGAAGTAGGCTGTTGGTTAACTAAGATCTGCAGCTTATCCGTTCGGTAGGGAAATGGGAAGACTAGGTGGGCCAAGCGGTCCTTATCTGCTGTCAGATTCTATGTTTCTATGCTGGTTCACC
The DNA here is from genome assembly GCA_016271365.2 of Neoceratodus forsteri. Classification (NCBI taxonomy): domain Eukaryota; kingdom Metazoa; phylum Chordata; order Ceratodontiformes; family Ceratodontidae; genus Neoceratodus; species Neoceratodus forsteri. The sequence goes on along the minus strand of CM028130.1, from coordinate 132,863,179 downwards.
TTTAAGCAGAAATATATGGTATCAAAGGTCTCTCACACAGTCTGCAAAGAATGCCAACAGAAGACACAGTCACGTCTTTCATTCTACCAGGACTAATCAGTGTGCCTTGTCTGTGTGACACCCCAGTGGAATGAACCACCTACCTAAGAGCGGTCTATCTGGGTTATGTTGTGGTGAACCCAATAAAAACAAAAAACAAGTTTAAGACAAAGAACCTCAACGCAAGCACTGAGGCAATGGTTACCCCAAAGGGCACTGGCGGGAAGCCAAGTTTCAAAGAAATACAAAGTCACACATACCCCATAATGCAAAGCACCAGGAGACGTACATGCAAATCACCACAGTCTATTATGCTGGTTCAACTTTAAGCAGAAATGCATGGCACCAAACGGTCTCTCACACAGTCTGCAAAGAATGCCAACAGAAGACACATACATGTGTTTCATCCTACCAGAACTCAGTGTGCCTTGTTTGTGTGACACCCCAGTGCAATGAACCAGCTACCCTAAGATAGTCTATCTGGGTTATGTTATGGTGAACCCAATAAAAACAAAAACAAGTTAAAGACAAAGAACGCCAGCACGAAGCACTGAGGCAATGGTTACCCCAAAGGGCTCTGGCTGGGAAGCCAAGTTTCAAAGAAATACAAGGAAGGAAGAGGATAGTAAGGTACTATGTTTTGTATGGAATCCTTAGTGCCACAATCCCCAAAGCTGACCTGACTCTTCTTTTAACTGGAACACTATTACCTAGTCCTGGACTACTCTTGGTTTCAGTATAGTTTCTAATTTATAAATAGACTCCGGTAACCTATATGTTGAGTCTTATTGGTAACATTTGGTACTAACCTTTTATATAACAAAGCTTCTGCCCTCCGTCCCCTGTGGACCTGCATACATCTTGTAGATGCACTGTGAGTCATCTCAGCGCCCGTCTCTGCCAGCGTGGTGACTGGCCCCAGTTGAGCTTGCCCAACTCGTTTGAGGCTCTGCTCTTATGCCATGGGACCCAGAAGATGTTCTGAGTCACGTGACCTTCAGGCAGTACTCCACACAAAATACTGCACTAGGAGTGCTTTAAAAACTCCATCCAGCCTTCACAATGGGCTGCAAATGTACCCCAATTTGAAATGTAAAATTTCAACTACGTTCTCTTTGGCCGCATTGGTGCTGTAGTTTCACAAGAGTGCTGTAAAACTACAGCTCCCACTGTACTTCTGTCACCTAGCACTCATTACTAGGTGACAACACTTAGGTATATAACTGCAGCTAACAGTTAAAACAAAGCGGTATATCATTAAGGACAGCTCCTTTGCCAGCTGTCTCACTACAGAAAGCCAGTCACACAGTAAGTGGACATATCTCACCTCTTGCTCACGCCTTCTCACTCCACACCTCCTCTATTTTTCTCCCTCCTCATTCCATTCCTCCTATTATTATTCTCACTTAATACCACCTCTGCTCCACACTCCTTTCTCTCCATTCCTCCTCTCCTCCTCATGCCTTCTTACTCCATACCTTCTATCCTAATCATACCTTCTCTCCTCCTCCTTCTCACTCCATACCTCCTCTGCTTTTCTCTTCTCCTCACTCCATACCTCCTCTCTCCTCAATCTATATTTGCTCTCCTCACTCCTTCTCACTCTTCTATAAATCCTCACGCTGTCCGACTCCACAACTCCTCTCCTTTTCTCTGCCCCTCATTCCATACCTCCTATCCTCCTTCTCAGGCCATAACTCCTCTCCTCCTCATTCCTTTTCACACCATCCCCCTCTCCTCCCTCTCTCCACCACACTTCATACCTCCTCTCCTTCTCACTCCTTACTTCACACATAATTTCTTCTCCTCTTCATAGCTCCCTCCTCCTCACACCTTTTGACTTCATGCCTCCCTTCATCCTCACTCCTTTTCACTCATCCCTCCTCTCCTCCTCATTCTTTCTCATTTCCCACCTCCTCACTCAATACATCCTCGCTCCATCACTCCTTCTAACTCCATATCTCCTCTCCTCCTCACTCCTTCATACTCCATACCTCCTCTCCTTCTCTCCTTCTGATACTACCTCTCCTCCTCACTTCTTCTAACCACATACTTTCTTGTTTGAAGTGTGACCAAAGATAACTCCACAGCTGAGTCACTGTCTACCTTAGCCCTGTAGTAGTGCTGTTTTGGTTTTAAAATTGGCTCTAGTTTTTTATGTTGTCTTGTGCATGCAAGCAACATGTGTTGTAACAGTAGAAGATCAGTAGGAGAAATGCAGAGGTGTGTCAGTTTAGCAAATGCTGGGCACTCTTTAAAATGTGCATCCCTCATTTTGCCAATTAGCGAACATGCTAGCAGTGACACTAGTATTTTTAGTACCACCAACTTGTAACAATTGCTTCGCTGCAATCAGAACCAAGCTTGTCATGCAGCAGCTGATGACATGCCTCCTGTAGTGCCTTGCCTGGTGAAAAGTTGAGTAAACATGGCAGCAGCTCTGCCATCCACCTGTCATAATGCTGTGATGGAAGCCGACTTTGGGGTGCCTAATTCCCCTGTTGGCATGTGTAATAACCCCCACCCTTCAAGATTGTGTGGCACACTGGGGCCCACCCCAGTGTGCCTCCCTGTTGAAAGCTGACCGCCGGCAAGTTCCTGCCCACGCCCACCCACTGTGAGCCACTCTGGGAGCTCACCCCAGTGTGTCAAGATGATGTCCCATAAGTCATGGGGCACACTGGGAGTCCACCCCAGTGTCCCCAACTTTTCATTTCATACCTGTAAAGAAAAGAAAATGGTCCGTGCTGATCTTTTTGTTTAAACCTGAAAGAAAGAAATGGCCCTTTGATGTTGGTGAGGCCCTCTCCCCAACCCGCATCCACCCTCTGTAACTCCACCTCCCACACCCCTCACCCCATACTTACCTCTGGAGCCTGGCGTGATGATCTTCAGTGGGCGGGGAGCACATCTGTACTCTTCAAAGCTGACCGCGAACTGAAGAAATGCTGATAAGCTGTATAATGGCATAAATAGGGATTTTTCAACTTAGGTGGATATCTTGACCATTTTTTGACTTTTGACTCCAAATTTTCAACATGGGGTTCTTGGGACCCCACCTCATGAAATCAGTCACTGTCATTTCGTTATTTGGCCCCAAAAGGTGATTTTGCAGTCACTGCGTGGAATCACCTTTGGGACATAGAAAGAAATCAACAGTGCTACTGTTCATGAGGTGGGCTCCCAAAACCTATGTTGCAAATTAAAGAAAAATCCCCAAAATGACTGTGTTATGCACATGCATTGCACAGTTTGCACTACACGCTTGTAACTTCGAAAGTTTTAGTATTTTCCTCCAGATTTTCAACATTGCCATTTTCCATACCTCCTTATGAACAGTATAGCTGTCATTTTCACATCCTGCCCGAAGGTGTTCTCGCACATCTGGCGCACAATGGCGTGGTCGATGTGGAAATCAATGTTTGGGAGAGATTAAGAAAAATCACAGTGTCACTGTACATGAGCAGAGTTCCAAAATGCCTTTGTAGAAAATTTGGTGAAAAATGTTAAAAAATGACTGCGTTACGGTGTGGTTGTGCAATTTCCGCACACTTTCGTAACTTAGAGAATTTGTAATGTTTTCAGTCAGATGTTCAACATTGCCATTTCCTCACCCCTCCTTATGAACAGAACAGCTGCCATTTTCATATCCTGCACGAAATGTGTTTTTGCACATCTGGCACAGAATGGCATTGTCGCTGTGAGAAATCAACATTTGGGACAAAGTAACAAAATCACAGTGCCACTGTTCATGAGCGGAGGTCCCAAAATACCTATGTTGAAAATCTGGTTAAAATAATACTCAAAATAATTGCGTAACAGGTGTCTGTTGCCCAGTTTCTATGCATGCTCGTGAATTTTCCATATTTTCACTCCAGATTTTCAACATTACCATTTTTACACTGCCTCATGAACAGAACAGCTGTAATTTTTCATATCCTGCCCAAAATGTATTTTTCACACCTGTGCACCAAATGGAGCAGTTGCTGTGCAAAAATCACCTTTCAGCTTAACAAACTGATAGTGCCACTGTCTATGAGGTGGGGTCACAAAAGCCGATGTTGAAAATTTGGTGAAAACACCCAACAAATGCTTGGGGTGTTAGGGTTTCCAATTGTGGCCTGGGGTTTTATTTAATTGATTAGCAGTTATTTTCCTTTGACAGTACTAATTGTAAATAAAGTATGCATATAGGTTTTCTAGACATGTTATGTTCGTTAAACAAAGTGAGGCAAGTGCTATGCATTTTCACAGTGTATTAGCACTTTTACGGCAAAACACTAATCAATTTTCTGGTCCACTCTCTAGAGACTGACAGGCGTCAGGGGTGTGACTTAGGATTTTCAGCTGTAATGCTCACACCCATTTCACCCCAGCCTGCAGCGCTGACAGCATCGAGTGTGTCTTGGACTATTTGGCCCCAAAGTTCATCCGCATTCTCCTATAGTGCACCCATCTCAGTGTATTTCCTTATGGAATGGGGTGAGTGTAAGGACTGAAGACCCCATGGCACACTGCAACATTTGTCGGTGTCTGCAGGGTAGGGTGAGGTGAAATGGCATGAGCATTTATGGCTGATGACCGAAGCACACCCCAATGACTATCAGTCTCTGCAGGGTGGGGATAGTGTTAGTGTCACTTCAGTACTTCACTGCCATTCCTACTGTGCATCTCTCCAACTCCTGCACTACCAATGCTAATGCCAGCAAGACAACATTTGGCATTGACAAATGCTTGATTATACTGGTTTTCAAGACAGAAGAAGGCACTAGGCCCATCTGGACTGTCTCCTACTCTCAGTGGAATATTATTCCCTGGCTCTAGTAACAGCAAAGTAATTGCCCAGCTCTCTTTTAAATTGTTCAAATTCTTGGATTTAACTGCGATATTAAGGTAATATATCCCAGATCTTCAGAGCCCTTACAGTAAAGAAAGTATAAGCTCTTATTGGTGTAAGCCTTTGGAACCATTAGTTGATTGTTATGAAACCTGAGGGTCACTGATCGGTAATTGTAAACAATGCTGCATTGTGAACTTAGTCCTGATTTTAGTAACCTGCACAGTAACAATATAGAGGATTGTGTATGAGCAGTCATACAAAACTGGGTTATTCTTGAATTGAGCCATTTCCTGGTAACAGTAGACCTCGAGAGTGAAGCTGAGAGGTCTCCTGTTAACAGGGAAACGGCGAGATTCAAGAATAACTAGAGGTATGACTGCTCATACACAATCTTTATAGTGTATGGGCAGTCATGGTTATCATTCAGATGAAAAAATATCCAGAATGAAAGAAATAAAGAGTTTCCTTATCTACCACTATCCTGCTGTGTGACTTTCCCTTCACGGATCACCCTGCAGTCAACTCAAGGCTGATTGGTGGATGCGGGTGACATTTTTATTTGTCACTTTGTGGATTTAGTTAGTTTACTGCTGCTTTTTTTGGGGGCGTAATGCTGTTGACCGCTGCTGCTGTCTCTGTTGTATATCAACTCAAAACCATGAGGCGTCAAGGCAAGCAACGGCAACTGCTACTTGAGGGCTTTGAGGTGTGAGACAGCATTCCATTTGTTGTGCTGCACTACTGATGTACTGAGTGCAGCACAACAGCCAGTATAACAAGTGAGTACAGCACAACAGCCAGTATGATGGAGTGAGTGCAGCACAACAACACTATTGCTGGCATAGATTTTCATGCTGAGTAGCGTTCCACCATACACTATAGATCACCTCTTAATCTGTTCTCCAGGCTGAACAGATTCAATTCATAAAGCCTTTCATTGTAAGGAAGAATTGATAACCTAGGGAATCAATTTAGTTATTCTTCTCTGTGTTCCTCCCTCAGTCTATATTTTTATTCTCTTTTTCAGTATGTATCTTCTTTATATTATAGTTTTAAGCTCAGTTAGGGCCTGGAGTAGTGTGAAGTGACTAATGAAGTTTTGGTAGATTTGTGTTGTGTGGTACCATGTAAAAGTTTCAAGTTCCCAGCACTGCAACTGTCAAAGATAGCTGGACTCTACCTGTTTTATGCGCCTCTCACATCATATCTAACTTTGTTGCCAACCATTACATTGGACAGTCTCTGGTGTGATGGGTCTTCGGTCCTAATTCTTGTGCCACAGACGCTTCTGGGTTGAGAGCTGTTTCTATAGTTGATACCACAGGACCGGGGACAGCATAAGTTGTGCTGAGCCCTGTATGATTGCAGACTATGCCACGAGCCAGTCCTCTGTGCTATAAACTATACCACAAGCCTTGCCAAACTGCAAGTGCCAGGGTCTCCCTGTTATCGGAGGAAGCCACAGGCTCATAGAGTCTGCAGCTGCAGAACAGTGTTTAATGAGTACATTATTGGGAGTTACTCAGTTTGTGCAAGCCCTCTGTGGATTATAATTAACTGTGTACTGGTCATTGGACTCTCTGCCTTTAATGAGGTGGCTGAGGTGGTGAGAACATGGCATGTGCTTGGATCCTTACTGGTCATTAGGGTGCCAGCATTACAATGCCAAGTCATTAAAGTGCCAAATGTCAGATTACTACCCTCCCTGAGGCCTGCCCCACAGAGTTAGTATAATTAGAAAGGGAGGAGTGTGGAGGGGCACAGCCCTGCAAAAAGAGAGGACAGTGACTTTTCCACTTGGCACCTTAATGACCGCACACTGCAGCCAGCTCTCTGAGGTGGTGGAACCACTAGGGACCACTGACACCCTGTTATTGTTCTGATCGACGTAGGTGGTGAGAGCACATCTCCTTTCAGTTTCAGCCTAACTTTGACCTTAATTGTTAGCAGTGGTGAGAGAACTGCACTGTATAAATCTGTCATAGCTTGGTTTTCCTGTACTATGTATAAGCCCCAAAATGGGACTTACTTGTAGGTCCACAGCCCCACCGTTCCCCACCAGTATCCTCCAGTGGTCCCTGGTGGGAGTTGAACCTGCACCCGGCACTCCCACGGCTGCAGCCACCAATTTTCCAGTTCCTTAGACCATATTCCAAGAGGGCCCAGGTCTGAGTTATGTTTCAGCACCTCTGTGCACATGGGATCTTCTGGTATGTCTGGAAAGCCAAAGAACTGGACCAGCTGCAATGTAATTAACAAAATGCCAGTCCATGCTCCTCTGATCATGCATGGCCACTGGGGCTAGAAATTTAATGGAGCCATGGCTCCAAATGGGTATTTCTGGCTACAGCCATAATTTAATTATACCCTGGCACCAGGTCAGGCAGCAGAGCTGGGATCAACTGTATAATACCTTCAGGCATGGAGGAATTTGATTTCTTTCCTCAAAATGGCGTAATTATAAAATAAAAGGACTGCATTGGGCACAAATTCTAAACAGCTAATATTCTTCAGGTGAAGCTACCTCTGTCTGGAAGCTGCAATACTGAACATAGGATTTGCAAGAAAGCGAGTTGTGTTCACAACAGAGGAGGTGAACCTTACAATTGTCTTTGGTTTGTAGCAGATATTCTGCAGGTGGAGGCTACTTCTAACTGAAAGGTGAAATAAGGAACTTAAATTATCAGGAAAGACAGTCTTTCAAGCAACAGAAGGAGGTGGATCTAGCTTTACTTTTGTTACAATTCTTAAGATTTTCAGTGCAGGAAGAGTTTAAAGCACAGCTGACTCGTTTGGGGCTGACTGCTTTCAGAGCACAAACCACCAGGCTGTTTTGGGGCTGGGAGGTTTACCTGTGTCTGACTTGGATGTCTGGATTTTTCTCTGTTTGATTAGCAGGGTATTTTCTCTGTCAAATTGTAGTGTAGGGCATCTTGCTGACAGGAAGGCACTCATCATGGCGGTGGGTCAGAGCTTTTAGCTGATTGTTTCGTGAGGGCACAGTTTAGGCCCAACCCCTGCCCACCCTCACCCCACCCACCCTGGAAATACTTCCTTTATACCTGGGGTTCTGACATCATTTCCTCAAAGTGCAAGGTGCATATCACTGTCATATCCTCTCTAGCACACTGTACTGACAATAAAAGCATACACATTGTATAATATATATATTTATATATAACAAACCAATCACACACACACACACACACACACACACACACACACAAAGTAGATAAACATATAGGGAGTAGTGCAATGTAATAGCTGTGGGGCAGCAGTCTTCAGGAGTCTTTCTGGAGGCTGAGATGCTGCCCTATTGCAACAACTCTCTGCCCTGAGGAGAAGTTGCCCATCTTCAGGCCACACTGGACAGTAGTAAGGGAACCTTACCCCAGGCCACACTGGACAGTAGGAAGGAACCTCCCCCATCCAAGGAGCACCAGAGCCACCACCACTACCTCAGAGGTTGAGAAGAAAGCACAGCAGTTGGACCACAGTGGGCTCAGAGAGGGTGAGGATGTTGGAACAGAGGCACACCCAGTCAGTTGTTCACTCCACAATCCATACACCATTCTGGGGAGCATAGCTCCCCTATGGATGCACCCACAGAGGAGACTAAGGAGGCTGAGGACAACTGTCACAAGGGAGGCCCACAGGAAGGAGCAGAGGACACCACAAGGAAAGGAAGCAGCTCCTGGTGGGGACTCCAGTTATTAGGGGATAGAACTGGGGAGCAGGGAAAACTGAATGAAGGTGCCTGCCTGGTGCCATGGCTTGGAGGGGCAGGAGCATCCTCAGGATCACGAGAACAGCTGCATGGGAGTCTGAGCTGGACGTCATTGTCCACCTAGGGACAAATGACTTGGCTCATCATGAGATTAGAGCAGTGCAGGAGGACTTTGTAGAGTTGGGGAGGGGCCCAAGACAAGTAGTACACACAGTATCCTTCTCAGAGGTGCTGCCTGTCAATGGCATGGGTGAGGTGAGGGTACTTTGTACCATGCAGTTTAATGAATGGTTGAAAAAATCGTGTGGAGCACAGGGTTTGGCTTCATTGGGGACTGGGATTCCACCTGGAAGGACACCAGCCAATATTGGCAGGATGGTCTGCATCTGTCCAGGAAGGGAACAAGTCTTTTGAGCAATCGGTTTAAATGCTTCATTGGCAAGCTTTTAAACTAGTCAAGGGAGGCACTGATAAGCAGCAGGAAAATCCCAGCCTCTCCCTACAAAACAGGGTACTAAATGAGAAAAAGGCCGAGGTAGAAAGGTCAGTGGGGATGCTGCAACAGAAGGTAAAGCCATCAAAAATGAAGAGCAATGAGTACCAATGCCCGTAGCCTGGGTAACAAGCTTCCTGAATTAGTGGCCTTGATGGAGGAGGAACATCTGGATAATGTGGCAGTCACAGAAACATGGTACACACAAAACTATGACTGGGACGTAAACATACCAGGATACACTTCTACAGGAGGGACAGGGAGGGTAAAGAGGAGGTGGAGTAGCTCTTTACATAAGGAAGGAATCAAAGCAACAGAACAAAAGGGTAAACAGAGAGGAGGAGAAAAAGCACTGTGGGTAAATTTGGAGATGGGCAATGGCACCACAGTCCGCACAGAGGTTGTATGCAGACCCCCTTCTCAGGGAGGAAATGGACAAGGAAATGATAGAAAGTATACTTAGAATGGCAGAAAAAGGGAGATATTGTTGATGGGTGATCTAAATATGCCAGATGTTAACTGGAGTGCAGTTGCAGCAGCCACTTGAAGAGTGGGGTTATTCTAGATGCCCTACAGGGGCATGCCTTAGACAGCTAGTATTGGAGCCCACTCAAGAGGAGCAATCTTAGACCTGGTTCTCTCAAATGGAGATGGAGAGAGGATCAGAGATGTAGAAGTGGGTAGCCATCTGAGAACTAGCGACCATCGAACAGTATAGTTCACAATAAACACAGCACTAGAGTCAAGCCATACAAAGGCAAAAGTACTGGACTTTAGGAGGGCAGACTTTGCCAAAATGGGTGAGTGCCTAAGGAATGCACTAGCAAATGGGCAGGAAGGAGGGGTGGAAGAACAATGGGGAATAATAAAACTGCCATCACAGAGGTAACAAACCTTTGTGAAGCAAATAAACAAAACAAAACGATTAAGAAACCACTATGGTTCTCAAAGGAAGTGGCAGTGAAGGTTCAAGTGAAAAAGAAAGCAGTCAGGAAGTACAAGGAATCACAGAAGGAGCAGGACAGAGAACTGTATCAGTTAAAGCAAAAGGAAGCTGGGAAGGCAGTCTGAATAGCAAAGGCCCAAACTGAGGAAAGATAGCCAACTCCAGTTAAGAAGGGGATAAAACCTTTTATAGGTACATCAGGGGAGAAGGAAGACCAAGGAGGGAAGTGAGGCTTAATAAAGGGAGGGAGGGTGGGAAGAAGGTGACTGTGAAAGGCAGAGATACTAAACAAATATTTTGCTCAGTATTTACAAATGAAGAGGGGAGGTACCTAAAACAAACAGTAGAAACACTCTGGATACAGAAGTTGATACCAGCCCATTTACAGAAGAAAGGGTTCTGAAAGAACTCTTAAAACTGAAAGGTGGACAAAGCAATGGGGCCTGACAGGATTCATCCCAGAATTTAAAAGAACTAAGGGTAGAACTAGTGACACCTCACTACGCCTTTAACAAATCATGGGAGGATGGGGTGGTACCCGAGGACTGGAGGAGGGCAGATGTGATTCCCTTCACAAAAGTGGGAGCAAGGCAGAAGCAGGAAACCACAGACCTGTTAGTTTAACCTCAGTGATAGGGAAAATGATGGAATCACTTCTGAAGGAATGCATTGTCGAGTATCTAGAGGCCAGAGGGACACAGGACCCAAGGCAGCATGGATTCACAGTGGAAGGTCATGCCAGACGAATCTGATAGATTTCTTTGACTGGGTGACCAAAGTAGTAGATCAGGAGGGGCTGTGGACATGGCATACCTACACTTTAGCAAGGCATTTGACACAGTCCACACAAAAGATTAATATACAAGTTAGCCAGCCTGGGAGTGGGTCCCAAGTTGACAGCCTGGGTAAAGGAAATGGCTGAAGAATAGGACACAGAGAGTAATAGTAAATGGAGTCCACTCTCTAAAGAAAGGGGTGTTACTAGTGGGGTACGCATGAGGTTCAGTATTAAGACCGGTCTCTTCAATGTCTTTATAAGCAACATTGCAGAGGGACTGGAAGAAAAGTATGTCTCTTTGCAGATGACACAAAGATCTGCAACAGAGTTGATGCACAAGGTGGGGTGGAAAAGGATGAGAAGGGACTTGGCAGGTTAGGGAATGGTCAAATGTATGGCAGCTTAGATTCAATGCTAAGAAGTGCAGGTAATGCACCTGGGAAACAAAACCCAGGGAGGACTACAATGGGGGTGAGATACTAACAACAACAAAAATGGAAGGGACCTTGGGGTAGTCATATCAGATGACCTAAAGGTGGGCAAACAATGTTAGAGGGCAGCAAGGAGGGCTGGGGGATACTGGGATGCATAGGAGGCATCACTAGTAGAAAACAGGAAGTTATTATCCTCTGTACAGACAGCAGGTGAGACCCCATCTGGAGTACTGCATGCAGTTCTGGAGATCCAATCTCTGCAAAGACATAGACAGGGTGGAAGCTGTCCAGAGGAGGGCACTAAAATGGTGCAGGGTCTGCACGGGAAGATATGTGAAGAGAGAGACTTAGGAGCTGAATATGTATAGCCTAGAGGAAAGGGTGGGGGGGACATGATAGAAACTTTCAGTACCTCAAGGAATCAACAAAGTCCAAGAGGGTAGGCATCTTTCAAAAAAAGAGGTGTGCAAGAACAAGGAGGCACAATTTGAAGATGGGGGCAGCTCAGAGGTAATTTAAGTTTTTTCTCAAAGAGGGTTGTGGAAGCATGGAAAGGCCTTCAGAGGAGGTTGTGGAGTCAAAACAGAGGTGGAATTCAAGCATGCATGGGACAGTCATAAGGCAATTCTAGGGGCGTGGGGTAGGAAGAAGTGGCTGCTGGTTAACTAGGATCTGCAGCTTATCCATTAGGTAGGAGATGGGCAGACTGGGTGGCCAAGCGGTCCTTATCTGCCATCAAATTCTATGTTTCTATGTTTCTATGTTTCTATGTTAAATATGGCAGCTCCAAGGACTCAAACAGCAAGGTGGCTGCTGGAAATGGTGTCAGAGGGCATAGAAGAAGTCGGAATGCACAGCCAATCAGCATGAAGCTGTGAAATAGTTATTTAAGGGACTGTCTGCCCACACGAAATCAGCCTGAACCAGGAGAGCGACTGGAGTGCAGTAGAGACGTGGCTGGCTCCCAGCCCAAAGGCCTGCACACCGACCCAATGGTCTGCTCAACCCAGATATAATAGATAAACCCAAGAGTGTCTCAGGGCCAGATTAAGGCATAGGCAACATAGGCATGTATCTTGGGGCCCTGCCTGCCAGAGGGCCTTCAGCAGTCTCTAACATATACAACACTTACTATGCATCATTTTCTTCTACCTGTGATGCATTTTTTTTTGTAAAGGACTCAACTGCTAGGTAACTTGAACAAGCCAGGGACTGAACTGTAATATGCTTCTCACCTAACTGATTAGGTGTTAAGTATAGCTGATTGCTTCAGGGGCCCATGGCCAGGTTGACCTGTAAGATGTGAACATCCCTATTCCCTTTGCTTTGTTTCTCCCTCCCACTTAGAATCTCCACTTAACAAGTTTTACTCTTAAATATAATAAAGATTAACAGTGCAATTCAATACGTATGCTTTTATATTTAAAGAGCCTCTGAGAGCATTAGGAAAACTTTAAAAAGTAAGATTTATAATCAGCTCCATTCCATTTTCTTTTATTACTTCTTATATTTTAAGTAACACATTTTAGTTTTATTTATGGCTGAAAACAGTTGCATGAAAACAAGATCCCTATCCAGTAAACTAGATCAAATTTCAAGTTTATTGCAGGAATAACTCCATTGAGCAGGCTCATTCACAAGTAGGTCCTGAGAACATAGATCAGAAACATACTGTATACAGATAAAGGCAGGTGCAAAACATACAGTACTAGCCCACAAATAAGATGGGGTAAATAATGTTCAGTTTATACATGAGGAATACAATATTTACAGAGCAAAACCTTGAAAATATGTTACAGACCACTGAAACGGTCAGACACGGAATTACACCTACTCTGGCTGCTTCTCTACATATTGCATCACAATCCCTATTTATGATAACACAAATATCTTCACAGTAACATATCTTAATGTTATAATTACAGTAGGTGCCATGTGTAGACAGGCAGCCAGAGCTAAAAGTTCAAGTTCAAGTTTATTGCAAGAAAGACTCTGTTGAGCAAGCTCATTCACAAGGAGGTCCTGAGGCACATACACATACAGTTCGTAATTACATAGACAGGAGATATAAAATGTAGAACAACAAAGAAAAATTATACAGTATATACATATAATACAAGAGGTATACACAATAGAAGTCCTTATGCTATATATGCAGTACATTCCAGCTTTAAAAGCTTTAAAAGGGCAGAGATACTGTATTTTGCCAATGCCATTAGTAATAAAACATAAAATATAGAAGACAAAGAACCTCTTTGTGCAAGCACTGAGGCAATGGTTTACCCCAAAAGGGCATTTGGCTGGAAGCCAAGTTTCAAAGAAATACAAAATCACACATGCCCCACAATGCAAAGCATCATGGGCTGCATATGCAAATCACCACAGAATACTATGCTGGTTCAACTTTAAGCAGAAATGCATGGTACCAAAAGGCCCTCACACAGTTTGCAAAGGGTGCCAACAGAAGACATAGACATGTGTTTCGTCCTACCAGGACTCATCAGTATTCAAGCTACATACTGTAGAATTACTTTATATTGAGTCTGCTTAATTTAGTGCTACTGATCCGCCCAGCTGTTAGCGGTAATTAAACTTTATGTATCCCACTGCTGTGCAGGCAAACCCAACTTAGAAAACTGGTAGCTTAAAACGATCTATGCAGTGATATCTGTTCATTACACTAATTACCCAATTTAGAAACTGGTAGCTTAAAACAATTTATGCAGTGAGTACGTGCAATACACTAATTACCCACTAATTACCCAATTAGACACCTCTTTAAAGTCATAGAGTGGTTAAACGGTTATCATCCCTGCCACTGCTACGGTCGTATAATGTCTCTTGTAAGCTGATTGAAGCAGAAATCATTAAAACAGGATTGCTCTCAACTAGATGATCCAATGCTGCTGTCAAGTGTCTGACATTCCACTACGTGTTTCCAAGAATGTTGTTACTGAACTTCACTGTGCAACACCCCTCCAGCAAAAACGCCATTTGAGTATGCTGTATACAGCCCTGATGTCGATATCAAATCGAGGAAATGCAGCAGAGAGTGGAGTTATGAATGCAGTCAGACTATTCAAGTTAAAGCATGCTGGAGAAATCAACGAGTCCTCTGTAAGAAATTTCAAAGGGACTACCTAGACAAACTAAGAGTAACCCTGACCCTAGTCTGCTTCCCCACAGCTTACCAACAAAAACCCGTGGGAGACCAACTCTTCTCCTTTTTGAAGCAGAAGATGATCTAAAAAAATAATTTGCAGTCTGAGGAGAAGGTGCAGTTGTGAATGCCAGAGTTGTATCGCGACCATAGCCTATGGGGTTGTAAAAACACACAACTGCATGGCACTCTCAGAGTTTGGTGGCAACCTAACATTTTCAAGGCAGTGGTTCTGGCTCATTCTACACTGAATGGGGTTCACAAAAGAAAGGGTACCAAAGCTGGCAGAAAGACCCTGAGAATTTCGAGGATCTGCGCTCTGCATTTCTAAAGTGCATTGCAAATGCCTCTGCACAGGAGCTGATTCCGCCCGAACTGATCATTAATTTAGATGACACCGGTGTCCAACTTATCTCTTGCTCCCAATGGACAATGGCAGACAGGGGGTCAAGCAAGTCGAGGTGACCGGGTTAGGGATAAGAGACAGGTCTCCTTGTCCTTGCCTGTACTTTGTCTGGAGAAATGTTGCCCCACCAAATCATTTACCAGGGCAAGACAAAAACAGCCTACCAGCTTTCCAATTTCGAAAAGTGGTGTGTCACACAATCAGAGAACCATTGAGGCCAACACAGAAACAATGCTACTTTTCATACAGTCCGTTCTTGTTCCCTCGTTAATGAAATCCAGTTAAAACACAAACTCCCCGTGAGCAGAGATCTCTGCTAGTGATGGATCTCTTTGAGCACACAGTACAGAACAAGTTTTGCAGTACCTTGAGGATCACCACATCATCCCGATTTCGTCCTCCCTCATGTACTGATTTGCTCCAGTCACTGGACGCCAGCGTTAACAAATTGCTGAAGGACTTCCTAAAAAACGAGTTCACCGAGAGGTATTCAGGAGCAGTCTCAGTGCAGCTAGCCCTTGGTACCTCACCATCTGCTCTGAGTGTAGACTTACGCATGACTTCAATTAAAACAAAGCATGCACAATTGCTGGTAACAGCATTTGAAAAGCTCTGTTTGCGGTGTGAGGATGTGGTATGCGGCTTCAAATGGCAGGGATTAAGGAGGCACATTTCTCTTGTTTCTTCACCACTGACACACAAAATAAGTGAGCTGTTTACTGTCTCTAGCACTTTAGCCTGTACCAAGTTCGGACTGTCATTTAGTTCAGATGTTTACTGCACTGTAATGTTCTTTGTACTATAGTCTGCACTGAGATTTCCCTTTCATTGTAAAACTGTTATACTGCTGACACTTTAGCATTTAACATGCTTTATCTTTATCTTTCAATGTGAAAATAAAAGCATTTTAATATCACTAACAAACTTAATTGGCTGACTATTTTATTTCGTGGGCTTTATGCTGCCGCTAAAATAGCGAATATTTATTGGCAGCCAACATTAATAATTCTACAGTGTATGCCGAGTATTACATTTTTCAACGTTGTCTCAACTGTGTCCAGAACTCTTTAATCTCACTTGTAATATCCAGAAATCTACAATGCGTTTCAAATGTACTGTTAAAATTTTTTTTTATTTTTATTCCCTCATCCCTCTCACTTTGAAATTCTAGAGCTGATGTAGTTCTGTTTACAGGGTGAACCACTGAATATGTTTCCATCATCCCAGCAATAAATCTTGCCATTATTTGATCCTGCTTATTATAAGTAACATAAATGTTTGATCCCTGAAATGATTTCTTCCAACAATCAGTCACTTTTCAACATAAACTCTATAATTCATCATGACTCCTTTAGTAAACCACCAGTTTAACTTCTATACCATCCAGGACCTATGCTTTTTCAAAGATGGGCCCTACCCTACCCTATAAAACTCCCAAATCCTGATTTATACTACCTAACAGGACAAAATAGTAACACCCATACTGCAGTGCACATAATTCTGTGTGTGGGTTGTAGAGGGATTCTGTGTGGGTTGGAGGAGAAATGCAAATCAAGACATTTCATGCCCAGCCGGCCTGGTGGCACTGAGGGCTGAGGCGCTGGTCACCTTACCTCATGCCACGTCAACGACTCATGTTCAGGAACAAGCACGGGTCACTGGAGGTCGGCAGGGAGGAGAAGGATCGATGCGTCCGTTGTACTGTTCTCCTTCTCTGGGAGAGGGTCCAAGACAGTTGGTGCCTGATTTTCCCTTGGTAGAGGCTGGAGGCTAGGTGCTGCATTGTCATATCAGGGAAGAGCTGGGGAAGACTCCAGGAGGGTGCGCTGTGGACACGTGCAGGCTCCCCTCCACCGCATCATTGCACACCTCTGCTCCAGGAAGAGAAATGCAGAAAAAGTGGAGTCCTCATGGTCAGATGGCTTGATGGTGGTCTCGTGGTGCACTGGCTCAGGGTGAGGTTGCCTGACTGGATCCGGACAGGGTGGGTGGGTGAGTGAGGGGCTCCCACCAACCTGCTGCAGGGAGGTAAGCCACAGAGGAACAGGAAAGGACCCTAATGGAGTGCAGGTGAGGTTGGACAGCATCCAGAATCCCTAAGGGTTGCCTGGGAACAGGGAGCAGACCAGGTAGGGACAAGCAGAAAGAGAGAGCAAAATAAAAAAGGCATTTCATACCCAGAACAATATTTGTACCACGCTAATTAGAAAGTCATTTTCTCTAAATGATCAAAACTAGGACCAATGTTTTTTCATAGTGATATTATTAGTTTAAATCATTTTGAAGCATTTTAGTTAGGTTATTTAGGTTTTATGCCACTTTTTAGAGACAGTAAGAAAATATGCTTTAAAAATATCGGTAACTGATATTCAATCACCAAAGAGTGTGGTCACAGTGAAGGGTACTGGTGCGGTGAGGGGGGCCTCAAGTGCCCCAGGTTGCATTAGTCTGGCCCTAGAGTGTCTGGAATATTAATTTGCTGCAGAGAGCTAAAAATGAGAGTGGAATTATAGAGAAAGAGACTGGAACAGAGAGAGAGAGAGAGAGACAGAGAGACAGAGAGAGAGAGAGAGAGAGAGAGAGAGAGAGAGAGAGAGAGAGAGAGAGAGAGAGAGAGAGACAGAGACAGAGACAGAGACAGAGAGAGAGAGAGAGAGAGAGAGAGAGAGAGAGAGAGAGAGAGAGAGAGAGAGAGAGAGAGACTGCAGAGGTTCTTTGCCAGAGAAAAGAGCCTGTAAATGTGTAGCCTGAACTGAAAAGTGCTGCAGCTGAGGGAGCAAAGTCTGAGCAACCTGCCCCACAGTGGGGTAGTTGTCTGAGCCTGTTGCTGCTGCAAGCGAGTAACTGGGGGCTAAGGCTAGAGACTGAGCCAGAGCCCAGCAGCTACAGTTGTGCCCAGAGAAGACAAAGTCAGAGTGTTGGGGTTAGAGACTGAGCCAAAGCCCAGCTGAAACATTATTGAGCAGAAGTGTACCAGTCGAGAAGTCCAGGGGACCAAGCCTGCCCTGTCCCTGGACTACAGAAGCAGAGGACCAGTGAGGAAGATGGTGAAAGGCCTGCTTTGTGAACACTGTCTACAAACGCCTCAGAGGCAAAGACTGGGAAAGCCAGGCAGGTGAAGACCAGTGTTCATCAACTCTTCAAGTTTCACCTTACCACTGTGGTGCATCACCAACAAGATACCTCCATGGTACCATGAACCCAATTTCTTCCACCTCTTTGAACTTCTGTACTGTAGTACCTAAGCTGTGGCTTTGGGGGTCTTCATTAGCTGGCAAGCTAGTCAGGAAAAGGGGATAAGTCCTGAGCAGGACTGTGCTAAGTATAAAGCTGCACCAGGCAGTAATGTTAAAAGCTGCATCTGTTATTGGGCCCTGTCAAAGGTGCGGATTTCAAGAACAGAAACAGGCAGACATGGTGGTAGTAGTGGGACCTGGCTGGAAGTCTGGGTATCTGGGATTCCAGTCAGGTATTACCAGCCCTGGTACTATTTGGGTGAACAGGCAGCAATGCATGGCAACAGATATGTGGATGTGGATGACTGGAGGGTGACCTGGGCGGTACCACGGAAGCATGAAGGTTCTGAAGACCAGGTGGGCCAGTGTGTAGATGTCGTCAGAGAGAGAAGTGTGTTTTCACACTGGACTAAGTTTGAAGCTAAGTTAAGACCAGAAAGGAGTCTTTAGGAAGTGGTATGGCTGAAGAAAGCTATAATCGAGATATGTAGGTGTGCTGAATTAGCACGAATTTTCTTTCTGTAAAGATTTTATTATTTTAATTTGCTACAAAATAAAATGCTAAATGCTTTTATGCATTTTATGCACCCTAATGTTATGTCTGCCTGTTTGTGTGAAATCACGTCCCTCGACCAGGCCCAAGAAGTGATCACCCCTGAACTGTGGTGTGGTATCCACCATAGGGACTATAGGTACTTTGCAGCTGCCAGTGGGAAGCTGGGTTCACCCACAGGTGGGAGGTGAGGATATTGTGTGGAGCACATTGTTGAGACAGTTGTTAATGGTGTTGTGCTATTTTCCTTCCTTTCTCTCTTCCCCAAAATAAATACTGTTAATTGCTCATGTTATATTCTGGTATTGTGAATCAGTGTAAGGGGGAATTCTTATTATGTGGGAAGTGTCTTTGGTGGCAGCTAGTGTATATTTCATGGGGATGGTAGCCTGCACTCTGTTCACAGTTATTCTCTACCATTATCCCAGATGAAACACATGCAATTCTTCTTCACTCCATAACCCTGGCCAGCCCTTAGAGGTTTGTGCAGTGTGGACCCTGAGGGCCTTGGAACAGCCAAGGGAAGGCAAAGGGTTGTTTCAAAGTGGAGGCACCACTGGAATTTGCTGCCTCCTAATGGTCACCTCTGAAATTGCAATTCTAAAATATTTGGTACTCTGAACTGTTTTGAAAGGGAAATGGCCTTCCAAGAGGTAGAGGACTGGTGCGTGTTTGAGGGATTTGACCCTCAGAAAGCGCCATGTTCAAAAATGTGGCTGAAGAGAGAGATAGTAGTTCATTTGGGAGTGTTGGAGGGGCCCTGAAGGAATGTGGGTGCACCAACCTATCAGCCTGACATCTGTCACAGGAAAATACTTAATGCTATAATAAAATACATGATATACGACCACCTAAACAGACACAGTCTGGTAGATACAGATGTAACCCCAGGTGACTGTCCCAAGGGCTACTACCCTTGCCTGCTTGACTACTGACAGGTTGAGGAGCCTAGGTTCTATGTTGGGTGCCTCTACCCAGAGGTCAGGGTTTGTAGTGGTTAGACTAGCTTGGTCACAGCCTCTGGGACACTGAGACCCCTTTATTCCCTCTAGTGGCTCACACAGTACACAGGAGTTACAGCCCTAATACCCCATGTATACACACTGTTAACTCATAAAGTACCACTTACCCTCGAGACTGATTCTGCAGCATGTCTCTGAGGACCCCTGTAAAATAAGGTTAAACAACATACACAGGAAAATACAATACTGTTTCCATAAGTACCAATACCACAGACAGTATATAGTATAACAACAACAAATCTGATTTATTTAGTGGACAGTACCACGGA
This sequence comes from Neoceratodus forsteri, assembly GCA_016271365.2. Taxonomy (NCBI): domain Eukaryota; kingdom Metazoa; phylum Chordata; order Ceratodontiformes; family Ceratodontidae; genus Neoceratodus; species Neoceratodus forsteri. The sequence goes on along the minus strand of CM028130.1, from coordinate 132,843,276 downwards.
GGGGCAATCAGGTTAATTGGCAGAATTAAATCACAGTACTGTGCACACATACAGGGTCTGAAAAGTCACACCTGGGTACCCAGGTTGGTGGGAGGCTAGCCAGGTCCCTTGCCGGGGTTGGCCGCAGATGCAGATGGACAGGGCCCTGTAGAAGAAAATTTATGCACAACACCCAATTGTAATCCGGAGCTGGATGGCTCAGTCCATGAAGAAGTGAAACAACAATAATTAGATGACACACTTGTAATTGAAAACAGACTGCAGCGGAATACCCTGATTTGTATCACAATACCCAAGCTGAGAACCGGATGGTGGATGTTCTTCTGGGTTGCCAGAACAAAAAGACATGGAGACAAGGTCCTTGTGACTGGACCCCATTGCAGTAGATGGCAAGCGGTTTAGTCGAGACAAGCTGGGGTTTGCTTCAGCTTCAACACACAGCACACAGCACAGGGACTGGAAATAGCAATTCCCCACAAGTACTACACATTATATGTAAAAGAAAGTACCATACCAGGCAGGCTGCTCCTAGATCCCGATCACAATTACTGCAAAATACCGGGACCACACACAGTAGCTTCAGTTCCTGACAGACCGAGCGCGATTCAGCAATTTCTCCAGTCTTCTACAGGGTGAGCCTGGTTTCCCTCTTCAGACTTCCTTCTTTCTCCTCACAAATCGGATTCAGTCTGAACTGGCACTTACAACGGCTGCAGGTCAACCTCTGGCCTCACATGCGCCTTCCCGCGCTGAAACTATACACCACAGAAGCACAGAGATCCTTCTCTCTTCACTGTCACAACTGATCTAATCTTCCAGTCACAGAGCAGGGCATTTCCTTTAGCTCCACACCATTCTGTTGGCTGGTTCGGCTGTCACTCACAATGAGACTCCCTCTGTTGGTGAAAAAAGGTGCCAAGGTCAAAACTACATTTCCCAGAGTCACCCCCCATACAATCCCCTTTGTGGCTGGCTCAAATTGAGAGTCTAAGTTCCAATTCGTCCACAGGCTCCATTTTAAGGATCCCCTCCCATTGATTGGTCCATTTCAGCAGTTCAGGACCAAAATGAAAGAGCTACACTGAAACAGTTCGTGCTGAAATGAAGACAGGTTAGACAAACTACATTTTCTCAGTCAGTCCAAATGATTTCTGGCAAACAGTTCTATCTTTCAACAAGGCTCCCTCTGCACATGCAGCAACGGCAGAAACGGAGGAACTGGCAGCACTGGCAGGATTTGAGCATTAAATACACAGTCCCCCATACAAACTAATGAAGCCTGCAAGGAGACAGCTCTTAAAGAGACAGTACGTGGAGGCTCAAATACCACTCACTTGGAACTTCATTTAAACAGCTCAGACACCAAACACCGCCTAGAATTGGAGCATTCAGGCAAGCTACTGGAAGACTTTTAGAACCCCCATTTGCAGGGGGTTACACAGAACAACATGGTTTCACATCTAAGAGATCATGTATAACAAATTTGTTATGCTTTTATGAAAAATATCATCAGCACTGGATAAGGGCACTCCAGTGGATTGTGTATATCTGGACTTTTCAAGGCATTCAATACCATGCCACACTGGGCCATTATTAAGCAAATGTTAAACCTGTATTTAGATCATGGGATATTGGGATGGATACAAAAGCGGTTAAGTGACAGAACACAGGTAGTTTGTATAAATGACTATTTTTAAAATCTAAAGCTGTGACTAGTACTAGTTTGTGCTGGGACCAATACTGTCTAGAGTGTTTATATCAGATATGTGCAAGAAAGTGGCTAACTGGACATACAAGTATGGTGATGACACTAAACTCACTGAAGTTGTACAAACTGAAGAAGATAGGTCTTCCTTACAAGCTGACCTCAATCTAATTCTGTCCTGGGCTAGAGAAAGGGAAATGCAATTCAACAAAGAAAAATCTTGTATGATACATCTTGGTAACCAGAATAAAAGTGTAAATATTTTCTAGGTGGCACAGTTCTCAGGAACTCAGAAGAGGAGAGAGACTTGGGAGTGGTAATCAGTAGTAAGCTAAATTCTAGATTCCGCCATGAAGTGCAGTTGGCAAAGACCAAAGGACTCCTATGGTCCATCAAAACAAACTTTAGGAGCAGAAACCAGTGGTTATCATGCCACTATATAGAACATATGTTAGGACCCTTCTAGACTAAGGGATCCTGGTGTAGGGATCAATTAATAAAGGAGATATTGTAAAGATCAAAGGGTCCAGAGACAGGCCACAAAGATGATCTACAACGTTAGCCATATGACCTACAATGAACATCTAACTGAATTAGATCTGATGTCCTTAGAGACCAGGAGACTGAGAGGGATCTCTTGTTATGTTATGACATAGTCCAGGAAGATTATCTGTTTAGTGAGCTAGGCTTTGAATATAACGACAACAGGCAGTGTACTAGAGACATCCTTTACAGATAAGACCGAAAATATTTAACATGCATAGAAGGAAACCATTTTATACTCAGAGAGTCGTGAATCAGTGGATCAGACTACCTTTGGAAGTAGTCATTAGTAAGAATAAACAAGAATTTAAATGTAAACTAGATTCAAATATATTGCAGGATATACCCACTCATATTATGGGTGAATGAAAGGAGCAATCATGGGATTACCACCTTTCTTCACTCCTACAGGTACATCCTTAGTATGCACCTTAGTAGTATGAAGATCCAAAGAGTGACTACAGAACCAGATACCCGGTTTAGAAACTTAGTAGTTGAGACTAACAAGGGCTTGAGGACTGTAGATGTCGTCCCACAGTGACCCGAAGGGTTTCAAGAAACCTTGGTATTGATGAATAAAGGGAGTCTGGCCAGCCCAGAACCTTCTTCCCCATCCTCATCCTTCCAGCCAAATGAAGGAGGTATTTCAAGGCTAAGCTAGAGTCTCTGCTGGCTAGTGAAGATCCAAGAAAGATGTGCAGGCTTTATTCTAAGAAGGAACCTGCCTTGATAGTGTTACCTAAGGAGTGACCTCTATCTGGTGACACAGTATGAACAGTACAGGAGGCTGAGAACCTTCTTGGGAGTCATCCCAACTCCTGCTGGAGAAGATGATTATGAAGCTGGATGAGCAAGCTGTTCAAATGATAGAAGTATGGAAGTGCTTTGATAGCGAAAAGTGCAAAAGAATTGTGGAGAGCTTGAGGGCATGCGCTGGAGATAATTCAATTTAATAATAATAATTTGTGAGCCAGCCAGCCTATGTGCACAGCTGATGAATATTTAGCCATATTGAAAAGCACCCTTGGGACAGTGGAAAGGAGGGAGGCCCTTGTGTTCCAGCTGTGGGGCACTATGCAACTAGAAGGAGAGAAGCTGTCCCTGTATAGTACCAGAGTACAGGCAGTGATCCAGAAGACTGCTGGTATGGGAGGGCCATTTCAGGACAAATCTCTCAGCCGAGATTAGATCAAATTTTTTTTCTTTATAGCACCTTCTGCAGGCTCCACAAGGCATGACCCTTCCTTGGAGGGTACATCCTCTGGCCCAACTCCCAGCTCATCTGCCCCTAAGTTTCCCCACAGATTCCTCCTCTGCAGCAGGGCCAGGTAGAGGCGCCGCAGTCTCCTCTACCGGTATGACAAATCTGGTAGCAGGAGGCAGACTTCACCAGAGCAGTAGGGCTATCACAGGTCTAGTGGAGCCCTGGCCTTGTTCCATTTTCTCCTTCCTCTCCTCTGACTTAAGCACATCGTGTCTAAGCCTCCCAACCCATACTGCCTCCAGCCACTGCTAGAGGGTGGCCAGCAGGCAGGATGACTAGTCCCCTTCCCTGAAGAGAAAGAGCAGTCCTCTGGACGCTCAATCCTCTCTTCCCCAGTGGCCCAGGCTTGTTCTGGAACCAGGGTAGCCAGCATGGCAGGTGTGGCATCCAGTGCCTCAACCCTCAGTGACACTGGGCCAGCTTGATTAGATCAAATTTTAGAAGGGCTATGCATTTACATCTAATCCTGATATCCCTCAGGTTGGGAGAATGCAGAGAATCCCCCACCTTTAAACAGTTTCTTGACGAGGTAAAGGAGGAGGAGGCTCAAGAGGATATTGTTAACTCCCTTCAGGCACCTGCACTCAGTGTTGCGGCCCTACAGTCCCAAGTAGCCAGCTGTGTGGAGCCAAACACCACCAGTGACCTGGGTGCCACACTCAGAGAGATTAGAGACTGTATAAGACCCTGCAAATGGCACAGGAATCTCAGGCACAGCCAGTATGGCAGAGTTATAAGAAATTTGCGAGTGTGTGAAGGTTCTGCAGCTGGCCCAAGAGTTCCGACCACAGTCAAATAGTGTGATGCCTTAACAGGAACAGCAGATGACCTCCTCTGCCGCACAGGGGTCAGGCCACACAACTGCCTATTGTGAATAAGGAGGGACTGTTTTATTATAGATGTGAAGGGATGGGCATCTTGTCCAGGGATGTGTCCATGCAGAGAACCCACAATAAAAGGAAAAGTGACACAAGAACCAGGAAATGACAGCAGAGCCCAGTGAGGGAGTGACCTGGGTCTCAGAAATCCAAAGCTCCACCAAATGGACAGAACCCAAGATTCTACCCAACAGCAAGGTGTCCCCAGGCCTGATAGGCCCTAAGGCCGATGTGGAAGTTTTGGTTGAAGGAGTGCTCTGTTTTGCCTTATTGGAGGGTGGATCACAAGTCACTATAATTCATAGGTCCTTTTATGACTGGCACTTAAAGCACCTGCCACTCCAACCCCTGTCAGGCCTGTGTGTGGGAAAATAGGGGACTCTAATTGTCCCAATGATGGCTACTGCATTGTTCGGATTGCATTTATCTCGAAAGGCCCAAATGAACTGCATGCAATTGAGACCATGGCTCTGATCTGCCCAGCACTCAAGGGAATGATGGCTATGCCTGTGCTAATTGGGGCAAATGCAAATATGTTTGGCAGGCTGGCCAACCTATGTCAAGAGAAAGGAGGAGGACAAACTGTTAAACCCATCTGTTAAAGCTAGTGTAAAGAAAATTAATTATCCTTGGATGTTACAGTACCTGAGCTGATGAATGAGCCTATTGGTGTGATTCATAGAGTGAACAGCAAAAGAACTGATCCTGCCCCTAATTCAGAGTGTAGAAGTGTGGGCACTGTAGAATTGACAGCAGCCCGAAGGACCAGCCTTCATTATTGATGCCCACCAGAGCACAGTTTGCCTGAAGGGCTTATGGTGCAGCGAGGAATAATGTCCTCTCCAGAGACCCCCTGGGCCAGGTGCATAACAGTGAGGGTGAAGAATGAGTCAGAGAAGCCAATAACCATTCAAAGGGCTGAGTGCTGGCACATATCTTTAAAGCCGATAGTGTCACTGAGATGGACCCATGAATGGCGGCAGGCACAGAGATAGATCCAGCATCTTTCGATTTTGTGGACTCACCCATACCCGACAGCTACAGATGTAGCTTGAGCCATAAGCTGGCAAAAGAATTACAAACTATTTTTACTCCATGAATGGGATGTAGGGTGCATCCGGTGAAGAGCACAGGATTAGTCTCTGAGATGAACACCCATACAGAGAAAGATCTAGCAGACTTGCACCTGGTGACATCAAAGATGTCTGGCAGCACCTGCAGGAACTATTAGCAGCAGGTATAGTCAAAGAGTCCCGGAGCCCTCACGCCTCCCCTATTGCTGTGGAATGCAAGAAAAATGGAGCTGTGGGAATGTGCATTGATTATCGAACTTTGAACAAAAGACCATCTCAGATCAATACACAGTGCTTCAGGTTGAAGACGCTCTGGCCAGCCTGTCAGGAAGCAAATGGATCTCAGTGCTGGATCACTGCAGTGGCTACTATTAGATTTTCATGGAGGAGGAGGACAAGGAGAAGACTGCCTTTATCTGCCCCTGGTTTCTACCAATTCAAGCGTATGCCTCAAGGGGTCTCTGGAGCACCTGCTATGTTACAGAGATTAATGGAGAATGCAGTAGGGACATGAATCTGTTAGAGGTTATCGTATACCTGTATGACCGGATCGTTTCCGGCAGACCCTTGGAAGAGCATGATGCCCGCCTCCTGAAGGTATTAGAATGGCAGAAGGAATTCGGTTTAAAGTATCTACTGACAAGTGCCAGTTTGCCAGCCTTCAGTAACAAATGTGAGCCACATTGTCTCAGCAGATGGAGTACAGACAGACCCAACCAAAGTCGAGGAACTCACCACCTGGCCCAGGCCTCACAACTTGAAGGCCCTCCAATCCTTCCTTGGTTTCAGTGGGTAGTACAGGTGGTTTTGAAGAACTATTGTATGGTAGTGCACCCCTGAATGATTTAACTGAAGGTTCCCCCACCTACTAACCAGAAGAAGAAGAACAAGCATTTGTCAATGCCGAACGTTCGCTTGCAGGTATTTGCAGTGGTGTTTGGCATGTATGGTGCTTTACCCTAATGCACTGTGCGATTGCCGTATTTGCACAATAAATTGTCAGCATGATCTTTTGTTACCCCCATTGTGCACTACATAGGCGGAAACACGTTTTGGGCAGGATGTGAAAATGACAGCTGTACTGCTCATAAGGAAGTGTGGTAAAATGCCAATGTTGAAAATCTGGAGTGGAAATATTGAAAATTCGCAAACCTCACGAGCGTGCATGGTAACTGTGCAACGCATGCTCGTAAAACAGTCATTTTAGGAATTTTTCACCAGTTTTCAACATTGCCATTTTAAAACCTCTGCTAATGAACAGTGTCACTGTGATTTTCTTACTGTGTCCCATACATTGATTTCGCACACCGACTGCGCCATTGTGCACTACATGGGGAAAGATGTTTTGGGCAGGATGTGAAAAATGACAGCTGTACTGCTCATAAGGAGGTGTGGTAAAATGGCAATGTTGAAAATCTGGAGGAAAATATTGGAAATTGCAAACTATGAGCGCATGAGGAACTGCACAATGCACGTCAGAAACAGTTATTTGTAGGGTTTTTGCCAAATTTTCAACATAGCCATTTTAAGATCTCTGCTCATGAACAGTGACACTGTGATTTTCTTAATGTGTCCCATACATTGAGTTCGCATAACGACAGTGCCATTGTGCAATTAAGATAGGAAACACATTTTGGGCAAGATGAAAATGACAGCTGCAGTGCTCATAAGGAGGTGTGGTAAAATGGCAATGTTGAAAATCTGGAGTGAAAATATTGAAAATTCGCAAACTTCTGGGCGAAGGAACTGCGCAATGCAGACTCATAAAACAGTAATTTTAGGAATTTCACCAAATTTTCAGCACAGCCATTTTAAGACCTCTGCTAATGATCAGTGTCACTATGATTTTCTTAATGTGTCCCATACATTGAGTTTGCACTAGCTGCATGGTAATAGCTACATGACCAGAACACATTTTGGGCAGGATTGAAAATGACAGCTATACAACTCATAAGAAGGCATGATAAAATGGCAATGTTGAAAATCTGGTGAAAATATTAAAAGTTAGCGAACTTACGAGCCTGCGTAGGAACACTTAGCATGCGCTCGTAAAACAGTCATTTTGGAATTTTTGCCAGATTTTCAACATGGGTTTTGGGACCCCTTTTCTTGAATGATGTCACTGTCATGGCATTATTCAAGGCTTAAAGTGATTTCACGCAGTGACTGCGTACTGCCTGTGAAATCACCCTTCGGCCCGAATAACACCATGACAGTGACACTATTCATGAGAAGGGTCCCAAAAACCATGTTGAAAATTTGGTTCAAAAATTCCAAAAATGACTGAGATATGCACAAAGTTGAAACCCCCTATGTAGCCCATTACACAGCTTACCGCATTTCCTCAGTTTGCGGTCGGCTTTGAAGAGTGCAGATGGTTCCCGGTCCACGAAGATCGCTCGTGCCAGAGTCCGGAGGTAGTATGGGGTGGGGAGGTGTGGGAGGCTAGAGTGCGCAGTGGGTGGGTGGGTGCGAGGTTGTGGGAGGGGTCGGGAGAGGTGCAGCGGGACTGTTTTTGTTTACAGGGAAAAAAAAAAAGGCGGCGTGGGACATTTGCGCACCTAGGGTGGGCTCCCAGCGCGGCAGAAGGATGTGGGGGCCGAGGAGCCGGCGGAGATTGGGCACCCCGCGGCAAACCAAACCAGCGGTTTGCCACGCTGGGTGGGCTCCCAGCGTGGCAGCAGGATGGCCTGGGGGTGTGGAGCCGACGGAGATTGGGCACCCCGTCGGCAAAACAAACAATGTTTGCCATGCTGGGGTGGGCTCCCAGCATGGCAGGAAAGCTTTGGAGGGGCGTGGCGCGTCGTGAGGAGCGTGACGGAGGGATGGCGGCGGCTCAGTATGGCAGCGGTGTTTTCTTTGAAGCAGAGGAACACCGCTGTCACATTGAGCCCTGCACCCATTGGTGCAGGACCGCCACGCCTGCTCAAGGAGCAGGCATTGATGGAGAGGACACCTCCAATGTGCTACTTCTCCCAAAACGCTCCTTGCACATGCACGCGAGAACGTAAAACCAGCCCAAAGAGAAAGTCCACTGAAAGAGTATCTCAGAGTAAATGAACCCTTTGGTGACAGGTTGGCCTGGAGTGTGAGGCTGCTTTTAAGGAAAATGTATAGAGATTGTGTGAGAAACATGGAAACATAGAAGTTGATGAAAGATAAGCACCACAAGGCCCATCCAGTCTGCAATTTGTTCTACCTTATGAATGTGTCATAGGCCTTTACTCTGTCAATGGCCTATTTATTCTTACTCATCTGTATTGCTCCCTTATTTATGCCTATCCCATGCCTGTTTGAAGCCCTGCACTGTATTCATATTCACCACTTCCTGAGGTAGGCCGCTCCACGGATCTACCGCCTCTTTCTGTGAAAAGAACTTCCTCACATTGCCCCTTAATCAGCCATCCTCTAATCTCATTCTGTGTCCTCTGTCCTGCTATATTTTATGTTGATTGTGCCATGCACAAGAAACATGTTATGCAGCTTTCTCCATAGCAGGTTGTGGAGGCACGGCACTGTTGTGCCCAAAGCCTCCACAGCCTGGAAAGCGTTTTCCCCATCCCCAAATGCCGTGGCATGCTGCTGCTGACAGTAGTTCAGCCTGTGTGCCACAACCTTCTAAAAATCAGCCTCTGCAATCAGGGCCGGCCACATTACAGCGTCAGCCATCCACTGCAATGAGGAGCGACTCATCATTGCAGGGCGGATGTAGGATGCCTGATATTGTTTGTGAACATGGTGGCAGCTTGCCGCTGTATTCACAAACAATATTTACCCCACCATGTTTATTTGCCGATGGGGAGCCCACTGCCCGTCGGGCATAATGTAAACCCGCCCCGGTTTTATTGTCTGCCGACGGGTACCCAATCCCTGTAGGCAGAAAGAAATTCCCCTTTGTTGTTTGCTGATGGGGTGCCCAATCCCTATCGGCAGAAAGGAATTCCGCCTTTTGTTGTTTGCCGATGGGGTGCCCAATCCCCATCGGCTACAGCTGCCTCCCACCCCGAAAGCAAGACTCTGGTGAATGCTGGGAGTCCACCCCAGCTGCCACATGCCCCTTTGTTGTTTGCCGATGGGGTGCCATTCCCCTCGGCTACAGCTGCCCCCAAAGAAGATCTGTGGCACATGAGAGCCCACCCCAGCATGCCACATGCCCCTGTAAAGTTAAAACGGTTCCGCAATGTTTTTTTTTTTATCTGAAAAAGGAAACGGTCCTCATAGTCTCCCTGGCCCCTCCCACAACCTGCACCCACCCACTCGCGCACCTGCCTCCCCACACCCCTCACCCCATACTTACCTCCGGAGCTTACGCGATGATCTTCGTGGACCAGGAACACATCTGCACTCTTCAAAGCTGACCACGAACTAAGGAAATGCCGTAAGCTGTATAATGTAATAAACAGGGTTTTTCAACTTTAGTGCATATCTCGGGCATTTTTGGGAATTTTTTCACATTTTAAACATGGGGTTTTGGAACCTCTCCTCATGAATTCTTGAACTGTCATGGCATTAATCAGCCCGAAAGGTGATTTCGGTCACTGTGCAGAATCACCTTTTGGGGCTGATTAATAAAATGACAGTGCCAGTGTTCATGAGGTGGGCTCAAAAAGCCTATGTTACAAATTTGGTGGAAAAAAATCCCAAAATGATTGTTTTATGAGCGCATACGAGAAGTTGCTACGCATGCTTGCAACATCGTGAATTTGTAATATTTTCACGCCAGATTTTCAACATTGGCATTTTGTCACACCCTTGTGAGCAGTATAGATGTCATTGTGCACATCAAGGCCAAAATGTGTTTTGCACTTCCGCGCAGAATAGCCGGTCGCTGTGGGAAATCAGTGTTCAGGACAGATTAAGAAAATGACAGTGACACTGTTCATGAGTAGAGTCCTAAAAGCCTATTGAAAATTTGGTAATGATACTCCATAAAATGACTGCTATATGCTGCTTTTCATAGTTGGCACACACGTAACTTCGAAATTTATAATATTTTCACTCCAGATTTTCAACATTGCATTTTAACAGACCTACTTATGAACAGTACAGCTGTCATTTTTCCCATCCTAGCCAAAATGTGTTTTCACACTCGGCACAGAATAGAGCGTTGCTGTGGAAATCACTGTTCGGGACAGAGTAAGAAAATGACAGTGATACAGTTCATGAGCAGAGGTCCTAAAATACCTATGTTGAAAATTTGGTGATGATAGCCCATCAATTGACTGCGTTACGAGTGTGCATTGCGACTTTCCACGCACCTTGTAACTTCACAGATTTGTAATATTGTCACACCAGATTTTCAACAGTGGCATTTTTCACACCTCCTTATAAGTAGTACAGCTGTCATTTTTCACATCCTGACCAAAATGTGTTTTCACAGTTCCAGCGCAGAATAACGTGGTCACTCTGGGAAATCAGTGTTTGGGACAGATTAAGATCAACGGAGTGAGAGGGGGAGTACCGAGCTCAAGTGTGCTCTGTCGGACTGCTGAGGATTTGTTTATGGGCAGACAAAGGCCCCAACACAAGAGCCCAGTACAAAGGGCAGCCTGCAGCACTGGGAGAAACAGACCGGAGGCGAGTGAGGGAGGGGTGAGCGAACTCACGAGCGTTATCAGGACTGCTGCAGATTTCTTTGTGGGCAGAAAAAGGCATCAATGCAGGCGGGGCCCAGTACAAAGGCCAGCCGGCAGTGGTGGGAGAAACAGTACGGCGAGTGAGACAGGGGGACTTAGTGAGCTCAACGGAGCTCTGTCAGGACAGCTACGGATATCTTTGTGGACAGACAAAGGTGCCAACGCAGCCAGGAGCCCCATACAAAAGCACAGTCTGCAGCGTCAAGAGAAACAGAATGAGCAAGTGACAGAGCAGTAGTGAGCAAGCTCAAAGGAGCTCTATTGTGACTGCTGCAGATTTCTTTGTGGGTAGAAAATGCAACAACGCAGGCAGGAGCCCAGTACAAAGGCCAGCTTGCAGCGCCGCAGAAGCGGAATGCGTGGTGACAGAGGGGAGGAGCGAGCTCCATGGAGCTGTGTCAGGACTGATTCAGATTTCTTTTGGCCAGAAAAGCCACTAATGCAGGCAAGAGCCCAGTACAAAGGGCAGCCTGCAGCGCCAGGAGATACAGAACAGCGAGTGAGGGAGGGGAGTCAGTGAGCTCAAAGGAGCTTAGACAGGACTGCTGCAGATTTCTTTGTGGGCATAAGAAGGCAGCAATGCAGGCAGAGCCCAGTAGAAATGTGCAGCCTGCAGCGCTGGCAGAAACGGAATGAGCAAGTGAGAGAAGGGAGTGAGCAAGCTCAACGGAGCTTTGACGGACTGCTGCAGATTTCTTTGTGGGCAGAAAAGGTGCCAACAAAGGCAGGAGCCCAGTACAAAAGGGCAGCCTGCAGTGCCAGGAGAACCAGAATGAGTGAGTGAGACGGGGGAGTGAGGACCTCAATGGAGCTCTTTCAGGGCAACTGTGGATTTCTTTATGGGCAGAAAAGCCACCAACACAGGCAGGAGCCCAGTACAAAGGGCAGCCTGCAGCGCCAGGAGAAACAGAATGAGCGAATGAGAGAGGGGGTGAGCCACCTCAGTGGAGCTCTGTTGGGACAGCTGCGGATTTCTTCCTCGGCAGAACAAGGTGCCAATGCAGGCAGCAGCCCAGTACAAAAAGTAGCCTGCAGCACCGGGACAAACAGACTGAGCCAGTGACAGGGCCACTGAGCGAGCTCAACAGATCAACACAATCAACATTCGGCATTGACAAATGCTTCTCTTATATTGAAACATGTTAGACTCTTTCACCTTGTTGATGCCCTGAAGATATTTGAATGTTTCAATCATCTCACCTCTCTCCTCCTCCTTTGCTCTAGGGTATACATATATCTCAGGGTGAGGCACCCATCTTGGCATTTGTGGACCCCAACAAGCCATACATCCTCCATACCGATGCCAGTTTGAACGGGTTAGGAGCGGTGCTTTACCAAGAACACCCAGAAGGACTACGGCCTGTGGCATTTACTAATCGCAGCCTGTCACCATCTGAAAAGCTCTACCCTGTACATAAACTCAAATTTCTGGCTTTGAAGCGGGCAGTGACAGAGAAAATTCCATGATTACCTGTATGGTTTTACTTTGCTGTCCAGACAGATAATACCTTTCTAATGCATGTGAACATACCTCTCAACCTCTTGCCTCATGAATGAGGGACAAGGCTTAAAAAATCAGGGACAAAGACCCAAAAGAGGGACACATTTTAAAAATTGGTATTATTCACTCAGAAAGCTGATAAAATGAAAGGATTTGTGTTGAGATGCATTTTCTGAAGAAGAACAAGTCTGTAACTTTAATGTTTGACATAATTTTGTGCTTTTAATCCCACTGTTCTGTCACAAAAACACAAATTTTACGAGGACAGAGAAAATTCTGAGGCAAAATCAGGGACATCCCTGAAAATCAGGGACAGTTGAGAGGTATGCATGTGAACACCATAGCACAATTAGATGCTGTTAGGCACAGATGGTTATCTGCACTGTCCACGAATGACTATACTTTGGAGTACAGAAGCAGCAAGATCAACCTAGATGCCAACTCCTGTTGAGGCACCCACATACCAGTCAGCCTGACTCCAATGTACAGCTTTCAAGTGCAACTGTTAAAGTTCTGTGTTCTAAGTTTTCTGTACCAAGGAGGCCACCCAGCAAATCCAGAGAGAACATTTGATATGCTGGGAGCTTTGCCAGGTGCTATTCCTGAGGTATACTTAAATTTTACTGGACTGGACATATCTTCTCTTCTCCAGCCGAGCAGACCAGAGTTTCAATAGGTCCAAGAGAGGATAATGCATTCTGTGACATCATTCAAGCTTTAGAAAGGGCACAACTCAGATCAAGTTCACAGCCGTCACACTGACATGCTGTGCCATCAGCACTAAGAAACCCTTACAGTGGCGGCAATGTGGGCGTTGGAACCCATTACAGTGATTCTTGAAATCAGGATTTTGCAACGTCCACCATTGTTGCCGCCCAGGGTGTTGTGCTCTTCCCTACACCGCTGACCTGAGGGTGATTATATTATTTCCCATGGGTGTGGGTGGTGCACGGGGCGAAGCCCCTCATGAAACAGCCAGGATGTGCCCTGGTGCTTTGGCCGCAATCACAATCAGGTGGCACAATTGCCGGGTGACATGGTTGCTGTCAGTGTTTTGCTGTTGCTGTAGTGTCAGTCAACGATATTAATGTCGAACTGACATGGTGGAACCACCTGACACTAAGTTAATGCTAAGAGAGTGGATTAAGTTGGCCCTAAAAGATGGACTGTTGATAAGTAAAGTGCAAGATAACAACAACCTTGAGTGCTCAAAACCAGCTAGCCCTGCCTTGAAGTACCGCAAGGCAGTTCCTGCATCCCTCCATGATGAGATGGGTCACCTACTGTTTCTTCTCCAACAACCGCCTCGGAGTCTGTTCCACTTATCCACCACTCTCTCTGTGAAATAGTACTTCCTAATGTTACCCCTGAACTGACCCCTCCACCTGCAGGCCATACCCCCTTGTTCTCTGATTTTCCTTCATCTGGAAGATGCTTCCACTGGCACCCTGTTTATACCCTTAAGATACTTGAAGGTCTCGATCATGTCCCCCTCTCCTTCCTCTGTTCCACGGAGTACATGTCCAGATCCTCAACCTTTCTTCATAGGAGAGGTGGTTCAACCCTTTCACCATCTTTGTTGATCTCCTCTGAACTCTCTCCAGCCTCCCACATCCTTTCTGAGGTATGGCCTCCAGAACTGGACTCCGCATTCCAAATGCGGTCTAACCAGATGGGTGTACAAGGTACTATGACTGCCCTATTTCTACTGGTGATCCCCCTTCCGATGCACCCCAGCATTCCACCACCCCAGCCACCACTCTCCCACACTGTCTCTCCACCTTCATGTCCCCGATATAGTGATGCCCAGGTCCCTTTCTTTTCTGTGACCTCCAGATCTTTGCCCCCCAATGCAATACCCTGCCCTCTGGTTCCTGTAGCCAAGATGCATGACCTTGCACTTTTCTGTGTTGAATGAAAGTTGCCACCTCTTTGACCATGCCTTTGAACATGTATGTATGGACTTTCTATCATTAGAACCTGACCAGAAGAACAAAGCCAACATTCCAGTCATCGTTGATAACTCGCCCAGTGTGCTCAGGCCTAACCAAGTAAAGACCAAAAGCAAGCACCATAGTGAAAGCCATGCAACAGTTTGTGAACCATGATGGCGTTCTGCAAAGAATTCACTCAGATTAGGGACAAGATTTTGAAAATTGGTTGGTTAAATAATTTCTGTCAGCATATGGAATAAAGAAATCACGCACAACACTGTATCAACTCCAGGAGACCCTCAGCCTGAACACTTTAATAGAACTTTGCTTGATAAGTTGGGTACCCTGGATCCAGTTGACAAAGCTAGTCAGTTATCTTATACACCTAGTACTGTACAAAGAATGACGCCACGCAGAGATCTCCCATCTACATTATGTTCGACATGAAGCCAGACTGTCAGTCTACCTAGATTTTGGCATTCCCCAATGGCACATCTGAAGAGTCATATCTGGAATGCACATGAAAGCTGAGAAAACAGTTGCAGAAACCTTACCAGCTGACAGCAGAGGCAGCAGCTAAATCCAGCCAAGGCAACAAACAGAGCTATAACAAAAGGATGAGACACCAATTGTTATAAGTGGGAGATCGATTTTGCTAAGAAATCTTGGCAAACAAGGCAAACACAAAATTCAAGACCGGTGGGCCTCTGAAGTTTACCTTGTAGTGGCAATTGCCTGATCTGCCAGTGTACAAAATTTGACAGGAACAGGGAGAGGCTTGGAAAAAATGTACACAGAAATCACCTGCTCCCCACTAGTGAGATGATTGTACCAGACCCTATTCCTGACAATAAGCCTCCAGCAATGAGAAGGCCCGAAACAAGGAGCCAGGCTGTACAAAAGCAAAAAGAAAACATTGGTCCATCTGGGCCTCCTGAAAGGTCTACAATGAATCTAAATACTGGTCCAACTGGGCCTTCCAAGTAGTCTGCTTCAGATCTCAATCCAATTGACCAAGACTCTTCCGATGAGGATGAAGATGTTTCATCTTGGGACTATGTGCCAGAGACTACTTAAGGTTTGATGTAATGGAAATGGACTAGAAATTCGTAGCCCTCCACTAGTACCACCCCCATGGAACCTGTGCAACCTTTGAATCTGAATGCTGTCCCTTTTATCTCGAGAGAGCCCAATACCCAATTGCCTGAGCAAATAATGGGCATTGGTATGGATAGTGCAGTAGACTTGGCCTGTGGTGAGCAAGTTCAGGAAAATGCTGTTATGCCTGACAATGCTACTTTGCTGGCCTCAGACCAAGGACAGGCTGAGGTGCCCCTGTCCCGAGGGAAAATGCAGCACAAGATACAGCTCTGCCTAGAAGGCCTGAATGACAACATAAACCCATTATTAAGCTCAGCTATGATACCCTTGGTGCCTCTTCTGATACCCCCTCTATGTGATCCATAAACATATGGTTCCAATTATTTACCCCCAACATGTTACACTATGGATAGGAAGGGAAGATGTATGTGCCTACAATGCCTATCACTGCCAGGTAGCTACCTATTGCCTACACAGTTGATGTACAATGACGTCCCCAGGATGAAACACACTTTAACGCACTCTGTAGTATGCGGGAGCGACCTATTGAATAAAGCAATGTAACTTCAATGGCAATTATTCCCTTTGTCATGCTGGATACTGTGGCATTCACTTCATCCTGGCAGTGTCACATTTTCCTGAATGACAAATGGGACTAATTCCCATTGAAATTACATTGCTTTGTTCAGTAGGTCTTCTGCAGCATTCTGCAGAGTGCTTCAAAATGTGCAGAATTGCATGTCATTCCAGGGATGCCACTATATGTTATGACCATGTTATTGTGACTATTATTGAAAATACTTGTGTAAGCCCCAAAATGGGCTTACCTTTTGGGAGCTCTGGCTTTGTGTTTCCTTCACCTCTGTTCCAGTGGCTCTGGTGGGATTCAGACCTGTTGGTTATTGGGTGGTCCTCACGGCTCCGGCTGCTCTGTGGTATTCTGGCTCTTGGCTGGCTGGGCACCACGCTGCTTCTTCTGTGCCTCAGATATATTTTTGGGGTTTGGGGAATGAAAAAATTTTTTTTTTTTACAACTCTTTTCTGGCTTCACTTTTGGTCCGGGAACTCTCGGGCGTCCACTTACCCTCAGCTCTACCGCGGTCCTGAAACCTCTTCTCCTGGCACCAGCCCGGCTATCCCCTGCTCTGAGCCACCCGATGTGGGACCGCCTATCTGCCTGGCGCCTATCTAGAATTCAGGCCAGGCTGGGCTTGGCTTGGCCCAGGAGTTGAGTGAGTCTGGCCAGTGGAGTGTGGCTGAGAGGGTGGTGCCGCCGCCTATCCCGGGAAGCAGGGATTTTTCTTAGTGATGTCCCTACCCTCCTCCCCTGGCAGAGCCCAGACGTGCAATGACACCAGGCATGTTTGCTGCAGCTCTGCATCCCCTTAGCTGTGCCCTGGGCATTGCAGTGCCTCCGGTCAGCACTGGGGCCCACTGCGGTGCCAGGCAGATGCCTGGATCCACCCGAGAGGGAGAGCAGTCCCCGGATGCTCGATCCTCTCTCCCTGCCAACCCCGGTGGCCCAAGCTCATTCCTGAACCTGGGTCTCCGGCGTGGCACAAGGTATGGAGTCTAGCGTCTCAACTCTCAGCGCCACCGGCTGGCTGAATGAAACATTTTTAATATGTATTTTAAATGTTTTTTGGTGGTCCGCACTTTGCACATGCGCGGCTTCCACTGAGGAGAGAGTAAACGGAGCTGCTGCTCTGGGTCCTGGGTCCAGTGTGAGCAGGCCAGGCTCAGGACAGCATCTTTGAGGAGAGAAAAAATAAAATAAATAATCTGTAAATAGTTTTGGTGATCCACGCCTCTGCACATGTGTGGCCACCCAATTGGGGGAAAAGTTGAAGTACCGACTGCTCCTGTAGTTCGGTGCTCTGCTGCAGGTATAGGGCACACTTGTAAATAGTTTAATTAGAGACTACAGGTCCCGTAAGCTTGGGGAAGCAGTTGTGTTGGCTCCAGGTATGATGGTCCAGGATTGGACGTTGATTTTGGCAGGTGGCTTTGGCACCTGGGGAAAGTTTAAATAAGGTGTGTTTTGTGCCTTGGAGGAGTATCACAGGACAGAAGAGAGTGAGAGAGGAGGGTGGCCTCAGTGGGGCGATGCCCATTTGGCCATTTTGGCCAGGCTTTGTTTTTAAGGCAGTTAGTGTGGCCTATAAGAGACGTGGCAGCGGCGTTTGTTCAGAGCCTCTGCATAGGGCAGCTTTAGCCCAGGAAGAAATTGAGGAGAAGGTGGAATGCATGTCCACTGGTCTGCAGTATGGGGTGAGCTGACCATGAGCTGGCCCAGAGTGCCACTGCTGACTAGGGCCCCAAGTAAAGGAGAGGAAGGAAGAAGAAGATGGCACCTAAGAGGTGAGGGATCCAGGGTTCTGGCTCCACCCCTGGTCCCAGAGACTTGTTTGCCATTGGAAGTTAGACTGTGAGCAGGCGTGCCCATGGGTTCTGGGGATCTGGAGACAGCCCCGGGTCCATTTGGCCTCGTTCAGAGACTGATCGGTTTTGTGTCTGAGAAAGAATTGATGCTGCTTTGTGTTTAGAGGCCTTATTCGCCAAGAGTTGTGCTGCCTGTGTTGGACTGTCGGCTGCCTAGCTGCAGGGTAGTGCCTGGATTTTAGCTCTTATCATGATCTTTGGGGTCCAGAGCACTTCTTACATTAAAGATATGACCTCCACAGTCAAGGAAGACCAAGTTGTATGTTTTACTGCTCCATGGAGTGACTGTTCCTGTTCATCAATTGTTCATTAAATGATATCCCCTCATTCCTGCGTTTCTGGCAAAGATGGCAAGGGCAGGCAGGTGAAGACCAGCTTCTTCCTCTCTCCAGCCATCCATCTCTGCACCCAGTGGTCCGAGGGTACTGCACTTCATCAGGTCTGTAAGCCAGGCCGACCAGGTATGTGGACTCTTTTTGTTGTTTAGTGCCCCTCTCCCCAAGACATTCACCATCATACCCCTAGACTGGGGAGCTTGCAATGTGGGGCTTACACTTGTTAGACAGGAATCAGGTGTCTAGACAGCCAATGTGTTTCTTGTTATGCTTTTTGAGCGTTGCTATGGGGGTGATGATTGAAATGAGTTGTCAGAGACACCAAGTGTCTGGCAGGGGAGTGTGTAAGCCCACCTCTAAATGGGGCTTACCTGTAAAGTTACGGTCCCATTGCTCCCCTGCCAGCATTCTGCAGTGGTCCCTGGTGGGACTTGAACCTCCACCCTTGGTGGCTCCCATGGCTGTGGCCGTCAATTTTCTAGTTCCTTGGCCCATGTTCTGAGAGGGCCGAGGTCCGTGTTATGTTTCAGCACCTCCAGGCATGTGGGATCTTGGCCAGTCTGGGAAGCCAAAGAACCAGACTGGCTGCAATGTAAATAAACGAAATGGTGGTCCAAGCTCATCTGAGCATGCATGGCTGCCGGGGACAGAAATTTAAAGTAGCCACAGCTCTAAACCGGTATTTCTGGCTATGGGCATAATTAATTATATCCCTGGCTCCAGGGCAGGCAGGGAGCCAGGTATCATGTGGTAACACCTCTGGGCATGAGGGGAATCAGTTTCTGCCCCTCAAAAGGGCATAATTATAACAATTAAAGGGACTGCATTGGGGCACAAATTATAAACAAATATGGCATCCCCAGGGACTCAAACAGCAAGGGGCTGCTGGGAATGGGGTCAAAGGCACAGAAAAAGCTCTGGGAATGCACAGCCAATCAACATGGAGCTGTGAAAGTTGTTTAAGGGACTGTTTAACCACCAAACAGAGAAAGCAGCTTGAGCCAGGAGATTGTAGTGCAGGAGAGACTCTAGTGGGCTCCCAACCCAAAGACCTGCACATCAACCCAATGACTTGTTCTGCCCAGATATAACAGATAGGCAGAGCACCTGGAATAGCGTTTGCTGCAGAGAGCAAAAATGAGAGTGAGCTGCAAGAGAAGAGACTGGAACAGCTTTTCAGCTGAGAGAGAGAGACGTCAGAGTTTCTATTGCCAGAAAAAGAAAGTGGAGAGCAGAGAATGTAAGTGTGTTGTCTGAGCTGAAAAGCGCTGCAGCTGAGTGAGCAATGACTGAGCAACCTGAGGGAAGAGTGGAAGGAGGGCAGCTGCAGAATAAAGGGTGCTAGCTGCACATTCAGAGCAGACTTGATAGACCTCTAGGCCTTTATCTGCTGGCAAATTTCGTATGTTTGTATGTTCATAACCTGTGTCACCCCTCAGTAGGGTGGTTGTCTGAGACTGTTGCTGCTGCAATCAAGTGACTGGGAGTGCTGTGGCTAGGACTGGAGCCAGAGCCCAGCCACAGTTGTTCCCAGAGAAGATGAAGTGAGAGTGCTAGGGTTAGAGACTGAGCCAAAGCACAGCTCAAAGAGTAAAGAGCAGACGTATGTATCAGTCAAGAAGTTCAGGGACCAAGCCTGCTCTGTCCATGGACCACCAAAGAAGAGGACCAGTGAATAAGATGGTGAAAGGCCTGCTTGGTGAACACTGTCTACAAAGGCTTCAGAGGTGAAGATTGGAAAAGCCAGGCAGGTAAGTCTGGATGGCTGCCTTGACTGAGTGGGACTGGGAGCAGGCTCAGCACGCAGCATGGGCAGCCGGTGACTCTAAGGATTGGTGACTGGTAATGGTCCGAGTCTGCTCCTCCTCCTCCTCCTCTCTGAGTAGCAGCCAATGAATGGCACGGCTTGAAATTGGCACATTGGTGTTTAAAGCACACCGGCACACACTGCTGCATCGCCTGCATGAAGAAGAGTGAAAGGAGTCAAGAACGGAGCAGAGGATTGTTGTGTGTGCCCGGAAGGATTTTCTGTGGAGGAGACATCATGACTTGTGCCCATGAGGAAAGCAAAGGAGCTGAATTGGGGCCTGGAGGAGGAGGAATCATCTGACGGCACTCAGGAGAGAAGAGGAGTTTTGTTAATTTTATTTCTGACCCCATCCCCATCCTGTCAGTCCAATCAGTCGAACACTCGGGATTTGGAACTAAATGCCACTGGCCCAGAGGAGCTAGCTCAAGCCTGGGCCCCAGGCCAGTTGTGTGTGCTGCATGTGTGGTTTTGTGGCTCGGGGCGAGGAGCATATGGGCCCGAATGAGCTAGGTGCCACGTTGCTGTTGCCTCAGACAGCGGGAGCTGTCCTGTGTGGAAGGAATCTAGAGGAGAGGAACATTATCCAGCCAGACCAGTCAACTAGTGCCACACTCTAGTCTGTGAGGTGGATCAGTCAGAGAGAGTTGACCTGCCAGCCTGTCTGGCTGGTCACAGTGATCAGTGGTGTGTATGTTGTGACTGTCTGTAGTGTACTTGTTTTGTACTTTATTCTGATTTTCTGGTCTGCTGAAGTCTGATGCTTCAGGGCACATTGTTTATGTCTCAGTGGCAGAAATCACTTTCAACAAAATGAGTCCAGAATCTAATAGTCAGGCTATGCTCTGGGGTTCATCTCTCAGCCTCCACAGATGCCCCCATGACATTATCAACACAAGCCATACAGGAACCTGAGAAGCGTCCTTTAGGGGACATAAAGTCACTCATAACTGTAAGAAAGGGCCATCAGTTTGTGCCCATGTTTTTCAGTGTAGGAAATTATCTGCAGTAGAAACCCAGATTGAATCTGGTTTCTACTAGATACTAATACTGAAAAAATAACAAGGATCCCTCCATCCAGGATCTTTAGGCAGCAGGTAAACAGCATGTTGCCACAAAAGTTTCACACGCTCTCTTTGTGGTCACTTCTTCCACTGCTGGATCAAGGAGACTGAAATGTACATAGGATATGTGCAGTGGATATGTAGGATGCTTATCTACATAAAATCTGGAAACAGACAACGCATATGGTTTGTCTAGAGCAAATCGGGAGAGAACCACACCCAAATGATTTCCCTGACAAAGGGAGTAATTCCTGAAGCGCCAGGGCAAAATTGCGGCTAACAGTTTTCTGGACTGCACACCAAGCATGCCATGGAGCTCAACTGTAAAGCTGTTATTTTGAACACAGCTTCGCTTCTGGGTGTCTCACTTGGGGCTGTTCCTCTCCTTTTGATTTGTTTTGCACTTACAGGTTTGCAACCTGTGATAACCTGCAGCTACCCCTGCACTGTAACTTGCAGGTGATACCCCTTCCTGGATTATTTGGGTTGTCTAGAAGGCCATCATTTTCAATTTCATGTTTTTCCCTCTGGCTTTCCTGTTCATAGCACGTACTTACCAAATACTTTACAGTAGTAGTAGTCATAGCCCTTCTTAAGAAGAAGCTGCAAGTGTATCCTTATTTGGACTATGAGCTCCTGAAGAGATCCTCAGAGATGTGAGGCCTCACAGTGAACAGGGCCTGTTCACTGTGTGAGCCCTCACATCACAGAACAAAGCAGCTGCCGGACCAGGTAGGTCTCCTGGTGTACGTGCTGAATGTATGTGACTGTGTAGTGTACTTGTACCTGCATCTTATTTCTGGTGTCTCTGTTCCATTTCTGGTCTGCTGAGGAGCCCTATATAAACAAAAGCTGCACATGTCATGGGGGAGGGGTGCGCCACAATGTGACACTGGTGCAAATTAAATACCTGGTCCAAACAGCTGTGGACTGTAACTAGTATTTACACCCACTGGGTGAGCATGCAGCCTGGTCACAAGGCATCATACCAGCCAGGTACGTGGATGACAGTGGAATGCCATGCCACCGCACCAGGTCATATCACTGGGCACACAAACATCCTGCCAGGAGGTGTCACCTCCATAACTCACTCATGTTTTTCGTCTTGGTTTCCTAGTTACCCCCCCACATGAACTGCTGTGACTTCACTCTTGTGTCCTCATGTTCGAATGTGCCCCATCCAGTTCCACTGATCTGTGTTCAGTCTTGTTGTCAAGAGTTGCCCCTCCCTAGCCCTAGTGTTGTCTTTAGCTAGGTGGTGTAGTGTAGAGGCCCTAGGGCGGTGCAAGTACTGTACCTACTTGTGAATATTCAGTGTGCATTCGTACTTGTGACCAGAAAATGCTTGATCTGTCTTCAGCCATTAAAAGTGATGTTGAGAAACAATCCTCTATCCCATCCCCTTGGACCTAGTATAGTGCATGCAGCCCTCTACACCCCCAGCACTGTCACTAGCCCAACAGATGGTCCTGGTCCTCCTGTCATTGCTGATCCTCTGCAGTTATCACACATCTACACGTTTGCCTGAAATCTGGCCGTGAGCAGTGTTACAGGACCTGGACTGCAGTATGGCCTGAGAGTGAAGCCATGAATGCACTGAGAGTGACCGACATGAGGAGTACACCTTGTCTGAAGTGTGAAGGCTAAGTACACCTCAGATGCACATTATAAAACCTGGACTAATTATGTGGCTCCTCAAAAGCAGACTTACACCAATTATGTACCTTATCTGCAGCTTGCAAATGAACTTGTTTAATTTATCAGTTTTCATATTGCAGAAAGTGGAAAGATGTTACTTAGTGTGCAAGCATGTGCCCCTTCTGTATATTTGTATGTGTGTATGTGGAGTAGGATTGGTGTTCCTGTAATGTAATGGCACAGTTCTTGTGCTTTTCAGAGGTAAATGTATAAAACAATGTCAGACGAATGCTGTTCCTGAGGACACTGTTCCATTTATCTATTAAATGCTAGCATTTGGGGCTGGCCCAGTGATGCGGAAGATTGAGGGTTTACATCTCACCTGCTGTTACATCAGTGACCCAGGTTCGTAATGACCCCAGGTTGTTAGGGGGCAGGTGGGGAGAGGATTGAGGGTCCCAGGGACTGCTGTCTTCTCCCGGGAGGGTTGCCCAAGCGGTCTTGGTCTTTGACTGCCACCGGTGGAGTCCTGTGGGTAGTGCAGGCTCCAAGAAGGTTTTGAAGGTACAGTAGGAAGCTGAAGTTGCACAGTGTGTGCATGCCTCCACGTGCATGCACCTCTGTGCTACTGCAGCCAGGAGGTACTTGGGAAAATGGAAGGCGGGCAGGCTTATTGGCCCCATTCAATCTCCCTTGGCCGCACTGCCAATTGGTCCCTGGGAACCTCTGGACTGTGGTCTGGGGCAGCCAGTTGTCTACAACCATTGGAGCTGCTGCAGACTCTAATGCTAGCCACAGTCTCCCACACCCCTGATTACATGGGAAAAATTTCCCCTGAAATTAGTGGTGGGGAACATGTTATAAAGGTGTGTTTTTTTTCAAGAAAAGCCCCAGAACTCACCACAGAGCATGTAAACCCCCAGGCCCCTGGATTTTATTTGCCCCAATTCACAAATGTCATATCTAAACCCTCAAATAACTCCTGCCTATGCCCCTGATCAGGACACAGGATCATCATACCTGGTTCCCCTGCCCTGGGCTCTACCAAATGTCATGAGGCAAGAGTAGCCCATGCAGCCTGTGCTGCTCTTCCCTTCAGAATGCTTTTTGTAATGCGAGGTCCCGAAGAATAAGACAGCAGTAAGGAGAGTCTCACTGCTGATTCCTCAACTGACATTGTGTGCATCATGGAAATATGGTTAAGCGATCATGCTGGCCCTGTGCTGTGGGCATCTGTTCCTCCTGGTTTTTCTGGTGCACTGCCTGAGGAGGCATTGCAGAGGGGTGGGTGGCCATCTGTTTTAGATCCACTGGGGACTCCATAGCACTCCTAATGAGAACATTTGGTTCTTTTGAATGTGTTTTCCTGTAGGAGCTTGTGGACTTCATTGCCAAAAGGTGCTGGATGCCCCTAGGTTATTGATGCTGGGGGACTTTAATACCTGGGTCAACGATGAATCCTCACATTTTGGACAAGAGCTCCTCCATTTGATGTCTTCACTGGGGTTGACACAGGCAGTTGCCTCTGAAACACATCAACATGGTCACACACTGGATCTGATCTTCTCATTGGAACATGGCATTATTGCAGTCAAGGTTGATTTGGTCGCTTGGTTGGATCATCATGAGATTGAGTTCCAGTGTGGGGTCCCTGTCTTATTACACTTCTCTGGAGATTATCTGGTGCTGCCCTAAACATAAATTGGAGCCTTGCAAATTTCAGGAGGCACTGGATATCTTGATTATGCTGCTAGCCTGTGCACAAGGTCCAGAGGCGGCCATGGAGTCTCTATAATATGGTGCTTGTGACCACCCTGGACTTCATTGCACCTTTCCACATTACGCCCCTTGACTTCCTGCGTGGTTCTCTGGGTACTGTGCTGAACTGCGGTGGTTAAGACTAAGGGGCAAAGTTAGAGTGTTCCTGAGAAGATCCGGATCTATGGAAGATAGACTGGCACTGAGAATTTATTATGCTGAATATCAGTGGGTAATCAACCTGAAAAGACAGAATTCCTGTCATAGTCGATTGCTGCAGTGAAGAATTGCCCAGCCCAACTCTTTGCACTGTATTCATTTGGTTAAATCCTTCCTGTCTGCAGGAGCTATTTCTGCAGAAAGGTGGGAGGAGTTTGAATATTTTTCTACTAATGAGGTGTCAGCTATTTGATCAGCTGTTTCTTCTAGTGGCCTGGCTTGGACTGGGGTGGTCACACTGATGATGGCTTAGATCTGCTTGCCTATGATGAGTTTCGACTGGTATCTGAGGCTGAGATCCTCCGGGTGGTTTTCAGTTTGCACTCCATCAACTGTGAACTAGACCCAAGTCTAACATGGCTGATTGTCAGCTGACTTGAGTGCTTAGGTCCAGTTTTCACTGAGATCGTGAACGGGTCCTTGAGGGGAGGTATCTTTCCTTCAGTTCTGAAGAAGGCCGGGTCAATCTCCTTCTAAAAAGCCATCTGGGGTCATTCTGGATGACAGATTGACATGTGAATAGTAAGATTCTTCTATCATCCAATCTGGCTTTCATCATTTGAATATTGCTATGACTGTAGTTATAAACTGTACTTAGTTCAGGATGACCGGCAATGATTATCCATGCTTTTGGCACCACTTGGTTGGACTACTGTAACACTCTCTACCTAGGGCTGTCTGGAGGTCTGATGCGTCAACTGCAGCTGGTCCAGAATGCTGCAGCCCAGATGTTGGTGCGTTCTTCACTGAGGGACCACGTCACACCAGTTCTGTGTGTACTCTGCACTGGTTGCCTTTGTGTTCATGCATTACTTTCAAAATTGTCTTGTTGACATACAAAGCCCTCACGTGGTTTGGGTCCGACTCACGGAAAAGAGTTCCTGATTTCATACCACCCAGTCCACCCTCTGCTCCGATGCTGGTTTGTTAGCTGTCCATCAGGCTAGGCTTAAATCATCAGATGACAGAGCCTTTGGAATGGCAGCCCCAATTTTAGGGAATTCTCTCCCTATTACATTTGCTCCACCAATACAATGGAGGTATTTAAAGCCTCATTGAAAACTTTCTTGTTTGATCAAGCTTTCAATATGTCATAATTCAATTCCATTTTAATTATTGTTTAATGCTGATTTGTGTTGTAATTAGTGTCTAATTCTGTAAAGTACTCAGAGCCCTCACTGTACTGAACGCTATATAAATAAATTGGCCTTGCCTTGCTCCTCCTCACACTTCTCACTTCATACCTCTTTACTCCTTCCCACTCCCATACCTACTCTCCTCTTCACTCTTAGAAACAAGACACATAGACAATGACTGAAGAAAAGACAAGTGGTCCGTCTAGTCTTTTCTTGTTTGCCTGTTCAGCCCCAAGACCTAGCATCTATCTGGGGACCAATCCACCCCTTCAGCTCATCCTTTCTCGCGGAACTTGGGGTGGAGCTTGCTACTATTTCTTTGTTCTGTCCCATCTGTGCTTGAAATCCTTCATTGTTTTGGCACCTGCCACTTTGGCAGGCAGGCTGTTCCATGGCTCCACCACCCTTTTGGTAAATAAAACTTCCTCAGGTGCCTCTTGAAACTCTCCACTTTCAGTTTCCAGTCATGCCTCGTGTTCCTGAGTTGGTGTTCCTTTAAATTATTCTGTGCATTCACTTTATTAATCCCTTTTGGAAATTTGAAAGTCTCTATCATATCTTCCTTCTGTCTTCTAGCAGTACATGTT
The DNA here is from genome assembly GCA_016271365.2 of Neoceratodus forsteri. NCBI lineage: Eukaryota > Metazoa > Chordata > Ceratodontiformes > Ceratodontidae > Neoceratodus > Neoceratodus forsteri. Next base: position 132,816,655 of record CM028130.1, on the reverse strand, counting down.
TAATGCCTTAAGACATTTCTTGTATGATTTCCTGTAGGCCCTGAATCATCCTTGTTGCCCTATGCTGTACTGCCCTAGCCTATCTCTGTTTTTTCTGAGGTGAGTGCTCCAGAACTGGAAACAATAGTCTAGATGTAGCCTGACCAAGGATCTATAAAGGAGAGTATTACTTCATTTCATATACTATATATATATACCCTCCCTATGCACCCCATCATCTGGTTTGCCTTGCTGTAGGTTTTGTTGCACTGACTTAATTACTTTACAGTGTCTCTGATAATGACTCCCAGGTCACGCTTCTCTATTGTACAAAGTTTAACCTAATTTAGCCAGTGTTCTATCCTTGGTTTCTTTTTCCCTACGTGCATTATCTTGCACTTTTGGCATTGAATTTCAGCACACAATTGACCACCTCTTCAACCTTGAAGGTCATTTTATAATTTCCTAACTCCTGACATTCTCTACCTTTCCACAAAGTTTTGTGTCATCTAAAGAGAGGGTTCCATATCATAATAGTGATCACAAACAGCGATCGCTATTATGGTGAGTGTATATCGCCAAAAACAAATGGCGATATACACTTTAAAGCAACCTGACATCCGGATATAAAAAGCGTTTTTGGGGGGCTGTGACCTCCTAAATTAGGATTCTCAGCTCAAGGAGGGTGCACGCCAGGAAGGGGACAAAATCCGGATGTCGGGTATAAATTATGCCACAGCTCGTAGCTGCAGGCAACTTTTATCCGCCCCGGTCCCCAACCCAGAACCTACTCTGCCAGAGCTAGCCTCCCACACTACCATGCCACATGACTACTGTAGCTTGGTAGTGCATGTCAGGAGAGGGCAAAATCTGGATGTCGGCAAAAATTATGCCACAGGTAGCAGCTGCTGCACAATTTAACCGGTTCCGGTCCCAAACTCAGTACCTGCTCTGCCAGAGCTAGCCTCCCACACCACACAGCTAGCTCAGCAGCAGCAGGTACTCCAGTCCATGAAAACCCTTCCCTGTCCCTCCTCTTCCCTTGCTATTCTCTCCTTCTGTTTGCCCTTCCATATGGTTGCTGTTCCATACCCTTGCTATTCTGCAGGGGTAGCCTAGATAATTCATGCCTAAAATGAGTTGCTATTTTTGTAGTAACTCATTTTGGGTCACAGTTATTACATGATACCAAGAGGGACTAATCTTACCCTGGATTCCTTCACCAATGTTGCTAATGAACATCTTAAAAGGACCAGGCCTTGACTGATCCCTGTGGTACCCCAATTTGTGACATCCCTCCCTGTTGATTTAAACCCATTGATAACACCTGCTGCCTACCCTTGAGCCAGTTTCCCACCCATCTGACTATATCCCTTGCTGCCCACAGATCCTCCATCTTCCTCAGCAGGCATCTATGTAAGGAGTAAAAGTAAAATGTTTTATTTTTGTGCAGGAAGAAAGGCATGTCATTTGGATATAAACTATCCGGTTTGCAAGACAGTCCTGTACACTATCTAAGTTACACAAATAAATTAAATACAAATATATACATACAAGAAAGAATAATAACATAAAATATGACAAACAATACATTTAAAACAGACAGAGGGTAGACCATTTTGTAAGGGGTGTAGTAGTGACACAAAATTATCTCATACAAGTACATGAATGTGCACAACAGTTACTTAATGCTCTAACAAATTTCTTGTGGTTTTGTTCAACTCACACTGAGGGTGGGAATGCATTCCAGTGTAGGGATGCTTGGGATTTCACAGTTCTATCTCCGAAACTGTTTGTACAGGTTGTCCGGTAAATCTTATTTTGATGTATGGTCCTATCCAGACGTTTCCTAGTAACTGAAACATTTGTAAACAGCAATTTAGAAATGTTATGATGTGAATGGTTTGTTTTGTATTTGTAAATAAGGTTAACCAGTTTATCTTATGGTCCAAATCAAGGAGCAACCATCCTGATCTTGCCAGAAGAGTGCAGTGGCGAGTTCTAAAATCACAGCGCAAAACAAACCTTGCAGCCCTGTAGTAGAATTTATCTAGTTCAGTCAGCAGTTGTTTGTTTGCAGATCTATAAATAAATTCACTGTATCTGAGTACTAGTAATATAAGCTGTTCCACAATATTTTTCCTATCCTGTAACTTTAGGCATCTTGTTGTCCTTTTAGGGCTCCTAGTTTCTTATTTAGTTTGGTAATAGTCATTTCAATGTGATCATTGAAGATCAATAGGAAATCAAAATTTACCCTAAATAACAATAAGTAGCTGCATATTCTATTGGGGTTTGATTTAATATATATATTTGCAGTTTTAAGAGATTTTGTGTTTGTTAGCTGCAAATGCATTATTTTAGTGTTATTAATATTCATTATTAGTTATGACCTGGTGAACCACTCATGTATGCTGGGTAAAGTCAGCCTGCAGTTTTCCGGAGATCCCCCAAACTGTTCCCAGATGCCGCTAAAGCCGTGTCATGTGCATACCACCTGATGGACGATGAATTATTGAGGACAAATCATTATTGAAGATCAATAGAGTAGGGGTCCTGAAATGGACCTCAGTAGTACACCTCTGAACTGCCCAAGGTTCAGAGAGATGGTGTTGTATTTGGACCTCTGATAATGTCCTGTTAAGGACAGAAACCAAGTTAGTGGGTCCCCAGAGAAACCCAGGCTGACCAACCTCCTATATAGGATTGAGAGGTTCACCAGGTCAAAAGCCTTTGAAAGATCTAGAAATACTGCTGCAGTTTTTTTCTTCATTTAAGGATGTACAAATTAAATCATTAAATTCATCCAACGTTGATGCTGTTGAAAACCCTCGAAAACCTGACTGGCACAGTATGAGTAAGACATATTTATCCATGTAATCCCCCATTTGCTTATTTACCAATCTCCAAACATTTGGAGAGAATAGACAAATTGGGGCTGCAGTTGTTTGGAGCTGCTTTATCACCTGCCTCATGCATTGGCATTATTTTGCTAGTTTTCCAAAAGTTATAAACTGACCTGTTTGCAAACTCCAATTAAATATATATAAATTGGAGAAGCTGTGTAGGGAGCAGCTATTTTAAAATCACCTCTAAATTACCTGAATCTGCAGATTTATGTGGGTTTATTTGTAATAGTTTCTTTTTACCCCAGGTAACGTTAGTTGCTTAAATCTGAATGGAGGATGCTGTCAAAGATTCTCTATCTAGCGCAATAATGTTAGTTGCTTCCATGTTTCCATAAAGCCCCAAATCAGGAAGGTCTATAAAAAATAATTTAGAGTGTTTGAGACCAGACTAGTGACATCTGTTATGACATCTTTACCCTTATGTTTATATTTTTCTGTCCCCTTGCCTCCAGGGTTGGACAGATGTTTCACAGTATTCCAGAATTTTTGGAGTCTGAGTTGTAGTTTAACATATTACAGTAATAGTTTATTTTTGCATTTTTGGTTAGTCTTCTACACTCGTTTCATTTAATTTTAAATGATTCCCAGTCAGAAGCCGTTTTGATTTTTTGCTGTTTCCAGATTCTGTTCTTGACCCGAATTGGTTTTAGCAATTTTCAGTTATCCATGGAAATCTAGGCAATGTATTAAGTTTCTTTTTAATTTTTGAGCATGTCTGTCACAGATTATTTGAAAAGTATCTGTAAAATACTTGATGGCTAAGTCTAAGTCTGGTATTAAAGCACACCTCCATTTTCCGGCTTATACTATCCAAAAATTTGGGTTCAGAAAATGTCTCCTATCTCAAATCCAGTTTTGCTTTAAATGTTCTTGAGACTTACTTAACTGGCAGGAGGGGAGGTAACCCAGACAGGACTGTGATCACCAAAGTGAGGAGACAACGTGCCCAGAACCTTTATTTGTAAAGGTTCAGAGACAAAATTAAGTCTAAAATAGATCCATTGGTTGTAGTGTTTGTACATCTCACAGGTGAATGTATCAGTTGTGTAAGCCCCAAAGCTGCTGTGATTTTCTTCAGGTGCTTACCCTTATTTTTGTCCAATCACAATTAAAATCCCCACCAGTGCAATGAATTTATTCTTTACACATTCCCTTATTTTGTGTAAAACCCTTCAGTGCTTTTCAAGTTTGTCTTAGGAGGAGAATAAACCACTACTACTGCTGTTAAGCTGTACTAAGTAATAGAAATAACCAGAAATTCTATATTATTTTCACTTCCTGTAGATATAACTTCAATATGCCCCAATAAATCTTTAACATAAAGCATTATTCTCGCCCCCCCTTTACCCTTCTGTCTTGTTTTACAATTTGATAGGCAGGGACACTTAGTTCATTTGTACTTATATTTTCTGATAACTATGTCTCACTTAGGCCTAGTATACAAGGATTCTGGGCATCTAACAAAGTTGCCAGAAAATCAGTTTTTTTTTGTAGACTACTGAGCATTATCATGCAGACTTTTATGTCATTAAAAACATTTTCCAAAAGGTAGCAAAGAAAGAAAGCCAAAAAGATTGCATTCAGGCAATACAAAAGACACAGGCAGAAGGGATAGGAGAAGTACCAGGAGAAGAAAGGAGGCAGAGAGGTCAGTAAGGGAAGCCAAAGCTCAGACAGAAGAACACATTGCAAAATCAGTGGGTAGAGGGACAAAACCTTTTACAGCTACATAAGTGAAAAAAGAAAGACAAAGGGAAGGATAGTGAGACTGAAGGGGAGGATGGGGGCTCGTGGAGGATGACAACAGTAAAGTTGACATATTGAACAGGTATTTCTGCTCAGTCTTTACTGAGGAAGAGGAGGGTAATGGGTCTGAAGGAAGTACAAGTGGTGAGAATGGTGCAGAAATGGACACAAGTCCCTTTACGAGAAAGGTCCTGAAGGAACTGGAAGTAATAAGAGTTGATAAAGCAATGGGCCAGATGGGGTGCACCCCAGGTCCTTAAAGAACTAAGAGAGGTGGTGGCTGAACCTCTGGCTATCCTGTTTAGCTGATCACTGGAAACAGGGAGGTACCCAAAGACTGGAGGACAGCAGATGTAGTCCCCTTATACAAAAGCGGGAACAAAAGAGGAAGCAGGGAACTACAGACCAGTCAGCCTCACCTCGGTAGTGGGAAGATCATGGAAGCACTACTGAAGGAAGATTGGTGGAACATCTGGTTGTCAATGGAGTACAGGACCCAAGGCAGCATGGTTTCACCAGGGGAGTCATGTCAGACCAACCTCGTTGAATTTTGACTGGGTGACTAGGGAGGTGGACTGGGAGGGCAGTGGACATGGCCTATCTGGACTTCAGCAAGGCCTTTGACACTGTGCCACATAGAAAACTATTACACAAACTGGGGAATATGGGTGTGGGCAGGACAGTAGTGTGGTGGGTAGGTAACTGGCTGGGTGGCAGGACACAGGGTGGTGGTAAATGGCTGTCACTCCACAGAGGGAAGAGTGACCAGTGGGTACCACAGGGATCACTGCTGGGACCAGTACTATTCAACATCTTCATCAGTGACATTGCACAGGACCTAGAAGGCAGAATTTCACTGTTCGCTGATGACACAAAGCTCTGTAACAGAGTAGACACACCAGAGGATGTAGACAGAATGAGAAGGACCTGCAGAAACTTGAAGAATGGTCAGGGGTTTGGCAGTTGAAATTCAATGCAAAGAATGCAAGATAATGCATATGGGGCACAAAACCCTGGCACAATATATCAGTTGGGGGTGAGGATATAGCATGCACCAAGCAGGAAAGGGATCTTGGGGTTATCATCTCTGATGACCTCAAGGTAGGGAAACAATGTGACAAGGCAGCAGGTAAAGCAAATAGGATGCTGGGATGTATAGGCAGGGCATCACCAGCAGGAAAAGGGAGGTCATAATTCCCCTATACAAGACACTAGTGAGGCCCCACCTGGAGTACAGTGTACAGTTCTGGAGACCATACCTACGTAAGGACATAGACAGGGTAGAGAAGGTTCAGAGCAGGGCAACAAAGATGGTGCATGGATTGCATCACAAGTCCTATGAAGACAGGTTGAAGGAACTGAACATGTACTCCCTGGAGGAGAGGAGGGAGAGGGGATATGATAGAGACATACACGTATCTCACAGGGAGTAACAGGGTGCAGAATACACTATTTTTAAGCGAAAGATGTTCCAGGACTAGAGGCATGGGATGAAGTTGGAGGAGGACGATTCGAGGAAACATGAGGAAGAATTTCTTCACAGAACGGGTGGTGGACAAGTGGAACATCCTGTCAGAGGAAGTGGTGGGGGCTGAAAGAATCACGGGATTTAAGAATGCATGGGATAGACATAAAGGGATTCTGGAGGTCGGGGGGTGAGGGCAACAGACTTCTAGGAAACATAAACTGAACTTACAAGCTCAAATGGGCAGACTGGGTGGGCCAAGGCCCTTATCTGCCGACACTGTCTATTTATCTATCTATGTATCTATGTATCTATGTATCTATGTATTTGGTCCAGGATTTAGTTCAACATCATCCTCAAAATCAGTACTAGGAAACAGACTCCAGTAAATCCTACTGGTGGTTTGTTTAGGTTTGGAGGAAACACTGTTTTTTCCTACAGGGTGTAGCTAGAAATTTCTGTTGTGTACACAATCTCAACAGTTATAACCCCATTAAAAATGTACAAACCTTATACAAATGGCACCCTTCCAAACAAGTCAGATTGTTGTCAGATGATTTCTTTAATCTCTAAAGAGGTTATACGTGTATCTGTCTCATAAACAACAGAAGTTTAAACATAGACACCCTTAGTGGTCTACACTAAGCCAAATACTACAGATTAGAATGAAATGTTAACAGAAAGGCACATGGTTTGTTACAGGCACTCAACAAAACTGTACACAAATGTGTATGGTGAGTATGCCTGTCCACGCCCTTGTTTCCTATATGTATATACATACCAATTATTGGTAAAGCTGTTTCTTCTACCTACAGGGCCAGATTGTTTCTGTTAAACTTAGGTCAGACTCACTAAACATTGCTCCTTTTGAAATAAAGCACAAAATAAATGAGGTTACCACCTGTCCTGATTTTCATAGGACAGTCCTGATTTGGGCAGCTGTGTCCTGCAAAAAGCCATGAAGAAAAATACATGTCCTGACTTTTAGTAGAAAATATTTTCTAACTTTCCACTAAATGTTGCAGAAAACTTTAATATATTTTATTTAATTTATCAAGTCTAGGATTACAATACCTTTGAGCCATGGCTCTTTACAAAGATTCCATGTCAGAGAAATACAAATTATGGGGAACATCAAGACAGGCATTACAACAATTTGGACATTGCAAACAGAGTACAGATTAATACAGTTCAAAGGTAGCATTGTAACAAGGCAGCCAGCGGCATTTGTCAGAGAAAACAGACAACAGATAAGAAGTGCCAGAGTCATAGGGAGAGGGAAGAGGGTAGGGGAGAAGGAATGTAGGAAGGTGGCAAGAGGGTGAAAGTGCAGCATTGGGTATACCAAGATGTGAGGGCAGATCTTAACTAAAATACCTTAAAATGATAAGAAACAATAGAAACAACCAGGAAACTAAAATACTTAGCCTTAATTCAGATTATACAGAGAAAACAAGCTTTTGCATTGGTCGAGGTTACCTACTGTCCTGTGAAAAATCAAGTTTCGTAAAAATGTCCCACTTTGGGCTTCTTAAAAGGTGGTAACCCTAAAATAAGACATCTCAACATTTTAACATAATCATTTTCAGATCAGTTGGGCAATGTGTATCTAGGACCCCACCTGGATTAGCAAGCAATAAAATCAATATAAACTTATGGCCGATTCTCAAATGGGGCTACGTTTAACAAGCTTCGGCAAATGGCAGCCTGCACCAAAGCCCCATGTGCCAGGGACCCTGAACCAGATTCTGATACAGGATGGACCCGGCATTTAAGTGCCCACACTTATGTGCAACCCTCCCATGCACCATACACCTGTGCATGGGAAGGTCTGACACAGGCATCCTGACCAGCACTCCAATCATCACTGTGCCCCTATCCATACAAGTGACATGTGCCCTATGTGGAGTATAGTGCCCCTCACCCAAACAAGCAATTCTCACCCCTCACCACCTCCCAACCTAAACAACAGCCAGCGCCAGGCACAGCCCACACACCTCCATGTCCAGGCGCTGACAGAACTGGCAGCGGTTGTGTAATGTACTGTGTATGCACTCAATGTCACTGAGCGCATGCACTGTAAGCAAAAGCATGACCCTGTTGGTTTAGTCAGTTCCCAGACATAGAGATGAGGGGTGGATTGTGCCTGAACACAGGCTGATGTTCAGGATAGGGTGGACACTACCTGTTGGGGGGGGCACTATTTCACCATGAGCGAGGCAATGGCAGTACATGTTACTGGGGCAGCATTAGAGTTCGGGAGGAGGACACATTCAAATTATATGTACCATGGGCAGCATAGGGGATGGGGAGGTTTACCACGTCATGGGTTGCAGCAGAGTCCAGACTAAGGGCATGTCATGGGCTCTGGCAGCACTGGAGGACTCTTGACATAGTGCACGCATACGAGATGCACCCAGCAGAGCATATTCTAGATCCTCTTAGATCAGCCCTGGCTGGTCTAAGGATACTAGAATTCTGGCTTCAGGGCACAGTTTGTGAATCTTGCTGGCTGTGGCAGCTTGCATCTGCCACAGTGCCTCTTGCGTCTTGTCGCAGCCCATCTCTGGGTGCAGGGACAGTACAAGCCCTGTTTGGGGCAGGTAGCCTGCATTTGACACAGGCTGCCTTTGTGAATCACTCTTGACATACCTTTCGGCACAAGGTGCTCCTTGTGACATTCTCTGTGGTGCAGACACCTTGCGCCATGCCGAGCCTTTGAGAATTGGGCCCTTAGTGTTTCCCTACCTGCACACTAAAAGGAGAACCCCAGGCACACACAGCTCAGTTTTCACAATTTGTTACTAACTACTTTTTGGGAAGGAGGTTTCAAGGCCATTCACACTGCAAGGTAATGAGTGGCGCAGGCTTTTAAACTGGTAGCTCCGCCCACACTGTCCACTGATTGACTGCTTGCCAGTTCCAAGTCCAATGTAAAAACACTCTGCACAGCTCCTCGATGTCAAATGGCTGTATATAGGGAAGACTTGTCTTCTACGGTCAACAGAGGTGTAACAGCTGCTGTGGTGTATGGGGGAGGCAGTTCTCCCAGCTGAGTTCTGCAGAAGCAAGCAGTGCAGGCTTTAAACCTGGTAGCCCTGCTCAGACTGTCCACCTGGCTGCTTGCCACTTTCAAGTCCTGGTGAATGTAAAAACACTCTGCACAGCTCCTCTATGTCAAATGGGTATATAGGGAAGATTTGTCTTCTGTGGCCAACAGAGATGTAACAGCTGCTGTGCTGTATGTGGGACAGATGGCAGTTCCCCAGCTGAGTTCTGCAGAAGAGAGCGGCATGGGCTTTTAAACCTGGCAGCCCCACCTGCTCTGTCCAGTGACTGGCTGCTCGCCAGTTCCAAGTCCTGGTGAATATAACAAACACTCTGCACAGCTCCTCGATGTCAAATGGCTGTATATAGGAAGACTTGTCTCTACTGCCAACGGAGGTGTAAAAGCTGCTGTGGTATATGGGGATGGATGGCAGTTCCCCAGCTATGAGGCATTGAGTCGAAAGCCTTGCTGAAGTTGAAGTAAAGTAGATCCGCTGAATGGCCCCTATCTAGCTCCCTCATTACTCAGTCAAAGAAGATAATTAGATTGGACTGACAGGAACTCCCTGCCATGAATTCATGCAGCTTACTATACTGAAGACCGTTTTCTCCAGGTGGTCAACAATATCTTTCTGACCAGATTTTCTACCAGCTTCCCTCAATAGAACAACAGCACAGGCTGGTGCAGGACTGTCTTGTAAACTGGACTGAAAAGTCTCAATGACATATATTATCCTGTATAAAATGAAGTTTTATCTACCTCCATACCTACCATAGAGGTAAGACTGACTGGCCTGTAGTTCCATGCCTGTTCCTTATCCCCCTCCATGTAGTGGGACCAGGTCTGCTACCATCCAGTCTGTGGAACCACCCCCAACAGCAATGAGCTGTTGAATAGGTTGCCAAGGATCAGACAGTTCTTCTGCCAATTCCCTTAGCACTCTTGAATGCATCCCATCTGGACCTGGGCCTTGTCTATCTTGGGGCTGTCAGCCCTTCCAGACCCTTTCTCTAATGAATACCAGCGCTCCTGCTTCAGAATCCCTTTTAGTGGCCACTTGGGTGCCAGTATCCTCCTGGTGAAAACAGAGCAAAGTAGCAGTTGGGGATGGCAGCCTTTTGCCCATCATCCTCAATTACTCCTACCCCTGTCTGACAACCTAACAACTCCCCTTTTCCTTTTTCCTGATGTATCAGAAGAAATGTTTTTCTCCAGATTTGATCCTTTCTGAAAACTGCAACTCAGTGTCTCGTTTGCCTCCTGGCGGCCCTCTTTGCCTCCCTGGCGGCCCTCTTTGCCTCCCTGGCCTCTTTGCCTCCCTGGCGGCCCTCTTTGCCTCCCTATTTTTATGAACTTATTCTTCCCATTCTTCCTGCCCTGTTTCACCTTAAACCTACAGAATGTCTTTCTTTGGCCCTTACTGCTTCCCTTACCTTACTGAGCATCATACAGGTCTCTCAGAACTTATTCCTCTTACTACTGCCTCACATAATCATGTTGCTTCAGGGATGAATGGCCCCTTTATTACCTCCCACATCTCTTCAACACTTAATATACTACCCACCCCAGTTTGTCTCGCACCAACATTCTCAGTTTTTAACTATGCCCCTTAAAGTCCAGGACCTCCATTCTCAAGTGGGTTTTTTCACCCTAGAGTCAAATCAAACCAAACAGAATTATGGTCACTGTTTCTCAGTGGTTCTCCTACTCTTAATCACAACTACTGCTTCCAATCGAATTGGTGAGAACCACATCCAGAGGGGATTCCTGTCTGGTAGGTTCTTTTACTAGCTGGACCAGCAGGCAGCCCTGAAGAGCTCCTTGCCATTGGAACATCCCAGTCTACACCTGGCAGATTTAAATCCACAACCACTACCACTTCCCCCTTCCTCACCCCTCTTTTTATTTCTCTTCCGCTCTTTGTCACCTACTTCTCCTTGCCCTGGTGGCCTGTACAGCACCCCAAGGCATAGTTTCTGCCCTATGCCAATGTGAGCTGCACCCAGCGCAACACAGCCTCCCATACCACACCTGATGTTCCCATCCCCACCACTTCATTGCACTCCCTGGCACAAAGGGCTACACATCCTCACCTTCCATCCCTTCTGAACAGGGAGTACCCTGGCATTGTGAGGTCCCAATCGTTGTTGTCCAAGGTCCATCTTAGTATCTGTTACCACTGCTTGTAGCTCATTAATTTTGTTGCCCAGGCTCTTAGTGTTGAGGCAGACCCTTTTCAGATATCCTCTGAGCATATGTTATGTATTGGGTATTCTCCTTGCACCTCCCTTGTCTCTGTTATCCGCTTTACCTGCAGCACCCTTATTGTACCCTCTTTTGTTATTTCTTTCTCTCTCTCCCTCTTCTTACTTCATACCTCCTCACTTCTATCTCACTCCATACCTCCTTTCTCTCATCCTCACTTCTTCCTCACTCTCACTCCTCCTCCGCCTCACCCCTTCTCACTCCATACCTCCTCACCTCAGTCCTTCACACTCCATACCTCCTGTCCTCCCTCACTCCCTCCTCTAAAGCTGGATGTCAGGCTGTCTTTTAACAGAGGCAGCAGTCACATGGCCCAGGACTGGCTCTGTCCAAACTTTAACCCTTGGGCTACCAAACATATGTGGAGTGCTGGCAGATGGCACAGTGCCCGAAGTCAGGTGGTACAACAAGGATGGTGTATATTTAATCAACAAATACAATGACTGTCATAGGCACACTGTAACTGCTCAGAATGCCCTTGCACCATTGAAATCATTACACATGACATCCGCTGCCATTTCATAATCCGACCTGGACCACGAGATTTGAAGAGTGACAGCAGTGACTTGGGCCTGGGGCAACACAGCTAGTTTAGAACCAGAAATGTTGCGTCTGTGCCTTCTGCTTAGGCTGACTGATCTCCAGCCTTTGCTGAGAATCAAACCCAGGACCCAAGTCCTAATGGAGTTAGCTCTAACCATTCAGTTAAATGGGAGATTAAAAGAGAGTGCCTTTGTTATTCTTTGGTAACAGGGTAACAATGCCTGTTTTCAGGGCAACCCAGGAGCACTGGGAAGGTGAAGTGATTTGCTGAGGGTCACAAAGTATGCAAGTGGAAGTGGTGAGAATCAAACCTAGGTCTGCTGGGTGTACCAAGCTCATTCACTGCTCATTGCCAGGGCCACTGGAAAATTGCAGAACTTTTGGAAAATTTTGCAGGATTTCGCTGTATTTTCCCTGTTTTGTTGTGGGATTTTGCAGGCTGTTATGCACACATTTTCCTCTCTGTGAGGCACAATCTTAGGTTTTCAGTTGCTGTGTGGAAGTCACATGAATGTTAGTATTAAAGACACCTAGCAAAGGTATAATAATAATGCTTTATTAAAACCAAATAAACAAACACAAACAGCACAAGGACCAATCGAAATCAACAGTATAAAACAGTGTACAGTATAATAGCAGCATCATTATGAAAAAACAACACAAGGACCATCCGAAAATCAACAGTATAATATTAGTATACAGTATAACAGCAGCAGCGTTATGAAAAACACACAAACACATGGACCAATTGAAAATCAGCAGTATGATAGCAGCATCATAGTTAAATCAGAACTATACTAAAAACAATCAGTCTATGAACAGCATACTACAGTATGAAAAGTACCATCCATCACCCACCTGACTACCTGTGGCAGAGTTAGGCTACACCTCGGCTGTGACTGATGGACCACTTTTCTATTTTCTTATTTCCTAGCTACCGAAATGTCTGTCATAACAGCTACTGCTTTCTCTTTGCTTTTCTTCTTTTCCCACCTACCCTAGGTTGGCCACCTAGTTGCTCTTTACTTTCCTACTAAACTTCCTACTAATTATCTCTTTTCATTTCCATCCATCCAGTCCCTGGACTGATGCCAAACACCGGAGAGGTGTTGTGTATAGTGCATTTTGTGTACAAAAACATGAAGGCTATTTTAAATAGGAATGAATACAGAGGTAAAGCCTTTTAAAGAAAAGGAGTCAGAAGTCATATAAAACAATTTAATGATTAGGACAGTTATAAGAGATCCTTAAGGTAGTTTCATAAATTCACACTATAGACCTGTCGCTGTATAAGGTTCTATGTATGAGAATGCAATACACTTTATAAAAGCACTTAGTCACTGTGGATCAGAGATATAGAGAGTCAGTATCTGTGAAGATATACACTGTACCTTTAACCGAACCAGGAAATCCACTGAAATAGCTCCTCCCCTTTGGTTTTGAAACATGTTCAGACATGAAACAGCATGTCCAGACTTGTAAATAGAAAGGGCTTAGTCAGGTGACCCCCACCAAAATATATAAATACCTCTTCACTAAGTTCACTTCAGTTCAGCCCAGTAGGGCTCAGCCCTGAAAGAGGAGGAGATGTTCTACTACTACTACTACTGTAGACAAGCTGTTGAATGCAGATGAAAAGGGTCTTAGGAGCTCTAGATTCCAGGACTGTATTGTGTAGAAACTAATGATGTTAAGTAGTGGTTTTTCAATTTTTGTTTTCATTTATTATTTTCGAACTTTGAAAATAAATATCACACCAAGGTGTGTTTTAAACCTGTAAATTTGCCTTGTCTGAAGTTTATTATCTCACACTGTGACACTACCATGTAAGAAAAATGTTTTCAAATCACAGATACACAAACAGAGGAGCAACTGGTGACCACCATCATCAATAGCCTTAGAATTTCTTATTATATTTTAACATAAGAAGCAGTCTAACATTGTCTTCTGTCATACTGATGACTGTCTTTTTTTTTTCATAGGTAGTTTGTGCCTTTCCCCAGTTTTCTCCCGCTTGAGATCCCGCAGACATGAGCTTGTGTGTGGAGGCACACGCACACCCAGGCTTGGTCCATTCTGCCACACCCTGGCAATTGCCTGCTGCCCCCTCCTCCTATGCTTCTCATTGGACCACCACCAAAGAGGAATGGAACTACAGGGACAAGCACACATCCCTCCCAGGGAGAGGAGCCACCTCGCTGCAGCTCAGTCCCACTCCTCGCCTCCCACCCACCAACCTCTGACAACCTGGACTCATTCCTGAACCCGGTCCTCGACATGGTGAGAGGTGCGGCGTCCAGTGCCTCAACCCTCAGCACCACTGGGACAGCTGGTGACTGCCTTTTTAAAAATCAGAATACACCAAAAGTCCACTCAACATCTGCTGTAGTCACAGGAGCCAGATGTATCATTTGGCCACAGCAGAAAGATTTGGCAGTGTACTCAGCCCCATCACTGAGCAATATTAAAATCATCAGGTATTAACTGGGCAAGAGTTCAGTAGCCGTGCACTCAAACACTAGTAAGACATGGGAGCTCCTGGGTATATTTTGATTTTTCTTGTCTAGTGTTGCAGCTGCTCGTAGTCAAAGATGCGGCAGCTTTGAATGTGCTCAGTCAGGGATGTGTTTTAAAATTCAGTCCAACTTCACACCTGTCCAACATCACCTTCTGGAAAAGATTGATGCAGTTTTCATTTTCCTGAGCCTGACGCCTGGACAATATTTCGACTGTCTGTGGTCTGTACTGTGTTTCTGCTGTGGCAATATAAACCAAAACTGTGGACATTTTGAACCCTTGCAAATATATTGTGTCCCTGTGGCTTGCTATTTGATTGTGGATACTGATGAAGTTGGCATGCTGTTTAGCAACAAAAGCTACAATACCAAATGTTCTTGAAACAAGTGATTTATTTGATGTACATAGTCCCAACGTTTCACCTAAATAATTAGGCTTCTTCAGGGAACTGTAAAAATTATATAAAATATACATAATTATTTTTCTAACACAATATCAAGTTTAACTAATCACTATTAATGAGATCATTTGCTTTCAATATATATGTATATTTATATATGTATATAGATTTTAATTTCTAATGCATCATTTTAATAATGCTTATGAGATAGGCAAAATTGTTATATATAAAGATTAGCTCAGCTGCTCAAGATATGTACAACTTAAGGAGTCATGGCAATCATCTTGGCCCTAGTCGGCAGTGTTAAAAAGTAAGGAAAATATATTAAAAGTGGTGGTCCTTACAATAGGAGAAGCTGAGCTAATCTATATATATAACCACGGGAGCAGGCATGGACCAACCACAGGAGTGAGGGACAGACCCAGTCGACCAAGACAAATTTTTAAACCACTTGCTTCCCTTACCAGGGCCCGGCGCCTGGCTGCCACCTCTTTAAGATTTTTTCAACCACTTGCCCTCTCCTGGAACCTCCCGGCCTCCACTCTCCATTAGAGACCAACACAGATTTTCAATATTTCACCCAGATTTTAACTTTGCCATTTTATTACACTTCCTTATGAGCAGTACAGCTGTCATTTTCCACATCTTGCCCAAAACGTGTTTCCAACCATATAGTTCACAATGGCACAGTCGGTGTGTGAAATCAATGTATTGGACATATTAAGAAAATCACAGTGACACTGTTCATGAGCAGAGGTCTTAAAATGGCTATGTTGAAAATTTGGTGAAAAATTCCTAAAATGACTGTTTTACGAGCAGTTGTGCAGTTCCTATGCACGCTCATAAGTTTGCGAATTTTCAATATTTTCACTCCAGATTTTCAACATTGCCATTTTATTACACTTCTTATGAACAGTACAGCTGCCATTTTCACATGTCACCCAAAATGTGTTTCCACACATGTAGCGCACAATGGTGCAGTGTTGTGTGGAAGCAATGTTTGGGCCAGATTAAGAAACTCACAGTTACACTGTTCATGAGCAGAGGTCTTAAAATGGCTATGTTGAAAATTTGGTGACAAAAGTCCATAAAATGACTGTGTTATGAGTGAGCATTAGCAGTTTCCATGCACCCTTGTAAGTTCATGACTTTGTAATATTTTCAGTCCAGATTTTCACCAGTGGCATTTTTCCACACTTCTATGAACAGTACAGCTGTCATTTTCACATCATGGTCGAAATGTGTTTTCACACTTTCAGCAGAGATGCCTGGTCGCTGTGGGAAATCATTGTTTGGGGCAGATAAAGAAAATCACAGTGACACTGTTCATGATCGGAGGTCCCAAAATACCTGTGTTGACAATCTGCTGTAAAAATCCCCAAACTAATTACATTACGGGTGTGCATTGCACAGTTTCTATGCACGCCGTGACTTCACCAGTTTTTAATATTTTTAGTGCAGATTTGCAACATTGCCATTTTTACACCTCCCATGAACAGTACAGCTGTCATTTTTCACATCCTGTTCGAATGTGTTTTTGCACCTGTGGTGCTAAATGCCGTAGTCGCTGTGCATAAGCAGCTTTCGCTAACAAACTGATATTGCCACTGTTCATGAGGTCACAAAAACCATGTTGAAAATTTGGAGTGAAAATACCAATGAATGCCTGAGGTGTTAGGGTTTCTCCCATAACGCCCCACTCAGTAGAGAATGACAGGCATCAGGGGTGTGATTTGGCTCTGCCTGTAATGCTCATACCATTCCACACCCTGCAGCCAGTGAGAGGCATCGAGGTATGCCTTTGACTCTTCGGCCCCAAAGTTCACTCCATTCTCCTATACCGCACCCATCTCACCATATTTCCTGATGGAATGGGTGCGATAGAGCCAAAGACCCCAAGGCACACTATGACACTTGCCAGTGTCTGCAGGGTAGGGTGTGGTGCAATGGCGTGGCCATTATGCCTGACGACCCAAAGGCACACCCCAATGCCTGTCACTCTGCAGGGTGGTGGTGGGGCTTTTCAGTGCAATACTTCACTGCCATTCCTATTATGCAGCTCTGTAACTTACACTACCAATGCCAATGCCAGCAAGCAAACATTCGCATTGACAAATGCTTGTTTTGTAAAGGACTCAACTGCTAGGTATCCTGAGCAAGGTAGGGACTGAACTGTGATATGTTTCTCACCAAACTAATTAGGTGTTAAGTGTAGCTGATTGCTTCAGGGGCCCATGGCCAGGTTGACCTGTCAGGTGAACACACCCATTTCCTTTGCTTTGTCTCTCTCTCTCCCTCCCACTTAGAATCTTCACTTATCAAGTCTTACTCTTAAATATTAAAGATTAACAGTGCAGTTCAATATGTATGCTTTATATTTAAAGAGCCCCTGAGAGCATTAGGACAACTTTAAAAAGTAAGATTTATATTCAGCTCCATCCCATTTTCTATATTACTTCATATAGTTTCTGTAATAAATTCTCAATTTCTTTATGACAGAAATAGTTGCATGAAAACAAGATCCCTGTCCAGTAGACTAGTTCAAGTTTCAAGTTTATTACAGGAATGAGTCCATTGAGCAGGCTCATTCACAAGGAGGTCCTGAGAACATAGATCAGAAACATATACAGATACAAGGCAGGTAAAATACATACAGTACTAGCACATAAATAACATAGGTAAATAATGTTCAAATAATACCTGACTAATCCAATATTTACAAAGCAAAACCTTGAGAATGTTACAGAATATAGAAACTGTCAGACTAGGGAATTACATCTACTCTGACTGCTTCTCTACATATTGCATCACAGTCCCCTATTTATGAGAACACAAGTATCTTCACAGCAACATATTTTAATGTCACAGTTATGATGTTAGTGCCGGCCTGGTGGCACTGAGGGTTGCGGTGCTGGACGCCTTACCTCATGCCATGCTGGAGACCTGTGTTCGAATAAGCATGGGCGCTGGGAGTCGGCAGGGAGGAGAAGGATTGAGTGTCTCATGGACTGCTCTCCTTCTCCAGGGGGGTTAGTAGCACTCGATGTTCACTTGCCCGTAGCGGAGGCTGGGAGGCAACACACTGATGCTGAAGATGTGGGTGGGGGATTGCGGCAAACGCCTGGAGGAGCATGCACGGGAGCATGTGCACTGCCACTGCTGACGTCACTGCATGCTGCATCCTCTGAGGGTGCACAGAAACAGGGAAAATGGAGTCCCTGTGGAGGATGATGGTCCCCTGGCAATGGCCCAGAAGGTGCTTCCCATCACTGGATCCGGGTCTGGTGAGTCGAGAGGTCTCCCACCCCTGCCACAAAGGGTAAGCCGTGAGGGTTAAGGCCAGGGGGTCTAATACCAGGTGTCAGTGCAGGGGACATCAGATGGACAGCAGAGGACTCTGGGGGAACAGTACTAAATAAAAAAATAAAAACAATTATGATGTTGGGTGTAGACAGGCAGACAGAGCTAAAAGGGCAGATATACTGTAGTCTTGCAAATATCCTCAGTAATAAAATAAAAATATAAGTTACATCTATGCCCAAATGCTACATTTTGCAAAGTTGTCTCAGCTGTGTCAGTAACTCTTTAATATCACTTCTAAAATCAAGAAATCTACAATGCGTTCAACTGTACTGTTAAAATTTTACTTTTCTTTTTTTTTTAATTCCCTCATCCCACTCATTTTGAAGTTCTGGTGCTGATGTAGTTCTGTTTTCAAGTTGAACCACTGAATATGTTTCAGCACCCCATCAACAAATGTTGCCGTTATTTGATCCTGGGTTGTTATCAAACCATAAATGTTTGATCCCTGAATTTGTTTCTTACAACAATCACTCACTTTGCAATCACTATAATTCATCATGACTCCTTTAGTAAACCACCAGTTTTAACTCCTTCACCACCCAGGAACTATGCTTTTCAGAGATGGGCCCTACCCTACTCAATAAAACTCCCAAATTCTGGTTCATACTACCCGATAGGACAAAACGGTAACACCTGCGCTGTGAGTGCACATCCGCTTGTTCGTGGGGGGCAGAAGTGCAAACCAAGACATTTCATACCCCCAAAAATATTTGTACCAGTCCAATTAGAAAATTATTTTTCTAAATGATCAAAACTAGTACCTATGTTTTTCATACTGATATTATTAGTTTAATTCATTTTGAAGCATTTGTTAGGTTATTTAGGTTTTATGCTACTTTTTAGGACAGTAAGACAATATGTTTTAAAAGTTCAGTAACTGATGTGAAATGACCAGGAGTGTACACAGTGAAGGGCACTGGTGCAGCGAGGGGGCCTCAGATTTCTCCGGGGTCTAGGGCCCTAGGTTGCCTTAACCTAGCCCTGCAGGAGGGGCTGTGGACATGGCCTACCTAGACTTTAGCAAGGCATTTGACACAATCCCACACAAAAGATTAATAGTCAGATTAACCAGCCTGGGAGTGGGTCCCAGGGTAGCCTGGGTGAAACATTGGTTGGACAACAGGACACAGAAGGTAATTGTAAATGGAATCCACCTGAAGAAAGAGGGGTTACTTTTGGGGAACTGCAGGGTTCAGTACTGGGTCCAGTCCTTTTAATGTTTTATAGTGACATTGCAGAGGGACTGAAGGAAAAGTATGCTCTTTGCAGATGACACAAAGATCTGCAACAGGGTTGATATACAAGGAGGCATGGAAAGGATGAGAAGGGACTTGGCAAGGTTGGAAGAATGGTCAGAAGTATGGCAGCTTGGTTCAATGCAAGAAGTGCAAAATAATGCACCTGGGAAAAAACCCAGGGAAGATTACACACTGGGGAGGTAGTAACAACAACAAAAATGGAAAGAGACCTGGGTAATCATATCAGTTGACCTTAAGGTTAGCAATCAATGTGAGAAGGCAGTAGGAAGGGCTGGGGCATACTGGGATATGTAGGGAGGCATCACGGCAGAAAACAGGAAGTTGTTATCCCTCTGACAGACAGTTGGTGGGACCCCATCTGGAGTACTGTGTCCAGTTCTGGAGACCCATCTCCACAAGGACATAGATAGGATAGAGGCAGTCCAGAGGAGGGCAACTAAAATGGTGCAGTGTCTGCAAGAGAAGCCATACGAGGAGAGACTAAAGGAGCTTAATATGTATACCCTTGAGGAAAGGGGGGGCATGATAGAAACTTTTGGGCACCTCTGTGGAATCAACAAAGTCCAAGAGGGTAGCATCTTTCAGAAAAGAGATGTGCAAGAACAAGGGGACACAATTTAAATATAGAGGGGGGCGGTTCCGGGGCAATGTAAGGGAAGTATTTTTTCACAGAGAGGGTGTTGGATGCATGAACAGCCTTCCTGAATAGGTGTGGGTCTAAAACTATGGAAGAATTCAAGAATACATGGGACAGACATAAGGCAATTCTTGTTGGGGTAAGAAGAAATAGGCTGTTGGTTAACTAGGATCTGCAGCTTATCCTGTAGGTAGGAAATGGGCAGACTAGGTGGGCCAAGCGGTCCTTATCTCGTCAAAAGTCTATGTTTCTATGTTAGTAGTACCTCCTTTTCCTGCTGTCAGTACCCCATGGATATGCCCCAGCATCCTCTTGGACTTACTGTTTGCCTTGTTACCCTGCCTTGATTGTTTGAACATGTCACAGATGATGACTGCCAGGTTCCTATTCTCTGCCATAGTGCTCAGTTTAACCCTCCCATCCAGTACTCTATCCTGTTTTTTTGTCTCTAGGTGCATAGCCTTGCATTTTTGGTGTCAGATTTCAACAGCCAAACTTTAGACCACCTTTCTGGCCTTCGTGGATTCCTCTACATTTCCCTGATCCCGTTGTTGCTATCTACCCTACCACAGAGCTTTGTACCACCTGTGAAGAGACACAACTTGCCCTGGATATCCTCTCCAATGTCACTGATGAACATAGAAGAGGACAGACCCAGGACAGATCTCTGTAGCACCTCACCATGTTGTCCCTCTTCAAATTTAACTCCATTTACCACCACCTATTGTTGTCTCTCCTTCAACCAGTTTCATACCCATCTAACTATGTCCCTAGGTGCACCTACTGTAGGTCCTCCGGCCCTTCAGCAATGTCCTGTAGAGAGCTGACAGCCTTGATGAAATTGAAGTAGAGTGAATCCACAGCATGGCTCTTATCTACTAGCTTTGTTACCCAGTCAAAGAAAACTATCAGGTTGGTCTGAGAAGACCTCCCTGCCACAGACCCATGATGTTTACTGTCCTGTAGATCATTGCTCTCAAGTTACTCTACGAGGTCCTCTTTGTTCAGTGACTCCATCAGTTTACCCACTACAGGCTGAAAGATCTGTAATTCCCTAGCTACTCCTTGTCCCCCTCTTTGTGTAGCAGGACTATGTCCACTATGCTCCAGTCTCTTGAACTACCCCTGTATGAATTGAGCTGTTGAATAGCCCTACTAGGGGTTTAGCAAGTTCTGCAGTCCATTCCTCAACCACCCTTGGGTGCATCCCACCCTACCGGGACTTAATCTATCTTTAAGGATTCAAGCCCCTTCTGGACCCTTTCTCTGGTAAATGCTGGCTGCCTCATTTTAGGAATGCTCCTGACAGCTGCCTTGGTGCCACTTTCAGGCAGAGGTGCACTGTTTTCCTTGTGAACACATAGCAGAAGTAATCACTGAGGACAGCTACTTGTTGGTCATCTTCCTCAGCACGCCTCCCGTAGAATAACAACACTTCCTCCTTACTTTCATTTTTCCTTACTATATCTGAAGAATCTTTCCCCATCCTTGACCCCCCAGCAGTATGCCGCCCACATCTGCTTTTGCCTCCATGACCATCCTCTTTGCTACCCTAGTTTTTATTTGGTACTCTTCCCATTCCTCCTCCTCCTCTGCTTTTCCTTTGTACGTGGTGAAAGCCTTTTCTTGGCCTCACTGCTTCTCAGACCCTTTCCGAGAACCATATTGGTATATTGTACCTGTTTTGTTTTGTAACAATTCTCATGAATGACTTTGATGCCTCAAGAATGGTCCCCTTGAGTGCCCCATCTTCCTCTACACCTCTGATACTTCCCACTCTGGTCAGTTTGTCTTGGATCAGCTCCTCATCTACCTGAAGTTTGCTCTTTAAAATTTAGGACTTCAGTTTTGATAGGGGCATTCTGGTCCTCTGGGCCATCCTGAACTAAGTGGAGTTATGGTCACTGGACTCCAGTGGCCTCCCCTCACTCCAATCACCACCTTTGAGTTGATGAGTACCAACTTGAGAATGACCACCTGTCTAGTGGGTTTCTAAACAGCTGCACAAGCAGGCATGCCTGCAATGTATCCAAAAGGGCCTGACATCTGGTCCACCTGGCCGCTGGAATGTCCTAGTTGATATCCAGCAGGTTCAGATCATCCACATCCACTAGCACCACCACCACTTCCCTTTCTTCACCCCTGCCAGCTCTCTAATTATTCAAGTTTGAGGATTTGAGTGAGAATGGATGTTTGGGACATAAAATAATAGTTCATACAAATGCTATTGTGTGGGCATACCTCCATGGGCCTTGGACTTTGTTATAAAGTGCAGTTCAAAGTAGGATTTTATTGATTTTGCTGTATAGACTGATTTAGTTATATATCTGTTCCTTTGCTTGGGATTTCATTATTTTCACTGTTTCTGGTGGTTGCAGTGTTTTGTAAATCTTATCAGAAGTCATGGCAGTTACAGGAGTTTGGGGACTGAGGGTGGGGTCAAAATATGGGGGAGCATGTTCTCCGAAGAAACTAGGGCACTGCACATGGATGCTGAAATATAAAACAGAAAAGGAAAAGATGCCTGAAAAATGTAATCCTTAAAGATATCAAAGCTATGAAGAAGTTCAAAGGTGTCCTACAAACAGATGGCACTTGTGACATAGCAGGAATCAAAGAGAGGGACGCCTCCGTGTCTGACACTCTTTGAAACTGATCAAGAGGAGATATCTCATGCACTATGAAATGCATTAGTCATGACACAGGCCTGCAGCTGTATGCATCAGGATGGATTAATCACTTGAAGGGCAAACACTGCAGTGAATGGCAGCAGGTGACAAACAATACAGGACTGGGAAGTGGCCATGGTGGTGTTAGTGACAAACAAATGAGAAGTGACATTGATAGTGACAGCCTTCATGATGTGTCCTCCAGTCAGGAAACTATTTCAAGCTACTTCAGTTCATACCCTAGTGGCGAACCCACACTGTGCAGTAAAAGGTCAGCATCTGTATAACATTGCCAAGCTTGCCTGCCTAAGCCAGCAGTAAGACAAGGCACACATATATACACACACACACACGCACACACACACGCACCCCCAGTTCAGGCAGCCGCTCACTGGTTTCACTCTTATTTTTTCACTCCAACCCCCACTACAACAATACCTTGTTTATGCACTGCATCATAATTCAGTTCCTTCCTGCCATCTTTCACCTTTGAAATATATCTTCCATGATTTCTAATCTGGCCATTCCTCACATGTTTATAGAAAGAGCACAGTGGCTGCTGCACAGCATTGTACTGGTAGCCTCGTGTGGCCACTGTTGCCTCATTTGAAAAACACTAGTGTGCTAACAGCCCACCCCCGGTTGTTGCATTCCGATAATCCACATAGATACAGTATGTGATCAGATCGGCCGCCATCCACAGGTGGTGGGGTAGTTTGTTGAGGAATATGCAGAGGCCTCCCTGGCTGCCACAGGGTTGCATAGGTATATGTGGTTCATGCCCTTGGTTGTGTTCCCCAATTGTGAGGGACAATAAGACTTGTCATCTTGGCCTGTCCCTGACTGTGCACCACTCCTCAGGGCACCTTTAGTTGTAGATAAAAGTATTTATAGCACCTCTAACTGCATAATCCTTGTACTGTATGTATCTCTATAGTCATGTCCTACTATGCATTTCTATGTATCTCTATAGACATGTCCTACTATACATTCCTATTTTGTACATACTGTATAATGCTTCCTGAATCTGTAATCTGACTGTATCTACATCTTGTCGGCCTATGTATGTTAACTTTATTTCCTGTACTCTCCTGGGTCATACCTGAAAATAGGCAATTGTCTTGTCTAGTGTACTTACCTGGTTAACAAAAGCTAAATAAATAAATAAATTATTCAAAGTAACTGTAAGGGTGCTCTTGTTGAGAACAATCTATCTATACTCACACACTCTTTTTGTCACAGCTTACTAAAAGCACATTTTATTTATAGAAATATCTCATTTACTGTCAGAGGATTGTTAGTGAGAGACTGTGCCAGGTACCCACTAGTGGGTGTCAAATTTTTATTTAGCTGCACATTAGCACTCTGCCAACTATGTGTCATCACCCATCTTCTGTCTAAAGTACAAAGCTGCTCACTTGTTCTCTTGTTCATCCACAAGGTATTTCAGTAGGCTTTGTGCCCTTAGTCTCATTTTAGATTGAGTAATCTTAGAGTCCTATGTCAAAGAAACTCCAGAAGCTGAGTTTTTCTTCTCTTTCTGTCTCTCCTTTCTGTGGAGGGGTGGTGGTGGAGGGAACAGAACTCACATTTTATGTGTCGAAAATCTAAAGCCATTCATTCTTTGTTGGTGAGGGATGCTGAATCTGTCCTTTAGATATAGATAACTATTAAGCCTCACTTTCTTTTTGGGAAGTGGTGAGGTACTGACTACTCTTCACTCTTTTTCTCTCTGATGTTATTCAAGCCATGCTAATAGACATTAACAACTGCAGCCCCTCTCTCTCTCTTCTCTGTCTCTCCCTTGTCTCTAGTACATTAGCAGATCAGCTTTTGCATCTGTTTTCCCTTAGACCAGCATACAGTAGTTGCTTTAGTATAACTGGAGTTTTAAATGGGAACATTGTACATTTTTTGGATTAAGTGCTTCCCACATGAAAATATTACTTCCTATAAAAAAAATTTGCAATTCACATTTGTCTCTGTAGGGATCTGAATCTACTTCCATGAGTTGAGTGCTGTGACACGTGATGGAGCTGAACAATGCAAACCTCATTTACAACTGATGTAAGGGCCAGTCAACATGATGTAAAGGGCACAAAAGCAACGATTCTAGGTACTTTACTTTCCCACTGACTGCTCCAGCAACACAAGCCAAAATATATTTGTTTATTTGAAAATCGGTAACCTAGAGATGCACTGAGCTAAGGCTCATTTCCAGGTGCGACCTGGGGAGGGAACAATGAAAGAGCAACAGTACGATGTACAAATAACAAGTCAGTTGAACAACATTTGGTAGAATAAGTTGGCACAACAGTAAATAAAACAAAAATAAATTGATACAGAGAAGAAAGTGCTGTCACAGCTCAGTAAGAAATGCTTAGTGCAATGGTAAAAGTGGCAGCAATACATGCATGCTCAAATACGATGCTGAGACCTGTAGGATGAGCTTATGTCTGGCCTCATGGTGGAAGGAGGAACAGAGGCAATGAGAAGGTGAAACCAGTCGGTCGGTAGCAGGGACTCAACTGGATGCCATACCAAGAACAGTCATGGCTCAGGTCAGGAGGTGTCAGGAGGAAGAGTAACAGGAACAGGTGGGTGGGGTTGGAGTTTTAGCTGGTGCCTGAGGGAGCCAGGGGATGAGGAGGAAGAGGAGGAAAGGTGGAGGGAGAAGGAGAGTTGGTTCCAGAGTGATGGAAGTTGACAAAGGCAGGTTACCCAGTGGAGGACTGGGGTGAGGAGTAGTAAAAGTGTGATAATCTCTGGAATGAGTGCACATGAGGTGGAGGAGTTGGTAGAGGACAGAGGAGAGGTAAGAGGGAAAAGAACTAAACCAGTATTTGGATATGAAGAAGGTAGTGTGTGCCTGATGGTGTGAGGGCAGCAGGAGGAAAGGGAAATTGTTTAACCAGAAAAGGCACACTAAGGCAGAGCTTGTTTTCAGGTGTGGCCTGGAAGCTTAAGTGACTTGCTCAGTGTTACAGAGTATGTAAGTGGGAGCTGATGGGATTCAAACCCAGGTCTCCAGGTTTGCAGCTGAGTGCCTTTAACCACTATACTGTACTATATAGTAGTAGTAGTAATAGTAAATCTTTTATTCAGCAGAATAAGGAAAACATTAAATTGAGCATAGCTCATTTTCAGTGAAGTCCCATGTGTTCATAGCAGCAAACTTAGGTTAAGGATAAGGGAGGAATAGAGCAAACAATAGGGGTATGGGGAGAGTTTGTAGCAAAGCAGCAGAAGGAGTTACAGAGGGTGTCCAGTCTGGCAAGAGAAGTGACGGGGAGTGCTATCGACCACATCTGCATAGTCGAAGACAGGAGCACCATTTGGTAACAAGTTCCCTAAAGACCTGCAGAGATAAACAGTCTTTGTTTTGGTACAGAGCACGGCGTGGGATGGAGTTTTGCATGGATGGTACCAATGTGGGCTGAGAAATGAAGCTACTCTCAAGCCACACTGAGGTACTTGAAGAACTGAATTTCTTCAAGGGGGGTATCATCCAGTGTGGTGAACACTGGAGGGGGCTCTGAGTCAGGCCAGTTTCTGCCTGATATCAAAGGTCATGGACACCATTTTTTGTGTTGACTTAGAGTTGGTTGTGTTGGAACCAGTGCAGAATGTTGTTGAAGTGCTGCTGAGCAGGTTCTCCACAGCTGCAGTGGAGTGACTGAGGTGAAGATAAGATAGGAAAAAATCAGGAGGAGGCATCATATAACTGAAAGGTGGGGAAGGAGGGTATGTAGAGGAAGATGTACTCAAGGCAGAGGTGCTGAACAATTATTTCTGTTCAGTGTTCACTGAGGAGGGAAGGGAAAGGCCCAGCTTTGAAGGTGAGGGACACAAAAGGAAGATAGGTGGACACTAGTCTGTTCTCTGAGGAAAGGATCCTCAGGAAACTAACAGCAACAAAAGAGATAAGGCAATGGGTCCAGGTGGAGTACACCCAAGGATACTGAGGAAGCTAAAGGAGGTGTTGGCAGCACCACTGGTTGTTCTGTTCACTCTATCATTTCAGACGGGAGGTGCCAGAGGACTGAAAAGGGCTGACGTGGTCCTAATACACAACAGTGGTAGCAAGGAGGAGGCAGGAAACTACAGGCCAGTAAGCCTGACCTCAGTGGCATATAAACTAATGGAAAAACTGCTGAAGGAAAGGATAGTGGACCACCTGGTTAAAACAGTCTCCAAGACTTGAGACAACAGGGTTTCACTGAGGCCAAGTCATGCCAAACAAATATTAAGGATTTCTTCAACTGGGTAACCAGGAAGGTGGATCAGGACTGGACGGTAGAAGTAGCATATTTTGATTTTTAGCAAGGCTTTTGATAAAGTACCACATAGAAGGCTGCTGAACAAACTAGGGAGTCTAGGGTAGGATGCAAGATACTGAGATGTGTGGGAAACTGGCTGCCTACAGCACCCAGATGGTGGTGGTAAATGGTGCACAGTCGGCAGAGAAGGGTGACCAGTGGAGTTCCATAAGGTTCAATGTTGGGTCTTGTCCTCTCAATGTCATTGCTGAGGGTCTGAAGGAAAGGTTTGCTGATGACACAAAAATCTGCAACAGGGTGGACAATCCAGATGGGGTGGTTAAAATACAAAGGACCTACAGAGACTGGATGACTGGTCTAGGGAGTGGCAGCTAGGATCGATGCAAAAAATGCATGATTATGCATATGCAATAATAACCCTGGGGCAATATACAATCTGTGGGGAGAACATTTCAAGTTCCAAGCAGGAGTGGGATCTGGGTGTCATTATCTCAGATTACCTGAAGGAGGCCAAGCAATGTGACAAGGCAGTAGCAAAAGCCAGCAGAATGCTGGGTTGCATAGGGGGCATAACCAGCAGAAGAGGGAGGTTATACTCCCGTTGTATAGATCATTGGTGAGGCCTCACGTGGAGTATTGCATCCAGCTCTGGAAACCCCATCTCCAGAGCGACATAACCAGAGTGGCGGCTGTACAGAGGGGGCAGCCAAGATGGTGAGAGGCCTACACAATAAACCCTATGAAGACAGGTTAAGGGAGCTTAACATGTATTCATTAGAGGAGAAGGGAGAGGGGAGATAATTGAAACATATAAATACCTCATGGGAAGGAACAGAGTGCAAGTTGATGACATTTTCCAAACGAAAAGTGCTCAAGAACTAGTGGCCATGACATGAAACTAGAGGGGTGGAGGCTCAGAGGAAACATCAGGAAATACTTTTATGCAGAGAGGGTGGTGGACAGAGGAATAGCCTGCTGGCTGAGGTGGTGGGGCAGAAACAGTTACACCCTTCCAGAAGGCATGGGATAGTTGCATAGGAAGCCTGAGGACACTAAGGAATGACCCCTAGACTAAGGGGTGACCATTAGATTAATCAGGGATTCACTAGATACAATTGGGTAGACATGGTGGGCCTGGGTGCCCTTATTTGCTGTCATCTTCTATGTTTCTATGAAGATGACTGTATCATTAGCATACATATGAATATGTGAGTTGGTATAGGGAGGTCATGCAGGAAAATTGAGAAGAGGATGGGACTCAAGTTGAAGCCTTGTGGGACCCCAGTTTGCCTGAGTAGTAAAGGTGTTTGGACACCGGCTACTTGTAACAGCTGTTGACAGCTCATGAGGTGGAAACAGAACTAATCAACAGTAGGAGATGACTAGTCAGTAGAGCTCAGCCTGCCCAGGAGGAGTGGATGAGACACCGAATCAAAAGCATTGGCCAGATCAATGAAAATGGTGGTCGTTATGTGCCCTTAATCCATCCAGAACAAGATGGAAGCAGTGACAATCAGCAGGAGGAGACAGTTGAATGGTGCTTCCAGAAACCAGAACCTAGAATGGCCCTGTTTCTCTTTCAGCTTATAGAGGAAGGGAAGGAGGAGATGGGACAGAAGTTGCAAGGGAGGAAGGGTCATGCCCTTTGAAGTAGAATAACTCTGACCAACTTCCAGGATTGAGGAACAGTGCAGAAGTAGAAGGAAAGGTTGAGTACATGAATAAGGGAGCTGCAATGGCATGAGTTGAGTGGTGAAAGAGATTGGGGTCCAGGCCATCAGAGCTGGACTTAGATAGGTTGAGGGAAGAGAGGGCAAGCAGGGTTTCCTGGATGGGGATGGAGGGAGTTGAAACTCAGGGAGTGGTAGGAGGGGAGAAAGGGGAATGGGGAAGGACACAAGCTGGGGAGGAGAAAATGGCAGAATAACTACTTGGTAGTCCTGTCTGTTGACTATCGTATTTATATGACACAACATTTTGTACAGCACAGACCTCAATGTAACTCAGTTCATTCACTGACAGTACACACAGGGGACCGGAGGGCTCAGTGGATTGATAGTGGGTTATGGAATTCTCACCTCTAGGTAACTGGCTTGAATCCAGCCCAGGTCAGTGGTGACCAGCAGAGTGCATTTTCTTATCTGCAATTGGTTGGTGGAAGATACTGGAGGGCAATCAGAATTCTGGGCTTCATTAAATGGGGTGACCTGCAGGGCATGGCAAATAATCCTTCCACATTACAAGGCCATGGTCAGCTTCCCACCTGGATTATTGCATATACTGTAGTTCTTGGTCCACAATGTAAAAGTCTGAGGTAGTTTAGAGGGTGTAACACAGTTCCACCAAATGGTCAGGGCTATGGAGGATAAAAGCTATTAGAAGAGATTGAGGTCCTATTGCACTGCACAAACGCAAAAACACAAATGGTAACGTTAATGCAAATGGTGATGGCAACAGTGAGGTAAAAGAAAATAGTAATGCTAACGGTAACACAAACAGACCCTAAAGTAAAGGAGGCTGAGGAGGGACATGGGTGCAGTTTTTTGTATACTCAAGAGTATCAACAAGATTGAACAGATGGAGCTGTGTTTGTCCTTAGATACTCTAGCAGGACACAGATGCATGTCCTGAAGCTCAAAAGTAAATTTAGGGGTAATGTTAGAAAGTACTTTTCTTGAGGATGGTGAACCTATGGAACAGCCTACCAGCAGATAAGCTGGATACAAAGGCAGTACAGATCTTCAAGGTATCTAGTGACTTTGTCACTTCCATCCATCTGCATGAAATCCTAAAAGCAGCAGTGCAACGGAAGTGGGCAAAACTGTGGATCTTACAGTTTTCACTATAAAAGAATCCAAGAATCTTCCAATTTTATTTGGTGGTAAAATGTTCTAGGTCCAACAAAATCTGAGTATTTTATAAATGTTCTAATTTAGTTTTTTCTCAAGAAAAAAGATGTCTACCACATTTGACTTAGAAATAGCATTGTAAACCTGGCAAGTGTTAGCGGCTGAGAAAATAAACTCGTGGCATGCAGCATAGGAGGTACATAGAAAAGTAGATTTGACAGGTCTGATAATATTTTTATTAATTATTGTTGAAATTATTATTTGTTCCACTGCATCTTTAAAATAAACCAGCTTTAAATTTTGAATGCTGAGTACAGAACGCT
Source organism: Neoceratodus forsteri (assembly GCA_016271365.2). Lineage (NCBI taxonomy): Eukaryota > Metazoa > Chordata > Ceratodontiformes > Ceratodontidae > Neoceratodus > Neoceratodus forsteri. The sequence continues at coordinate 132,786,402 of CM028130.1, read as the reverse complement.
TGCTCTGAGTTGGTGATGACTCTGAGTTAGGTTTGAGGAGCACTGAAAATGGTGAACCTGTTGGATCTGTCAGGCAGCTGCAGCTTAGGTTTTGATGAAGCTGCTGATGTGCATGCCAGATATTGCAGATCTACTTTTCTAACCGCTTATTTTATAAGTAAGAATGCTCATTTTGCAGTAAGGGCCTTATTGCGCCAAATCAGAAAGGGGGCAGGGTCAGTAGCTCATGCTGAGGACTCTGCAATATGAGCAGACTAGGTAAACCTAATGGCTTTATTCTGCTGGCTTCATTATACGCTTATATCAGTACTATGCCCTCTTTCAGAATATGCATCTAGCTCACTTTACTCAAAAAGCTTTTGTGCATGCATGGGTTTGCCAGAGGTTCTGTGCCTTCTTTGTTTCATAAATGTGCTGAACATCGGCAGCAGTGTTTTTGTCTATCAGGTAGGGTCGCATCAAATTTCTTTCTTACTAAAAGTACAGAAAATGTATGGATCAAGATGATCGGGCTGTTTATACCATTGGTGAGCATATTGATGAGTACTGACATCCTGGTTCCACAGCACCAGACATTTATGTTTAAAGCTAATAGTTTTACAGTAAAGAGCTACTCTTTAAACTACTGGCCCCGATGACTGCAGTTAAAAGAGGATCCAAGAGGCAGGCTACCTTACCACTGACTCTGATGTGCTGGTGGGGGTCTAATGTTCTTCCAGTTTTTTCAGGCCCTCCCAATCAAAGTCAGCAAAAGCTTTTTAAAGAGTGGGGAGATATTGTGAAAGTTTCTCTGGGAAAATGGCTCTGCTAGAGTTAGTCTGGATAAACTGTATGCCCAAGAGCAACTACTGTAGTAGGGCTGTGGTACCAAATCTATACTAGTACTACACTGCCTGTCAATTAGAATCAACTATAACTGGTTTAACATAGAGGGGATTCCGTGTGGGTACAAGTAGAGCAAAATAACTTAGAAAATGGATACTTAGAAGCATTCTCTATATGAAGCCATATATGAAAAAACTAGTAAATATACCCTTTATAATATTTACTGTTGGGGTCTGACAGGAACTCTGTAGGTTAATATTAATATGCTATAAAATATTTTTCCTTATTTTTTTTTTATCCCATGATAACACAGTGATTCCAGCATCTAAGGATGGTATTGTCTTTGGATATGGGGTGCAAGAGGTACAACAGAGAGGAGGAGCATCTTCAAAAATAAAAAAAGATACTAACTTTTGATGAATTTAGCAGAGTTATGATTTATCTTGTAGTTATCATATGACCTACCAACAAATGAGAAAGTTCATTTAAAATCACTAATTAGGAAGTGTCACATCCCATACCATTAGAAGCCCTATGGACTACAGAAGGCTTGCAAACCCAAAAAAGTATAGGCAAGAGTTGTGCAAAAATTCCAAACACCAAAAATTCTACTTGGCCTAAACTCTTAGATTCTTGGTCAAAAGATTTGAATATGCCACTAGAGGAAGAAATTTGAAGTTAATGTTGCAACCCACTGTGCAAGTATCAAAATGATAAGCTATGCCAAATGCATATTAATATGATACTGAGAGTTTATTTGACCCCATCAAAACTAAATAAGTTTAACAATCCTTGTTAGAATTATGTACAGGATGTAAGAAGGAGAGTTGCTCAATATTACATATGCTTGTAACTTGTTCTAAGTTGCAAAACATATTGGGAGAAAACAAAATTCATTTCTAGAATCCTGGGCCAATATTTTCCTTTGGTCTGGTAATCAAACTCTTGGGCTATACGTATAAGAACTTACTCTGTGTATCAGTAGATTCCTCCTCCCTCCCTCCCTCCCTCCTTCCTTCCTTCCTTCCTTCCTTCCTTCCTTCCCTGCTTCTGCTGGTATTTCACTTTGGCTCTTAATGTACCTTCAAGGCTTGTGTAAAGAGGGACTTATTTATTAGAATGTTATTTGACAATTTAGTTTTTGTTATAACAGGTTTTTGAATATTATATTTAGGGCTCTACTGTATTCTGTTATACTTTGATACAGGAAATGTTGCATTGTTTGTTTGTGACAGAGATGATCTTGTGTCATATTATGTCATACTACTTTTCTTTAAATAAAACTGTATTGAAAACAAACCCAATCTTGTAGCAGACTGAAAAGGATGTTCTATTGCTATATAGCTGAATATAAGTTTGAAATGTTTAGGGATATCTGGTCTCCTTTTAGGTCTCTATATTTTCATAGAAACCCTCCCTTACTTTCCAGGACTGAAATCAATTTAGTTCCATTGGCTTGGACCAAAATGCTCTACGCAGACATCCTCCAGTAAGAATGGGTATATGATGAAAGATCTTCTCTTGTGGAGTACCTTATGGCAGCCCTGAAGTGCAAAACACAAACAAGAGAGTAAATGTAATAAAATGAGTAAAGCAACAACAAAATGAAATGTAAATGAAAAAGAACAAAATCAAATGTAGAGTGTGATGCCATAAAAATAAAGTAACAACACAAAAGCAAATGTAAAGGACAACCAAAAGAAAATGACAAAAAGGAATGGAAACCAAACATTGAAATGCATGTAAAATGATGAATTTATAAAAATATTAGCACAAGTCAAATTGAATGCAAACAAACCTTAGCACAACTAAAACATAAAGTCAAGCAAAAGAAGCACAGAAACAACTAAAAAGTGAATGCCAACAAAAAGAACAGCACAACTTGAAAATGAATGCAAACAAGAAAGCATAGTAGTGACAGCACAACAAACAAGTGAATGCAAACATAAGGTCTGGTCAGACCCAAAGCGGCTGCAAATGCATTAACCTGATAAAGATATAGGGTCTGATTCTCGAAAGGTTGGCACAAGTCGCGCAGGGTGACTTGCACTAAATGCACCTTGTGCTACAGACCCTGGCCCAATTCTGTATTGGGCAGGGTCCCCATGATCAAGTCCCATGACTTTTGCCAACCCTACCTTTACACCAAATGGAGGATGTACCTGAGCAGGTGGCCGCAAGCCTGCAGCATGGACTATGGAAGGGTGCAAGTGCCCCCACCAGCCTGATCCCCAAATGTGAAGAATGTCAAAGCCCAGCAGGGCTATGGTCCCCCATGTCCCGTCCCCAGTAATGTGAAATGTTAATGTCCCACAGGCTATTGCCCCCATGCCCTGTACCCATAATGTCTCAAACCCCAATAACATGTCTTACAAAGCCCCTGTGGGCTAGCAGCCCCACCATGCCCCTTGCCCTACTCCCCGCCTCCCCACAGGTGGAATGGGTCAGACTGTGAAAAATTAAACACATTTTATAGTCCCTATGAGCCCTGGTAGTCTAGTGGCCCCTGCCTCCACCCAGCTGTGCCAGACCACCCTGCTCCCCCCACCCATACCCAGCCAGCAACTGCCACAGCCCACTTCTCACCACCATGGCCAGCTGCTGACTGAGATCTGTATGAATGCATACTACTGAAATAGTATGTGCTCAGTGATTGACAGCTGCTGTTCTGTCTGAGGCAGTAACAGCGCAGTGCATTCTCTTATAGGGCCCCACTCTAGCATCTCAACCGGTAGTTCTTGGCTCGATTTATGGTCCTAATTGTGAATCACCTTTATTTTTAAAGGACCTCTTCCACAAAATGGACCTAGATGCTCAGAATATCACCATTCTTGGAGGAGATTGGAACTTGGTACTTAAAATGACTTAGATAGATCTTATAATAGACGTAGGGCCTTACCCCAACTCAAAGAGTTCTGAAAGGCTTTATCAATAAGTTAGCCTTAGTTGATATCTGGCTTATTCTACCCTGAAAGGAAACAGTACTCTTTCTACTCTCCAGTACATCACTCTCACTCGAGAATAGATTATATTTTAATAAGCTTGTCTGCAGTTCCCAACGTCTCTCAAGCAGAGATCTTGGCAAGGGTGATTTCAGATCATGCTCGGTTAGTGTAAGGTATAGGCCCTGTCCAGATACATACATAGACAGTGTCGGCAGATAAGGGCCTATGGCCCACCTAGTCTGCCCATTTGAGCTTGTAAGTTCAGTTTGTTTTCCTAGAAGTCTATTTCCCTTACCCCTGACCTCTAGAATTCCTTTATGTCTATCCCATGCATTCTTAAATCCCGTGATTGTTTCAGCCCCACCACTTCCTCTGGCAGGGTGTTCCACTTGTCCACCACACGTTCTGTGAAGAAATTCTTTCTCATGTTTCCTCTGAATCATCCTCCTCCAACTTCATCCAATGCCCTCTAGTCCTGAAACATCTTTTCGCTTAAAAATAGTGTTTTCCTGCACCCTGTTCCTCCCCTGTAAGATACTTGTATGTCTCTATCATATCCTCTCTCCCTCCTCTCCTCCAGGGAGTACATGTTCAGTTCCTTCAACCTGTCTTCATAGGACTTGTGATGCAACCATGCACCATCTTTGTTGCCCTCCTCTGAACCTTCTCTACCCTGTCTATGTCCTTACATAGGTATGGTCTCCAGAACTGTTAAACAAAGCACAATTAAACCATTACTTGCATTTTTTTTTTTTTCCTTCTAATTACTCTGACTAGGTTACAAACCCAGCAACTTATTTGGAATGGATTTCATTAACTGCAGGTACTGTGGAACAATTTTCAGAAGGACATTCTTACAGGATTTAGGACACTGTCCTACATGCTGGGCCTTTGGAGATCTTAGGTCTCAGCTCCGGCAGCATGGGCAGAGATTGCACGCCTCAAATTTCATATTGAAGAGGAAATACATTATAAAACCACCCGCCATTTCCCCAGCATCCAATAGAAAAACCTCAACCGCAGAGGGTAGTTGGTCCAGGAGGTTGGCAGGTGGTTAGGAGGAGCAAATCAGGTGCCCCATCACTCTCTGCTCTCCAACACATTACCTCCAAAACCATATAAACACTACAAACAGGTATCTGCCTCTATCTCTGAAATCAAATAAAGAGGCAGAAGACACTGCAGAGCAGGACACTGCGGCACAGGAGCTAGCACAACAATACTCACCCAAAACAGGAACCAAAACTAAACAAGCACAAAGGAAATCCAAAAACTTCTGATCATAGGAGACTCCATGATTCGGGAGTTGATACCATCTCCAGCCAGGGTAATGGTCAGATGTCTCCCAGGTACATCAGCATGGAGAGACACTGACCGCATTGCTAAAATTGTTCACAAAGCAGGAGAAAACATTGATGTCCTAGTACACATAGGGACTATCGATCTCGCCAGCCGGGTCAGTTGTGGAGACCAAGGAACACCTGACTAGGCTGGGTGACAAACTATCATCTATTTCGTCTGGCATCTCCTTCTCTGAGATCCTGCCAGTCTGGGAGAAGGGAGCAGATGGACGGAAGGTCAGAAGGGGAGATAGGGGAGCTAAACACATGGCTCAAGGACTGGTGCCAGGAAAAAGGACACAGATTTGTAGGAACTGGCAACAGTTCTGGGAGCGAAGTTCTTTAAATTTGATGGACTGCATCTGACTAAAGAGGAGTCAGTGCATTGGGGCAGAAGTTTGGCGTCTTTGCAGAATATTTAAACTAGCAAATGGGGAGAGGTGCAGCACCCATCGTTGAATGGAAGAACACCCCTCCCCTCAGCTAGTGGTCAAACTGGAATTCAGTGTGTTTGCCGTTCATTTGCATCACCAGGTAAGAAAAAAGGTTTGTCTCCCCTACGATGCACAGGGCAATGCCAAACCTCACCCAACAACTAACACACCAAAATCTGGCCAATGGAAAATCATGTACACAAATGCTCACAGCCTGGGAAATAAGATCCCAGACCTGCAGGCAATAATGTCAGAGGCTAAACTGGACATAGTAGCAATTAGTGAGACGTGGTTTACCAGTAACCACACTTGGGAGACTTCAGTACCTGGCTATGTATTGTTCAGAAGAGACCGAGGTGCAAAAGGGGGAGGAGGGCCCTGTATGTTAATGAAAATATCAAAGCTACAGAAATTCAGAATACACATAAGGAGCCAGAAGAACTGTGGGTCACCCTGGAAACAGGAAATGGGACAGCCATAAGAACTGGGGTTGTCTACAGGCCCCAGACCAGAGGGAGGACATAGACACATTACTGTTAGAAGATATACAAAACATGACAGCTAAAGGGAGGTTCTGATAATGGGAGACTTCAACATGCCAGATACAGATTGGTCAATACCAGCAGGAACATCTGCCAGAACTAGACTCATAGTGGATTCCCTGCAGGAGGGCCTCAAACAACTGGTACAGCAACCCACAAGAGACAGGGCTATCCTAGATCTAGTACTGACTAACAAAGAAGGATCACAGATCTCCAGGTAGAAGGTCACCTGGGGCCAGTGACCATCACATGGTATGGTTCAATTTGGCTACTACATCTAAATCATCCCATTCCAAGGCAAAAATATGGGACTTCAGAGGAGCTGACTTTGATAAGATGGCCAACAGAGTTAAGCTAGCCCTGGCAAAAAGAAACACAGGTGAGGAGGTACAGGCAAAGTGGGCAAGCATTAAGGATACAATACTTGAAGCAACATCCCATTGTGTTAGACAGAAAAGGAAGTGCAAAAAGAAGGAAACCACTTTGGTTCTCAAATACAGTAGCAGAAAAGGTCAGAGCCAAAAGGCTGGCCTTCAGAAAATATAAGGAACACAGCGGGATGAAGATAGGGGCATACCAAACTGCCCTAAGGGAAGCAGGTAAGGCAGTAAGGCAGGCAAAGTCCCAAACTGAGGAAACACTAGCACAAACAGTAAAAAGAAGGTGACAAGACTTTCTATAGATACATTAGTGAAAGGAGAAAGTCCAGAGGGGTATTGCTAAGCTTAATGGAGAAAAGGGAGCATGTGAGGAGGAGGACCCTGTAAAGGCATCTATCCTAAATAGATACTTTGCTCAGTATTCACTGAAGAGAAGGTAGGGCAGGGCCCACAGCTCAGCATCATGGACACAGGGGGAGGGAGGTGAGCACTACTCCCTTCACAAAAGAAAGGGTCCTACAAGAGCTTGCTAAGCTCAGGGTGGATAAGGCAATGGGACCTGATGGCATACATCCCAGGGTACTTAAGGAGCTAAAGGAGGAACTAGCAGAGCCATTAGCAGAATTGTTTAGTGAGTCTCTGAGCACAGGAGAGGTCCAGAAGACTGGAGAAGGGCTCATGTGATCCCACTCCACAAGAGTGGTAGCAGGAGGAGGCGGGAACTACAGACCGGTCAGTCTTACCTCAGTAGTGGGCAAGATTATGGAAGCACTCCTTAAGGAAAGGATAGTGCAACACCTGGAATCCATAGGGGCACAGGATCCAAGACAGCATGGGTTTACAAAGGAAGGTCCTGTCAAACTAATCTCATAGATTTCTTTGACTGGGTAACCAGAGTGGTGGACCAAGGGGAGCAGTTGATATCGCTACCTTGACTTCAGCAAAGCTTTTGACACTGTTCCACATAGAAGATTGATAAATAAGCTAGGTAGGCTCGGGTGGGTCAGAAGTTGGTCAACTGGGTGGCAAACTGGTTGACTGGCAGAAAACAGAGAGTGGTGGTAAATGGTATACAGTCAGAAGAGATGCAAGTCACAAGTGGGGTACCTCAGGGATCAGTCCTGGGGCCAGTCCTATTCAACATCTTCATTAGTGACCTAGCAGATGGACTAGAGGGTAAGGCTTGTCTGTTTGCAGATGACACCAAGATCTGCAACAGAGTAGATGATCCAGATGGGGTGGGCAGAATGAGAAGAGATCTGGATAAACTAGCAGAATGGTCAGAAGAGTGGCAACTGGGATTTAATGCAAAGAAGTGCAAAATCATGCACATAGGGAAGAGAAACCCTGAAGCCACTTATAGGCTGGGAGGGAGTTGCTAGCAGTCACAAAGGAAGAAAGAGACTTGGGCATCATCATCACTGATGACCTGAAATCATCCAAGCAGACCTCTAAAGCAGTAGGTAAGGCTAGGGGGTGTTAGGGTGTATTAGTAGGGTATCACAAGTCGTAAGAGGGAGGTAATAATCCTCTCGTACAAGACATTGGTTAGGCCCCATCTGGAGTACTGCGTGCAGTATTGGAGGCCACACCTTCACAAGGACATTAACCAAAATTGAGGCAGTCCAGAGAAGGGCAACCAAAATGGTGCAGGGACTGCATCAGAAGACATATGAGGACAGATTAACGGAGCTCAATATGTATACCCTTGAGCAAAGGAGGAGAGAGGTGATATGATCGAGACATTTAAACACCTTAAGGGCATAAACAAGGTGAAAGAGTCTAACATGTTTAAATATAAGAAAAATAGCAGGACAAGAGGACACAGCATGAGATTAGAGGAGGCCGATTAAGGGGAATGTGAAATTCTTTTTCACAGAAAGGGTGGTAGATGCATGGAATGGCTTACCACAAGAAGTAGTGGCTATGAATACAGTGCAGGGCTTCAAACAGGCATGGGATAGGCATAAGGGAGCAATACAAATGACTATGAATAGATAGGTCACTGACATAGTAAAGGGCGATGGCATATTTATAAGGTAGAAAAAGAAATGGGCAGACTGGATGGGCCTTGCGGTCCTTATCTGCAGTCAACTTCTATGTTTCTATGTTTCTATGTAACTGTACACTGTACTCCAGGTGGGGCCTCACTAGTGTCTTGTATAGCGGAATTATGACCTCCTTTTCCTGCTGGTGATGCCCCTGCCTATACATCCCAGCATCCTATTTGCTTTACCTGATGCCTTGTCACACTGTTTCCTACCTTGAGGTCATCAGAGATGACAACCCCAAGATCCCTTTCCTGCTTGGTGCATGCTATATCCTCACCCCCAACTGATATATTGTGCCAGGGTTTTGTGCCCCATATGCATTATCTTGCACTTCTTTACATTGAATTTCAACTGCCAAACCCTTGACCATTCTTCAAGTTTCTGCAGGTCCCTTCTCATTCTGTCTACACCCTCTGGTGTGTCTACTCTGTTACAGAGCTTTGTGTCATCAGCGAACAGTGAAATTCTGCCTTCTATATCCTGTGCAATGTCACTGATGAAGATGTTGAATAGGACCGTCCCAGCACTGATCCCTGTGGTACCCCACTGGTCACTCTTCCTCTGTGGAGTGACAGCCATTTACCACCACCCTCTGTGTCCTGCCACCCAGCCAGTTACCTACCCACCACACTACTGTCCTGCCCACACCCATATTCCCCAGTTTGTGTAATAGTCTTCTATGTGGCACAGTGTCAAAGGTCTTGCTGAAGTCCAGATAGGCCATGTCCACTGCCCTCCCTGATCCACCTCCCTAGTCACCCAGTCAAAAATTCAATGAGGTTGGTCTGACATGACCTCCCCTGGTGAAACCATGCTGCCTTGGGTCCTGTAGTCCATTGACAACCAGATGTTCCACAATCTCTCCTTCAGTAGTGCTTCCATGATCTTTCCCACTACCGAGGTGAGGCTGACTGGTCTGTAGTTCCCTGCTTCCTCTTTGTTCCCACTTTTGTATAAGGGGACTACATCTGCTGTCCTCCAGTCTTTTGGGTACCTCCCTGTTTCCAGTGATTGGCTGAACAGGATAGCCAGAGATTCAGCCACCACCTCTCTTAGTTCTTAAGGGACCCTGGGTGCACCCCATCTGGCCCCATTGCTTTATCAGCTCTTATTACTTCCAGTTCCTTCAGGACCCTTTCTCGTGTAAAGGGACTTGTGTCCATTTCTGTACCATTCTCACCCCTTGTACTCCCTTCAGACCCATTACCCCCCTCTTCCTTAGTAAAGACTGAGCAGAAATACCTGTTCAATATGTCAGCTTTACTGTTGTCATCCTCCACGGATCCCATCCCCTTCAGTCTCACTATCCCTCCCTTTGTCCTTCTTTTTTCACTTATGTACCTGTAAAAGGTTTTGCCCCTTTAACCACTGATTTTGCAATGTGTTCTTCTGTCTGAGCTTTGGCTTCCTTACTGACTTCAGAGATTCGTAGATCTACACAATGGAGACTAAATACCCAAATTATAAAGGAAGAATGTTCACTAAGAGCATCAGGGACTATATAATACACTTTATAGCGGACAATAGAGATTCCATTATTCAAAAGATTTGATATGGGCTGCCTTAAAATGCTCACTGAGAGGAGAGTTGATTAAGATGTAGTCTAGGAAGAAGCAGGAGCAGAGGCACAGGTTGGACTCTGTGTTATCTTCTATTCAAAGGTTGGAACACAGTCTATCCCTGCATTTCAACTGAATCCGAGTGGATCAAGTTACACCAATTACAGGCCCAATACTGGAAATAGTCTTCCAACAAGAAGAACTTGCTCTTTCTCGAGCTAAGCTGTAATATTTAGATATAGGAGAAAAGCTAGCAAACTCCTAGCATGGCGTGTAAAACAAATTGATTCATCACAGTTCATAGCAGGTGTTCGAGTAGATCAAGGGGATCGGATCTGTACAGACCCGAAAGAAATTTCAAAATTTTCGGGAATACTTCAGAAATTATATGCACAGGAACCCGACTCTAGTTCTTCTGATTCAGAAATTGCAGCTTACTTAAATGAAGCGTGCTTGCAAAGTTGTCAGAGGCCGAGTCCAAGATCTTAGAAGCGCCAATTGTAATCTCTGAGATACACAGGTTATCCATCAGTTGCCTGCTGATAAATCTCCAGGCCCCGATGGTTTCGAGTAATTTTTACAAAGCTTTTCTGCGGATATCTCACCAATTTTACTAGATACTTTCATGTTCTGGTTCAATTCTGGTATCTCTGACTCGGGTTTCTTGAGGCTACAATTTCCTAATTTTAAAACCGGGTAAGGATCCATCTAGTTTAGACAGCTACCGGCCAATATCAGCTTCTTAATACCGACATTAAAATACTTGCAAAAATTTTGGCTAATAGACTGTCAAAGGTGATGGATCGACTCGTGTGCAGGGAACAAGTGGGGTTTATGAAAGGGAGATTATCCCATGACCATAAGAGGAAGCTTATCCATCTTATTGCAGTAGCTAAAGATTCAAAATCCCAGCGGCAGTTTTATCACTGCGATGCGAAAAGGCCTTTGCTCGAGTATCTTGGCCTTTTATTTGCTCCCTCTCGGCTTTTGGTATTCCCCAAATTTCCTAAGTTGGATCAGAATCTTATATTCTTGCCCTTCGCAGGTGAAATGTAATGGTTTTCTGTCACGGCCTTCAAGTTGGGCGTGGCACTAGACAGGGCTGCCCTTTGTCCCCTTTATTATTTAACCTGTATCTAGAGCCATTACATGTAGGCTTATGAAGAATCCTTTGATTGAAGGTATACAAATAGGGGAATCTAGTTATGTATGCTCGGCATATGCAGCTGACGTGCTATTACATATAGAAAACCCAGGGACCTCGATCCCATCTATACTAAAAGAGATTATTTGCTTCTCTAGAGTATCTTCATATAAATTAAACTGTGCTAAAACCAAAGTTTTCCCTCTAAATCACCTCATGAGGAGAGCTGACTTACAGGATTTAGGTGTTGCATGGGAAACCAAATCCATTACATACTTGGGTATACACATCAATGCAATTTCACTCAAATGTTTAGAGATAATTTAGGCCCCATAGTGCAAGAGATCTCGGAAGATCTTAATAGATGGGGCACAGTTTCTTATCCTTATGGGGTAGGTTGAATCTTATAAAGATGATGGTTCTTCCAAAGATTCTTTATCCTTTAGACATGCTAGGAACCTACCTACCTAAGAACTGGTTTTGAAGCTACGAAGTTATTTAATTCTTTTCTGTGGCAAAGTAAAGCTACCGTCGATCATATTTTAAACTCACGGCTCCTAAGTCTAAAGGTGGATTGGCTGCCCTTCCTCTTTATGTATTACCTAGCTCAACATGTTAGTAAATTGGCCTTTTGGAAGGGGACCAGACAAGAGTAGCTTATACCCTCTCTGGTTGGACATTGAACGGGTTCTGCAAAGAGGGCTAAATGTTCGTTATATGCATTACTGTTCACCCTTTGACTAGTTTACCCAAATCTTTTAAAAATAACCCTATGGGATGGTCCTTTAGAGCCTATCATCAGTTGCAACGTTATTTTGGGGCCCACTGGTGGTCATGTGGTTCCCAACCCATTTTAGATAATCCACAAATTAAAATTGATAGTTCTCCTATTTCTGTAGCTTTCTGGCCTCAGATAAGCAATTTGACTGTAGCTGATTTTTGAATCAGGATAGACCATGTCCATTTGAGGTCCTAAAAAAAAAATGGGGTCTTACGGATATCGATTTTTATAAATGGCTACAGGTCAGTAGGGCTTTGACCCAGGTCTTCTCTTTGGTTTGTTTGGCTGATGAGGGAGGTAAATGTCCACACCCTTTTAATGACAGCAAAGCAACAGCACGCAGTAGCCAAGGTCCGCAGACTTCTCCAAGAATGGGATCACAGACTCCTCCGAATATGTTATTATTGGGTAGAGGCCTTGAATATAAGTGCCTCCTCAGAGTATGGCAAGCACTTTGGAGCACAGCGTATAGATATATTATGCAAGACAGGCTAAGATTGATACATTTTAACATTATGCACCACCTATACTTGACTCCCACCCATTTATATAGAAGGGGTGCTTAGCTCACCTCTTTGTGGGAAGTGCAAAAAGAAGACGGAACCTTATACCACTTATTATGGCAGTGCCCTGAGATTCAAAGGCTTTGGAGATCTGTGGGTACCCTGCTGGGCCCTATCCTTGGCTCTCCCAGATTGGATGCCCCAGATTTGGTTACTGGGTGCCTTCCATGCCACTCCCAAAGCCTGAGAGCGCGAGTCTCCCTGGTCTCAGCTGTAACGTTGTTAATCCTTAGACATTGGACCTCGGATAAGGTCCCAACATTGGTTGAGTGGCACAGGGAATGTGCGCTGGCTATACAACTTGAAAACATATAGCAGATATGAGGGTAAAAGAGAGTACTTTGCTTCTTTATGGGGCCAGTTGGAGCATTTTCTGTTGACTTGGAGACCGTCTAGTTAAGAAGATTTGGTTCTTTAAGCAAGCACCTTTAACCTTTGGTTATTCTGCACCCTCCTCCTATCTCTTACAATTGGGGTGTGGGAGGGGGGATGGGTTGTGGGTTTTGGGGTAGTTATTATTGATTGTTGTTATTCTGGCTGAAAGCATTATGCCCAAAGTTTGTATGTTAGAATCAAGATTTCATGCTTTCTCTGTAATACTAATATGGCTGTGTGGTTGTAATAGTGGTTGTTGAAAGAACAATAAAAATGTTAATTATAAAAAAAAAAATAGGGCCCCACTCTGGCTGAATCAGATTCCAGTTGCTGACCTCCTGACTTTCAAGTCTGAATTAAAGCAGTTTCTTGCCAAAAGAGTGTGTGCTTGCCTATAAGGGACATGTCCACTAGATCCAGGCTAGCCTTGTAAAAGACCATTGCTTTACCTTCCCCCACATCGGGTCTGCCCCTCCTGGCACTTACTCCTACCCTTACCATTCTACTTTAGCAAGACCCAGGCTAGCCCTGTAAATGACCATTTCATACTCTCTCCCCCTTGGCTCAGAGTTCACCCTTTTAGTACTCAATATCCCACCCTTCGCTTAACCCCTACCCTTCCCTATACTCTACCTCCCTTCATCTCATCCCCTCCAACCACTATTTGACCCTGCTGCTGCCCCTGATACTACCTTCTAACTTCCCCAGCCTCTTTCCCTTCCAGTTCTTCTTCCTAGGTATCCACTCCTTCTCCTCCCTCATCTTGTCTCGAACTTCTCCCATCTCCCTGTCCCCTATTCTGACAATGCTCTAGCTCTGAGCTGCTCTTGTCTACTGCAGTGTTTGATCTCTGGCCCAGGGACACGTCATTTGTTATGTTTTATTCTCCCACTCTGCTTGGATTACTGGAATCATTTGTTCTATTGTCTTGCTCACTGTTTTGTGTATTTTGATTACCTGACATGGAACCTTTGTAAAAGAACATGTTGCTCAAAGGCTGTTTCTGAATATTCAAATAAATAAATAAAGTACAGTCACCATACACTGCTACAGACCCAGTCAGGTAACGCACTCTGGTCAGAGCATGCTAACTGTTTTAATATTGCTCAGAGCTGGTTGAGTGCTCAGCCAGCTCTGAATGTGGGGTCATAGACTTTTTATCACCACACCTTGTAAAAATTTCAATGCTATTAATAGTTAGTTTCCTCATAACTATCCTCAACTTTTAAAGTAGTGTTTTGTGACCCCCACTGTATGGTCAGGATAGGTCGAATTTTTAAATCCATTCTGAAAAGTGATTTTGTGGCATGACTGCGAAAACAAGTTTTGGGGAGGATTTGAAAACTGACAACTATCATGCCCATGAAGTGGGGTAACAAGAGGGCTGTGTTGAAAATTTGTGCTCCAAATCTGCAAAATCATAAACTTAAGAGTAAACATTGACAAAATTCAATGTTTCATCATAACTTTTTTTTGCATTTTCACCCAAAATTTCAACATGGCCTTTTGTGACCCCATCTAACAAAGAGGGCCATATTAAAGCAACCTGGACCCCAGGCCCAAGAGAAATCTGGGACCCCTCACTCCAACCATACTTCTTCACCATGACTTTGCCCTTCACCATGACCACATGTCTTGGCTCTTGCATACAAATTATTAAAACTTGAAAAAATGTTCTTACTGTCCCTAGAAAATAGCATAAAACATAAATAACCTAATTCAAATACTTAAAAATAATTAAACTAATAATATCGATATGGAAAATAGCAATAATCAGAGTTTGATCATTTAGAGAAAATAATTGCTAATTGGCCTGGTAAAAATGATTTGTTGGGTATGACATATCATGATTTACACTTCCCAAAGACCCTCCTCCACTCACACACGCATTTGTGCACTCGCATTCTGGGTGTTATCATTTTGTCCTGTTAGGTAGTATGAACCAGAATATGGGAGTTATATTGGTAGGGTAGGGACCCCTTTAAAAAGAGGCTAGGTCCTGGGTGGTGTAGGAGTTAAAAGGAATGTCCCTCAGTCTATTTTCACGTACTTGTGCAGTTTATAAGCATGAGCAATGATTTCCTCTCTTGCATCCCGCTATCTCCTAATTGGGAGGCAGTATAGTATAGTGGTTAAGGGCACTGAGCTGCAAACCTGGAGACCTGGGTTTGAATCTCATTGGCCACCACTTGCATATTGTGTGACCCTGCACAAGTCACTTAACTTCTTTGTGCTCCTAGGTCACACCTAAAAACAAGTTGCACACTTCCAGATCTGGAAAAATAAATATGCAAGAGACCTTAGATGCCCCCAATTATAACTGGGAAAGACAGAGAGAAAACACCACAGTTCTATTTCAGGGAACTTAAGAATAAGGAGGTTTACAAACAAATAATTAAATTAAAAAAAAGGGCTATGGGGCTGGATCAGGTGGAAATTAAGCTTTTGAAAGATGCTGCCTTACAGATTACACCAATTTTGACTAAATTGTTTAATTTTAGCTTGAAGCAAGGTATGTATCTAGAGTGTTGGAAAAACTCTAAAATAATTCCTATATTTAAAGGGGAGATCTGGATAGTCTGACAAATTATCGACTGATAGCATTGCTGTCAGTAATATCGAAAGTATTTGAGGGTCTTGTTTCAAGTCAGATACATTTTTTGGAAAAATACAACTTATTGACAGATAGTCGGGCTGGTTTTAGAAACAGGAGGTCGACGGACTCCGCTTTCGTGGACTTCCTTGATACCGTCTCAAATGGACTAGAGCAGGGAGAGTCCGTGGGAGAGGTGTTCATCGACCTCTCTAAAGCTTTTGACTTAGTGGACTTTAGTATTCTGATGGAAAGGCTTTCTTTGGTGGGAATGTTGCAACCTGTTAAACAGTGGCTCCTGTCATATCTGACCCGAAAGAACCCAGTAGGTTAGTATAGGGAATATATTGTCTGAGCGGAAGGGACATATAGGGTGTTCCCAGGGTTAGATCCGACCCCCTATTGTTCCTGATTTATGTAAATCCTATTCCACAAATAATTGCTAAATCACAAATCTTTCTGTATATGCAGACAATGTGGCACTAATTGCAAGAGCCAATACAAAACAGAGTTACAGTACAAATTGCAATCAGATTTTGATTCTTTGCAATGTTGGTTGAAATTTTCAAAATGCTGTTAAGTAAGAAAAAGACCCAAGTTATGATGTTCCAAACAAAATATGCAGACAAATTTACAAATCAGGAAATACATATTGTTACACTTGATGGAACTAGATTACAGGTTCTGGCCCAATATAATTATTTGGGGTACTTCTAGATCCTAGTCTCACATTCGACAACTATATACATAGATACATAGACAGTGTCGGCAGATAAGGCCTATGGCCCACCCAGTCTATCCATTTGAGCTTGTAAGTTCAGTTTATGTTTTCCTAGAAGTCTGTTGCCCCTATCCATGATCTCCAGAATTCCTTTATGTCTATCCCATGCATTCTTAAATCCGTGATTGTTTCAGCCCCCACCACTTCCCTCTGGCTAGGTGTTCCACTTGTCCACCACATGTTCTGTGAAGAAATTCTTCCTCATGTTTCCTCTGAATCGTCCTCCCTCCAACTTCATCCCATGCCCTGTAGTCCTGGAACATCTTTTTCGCTTAAAAATAGTGTATTCCTGCACCCTGTTCCTCCCTGTAAGATACTTGTATGTCTCTATCATATCCCTCTCCCTCCTTCTCTCTCCAGGGAGTACATGTTCAGTTCCTTCAACCTGTCCTCATAGGACTTGTGATACAATCCATGCACCATCTTTGTTGCCCTCCTCTGAACCTTCTCTACCCTGTCTACATCCTTATGTAGGTAAGGTCTCAGAACTGTACACTGTACTCCAGGTGGGGCCTCACTAGTGTCTTGTATAGTGGAATTATGACCTCCCTTTTCCTGCTGGTGATGCCCCTGCCTATGCATCCCAACATCCTATTTGCTTTACCTGCTGCCTTGTCACACTGTTTCCCTACCTTGAGGTCATCAGAAATGATAACCCCAAGATCACTTTCCTGCTTGGTGCATGCTATATCCTCACCCCCAACTGATATATTGTGCCAGGGTTTTGTGTCCTATATGCATTATCTTGCATTTCTTTGCATTAATTTCAACTGCCAAACCCCTGACCATTCTTCAAGTTTCTGCAGGTCCCTTCTCATTCTGTCTACACCCTCTGGTGTGTCTACTCTGTTATAGAGCTTTGTGTCATCAGCGAACAGTGAAATTCTGTCTTCTGGTCCTGCGTAATGTCACTGATGAAGATGTTAAATAGGACTGGTCCCAGCACTGATCCCTGTGGTACCCCACTGGTCACTCTTCCCTCTGTGGAGTGACAGCCATTTACCACCACCCTCTGTGTCCTGCCACCCAGCCAGTTACCTACCCACCACACTGCTATCCTGCCCACACCCATATTCCCCAGTTTGTGTAATAGTCTTTTATGTGGCACAGTGTCAAAGGCCTTGCTGAAGTCCAGATAGGCCATGTCCACTGCCTCCTGATCCACCTCCTAGTCACCCAGTCAAAAGCTCAACCGAGGTTGGTCTGACATGACCTCCCCTGGTGAAACCATGCTGCCTTGGGTCCTGTAGTCCATTGACAACCAGATGTTCCACCAATCTCTCCTTCACTAGCTTGCCATGATCTTCGCTACTACCAATAGATAGAAAGATAGTAAAGAAGGTAAATACTAGGTTAGGGGCTATTAGATGAAAGACTTCATTTTTGGCTAGAGAAGTTGGAAATAAAAAGCATTGCAGTTATTATTGCCAATAATGGAATATGGGAGCTAAGTTTAACAGTTTATACAAATTCAACTTTGGAAGGTCTAAATAAGGTTTACTATAAAATAGCTAGGTATGTTACACAATGTCATATAAATACTCATCATTGTATTTTATTACAAAACCTAAAATGGGATTCATTAGAGATTCAAGAAAGAAAGATTGGGGCAGAGGGCATTTGTGGCTTTTAGGGATGGAAATGTGTACCAATATATGCTTAGACCTATAAATAAATATTCTCAAGGATAGTTCAAAATAAAGGCCTAAAGGTACCCTTAGTGAGAAACCGATATAGTATGATGCAAAGGAGATTTTATTTACCAAGGATTTGGAATGAACTGAGATTGGATGTTAGAAATGCTGGTAGTTTGGGCCAATTTAAGAAGTTTGATATCTATGTGGAAGCCAAATTGTATGTGTTTAGGGATTATAGAAATGCTCCTAAATTATGTTACTGTCAGGTTATTGTGTATTGTTTACAGATTTTATGTCATGCATATTGTATGTAATTTATGTCAAGATTTGTACTTGGAACCATAATCTATACAGGACCATCTTGTAAATAGGGCTTAATAGTCCTAATGATAAACTCCTGTCAAAATAAACATTTTATCTAAAAAGTTCTGCCTCTCCTCTCCTCTCCTCTCCTCAGTGTCATCTGAATTAAAATATAAAGCAGGTTGCTTCACTCTGTTTTGCCCTGGTGAAAAACCTGTTTGTCTCCATTCAAAGGTCATGGCCCACTCATGCAAGGCATCATGGGAGTTGATGATGCATACATGCACAAGCCAGCAGAATTTATACACTCATTCAGTTCTGCTACATATCTTCTGAAGTCCCTGTATTCCCTAAAAGCATTTTTTAACTCAGATACACTTTAAACTACAGAAAACAGCAGGGCACTTACTATGCCTTGAAATGTTTCATGGCCAGCATAAGACAAGAACATAGGTACTGCAGAGAACAGCAATGGCCTTGAATAATACAGTGTAACTACTGCAGACTTTAGCACTAAAACATCATAAAATTCCAGGATGCCTTACATGAGTCAGGCCATGACCTTTGCAATGGAATCAAGCAGCTTTTCACACCAAACTTAAGTACCTACATTTACATTTAAACCATGATGAAATTATGACGGTCAATAGAAGCAATCATTGGGCATGCCTACAAACTACACCAGGAAACAGAATAAAAGGCTGAGGGACTTTCCCTTAAGTTGGTGGTTTACTAGAGGAGTCGTGAACTTTAGAGATTATATTGCAAAGAGACTGATTGTTGGAAGAAAAATTCCCAGGATCAAACATTACTGTTATTGGTAAGTAAGCCAGGATCAACAAATGGCAAGATTTACTGATGGGAATCTGAAATACTTTCATGTGTTCACCCTGAAAATGGAGCTATATCAAGGTCAGAACTTCAATATGAGTGAGATGAGGAATTAAAAAGAGTATCATTTGTATTGTTCCATTGAAATGCACTGTAGATTCCTTAATTGTATGAGTGAGATTAAATATAAAGCATATACATTGAATTGCACTGTTAATTTGTTTAGAAGAACTGCACTGAATCTAAAGTCATTTTTCCCCATAGAAGCTGTTTTTAAATACTGGTTCAAATTCTGTCATTGTATTAACTAGCCAGGCTTTTTAGCTATCCTAGTGGGTGTTTTTGATTTACAGCTGCTAGTCAGAACCATTTTAGAACTGTTGATACAGTTTGTGTCCCTGCTCTACTCTTCTATTGTTGGCACAATGCATTCATGTTCTGTTACAGACCTCTGTGGCTGAGAGGGCATAAACTACATTATACAGTTCTAAAATGGCGCTAACCAAACTAAGGAGCAGAAACACCCACTGAGGTTACTGAAAGGCCTGTATAGATGGAACAATAACAGAAATTTAACCAGTACTTAAAACAGCTTCTACTGGGAAAAATGAGCTTACAAGGTTGGGCACAGTTCTCCTTTAAGAGTAAGAGTAAGACCTGACTCTAAGAACTCCTACCTGTGGACAGTGTTTGGACCTGGGAGTCTTTAAGGTAACTGGCTCCTCCTTGGAAGAGCTCCATTTGAGAGGGTGTTAGCCCATTGACACTTCGTGTTGACTGCCCCATCTACCTTTTTGTAAACGAGCCTCTGGCTCAAAGGTTGTAAATCCAATTTATACATACCCTCCCGCCCAGGGATGTCCCTTAATTTATAGTCCCCGCCCCATCACGACTAAGTGTTCACACCCCATTAGCAGGTTATACTCTCCCACCACCAGAGAGCTTATGCCTTCCTCCCTCTCTCTCGCTCTCTCTCCTCACCTGGCCTCTGCTCTCTTCTCCACCTCTCCTCCCCTTGCTACTGCACCACCTGGACACTAGGAGGTGATATTAAAACCCATTTCTAGCCAACTTTTAATACCTCCAGCGCTCTCTGTAACCCCTCTCAGTCCATTTCTGGCCCATCTCTCCCTATTTCCCTCCTCCCCACCCGGGTCTCGAACCCTGCACCTTCTGCATCGCAGGATAGCACCCTACCACTACACTATCTTGGCACGCCCTAATTTCTGGTGTCAACTGCATGCCTTATATTCCCCCCACCCTCCTAGCCCAATATGCCCATCTATCTGCCTCACTTTCACTTCTTCTTCTTCTTCTCATCATCACCCACCTCCTGCCCTCCCTGTCCAGCCACCCTGCATGTCTTCCCCTTCACACAGCTCACCCACACATCACCTTCCCCTCCCCAACATCCCCTCCCACTCTGCATCACTCCTCTTCCCATCTCTTGCACCGCACTAACATCCCTCATCCTTGCCAACCCTAGTCTGCGAGCCCCTTCCCATCCCTACCCACCCTCTTCGCCCAACCACTATTCGATCCACCGCATCCATGCATAGAAAGCCTTATGCTGGCAGCTCCTCAGAACTCTCTCCTTGCTCCTCTCATATCAGGAGCATCCACCCTAACACTGGACCCCTACTACCCAAGCACCACTACTCCAGGATTGTGCATCACCTCCATCAACATCTGCAGTCTCCCCAAAATTCACTGACCTTCAGGGCTGGATAGCCTAGCATCAACCTGATTTTCCCTCCTTAGTGGAAACCTGATTATCCAAATCTATCCCTGACTCCTCGATCGCCATCCCTGGATATGCGCTATTCCACAATGACAGAGTGGGCAAATGCAGGGTGGCTGTGCCATCTACCTAATGGTATTTTCTGCAGGTGCACCCCTCCTCAACTTGCCAATGGCGCCAAAGCCCTAGCTCTCCAGATCTCCCCGGCCTCCAAAGCCCCTCTAACTCTCATAGCAGCCCCACAGAACCAGGTGACCGCCTTCCAATCCCTCACTGAATAGCTCTCCCAGCTCCCTCCCAAGGCTGAGCTCATCCTTGCTGGGAGATCTTAATATAAACTGGCTCTCCCCTCAGCCTAGCACTACCAAGGTTCCCTAGCAGCCCTAGATCTAACCCAACTGGTTACCTGCCCCATGTGCCTCAATCATACAACTGGTACTGCTACCGCCCTAGACCTCGCGTCCTGTCCAGTTGTCCCCAATAAACTCACAGACATCACTGTCCTCTCAAACACGCTTAGTGTCCACTCCTCCATTCTCTGTATCTGGTCCTGTCTGGTAAAGAACCCCCCCAAATCTATCCTCACTAGGCAGCTCCAGCCAGGTATGCTCACCCACCTAAAATCCTATCTCTCTAGTTGGAACTGGTCTCCTCCTTTGAGCTCAGGACCCTGACGCAGTACTCGACTATTTCACGCTCATCTTTAATGATGCATGCAACAAATTTGCTCCTTCACCAGAAGGATGGTCAAATGGTTTGAAACCCCTGAATCTCCTCGTTCCTCTTGGGCCTTATGCAGGCGTGATGGTCTTTGGAAAAAGCCCTCGATCGGGCAAGCCTGCTGACCGTCAGACATACCGGGCTGCCTGTAATCAGTGTACCTGGGCCATCCACAAGGCTGGGGTTGACCACTATAAGAAGACTCTAACCACAACCTGGGGATTAGGTTGCAATTTCTGGCAAAATATGAAATCCCTTTATGGCAATCCTACCCCTCCCCACAACTCACTGTGAATGGGTCCATCACCAGTGACACAAAGTCAATTGCTGACACCTTTAACACCTCATTCTCGGATCTGAGCTCAGTCCTCCCCTGACTTCTTCTCTCCTCAACCTCCCCCACCCCATTCACTTCCTGGTCCTCACCCCATGAGATCAAACCTTAACTCCTCAAAGTTCTAAACGGCTCCTGCAATAGAAGTGACTTAACTGACCTCAAGCTACTATGCCTGGTACTAGACAAAGTTCCCCTCTTACCTCATCAACCTCTCTCACAGACTTGGTAAATTTCCTCCCTGAAATTACCCCTATCCACAAGTCTGGTGACTGACTCTCCCAGGGAACTACCGCTCCATCTTCATTCTTGCCCCACTCTCTCTAAGGCTCTTAGAACTCATTGTCTCAGACCAGCTTACCGAGTACCTCACCAAATATGACCTCCCATTCCAAAATAACATGGCTTCTGGCAGGGCCATAGCACTACCACTGCCCTTCCGGAATTTTCCAATTACGTCCACCCTGCCCTTGACAATGGTCATCTAGCAGGTGCTGTCTTCCTGGGTCTATCAAAGGTCTTTGACAACATCAGTCACTGCCTCCTTATCTCTACCCTCACTCACCTCAGCCTGTCCCAGGAAGCCAACTCCTGGTTTGCAGATTATCTGACCAGTCACTCTCAGATGGTCAAAATCTGCTCCACCTCTCCACACCCCTTCCTGTCTGCTCAGGTGTTCCACAGGGTCCAACCTTGGGTCCCTTCTATTCAGCCTCTTTCTGAATACCCTAACAAAGACCTGCCCAGGGAATATCTTACTCTACATGGATGATGCCTCCTCTTTACCTCCCATTTTAACCCTACCTCTCTGGAAGAATCCTCCAGGCCACCTTCACAGTTGCTGAATCCTGGTTCATCAGGCATAATCTGGTCCTGAACCATAAAAATCAAAGTTCATGCTCTTGATCATCACCAGAACAAGCTGAAACACTCCTCTCCATGTCCACACCTCCCTCTTGCTCCCACTTGAGCAAGTCCATACCTTCTAGTACCTTGGTGTTACCTTTGATCCCTCCTCACCTTCCATGAACATATCCACCTTCTCTGCACCTCTGTCAGCTCCTGTATTGGCCTGCTATGCCAACAGCAAGCTGCCTACCCCGGAAGCCCTCCAACTTGCCATCTCCTCCTCTGTTCTGTCTGTCATTGATTACATTTTAATCTATGGTGCCACTGACAACTCTGCCCTCTATTGTGTCAAGGTTGCCTGAATAAGGCCTGCCGCCTATCTCAAGGCTGTCCCAGAACCCCCCATACCTGCTCCTTGTATAGCCAACCTAACTGGCTGGATTTTGATGGCAGGCTCCAATTCCATATCTGCCTCCTAGCAAAAAGTCACTGCTTGCTTAACTGCCCCTAGTCTCTCCCTCCTGTCAATTGTGACAGCCACTAAGCCTACCTTTAGCTCTACTCAAACCAAAGTATCAAGTTCTAGCCATAAACTTCCCTTGGCCAATGCTCCTTCCCTACTGGGCCCTTACCTGGCTCAACTCCTCCCTCCCCCATCTCTCTCACACCTAGGATTGGCCAGTTTAAATCTCTACTCCAACCCCACCTAACCTCCTCCTGCACCTGTGCCTGCCACTAGCCACCCACTCCTTCGACAATGGACTCTGTCCTGCTCAACCCACTGATATAGGTCTCTGCCCTAGGCGTGGAAATTACTCGCCACTGTATAATTAGTGTAATATACACATGTTATCTATATCCTGTATTATCCTGCTTGTTATTTACTCATACCACTTGAATGTTCAACTGTATTTTTCTTATGCCACCCTTACTCTATATTATTCTATCTTGTACTTATGTCTCCTACTCTAAACATGTACTATCTATGTACTGTCTCCTGATGTGGAGCCTTTGAAAATGAGTCTCTGACTCAAAGGATTGTAATTCTAATACTCTAAATAAATAAAAATAAAATAAGTGGGGATTCTAAATGGGTGGAGACAAAGAAATGGGCCTGTTCATCTTAAAGTCAGCTTAGTCAGGGTCCTCTCAAGCTATTAGCCACACTTAACACCTAATCAGGGAGGAAGGGTCATATCTATGTTCAGTCCCTGCCTTTGCTGAGATTACTCAGTAGCTGAGTCCTATAGGCAAAAAATAATAATAACAATAATAATAAAAATAATAATGCAGCTCAGGCAGAAAGAAAAGGATATATTGTAAATAAATATTAGGTATTTCTGGGGCCTGTGCCTACCGTTGTAGAACAAACAATACCAGCACCACTTAAAAGTGCTGGTACTAAAGACTGCTTTATTTCAAAAAGTAACAACATACCATAGACACAGAACAGTGGGTGGTCACAATTTAAATCCCCTACTGGTTTTACATAGTGTGTCATCAACAGCATGACCAGTTCTTTCAAGTGCAGGTTTAAAAGCAATGTTAGAACATAAAACATAAGAATTTGCCAGCAGAAGGAGACCATGTGGTCCATCTAGTCTGACCAGTTTTTCCACCCTCACTATCAATTTGTCTTGCTAAGGTGACTATACTGTCTATCCCATGCCCGTTTGAATTCACTGATGGTATTGGCTGCCACTATCTCTGGTGGCAGGCTGTTCCAAGGTCCACCACCCTCTCCGTGTAAAGTACTTCCTAACATTTGTTTTGAATTTACCTCCCACCAGGCACATGTTGTGTCCTCTAGTATGTGCAGCCCTGTTTTCCGGAAGTGGTTCCTGGTCTGTACTGTTTTCATCCCTTTAACAAATTTAAATGTCTCAGTCATGTTTCCTCTGTTCCTGCTCTGCTCGGGGGAGAATACATTTACCTGGCTGAGCTTAGCTTCATCGTTTCATGGTGAAGACCCTGCACCATTTTGGTGGCATGTTCTTAAAAGCATAGTACAAAATGCATACAATAAATGCATTAGTTCTCAATAGATAATCCAGTGCAATACAATAAATACTAAAGTGCATAATACCCCAAACCATAATAAAAACACAGTGATAAATTATTTCATACCATAATTACTACTAAAATAAGCTAACACCCTATATAACATGTGAATTTTATAATACTGCAAGAAGGTTATCATTTCTCCAAATAATTCATTATCTGGATCCTCCACTTAATTTAATCAGTACTTGAGGTGGAATTATATTTGGCTCATCACCACAATCTACTCCGCCCCCAAAACTAAAGTCAATATCACTCAATTCAGACCCTATAGTCTCTGTATCAGCATGGTGAAACAACACACCAGGTTGATTCAGAGAGTCACAGCTGATCAAGTCAACAGCATAGGAAGCCATTACACTGTCACACTAACTGACCGCCCACCCCTGAGAGACTATTAAGCCCTTTACTCTGTCTTAGCCATGCTTGAACCCATTAATGCTTTTTCTGCCTATCCCTCTGCTGGTAGACTCTTCCATGGTTCAACCTCTCTCTGTAAAGTAAAACTTTCTAGCTTCCTCCTGAATCTCCATCCCACTAAAATGTTCTCCTCACTTTATACTCAGTGTTGCTGGCAGCAGCAGCACATCTCCGTGATTCAAAGCTGACTGCTGGCACACGGCTGTGACTGTGAGCAGCAATTTAATTTTCTGTCCAGACTAACCTGCAGTTAGAGTTTAGAAACATAGAATTCACTGCCAATTAAGACCGCTTGGACCACCTAGTTTGTTCATTTTTCCCTGCCTGGTTCTACCAAGCTGCATCGACAACCAATTTGTCAAAATGTAGCACAGTGACACCAGCAATGTTGAAAGGCAAAATTTTGCCTGTCTGATATTAAGAATTTTTGTGGGGGCGTGCCCCCACCTCACACAGGGGCTCTCTCCACCCCACCCCAATTTTAATATAACAAACTTTGAGTCGGGGTGAAATACTGGCAAAATATGCTAAATTTCACCATCAGGTCCATTCAGTGACAACCTCGAAGTTGCAATGGATTTCTGTGTCGAAATCTGATATTTCAATGGTATACGCCCTGCTTTATAGAATTACCACAGATCCTACATGATTCATGCCCATTATCCCACCCACCCACCCACCCATTCCCTTTCCTAAGATTCTCTTATGCCTATCCCATGCATTCTTTAACCCCACCACTATTTTCACCCCAACCACCTCTGCTGGAAGACTGTTCCAGGAATCAACCACTCTTTCTGTGAAGAAGCACTTCCTCACATCTCTCCTAAATTTACCCCCTCCAGCTTCTTATCATACACCTTGTCCTTGTGTAACCCCCACTGGCCCCTTATTTAACCAGTAGGCACACCTCTCACAGTCTAGGGAAAGAGAGGGTGGAGGTACAAAGCAATTATGTTTTTTATAAATTTGCAGTAGAAAGACACAGAAGGTGTGTACATACTAGACACAACCAGACCTATAACAAAACCCAGGACCTGAGGAGAGAACGTTTGCTAAGTGCTATGCTAGGTTAGCACTTCTGGACAGGGTACCCAGTAAATCCACACAAGGAAGCAGTAACTAGATTGTCCATACCAGGTTGGGATTCTAGAGTGTGGCTTTATTTTGAAACACAGCTGGAAAACACAAAAGCAAAGATGGACCTCAAGGGTTTATACTGTCACAAGGCACTGCATAAATACATCTGTAGACACTGTACTGAACCTCCCATTTAGCATAAGATTAGGCTCTGGAATGTGGAAACTAGCCACAGAAAACACACACATTTTCTCCTCAAATGGCACTAGGCCAGTACTTAGTACAGTTCCCATATTACATAGGATTTAACATCTGAAAGTTGTGGAACTAGCCAATGTGAACACACAAAATCTTTTGAAAAAGGTATCACTAGGCCAGTACATGGTACATTTCCCATATAACATAGAACAGAAGGTGGCACACAGGCCATGACAGAGCACTCATGGCTCAAGACTTGTAAAACCCACGCAAATGGGTGAACTGGATAAAACCCACATATGGGGTAAACTTCTTCAGGCATTGGCCATGCACTAGAAGAAAACAGGTGCCTTTTAGAACCCGAAGTGCTGAACTGGCTGCTTCAGATGGGGTCTCCCACCATGTGCTTCCATGTCCACATTCTTACGGAGATACACCTCACAAATACTGAAACTGTACAAAAATTATGCTGTCTAGAAATGTTTATCACACTTAACATCGGGCACACCACAAGGGTGTAAAGTTAAAGTTCTGAATAAAGGGCAAGCCACATCTGGGAAGTCGACAATTGTCAGAGATCTTTAAACACAAAGTTCTTGAGGGAATCTTCACAGAAATTGGGTGAAAGAGTCCCTTAGCAGAGAGTCACCCACAGAAAAGGCAGGTACAAATCCTGGGAAACTCTCAGGCAGAAAATCTACTCACAGATGTACACACAGGCAGCTTCACCAAAGTTCTGGGTTGGAGCAGGGGATTGCCTTTAAAATCCATGGCAGTCACCTTCATCCCACACTGGGATAAAGACACAGGTAATCCTGGATACAGTTTCCACCACTTCACTAGTCAGGAACAGGCAGTCCTCCACTAGGGTGAGAAAAACAGGTACTCCACTGCTTACTCTCTGAGCTCCTACTCAGAACTACTCTCAGAATTCTAAAACTTCCCTCTTACACAAGCAGTGTGGCTTATGTAGCTGCAACAGTTCTAAATGACATCACCTCTCCAGCTCTCAGCTGAAACCAAGCAGCAGAGAGTGACAGAGTGAAAATCCATTTAACTAGATAATCACAAGCTGCCTTCCCTACCCAACACCGACACTAATGGGATTCCAGTAACCCCAGGGAACAGGGGGTTACACTTGAGCACCTTTTTCTGAAAGATACTTCCCTACTGTACCTTACTTATCTCTGTGAGGTATTTAAAGGTCTCTATCATATCTCCTCTCCATCCTCTCTTCCAATGTTTACATATTTCACTCCTTAAGTCTCTCCTAGTAGTGCTTCTGATGCAGACCCTGCACCATTTTAGTTGTCCTCCTCTGGCTACCTCCACTCTGTCTGTGTCCTTCCAGAGATATGGTCTCCAGAACTGGACATAGGACTCTAGTTGGTCTTGCTAGTGATCTATATGGAGGCAATACCACACCTCCTCTTTCTGCTGGTGATATCCCTCCCTATGCACCCCAGTATCCCACTAGCTTCGCAACTGCCTTGGTGAACTACCTGGCCACCTTTAGGTCATCCAATATCATTACTCCCAGGTCTCTTTCCTTCTTGGTTGTCATCAGTACCACTTCTCCCATTTTGTATTCTGCTTCTGGGTTTCGCATTGAATCCTAACTGCCATACCTTGACCACTCTGTGAGTTCTCTCAGGTCTCTGCTCATCCTTTCCACACACCCCGGACTGTCCACTCTATTGCAGATTTTGTTGTCATCTGCAAAGAGGCAGACTGCCCTTCCAGCTCCTCTGCATGTCACTTATAAAGTATTAGAGAGGATCAGTCCCTGCACTGATCCATGAGGCAACCTGCTGCTCACACTTCCTTCCTGAAAGTGAACTCTGTTTACCACCACCCTCTGTCGCCTATCCCTAACCAATTTCTTACCCAGTTTACCACCTTTGAACCCACTCCTAAGCTACCCAGCTTGCTTACTAGAGTCTTATGTGGAACGGTGTTGAAAGCCTTACTGAAATGTAGGTAAGCCACGCCCACCACTCCACCTTGATCTAATTCCTTGGTCACCCAATCAAGAAATCTATCTGATTAGTTTGACATGACCTCATCCTTGTGACTCCATGCTGCAATGGGTCTTGTAACTTACTGGATTCAAGATATTCCACAGTTCTCTCCTTCAGCAATGACTTCATTAACTTTCCCACCACAGATGTCAGGCTGACTGCACTATAACTGCTAGCTTCTTCCCTGCTACCACTTTTGTGAGTGGGACTACATCGCCTTTCCAGTCTTCCGAACCACCTCTGTTTCCAAGTAGCTGTTAAATAGTACTGTCAGAGGTACAGCCAGTACCTCCTGAACTCTCTCAATACCCTTAGATGCACTCTGTCTTGCCCCATTGCTTTGTCCACTTTCAAATTAGCGAGTCCCTTCAGGACAATCTCCTCTGAAAATGGACTAGTATCCACCTTCCTCCCTTCAATGTTCCTGTTACTTTTTGTGGCCCCTCTTCTTCTTCCTCTGTAAACATGGAACAAAGTATTTTTCAGGATGTCTGCCTTTTCCTGGTCCCCTTCTGCACAGCAACCCCTCTTCCCTTTTTAACATTCTGATCCCAACCCTGGCCTTCCTCCTTTCATTTACATACTTAGAAAATGTCAGTCAGCCTTCATTACCACCAGGGTTATTCTCGCTTCAATCTGCAGCATTGTGCTCTTTACTGCTCTCGCTGCTTCCTTCTGTTTCCCTGCTACACCGCCCCATCCTCCTCCATCTACATCTCCATATACCTTCCGAATGCTAACCTTTTAGCCTTTACCTTTTCTGCCACCTTGTTCTAGAACCATAGCGATCTTTTCCTGTTGCTTTTTGTCGCTTGCTTGACACAAGACATTTGTTGCCTTCCCTATGGCCCTTTTTAGATTTGTCCACTGTTTGTCCACTCTACCCAGGTCATTCCCCATCAGGTTATCCATGAGACATTCACCCATCTTTTAAAAATGACCTCCCTAATCCAGAACCCTTGCCCTTGTGTGGTTCAGTCCCACAGTCGTCCTTATATTGAGCCACATTGCACGGTGATCACTGTCCCTCAGATGGCTTCCCACCTTGATGTCTGCAACACTGTCCCTGTTAGTGAATATCAAGGCCAGTATTGCCACATCACAAGTGGGTTTACTGACTAGTTGCCTGAGGAATGCCCCTGTAGGGAGTTCAGGATGTCACTGCTTCTAGCTGAAGCCCATCTGGGTAGTTCCAATCTACATAGGCTTAGGGTGGGTCAGTTGGTCAACTGGGTGGCAAACTGGTTGGCGGCAGAAACAGAGAGTGGTGGTAAACGGTATATAGTCAGAAGAGATGCAGTCACAAGTGGGGTACTCAGGATCAGTTCTGAGCCAGTCCTCTGCAATATCTTCATCAGTGACATTGCAGATGGACTGGAGGGTAAGGTTGTCTGTTTGCAGATGACAACAAGATATGCAACAGAGTAGATGATCCAGATGGAGTGGGCAGAATGAGAAGAGATCAGGATAAACTGGCAAAATGGTCGGGAAGAGTGGCAACTGGGGTTTAATGCAAAGAAGTGTAAGATAATGCACACAGGGAAGAGAAACCCTGAAGCCACCTATAGATTGGGAGGAGTTGCTGGCAATCACAAGGGAAGAAAGAGACTTGGGCATCATCATCACAGATGACCTGAAATCATCCAAGCAGATCATAAAAGCAGTAGGTAAGGCTAAGGGATGTTGTGGTGTATCAGTAGGGTATCACAAGTTGTAAGAGGAAGGTAATAATCCTCTTGACAAGACACTGGTTAGGCTCCATCTGGAGTACTGCATGCAGTACTGGAGGCTGCACCTTCACAAGGACATTAACAAAATGGAGGCAGTCCAGAGAAGGGCAACCAACATGGGGCAGGGACTGCATCAGAAAACATATGAGGACAAATTAATGGAGCTCAATATGTATACCCTACAGCAAAGGCGGGAGAGGTGATATGATCGAAACATTCAAACACCTTAAGGGCATTAACAAGGTGAAAGAGTCTAACATGTTTCAATATAAGAAAAATAGCAGGACAAGAGGACACAGCATGAGATTAGAGGAGGCCGATTAAGGGGTAATGTGAGGAAATTCTTTTCACAGAAAGGGTGGTGGATGCATGGAATGGCCTACCTCAGGAAGTGGTGGCTATAATACAGTGCAGGGCTTCAAACCGCATGGGATAGGCATAAGGGAGCAATACAGATGAGTATGAATAGATAGGCCATTGACAGAGTAAAGGCCTATGGCACATTCATATAGGAAAAATAGGCAGACTGGATGGGCCTTCAGGTCCTTATCTGCCATCAACTTCTATGTCAACTTCTATCCACAGGGGTCACTGCGGCACTGGATTTATAGTGCCATCCCTCCCAACTGCAGTGCCCTGCTGAGCAACAGCTGCTGTGGTCAGGCGCACCTCCCAATGTGTTCATCCTGAGCTCACTCCTGAACTGTGGTCACCTGCACAGCAACACAATGTGCCGCCCCTGGGTCATCAGGGCAGTTCTTGTGCATGCTATTTTAATACATTCTTATTATTACTTAGTAATTACATACCCTGAAGAAGAGGTTGCACCTGAAAAGGCTGGCTCCCATACACTGCAGTACTGACACCCTTTCTGGCGTGAGTCATGTAAAAATAGAAGATATTTCTTAAATCTAAACACTGCAATGAGTGGGTCATTTTCAAATATCCACTCAGAAAGAATTGTCGATGCTCTAGCCATACATCATTCTGCGGCAAGTAGAATACTTTTGTTCCTCCTTTTAGTCCTGCATCTCTTCTACAGCGTATGGACACATGCATATGACTGCCAGGAGTGGGGACACCCACAAAACCAGTGGAACCTCTACCATGCCACCTCAGGATATGCTCAATGATCTGTATACTGACCTACCCATCCCCAGGAAGACAGCAAAGTTCATAATCTTCTAATAGTTAGAAAACTGTTAGAAACCAGGAAATCACATTTTGAACCCTGGTAGACTCAAATACTCATTGTGTGACCCTGAGCAATTCACTTAACTTCCAATGTTCCAGTCCATGCAGTTGCAGAAATTGGTAGAAGCAAGACCCTACTTGAAATGAAATGTTGCTTCTCAGTGCAATTACCTAATTTGTTTGATGTACATATAGAATAATGCATGGCTAAGTGTGGTTTATAAGTGTTTTATGCACACCTGAGGTGTGTGATGCCCATAAACCAGGAGGCTGAAGCCCAGGGTTTATATGGGCATCACACACTGAGGGTGTGTAATAAATCTCCCATAAATATGCTTACCCATGTTTTATTTTTTTATATTTACTGGTTCTGATTTAATTAAGTTTAAACAAGCATTTGTTAATGCGAATGTTGATTAGCGTTGGTGTGTTGAGCTCGCTCACTGCCCCTCTGTCACTCGCTCAATCTGTTTCTCCGGTGCTGCAGGCTGCTGTTTTCCACTGGACTCCTGCCTGCATTGGCACCTGTTCTGCCCACTAAGAAATCTGCAGCTGTCCCGACAGAGCTGTGTTGGAGGTAGCCCACCCCTCTCTCACTCACTCATTCTGTTTCTCCTGCCGCTGCAGGCTGCCCTTTGTACTGGGCTCCTGCCTCTATTGGTGGTTTTTCTGCCCACAAAGAAATCTGCAGCAGTCCCAACACAGGTCTGTTGAGCCTGACGGTCCCTCTCTCACTCACTCATTCTGTTTCTGCCAGCGCTGCAGGCTGCCCTTTTGTACCGGCTCCTGCCTGTGTTGGCACCTTTTTCTGCCCACAAAGAAATTCACAGCTGTCCCAACAGAGCTCCGTTGAGGGCACTCACTCCCCTGTGTCACTCACTCATTCCGTTTCTCCTGGTGCTGCAGCCTGCCCTTTGTACTGGGCTCCTGGCTCTGTTGGCACCTTTTCTGCCCACAAAGAAATCTGCAGCAGTCCCGACAATGCTCCATTGAGCTCGCTCAGTCCCCTTCTCTCACTTGCTCATTCTGTTTCTGGTGGCGTTGCAGGCTGCCCTTTTCTACTGGGCTCCTGCCTGCATTGCCACCATTTGCAGCAGTTACAGTACAGCTCCTCTGAGCTCGCTCACTCCCCTCTCTCACTCGCTCATTCTGGTTTTCCTGCCACTGCAGGCTGCCATTTTGTACTGGGCCCCTGCATGCATTGCTGCCTTTTCTGCCCACAAACAAATCTGCAGAAGTCCCAACAGAGCTCAGTTGAGCTCACTCCCCCTCCCTCACGCACTCATTCTGTGTCTCCTGCCGCTGCAGGCTGCCCTTTTGTACTGGGCTCCTGCCTCTGTTGGTGGCTTTTTCTGCCCACAGAAATCTGAAGCAGTCCCAACAGAGGTCTGTTGAACCCTACTGAGTCCCCCTCTCTCACTCACTCATTCCATTTCTGCCGGGCGCTTGCAGGCTGGCCTTGTACTGGGCTCCTGCCTGGGTTGCTGCATTTTCTGCTCACAAAGAAAATGCAGCAATCACAATAGAGCTCCGTTGAGCTTGCTCACTCACGCTCTGTCACTCACTCGTTCTGTTTCTCTTGGCTGCAGGCTGCGCTTGTGTCTGAGGCTGCTGGCTGCATTGGCACCTTTGTCTGTCCACAAATAAGTCCACAGCTGTACCGACAAAGCTCCATTGAGGTTGCTCTAGTCTCCCTCTGTCACATGCTCATTCTGTTTGTCCTTTAGCTGCAAGCACCTTTTTGTACTGGGGCTCCTGCCTGCATTGGTGCCTTTTTCTGCACACAAACAAATCTGGAGCAGTCCCGACAGAGCTCAGTTGAGCTCGGTCCTCCCCCCTCACTCATTCCATCTTAATCTATCCCAAACACTGATGTCCCACAGTGACTGTGCTATTCTCCGTCAGGAGTGCAAAACATATTTTAGCCAGGATGTGAAAATGACAGCTGTACTGTTCATAAGGAGGTGTGAAAGAATGCCACTGTTGAAAATGTGGCGTGAAAATATTACAAATTTGCGAGTTACAAGGGTGCGTGAAACAGTTGAATGCACGCTTGTAACACAGTCATGTTATGGAGTTTTGACACCAAATTTCCAACATAGGGATTTTAGGACCTCTGCTCATGAACAGTGCCACTGTCATTTTCTTAATCTGTCCCGAACACTGATTTCCCACAGCGACCAGCGTTATTCTGTGCCACAACTGTGAAACCACATTTCACTCAGGATGTGAAAAATGACAGCTGTACTGCTCATAAGAAGGTGTGAAAAATTGCCATTGTTGAAAATGTGGCATGACAATATTACGAATCTACAAAGTTACAAGGGTGTGTGGAAGGTGTGCAACGACCTTGTAACACAGTCATTTTATGGAGTAACGTTACCAAATTTTCAACATAGCCATTTCAGGACCTCTACTCATTAACAGTGTCACTGTCATTTTCTTAATCTGTCCCGAACACTGATTTCCGCAGCGACCACGCTATTCTGAGCCGGAAGTGCAAACACATTTCCACCAGGATGTGAACAATGACATCTATACTGTTCCAAGGAGGTGTGACAAAATGCCAATGTTGAAAATCTGGCATCAAAACATTGCAAATTCAGAAGGATGTAGTAGCAACTGCATAAGCCTGCAGCTCATAAAACAGTCATTTTGGGATTTTTTCACAAAATTTGCAACATAGGCTTTTGACAGCCCACCTCATGAACACTGGCACTGTCGTTTGTTAATCGGTCCCAAGGTGATTCCGCGAGTGACCGCAAATCACCTTTTGGGGCAGATTAACACCATGACAGTTGCAGCACTCA
The DNA here is from genome assembly GCA_016271365.2 of Neoceratodus forsteri. Taxonomy (NCBI): domain Eukaryota; kingdom Metazoa; phylum Chordata; order Ceratodontiformes; family Ceratodontidae; genus Neoceratodus; species Neoceratodus forsteri. Next base: position 132,752,163 of record CM028130.1, on the reverse strand, counting down.
TGAGGAGGGGTCCCAAAACCCCATGTTGAAAATTTGGTGAAAAATTCCAAAATGCCTGAGATATGCAGCAAAGTTGAAAAACCCTATTTACTCCATTATACAGCTTACGGCATTTCCTTGGTTCGCGGTCGACTTTGAAGAGTGCAGGCGTGTTCCCAGTCCACGAAGATCGACATGCCAGGACTCCAGAGGTAAGTATGGGATGGGGGTGTGGGGAAGCAGGGTGCGCAGTGGGTGAGGCGCGGGTTGTGGGATGGGGTCTGGGAGACCGTGAGGACCATTTTCTTTACAGGTAAAAAAACAAAAAACAGACAATGTGGAATGGTTTTCACTTCACAGGGGCATTTGGCACGCTGGGGTGGGCTCCCAGTGTGCCACCAGAGATCTCGGTTTTGGGGGGCATTGCCAGCCAGCGGGGATTGGGCACCCCATCGGCCAAACAACAAAGGGATTCCTTTCTGCCGACAGGGATTGGGCACCCGTCAGCAAATAACAAAGAGGGGAATCCTTTTTGTTGACAGGGATTGAGGCACCCGTCGGCAGACAACGAAATGGGGTGGTCACATTATGCCAATGGGGAGTGGGCTCCCTGGTCGGGCAGATAAACATTGTGGGTTATACTGTTTGTGAACAGTGCGGCAACCCACCACCATATTCACAAACAATATCAGGTTTGATAGATCCACCCTGCAATGACGGGTCACTCCCTCATTGCAGCGGATGGCTTACACTGCAATGACGAGGTGGCTCCTGATTGCAGAGGCTGATTTGTCACCAGTTGGTGTCAATGTTCCAAACTTGTGTCAGCAGCAGCCTGCAACAGCATTGAGGGAAGCGGGGAAGCCTTTGCAGGCTGTGGGGCATTGGCCACAACAGTGCCATGCCTCCACAGCCTGCTTCTCAGCAAGCTGTGCCAATATGTTTCTTGCACTGTGCACAATCAACGTAAAAAATTGATTTGTGAGGTACTGTGGAGCCATCGAGAAGATTGTACCTCGCACTGACAGTGTGCGAAAAACTAGTGCTACTGGATGTGCAGCATGAGGACAGCTTCTCGGCTTTCTAAGGTGCTGCTGTCATTTTGTGTGCCTGTGGTTTACAGAGCTCTGTGGTTTACGGAGCTGTTGGGCACTCGCTGGCAGTGCTTTATAATCACTAACCAGTAAATATTACTTGGTAATTCATTTGTGCATTCAATGTTCAATGTAGTTCAGTTAAGTTCCTGCTGTGTATCACAAGCTATTGTGTTTTAGTGTGTTCTCACAGAACTCAATTTACTTGTATCTTTCAAACAAAAACCAGGAAAGCTGCACTGAGAATGGACTGGTGTTGTAACATAAAGGGTACAATATGATCTGGTTAGACCACACCTTGAGTACTGTGTTCAGTACTGGAGACCACACTTGAAAAGGGACATACAGCTCCTGGAGAGGGTACAGAGGAGGCTACTAGGATGATACGAGGACTAAGGGATTTGACGTATGAGGACAGACTTGAGGAGCTTGACCTGTTCTCATTGGAGAGAGAGGAGAGACAGGGGGACATAATTGAGGTCTTCAAGTACCTCAAGGGAATAACTAGGGTAAACACGGAGGGATCTTTAGACTAAAGCAGGGAGGTATCACCAGAGGGCATGGTTTGAAGTTGGAAGGATGAGGGGGAAAGAGGAGGAGGTTTTTCACTGAGAGGGTGGTGGATCCTTGGAACGCTCTGCCTGGCGAGCTGGTTCAGATATCCATGGTGGAAGGCTTCAAGAGAGGGTGGGACAGATATAGAAAGTGGATGTATCCAATGATGGCCTGGCCCATGGGGTGGGGATGGACGATAGGGGTTTCTGGAACACAAGGGGAGGCCTCGGTACCCAACTAGGAATCTGAGGTTCGAGCAGACTCGATAGACCGTAAAGCCTAATGTTCTGGCAATTAGTACGTTAGTATGATCAAAAGGGCCAACACCACTGCAGCAGTGCAAAAACATACTGACTGTTAGTGGTCTAGCAGCCAGTATGTTTTTTTGCACTGTTGCACTTACACTCTGTTTCATAATAAAGCCACTTTTTAAATGGGGTCCTGACTGGGTGCTGGCCTTTTGATCAACTTTTGAAAAGCTATAGCCTATAGATCAAGGGGTGGGGAATAGCTCCTCCGACATCCCCTACTTAGTCCTCAGTGCTTCTGCTGCTCAGTTTCGAGCATTTCGGAACGCCAATGATTCTTATGATGCGTGGCTGGTGTGGTTTGTTTTTCTTGTTTCCTGCCTTGTCTCTTGTCCTGTGCTTGTTGTTTCTGCCCCTCTTGGTTTGTTTCCCTCCTGTGCCTCTGTCTCTGCCATTGTCTTTCTGCTCCCCTGCCTCTGTGGTCTATCTCCTCCTCCGTTGTCTCACCCCGGTTGGCTTCCTCTCTCCCTCCTTCCCTTGTTCCCCGATGTTCCCACTCCCTCACCGTCGTGCTTCTCCTTGCCTGTTTTTCTGTTCTCGTTGTTTCTTCTGCTCTTTGTGCCTCCACCTTGCCAGCTGCTGCTTCATTCTTTGCCCACCTGTGTCCTCCCGTTGGCCTGCACCTCACTTCCTGGAGGGCTGGTCTCCTTCTTCATGTTCTCTCTTCGCCTGGACTCCATTCAAGGACCTAGATGGAAGAACGCTGTTTTTTGCTGGCCTTGCTCCATCCTGTGTCTCCATCTGGTGCTGCTCCGCTTCCGACTGCTGCCCCCGCCATTTTTCCTGAGTTCCTCCCTGTATTTGGCATCTGGACAGTTTTTCTTTTATGCTTGCACTTTCACCTATGCCAGTGACCTACTACATAAGAGTACCTCGTTGCTTTTGTGTCTATCACTGGGAGTAATAAAGTACTTTTAAACCAACTAAACTAGACGTGAGACCACTGCCACAACTGTACATTAAGTTCATTTTGTGGAAGAAAGCAAGGGACTGCTGCACAAGTTAGAATCAATTTTAAAACCTGAAGAAACTACTATAGCTTATTTCATACTGCAAACCCCCATCCTTCAGTGACAGAACTGCCTATTTATAGGTGATAAACACCTATCTCCTGCAAACTGTTTCTGCATCCCGACCTCGATAGGGGCCTCTATAATCCAAGCCTGGCTACTATCAGTCCAGCCAGCTTACCTGGAAGCCTAGCTCGACTCATTTGCTTCTGCTTCTTCCTCGAGGACAGGCTACGCGAGGTCCCTGCCAGTCCAGTTAGCCTACCCACAAGGCTAACTCCCTTACTTCTGCTCTCTCCTCGAGCAGACATATGTGCCGGTCCTTCTGGTCCAGCTAGCCTATGTGGGGCTTAGCCTGACTCACTCACTTCTACTATATCTTCGGCAGACCTACATGACTGTCCTGCCAGCCCAGTTAGCCTACATGGAGGCATAACTTGATTCATTCACATCTACTTCTTCGGGCAGATCTACGGGGGTCATGCCACTTCAGCTACCCTAAACAATGGCCTAGCTCAACTCACTCACTTCTACTCCCTCCTCAGGAAAACCTCGTGATGGTCCTGCTGGTCAAGCTAGCCTATGTGGGGCTAGCAATACTCACTCACTTCTACTCCTCCTTGGACAGACCTATGTAGGGTCCTGCCAGTCCAGATAACCTACCCAAAGGCTTAGCTTAACTCATGCACTTCTACTCCTCACAGCAGACTCACATGCCAGTCCTGCCGGACCAGCTAGCATACATAGGGGCCTAGCTTGACTCACTCACTTCTCTCCTTCCTCGGGCGGACCTATGAAGGGATCTCACCACTCCAGCTAGCCCACATGGGTCCTAGCTAGCTACTTGATCACTTTACATGCTGTCCTCTAGTGGACCTCCTCGGGGTCCCACTAGTCCAGCCTGGCTCACATGAGGGCCTCGCTCTATGGCGTGTACACTCCAGCTTCCATCCGTTCCAGTTTAAGTTTATTCCACAGGACATTGCTGTTAAACACTACTCATTTACTCAATGGTCCCAAGATATTAGGTATCTTTCTATTATGGCATTCAATAGTATAGAACTTCTATTGAAGCAACAGGACAGTATCAGCTAGATCTCTTAAGTCACTAAGATCTTGACCATCTGTATGAGTACATCTACCTACTCTATGACCTCTTAGCAACTTTCCCTATCCAAGTGATTGCATCCAGCCATCTCAGGTTATCTATATCATCAGCTTGTCAATGCCATAATCATTGCTGACAATCCACTGGCTGAGTAAACCACTAAAGAACTTGGTGCATCTTTTTTTTTTTTTTAGCTGGCTTACAATCCTATTATCTGTCTCCATTCTCTTGTGATCCTACACAGTGGAGTAACCAGCCTTAAAAAAGTGTACACAAAAAATCAAATTAAAGGCCAGGGGTCTGGGGCTGCCTAGGCCCCAGAAAATTTGTTTTTGGTGCATTCTGTGCATTTTGAAGGTGTTTTGAGGTACATTCTGTTTTGTTTTGGGGGTCATGTGAAACAGAATTTGCTACCCTGTTATCCCTCCCCATACCCAGTACATTGCACTCTAGTCCCTTCCCAAGAGTCCCCAGTCCAGTAAGTTGCCCAGATCACCCACCCCATAGCTCAGCCACCTGCACCTGTGCATGGTTCCTAGCCCTCCAAAGCCCAACAAGTTTCACCCTAGCTTCCCACCCTAAAATCCTTAACCCTTCCCAGCACAGGAGTTGCATCCGACCCTCATATCTAGAGTCTCCATCCCTCTCTGCAGCCCAACATGTTGCCCTTTATCCCAGTCCCACAAGCTGACCCTAGCACAACTCACCAGATTCCCTGGCCCTCCACAGCCCACCACATTGACTTTTCCCTGCCCAACTGAGACACTTATTGAACCACCAAGGATGCAGACTGAATGTCCGTGGTTGTATGACTTTAATACCATGACTACAATCTGTCATTCCCAGTCCAGTCCAACAAAGGAGATTTGTGCATTGTGACTTGCATTACTATAATTATGCACCTTATTCATAATGTATGATATCATTAGTGTGCAGTCAAAAGCTGACAGAGCTAAACAGGTTGGTCAGTGTCACAAAACGTAGCTGACACCAAGATAATTGAGCCAGTGGCACTCATCACCTGAGGTATTTTAGTCAAGTATTTTTCTGTAATGATGAGTCCCATATTGTGCTTGACCAAATAGAACCTCAATTCTAGTAGCTGTACAGCTGGGATCAGTTGTAAGCTACACTAGCAGGGACTTTATAGGGCCTTGGGGTCCGTGACATAGTCTAAAAGTTCAAGGTGTTCTGAAAGCCAGCTGACTATCTGCAAATTTTATACACATTTTGTCAGGTAATCAACATTGTACATCCCAGCATACAGTGGTTCATGATCAGCAAGCAAGCAAGCAAAACTATTTGTTTTCTAGTCATTTCTCAAAAGCAATTATATTTACAAGCAAAAAGGCCAAGAAGATTACTGCATCATATCCACGCTGAACCCTGACTGGGTCACACCATCCCTTTAAGCTGCAAGTGTACTACAGCCATTAAACTGACCCACAAAAGCCCTGCTTGAGACTGCAGTCCCTCAGCTGATTTTGCCCCAGTTTGTGCACACTGTACATGTAGCTATCAGAGGGGCAGGCTCTGCTCCCTCTGACAGCTACATTACAGTGTGCACAAACTGGGGTAAATCTAGTCATACTGCATTCCACGCTGTACATTCTCCAAGCACCACACACACACACACACACATATATATATATATATATATATATTTTTTCGGCTTCTGTTCTGGGCAGCACTCTCCCAAATTCTCTGCACTGATTATTCTAGCCATTGGACACACACACAGACACACATCTTAAATAAATAAAGACTGTCTGCTGGCAATCTAGTGCACTGCAGTGCAGCACAACCCCAAGTCAAAGATCCTCACACAGCCCTGAACTGCCTGAACAATCCCACAACCCAGAAACAACAACTATGGACTGCCCAGCCCACACTAGTGTTCACTGGAGGGGCTGGGGGAAGGGAGGGGCAGCACCATACCTCTCAACTGTCCTTGATTTTCAGGGACATCCCTGATTTGCCTCAAAATTTTAATCTGTCCCTCCCAAAGTTTGTGTTTCCATGACTTAAAAGTAGAGATGGTAAGCACAAAAGAATGTCAAACAAAGTTATAGATTTGTTATTTAAAAATGTATTTTATTCTAATCCCTTTATTTTGCTAGCTTCCTGAGTGAATATCATCCATTTTGAAGAAGTGTCCTAGTGATTTTGGTCCTTTGTCCCTGATTTTTTAAGCCTTGTCCCTGATTTATGAGACAGGAGGTTGAGAGGTATGGGCAGCACAACTCCCCCAATACACAGTTATAATCCTCCAGACGGGACAGGAATGAGGACTCCCAGCCGAGCAGCAGAAACTCACTCAGACAACTTGGCTCTTCTTCTCATGCAGTCAGTGGCCCCAAAGCTCCTCTCTCTGACTAAGGCTATCCAGCCCCGCCAAACACATAGAACCTTTCCTCATTGCCCCAGACATCTCATCTACCTGCTGCTGTGTGCTGTCCAACAACTTCTCCCTCCTCCCTCCCATAATTGCAACAGAAAGCCCGGACGAGGAGGCTGCCTTACCACCACACAGGAGAATTTAAATCAGCAGGAGGGTTCAAGAGGCTGCACAGTCATGCTCTGTCAGAGTTGCTGCATGGCTCTCCCAAGTGGCACTAAACAAACTCTCCCAGATGGCCAGACATTTTCTCACAGCACAGCCCCGCAGTGGCACACTCAACAGTGGTGTCTCTTTCTCCTGTCCTCCTGACTCAGAGCCAACCATGAGTATTTGTAGTCTGTCGCTGGAGGTTGCAGCGGGAAAATGTACAGCAGCAACTGATTGGCAGAGGCTTGCAGAGCAAAGAAGCATGTGGACAAAAGCTGTCCAATTGCTCCGCTAGTCTTCCAACAGTTGCAGTTCTTGAATCGCGATAACAAACTTGGTGCCATGTGTCAGTGCCAGGCTGCCAGCATGTGTATCGGGATCCAGTAGTCGATCGGTCATCTCCGAGCCCCTGGCTGGCCACCCACTGAGGACCAGGGCTCGGGACCCGAATGGACAACTTTTTTTAAACATGGCAATTTAAAAAGGATAGATTTTTTACGCAGTGATGGCGTACAATAAGTATGAATGGTTACGCCACTGATCCTGTGCAGGGATCCTACTGGTTCAGCTTGGCCTACTTGGCTCCAGGCACTCCAATGACTCATCTTACCATTGGGCCACCTGTGGGGGCCTATCCTTCCACTTCCTCTATTCTCCATCTGGATCCCCAGTTTCTGGACATAGAAACATAGAATTTGATGGCAGATAAGGACCGCTTGGCCCACCCAGTCTGCCCATTTCCTACCTACTGATAAGCTGCAGATCCTAGTTAACCAGCAGCCTACTTCTTCCTACCCCACCCCTAGAATTGCCTTATGACTGTCCCATGCATGCTTGAATTCCACCACTGATTTTGACTCCACAACCTCCTCCGGAAGGCCGTTCCATGCATCCACAACCCTCTCTGTGAAAAAATACTCTTAAATTACCTCTGAGCCGCCCCCATCTTCAAATTGTGCCCTCTTGTTCTTGTACACCTCTTTTTGAAAGATGCTGCCTCTTGGACTTTGTTGATTCCCTTGAGGTACTTGAACGTTTCTATCATGTCCCCTCTCCTCCTTTCCTCGAGGCTATACATATTAAGCTCCTTCGCTCTCTTCATATTTCTTCCAGTGCAGACCCTGCACCATTTTAGTTGCCCTCCTCTGGACAGCTTCCATCCTGTCTATGTCTTTGCGGAGATTGGGTCTCCAGAACTGCACACAGTACTCAGATGGGGTCTCACCAGCTGTCTGTACAGAGGGATAATAACTTCCTGTTTTCTACTGGTGATGCCTCTCCCTATGCATCCCAGTATCCCCCAGCCCTCCTTGCTGCCCTCTCACATTGCTTGCCCACCTTTAGATCATCTGATATGACTACCCCCAGGTCCCTTTCCATTTTGTTGTTGTTAGTATCTCACCCCCCATTGTGTACTCTTCCCTGGGTTTGTTTCCCAGGTGCATTACCTTGCACTTCTTAGCATTGAATCTAAGCTGCCATACATTTGACCATTCCTCTAACCTTGCCAAGTCCCTTCTCATCCTTTCCACCCCACCCTGTGCATCAACTCTGTTGCAGATCTTTGTGTCATCTGCAAGAGACATACTTTTCTTTCAGTCCTTCTGCAACGTCACTTATAAAGACATTGAAGAAGACCGTCCTAATACTGAACCCTGCTGTACCCCACTAGTAACCCTCCTTTCTTCTGAGTGGACTCCATTTACTATTACTCTCTGTGTCCTATTCTCCAGCCAATTCTTTACCCAGGCTGTCATCTTGGGACCCACTCCCAGGCTGGCTAACTTGTATATTAATCTTTTGTGTGGGACTTGTCAAATGCCTTGCTAAAGTCTAGGTAGGCCATGTCCACAGCCCCTCCTGATCTACTACTTTGGTCACCCAGTCAAAGAAATCTATCAGATTCATCTGGCATGACCTTCCTGCTTGTGAATCCATGCTGCCTAGGGTCCTGTGCCCCTCTGGCCTCTAGATACTCGACAATTCTTTCCTTCAGAAGTGATTCCATCATTTTCCTATCACTGAGGTTAAACTAACAGGTCTGTAGTTTCCTGCTTCTGCCTTGCTCCCACTTTTGTGAAGGGGAATCACATCTGCCCTCCTCCAGTCCTCGGGTACCACCTCCTCTCCATGATTTGTTAAAAGGGTAGTCAGTGGTGTCACTAGTTCTACCCTTAGTTCTTTTAGAATTCTGAGATGAATCCTATCAGGCCCCATTGCTTTGTCCACCTTCAGTTTTAAGAGTTCTTTCAGAACCCTTTCTTCTGTAAATGGGCTGGTATCAACTTCTGTATCCAGAGTGTTTCTACTGTTTGTTTTATGTACCTCCCTCTTCATTTGTAAATACTGAGCAAAAATATTTGTTTAGTATCTCTGCCTTTTCACTGTCTCCCTCTGCCCACCCTCCTCCCTTCATTAAGCCTCACTATCCCTCCCTTGGTCTTCCTTCACTCCTGATGTACCTATAAAAGGTTTTATCCCCTTCTTAACCGAGTTGGCTATCTTTTCCTCGGTTTGGGCCTTTGCTGTTCTGACTGCCTTCCAGCCTCCTTTTGTTTTAACTGATACAGTTCTCTGTCCTGCTCCTTCTGCGATTCCTTGTACTTCCTGAATGCTTTCTTTTTCTCTTGAACCTTCACTGCCACTTCCTTTGAGAACCATAGTGGTTTCTTACATCGTTTTGTTTTGTTTGTTTGCTTCACACAAGGCTCGTTACCTCTTCGATGGCAGTTTTATTATTCCCTATTGTTCTTCCACCCTCCTTCCTGCCCATTTGCTAGTGCATTCCTAGGCACTCACCCATTTTGGCAAAGTCAGCCCTCCTAAAGTCCAGTACTTTTGTCTTTGTATGGCTTGACTCTATTGCTGTGTTTATTGTGAACCATACTGTTCGATGGTCGCTAGTTCCCAGATGGCTACCCACTTCTACATCTGTGATCCTCTCCATCTCCATTTGAGAGAATCAAGTCTAATATTGCTCCTCTCGAGTGGGCTCCAGTACTAGTTGTCTAAGGCATGCTCCTGTAGGACATCTAGAATAACTTCACTCTTTGAAGTGGCAGCTGCAACTGCACTCCAGTTAACATCTGGCATATTCAGATCACCCATCAGCAATATCTCCCTTTTTCTGCCATTCTAAGTACACTTTCTATCATTTTCTTGTCCATTTCCTCCCCCTGAGAAGATCTGTCTCCTAACCCTGTGGATTGTGGTACCATTGCCTGTCTCCAAATTTACCCACAGTGCTTCTTCTCCTTCGTTTACCCTTTTGTTCTGTTGCTTTTATTCCTTCCCTTATGTAAAGAGCTACTCCTCCTCCTTTTACCCTCCCTGTCCCTCCTGTAGATAGTGTATCCTGGTATGTTTACATCCCAGTCATGGTTTTGTGTGTACCATGTTTCTGTGACTGCCACGATATCCAGATGTTCCTCCTCCATCAAGGCCACTAATTCAGGAAGCTTGTTACTCAGACTACGGGCACTGGTACTCATTGCTCTCCATTTTTTGATGGCTTTACCTTCTGTTGCAGCATCCCCACTGACGTTTCTACCTTGGTCTTTTTCTCATTTAGTACCCTGTTTTGTAGGGAGAGCTGGATTTTCCTGCTGCTTGTCAGTGCCTCCCCTTTGACTAGTTTAAAAGCTTGCCAATGAAGCATTTAAACCGATTGCTCAAAAGACTTGTTCCCTTCCTGGACAGATGCAGACCATCCTGCCAGTATAGGCTGGTGTCCTCCAGGTGGAACCCCAGTCCCCAATGAAGCTAAACCCCTGTGCTTCGCACTCATTTTTTCAACCATTCATTAAACTGCATGGTGCTAATTACCCTCGCTCCCCCATGCCTTTGACAGGCAGCACCTCTGAGAAGGATACTGTGTGTGCCACTTGTCTTAGGCCCCTCCCCAACTCTGCAATGTCCTTCTGCACTGCTCTAACTCATGATAAGCCAAGTCATTTGTCCCTAGGTGGACAATTACATCCAGCTCAGACTCCCTTGCAGCTGTTCTTGTGATCCTGAGGATGCGCTTCCTGTCCCTCCAAGCCATGGCACCAGGCAGGCACCTTACTTCAGTTTTCCAAACTCTCCCAGTTCTATACCGCTAATAATTGAGTCCCCACCAGGAGCTGCTTCCTTTCCCTTTGGTGTCCTCTGCCTCCTTCCTGTGGGCCTCCCTTGTGACAGTTGTCATCAGTCTTCTCTGGGTGCATCCATGGGGCTGCTCCCAGAATGTGTATGGATTGTGGAGTGGAACAGTGGACTGGGTGTGCCTCTGTTCCATCATCCTCACCCTCCCTGAGCCCCTGTGGTAAAACTGCTGTGCTTTCTTCGCAACCTCTGAGGTAGTGGTGGTGGTGCTAGTGCTCCCTGGATGGGGAGGTTCCTTCCTATTGTCTAGTGTGGCCTGGGGAAGGTTTCCTTACTACTGTCCAGTGCGGCCTGAAGACGGGCAACTTCCTCCCTCAGGGCAGATAGTTGTCTGCAAATAGGGCAGCATCTCAGCCTCCAGAAAGACTCCTGGAAGACTGTCATGGACATCTCATACCTTTCTCAAGTTCTCAGGAAAGGACCTACAACAACGATCCATACGTCAGTTTATTCGATCCAGCTTCCTCACCTAGCCTGCATGGGGTTCCCACCTAGCTTCCTAGTGTTAATCAACCACTGGAATTTTATTCCTACTGCTCATCGCATTGGACTGCCTTCAGAGAACTACGTAATCTCTCTCTTCCATGTCAAGACACTCTCACATCAAGTGTCTCTTCCCTACATTTAAATGGCTTCCTCAGAAGCTCTTGCTCCATTATCTGCTCTTCCTACCTTTGACTCTATCATCTCTGGCAATCATGCCTTACCTACGTAGAGATCTTGGCTACTGCCATCGCAGGGCCACCATGAAGGACCCTATTCTCCAGCTTTTGTGGAGGATGTTCTCCTACTTGCTCAGACATGCGTTCTATCCAATGTTCTCGACCATCTCTAGACTTTGCTCCTGGATTATCCTTATCTTCAGTTTACAATTCTTCATTCCTACACAGAAACCTTGGACATGGATTAATCATCCTTCCTCATCCAGACATGCATCTAAATTGGATTCTTCTTCATCAGCCGGGACCTTCATATCTCAGTATTGACTTTCTGCTCACCGCCAAGATTCAGAGGGTGTGACTCGTTGACCAGCAGGATATTATTTAAACTCTTGGACATAACCAGAACCAAACATCAGCCCACATTTAGTATTATCTCCTCTTAGTATGCACAGAGGATGTGCAGGTCAGTAGCCATGGGTCCTCAGAGGTTTCCCCGCAGGAGGGTTTTCTCTCCTGCATGCTACTGGTCACACTCTTTGGAGTTGAAGGAGGTAATCAAAATGGTAACAATGTTTTGGGCCTTAATTCTACACGTCCCAGCATTCCGCTGAGTATGGGAGACAGAGACAAGTCGAGTCTAAGTCCTAAACATCAAGCACATAACAGCAAGCTCATAAGTATACACAAGCACTGAGCTCTGTACCACACATTGAATTGAAAGACTATAGCCTATAGTTCAAGGGGTGGGAATGGCTCCTCCCACATCCCCTACTTAATCCTCAGCGCTTCCACTGCTAAGTTTCGAGCATTTTGGAAACACCCCCATCCTCCCCAGCATTCTTCAGCACTCTTATCTCATCCTCAACACTGGGCCTTAATTCCTACACCTTCCCAGCATTCCACCGAGGGTGGAAGACAGAGAAAAGCCAAAGTGTAAGTCATGAATATCAAGCACCTAACAGTCAAGCGTATAAGTATACAGAAGCACTGAACTATGTACCACACATTGAAATATCTTTCAATAGCATTTATTTGCTGTTCCATTCTTAACTGCTGTGGATTACCCTTGTGTTGCTTCATTTGTGGAGATGTTTTTTTTATTTATGATATTTTGTTTCTACTAGGTGTGGAGGGGTTGTGGGAAACAGATGGACCATACACCAAACTTCAGGTTCAACACACAATCTCTGTGTGATGTTTATTCAGAATACAGGAAATAAGTTTCAGCAATAACATATTCCTTCTTCAGTACATCAGTTTGCAGCAACAGACTATGAATGTCCTTTCTCTGCACTTAGCCAGCACCTACTAACACTGATCTCTGACTTATCTATTTTTCAGTGAAACCCTTCATCCCTATGTGGGTCCCATTTGCTTGGGTAGTGGGGGCTCAAAAAGAAAAAAGAAAACAAACTAAAACAAAAGAACCTTGGTGCAGAAACACTGAAAAAGGGTTTCCTAAAAGGGCATTGGAAACAAATCAGTTTCAAAGAAATATAACATCATACATACTTCCATAATGCAAAGCATCATAGGATATATGCAAATCATCATGCAATTTCAGTCTTGTTCAATTTACAGCAATTTACATGCATTTTAAATAGCACAACTAACTTAATTTCTATAATAGTCACCTAGCACTTTTTACCATTATCAAAAACACCTAGTGCCATGGTATTTTCAACATTTACAGGTTTCATAAACATAAGGTATATTATGACATAGTGCTATTGGATACTAAATCTAACAGCGATAAACACAACCTGTTTTACATATGCTTGGAAGTCACAACAATAACCTCCTTGTATGAGGACCTGAGAGGAAAAGGAAAATTAAAAAGGACACTATAGCATAGTAAGAAAAGGAAGGTGCCCATAGGTGGCCAACGTTATGGACTAGAAAGGGTAAAGGATAGATTAGGCTAAGAAATAGAAGAACTGTTGCAACAGATTTAAGAAACGTTTGGTCCTCAAGAGTGGCTGGAGCTCCCTGTCACATAGGGTTTTAGAGTGCATTGTATTTAATTTCTCTGTTCTATCAGCCTTGCTTGTTACTATACTCATTTCTTTGACTTCTAATTGTTTGCCTCCTTTCATCTTCACTGTGCTGTTCATTTCTCTTGCTTTTCTCGATCACTAGCTTTATTTCTTCACCCTCTCACAACCTACTGTACTGTTTCTTCCTCTATTCTCTCACTTTCTCCCTATCCTCTTCAACTACTCTCCCTCCTCCTCTCTATTCCTCTCTCCTCCACTCCCCGTGACCTTTGTGTCAATTGTTTCCTCCTCCTTGGCTTCACCTTGAAACTCTTTGGCGCCTTCTGTCCCTGTTCTCTTCCATTCCTCCTTATTTTCAGCCTCCCCATCATCCAAGCAGGCTAATTGTGCTTTTAAACTCATTGTCGGCTTACTACTATTGTTAGCAGATGACATTGAATTTAATCCTGGCCTCACTACACCTTCTCCTTGCAACTTCCTCAGATGATTGAGGGTGGCTCATTTAAACATCTGTAGCCTCCTCCCAAAATTGACCAGTTACCACCTATCCTGATTAATGTTCGCTGGATATTCTAGTCATATCTGAAACCTGTCTCTCCTCAAGGTCCTCCTTTATCTCTCCCTTCCTCTCTATTCCCATCTTTATTGCTGGTGTTTGCTGCCACCCTGGTATATCCTCTGCTTCAGTTACTGGGCTTCTTTCCTCTATCTGTTCTAACTTTCTGAGTGGACAGCTGCTTATGCTTGGTGACTTTAATTTAAATTTGTCTCTCCCAAAGCAAATACATTTTCACAAAATGTTAAGTCACTGCACCTGTCCCAATTAATTTCTGAACCCACTCATTTAAATTTCAAACTTAAACCACTGTCTGCAAGACTGGGTCCTCGCTTCCAGCCCCACCTGCAGTAGATGCAGGTATCCTTCCTGATGCACTCAGTGATCTTCGTATGGTTTACTGATAGTGCAAGCTACATCACACTCAAAGCCTCCCCCAATTCTTATTTCTCTGGTCTTTAAGTCACTAGACTTGGCCTCCCTCCTAGCTAAGCTTTGGCCAATTGACTGATCCCCCATCTCTGCAGCCAGTAATATACATTCTGCCCTACATTACTTTCAGTCTAAATTCATGGCTGTATGAGATAGTCATGCACCCTGAGAAACACCAGAGTGTGGGGTTCATATCTTCCTGGATATTGGCTGAGGCATGCACTTGTCTCCGCCTCCCGAGACCTTGCCTGGTGTACTTCTAAAACCAATGGCTCCAAAATCTTCTTGGCCAACTATAAAGACCTTCGCAACACCTATAGCCAGGTCTCTCGATTTTCTGCAGCACATCGAGCAAAGTTCTCAGCAGGGTTCTCATTTGCTCACAGAACTTCTGGGCGGCACTCAGCACCAATTTTTATGCAATTCTATGCACATTTTACCCTTAATTTTTTACTTTTTTTTGTTTTTTTTCCAATCCGACACAATGCACGCCAGAACACAGTCATTTTAAGGGCTTGTCACCAAATTTTCAACATAGCTAGTTTAAGACCTCTGCTCATGAACAGTATCACTGTGATTTTATTACTCTGTCTGGAACATTGATTTTGGTAAACCGATCACATCTATTGTGCGCTACATGAGCTTAAAACACATTTTGGGTGAAATGTGAAAATGACAGTTGTACTGTTCATAAGGAGGTGGTAAAATGGCAATACTGAAAATTTGGAGGAAAATATTAAAAATGCTTGAAGTTACGAGTGCATAGAAACTGCATAACGCACGCTCGTAAAACAGTCATTTTGTAGAATATTTTACAAATTTTCAACATAGGTTCTGAGTTTACCATGACCGTGACACTGTCATTTTGTTAACATTTTCGGTAGTGGTTCTGCGGCGACTGGGCGGAACCACCTTTTCGGGACCGATTAATGAAATAACAGTGTCACAGTTCATGAAGTGGGGCCCCAAAACCCCATGTTGAAAATTTGGTGAAAAATTTCAGAAATGGCTGAGATATGCACTAAAGTTAAAAAATCCATTTATGCCATTATACAGCTTACCGGGCATTTCTTCAGTTCACGATCGGCTTTGAGTGCAGACATGTTCCGGTCCACAGAAGATCGTCGGCGCTGGGCTCGGTGAAGTATGGGTTGAGGTGGGGTGAGGTAAGAGTGTGGGGAATTGGGTCTTGAGAGGGTGGTGCGGTTGGGGCAAAAGAATCACCGATGGAAGTTTTTTTTGCAGGGTATTTGGAAAGCTCACACTATGGAGGGACTTTTGCCATGCTGGGGTGGGCTCCCAGTGTGGCACCAGGCAGCTTGGGGCTCGATGAAGCCCGAGTGGGGATTGGCACCCCATTGGCAAAGGGAAGTTTTGCCATGCTGGGGTGGGCTCCCTGTGCGGCACAAAACATTTGGGGAGGCAGTGAAACCGATGGGGATTGGGCACCCGTCTGGCAATGAAGCATTGCCATGCTGGGGTGGGCTCCCAGCGTGGCATACCTATTTCAGAAGGGGGCACGTTTGTTCTGCGGGCGGCCACGACATCCGCGGGTGAGAGCAAATTCAGATATTTCCGTGGTTTGCCGCACCATGGAATCACGGAAAACTCGGCCATGCCTATAGCAAAGCTATCAGACTGATGAAGTCTGAGTATTTTGGTTCCACATTCCAAACAATATTAATAACCTCCAAGATTTGGAAGGTTCTCAATTCACTTTTCTCCCCTCAGACCTAGACTCCCTCTCCACTCTTAAGGTTGGTGACTCTCTTATCTCTGACAATTCTACTTTGCTAAATCTTTCAACTCCTACTTTACTACCTGTGCCCTTTCTTTTCCCCTTCCTTCCCACCCCTTCCTTCCCTCTGTCTGCCTCTCTCCTCTTTTCATTTTCTTTCTTCTGTTACTCCCTTATTTCCTAAAGGCTCTGCTTGCCCCTAATCTATTGAAGTGAAGCAGTCCTAGTGGCCTTGACCCTAAACATCTCTTTCTTGGCACCTGCCATTGCTCTGCCCATTACTTTGCTTCTAAATCTTTCATCTCTTCTACTGCTGTTCCTGTTGTTTGAAACAGACTATTGTCATATCCATACACAAAGGTGGTGATCCCACTTCTCCTGGTAACTTCTGTCCAATATCTCCTTCCTACCTTGGCTAAGTTACAGGAACACAGTGTTCTATCTCAGCTCACTTCGTTTCTGATAACTCCTCCTTTTCACTCCCTTCCAGTCTGGTTTTAGGAAATCCCACCCCTTCCACCTCCTCCTAGCTCGCTGACTCCATATACTTTCATGTATGGATCAAGATCTGATTACTTCTGCCGCTTCTGTAGATCTTGCTAAAGCTTTTGACACTATGGTGCATCCTCTCCTTCTGGAAAACATAAAGCTGTGGTCCTCTCTGACTCTTCAGTAAGTTGATTTTGTTCTTACACTGGAGGCAGGTCTCAGCTGTCTGGGTAGGAAAATTCATTTCATCTTCACTTCCCATTAGTTCAGGCATACCTCAAGGGTAAGTCCTGGTCCTATTTTCTTTTCATTTTCTTTAATGACATACCCACTGTCTGTTCATCTGCATCCGTTCATATGTACGATGATGACACCGCTGTTTTTGCACCTGGCTCTTCTCCCTGTGATCTTACCTCCTGCTACAGTTGGAATTTAATAACATTCAGCACTGGTTGAAGTTTAACCAGTTGTCCCTTAGTGCCAAAAAAGCATCTCATGTGATTGATGTACAAATTCCAACCTCTTTTTCCTTTTCTATATATATTTTTCACTTGCATCATAACCTCAGTCTGTATTTATTCAGGGATTGGATTCCCACTCATGTCACTAATCTTTTATGTTTACTGAGCTGTACTTTAATTACAGCAACAAGCAAAAGTGCATAAGCAATTACAATGGACTAGATTAGTTGGGCAGTGAATATAATCATGTTTTACTTTTTCTTTTACATTAATCACTCTCTGATCTCTACCTCTATAGCTTGTAGTGCTGTGTGTTAATTTGAGCTGCATAATTTACAATCTTATGGTCTCCCCACACTGGGAGGTCACAGAGGTTAAAGGGGACTGATGTACTCACGTGTTTTAGAAAAAAATTCACTTGCTAGAATTACCATCCTGCAAATTGAGTAACCACAATTACACTATATAGTTTATATCTGTACTGATATTAACCACAAAATGAGATATTTACAAAAGTAGTGCCAGAAACAACTACAGTATATACGTACATGTTCATTCTGTGCCATGCATTTACACTCATCCAATGACAAAATGTTCTATAATTGTTTAAAACTGTTTTCTAAATCCAGTTCAGTGAACACTAAGGGCAAGGTGATAGCACTGTCAACCATTAACGAATGCGAGCACAAAATATTTCCGCAATAACTGCACTAACAGGGTCACTGTCCACACTTGTTAGTACCTTCTTTTAAAACTATTTTTACAAACCGCAGTACTCAATATATTTATAAGTTGACTCCACGCCACTATTGCATTATTCCTCCCCCTTTTTACTGGTTCTGTGGACCCTGTTAGTGCAGTTCTTAAAAGAGAACATATGGGGCCAGATATTCAAAACTTTGTCCCAGGTCTAAAATAGCACTGCCCAGTGTGTTAGATTAGCCCAGAACCAATAGCCCATTATGTTCAAAAGGGACAACCCTCGTGCAAAACCTGCTGAATATAGCATGCTAATGAAGCCGGGCAAACTGGTCCACAGGTGCAGTGCTATATAGCCCAGGAAGTAAGACAGCACTGAATATAGCAACTGAGAGCAGTGCAAACTGCAACAGTGGCACAGTGCACACAGAGTTGGAGTAAGTGAATGCCGAACAACATGGGCAACATGTGTACATGCAATGAAGTGGTGCACAGCAACAGTGTAGGCCAAATACTGCAGAACCATGTAATTGAACAGTATAGTCTTGCACAGTGCTAACGCTTTGAGCGGTACTGCACGCCTGCCCAGTGCAATCTCATTTGCCCGCACTAAAGTTTGCCATGTTCAAAAATGTCTATGCAAATGAGCCTACCCAGGTGATCTGAGGGCAAATAGCCTCATTAGCATCTCATTACAGCCTGCTCAGCATGTAGATTGCCCGGTGCTATGACATGGTGCACACAGCACCCCTGTAGGTCCATCTGAATTACAGGATGGTAGGCACGCTCCTGGCTGTGCTTACAGCTCCACCTGTAGGTTTGACTGGGATTACAGGCTGGTAGCCACAGTCCATGGGTGCTCACAGCTCACAGAACAATAGCTGCTGACTTGTTTTGGACACAGATGCAAAGACTAATGTGGCCCAGGGGAGTAGCACTACAGGAATGGATGGTCGTGCCACATGCTGCATGCCAGTGACACATCACTGTTCCTGCCACTGTGTGTATCAGATGGTACAGTACCATAGTAGGTGGTACTGTGCAGTACACTGCAATGCCTATAGTGTGCCAGAGAACAGTGATCGTGCTATCCACACAGTGACATGCACAGGTGGATAGTGTGGTCCAACAGTGGACACCACAGTCATACTGTCCTATGATTCTCATGTGCTGCACCAGTGACATGGGATTCCACACTACCATACACATGGGCGTCTGTGTATGTGGGGGAGCCTGGACAGGTGTAGTGTATGTGCCTGGGAGGGCACACATACCAACTATACCACACACTGCTGTCAGAGACATTACCGCCAGTGACTGTTTGCACTGTTTGGATGGCCACTGCTGTGTGGCAGTACCTGTCTCTGTGGTGCAGCCTGGCCACCTGTACACTTCCATTTCCTCAATGCAGCATGTGTCCACTGGATCATGTGTTGGTGTACACCAATGGGGACATGGAGGTGTGTGCTGCATGGCCGCACTGCCATGGTGTCCACTGGGTGCTGGGGCAATCACTAATGCCTGGCAGGGTTAGGAGCAGTGCCAGATGCTGGTGACATGGGCAGTGCCATCTGTGTTCAGCATGTTTCAGCCATGTATGTTTTCTGTACATTGTTTTGTCTTACTATATTCAATGGTAGGGCACACTGGGCCACAGCCCAGTGTCGGAATGTTCCGAAATACCAGCCAGCGGGTTGGCGATGCAACAGTGTCCAATACAGACATGCAATGCACAACAGCACGCAACACACAAATGTCACATTACGTAAACATTACAGTACAGTACATCACATTACAGAATGAATAATGCATGTGGACGGTGGTTAACCCAGGCATTATGCACTTTCTGAGGTGTAAGATGATCCGGAAACCCCAAGAGCTATACCTGAGGGGTTTCTCTCTGAGCACCACACACCGAGGTGTGCATAGGATCCATGTTACCAGACTTCCCATGTTTCTTCTGTGCTATGTACTGTTGGTTAGCCGTGTGCAATAGTGACATTGGCGCAACCTTTGTGCGATTGTGCTGCTGTGTCTCACGCCCGCTTCCTGGGTTTGCCCAGACATAAGACTACCTTTTCATAGGTGATAGTGTTGTGCTAATGCACCTTGTGCCATGCTAAACATTTGAATATTGTGACTGCGCCTGTATGCATGGTCCCGCTCCTCACTTTACCCCATGCATACATTATCTTTTTGCTGGCGCTAACACTTTGCACCAGCACTATTTCCAGTTTTGAATATTGTGGTCCAGTGCTAACCCAGTGCAAACTGTTTGCATACAGCACAAAGCTTTGAATATCCTGCCTTGCACTCTTATTAGTTTACACTAGCCAGTGCAGTCACACTGACCTTTAGTGAAGTTCACTGAAATGGATTTAGAAAACATTTTTAAAGGCTTATAGAAAATTCTGTCATGGGGCAAGTGTACATGCATGGCACGGAATGGAAATGTGTGCTATAGTTGTTCTCTCGTATACCCGCTTGAACAATACAACAAATTATATAAAGATTTAGCCTCTATTGTAGATTGGGTCAAAAGAAAGAAAATGATGCTCAGCCTGAAGAAATGTGTAGTAATTCACTTCAGTAAGAATAATCCCAAATATGCACACCACACTGATGGGACCCCACTTGAATCTGTATACAAGAGAAAAGATCTGGGTGTAATCATAAATAACACATTATCTCCAGCAGACCATTGCATGCTGGTGGTAGGAAGGCTAATTATTTGACCAGAGCTATAAACAGATAATTTCTTACTAGGGATTCACAGTGTATACTACAGGTCTATAAAACTTTCATAATTCCCCATTATGATTATGGTTCCCCTTTTGGTGCCCCAACTTAATAAAAGATGAGAAACTACTTGATGGCCTTCAAAGAAGGCTAACTAAAGGCCTACATGGTATGGCTAACCTATCATATGAAAATAGACTTGAAAACTTGGGCTATTTAGCCTTAAGAGAGAAGATTCAGGGTGACCTATTGTTTCTGTTTAAAGTATTGCAAAATGATAACTTGATGGTGAACTTAGGGTTAAAATACACTAATAGAATACTTCACTTAAGATCACATAGTAAGCAATTATTAGTGCAGCGTGCAAATACAAATAAAAGGATGCATTACTTTACCATCAGGGCAGCTAGAAATTGGAATCTACTACCTCTATTTGTGGTAAATCAAACTACATTTGATAAACTCAAGAAAGAACTAGACAAATATATCCTGCACTTAAGGACCTCACAATGACCCACTGAATAATGGGAGACAATCTCCATGGGCCAATGACCTGCTTTTGTCTTAACCATACCAAGAATGTTTGTAAATATCTCATTTGGTGGTTAATATCAGTACAGATTTAAAGTGTATAGTATAACTGGGGTTGCTTAAATTCTAGGATGATAATTTTATCAAGTGAGAAGTTTTTTAAAACACATGAGCATACCAGTCCCCTCTGACCTCTGAGACCGCCCACTGTGAGGAAGCTGTGAGGTTATGAATAATACAGTTCAAATTAATGCATAGCCTTACAAACTATAGTGGTAGGGATCAGAGAGAACATGTAAAAGAAAAAGTAAAGCATGATTAAATATAGTCACTGCCCAACCTATCTAGTTCTTTGCTATTGCTTATGTGCTTGTAATTGTTGATATAATTAAATTACAGTTTAGCAAAGAGATAACATCAGTAGCTTACCCAGTAGAGTACAGGGCTGAGGCACTGGATGCCTTACCTCTTGTCATGCCAGTGACCCTGGTTCAGAAATGAGCCTGGGGTGCTGGGGTTGACTAGGAAGGGAAAGGATTGAGCATCTGCTGGACTGCTCTCCTTTCCTGGAAGGGAGGACTACCTCCCCTGCTAAACGACTGCCACCAGGTGGAGGTGTGGTGGTAATGTGGGTCTGGGGATGGCAGCAAAAGGTCAGAACTGAGGGATTCCGCAGGTGTGCAAATGTCTCCATGTACGAACATCTGGCGGCATACCCCAGCACAGGAATGGGGACAGAAAATGGAAAACTGGAAGCAGAAGCAAGGCCCCATGACATTCCTACCACACTTTCATCCTGCAATGCCCCCAGGTCCAGAGACAATCTGGATTGTTGCACTGGGGAGAGTGGGGAGGGGTGGGAGGAGGATGACCCTCCCTCCTGTACATTTATGGCTGCAGTGGAAGGAGCCCTGCAGAAGTCTTGCTTCAAAAAGGGACTCAGCATTACTTCAAAGTGTTCTTTCCCACTGAAGAACAAGTTGGAGCTGCAGCACAGTCTCCTATGCCAGACAACAAAGTCTTTTGCCAAGAAACAAGAAAAACAAAGTGTTTCCTTTGCAGTTGCAACATATCTCCTACTTTGCCAAAGACTCATATATCAGCCATTAGTCCAGAATTCCTTTACATAACATTCCAGTTCTGTTTGTAGGCAGTAAGGGTTAACAGTTGTTATGCGAGATCCCCACACTCTGATTGGATACCCACTGTACACCTCAGACAATACTCATACAGTCAGACCTGGTTAATCTGTGACTGATTAGTCCAGAAACCTGACTTTCCAAATGGCTTTTACCACAAACTGATTTACTGCCACTTTAAATGCTCTATAATCCAAATGTTTCTGCATCCAATCCATTTGTCTATTGCATAATAAAAACAGTTAACTTCAATGGTATTTAGCGTCTTTAATCTGTTCCTTTATTGGGTGTGCTGTGTAGCGTTAATGAGTCTCCTTGCAATGTGTGATGCGGTGACAATGCACTGGAGCCAGCAGCTTGCACAAAGAAAGTAACGAGGGCAGTAAATGAGCTGTCAAAAGTCAATTATGTGGCCATGCATGATAAAAGCTCAGGTGTTACCAAGTTTGTTAGTAGTTGCTGGGCTTTCCTGGATAGACATAATGGCAACTAAGCAGGGCCGATATGAGATCTCCATTTCCCAAAAGAGAACTCTGTATGTGGAAGGAAGCCCATCCAGAACCCACATATGGATGAAGCTAGTTGTTGGAGCTAAAGCTGAGCTCATCAACATGCTTGAGACATTTGCAGAGCTAAAGAAAAATGGTTTGTAGCTTTCTGGCTCCACAGCACTGACAAGAGTAGGACTTGGCAAGCGCAAGGAGGTTGAAATGGCACTGAACTTATGGGTGTCTGAAATGAATTCCAAGGGTGCCTTTGTGTCAGATGCCATGGTTATAGAGAAGGCAAAATGTTTTCGTGTCCAAATGGGAGTGGAGAATTTCTAGCCCTCATGAGGCTGGATACAGGGTTTCAAGAAAAGACATGCTCTGACCAGTAAAACTCTACACAGTGAGTCTGCCAGTGCTGATATGAATGCTGTAGTGTCTGGGTGATTACAGTTAAAGGATGTATTAAATGAGCATACCCCCAGAGACATTTATAATTTAGACAAAACAGGTCTTTTTATAGACTGGGTCCCACAGCAACACTATCATCAGCCCCTGTGTCTGGCACTAAGAAATCCAAGGACAGATTAACAGTTGCACTATGTGCAAATGCAGATGGTTCACACAAAGTTAAACCTTTTGTAACTGGGAAGACAAAAACCACGCTGCATTGGGAGTGACTTACACCCTGAGCTTTATGCGATATCATGCCAATAGTAAGGCATGGATGACCGTGATTAATTTAAGGAGTGGCTGGTCGATTTTAACAGATCAATGAAGCTGCAGCGTAGGCATGTGATTTTGCTTCTCGATAATGCTACCAGTCATTCAGTTACAACAAACCTCTCCAATGTAAAATGTATTTCCTCCCAAACGAACTGCCCATATTCAGCCAATGGACGCTGGAATAATCAAGAACTTCAAATGTTTCTATAAAAAGAACTGTGTAGACACTTCATTTCATGTGCTGAATCGGAGAAGAAATGAAAGTTTCTGTGTGTCAAGCATTGCTTTTCATACACAGCTCATGGAGGGCAGTCACTGACCTGACAATAAAAATAGCTGGAGGCATGTTCAGATACTATCTCACCCCTGACTATGAGATGAGGGGCAATACAGCTGAAAGTGACACACCTGATTAACACACTGACCCCTCACTGAGCTCACAATAGAATTGTTGGAACTGCAGGTCCTCATACAACGGCTTCCTTACAATCTGCTACAAAATTAACAGTACAACAATTTGTGGCAGCTGAGGATACCCTTGAAATGTGTCCACCTTTATCAGATGACGACATTATGGACATTGTGCACCACAAAGACAACCCAGAGCTAGATGAGGACAGTCACTGCTGCACTATCGCCCTCTCCACCAGTCTCTGCTTCAGAAGCTTGTGCTAGTCTGAGTAAGGTTCTACTGTACCTGGTGCAGCACAGCACAGCAGAAACCAGCAAGCAGATAGACAATATACCAAGTAAAAATTCATCTTAGCACAATCAGCCGCAAACACACGACAAGCCCATAGCCAGGACTATTTTAAATGTGAATTTGCATTTCTGACCTTCCTGCTTTGGCGGCTGATCAAGTGTGTGGAATGTGTGTGTGTGTGTGTGTGCAAACAAGCGAAAAGTGTGTG
The DNA here is from genome assembly GCA_016271365.2 of Neoceratodus forsteri. Taxonomy (NCBI): domain Eukaryota; kingdom Metazoa; phylum Chordata; order Ceratodontiformes; family Ceratodontidae; genus Neoceratodus; species Neoceratodus forsteri. The sequence continues at coordinate 132,727,847 of CM028130.1, read as the reverse complement.
TGAGAAACTCAACAGAACCCAGCAGATCGATACTGTATTCCTGCAATATTAGATATTTGTGGGCAATATAAAGCTATTTTCATGATTTTAATTAATTTGAGTGTTGATACTGTGTAATAATAAATCCGATAGCTTTTAAAAGGTGTAAAAGTTTTCCCCATTGAAGCCATTATAACTTGTTAGTCTGCTGATTTTTTTATCCAACAGAAAGGGCCACATACAAATAGTTTGGATTGACCAGGTTTGATCATATATATATATATATATATATATATATATATTATGATACCGAATGTACAAACATTTAGGGTGTAGGCACTTACTGTACAAGTGTAAGTAGCCAGGGATATGCTGTGATTCAGATGATGCCTTTGCTAAGAAACATATTGCAAGTACTGTACCGAGATACACTTGTGTTCTCTGTTTATCCTTCTGAGAAGTTATTGTATAGCCTGCACTGCCACTATGTGGATTTATGTAATATTACATTACATCCTGTACTTTGTATGAGTTCTTTGTTGTTATATTTAGCTGACATTACAAATAATGTGTATCAGTAGATAACACTGTGGAGCCACATAACTTATAGCCAATATGGTTTATTTTATGTATCTAGTCTTTTGGTAACTATAGTAACTATCAGAAGTATACAACTTACTATATTACATATTCCCCTGGAGACCATCTTCACTCCCATGGGTATTTGGGAAACTTTGGCTCCCAGTGTCTAATGATAAGACCTGTTTTAGAGCAACTGATTCCTTTTGAGTAATAAACAAGTTTATTACCAAATATGCCACTTGTCAGCGATTCTTTTACTGATTCATTTCTGCCAAGAATCTAATCAGGGCTAAGCACCCTAACATATTGGTGACCATGTGCAGGTGGTCGGAATTAGCAAAGTTTCTCACCTGTGGCATTTCATTCTCCTTGCGGGTAGGTGAGGGTGTGCACACCTGTACCACCTTGCCTGTACTTTTAACTCAGTAGCATCTTGTAAAGCCTGGCTGCTTATTGGGCATGGTTGATGCCATCTCACCTTGCTCAATGGCAGTTTTGAATTGCAGGATTGTGAGAGTACAGTAGCCCACCCGCCTGTTTGTTCAACCACTGTGGATCGATACAGGCAGGGCAACCACTGACAGGTTCCTTTTCTGTTTCCCAAACCTTTGCTGGTACCAGTACATCTAATATATGCAGATTTGAGACTCGATGTCTCTAACTTTCTTACCTCCCACAGAGGCTGGAAAGACTTTGTGCTGGATGCGAATCAATCAGAAAACCCCATACTGGGGATCTCAACCCAGTATCCCGAGGTGAGGCAAACAGCCAAAAGAATTATGCTCAAGAGCTGTTAGTCACAGCTCTCTATACTGTTCTAGAATCCTCCAAATCAAGATTTCATTCCCTCAAACTGCAACTCTCATCCCTTAAGAAAGAGATGGGATTGCAGGCATCTGAAAGCATGAAAAAGCAGCAGCAGCTTGAAGCAGAAACTTCAGTCGTTATGTAATAAGAATGTTTTGCAATTATAGCTACTGACCATGAATTAGAGAGAGTTGGTTTTACACAGTATGTGATATAACTATATTTGGGAGACAGAAAATACAGAAATAAGTTGTTTTTAACATTTGCTTTAACCCAAGGCCCCTGAGTGATCTGACAGGACAAAACTGGTCTGACCCTATCCTGCTTACTCAGCAAAAGTTACTAATTATCTGTTTACCTGGAGGGACAATGAACAATTAAAAGAAGTTTCAGTTGAAACTGTTTGTAGAGACAGAACCAATAATTAAAAGTTTCAGTTAAAGATGTTCCCAGAAGAGAGGACAGGATCACCTGCCTGTTAATTATAAAACAGAACCCATAATCTATAATTTTAACATCAAAAATTAGCTGTCCTTTATAGTCATTTCAGTTTAAAACTGTTTATAATTACTGGCCAGCAATTTTTCCCATAGGAAAACTCAGAATTTCTGTTATAACCAGCTGGTTATAACGACATACACTTGCCAGGTTTCCCTTGGACCACAGTGTGCCAGTCATCAGTTTTCCTCTACTCTGTGACCTTTCCCTGGGCAATTCCCTATCATGCAGACTTCACCACCCTTTGCAGTCAGCAGTAAATTAATTTTTATGTAAAAAAAGTCTCTTTCTCCACTGATGCTTTAAAAAAGAAAACAAAACAAAAATGGAAACTTTATTTTCTGCCACTTCCTTCAGACCATGGACTGCACTGAAATCTGACCAAAGTCCACAGCCTCTCTGTTTATTTTATATAATTGTTGTGGCAAAAAACACTGGCCAGTAATTACATAAAATAAAGACTGGGTAGGTATGTAAAACTTTAATTTTACACACACCCTTGGTGTGGGATGCCTTAATAAATCCCTTGAGCTTTGCTCTCCCAGGGTTTATGTGCATCCACACCTCCTTAGGAAAGGGTGTAAAATTCTCGTTATAACCCCCTACCAAGCCATTATTCTCTATGTAGTACACTCTTGAGGGTGTGGTGAGTGGCCAAAAGTTACAAAACCGGTTCCTTTTACAAGGATGATTTTCCACGCCCAAGAAAAGCTTGGAGAGTTGAAATACAGTTCATCAATCTTGGACATTAGAAAAATAGATTTTCTTTTAGTTTTACATAAACACACAGATTTTACTTGATCCAATACTTGAACAAGGTAAAAGAAATAATACATAGTTAAACCATTAGATTAATAGCTACAGTCACTAAACTATATCAAAATGGCTGTACAATTCACAAAATGTTATGAAGAAATAAAGCTAACAGTGATGTACAAAGAAAAGAAAAGAAAAGAAAAAGGAAATGAGCAACAGTTCAGATTTCACAACTGGGGTTAAACTGGAACAAACAACCAAGGCTTCAGCTGTGAAACCAGATAAGGCAATAGTCTTTTTCAAACTGTTAGCTCATGAAAAGATGGAAGCTCTGTCAGGCACCAATAAGAATATATAATAAGCATAAACCAGAATAAAACTATAATGACCAGTGTCTCGACTGGTGATTCTGGCAAAAGGAAAAACTGATGCTTCAGATCTAGATTGGTATTCTGGCTTCAGAGTCAGTTGCATTAAGTGGCAGATAGAAACTAAGATATTGTGAATGCAATGTACACAAACAAAATTTAAAATACAAGACTATAGGGATGAACATCTGACGAGCAAGGATGAGAAAAAGGGAGCTGACTCATCTGCCTTCACTGTTGTTGAAGAGCTTCAGAAGATTCCAGGAGGGCTCACTGGCCACCCTCATCTGAGAATTCTACCGTGAGGGTATTCAGGAGATATCAGACACACCTAAAGTGACAATGACTGAGTATCATTTGATGCCATAGCCTATTGTATGGTCTTATTTTCCTTAGCACTTTATCTCACTTTCACAGGTCCGTTGATCTGCATATCTTCAAGAGTTCGAGGTGAGAGTTGTGGACACTGTAACATTTTTTTTAAAGGAAAATCAAATGGAACATTGCATAACAGAAGAATAACAAATAGCCAGTGTGTGTGTATTATAGGGGTGCCTTTGCCCTATAGTTAAGAGTTCAAAGTTCACGTCTATATGTTAAACTGAACATTTTGCACTTTAATAACTTTGCAACCATTCCACCACTTTGCATAACATTTTGCATGCATCATCGGGGACCAACGATCTCTGGATGTGGCAAGTTTTGTTTCAGTTGAATGTGCGGGTGCAAAGATATGGAATGTCACAAAATGTGAAAATTACCATTTTGTTTAAAGTCTTTGTCACACCATTTCTCAAGAACTGTGTGGAGCTGTGGTCAAAATTTGCAGGGTACACAGGTCTGGTTCACAGATGTGCCTTTTGAAGGTTTGGTGAAAAAATATTAATCTGTTCAAAGTTATACAATTTTAAAGTTTCCCATTATTTCCTATAGGAAAATTTAGATGTCCCACTTGAAAAAACTTTTTAACCGCGAATGTGGTATTTTTTGCTGCAAATAATGTTTTGTTCTGCAGCCATCTTGTCTACAGTGAGGTGAGGCAAACAATGTTAAATATTTCAGAAAATAGTACCACTTGGTAAACACCAACAATTGTGTTTACCTATTCAGAGCCTGATGAATCGGATTTTGAGTCAGTTTTTAAAAGAATGGTGAGAAATATGTTTATTTTCATTGGAGCCATTGCTTTGCCAGAAATTGTGGCATTTGCTTTATGAGACAACCATTCTTTTTCGCAAATTGTGAAAAGGCTTTGGCTGTAGCATGAAACACCAGTGTTATGCCACAATCTGCAGCTGTACAGTGCCTGTTTGAGTGCCCCCACCCCAATCCCCCATCATATTTGTAACCCCCAACATCCACAATGATATTAGCTTTTATAGTTCATATGGCCTTTAGTAATGAATTTAGCTGTTTAATAGCTCTTTTAAATCACTTCCACTTGCAAATGAATTAAAATATGTTTTCGTATTTTTTTCACTTTGGCGATTTTGTGACTTCTGTATATCATTTCCAAACAAATTGCTCACTGCTGCAACAAACATGAGTTGTAATGTGAAAGAACCTGCAGCTTTGTCTGCCTTTTGGATAATCAAGTATGTAAATTGCTTTGGATGCTAAAGGTTGGTGACTGTTTAAGCAATAATGTATGACAGGGTGTGTGTTGTGCTGGGATAACATCACACCTGGGGTGATGGGGCACGAGGCCATAGGCCGAGTGCATCCAATGCCCCAGGTGTGACGTTATCCAGCACAAATACACCCCTGGAGTGCATTTATTGCTGTTATATGATGGCTTGTTGTAATACAAAATAAAAAAAATGTTTTTTAAATATTTTTAGTAGATTTTAGTGTGGCAATATATCTTTGTTTCTAAAAGCAAGATGTGACAATGCAATGACAAATCAATACAGTGAGGTTATACTCCAATATCATTACTGTCTTAGGCACACATTGACCAATCAGAGTCCAGGATTCTTTCTTGCTATTGTATAATTTTAGACTATGCTCCTTGAAAATCAATATAGCACTAACACAGTAAACCTCAACAGCCACCTCCATGAATTAATAATCACCTGAAATTCATGTCATAAACTTACTCAATGAGTTCCAAAGTGCCCTTAAAAAACATTGCATATCCTTCTGCTTGTATTAAATTAATCACTCCTAGACCACTGTAGCTATGTGTTATCATATAACATTTATCAATGTTACCTTTTAAATGTTTTACTCCCCACTGTACCTATATGTTATCATACATTGTATGTCATATATCAATGTATTATCTGTTTTAATGCATCAGTTTATTTCTGGTGGTCTAGTAGCCCTCCTCCCCAGTCCTGATATTACTTTTATTTTCCATAATTTAAGTGTCCTGGTGGTCTAGTGGTCCTCCCTCCCCAATGCCCATTTTTAATTTCATTGGTGGCTAGTGGCATCCCCTACCTCTCCATGTTTATTAGGTGCTGAAAATAAGAAAAGCATCCCTTGATGTCTTTTTTATTTTTCTTACCTGTAAAAGGTCCATCGCTGATCACACCCGCACCTCCCACCCGATCTCCCACTGTACACCCACCTCCCACATCCCCCTTGACACATCCATACCCTCTCACTCACCTGAAAAGGTCCCAGGTCCAAAATCAGCTCTTCTGCTTGAAGACACGTCTTGCTGCTGGAACCGGCGACTGCAATATGAGCAACTAAGGTAGGACAGTCAGACAGAAGGGCTGAATGGCTGAGTCACACGATCTGGAAGCTCTCTTTCCCTTTAAAAGCAGAGACAGAGCAAAGGGGCACAATATCTGGGGTGTGGAGTGAAGAAGGAGAGTCAGTGGGAGACAGTGCATAGGGCTGCTTGTTTTCTGCAGCAAACACCATGAAGCACTGGGAATAGGAGGCCGAACAGACAGTGCAGGCTGAGGACTAGAATGGCTGTGCTGTGGGCTGCATCTCTTTGACTGAAATGCTCTGCAAGCAGTGGGCAGAGAACTGTGTAGGAGCACAAGCAGGGGCAGGTTGTATTTTCATCCATTCTGGTATATGTATTCCAGTATATTACTGTTGTTGGTTGTACATTGTTCAAGTTCTGGGCTGCTTTAGAGTGTTGATATTTACAACAGGGAGCCATTTGCTGTACTGATTAAGTGGAGTAGTCTGTGTTTCCAAGTAAAATAACAGAGGCCATTTCTGTGTTGCTCTACACTGAACGCATTTGTAGTCTGTGTATTGGTGTTGCAATAGAGAGCTGTTTCTGTTTTTTAAGCACATTGTTTTATTTTTGTTTCCTTAGTTTCTGCTTCAGGTAGTCACTAATTATGGGCATTTGTTTTAGTTGACTGTTGGTGTTGATAATAGAAAGCTCCCTTTGATGTGGCTAGAGTGATAGCCAATCAGGATAACTTACAGAAAGGGCACCAGATTCAAATTCTGGGACAATTTAAAAGCAGAAAGACGAGCAGTGGCAGTAAAGGGCTATCAAGTGGGAGGGTTGAATGGCTGAGTTACCCATCTCTGGAAGATCTCTTTCCTTTAAAGGAAAAGGCAGAGCAAAGGCAGGGGCACAATCTCTGGAGTGTGAAGCAGAGAAGGAGAGCTGGTGGAGGACATTGCACAGGGCTGATTTTTTCTGAGGCAAGCCATCGTGAACACTGGGAATAGGAGGGTGAAGCAGACAGTGCACGGCTGAGGACTACAGTGGCTAAGCTGTGGGCTGCCTCTTTTGACTGAAGTGCTCTGCAAGTGGTGGAGCAGAGAACTGTGGAGGCGTAAGCAGTAACTGATTGGTTTCCTCCACAGCGAGGATTATGCCTACTGTACCCACCCCAGGCTAGGCCACCTTTATAGGCGGATGATCAGGTTAAGGATTACTACTTCTTGATTTAGGTCAGGGCAGGAGGGATTACAGCCACACCATATAAGTACATAGGAGTCAAGTTTGAGAGTGCAATCTTACATAGTGGCAGGTGCAAATGAGGGAAGAATAGAGCAACAAGGAAGGAGTAAAAGACAGAAAAATAAAATAACAAAAAGTCTGCAGAACAGAGGGAACCTAAAGAGAGTCAGAATATAGTAAGGGGTACAAACAGTACAGGAGAGTGTCACTGGTAGCAGGGGCATTGTAGGGCAGCAGGAAGGCCTACATAGGACAGTGGGTGGACATAGTTAATACAGCTAGAAAAGATGCAAGGACTGGTGCAGTGTAGTGGTTGGCTAGCTGCAGGGTACAGAAGAACTTTCTGGGTCATGTGGTGCTGCCCCATCTGCAGGCACCTCTTTGAGATGAGGGAGGAGGTTGCCTGTCTCTGAGTCAGGCTGGCTCGGATTCAGGAGACTTCCCCACCCAGAGGCCATCCGTACATAACCAGAACCTCAAAGGATGCCCAGGAGAAGGAGTGGATGGACCACAGTGGGCTCAGGAGGGTGCAGAAGGTGGGTGTCAAGCACATACCCCAACTAGTCCAACTAAGAAACTCCTACACTGTCTTGGAGGGTGGAAAAGCCCCATAAGGGCACCCAAGGTTGAGATTAAGGAGGATGGGTGGGTCCTCTGAGATGGAGCCCCAGGGATGGGGGTAGAGGACTCCAGTGGAGGAAGCTACTCCTGGTGTGGGACTCAATAGTCTGGAAAGTGAAATTGGAGGCAATCTAGCAGGGAGTAGGGGCTCACAAGTGCTCTTCCAGGAGGCACAGCATGGAGAGATAGAAAGTGGATTCATAGGATCAAAAGGAAAGGAAACTTGTTAAACCAGGAAAGGCACAATATTAGCCAGAGCTTGTTTCCAGGTGTGACCTGGGAGCACAAGTAAGTTAAGTGACTTGCTCAAGGTCGCCAAGCATGCAATTGGGAGCTGATGCGATTCAAACCCAGGTCTCCAAGTTTGCAGCTCAGTGTTTTAAACCACTATGCTATACTGCATCCTGGGACAAATGCCCTGGCAGGGGACATGGTTGAGATAGGCAGAATTCAGGAAGGTTTCAGGAAGTTGGGGGCCTAAAGCAGATAACACACTCTGTCTTCTTCTTGGAGGGACTAGTCCATGGCAAGGGGAGGTTAGGACCTCTACAGCCAGAAATTCAACTCCTGGTTGGAAGGAATGGTGTGAAAAGGAGGGTTTTGGCTTCATGGGAGACTGGGCCCCCACCTGGAGGGATGTGAGCCTGTATAAGGATGATGGCCTACATCTATTTGGGAAGGTGCCATTAGTCCTAGTGAGAAGTTTTAATGCTTCAGCAGTGAGCATTTAAACTGACCAAGGAGGGGGTACAGGAAGGTTAGAAGGCTTAGTATCTCCCCATGAGCACATGCTTTACATTGGTACTCAAGGTGAAGATAGACTGGCAGAGGCACCATTCAACATAAGGGCGGGGGACAGGGAGGTGCACAGGAAATGGGGTAGCCGATGTCAACACAGCAGGAGGAATTCACATCCTGGAGAGCCATTTGTGCTAATGTCCAGAGTCTGAGTAACAAGATGGAGGACCTTGAGGCTGCCATGGTGGAGTCAGACTGGATGTTGTGGCCATCACAGAAACCTGCTGTAATGATAACCACAACTGGGAAATGGCCATACCAGGCTACAATCTATTTGGGGGGACAGGTCAGGAAGGAAGGGGGTAGGAGTGACACTTTATGTGAAGGATAATATAAAGGCCACAGAGATCCAAGGGAAACAAGGAGGTGGAGGGAGATACTGTGCATTAAGTTAGAAAGAAGAACAGGGTCAGCCATTTGCACAGGGTAATATACAGATCACCAGCCCTAGGGGAGGAGACAGATGGGGAGATGGCGCTGGTTATCCAAGGAGGGCACACAAGGGAGGTGTGCTAGTTGGTGACTTCAATTTATCGGACCTAGACTGGAAGCCCCCACAGCAGCAACAGTCAGGAGCAGGTTTATCCTGGACTCCCTACAGGGAGGTTTCCTTAAACAATTGGTCATGGAACCCACCTGGGAGACAGCAGTACTGTACTTGGTGCCTTACAAATGGGGACAGTGTGGTAGGGGTCACAGTGGGGAAGCACATGGGAAACAGTGATCATTGGTCAGTGGAGTTTGAGATAACTGAATGGGCAGAATCCAGCCACACAAGAGCAAGAATCCTTGAACAGTGGGCAGTGTTCAAATCTGGGACTACAAAGGACACAACTTTGTAAAACAGGTTGTAAAGGGAAAAGGAAGAGGAGACCATTATGGTATTCCAAGGAGGTAGCCGAGAAAGTGAAAGCAAAAAAAATGCACTCATATAGTACAAAAAGACACAGGCAGAAGGGGACAGGGAGAAGTACCAGGAGAAACAAAGGGAGGCAGGGAGGGCAGTAAAGGAAGCCAAGGCAAAACAAAGGAATGCATCACAAAATCAGTGGTGAGGGGGACAACACCTTTACAGGTACATCAGAGGAAAATGGAAGGCAAAGGAGGATAGTGAAGCTGAAAGGGGAGAACGGATATAGAGCGGAGGATGACTGCTGCAAAGCAGACATACTAAACAGATACTTCTGCTTAGTCTTTAACAGAGGAGGGGGCAGAAAATGGGCCAAAAGGAGTAGAAAGGTGAGAAGAACACAGAAATGGATATAAGTCATTTCCAAGGAAAGGGTTCTAAGAGAACTGGAAGGAATAAGAGTTGACAAGGCTATAAGGCCAGATGTAGTACACCCAGGATGCTGAGGGAGCTAAGAGTGGTGGTGGTGGTGGAACCTCTAGCAACCCTGTTCAGCCTGTCACTGGAAACAGGAGGTACCCAAAGACTGGAAGAGAGCTGATATTGTACCCCTATACAAAAAGTGGAAACAGAGAGGCGAGAACTACAAACTAGTCAGCCTGACCTCAGTAGTGGGAAGATCATGGAAACACTACTGAAGGAAAAAATAGTGGAACACCTGGTTGCCAATGGTCTACAGGACCCAAGGCAACATGGTTTCTCTGGAGGGAGGTTGTGCCAGATTAACCTCATTGAGCTCTTTGACTGGGTGAAAAGGGTGGTGGATTGGGGCGGTAGTGGGTGTGGCCTACCTGGACTTCAGCAAGACCTTTGACATTGTGCTACATAAAAGGCTGTTAAACAAGCTGGGGAACATGGGAGTGGGTAAGATGGTGGTGGAGTGGGTAGAGAATTGGCTGGAAAGCAGGACACAGAGGTGGTGGTAAATGGTTGCCACTCCACAGAGGAAAGGTGACAAGTGGGGTTCCACAGGGATCAATGCTGGGTCCAGTCCTCTTCAATATCTTTATCAGCAATATTACAGAGGATCTAGTAGGAAAGTTTGCCTGTTAGCTGATGACACAAAGCTCTGCAACAGGATGGAAATGCGGAGGGTGTGGATAGAATGAGGAGAGATCTGCAGAAGCTCGAGGACTGGTAAAGGTTGGTAGCTGAGATTCAAGACAACAAAGTGTAAGATAATGCACATGGGGCACAAAACAACATATCAGCTGGGGTGAGGGGGATATAAAACGCTCTAAGCAGGAAAGGGACCTAGGAGTTTTCATCTCGATGACCTCAAGTAGGAGTAGGTGCAACAAGACATCAGGAAAAGCAAACAGAATGCTGGGATGCATAGGCAGGATATCACAAGCAGGAAAAGTGAGGTCATAATTCCACTATACAGGACATTAGTGAGGCCACACCTCAAGTACAGTGTCCAGTTCTGGGGCCTTACCTACGTAAGGACATAGACAGAGTGGAGGCAGTTCAGAGGAGGGCAGCTAAGATGGTGCAAGGATTACATCACAAAGCCTATGAGGACAGGCTGAAGGACCTGAATATGTACTCCCTGGGGAGAGGAGGGAGAAGGATATGATTTAGACATATAAGTACCTAACAAGGGAGGAATAAGGTGCAGGATGACACAAAGTTTTGAAGAAAAAATGCTCCAGGACTAGGGACATGGGATGAAACTGAGAGGAGAGGCTCGAGGGAACAGAGGAAGTACTTCTTCAGAGAGAGGTTGAGGGATAACTAGAACAGCCTGCTGGAAGAGGTGGTGGGTGTAGAAATGATTACAGGATTTAGGAATGCATGGGATGAGCATAGAGGAATCCTGGTAGTCAGGGAACAGGACAATCCTAGTTCCAGGGAGCTTGAAGAAGCACAGTTACTTGCATTCATGGGCAGACTAGGTGGGTCAAAGGCCCTTATCTGCCGACAACATCTATGTATCAATGTATGTGGTTCAATGTATTTCAATGGGGTTTCAACTTTTATGCATAACCTTGGCATTTTTGAGATTTTGACTCCAAATTTTCAACATGGCCTTTGGGACCTCAACTCATGAACAATAGGACTATTGTTGTACACTCCTGCTGAAGTGATTTTTGGTCAGTTGGTGAAATCATCTTTCCAGCATGATTTGTAATGACAGTCATATTGTTTATGAGGATAAGGTATCAAGAAGGTTATGCTGAAAATATGGGGTCACAATTATTAAAAATGGCAGCATTATGAGCATTCATTGCAGTTTAGCTATACCGCTTGTAACTTGGGGAATGTTATATTTTGACCCAAAATTTTCAACACCAGCCATCTTGTTACCCCATAATAATATCTGGCTGTAATTTTCAAATCCTTGCCAAAATGTGTTCTGCGCCTGTGAATGCGGAATGGCATTGCGATTGCACAGAATTACGTTTTGGCAGGGATTTGAGAAATTTTCTGCACCAGGTACATGAGGTGGAGTATCCTCAGATATGTTGACAGCTTGATCACTGTTGTTCTATAATTGGAAGTGCAGGGGCGGGCCCTGAGCTTCCACACCTACATACATATACACATCTATGGAGGATGGGAGTAGCAGGGCCTTCCACAGGCAAATAAGGATATGATTATACTATCTCAAAAAGTAAGGCAATTAGTTGCAAAAATCTCTGTTAATGCATCAGCCAGGGTTAAAGTGACAAAAGTAGGAAATGTGGCATCAGGGTTTCCAAACCTAACACTCCACTCCCACCCTGCACACACCAATAGGCATCGGGGTTGTGCCTTGCGATCGTCAGCTGAAACACTCACCTCATTCTCCTATACTGTACCCATCTCAGCTTATTTACTTGTGGAATGGGGTGAGTGTTAGGCTGATGACCCAAGGCCCCCCTGCGCCTGTTGGTGTGTGTAGGTGGGGGTGAGGTGTTAGGTTGAAACCCTAAAGCCACATTCCCTACTTTTGTTGCTTTAACCCTATTTGAAGCATTAATGGAGTTTTATTGCAACTAATATATATTATAGTGATGCAAATTGCACCACCATAGTTAGGGTTGAGTGGCATGTTTAATGTTAAACCTCAAATTTTGCACTTTAATAACTTTGCAAGCCATCAATGGATTTGCAGAAAATTTGGCATGCACTGTCCTGTGGGGTAGATCTCTTGATGTGGCAATTTTATTCTGGTTGGATGTGCAGATTCTGAGATCCAGATAGTGTCAAAAGTAAAAATTCACCACTTTTGCGGTTTATTCTTCATCGCCTTGTGCCCAGAAGGTGTAGATTTTGGTGATTTTTTCGCAGTAGAAAGAATTTGGGTAACAGAACTGCCAGTGTTATTTTGGTGCAAAAATATCAAAGTATTGCAAAGTTATTAAGTTTTTAAGTTACCATTATTTCCTATGGGAAGATCATTTTCAGGATAGAGGTAAAAGTTCAACAAAGGATAGATCTCACAAAAGAGTTTCTATCTCACAGATCAGTTCCTTTTGTGACAGTAAAATCTTTTTGTGGCCACCATGGAAAATATATAAAATGTTGTCATCTTAAAAACAAACATCAAAACCTAGGTAAATGGAACCCATTTAGCTAGATTCTGATATTTGTTTTTAATAATTAACCAAGAAATACTTTTCTGGACACACAAACCGGGTGCCCAGCTTAGCATGAGGAGCCTTCCACCCAGGCTTCTGCCGTGTTCTCTGCATGAGAACAGCAGATTTTATTTAATTCTGCAGCTGTAGCTGAACTCCTGCTGCAGTGTGTATTGTGAGCCCCATTTTCTCTGGTGTCTAGTGGCACCCCTCACTCCCCAAACTTATAACATTGTCCCTTGCAGCTTGTAGGCATCCCCAATGCAGTCCTCAGAACCGGGAAACAACAGGAGAAGAATAGCACACATTGCACCTAGGATGAAGTCATCTGCACAGAAGGTGAAAGCTGGAAATACCACCTGCAACTTAACATGCAGGGGCTGCTTGTCTGTAAACTGTCAGGAGGTAACACAAATGGCCACAGCTTGGTGAATTGTAGCATTCCTCTTGGTGTTTGGGGTGGAGGGCTAGGGATGGTAAGACTCAGAAGTCAGAAGCCTTTCACAGATACAGTACCAGTTCCCTCAGGATCACTGCTCAGTATGCTGTGGTGACACATAGTAGACTCTGTCACTTACATGATGCAGTACCTTTTCCTCTGCCTCTCTCACTCTCTGTCTCACTGGTCTCTATGAGCAGTGCTTGCGAGACTGTGCAGGCACTGCTGTAGCAGAGACAGCAGGAGTGAGTATCACAGATGCAGTGTTGTGGGGACACAGTACAGTACGGCTATCTGTCTGTGTGAGGATCATGGCTCGGGTCCCCCACTCCAATGCCAGCATTACACCTTGACAGTGTGGTGCGGTGGTGTACAGAGAGCTGCGTGACTTGAAAGTGAGCCTTGGTGATCATTGTCTGAGCAGCGCGCTTGCTGAAGGGGCCTCTGTCCCTGTGTACCAGCTGTGTGAGACAGCAACTAGTGATTAGAGGATGGCAGAGGGTAAATCAGCAGTGAAGTAACAAGTGCCCGAGAGAGAGAGAGAGAGGCAGCACAGCTATCCGGTGTCTTCCTACCAGCAGTAGTTGTTGTTACTGTGCTCCTAATTCCAGATCCCCAGTGCCACTGTCAATGGGGTCCTGTGTCACTGTGCTTCCCCTCTCCAGTCCCTTCTGTATTTTATTTATATACAGTATTCAGACAGCAGGATGTTCTCCAGTGGTGGATTACCTCCCGCCCCATATCTTGTTGTTTTACTATAATATTGCCAACATCAGGACCAAATCTCCATGTCAACATTTAAGCCCCCAAGCAATGTGGAACACTGGGAGCCCACAACCAGTGTCCCAAAATATTTATTTTATTAATTCAAAGCTGAAAAAAGAAAACAGTCCCCCAACATATTTTTTAACCTGAAAAAAAGCGGTCCCTCATTGTCCCCACACCACCTCCCCATCCCAACCCACCACTGAGCACCCACCACCCCATACTGTGCCGTATAAGGTATTTCAATGGTGTTTTGACTTATGTTCATAACTTTACCATTCTGAGGAAATTTTTCACCAAATTTTCAACATGGACTTTTGGGACCCACTTCATGAACACTGCCACTGTCATTTTGTTAATCAGGGCTGGATGGTGATTCGAGGTCTTTGCACAAAATCACCTTCGGTACCAAATAATGAAATTTCACCACCAGTGTCCATGAGGTACAGTACAAGTCACATTAAACTGTTCCCTCAACTCACTGGTGTAGCAATGTTCAATGAATTTCCTAATCTGTGTAATGTTTAATTCAATGAATTATTAAAAGTTTAGTATTGGTTTGCAACTAGCTGTTAGGACTATAAGCTTTTTTTCAGCTGAGTGTAACCCCTAGATGGCGCTATCTCAAGGCTACTACCCTGCCTGATTTGCCACTAACAGGTTGAGGGGCCTGGATCCGATGGCGGGTGCCTCCACCCAGAGGTCAGGGTTTGCAATAGGTAAACTAACTTGGTCACAGCCCTCTGGGACACTGCAACCCCTTTCTTCCCACTAGTGGCCCACAGTATATATCAGAATTACCTTCACAGTATACACTTACCCCCAGGACTGGTTCAGGCACTGGGACGCCCTGTAAAATAAGAAGATACAGTGCAACAATCACAGTACAATACTTTAACATAGACAAATACCTCAGGCAGTATAACTTTGCTGAAACAAGCAGCTCTGATTTATTTAGGGGGATATAACAGACAGGGGAAATCAGGTTAATTAGCTTATCACTTTACTCATCTACCTATGGCTCTGTGCACAGGCCTATCCCTACCAGTTACTGTCATTGGGTACCCAAGCCCTAGTGTCTAGTCCAAACTGTGGCAGCTGGTAGGGCCCTTTCCACAAGAAAAGAAAAATTAGTTAAACAGTCAGCAGTACAGTAATTCCATTTGGATTCAATGTGGCAATTCAACAGAGAGAGCGACCCTGAATTAGTACTCATGACCTCCAAACAAGATAGGGTCCTTCAACGTCAGCAGGGCTACTCTTGAGCTCCACGAGACTCCTCACACATTTATATGACAAACTGCAACAGCAGAAGTCCTTTAATGGCAGCAGGATTCACCTGAGCTACACAAGCCTCCTCACACATTTATATGGTAAACAGTAACAGGCAAAGGTCCTTAATGGCAGCAGGATTCACTCTGAGCTACACGCTCCTCACACATTTATATGGTAAACAGTAACAGGCAAAGTCCTTTAATGGCAGCAGGATTCACTTGAGCCACAAGCCTCCTCACACATTTATATGGTAAACAGTAACAGGCAAAAGTCCTTTAATGGCAGCAGGATTCACTTGAGCTAACAAGCCTCCTCACACATTTATATGGTAAAAGAAAGTACTATACCAGGCAGGCTGCTTCTCTATCCCGATCGCAATTACTGCACAATACCCGGGAGAACACACAGCAGATTCAGTTCCTGACAGACCGAGCGCAATTCAGCAATTTCTGCAGTCTTCTACAGGGTGAGCCTGGTTTCTACTCTTCAGATATCCTTTGATTCTCTTCACAGGATGGATTCAGTCCTAACAAGCAGTTACACAAGCTGCAGACGGAACTAGGGCCTTACACACGTTTCGACTAAAACTGCACGAAAAAGCACAGGGCCCTTCCCTCTTAACTGCCAGAGCTCAACTGAAACTTCAGAGACAAACCGTGCACTTCTTTGAGTTCCTCCCAGTTCTTGGCTGGATTGGTTGTCACTACATAGACTGCCTCTGTTGGTCCAAAAAGGCGAAGTCCAAACTACATCTCCCAGAGTCACTGCCCATACAATCCTCTTGTGGCTGGCTCAGATTACAGTCCAAGTTCTGATTCGTCCAAGGCACCATTTTAGAGCTACCTTAACCCACACTGATTGGTCCAGTTCAGCAGTTCAAAACTAGAATGGGGAACTAGGCAAACACAGTTCTGACTGCAAAAGCAGGTTAGACAAACTGTATTTCATTATTACTCTAAATGATTTCTGACAAACAGTTACATCTTTCAGATAGATTCCCTTTGCACTAGGGACTGCAAAATGGAGTGAATTGGCAGCAGCTCAAGTGGTACTCAAGCAGAGAAACACACAGTCCCCCATACAAACTAATTATGTCTGCAAGAGACAGCTCTTAAAGAGACAGTACCAGAGGCTCTAAAAACACTCACAGATAAATGACTTAAAGCCCAAACACCATTCAGGCTTGGAGCATTCAAGCAAGCTCCTGGAAGTCTTTTGGGAACCTCCATTTGCAGGGGGTTACACCTTCCTGGCCTGGGAAAGCTTGATGTCCGTGTCAAGCAAGTACCCCGTAGATTTCAACTGCAACCATATACTTTGCATTAGGCTCACATATGTAATCATCAGTCAATATATCATTTTACCAAGAACACATTTCTGAAACATTGTAGTACGTCACTCTTACACAGTATTACACACACATTGTACCATAACTCAAGTTATTACCTCTTGTACATGAAACCTGAAGAGAGGGGCCCTTCCTATCAGTTACCTTGGGGCTGGACGGGCAAGGGCACCATACTTAGAGGGCAACACAAGTAACTTGGAGTAGTACTGACACTCAGTTTGGGCAATGAGCTCAGGGACACATACCTTTATGGACAACATTGAGAGGCAAGTCCACAGGCCTCCCAAGGAATCATAACTGAGGTGCACCACAGGCTTTACAGCTCGACCAGTCTTTCTAGGGGAACTGTTACAGTATCTGCACTCTGAGCCTCATTTTCAGAATTGTCCTCACTTGTCAGGGAGTCTCCATGGGGGTAGAGGCTAGAACTTGGGGCACTTTCAGCTCCAGGAGTTACAGCTTCTGAGTCCACAACATTTGGCTCACAT
Source organism: Neoceratodus forsteri (assembly GCA_016271365.2). NCBI lineage: Eukaryota > Metazoa > Chordata > Ceratodontiformes > Ceratodontidae > Neoceratodus > Neoceratodus forsteri. Next base: position 132,710,755 of record CM028130.1, on the reverse strand, counting down.
GGAGAGCTTTCAGACACTGGCAGTGGACTGTCAGGGCACTCAAAATACTCTTCTTGTTCTGGTGTATCACCAGTCTGCCCTAATCCATCATTTTCCTCCCAAAGCTCAAACAGTTCAACCATGCACAATGATTCCATTTCATCTGATCTGATGCTTTGCACTTCACTTTCTGGGAGCATTGCCTCCAGGGACGAAGCTGGGGCTTAGACAGTCAGAAGGCCCAGCTTCATCTCAGTATTGACTGGGGATTGCCCGAAACAATTGACTCAGTTCGCAAGAAGGAGTATTCAAAGTCACTCTCTACTTTCTTCTGATATGGACTGACAATCATGCTCAACTGGGACTTGGGGAGGGAACACTTTAACTCTGTTTCTGTAGGTGCAGACTTTCTTGATCTTTCTTAGCAGCAGCTCTAGTCACTGGTCCAGAGGGGCATCTTCTGGGGCTCAGACTCAATCAAGATTTGTCCAATGGGCAGTACATGATTTCTATGCATTGTTTTACATCTTTTGAATTATTCTCAGGCCTTACTTTGTACACTGGCAGATCATCTAGTTTGCCCACTACAATGTGAGGGAGATGGTGCCATCTGTCAGCAATCTTGTGTTTGCCATGCAGTCCCAGATTTCTTAGCAATGCAATCTCCTCCTGGAGTTCCTGTGCTTTCACCTTTTATCATACCTTTCTTTGTTGGCCAGATTTCTTTTGGCAGCCATGGTTTGAGCCAGTTGGTACGCATGGAGTTAGCTGGGCCTTTAACTTTGCACATACTGTAAATAGTTGTCAGCCTGAACCCCATCAGGAGAGACTCCAAACACACATCTACCGGTAGTCGAGCTTCTCTTCCAAACATCAGGCGGTAGAGGGAGAACCCAGTGGCATCACTTTTGGTGCAGTTATAAGCATGTACCAGGGTGCTAATTTGTTGGCTCCATCTAAAGCTTTCCTTTGGGTGCAGGGTGCCTAGCATATCTAGCAAAGTGCGGTTGAAACGTTCAGGCTGTGGGTCCCCCTGGGGTGGTAAGGAGTGGTTCTGGACTTGCACTCCCACAGAAAGCATCTCTTTGATCAGATGACTCTCAAAGTCTCTCCCTTGATCAGAATGGATTCTTTGTGGAGCCCCATAGTGAACAAAAAGTTTTCTACAAGTACTTTGGCCACAGTGGATGCTTTCTGGTCTTTGGTGGGGAAAGCTTGGGCATATCTCGTGAAATGGTCAGTGACCAACAGCACATTACTGATATTTCTTTGATCTGACTCAAACTCAGAAAATCAATACAGACCAGCTCCATGGGTGCACTGGTGGTGATGCTAACAAGGGCAGCCCTCTGGGGCAAAGCTTTCCTCTGTAAGCAGCGACTACAAGTTGAATGTGTTGCTCCATATCAGCCCCATCTTAGGCCAATAGAATCTGGATCTCACCAAGTCAAGTGTTCTGTCTATACCAAGGTGCCCATGTGGTTGTGCAAGGTCCTCAATACTGAGTCTCGAAGGCAGTGGGCAGCACTAGTTGTTGTTTGTCTACTTGTCACCCTCTGTCTACTGTTTCTCTGTATAACAGTTTATTGATCAGTTTCAACTTAGGACCTTCTTTGTATAACAGTGCAGTTCTCAAATCAGTGGGCGTAATTTGGACACATCTTTTCCTGCACAGAGGCTTCTAAAGCTGATTTGATCATGGGATCACGGGACTGAGCCCGCCGAATACTGTCATTGTCCAGCTGAGGCAGTGCACCAATGTCTATTGCAGAAAAGTGGCAATAAGCAGCAGGTATGCAATTCTCAGAGGGTCCCAAGCAATCCACTATGCAGTCCACTGCGTCCGTGGACATTTGTTCCTCCCTGTCAAACTTCCAGCAGAGTGCCCGAATGTCAGGTTCTGCCAATCTGACCCAATCATTCTGGGAACAGGCCTCCGGGAGAGAGCATCAGCATCTATGTGGTTCAGACCTGCTCGGTATTTGAGAGCATAGTAGTAGGTAGATAATGCAGAAAGCCACCTATGGCCAGTGGCATCCAACTTAGCTGAGGTCTGCACATAGGTCAAAGGATTATTGTCAGTTTTACTAGTATTTTAGCCCCATACAAGTACTCATGGAATTGGTCAACAATAGCCACTTCAAAGCTAGGAACTCTAACTTATGTACAGGATAGTTCTTTTCGGATGGGGTCAGGCTTCTACTGGCAAAGACCACTGGTCTCAGGCCATTCTCATGCTCTTGGTACAACACAGCCCCCAACCCTTGCAAGCTAGCATCAGTGTGCAGGAGCGTAAGGTTTTCTTGGATCAGCATAGGCCAGCACTGGAGCATGGGTAAGTTGATATATGATCTCATGAAAAGCAGTCTCACAATCAGGAGTCCAGCGGGCCCCAAATACTTCACTCGGACGAAAATACACTCTTTCAGTCTTGAGGGATGCTGACTTTTAGTATTTTTGTGGGTTGGGGATACCCTTGAGTAGGTTAAGTAAGGCGGATCACTCTTGAATAGTCCTTGATGAAGCGCTGATAATAACCACAGAATCCCAGGAATCTTTGCAGTTCTTTTAGATTTTTGGGCTGTGGCCAGGTGGTCAAGGCCTCAACTTTACTTGGTCAGTCTCTATTCCCTCGGTGGATACTATGTGTCCCACATACTTTACTGATGTTTGAAAGAATTGACACTTATCAATGGACAGTTTAAGGCCAAAGTCCTCCAGTCGGTCCAATACCTTAAATAATCTGCTCTCATGTTCCTCCAGTGAGCTGCCAAACATGATAACATCATCTAGGTATACCAGGCACTCTAGTAAGTTCATGTCCCCCACTGCACGCTCTATCAATCACTGAAAAGTGGCTGGGGCACCTGAAATCCCTTGAGGCATCCTCATGAATTCATAGAAGTAGCGGACAGATAAAGGCTGTCTTCTCACTGTCCTCTGGGGCCGTCGGGATCTGGTAGTACTCACTGAGATACCAACAGAAGAACCACTTGCTCCCGTTAGGCAGTCCAAAAGCATCCTGAATGTGGGGCATTGTGTACTGATCAGGGATAATCCGCCCGGTTTAAGGTGCGATAATCCGCACATCCTTACTGTCCCATTCTTTCCTCACTACCACAATGGGGAAGCATAAGGGCTTCTGGATTCTTGTATTACACCAGCAGCTAACATCTCTTGCAGATGCCATCTCACATCATCTATGTCAGCAGGTGCCAGGCGTCGAGACCTCTCACGAAATGGTCTTTCGTCATGCAGCTGGATATTGTGCTCAGCTCCTTGCCGCATCCTCGTCCCATTCCTTTAAAGAAAACACCTGGTCTCTCTGGGCAAGCTTCTCACTGATCCTCACTTTCCATTCAGCTAGCAGCGAAGTCACGAAATCAAACAAGTCAGGCGTTACTCTATCATTCTTCCTTGAACTCTTGCTGCTGGGTAGCACTACAGTGTCTGCACAATGCACATTAGCCAGGATGCAACCTCTATTTACTCGAATGTCTCTTTCAGACACATTATGAACTTGGACCATTACCCTTCTGGCATAAGCATGGGCTCTAGCGGGCAAAATACTAAGCTTGACCAGCAGTCCCTCCGGCAATTTTCCGCCATAAAGGTGCATCCAACATTAATATTTTATTCTAACATCCTTTCTGATACGGACCTCTCCTGTAAGGTACACTGGGCATTTGGCGCCAGGATCAGAGACTCAGGATCCTTCTTCCATACAATTCCGGCTGGTTCCTTTGGTTCTATTTTCAGCATCTCTCTGTGCCTCATAGGCCTTCTTAATTAAAGCCGGAACTCTTAAAGCTCTACTAGCCTTTGACCCCTGTTTTCATAACACAAGTGTGCCAGCCTTCTGAACATATGAGCATTTGTTCCAATCAACAAAGGACACCATCCTACAGTCCAGTGGGGGACACACTAAAGGCTAGGTCTCTACTTGTTCAGCCACTCCAGCCACGGAGGTGGGAAAGACAGCAAATTCGGATATACCCGGAATAGGGGTAGGCCTTCTCACTTAACCCCATACATGCAGTCCTTCTAATGGTTGTAAAAGGTACGTCTGACAAATGCTTCTGATACCAATCCTGGAACATAATTGTCACTTGGGAGCCACTGTCTAATACAGCTCTTGTAGACACTCCATTCACCTTTACAGTGGTCTCCATGGAGGGACCCACTATTCTGGACCAGTCTGGAGGTGGTAGCAGGGGCCTGGGCAACTGACCTTGCCACAAAGGGACGTGAGTTAGCATTTTTGGTGCCCTCACTGGGATCATTTGTACCTCTTAACCACTGATTTGTTCTCCAAGCTCTCCTTGTAGCCTATATGCAACTTTGTCAGTGTCTTTTGGGGACAGCATTCCCACTTCATGTGCCCATCCTTCCCACAATTATAGCAAAACATACTTTCTGGAGTTTGAGCTGGCAGGCGCCACTCTGGGAGCCAGGGAGGACTACTAACTGGAAACCTGGGTGCCATCTCTGTCTGCGGCGTGATAAGCATTTGGAGACATCTCATCAGTTTCTCCACTTCCATGGTCAAGGAATTGAGTTTGGAGCTGTTATCAGCAGGAGATACATGGTGGGTACCCCACCCCATAGCAGATGCAGTCGGATATAGGTCGGGGCCCGTACTTGCAGGCGTGGCCTTCATAAAGGGACTGTTTTTGAATTCCTGGATCTCTCTCAACAGTTCGCCCCATTGTGGCATATCTTTTTCCTGTCAGAGCACTCATTGACTGCCAACCTCTGCCCCTGAACTTCACTTGATGGGTCACCCTCAGTCACTCGGCTGCTTAGCCAGCTATTGGTGCAGGTCCCTCCCGAGGTCGCCTTTTCTCAACTCCTCAAATTTCTCTCATTAACTCATCATAGGAGGTGGGGATTCCAGTCGAGTTGCCAGGTGTAACTGAAGCAACAGCAGTTCTGAGAAGGGGGCAGACTTAAGGATCCTGTCCAGCCTGGTTCGGTCCAGTTCAATCGCTGGCAAACTACCCTTTCTGAGGCATTCTTGCAACAATTTTCCAGCCGAGATACATACACAGACAACAACTCCCCTTGGTACTGTTGTGCATTTCTTACTTTCCACCATAGGTCCTCATCAGAATCTGGGCTCCCATACACATTCTCCAAGGCCTCAAGATAGGCCTGTGCAGTCACTTCAGGGTTACTGACCCGTTTAGCATGGATGGTAGCCAGGGCAGGACCTCGGAGGCTCTCACTAACCCTCTTTCGCTTTTGACTTCTGAGCATTGCCATTCTAGCACTTGGGGGCAACATAGTCTATCCAGGTCTCCCAGTCATCCTCCCTTGGGGGGGTGGGGATGGTGCCAGAGAAGATCCTCAACCTTGGTGAAGTCGTGACTAATGGCAGGTGCAGAAATAGGAGTCTGCATTGGTTCAGCCACCATTACGGGTACTGGAGTGGGAGAGCGGTGTTGGGAGGGAACACCCCAGGTGGCAAGAATAGTTTCTTCAAGTCCTCCACAGTTTCCCTTCCCCAGCAACCATTTGCAAATTTCTCCTCAAAGTTTCAGATAGTGGTGGGGCTCATTCCCCAGGTCTTTACTGTCCTTAGTTATCACTCTCCAAGCAGTGAGGGCTCCCTCTGGGGTAATGGTCTGTGGCACTTTGGAGCTATCTATGGGATCCTTAAACTCTACTAGGGCCAGGAAAGTGTGGGTGAGCAGATTAGCATTCGACCCACCACCACAGGGTTTTTAAACCTTCCACCTTGGAAAGTACTCCTGTACAGTGTCCGTGTATGATA